>OU426984.1:81615606-82880774 GCA_911387785.2 Aelia acuminata | reverse complement strand
GAGTGAAAGTTTAACTCTTCTGTTTCCTGACTGAGTCTGACGGACTCCATTAACACAACATATCTCATCTTTCTCCCTTCAAAACCAACTGTTTCAATTCGAAAAGTAGTTCAAAAAATGAAAAATCAAAATGAAAGCAACTAAGTCTAGAAGGTGTAGAATGATTATAATATTAATAATAATTTAAACAAAACATATGGGTAATTCTCCCATTTGATACGAATTTGGAGTTTATTTTTCTATGAAAAAAAAGATACATTTTTTAATATTTTTTTTTCGTGAATCTCTTTAACATAGTCTCCTGATGATTCTCGCAAAGAATCGTTTCATAGAAGTTCGTCATTCAAGAGATAAACGATGATGATTGAAATCATGGGAGTGAGGGAATTAGATAATGATCAAAATTCAACTTGTATAAATTTTATTCTCACATTATGACTATCGCATTAAGTATTTACAAACAAATCACATTGGACATTAGGTGTCACACAATATTCTCTTACTATAAACTCAATAAACGAAGACGAACACTAGAACAGATACTGCATGGGTATCGATTCTCGATATATCGGAATTATCGATATTTTGGTTTACAGAACCCTATATTTTTTATCGATATTCTAAAATTACGATGTTTATGATATCGATATTTTAGTTTTGATATTTTTTTCAAATATACGTATTTAAAATAACCAATTAGATTTTTTTTTTTTTCATTCTTAGTAAGTCTTTAATTGAGCTCTTATCTCACACTAATATATATATTGGTATTATTACTATATTAGTATTACTTAAGGTTGCATGATTAACAAAAAAATAGATGAACAAAACTAATTGATGAAAACAAACAATTTAAAATTTTCATTAAAAATTTCGGCTTCCGCACTTACCATTCGACGACGCATCAACTACACAGAGTTACTGACTACATTGCAGGAGCTCTAGAACAAAAACTATATGCAACTGGAGTATTTTTGGACGTTGCTCAAGCGTTTGACAAAGTCCTGGCACCAGGGTCTTCTCTTTAAACTAAAGACCATATTACCTTCCACTTGTTATCTGATTCTTCAATCTTTCCTTTTCGATAGATTTTTCTCCGTCCGGCAGGGTTCGGAAATTTCTTCAATTTATCCAGTCTTGGCGGGAGTACGACAAGGCTCAATACCTAGCACCTCTACTCTACATCATTTACACGCACGACATACCTATTAACAACGAGACATTGACTGCAACTTACGCTGATGATACTGCAATTATCACGAAACATCAGGACCCAACAGGCTTCATTGACATTACAACATCACTTATACAAATTACACGACTGGTTTCAATTATGGAAAATTAAACTCAATCATGACAAATCAAAACACATCACATTCACTCTTAGAAAACAAACCTGCCCCCCTGTTCATATAGACAACCACCAAATTCCACAGACGGACTCAGTACACTATCTCGGACTCCTTTTCGACAGAAGGATGACATGGGGCCCACATGTCAAAATGAAAAAAAGGACTCTTGACAAAAGACTCAAACTTCTCTACCCGCTACTTTCTAAATCGTCAAAACTGAAACTGGAACAAAAAGTAAATACGTACACTTACTTACTAAAGCCCATATGGACATATTCCTCACAGATATTCGGCATTGCTAAAAAGACTCACTTACAAAAACTTCAAACTTTTCAATCAAAATTGTTACGACTCATCACGAAATCACCCTGGTACGTGACTAACAAAACTTTACATACAGACCTCCATATACCAACAGTCGACTAGCACATAACGACGCTATACAAAAGATTTTTTAATAATTTAAACGGACACCCAAATAGTCTAATCAGTAGTATGGCTGAAGTACGGATGGATACGAGAAGACTAAAAAGGCGCTGGATGAGAGATCTGCTCTCTTAGACAGCCAAGGTAATGGAATCAAGCTAGGAAGGGGGTGCTGTTGGGTGCTTTCCCTCCTCATGCCTGACATGTCATCATTTCCCAATACCGTCATCTCATTCGCTGATTGTCAGCACCTTGCTGACAGGTGCGAATCAATGATAGAAGTCAAAAAAAAAAAAAAAAAAATTTCAAAACTTTGCCTAATCTCCTCACGTACTTACTAATTCCCTCACTATTTGTGAAATGAGGGAATTTGGTATGAGGGAATTAGATTCTGGAAGTTAACCAAAGGTAACACATTTCATGCAATGAACAACAACAATATTTTATGGGAATTCTAAAGTTCCTTTCAAGTCTTACAAAATAATGGATTAGAAATACGAAATCTTTCTTACCTTTGTTGAAATATCAGGAGATGATGGAATTAGGCGTTTGAATGACGAGAGCCAAGTATATCTTATTAAATGTCAACACGAACTATTCACAACTGGGCTTCTGTGGGGTAGGTTTCCCTACAAATGGCGGCAACTTTAGACAATGTTGCCAACCCTAGGAAATGTTTCTAACATGCTCTGAAGAGCGTTGGCGCCCTTTTTTAAAAAAAGTGAGGGAATTTGACCAGACCTAATGGACACTGGGGTTAGGGACCATATATTTTTTACCTTGATATGCGGGTTATTGTCTATTCTACCAATCAACAGTTCAGAACGTAACAGGGCCAATAGAAAAAGAAAGAAAGTCATATCATCAAAATTAACTATTTTATCGTCTGGAAAAATCATCAACTCGGGTCAAGGGACACATGAGGGAATTAGGTTTTGACATTTTGAATTTGCATTTAAGTATGAAAAAAAGTTCGCATTGAACCTGCAAATGAATGAAAAGTGAGGTAAGAGTACCTAGTACTCAATTTTATTCAGAATAGCGCACGCAATGGAATACTGACGCCAAAATAAACCAGGGACACGAATCCGTATAAGTTGGGAGAATGACCCATATAATAATAGTATCATGTGTATTTTTTTTTCATACTCAATTCTACCTACCAATTTAAATTTGTGTATTATTGTGTCAATTAACCTGTAAAAAACGGGTAACCAGCGCCCTGCTATGATTTTTTTCAAAATTAACACGCAACTAGAGCCGAAAGAACAAAGAGAAACTCGTATGAAGGAGAATCATACCTTATAATATAGTAATAATAAATAATTAAATAGTTATCGAAGTTATTACCAAAATATAATTCAAATAAATATATTGGGTTTTCCGAAAAGTTCGTAGAGATTTTTGAAATAAAATATACCTTTTATTTTTTCTACTAAAATGAATCACAAAGTTAATGTTTATTTATATTCCTTTAATCTTCATGGAATTAACTATGTTTACACACTGAATTCGTCTTTATTAAGGCCCAGTAGTGTAGTTTATTGCAAACCAACATGAGTGACGATTCAGTTCATTTTCGACATATTATGCTGTTCTTTTTTAAAAAAGGGAAAAACGCAGCCCGAACTGCAAGAAAGATTCGTGCCGTGTTTTCGCAGTTTAGATCAGGAGATTTCAATTTGGAAGACCAAACCCGGGCTGGCCGGAGTTCAGTCCTGACATCGAGGATATTATGAAAGTCATCGCAAACAATCCACGAATTACTATCCGTGAGAAAGCTGCGGTGTTAAGAGCCTGATTTAAACTGCCAGAGTTGGCAAATCGGAAAGGAGCGCTATTCCACCAAGACAACGCTTGGCCCCATGTGTCTATAAGGACTCGGCAAAAGTTATTAAGCTTCAGATGGGAGGTTTTACCTCACCCGCCGTACTCTCCTGACATTACTCCTTCGGATTTCCATCTTTTCCGTTCCCTCGAAAATTTTCTACAAGGGAAATCCTACTCTCCAGAAGATGACGTCAAAACGGACCTTTTAATTGTTCTTCAGGAGTAAGGACAGTGATTTTTGGAAAAAAGGGATAATGGACCTTCCAAGCCGTTGGGAAAGGGTAATCGCTAACGGTGGTAACTATTTTGTAGATTAAATAAATAAATTTTAAGCTGTTCATCAATTTTAATTTTTGTCCGAATTTCTCGACGAACTTTCCGGACAACCCAATAATAAGCAACATTCTCTTTAGTGCTTTATGGAATCTGTGTCTATTCTGTTTTTATCAGACCCTTGAGGAGATGGATGTCCTCAGATGTCCTCAGACTGTAGTGACATCAAAGGAACCTGAGAAGTATATTTTACAAAGGTTGGGGGGGGGGGATAAGGAGTCTCAAATAAGTATAATTAAGTTATTCTAGTGCTTATTGTTAAGAGAACAAACATTACAGAAGATAGGATTTAGAGATACTTTCCTTATAGAAATAAGTAAGGAAATATGATTTAAATATTCTTTCATTATGCTATGCATAAACTGCCCATCTGACCCCTCATAGTCCAAGTATAATTGGTGCTCTCAGCTGAAACAGCTCCTTGACACTATTGATGAGGGTTATTGGATATTCGAAAAAAATCCTGCAAAGATTAAAGATAATATGAAAAGGATTTTAAAAAAGTACGAACTATGCTTAATTGAAGAAGACAAGAAGCAGTTGGAGATGTCCAGATATAATGACCACTTAGGCCTCTTTTACAATAGTTCCGGAATTCCACATTATTTGTTGATGCCAGCTAACTTTTAATATATCCGGTTATATATACAGATGATTCTCTCTGGGAAATATATAATTAAAGTATCGGTAAATAACAGGATTGTTAGATTTAACCCACAAACGGAATGTAAAATGTGCAATTATAAGGCCAACGAAACACTCCACCACATATCATTTGATTGTCCAATATATTCCCTTATTAGAATGTTTCAGGTAATGGATAATAAGCTTGATATATTTAGACCGCAAAGTGTAAATGAAATGAGAATTATGTACAATTTCATGGCAAATATATCAAATTACAGTGATATGGTTGTGTAAAATAGTTTTACTCAGTAATGTAATGGGTTCTTTTATTTTTTAATTTTTAGGTTTATGACTGTAAAGTTTAGTTATGATAATATTTTAATATTTTAACTCATTATCCTATAAGAAATTTTTAATATTTTATTGAAATTTCAATGTTTTAATTTGTATTTTTATATTTTGTATTATTTATTATTTTTGTAGTGTTTTGTATGTATGTGTTGTTATAGTTGTTTGGAAGTGTAAAAGAATTGTAATGTAAAATGTTAAATATGCTTCAACTCCATTTGTACAGGGTTCTTCCCTAAAAAACAAATTATGACTAAATAAAATAAAAAAAATAAAATACTATGCATAAAATCTATTATCACATAATGTATAGGTTAAGTAATTTTTATTAGCAGAAAATAATAATTTACAACACCAAACAAACAATAAAAAGGGGTCACCTGTGGTATAGTGGTTAGCATGGCAACCTACAATACTAAAGGTAGCAGATTCGCGCCCAGCGGTGGCTCTAGGATTTTTAATGGGAGTAAAAAATCCTTGGCCATGCCGTCCCTCGGATAGGACGTAAAATGGAGGTCCCGAGCTAGTACGATGTCAGGTACTCGTTAAAGATCCCTATACTTATTATACCTGGGTAGGAAAAATTTAGGACTCCCAGTGTAGCATCGTCCGATTAGCCTTAGTAGCATAAAGTGGCGTTAAACAAACAACAATAACGAAATGCAGGCATTTCATATCTCTTAAAAGAAGGTTTATATGTCCATGTGAAAAGGTTTGTTAAGAGGCTTTATGTGTTGGTCGACTGTTTACACTTGAATGTTAGTATGTAAGGTTTGATTGGGCACTTACTAAGGTGAATTTGAAATGAGTCGTAATATTTTTGACTGGAAGTTTTGAAGTTTTTTAAATGCTTTTTTTTGGCAATACCTTTATATCTGAGAACAGTGTATCTATATAGTTTTAATGAAGTATGTTTATGTATTTAATTTTTGTCTGAGTCTTTGTTTTGATGGTTTAGAAAAAAAGTGGGTAAAGCAGCTTTATTAAGAGTTTTTCTTTTCATTTTAACCATGTCATCCTTGTATCAAGGGTTAGTCCAAGATACTGTCCTGTATTTGAAGTATTTAGACGTTTTCGATATTGATTGAAAGGCAAGTGTTTTTTTAGATAGTGAAAGTTATATGCTATAATTTCTCGTGATTAAGTCTAATTTTCCATAATGTGCAGCAGACATTTAATTTATGTAAGTGGCTTTGTAAGGTTAGTAAACCATGTGAGGTATCTTGATGTTTTGCTCGAATTGTTGTATCAACTGCGTAGGGAGCGGTCAATGTCTCATTGCTTACTTGCATGCCATGTGTGTGTACAATGTAGAGTAAAGGGGCCAATATTGAACCTTGAAATTTCAGTCTGATCCTACAGGATACAGACAACGAAAAAAATTAAATATCTGACTATTCGTTATCTGATTTGAGTTTTCAATAAAGGTAAAATTTAAAATTCGTTACCGTTTCTGTATTTGAGATAAAAAAAAAAGAAATATTTTTCCATTTACTGCGGATAAACGTTTGTGCTGGGGAACGAATAAACAAGCGTCTGTAGGTATTAAGCAATGAAATGATTTTTTTTTTTTTCTGGTGAAAATATTTTTGCCTATAACTAATCCACATTGATTGGAGTAAACAATGAATAAACGAATAGTGATTATTCTTGTGAAACAAGCAGATCTGTGCAAAATCCTGGTAGCGATTTACCATTCGGATTGTCCACTGCTCGAGAGATTTCTTTTTCTCTACTCATTTTCTCGATTTCAATATTGTTCTTGTTTTTTCTTTATTTTTAATCATTTTTTTTTTCGTAATGGACGCAGACGAAAATACGACTTAGAATGTCTTATCTTGAATAATAAAACTATAAAACTTTGTTGGATTATGATTAAGATATTCGCAGCGATTAAGACAAAATCGCGTTAAAAAATATCGCTGTTTTAGATATAATTTTTTTTTCATTTGTGAGCCAGGCGGGATTGAAAATTTGGGCTAAATTATTCTTTTAAAATGTTAATATTATAAAAATTAAAAGATACTTGAAAATGGACAAACAATAAGTCCGAAACGTTTTACTTGTGAACGAAAAATAAAGAGGACAATTTGAATAGATGTTGGATGTGTAAATAACCTGAAATAATAAGAAACACGTAATAATAAAAATAGAACATCCAAAGAAATATTTTACTTGTTTTATAAATATTTTAATTGATTATTATTTTAGTTATCTTTATTCATGTTATTCGTGAATTATTTTTCATTTTAGTTTTAAATGCGTATTAATTTTATTATTGGAAATACTTATATGCTTGATTAAGATAAGATAAAAAAAAAAAAAAAAAAAAAATCTTTTTTTTTTATTTGACTTTAATCATTAATTCGCACCTGTCTGCAAAGTGCGGACAATCAGCGAATGAGTTGGCCGGAAGATTGAAATTTAAAAATTGAAATAATTTTGGTTTCATTTCTAAATAATCTCCAGCCCATTCCCTATGAAATATTTTATAGACATTAGTATCTTTAAATATTACAGTTGTTTAATAGCGTATTTTAAGTTTTTCTGCTGGATATTTTATATTTTTCAGTATTTACTCCATATTATACGGCATTTTTTGACGCTTTTTACTGCATGTAAATCTAGGCTCTGGTGATAACTTACCTAGAAATTTTAAAATTTGGGAAACAGCACTCACCCTAATTTGTTTTAGGTGTGTACCTTCCTCAGATGATGGATTAACTGAACTTGAAACAAAGTAGTTTTGATTAATTTAGTCTTGTTTTTAAGATTCTTCGGAGGAAGATTACGGTGGAGGTTGTGGGCAGGAAATAATAAGTAACCAAGAGAAAGCTCGGTGACAATGGTCAAGCGCGCCAATAATCCAGGATTAATTTATTCAAAATATTGATCTATTTCGCCAATACCTTATTCAACTACCTCGTCCTCTATTTAATCCTCATCTATTCGGCCTTTAATCCTCTTCCGTGGATTAAATTGTAGTGTCCAAGACCGTTCGTGGGGTCGAATGGAGCTCTCCAGTTGATCCAATTAACTGCTAAGCGTCTGAGGCTTCAGCGGCAGCTACAATCGGCTTCAATGTTCTTAGGTTCTCATTAAAAGGATTAACTAGAAGGTACTTTTTAAAGATAATAGTGGCGCAGTTTTTTATAAGTTTACCTGCGCCTTTCTTTAAATCAGAGTATTATTCAATACTAGCTTGGGTGCCCGGCTTCGCTCCGGTAGTTGTGTGGTAGTTTTTATAACAGAAAAACTTTAAATTTAAAGAAAATATAGAAATAAATTAGCACTTTCTTGAAACTTTTAACACGGTATCAATATTAAGATTCGAGATCTGCAGAGTTCGCCCAAATAAAGAACCCTATATACTTTAAAGGGGGTTGAAAATGGTGAATGAACAATTAATTATGCTGCAACTTTGTCGAGTCAAGCATCGTTTTTGATGGTTTCTATGATTCTGAATCCTATAAGCGCATTCCAAGCAGTCAGCAGATAATAAGTTATTAGATAATAGTTAAATATATTAGTTAAAAAAACTATATTTCGAGTATAACTTAAGCGTCGACTACTGTGATGGGCCTTTTAGATCGAGAAGTTTAAAATCTACCGAAGATTCATTGAAACTTTTTTTTTAAGACCTTTCTTCAGTTCAATCTCCCTTAAGATATCCCCCTCTCCGTAATTTGGCCGGACTATGCACCTACTATTACAAAGTAAAAACCAAAATATCATGAGGGCAAAATTTTTTCATCATATTCCTTTTTATCCAGAACTATGAGGGATGATAAAATCTTACTGAAAAAATGTTGTAATTGGAATTAGTCATTTTGTCAAATGGAATTCTCATCATACATAGTAAAAAAAAACATTTTTTATAATTACATACAATAAGAACATTTTTTTTATTTTCGATTAATAATCAGTCAATAGAGCTCTTCTTTTTTGTTTTATGTCTATTTTTATTCGCTCACTCTACTACTAAAAAATGTTTACTCATATTGCATTAAATACTTATGTATTGCATGCATTTACTTAAGTATATGTTATATATTGATTAAATGTAATGTGTTAATCAATTAACCTTCTCATGAGAAAATTTATTTTGTAAGGTATCCAATCGGTTTTCTAATTGATTGCAGATATGTAAAATCATTATATTATTTGAAAAAAAAAAGGCGAAACTAATTATTTTCGCTTGATTTTTTAGTAATTTAATAAGAACAGCTGATAAAATAGATAACCTTAAACAACAAACTGAACGGAATGAATGAACAATAAACATTGAGTGAAACACACCCTAGCGCTGTCTGGTAGTCTGCAGCTCGAACTAAATTTTTCATTCATAAACTCGCACGTCATTCTAAGGTAGACTAATTAACCCTAGAATTACCGACCTCTACCAGGTCGCACGGATTACCAAGGGAGGGGGGCTCCTTGAGCCCACAACCTTAAAAACCTTTTATTTTGGTTCTATATTTTTTTAAATTTTTTATTTCTATTGGATTATGTTTAATTAACGTTTCTTGTGACACCTGTGAAAAAAAAAAAAAAAAAAAAGTTCAGATGGGGAAAAAAAGGATGACTTTAAATTAAAAATAATTTTATTCTACTAGAGGAACATATCTAAACATTGTTAGAATAAAAACGTTATCTATATCTAAGTTATTATAACATCATAATTGAATAATAATTTAAGAAAATCTAATTATCAGATTCGTAAATGCAATTATCGGTGCTTTTGCACAATGATTTTTTTCCCGAGTGTTTGTTACACACTGAACGTTTACATTTGAAGCAACGCTGCTTAGATTTTGATAGGTTGTTGTATTTTACTTTTTTTGATTTGGCTTCTCTAACACAAGTGTAACACCTTAGCCTTCCACTTGATAAACCTTGTTCCTCCAATTTGGGATAAGTCAGTTCTCGCCCTAGAACATGCTCCATGGCCTTCACTGAAGATATAGGAATGCCCACAAGATTTTCACTGCTTTCAGCAACACACAATTTTACTAAACTCTCAGATAGTCCAAATAAAAAGTACTTTCTACGGCCAGCACTATTTCTGGGGGGGGTAATGCATTCCTATTACCCCCCCCCCCCTTGGTAATGCACGGGGTAGTTATACACTTCAGTACCAAGGGGGTGGCTCCTCGAGCCCACTTATATTTAATACTACTCTTAACTAGTAATTCAAGTGTTATTAATTATATTGCTCAAATAATAATAACTTTGATATAATTTTAACATACCTTATCAAGTTTTTTTTTTCAATAAAAAATATTCTCCCCTTATAATTTTTTTTCATATAAAAATATATTACTAAGATGGTTATAATTATTGGGAGGAATAGATACAATCGATTCCATGGTGAGACAATATTCATGTAAAAGGTGGGCATTATCTCTTTTCTACTCCCTCTTGGACATAACAGCTCTCAATTCTTATACAGTATTTACTCTTAAAAACACAACATGGAGAAGAAATAGTGCTGGCCGTAGAAAGTACTTTTTATTTGGACTATCTGAGAGTTTAGTAAAAGTGTGTGTTGCTGAAAGCAGTGAAAATCTTGTGGGCATTCCTATATCTTCAGTGAAGGCCATGGAGCATGTTCTAGGGCGAGAACTGACTTATCCCCAATTGGAGGAACAAGGTTTATCAAGTGGAAGGCTAAGGTGTTACACTTGTGTTAGAGAAGCCAAATCAAAAAAAGTAAAATACAACAACCTATCAAAATCTAAGCAGCGTTGCTTCAAATGTAAACGTTCAGTGTGTAACAAACACTCGGGAAAAAAATCATTGTGCAAAAGCACCGATAATTGCATTTACGAATCTGATAATTAGATTTTCTTAAATTATTATTCAATTATGATGTTATAATAACTTAGATATAGATAACGTTTTTATTCTAACAATGTTTAGATATGTTCCTCTAGTAGAATAAAATTATTTTTAATTTAAAGTCATCCTTTTTTTCCCCATCTGAACTTTTTTTTTTTTTTTTTCACAGGTGTCACAAGAAACGTTAATTAAACATAATCCAATAGAAATAAAAAATTTTCACTGCTTTCAGCAACACACAATTTTACTAAACTCTCAGATAGTCCAAATAAAAAGTACTTTCTACGGCCAGCACTATTTCTTCTCCATGTTGTGTTTTTAAGAGTAAATACTGTATAAGAATTGAGAGCTGTTATGTCCAAGAGGGAGTAGAAAAGAGATAATGCCCACCTTTTACATGAATATTGTCTCACCATGGAATCGATTGTATCTATTCCTCCCAATAATTATAACCATCTTAGTAATATATTTTTATATGAAAAAAAAATTATAAGGGGAGAATATTTTTTATTGAAAAAAAAAACTTGATAAGGTATGTTAAAATTATATCAAAGTTATTATTATTTGAGCAATATAATTAATAACACTTGAATTACTAGTTAAGAGTAGTATTAAATATAAGTGGGCTCGAGGAGCCACCCCCTTGGTACTGAAGTGTATAACTACCCCGTGCATTACCAAGGGGGGGGCTCCTCGAGCCCATACGTCGTCAAAATTTTTTTTTTCTCAACATAGAAATTGTTTTATTTCATTTTGTTGTTATACCCTCATTCTAGGATGTTTTTCTGAGGAATACATAAAATATCAAAAATATCCCATTACAATTGGGTGATAGGGGACAAAAACAAAAAGTTGTGGTCTCGAGGAGCCCCCCCTTGGTACTTCTAGGGTTAAATGGTGCGAGAGGCTTCAAATTCCAGTCCTTTCCTCTTCGATTTTACACCCTTAAAAGAAAAACGGAAACCTTCTTCTCCGTTAGGGGTTATATAGCATCACGCTGACATAACTTTCTTAAACGTACGTTGAGTCGTTTTTGAGCCTTATCGCCACACACATTGTACACTTTGCTACGTAATATATATTGATTAATCGAGCAAAGCAATTTATCATTGAAAGAAATAAAATATATGTAATTTATATAAGAAGAGAAAAAAGTGGCCTTGGTAGAGATTTGAACCCGGATTTCCTTATCACTAGTGCGGCGCTCTTGCCACTTGAGCAACCAGGCACATGTCCCAGTCCAATCAATCCTTTCTCTTCACAGACCTCTTTTCCACCAATCTCGCAACTTTTGCGAATTATAGGGAAAGGGAACAATTTTCGTCCAACTTAATTATGTCTCTTGGATAATTTCAATTTTTACTTTCACTTACCTATATATGAAATATATAGTAAGTGGAAGTATTGCGATCGTGAAAAAGTTCGACTTCCGGTTTTCAACGGAAATACACGTTTTGGGGTCCCCTGAGTCCAATTAACCAAGTCCCGCGAAATGGTCTGTGTGAGTTTGTGTGAGTGTGTCTGTGTGTGTGTGTGAACAGACTAGCTCAAAAACTATAAACCGTACGAACCTGAAATTGGGTATTAGTGTATGTATATGCACGTATATGCACAACAAAAATTTCATCAGATATGCTCAAAGGGAGGGGGTACTTTATTTAATAACTTTTTATGTTTTTTTCGATTTTCGCAAAAACGGCTCTAACGATTTTGATTAAACTGAGTATTTGATCTATTTTTATGCCCGAGATATGACTGTAAAAATTTCATCAAAATTGATCAACCGGAGGGGGGACTTTACTTAATAAATTTTGTATCATTTTCACGTGTTTTTTTTATTTACTCTAAAAAGGCTTTAACGATTTTGATCAAATTGGGTATTTGATGTATGTATATGCCAAAGATGTGGTAGCCAACATTTCATCAAAATTGGTCAAACGGAGTGGGCACTTTATTTCATAATTTCTTTTCCAATTTTTACCTTCTTCTCGATGATCTCAAAAACGGCTTTAACGATTTTTATAAAAGTCATCATGTTTAATGAAAATTAGGTGTTCTTTAATATCAGGTAAGCTTTATCATTATTAAAATGTTCTGAGGGGGCTTTTTTGTGGGGGGGGGCCGATTTTGTTTGTTTGTTTCCTATAAAGTACCTTTGTTTTTGTTTATATTGAGAAATTAACTGTCTCTCGTTACGCCTAAAAATAAGAAATGGCTAACTATGAGATATGATTAAAATAAAGAAAGAACATAAAGAGGAGAAAAAAAGAAAAATATTCAGTCAACTCATAAAACTCGTTGAGTCCACGCATGCGGAGTACGCCTTTAATAACAGACCATTGTTAATGTGGTTCTGTTCATTTGAGAAGTGGCATTTAACAAAACGCATTAATTTCTAATCTAAGTAAGTTGGTAAGTGAAAGTTGTGTGTTGCGCGCACGCAACAGATTTTTTTAAATTTGAAGTAACATGAAATTTTTTATTCTAATTTTTAAATATTTTTTATAAGTAGCGAATATATTGACCCTGGCCGGGATATCAAGCAAGAGAGTTCCACCTTAACTTTTTTTTTTTTTTTTTTTTTTTTTTTTTTTTTTTTTTTTTTTTTTTGTTTTTTTTTTTTTTTTTTTTTTTTTTTTTTTTGGGTGACTTTAAGGCTTCCAATGAAGCCCTATACTGCTCATACTAACACCCATGGCACTGGGTGGTACTTCTCCTACGAAAGAAAAGCACCACCCAGGGCGGGACTCGAACCCGCAGCTCCGGCATGGGAGTACGGCGCTTTACCGCACAGCCACACCGGGCCCCACCTCAACTTCCATAGCCATGTTTGCCGATGACACCGCTATTTTCTCTCAACACCAAGACATCATCATAGCCCGGAACGAATTACAGAAAAGTATTTCAACTTTCAAAAATATTTCATAAAATGGAAAATTAATATCAATGCTCAAAAATGTGTGGCTAAGATCTTCACCCTTAGACGACCTAACGACTCTCCAGAATTAAATATCAACGGGAATAAGATTCCATGGAATCCCGCAGGTGCAGCAGTGAAATATTTAGGCGTACTACTGGACCGCAGAATCACATGGAACCACCACATCAACAACAAGCTTACACAAGCGTATGCAAGGTTAGCAATGTTGTATCCTATTATAAATAGAAAATCGAAATCGAAGCCACAAGTGACAATACTCTTGTACAAAACCATCTTACGTCCACTATTGATGTATGGTTGCGAAGTATGGGGTGCTGCGTCATGTTCTAAACAAAAAAAGCTGCAAACATTTCAAAACAAGATGTTAAGAATCGCAGTAGATGCCCCATGGTTTATCAGAAATGAACAACTCCACCGAGAACTTCAGGTAGAACACATAGATGAGTTTATAAAATATCGATTCAGAAAATTTCACTCCCAGCTGCTATCTGTTACTGCAAGTTTAAAATGTCGTTTATTTCTTAAAATATATACACAGTAATTTAAAAAAAAAGTATAATATATTTTATTCAAAGTACTGGCCCTCCCTTTCTACACATTTTGTCCATCTCTCGGGCAATTTATGGATACCATTCCAAAAGAATGCTTCATCTTTATTTGAAATCCATTCATCGAGCCATTTTCTTACATCCTCCAAATTGTTAAAGTGTTGCTCAGCCAATGAGTGTCCCATCGATGAGAAGAGATGATAATCAGAAGGCGCCAGGTCAGGTGAATACGGCGGGTGGGGTAGGAGTTCCCAACCAAGCGAAGAAATCGTTTCCTTAGTCAATCTGGCTGAATGTGCAGGAGCGTTATCATGCTAAAGAATGACTTTGGCGTGCCTGTGAGCCCATTCTGGGCGTTTTTCGATCAATGCGTGACTCAAATTGATCATTTGTTGTCGGTAGCGGTCGGTATTGACTGTTTCGCCGGGTTTGAGAAGCTCGTAGTAGACTACTCCCTTCTGATCCCACCACACACACAGTATTGTCTTCTTCCCAAAACGATCCGGTCTTGCACTCGATGTGGATGGTTGTCCTGGCGTTACCCATGATTTTATTCGTTTGGGATTCTGAAAATAAATCCATTTTTCATCGCCAGTTACAACTCGAAGCAAAAATCCCTTTCTTTCGTGGCGTAAAAGCAGCATTTCGCACACAGTTTTTCGTTTTTCCATCTGTCGTTCGTCCAATTCATGTGGAACCCATTTTCCAACCTTTTGAATTTTTCCCATAGCTCTCAGGCGATCGGAAATGGCTCGCCTAGTGACATTCAACTGTTCTGCCATCATTTGTTGGGTTTGGGTATTGTCTTCGTCTAATAAAGATTGCAATTCCACGTCCTCAAACTTTTTTGGTCGATTTTCTCGTTTTTTATCAGTAACATCAAAATCACCACGTTTGAAACTTTGAAACCAACGTTCACATGTCTTGACGGTTGGAGCAAGATCGCCACAAGTCTCAACAAGAATTCGATGACATTCAGATGCCTTTTTCTTTTGATTGAATAAGAAAATCATGACATGCCGCAAATGCTCTTTATTTGGCTTAAAATTAGACATTTTTAACACCAAAGAAAGGTATGATACGTCCACGTAAACGACTTAAAAACAACTGACTTTGGTAAACAAATGACTAACAAACAAAATAGCGTTTAGAGATAAGCAAATCCTTCAATAGGCTAAGAGCGCATTCTATTGGAATTAAAACGACATTTTAAACTTGCAGACCTGGTAAGAGAGTGTTGCCTTCAACCTTGGGAAACGTCCCGTAGGCTAAAACCAAGACTTTTATAAGACATTCTTTTATAGCATGTGCATATTTGCTTTATTATTATAATTATTTATTTATTTTCTTCTTTGTAATATACATTTACTAGCATTCCCCGTCGCGGCTTCGCCCGCGAGCCTTTAAAATCACTTCTGCAATCATTCTTGGTATTGATTTAATATAATATGTTAACTGATGTTAAGGAGATTTAGTAGAATCGGAGCTTCCGGGAGGTGGAATGTTGGAGGGGAAAGCTGCCGTATCGGTAGAAGAGGGAGGCGCGCAATGGGGTGTTCACTAAAACAGCCGGGGAAAAAAATTGCTTACTCCTCATGAAAGCATTTTTCGGCTTTAAAACATGGTTTTCGACGCCCTGTAAGAGCTTTCGAGTTAAACTCGTTGTATCAAGATCTTAAAAATTAATCCAAATTAGATATTTTTTCTCAAAGTGCAAAAATAGGTGTCCGTTAGAGTTAAACGACAATTTCGCCATTTAAATCCCTTAGGGGTCACATTTTTGAAATTCCTTTCTTAGTGGTTACCTACATCGCGTTTAAAATCTAAATTCCGAACTTTTTTTTTGCTGATTTTAATCGGTCTTTCCGTGTTGCATTGCTGTACCTGACACGTCGCCTTTTAACTTGCTTCTTCTCCTCAGAAAGTCTCGCTAGTTGAGCTTTACTCACGTCAAATAATCATCACACGGGAATCACAGTGTGCATAATTTGATTACCACTAATACTTAAATAATCAATAGCCATATTTTATGTGAGTGTCTATTTTAATAATATTGTAAGGTTAAATCGATATTCAAATAAAAAACATATGGTTTAATATCTCAACAATAGACTTTCGTTACAGTTAAACGACAATTTCGCCATTTAAGCCCCTTAGGGGTTACATTTTTGAAATTCCTATCTCAGTGGTTACCTAAAAATCTAAATTCCGAACTTTAAGTTTCTATCATTAGTAGTTTTTGCTCTGCGTTGAATCTGTCAGTCAGGACAAAACCTCTTATATATAGAGAGAGATTTCATAGTTATAGTATGTTTAAAATTTCGAGTTTTACTTCTATTTCTTATTGATGTATTATAATTTGCTCAGTTGGGGGTGTCTCCAGCGTGAGACCATTCCCTCACATATCCAATTGTTAAACTTTGTATATAATCAATATATATTATAAAGCAAAGTGTACAATGTGCGTGCCGATAAGGCTCAAAAACCACTCAACGTATGCTTAATAAAGTTATGTCAGCGTGTTGCTATACAACCCCTAACGGAGAAGAAGGTTTCCGTTTCTCTCTTAAGGGTGTAAAATTGAAGAGAAAATGACTGGGATTTTAAGCCTCTCGCACCATGTAATTAGCCTACCTGAGAATGACATACGAGTTTATGAATGAAAAATTTAGTTCGAGCTGCAGACTACCAGGAAGCGCTAGGGTGCGTTTCACTCAATGTCTATTGTTCATTCATCCCGTTCAGATTGTAAAGGTTATATATTTTACAGCTGTTCTTTTTAAATTACTAAAACTTCTAGCGAAAATAATTAATTTCACCTTTGCGTTCAAAATAAAAAAATGATTTTACATCTCTGCAATCAATTAGAAAACCGCCTGGATACCTTACAAAATTAATTTTCTCATCAGAAGGTTAATTGATTAACACATTACATTTAATCGATGTATAACATATTCTTAAGTAAATTTAATGCAATATGAGTGAACATGTTTTAGTTGTACAGTGAGCGAATAAAAACAGACATAAAGAAAAGAGATAAATTGACTAAATATAAATCGAAAATAAAAAATTTTAAGTGTTCTCATTGTATGTAATTATGAAAATCATCATTGTATCATCATCATTGTATGTATGATGAGGATTCCAGTTAACAAAATGACTAACTCCAATTACACCATTTTTTTCAATAAGATTTTATCACCCCTCATAGTTCAGGATAAAAAGAAATATGGTGAAAAAATTGTGACTTCATGAAATTTTGGTTTTAACTTTGTGATAGCAGTAAGATTCGACATCTCCAGAGTCCGCCCAAATTACGGGGGGGGGGAGGGGGGTAGCTTAAGGGAGGTTTAAATGGAAGAAAGGTATTTAAAAAAAAGTTTCTATGAATCTTCGATAGTTTCTACACTTCTGGATATAATAGGACCATCACTGTAATCGGCGCTTAAGTTGTAATCGAAATATAGTTTTTTAACCAATTGATTTTTCAACCATAATCTAATTACTTATTATCTGCTGACTGCTTGGAATGGGCGTAAAGAATTCAGAATCACAGAAACCATCAAAAACGATGCATGACTCGACAAAGTTGCAGCAAAATTAATTGTTCATTCACCATTTTCAACCCCCTTTTAAAGTATATAGGGTTACTTATTTGGGCGAACTCTGCAGATATCGAATCTTAATATTGATACCATGTTAAAAGTTTCAAGAAAGTGCTAATTTTGTTCTATATTTCCTTTAATTTTAAAGTTTTTCTGTTATTAAAACTACCACACAACTACCGGAGCGAAGCCGGCACCTTAGCTATTGTTATATAAACCCAGGTATGGCTTTAAGAAGCCGAGCTGGAATAAATAAAGATTAATAAGAATATTAAAAAAAAAAAAAAACAAGAGAGTCTTACTAGTGATAAGGAAATCAAGACCAATCTTTTTTCTTCTAACAAAAAATATTTCAAAATTATATTAATAAATTTCATGTTATCGTGACAGAGAAAAAATGAATTAATATCTTTTATTTTTTTTATTCATTGAAATTTACAACCTATTGGCTAAGATCAAAATGTAATTAACAATTTGAATGATAAATACTTTACTGACCATATATGAACTATTAGTATTTTTCATGTCGCAAAGGAACATATACACTTTGTTATCAAGTTCATTCTGCTTTAACATCTTCCAATTTGTTGTCGCAATACATTTCACAACACAGTGAAACCTCTAAATAGGGGACAGCCATGGTGACTCAATTATTGTCCGTTAATGAGAGGTGTCCTTAAAGTAGAGGTTTATTAAATTTTGTTTATTTAAACGCATACATAAAACAGTACGTACCTACATATTCGTGTATGTAGATGCAATAGTGGTGCATTGGTTCAAATTAAAATACATACAATGCTTTTATTGAAAAATGGTTTTATAGCAAACAAAAACTGAATTTACATACTGCAAAAACTTACTAAAAAAATTTCACTCACAAAATTTGATAGATTTGGTTTGAAGATTATTACAATTTAGTTTTACCACAACGAAATTGGGTCTCAATAAAACAATTACATAAAAGAGAGCAAACTGAAGAAATGTCTAAGTACCAGCGGGTTTAAAAAACTTTCCAAAGGTAATAGCCTTACATTTTTTTGATGATTAGACTCTAAAAGGATCTCCGCACTTAGCCGGCCACTTTTTTCGTACTCATCAATGATTTTCTTTTTTCTTTTAATGAAAACCTAATAAGTGTTGGAGACATGTTGTTAGTTCAAAGATTTTCAATAAACTGGTTCAAAATGAAAATAAGTAATATGTTATGAAAATAAATAAATGTTCACCCTACGCCATTTTCTATAGAAAGGTGAAAAAAGGGGGATGGACAGGAAGTGACTCTGTTTACTGAGTATTAGATGGATTGGACTAAAGACTCAAGCATTCTCGGATAATGTTTGAAAACAATTTTACACTGTCATTTAACTAGAAGTCTGAAAACCCATTTTCAGGCAATTTTCTCTGTCCGTGTCCTCTATCTAGAGTGTCCCTTAAAAAGAGGCTTCAAAAGTATTGTTTCCGTATATCCTGCGCCAGTGCAATTGAAAGTTGTCCCATAAACAGAGGTGTCCTTTAATGGGAGTGGTCCTTAACGAGAGGTTTCACTATATTTTGAAGGGGTTTCGTGCCTCATCATCAGGCTGGAGGTATGGAAACTATACACAACGTATACCTGGATATATATATACATTTCAGGGTTAATGTTTTACAGTTTTTTTTTTTTTTAAATTATATCTTTTTAATTCTTCCATATTAAATAATATTGATTATTCTATCTATTCTCCTCGGCAGGTGTCCGCTTACACCTTGGTGGCCATCAGCGTCGACCGCTACATGAACATCCTCTGGCCGCTGAAGCCGCGTATGTCGAAGAGTGCCGCTAAGGTCATCATGCTCTTCGTCTGGCTGGTGGCGCTCCTCACCGCGCTACCGATCCCTATAGTGTCCACCCTGGAGCAGCCATCCCCCTGGCACAAGCACTGCAAGAGGTAAGGGTTTTAAGGATAACTGGATGAAGTTTTGGGTCTTTTTCGTTTAATGCACAATTCGGTTATTAAAAAAAGTAACTGTTATTAAAAAAAGTAACACGTGATTAATATAAAGTAACTATAATTGTTAACACAAATGATATGGTTTATTCTAATTTCCAAAATGAAGCAATATCTTCCAATATAACCTCAAAAAGGTCTTTCCCCATATTCCTTTGTCTCCACATAAATTCACAGAGATATGAATCCAACATTGTTCTTCTAGTTCCAGCTTCTATTTTATTTCTTCTTTTGGCCGCAGCCCATAACGATTCTATCGACTGTGTCCCAGTTGAAGGATCAACGAAATTTTCAGAATGGTTGACTGTATAATGCTTAAAATTCTATTCTTTCTTTAGTGGAATAAGCTTTCCATAAATCTGATATTATAATACTTCCTGGAAGAATACATTCATTAATGCACGCTATTAAAGTATCTTTGTTCCTGTTGGGCACTGAATATATGAAAGATTGGTTCGTCTCCCTGCAAATACCACCAAAAACCCATTGGTTGGGATATATTCGTCCGACATTATGTTTCCTTCTTGTAAAACAGGACTCGTCAATTTCGACGGTCATACCATTTCCTCCTATTTTGATAGGTTTTTTAAGTAGCGAATCAGCACAAACCTCCCTCAAATATTTTTTCCAATTTGTTACTGTTTCTGCAGACATACTCAATTCGTCTTTACAAAATAACGTAGTTGTATATTTCTTGGTCCATGAGTAAATAAAAAGAATTGCATTATTCAGAGGATATTTTGAACCGCTGAACCACGTACCTTTTGTCCTATTATTTTAGTCCTACTTCCAAAAGACAACTTGCATTGTGACACCGCCATCTGCACCGGTCATCTCTCTTGCGCAACTTCATAGAATGTCCATTCCGGCATAGTCTATCTTTATGGATGAGGCCTTTTTCTTGTATGCAATGGTTCGGTCCAAATCTTTAAAATCTTCGTATAACCTGAACATAGCCATTATGAGGTTTTAAACGAAACTAAGAAATGTAGTCATATGTTCTACTGATATGGAGGTTGTAATTATATCACGTGTTCCTTTTTTTAATAACAGTTACTTTTTTTAATAACCGAATTGTGCATTAAACGAAAAAGACCCGAAGTTTTCAACAACTACATAGAGAATTATAAAATCAGACGACTTAGAGCATTATGCTTTTGCAATGCCGAATTATCACAAATAAAACTTTTATTTAATGATAAAAATGTTTAGTGTACTTTAGGGAGTAAATAAAATAGGTAAATGAATGTGGAAAAATGTGTAAATTTGATGAATGTCATTTGGGTCATTACATGAAGATGCGTAGATTTCACTTGAAAAAAATTTCATTATTGAAATGTTATAATTTCGGGCCGAAAAAATTCATACGTACACAGTGGTATATTACCTTCACTTTTTAAATAGTAGCCGGACAGGAGAACCTTTAGTTGTTCTTTTAAAAAATTATGAATATTTCAAAGTGAGGGAGTGAAGGGTGAGTGAGAGAGTGAAAAATGTATTATGATAGTTGGAAAAGTTAAGAAGTGAAATCAAAAACGAGTATTTTTTAAAGAAATACAATCTTAAAAAACAATAGAAATACTATGAAAACAATTTCAAATTCAAAAATAGGAAATTCCAAAGGCCTATGGCCAAAAGAAAGCTTGATTTTAGAGTTAGGTTAGGTTACAGTTACATAATTGTTGTCATAGTTTAGGAATCGTCACCTTTAAATTCAAAAGCATTCTCAAGTTCTTTTGAGAATTCAAAGAATGGAGTTATTTGCTCCCTCATTGAAGAAATTTTTGGAAAAAGTGAGGGAGTAAAGAATGAGGGAGTGAAATTTTCAAAGTGAGTGAAAAAATTGGTTGGAAACTCACCAGTTTTTTTGAAGTGAGGGAATGAAGTAGCTATTGACCACAGCGTAGATTTCCCGTAATAACCTAAATCTGACAGCGGAGACAAGCGATCGCAGCCCCTGGTCGGCAGTCAAAACGATCCTAGGGTCTTCCCTAAACCGATTCATTCCACCCCGGGCTTTGAGCCATGTTCCCCTCAACGCTCAGACCATCCAACACTTCATGTGAGGGAGTGAAGGAAAAACGTCTGGACAAACCTTTTTTATTTTATTTATTGTTATCGGTAACAATAAATAAAACCGCTTATTTTTTCATGGAATCTTGAAGTAATAACTGACTTATACGATTAATAAATTTAATCAAACAATCAATTGTTGAAAGAATACGAATTTATAAAGTAGCTTGCCTGGAAGTCGGACAAGGTGAGGGAGTGAAAAAACAATTACTTTTAAATTTTTTTAAGCAATTATAAATTTAGTTTGAAGCTAAAACATAGCCTCCATAGACAACTAAAGGAGTGAAATAGTTCCTATTTTTTTCTAGTAACTAGCTCTCATTTTAATGGTTGAAAATGGACCAGACGTACGATTTACACATTTTCAGATAATGATCCATTTACAAAACACTTCAATTTCTTATCTAAGTAAGTTGGTAAGTGAAAGTTGTGTGTTGCGTGCATCGCATTAGATTTTTTATATTTATTAATATTTTTATTATATCATTTATTGACCTTTATAATATTATTGTTATTTTATTTATTATTCTTTCATTAGGTGTGTATGCCGCGAGTCGTGGTGGTCCCCCGGAGCCGGTCAGGCTTACTCCCTCAGCCTCCTGAGCCTCCAGTACGTCGTGCCCCTCGTAGTGCTCCTCTACACTTACACTTCCATCGCGGTCGTCGTCTGGGGGAAGTCCACTCCTGGAGAAGCCGAGACCACCAGGGATCTCAGGATCGCAAAGTCAAAGATAAAGGTAAGTTCACTCAATAATAATACTTACTTACTTAATCGAGTTCTCTTTTACTGCATAGCATTGTAAGGCACCTTGTTATAGAGCCTGATCCATGTATCTCTATCCTGGGCCAGCTGCTTTCTCCTCCTCCAGTCCATTTCTCTCTTGCTAAAGGCTTCTTTAATACCATCTTCCCAGGTCTTTCTTGGTCTTCCGTTTGGCCCACTCTAACCTCATGGGTAACCTTGGCGATTCGGTTCTCGGCCATTCGCAATACGTGCCCATACCACCTGAGTTGGTTTTCTTCGATTTTTTCTTCTGCGGGCCTCAGTTCCAGGTTTGCTCGTATGGTTGTGTTCCTTACTCGATCCAATCTGGTTTTCCCCGCCATTTTTCGTAGGTAGTGCATTTCCATTGATGGATTTGACTCTTATGCTTGCTCGCAAGGGTCCATGACTCACTTGCATAGGTCAAAATCGGTCGGAACGAGTTCTTGAAGACCACTTTCTTGGTTTCCTTGGATACTTCCTTTTATCTAGGAATCCTTTCTTATCTAGGGATTGGTAGCATCTTGCAGCCATCTTGATCCTCTCTTTGATGTCTCCGTCGACCTAGCCATACTGGTTTAAATGAGCTCCAAGGTACTTAGCATGTGATACTTTAATAATAATAATAGTAATAAAATATTTTATCAACTTTGTGGGTTAAAAAATTTCGATTCAACGAAAATAATATTTTACAACGCCACGCAAACAATGAAAACACAAAAAATTAAACGGGTTACCAACAATTATGACTTTGTCACACAAAAATAACCATATGACTTGAGCATGAGAACAAATCTAACTCTCCAGTTCATTGCTCCTTATATTCAGTCGTAAAAAGAACAGCCTGAAGGTTCGAGACCAGCGTAAACGGTACCATGACAGTTAGTTCCAACAAACAGTCTACAACTTTTCTTAACCATATCTTTTGTGTTTCGTTCAGAGTTACTGAAAGACTTATGTGCAGGGTTTGAAATCGATAATTATTTCTTCCAAAATATCATATAATAATTATTATTTCTGATTTTTAATTTAAAAATCATTCTTGATTCATAAATAAACTAGCATTCCCCATCGCGGCTTTGCTCGCGAGCCTTTAAAATCAATTCTGTGATCATTATCTTGGTATTGATTTAATATAATATGTTAACTGATGTTAAGGAGATTTAGTAGAATCGGAGCTTCCGGTAGGTGGAATAACGGAGGGGAAAGCTGCCGGCTCGGTAGAAGAGAGGGAGTCGCGCAATGGAGAGAGTTCACTAAAACCGCCGAAACATAACATTGCTTACTCGTGAACGCTTCATTTTTCGGCTTTAAAACATGGGTTTTGACGCCCCGTAGGCCCTTCCGAGTTAAACTCGTCATATCAAGATCTTTAAAATGAGTCCAAATTAGATATTTTTTCTGGAAGTGCAAAAATAGGTGTCCGTTAGAGTTAAACACCAATTTCGCCATTTAAACCCTTTAGGGGTTACATTTTTAAAATTATTTTCTTATTGGTTAACTACATCGCGTTTAAAATCTAATTTCTGATTTTCAAGTTTCTATCAATAGTAGTTTTTGCTCTGCATTGATTCTATCAGTCAGGTCATCCCTCTTATATATATGGAGAAGAGATCAAAATAAACACGCACCATCCCCAATCATCGGAATCACAGTGGGCATTATTTGATTACCACTAATATTTAAATAATCAGTAGCCATATTTTATGTGAATGTCTATTTTAATAATATTGTAACGTTAAATCGATATTCAAATAAAAAACATATGGTTTAAAATCTCAACAATAGATTTCCGTTAGAGTTAAACGACAATTTCGTCATTTAAGCCCCTTAGGGGTTACATTTTTGAAATTCCTTTCTTAGTGGTTACCTATATCGCGTTTAAAATCTAAATTCCGATCTTCAAGTTTCTATCATTAGTAGTTTTTGCTCTGCGTTGATTCTGTCAGTCGGGACAAAGCCTGTTATATATGTAGAGATATTTAAATCGATCTTTGATTTTTATTAATTGGATTAAAAATAATGATCACACACCGAGTGATACGGTATTAAATCAATAATAATGATTAAATTGTGATCATTAAAATATTGATTAGAAAATAAAAATCACCTTTTAAAAGCAAATTAATTTATTATAACATGTGGACTCCAAATCTGGTGCTATTTTGCTCCTATCTTCAATAATGAACGAATTATGGCCTCCAAAATCAGGTAATTGGCTTTGAATCAAAATGGCGGATCACGATAAAGAGGTACTGGGATTGTCCCTGTATTAAAATTTGTAAAATAAATTAGTTTTGAATCTGCTTATAGAGGACCGACGTTTTTTTTATTCAATGTTCGGATTCTACGCATCTTGAAATGTAATGTCAAATTTTTAAGGGTGGGGGGGTGTAATAAAACATATTTTTCGGAACATCACAATAATAAATTAAATATTTATATTTCTGATTTATAAAAGTATTAATCGAAAATTATTATTATTGTTAATCGAAAACAATTAATGATCAGATTATGATTTTTTTCACTTTTGATCAAAAATAAAAATCACTTATTAAAAATCATGAAATGATTTTTAAAAATTCCAGATTAAAATTTTGGACGAATTTGATTTTTATATTAATTTTAATAATTATTGATTTAAAACTCGGCAAATAATTAAATACGTTTCATTTAGTCACACTAAAATAAATATATCAATTGAGCATCAGAGAACAAGTCTAACTCCCCAGTCCATCGCTCCTTATTGTCAGTCGTAAGAAGAACAGCCTGGAAGGTTCGAGAACAGCGTAAACGTTACTTTGACAGTTAGTTCTAACTGTTAGTTGGTTCCAACAACTACAACTATTCTAAACCATATGTTTCGTGTTTTGTTCAGCGTTACTGTAACACTTATGTGGTTTAAACAATTTTTATTAAACGAAAATAATAATTTTATTATTATATAATAGATAATTGAACGGGTTACCAAATCGTATATCCGCGCCTGTCAACAATATATAGACAATCAGCATATGTAATGGCCGTATACAGTCGCAGATGATGACATGTGAGGCATGGGGAAGGATGGCACCCAACAGTACCTCTTGTCTGGCTTCATTCAGTTATTCAGGTCGGTTAAAGAAGGAGATCTCTCATCCAACACCTCTTTTAATATCCACCTTACATTCATGGGCATTTCATCTATGGCCATATCTCTTATTAGTAGGTTTATATGTCCGTGTAGGTTAGTGTGGAAACGTTTTAAAGAATCTTGATGTTTTGGTCGACTGTTGGCATGTGGAAGTCAGTATGTAAGGTTTGATTAGTCACGTACCAAGGTAAATAGCTAGGAAAAAAAAAAACATAGTAATTAGTAAATGAAAATTTACGTGTGCGATAGCTAACTAGAACGCGAAGGCAACGAGTTGGCGATAGTGGTGGTTCCTGGTGGGGTCGGAGAAAACCCTCCCCCATAATCTATAGTTTTACCTAATATTTTTTGGACTATGCGAGAGGTAACTAGTCATGAAAAAAAAAAAAAAAACGTATTAATTACGGTTTGAAAATTTAAGTTAGAGATCGCAGGGTAAGTTGTGGAAGAGGTAGGCAAGGGTGATTTGGAAAATCCATATTAATTTCAATATGAATTGAGCATCAGAACAAGTATAACTCTCCAGTCCATTGCTCCGTATATTCAGTCGTAAGAAGAACATCCTGGAAGGTTCGAGACCAGTGTAGATGGTACTATGACAGTTAGTTCATTCCTACAAGTCTACAACTATTCTATTGTTTAGCGTTACTGTAACGCTTATGTGGGTTAAGCAATTTCGATTCAACGAAAATAATAATTTTCAAAGCAACACAAAAACATATACATAAGAAAAATAGAAAAATATTCCGTCAACTCATGAAACACGTTGAGCCCACGCATGCGTAGTACGCCTTTTATGAAAGAACATTGTTTATAATTAAAGCCGTTCTGTTAATTTAATGGAAATTATTTCTTTCATGGCAACTGAATGAAGTTTTCAACAACTACATAGAGAATTATAAAATCAGACGACTTGGAGCATTATGCTTGCATTGCCGAATATTATTGGGTTGTCCAGAAAGTTCGTATAGAAATTTGGTCAAAAATTGAGGAACAGCTTAAACTTTATTTATTTCATCTACAAAATAGTTCCCACCGTTAGCGATGACCATTTCCCAAAGGCTTGGAAGTTCCATTATCCCTTTTTTCCAAAAATCACTGTCCTAACTCCTGAAGAACAATAAAAGGTTCGTTTTGACGTCATCTTCTGAAGAGTAGGATTTTCCTACTCAAATAACCATATTAATTGAGCATCAGAACAAGTATAACTCTCCAGTCCATTGCTCCGTATATTCAGTCGTAAGAAGAACATCCTGGAAGGTTCGAGACCAGCGTAGACGGTAATATGACAGTTAGTTCCAACTCCTTACTAGTTACTCCTTCTTACAATCTATAATTAGTAATTACATCATAAAAATTTATTTGTCATCTTCTAGCATGGATACTCGTATATTTTTAGCTTATTTTTAGCCATGATGAACATCCAAATGTACGGATCGAAACGTTAGCTATCCAAAATAAAAAGATCAATCTGAAAATCCTGATTTTTTCTGAATAATGAGAAAAAAAGGATTAATAAGCCGATCTAAATTCTAAGCAAAATATATATACACTGAATTTACATAGCATACCAAATTGACATAGCATGTCACCAAATGAACCTAATAATTGACCGTTGCGTAATTATTAAAACTTTAAAATACATGTAAAGAATGTTAGGCCCCTTACAACTGGACAGGAAAATTTTTATATATAAGTGAAACATTCATACGTAGCCAACTGGAAAAAAAAAAAAAAAAAAAAAAAAAAAGGCTTTTATATTTGCTTCTGTAAGGGCTAATGACGGAGGTAAAAGAATCCCTTTCACACTAATTAGTGAGGGCCTCTCCTGCAAAGGGCAATTTCAGTTCCAAAGTATCGTTGTCACAGCAATGTATGTACAGTAGCTACTGTTAGGTGCCTGTCTCGTTTGGGTTGCATTCAGTCAGGACTCCATTATATGGATTTAATTCCTCGATGTGTAAATGGTGATTAACGTGAATGAGATGATGCGTCAAAAGGAGGTGTTTACACGATCTTCCATTTAATTGAAATGTCCTTTAGGAAAGATTAAACATTGGTTACATATAGAAAAATCTGGTGCGTGCGCGCAACACACAACTTTCACTTAACAACTTACTTAGATAAGAAATTAATGCGTTTTGTTTATTGCCACTTCTCAAATGAACAGAACGGCTTTAATTATGAACAATGGCCTGTCATTAAATGCGTACTCCGCATGCGTTTTATGAGTTGAATAAATATTTTTCTTTTATTCTCCTCTTTATGTTTTCTTTATTTTTATCATATCTCCTATTTAGTCATTTCTTATTTTTAGGCGTAACGAGAGACAGTTAATTTCAGCATATAAACAAAAACAAAGGTACTTTATAGAAAACAAAAAAAACAACACAAACAAAAAAGGCCCCTACCCCATATAAGCCCCCTCAGAACATTTTCATAATGCTAAAGCTTATCTGATATTAAAGAACACCCAATTTTCATTAAAGATGACGAATTTGATAAAAATCGTTAGAGCCGTTCTTGAGATCATCGAATAAAAAGTAAAAATTGGAAAACAATTATGAAATAAAGTGCCCCCCCCCCCCGTTTGACCAATTTTGATGAAATGTTGGCTACCACATCCTTGGCGTATACATACATCAAATACCCAATTTGATCAAAATCGTTAAAGCCTTTTTTGAGTAAATAAAAGAAAAAACGTGAAAATGATACAAAATTTATTAAATAAAGTCCCTTTTTCGGTTGATCGATTTTGATGAAATGTTCGCTATCACATCTTTGGTATATACATACATCAAATACCCAGTTTAATCAATATCGCTAAAACCGTTCGTGAGTAAATAAAAAAAAAAACACGTGAAAATGATACTGAGTAGGTTGGGCTGCACTGTTATCCATTATTGGATGTTTTGAGTTTCTCCTTGAAGTCCTTGCGGACCAGAATTCATGACTCAGGGGCGCATCGTACCCCCATAAAAATGATGCAAATATATTTTAAGTAAAGTCCCCCCTCTGGTTGATCAATTTTGATGAAATTTTTGCAGTCATATCTCGGGCATATTAATACATCAAATACTTAGTTTAATCAAAATCTTTAGAGCCGTTTTCGAGAAAATCGAAAAAAAAACTTAAAAAGTTATTAAATAAAGTTGGAGCAATTTTGATGAAATTTTTGCTATCACATCGCGGGCATATATATAGACTAAATACCCGATTTCAGGTTCGCACGGTTTATAGTTTTTGAGCTAGTCTGTTCTCACACACACACACACACACACACACACACACACACACACACACAGACCATTTCGCGGAACTTGGTTATTTGGACTCAGGGGACCCCAAAACGTGTATTTCCGTTAAAAACCGGAAGTCGAAATTTTTCACGATCGCAATACTTCCACTTACTATATATTTCTTATATAGGTAAGTGAAAGTAAAAATAATAATTAAAAAATTTCAAAATATAGATAACCCCAGAGGTGATATTATGTTTGTTTGTTCTTTATAGAAATCCTTACCGTTTGTCCTTAATTCTCAAAATTTCGCTCTGTGGTTCTTTCAACTCAGGTGCGAAAACGTGTCCATAATAAATTTCCGAAACTTCAGCCAATCTCTGGGTATATTCTTTATTGTTATGAAAATCGTTATGATCTCGCTTTGCATTGGTTTATACGAAATCGACCATTTGTTGACGAAGTCTCATTTTACAAATTTTTAAAGAGGCCAAAAAGGCCCGGTGAGGCCGTTCTTCGGAGCTCGATTTCCATCAAATATTATAGGTAAACAAAATCGCAATTTTCGAAATTTTTCAATTTTTCGCACATAACTCGAAAAAAATTTATCGCAGAGGAAATTTTTTTTTTTTTTTTTTTTAAATAAAAGGGCATAGAATTTTGCGTCGACTTATAATCGGTTAATTATTTTCGCCAAAACTAATTATCAATTTAGCCACTTTAGCGGAAAAATTAATTTCGCTCATGTTCCTAAGCCTGCAATTTGAAGAGGGCTACGGACTAGACAAGAAGAAATAAAATTTGTTCGTGCTAAATGAAGCAGTTAAGAGGAGAGTATATTCAAATTAGGTTAGTCAGTAGGTTATGTTCCCTTTCCAGTCTAGATAGATGTACCCTACGTAGCCAAATAGCGTTAATGTTGGAGAGAAAAGTAAATCTGTTGCGCTCTGACATTTATTTATGTTCAATTTGTCCCAACATGTTCTCATCTGAATTTAAAATGGAACCATGGCTAAAATAATATGGAATAGCAGAAGTTCCTTTATAAGAATAATTATAATCTAATAGCAGACCCGGCCACGCGTTGCTGTGGCTCTCATGCTAGTAGTAGCTATCATACGTTGAATTAATTAAATCCCAATATTTTTAAATAAATACGGTCAAACCAATATTCACTGATAAAGATGAAAACCTCTCAGCTAATCAAAATCCATCGTGATTTAGAATATAACACCAATTAAAAGTGTTTGGAAAGTAATATAGGAAAATTAAAGTTTATATTTTTTACATCTCTTATGTTATAATGAGTGATAAACCTTCCCCAAGTCCACTATAAACCATCCTCCAACATGTAACTCCGCTGTATTATTATCCGCTAATTCATTTATATTCCTGAAAGTTAGTATTAAGTACAGTAAGCCACGTCAAAGTGTGTTCAGGCTTAGCTAATGTAGAATTAGAAATGTATAATTATTGTAAACATGTAATTTGTGGTTTTGTATTTAAAGTAGCGAATTCTCTAGCCTAAACTGTTCTAAACAGCTGTCCTTGATACACTAATCGTGTAGGTAACTGAGTGAATGGATAGAGACCAGCTAACGTACCAGGTAGTGAGTGGACTCAGGTAAGAGGATTGGAAAGCCTCAACTTAGTAAGCGCCTAAAAGGGAGGCTGGAATCTGGTTTAGAGCCTATTACTTATCTGCTTCAGCCTCTTTTCATCCACTTTATATTGATGAGTTATTATTAGAGGTGAGAGATAGTCAACTGTTCTTCAATTACGCTAAGTTAAATGATGGTCAGGATTTTCAGTTTTACAAAGATTTTATTGTGGTAAGCCAACGTTTCGCTCCAACTTGTGGATCTTCATCAGGGCTAAAAGAAAACAAATATATGAGTAACTATGTTAGAGGGTGACAATAAATGGATACATTACAGAACTGATAATAATATAAAAGATGGAGTAACATGAATATTAAAATAAGTGGCTGGTTAACAAGATAAAATAGAATCTGATATTTACCTACTGAGTCCAGGTGGATACTAAGACTAATGGTAAAAATAAGGTGAGAGGTAGTGGAGGGGGTTAGTACCATCTATTTTGTTAGTTTTTAAATATTTTTGTTCACTCAGTTGTCATGTGCCTTCACTTCAAAAGCGTTGGATTTCCCCGTCATAAACCTTTGAAGTCGGCAAACTAACCCCCTACCACTACCTCTCACCTTATTTTTACCTTTAGTCTTAGTATCCACCTGGACTCAGTAGGTAAATATCAGATTCTATTTTATCTTGTTAATCAGCCACTTATTTTAATATTCATGTTACACCATCTTTTATATTATTATCAGTTTTGTAATGTATCCATTTATTGTCACCCTCTAACATAGTTACTCATATATTTGTTTTCTTTTAACCCTGATGAAGATCCACAAGTTGGATCGAAACGTTGGCTTACCACAATAAAATCACTGTACAAAATAAAACACAATAAAAACAGATATAATAATACACCTTCCTTGGTTTTCATAAGTTTTATATCATTCTGCTCAACTTCAGTCCTTGCCCTCCTGCCAGAAAAAAGTTTTACTTACCAACTTACTTTGACTAGAAATTTACCTGTTATGTTAAATGCCATTTCTCAAATTCACAAATTTTTCCTTATTCATTTACTTATTTTTGCTTGTATTTGCTCTTTAAATTACAGTAATTTTTCTTATGGTCGTCTGATTTTATAATTCTTCATTTAGTTACCATGAAACAAATAATTTCCATTAAATGAAAAGAACATGTTTAATTAAAAACAATGGTCTATCATCAAAAAAAGTACTGCCCACGCTCAACGTGTTTTATGAGTTGACGGAATATTTTTCTTTTTTTCTTGTGTATATATTTACTTGATTTTTTTTTTTTTTCATATTTTGCCAGTTTTTATTTTTAGGCGTAACGAGGGACAGTTAATTTCTTCATATAAACAGAAACAAAGGTGCTTCATAGGAAAACAAAAAAGGAGCCTTCCCCATTTAAGCCCCTTAGAATATTTTAATAATGATAAAGCTTACCTGATATAAAAGAAGACTTGATTCACATTGAAAATGACGAATTTGATTAAAATGATTAAAATAGTTTTTGAGAAAATCGGAAAAAAACGTAAAAGTTATGAAATAAAGTGCCCCCTCCGTTTGATCTATTTTGATGACATTTTTGCTGTTGTATCATAGGCATATAACTACATCAAATGCCCAGTTTTATCAAAATCGTTTCAGCCGTTATTTGGAAAATCAAAAAAAAAACCCTGAAAAGTTATTAAATCAAGTACCCCCTCCATTAGACCAATTTCGATGAAATTTTTGCTGCCACATCGCTGTTATAAACATACACCAAATACCTAATTTAAGGTTCGCATGGTTTATATTTTATGAGATAATCTGTTCACACTCGGACCATTTCGCGGGACTTAGATGGACTCAGGGGACCACAAACCTTGTATTTCCGTTGTAAATTTCATATATGGATAAGTGAAAGTAAAAAACATCACTGATCACCGTCCGCTGTAATCATAAAGACAGTCTAAAAATTAGAAGCTGCTTGAATCGCAACAGTAGATATTGTAAATGTGTGATATTAAAAAAAAAATAGTTTGTTTAACGTCACTTTATGCCACTAAGGCTAATCGGACGATGCTACAGTGGGAGTCCTGAATTTTGCCTATCCAGGTTTAATTAGGATAGGGATCTTTGACGAGTACCAGACATCGTACAGGATCGGGACCTCCGTTTTAGGTCCTATCCGAGGGACGGTATAGCTAAGGATTTTTTACTCCTATTCAAAAATCCTAGGTTCACCATGGGGCGCGAATTTTAGGTTTATTTTAGGTTGACATGCTAACCACTACACCACAGGCCCCCCCCCCAAAAAAAAATAGTTGTAACAGCCGTAGGTAAACATTAGACAGCTAATTAAATCCTAAGGTTGAAAGAAAGATTGGAGGAAGCGCTGTGAAGGGGGACTTGAGGAGACAATGGATAAATGCCGACAGGTCTCGGCTTAAAGAATTGCCCCCCCCCCCCCCTCAAATACCCCCCTCCCGCTCAAACAGCTCCCTCAATATAGACCGAGGCTTCCTCTCTCCCCTAAGTCTACCTCATCCAATATATATAGAGGCGTGTGAGCTGGAGCTACGGATGAGCGATCAAATAGTTATTTATATTCAATATTCTTCAATTTATTTTTAAAGAATTATGGGCATGGGATCGTACATGTTAAAAGGAAAACGACTAAGCCCACTTTACACACTTTTTTATGAATTCTCGAAAGTAAAACTGACAAGGGGACCACGTCAGATTTCCCTCTCAGATTTTGATGAAATTTTTTTGGTGATTCCGCATCGAAAATAAGTCGACACGTGTCCAGCCGTTCCATTGAATGAGCCATCTTGACTGAGAAATTAAATATTTTAGGTCCGAAAATCGTTAAAATTGCCTTTAACAAAACAGTCATTGCTCCATTCTACCTGAACCAATTTAAATGAAACTTTCAGGGATTCTTCTACTTAAAAATAAATTAGACACGTCTATCGGGATTTGTCACAATTCACCCTAATAAGGCCAGAGCGTCACATCAAAGTTGAGGCTTAAGTTAGTAAATTTAAGCTGATAAAACCAACAGAGCACGCAGTGGAGTCTTAAACAACATAAAAATAAATTGAAAAAACTTGAAAAAACGAGTTTTTCTAACAACTGTTATGTGATTTTCACCTTGGAAAATAATTTTTCCCCATAATAGTTAATAAATTTGTGATGCGTGTCAGTCTTTTTGAAAGATAATAATTTATTTTTATGTAATTTAAGACTCCACTGCATCCTTTGCTGTTTTAGCAGCTTAAATTTACTTACGCAAGCCTCAACAAGCCTCAACTTTGATGTGATTCTCTGGCCTTACAAGGGTGAATTGCGACATATCCCGATACACGTGTCTAATATATTTTCAAGTAGAAGAATCCCTAAAAGTTTCATTAAAATTGGTTTTGGTAGAATGGAGCAATGACTGTTTTGTGAAAGCCAATTTTAACGATTATTGATCCTAAAATATTAATTTCTCGGTCCAGATGGCCCATTCTATGGAACAGCCGGACACATGACTTATTTTCGATGCAGAATCACCAAAAAAAATTTCATCAAAATCGGAGTGGGAAATATGACGTGCTCCCCTTGTGAGACAAAAAATGAATGCAAACACATGTTTTTTTAACCCTCCGTCGAATTCAAAACGTTTATTGCAAGGTAGCGGGGTTCCTGAGGTTCTTTTACACTGAGCGAAACTGACCTTTCGAATAGCCTGTTCGGAACATTGTTCGGCCATTCTATATAAGAAAGGGACTCGAACAGGCACTTTATCTGTCCACCTGTGTGTTCGGCGATTGCGCTTGTGTCGCTTTTGAGTTAGCTAACTCTAGGATGGCCAAGGTTTTTAACCATCTTAATTTGGCCAAGGAGGGACACACACAGGAGCCCGCATATTTTTATGCCCTATTGATGGCCATGATTCATTCACCCTTCCTAACAAAATGTCATTGTTTGTTTGAGGGATGTCTTTATTTCATTTATTACTAGCTAGGGTGCCCGGCTTCGCTCCGGTAGTTGTGTGGTAGTTTTAATAACAGAAAAACTTTAAAATTAAAGGAAATATAGAACAAAATTAGCACTTTCTTGAAACTTTTAACATGGTATCAATATTAAGATTAGATCTGCAGAGTCCGCCCAAATAAGTAACCCTATATACTTTAAAGGGGGTTGAAAATGGTGAAAGAACAATTAATTTTGCTGCAACTTTGTCGAATCATGCATCGGTTTTGATGGTTTCTGTGATTCTGAATCCTATAAGCCCATTCCAAGCAGTCAGCAGATAATAAGTTATTAGATTATAGTTGATAAATATTATTTAAAAAAACTATATTTCGAGTACAACTTAAGCGCCGACTACTGTGATGGTCCTATTATATGCAGAAGTATAGATACTATCGAAGATTCATAGAAAGTTTTTTTAAATACCTTTCTTCCATTTCAACCTCCCTTAAGTTATCCCCCCGTAATTTGGGCGGACTCTGCAGATCTCGAATCTTACAGCTATCAAAAAGTGAAAACCAAAATTTCATGAAGTCACAATTTTTTGACCATATTTCTTTTTATCCTGAACTATGAGGGGTGATAAAATCTTATTGAAAAAAATGGTGAAATTGGAGTTAGTCATTTTGTCAACTGGAATCCTCATCATACATAGTAATAAAACAATTTTTCATAATTACATACAATAAGAACACTTAAAACTTTTTATTTTCAATTTATATTTAGTCAATTTATCTCTTTGTTTTTATTCGCTCACTGTACAACTAAAACATGTTCACTCATATTGCATTAAATTTACTTAAGTATATGCTATATATTGATTAAATGTAATGTGTTAATCAATTAACCTTCTTATGAGAAAATTAATTATGTAAGTTATCCAGGCGGTTTTCTAATTGATTGCAGAGATGTAAAATCATTATTTTTTTTGAACGCAAAGGTGAAACTAATTATTTTCGCTTGATGTTTTAGTAATTTAAAAAGAACAGCTGTAAAATATATAACCTTTACAATCTGAAGGGAATGAATGAACAATAAACATTGAGTGAAACGCACCCTAGCGCTTCCTGGTAGTCTGCAGCTCGAACTAAATTTTTCATCCATAAACTCGTATGTCATTCTCAGGTAGGCTAACTACATGGTGCGAGAGACTTAAAATTCCAGTCCTTTTCTCTTCAATTTTACACCCTTAAGAGAAAAACGGAAACCTTCTTCTCCGTTAGGAGTAGTATAGCAACACGCTGACATAACTTTATTAAACATACGTTGAGTGGTTTTTGAGCCTTATCGGCACGCACATTGTACACTTTGCTTTATATTATATATTGATTATTATTCAACTACAACCCGCTAACGAGTTATGGCCTCCTTGATCAGCTTTCGCCAGTTGTCCCTGTCTAGTGCAGCCGCCTTCCAGTTCTGAATTCCGAGGAAAGACCTAGCATCCTGGGCCACACCGTCCTGCCATCTCAGCCTTGGCCGCCCGCGTCGTCTTGTCCCATGGAGTGTCTCAGTGAGAGTCTTCTTCGGGATTTCTGAGTCATCCATACGGGCCACATGGCCGGCCCACCGCAGTCTTCCAAGCTTGATGACTCTAACCACATCAGGCCTATTCATCAGGTCATACAATTGCTGTATGTACGCCTTCGCCATTCATTCTCGATTTGGATTCCTCCATAAATGCAGCGCAGGATTCGCCTTTCAAATATCTGCAATGTTTGCATATCGGCATTCGTCAATGTCCAAGCTTCCGAGCCACAGGTAAGGACAGGGCGCATTAGCACCTTGTAGAGAACCAGCTTTGTTGTTATGGAAAGGAGATTGCTTCTCAGCTGAGGCCTTAAGCCAAAAAAGCATTTATTAGCAGCAGTGACCCGGCTCCTTATTTCGGGAGTATTATCGTTATCTGAGTTCACCTGTATTCCCAGGTATCTGAACTCGTTCACCTTCTCAAATCTGAACCTGCCGAACTGCACTCTTTCCCCGGGATCTGCTCGTTGTCCAGTAACCATATACTTGGTTTTTCCTTCATTCACAATCAGCCCTAGGGATCTTGCATATTTCATTTACATTCTTAAAATTGTTCATGATTAATTATTTTTTCTTTTAACTTTAGAATTTAAAAAAAAAAATTCTATTTGCTTATCTTTACAAATATTTAGGATAAATAACAGGAGATAAGGGAGCGGGGTAGCCCATTGGTAAGGCAGTGGACTGCTGTGCTTAAGGTCCCGAGTTCGAATCTGACATGGCTTATGATATCTTTATTATTCGCCACAGTTCGTCTCGTGGGCCGAGAGACCCTCCTGGGGCAAACCCAGCCTCTATAAAGTGGGTACCCTTATTTGAAAAATTAAGGGGAAAGAACCTGGCGGTTGAGCGTGATCACGGTCAAATCACCTCCTTGCACGACCGCTGACCAAGAAACAGTACTCTTCCTTACATAGTACTGCATCCAAGACCCTTCATGGGTTGTAGTGGTACAGGTTTTTTTTTTTTTTTTAAACAGGAGATAAGAGACTATAAAGTAATTTTATTTTCTGTATATTCTTATATATAAACTAATAAAAACCAAAGTTTTGGCATGATTGTAAAGTGACTGGTGGATTCATGGAATGAAGTGGAGTGAACAAAATGATTGAAGAATATAATTCACTTTTAGAGACATTTTTCAACTTTTCTGGACTGTGCTTTGGTCTACATTGTAGTGTCCCTACAGTTGTCAGATTGTATTATTTTTACAATAACTCACCCAGGGGAATGCCAGCCTGCAAGTCCGCTCGGCCCTTGAAATTTATTAACTACGGCATAAAAAGATATATGTATATTCCTTTTTCCCCCAGTTTCATAATCTGCAGTATTTTTCTGACAAAAACAATTTTTTTCAAAATTTTAAAGACCATATTTGGAAAAATTTCGAAATTTAAAAAACTTGAGGCCTCCAGGAATCCCCCCTCTCTTGGCCAACCCAGGGTTAAGATAAGCCTCCAGACCTCCTTTTAGCTTTTTTCTTATATCTATAATAAGTTGGAGCAAAAGCCATAGCAGCCTATAGTTCCAAGTAAGCCGTCTTCATAATGAAAATTATTGTATGGTAAGTTCGAGGGATTCTGTTCGAGGGTGAAGTTCACACAGTATAATGGCACCTCAAAAGTTTAATGTCTTGTGTAGTTGGTCAGAACTATCCACTACAGTTAAATTTTGACATCCTGCGGCTCGACTGTATCCTACTTGCTTGTAAGGTAGACTGCGCCCGGTCGTATGAATTTTTTAATGTGAGTTTTTTTAATATTTTCAAGGTAATAGTTTACGTTTTTTCCTTAAATCGGCCTTTTCTGTGTGGTAAATATCTTTTAAAGTTAGTGATATTCTAGCCCTGGGTCATCCTTAACCACTGGAGATACTAAAATTGTTTATACGGTTCTAAAGTACTAGGCAATAAACAGTGGGATCATATGAATTTGAGTACGTATTGTTCCAGTCAAACGTTTAGACTCACCCTTCTTCTTCCTCGGCGCTACGGTCCTGATAGGACCTTGGCCTCTTCAACAATTCTTTTCCATTTATTTCGGTCCTGGGCGATATTCCCCCATCGCCTCACTCCAAGCCGCCGCAGGTCGTCCTCCACGTCGTCTAGCCATCTCAGTCGTGGTCTGCCTCTTCTTCTAGCTCCACCTGGTCAACTGTACATTAGGTTTCGAGGCAAACGCTATTGTGGCATTCTTTCGACGTGTCCTAACCATCTGATGCGCCCACTTTTGATTACCGACTCACCCTTAGTTATGTAAAATAAATAAATAACAACAATTTATTTAATTAACAACATAAAAACTATAATTTTATTTTTAATTTATTTATAATTTGTTTGTTTGTTTGTTTAACGTCCCTTTATGCTACTAAGGCTCATCCGAAGATGCTACAGTGGGAGTCCTAAATTTTGCCTATCTATGTATAATTAGAATAGGGATCTTTAACGAGTACTTGATATCGTACAGGCTCGGGATCTCCATTTTACGTCCTATCCGAGGTACGGCATAACCAAGGATTTTTTACTCCCATTTTAAAATTGTAGGGCCACCTCGAGACGCCATCCCGAGACCTTTAGTATGTTAGGTTGCCATGCAAACCACTACACCACTGAAGACCCCTATTTATAATTTTATTCTAAACTTAATCACATAATGTCTGAGTTAATGATGGTGTAAGGTATCCACCATATTCTACCTCTTGAGTCAGAATTATTTTATTAAACTTGAAGATTTTGAATTAAATGCAAGTGAGTTTAAACTTTTGACTGGTACTGTATAACTATTGATAAATCTAACTATGTAATATAACTGTGCAGTTATATTACATAGTTAGATTTATCAATATACTGCACAATATAAATTTAGCGCTGGTTTATTTAAATTATAATACTTAAGTTAACTTAAGCATTTCATAAAGCTGGGACCAGGGACTTCTCTTCAAACTTAAGACCATTCTACCTCATTCTTATTACCTTTTGCTACAATCCTACCTCTCAAACAGGTTATTCTCTGCCCGACAGGACTCAGAGATTTCTTCATCTTAGCAGGAGTTCCGCAGGGATCAATACTTGCTCCCTTACTATACATGATCTACACACATGACCTTCCTAAGAATACCGAAACATTAACTGCAACCTAAGCAGACTATACTAGAATTTGAACAAAACACCATGACCCTAGACTGGCATCATTAAACTTACGAAACCACTTAATATATTTGAAAAAATATTACTCAATTTGGAACATTAAATTAAACCATAACAAATCACAACACATAACATTTACATTGCGACGAGATACATGTCCACCAGTTTATATCGGCGCTAGTTTATATCGGTGACAAATTGCACTATTATTTGACAGGAGGATGATTTGGGGCCCTCATGTCAAAATGAAAAGACGGATATTAAACAAGTGACTGACAATACTGCACTTACTATTTCCCAAATCATCAATATACACAATTACTAAAGTCCATTTGGATATATGCCTCACGATTTTATAGTTCAGCAGAAAAGACACACTTACAAAAACTACAAAGCTTCCAATCCAAAATTTTACGGCTAGTAACGAACGCACCTTTGTACGTTAGTAACAAAACACTACATAGCAACTTAAAACTACCAACTATCGACGAATAAGTAAGAACCCTCTATTCCGGCTTCCATATCAAATGGCACGAACATAACAACAGACTCGTTAATGACATGGCCCCGACTGACATGTCATTAATGAGGCGACTGAAAAGGAGTTGGATGAGGGACCCCTCCTGAAATAAGACCGGGATGATGAGCTGCTAGGCACTCACTGTCTTTTCTCATGCCTAAAATGCCAACATAACATCCGTTTATCTCTCATTTGCTGATTGTCGCTCAGTTGGCACTGTTACGAATAAAAGTATGAAGCAAAAAAAAACAAAAAAAACTTATTAATCATTAAGAAGTTCAATAAATTGCTTAAAATCTGTTTAGTTTAAATCATTTAGTCAATAAATTTAACATTGCTTATAACGATGCTTATAGCTTTTTACATAAGCTATACATTACTAATCTTATTATTTGAATTCATCCTAAATGTTATTCCAAATTACAATTCTGAGAATCCAGGCGCGAAACTTAGTTGTGTAGTGGGTTTGTACTGAAGTTAGTTGTAAATTGTTGTTCGTTTCAAGTTCTAATCTTGGAGGATTTCCCCAAAATAGATATTCCCCATGGATTCGTAAATGAAATCATTATGCTTTATATACTATGTTAATTCTTAACAATAACATTTATCCTTGATTGCTATTATATTTTCACGCACCAATACTGATCCATTGAAAAAAATAAAAGTAATAATAATAATACAATAAAATTATTTATAGCCGTATAAGTTTTGAAATATGTACAAATTGTAAATAATGTATAATATTCTCTTAGTAATATTTATTTATATGTATAAGAATCATGAGATCTAGTAATTATAAAAAAAAAAAAAAAATTATCTTTTCAAGGAATTCATCAGAACTGGAATAAATGTTTTCTTTTTTTTTTACTTTTACTTACGTATATATATGAAAAATATAGTAAGTGAAAGTATTGCGATCGTGAAAAATTTCGACTTTCGGTTTTCAACGGATATACACGTTTTGGGGTCCCTATACAGGGTGTTTCGGAATTGCATGGCACTATTTTAGGTACGTGTTCTCTAACACAAAATAAACAAAAAAGTTCATATTAACATATATCTCAAACTCATTTATTAAACAGATATCAAAGGTTAAAGATTTATTATTTATTTACTGCATTAAGACTGACTGTACAACGTTTAACGTGTTTAATACTAAATAAAAGGTTTTAATCACCTGATAAACAAATGAACGATAAGCAATGACAGTAGTTGCTCATCTGTTTGTCTAGTTCTGTGTGTTTTAGTGTGAGTGAATCTTGTGACACAGTTCAATTTATGATTATCATGGGAGATACCACAAATTTATTCACTTTTGATGAACAAACAGACATGCTTTTAACTTATGGCGAGGTACATACAAACGGTGCTGCTGCTGTTCGAAGATATCGTGAAAAATTTCCTAACCGAAGAATACCAAATCGTAAAACGTTTGAGGCCATTGAAAGACGTCTTAGGGATAATGGTACGCTAAAACCTATACGAGTGAACGCCGGTCGACAACGATTTCGACGAACTGCAAACGTAGAAGAAGAAATACTCGATGCTGTTCAGTTATCTCCTACTGCTAGTACCAGAAGATTGTCACGTCGTTTCGATGTTTCCTCTACCAGCGTATGGCGAACTTTACGCGAACAACAATTATATCCATTTCACGTATCAAGTAGGCAAGATTTGTTACCACAAGATTATAACAAGCGCAGAAATTTCTCCCAGTGGTTAATTCGACAATGCACACGAGATCCTAACTTCCTGAACTGCATTTTGGTTACTGATGAATCTTGCTTTACAAGAAACGGGATTCTTAATTTTCGAAATACCCATACTTGGGCCGAAGAAAACCCTCATACGACTGCTGTTGGACATTACCAACATACATTCTCTTTAAATGTCTGGTGTGGTCTTCTAAGCGACAAAATCATCGGCCCCTTCTTTTTTCCACCTAGGCTGTCAGGTATATCTTACTTGCATTTTTTGCAAAATAATCTGCATGATATTCTAGAAGATATTCCGCTAGGCATTAGGCAAAGGCTGTGGTTTATGCATGACGGTGCTCCAGCTCACTTTTCTCATAGTGTCACTGATTATTTAAATGCAACTTATGGAGACCGATGGGTTGGTCGAAACGGACCTGTTAAATGGCCACCACGATCTCCGGATTTAACGCCATTAGATTATTTTGTGTGGGGCTGGATGAAGTCTACGGTTTATTCTGCGGCAGTTGACATGCAAGAAGAGCTAAGAAATCGGATCGTGGAAGCCGCAGTAACTATCAACCACCATCCTGATGCTATACGAAGAGTCAGAGAAGCATGGATTCATCGTGCTGAATGTTGCATTCAACAAAACGGAGGCGCCTTTGAACATTTACTCTAAATGTTGTAATAATAATAAATAAATAGTAATAATAAATCTTTAACCTTTGATATCTGTTTAATAAATTAGTTTGAGATACATGCTAATATGAACTTTTTTGTTTATTTTGTGTTAGAGAACTAGTGCCGTGCAATTCCGAAACACCCTGTATATACACGTGTGTGTGTGTGAACAGACTAGCTCAAAAACCATAAACCGTGCGAACCTGAAATTGGATATTTAGTGTATGTATATGCCCGCGATGTGACAGCAAAAATTTCATCAATTGGTCAAAGGAAGGGGGTACTTTATTTAATTATTTTTTACGATTTTCTCAAAAACGGCTTTAACGATTTTGATGAAACTGGGCATTTAATGTATGTATATGCCCGAGATATGACTGTAAAAATTTCATCAAAATTGATCAACTGCAGGGGGCACTTTACTTTATAAATTTTGTATCATTTTCACGTGCTTTTTTTATTTACTCAAGAACGGCTTTCATGATTGTGATCAAACTCGGTATTTGATGTATTTGTATGCCAAAGATGTGATAGCCAACATTTCATTAAAATTGGTCAAACGGAGCGGGCACTTTATTTCATAATTTTTTTTCTAATTTTTACATTTTTTTCGCTGATCCCCAAAACGTGTTTAACGATTTTTATCAAATTCGCCATGTTTAATGAAAACAAGGTGTTCTTTAATATCAGGTAAGCTTTATCGTTATTAAAATGTCCTGACGGGGGCTTAAATGGGGAAGGGGCCTTTTTTGTTTTCCTGTCAAGTACCCTTGTTTTTGTTTATATGGAAAAATTAGCTGTCTCTCATTACGCCTAAACATGGTTAAATATGAAATATGAAAAAAATCAAGTGAACATATACAGGAGAAAAAAAGAAAAATATTCCGTCAACTCATAAAGTACGTTGAGCTCACGCATACGGCGGAGTACGCCTTTAATGACAGACCATTGTTCATAATTAAAGCAGTTCTGTTCATTTAATGGAAATTATTTGTTTCATGGTAAATGAAGTTTTCGACAACTACATAGAGAATTATAAAATCAGACGACGTGGAGTATTATGCTTGCATTGCCGAATAATCAGAATTAAAAACTTTTATTTAATAATAAAAAAAATAGTGTTTTTTATAGAGCAAATAAAAACAAAAATAAGAAATGAATGTGGAAAAATGTGTCTTTGAGAAGTGGCAATTAACAAAACACATGAATTTCTAATTTAAGTAAGTTGGTAAGTGAAAGTTGTGTGTTGCGCGCACGCACCAGATTTTTATATTTATTGTAGATCCTAAAATCTAAAATTTTTCACGGCTTCAAACATTTCTTTTCTACTTCAATATCGCCAAAATCGTCACCGTTTCTAGGGCTTTATGTCTTTTCCTTATTAAAAAAGCGAATACCTAGTATATTAAATCTTAATACTATAACTGTGCTACCATTTTGTCCCATGGTAAAATACAATGGTATTTGTTTGTTTGTTTAACGTCCCTTTATTCAGCATGATGGTGGATAAGACTCATGGCTTCACGTAGACAAGTGGCTAATTGAGTTCAATAAATACTATCATCTTCAAGTAAATATTAATCCTTTTTAAGTGGAGTATTATCAAGGAAGAAAGCTTTATATTTTAAGGCGCTGTCCCATTTCGAATTTCCCCACCTGTATTTCCCAGAACTATCTCGATTCCTTCTCAGCAGTAATAGGATTCGATAAAAAAAAAAAAAAAGTACTTTCAAGTAAATCGACATATTACGTTCCCATACCGGCCTGGTGGTATTGGGGATTACTCCGTCACATGCCCTCCAGGCTACAAGTTTATACCTTTACATTTTTTGCCTCACTTTTCCATTTCGAGACAAAATATATTATTCATGTTATGGAGAAGTAATGTATTGAAGGGCTATTATCGATGATAATACAAAGTCAGTGGAATACTCTTATGACGATGTGAAATCGGTATCTAGTTTGTACTGCTTAAAAAATAAATTTACATATGCTTATGTTAGAAATAACAAAATCTGTATGTAGCGATCTAAGGGGCCACATGTGGAGTAGTGGTTAGCATGCCAACCTACAATACTAAAGGTCGCGGGTTCGCGCCCCGAGGTGGCCCTAGGATTTTTTAATGGGAGTAAAAAATCCTTAGCTATGCCGTCCCTCGGATAGGACGTAAAATGGAGGTCCCGAGCCCAATTGGAAGGAATTCTATCGTTCAATTTCCAATTTACGATTTTCCCTTTGCCGTATTTTCTTTAAACTCCCGTCTTCTCTTAGCATGTAGAGCGTAACGATCCTAGTTTCAGGTCAGTCTTCCTTTTTCTCTGTAGTCCTCGTTTTGTTTATACTTATTATGAAATTGAAATTGAACGAACGTCACTAGTTTCCTATTGGCGATAAAGTGATAATGGTTAGTCTGATTGCGAGGGGAGAAACAGTTAAATAATTCTTATTTGTAGTATGTGCTTCAAATTTGATAATGTACGGTATTGAAAACCTAAAAAATTAAACACAAATATAGTATAGAGATATACCACCAGAGATATACCAGAGATACGAGGTGTGTGGGAAAATATTCTTGAGTTTGAAAAGAAGACTCTGGTGCCAGACTTTGTCGAACGCCTTAGCGCTATTCACGGAGTTTTTCTCCGTCACATGCTTTTCAGTTAAGATGTGCCTTGTAAGAAGTGATTTGTACATACGTACCTTACGTTCTCATTACATGCATATAAATTTAAATACATACATATATGTGTGTGTGTGTGTGTGTGTGTATACATATATATAATTCACACGCATACCTCATTGTTACATCGTTTCCGAATGTGCCGATGTATTTTCATTGTTCCTATGTATGTTTAAAACCGTATATTAATGTATTTATAGACGAAGTATGTATCACGGTAACACTTGTTAAACCAAATGTATTTGACGAAAAAATTTTTATTATTAGGAAGTTTTTAGACGACATCGTATTTCAGGCGCAAACATCATTTGTCTATTACTTATATCTTTTTATTTTCTTTCTTTTTGCTCTTTTTTCGGAGCTGAATATAGATAACATGTCCTTAGTAAAAAAAAAAAAAAAAGCGATTGAAGAAGACTGCGAAAGTGAGACACATAACCTTTAGTGGAGAGCTTTTTCTTGTAACATGAGTAACAGTCCATCTAAATGAGGATTTGAGAACCTTCCTTTAGCTCAAGAAAAACCGAGGTACAATATACAATACAGTTTTAAACATTATGTTTAATATACTAGATATTATTTGAGAAATCTTGATATTTTCATGATTAAAACAAACAATAAAAAAATTAAAATAAATGTTTTGCTCTGTTAAAACTAAAAATAGCTTTTAATTTATAAACAAAGTGTTAACGAATTCTTTTTTTTTCGTTTTTTATTTGATAATTAATAAATAACACGTAAATAACCCATCCATGATATAATGTATATCCAAGAATTCTATTAGCCATCCCTCGGGCAACGAACACGTGACATTCAGTGCAGTATTTGGCTATGTTACACTCTCCAAGACATATTTTTGTCTAGGTTTTTTTGTCTTTTTTTTTATTATTTTTACTTTTACTTACCTATAGATGAAATATATAGTAAGGGAAAATATTGCGATAGTAAAAAGTTTCGACTTTCGGTTTTTACACAAACTACTAACGGAAATACACATTTTGGGGTCCTCTGAGTCCGAATAACCAAGTCCCGCGAAATGGTCTGTGTGTGTGAAAAGACTAGCTCAAAAACTATAAACCGTGCGAATTTGAAATTGGGTATTTGGTGTAGTATACCCGCGATGTGATAGCATAAATTTCATCAATTGGTCAAAAGGAAGGGGGTACTTTATAATAGGGTGTATAAAAAAAAATAACCGTTTCGTCAAATGCATGAATTCCAAGGACTGTAAAGACGTTAATCCTATTTATTGTTTACTAACAAGTCCTGTACTCTTTAGAATGTTAATCCAACTTTATTTATCAACACTGGACTTACTCAATAATACCTCAGTTCACAAGTTTTTACTGGAGAAGCAACATGACGGTGTCTTACGAAATTCTTGTTATTTTGAGACATTATTGGAAAAAATCGTGTTCTGCCGCTGAAGCGGCTCGTGAAATCAACAGAATTGAAGGAGAAGGTCTCCTTGACGATCTTACCACGCGGCGTTGGTTCCAAAAATTTCACAGTGGAGATACGACCTTAGAACGGAAGAAGGGGTCAGGGCGACCATCGTTGGATATAGATGATGCTCTTCAGGAAGCTATAGACTCAAATCCAGCCACAAGTACTCGAGACCTTGCCAGGGAGTGTGGAGCGTCGAAAGATACTGTGTGTCGCCATCTGCACAGCATGGGGAAGGTGAAAAGGAGCAGCAGACTGGTCCCGCACGAGCTGACGCCCCAGCAATCTGCCAAAAGGGTAGAGATTTGCAAAAATCTTTTGAATCACCCTAACGATTTGCGATTTTACAAAAAATATTGTTACTTGTGATGAAAAGTGGGTTTATTGGCAAAATCCTGATACTAGTGGGCAGTGGTTAAGTCAAGGTCAAACGGCCTTTCCGGTTGCTGGAAAAGGACAATTCGGAAAAAAATCAATGCTTTGCGTATTTTGGAACTATGAAGGTGTAATCCATCATGAATTCGTACCTCATGGAACCACAATTAACTCTGACCTCTATTGCATACAGTTAGATAGAGTATATGCAAAACTGTCGCAACTTTATCCAGCTTTGGTCAATCGAAAAGGAGTTCTGTTACAGCAAGATAACGCCCGGCCGCATACTTCCCGTCAGACCAAGGAAAAATTAAAAAATCTTGATGGGATCGAACTTCTTCCTCACCCACCATATAGCACAGACCTTGCTCCATCAGATTTTTATTTGTTTCGGCCAATGGCCCACTTCTTGAAAGGGAAAAAATTTCATACCTTTGAAGAAGTCGAAACAGCGGTGCAGGAATTCTTCGATAGCCATCCTAAAGAGTGGTACCAGCAGGGGATCATGCAACTGGCGAAAAGATGGCAAGCAACATTAGATAACAATGGGTTATATTTTGAATACTAATTTTATTGTAAAGTATAAAAAAAATATATATTAATTTTTAAAATGGTCATTTTTTTTTATACACCCTATTATAATTACTTTTTACGTTTTTTACGATTTTCTCAAAAACGGCTTTAACGATTTTGATCAAACTGGGTATTTAATGTATGTATATGCCAACGATGTGACAGCCAACATTTCATTAAAATTAAATTTAATAATAAAAAAATTTAGTGTACTTTAGAGAGCAAATAAAAACAAATATAAGAAATGAATGTAGAAAAATGTGTGACATGTAGAAAAATAACCAAGTCCCGCGAAATGGTCTGTGTGTGAACAGACTAGCTCAAAAACTATGAACCATATGAGCCTGAAATATGGTATTTGGGGTAGGTATATGCCCACGATGTGATAGCAAAAATGTCATCAAATTTTTATAATAACAAACCACACGAAAATACATAATAAACCATATGAACCTGAAATTTGGTATTTGGGGTAGGTATATGCCCACGATGTGACATCAAAAATTTCATCAAATTTGGTCAAACGGAAGGGGCATTTTATTTAATAATATTGTCTCATTTTCATGGTTTTATTTTTTATTTACTCGAAAAGAGCTGTATTTTAATCAAACTTATTATTTGAGGTATGTATATGCCCGAGATGTGAAAGCCAAAATTTCATCAAAATTGGTTGAATAAAGGTGGCACTTTATTTAATAAATCATGTCTCATTTTCACTTTTTTCTTTTCTTAAAACGGCTGTAACTTAAGTGATCAAACTCGGTATTTGATGTGTGTATATGCCCGTGGTGTGACAGCCCGAATTTCATATCCCCTATTATCAGTGATAAAAATAACAACTTTTATTTAATAATAAAAAAAATTATTTTACTTTAGAGAGCAAATACGTGATGCTCAAAATATTTAAAGCATTTAAGATGTGAAAAAGTATGGTATAAGATAATCTTTAATTAATTATATTTTAGTTTAGAAACTTTACTTTCATAATAAATTTCTGAAGGCAATATAAATTAATTTTAGAGGAACAGTAATCGTTCTCGATTTCCAGAAAGGCATAAGACACCAACTTTACTACGATATATTAACCTTCACTACATATTTACAAAAAGTAACTAGTTGTAAAAAACAACCAAGCAGTAAAAAAACTCGACTTTTGAAGAAAAAAAAGAATTAAGCAATAACGAATCGAAAATTACTGAGATATTCCAAGTTTTGCATTACAGATACATTATAACTTATGCAGTTATACAAATATTAGCATATAAATGTATAATAGTATGGCGTTTATCGAAACATGTCGATTTCTAATCTAAGTAAGTTCGTAAGTGAAAGTTGTGTGTTGCGGGCAACGCACCAGATTTTTTATTAAACATGATTTTGTTAATACGAATGAATTATATTGTGCTGTTCTTTATTTTTACTTTCACTTACCTATATATGAAATATATAGTAAGTGGAAGTATTGCGATCGTTGGGGTCCCCTGAGTCGAAATGACTAAGTCCCGCGAAATGGTCTGTGTGTGTGAGTGTCTGTGTGTCTGTGTGTCTGTGTGTGTGTGTGTGAAGAGACTAGCTCAAAAACTATAAACCGTGCGAACCTGAAATTGGGTATTTAGAGTATGTATAAGCCCGCGATGTGACAGAAATTTTTTTATCAAATTTGCTCAAAGGGAGGGGGTACTTTATTTAATTACTTTTTAGTTATTTTCTCAAAAACGGCTCTAACGATTTTGATTAAACTGAGTATTTGATCTATTTATATGCCTGAAATATGACTGTAAAAATTTCATCAAAATTGATCAACCGGAGGGGGGACTTTACTTAATAAATTTTGTATCATTTTCACATGGTTTTTTTATTTACTCAAAAACGGTTTTAACGATTTTGATCAAACTTGGTATTTGATGTATTTATATGCCAAAGATGTGATAACCAACATTTCATCACAATTGATCAACCGGAGGGGGGACTTTACTTAATAAATTTTGTATCATTTTCACGTGTTTTTTTTATTTACTCAAAACGGTTTTAACGATTTTGATCAAACTTGGTATTTGATGTATTTATATGCCAAAGATGTGATAACCAACATTTCATCACAATTGATCAACCGGAGGGGGGACTTTACTTAATAAATTTTGTATCATTTTCACGTGTTTTTTTTATTTACTCAAAAACGGTTTTAACGATTTCGATCAAACTTGGTATTTGATGTATTTATATGCCCGAGATATGACTGTAAAAATTTCATCAAAATTGATCTACGGGAGGGGGGACTTTACTTAATAAATTTTGTATAATTTTCACGGGTTTTTTTTATTTACTCAAAAACAGCTTTAACGATTAACAAAAATAAGGTATGAATGTAGAAAAATATGTGACTTTGGGAAATGATATTTAGCAAAACACGTCCATTTCTAATCTAAGTAAGTTGGTAATTGAAAGTTGTGTGTTGCGCGCACGCACCAGATTTTTTATTTATAATGTTATTTAGTGGTAAAAATTGAATAATTCATATGGGCAAGTCAGCCGTGGCCATGTTTGTGATTAGTCTCTTATTATGTCCGTGTAAATTTACATAAAAGGGTGTATAAAGAGTTTCTTTGTGTTCTTCAATAGTTGGTTGTTATAAGTCTGTATGTAGAGTTTTAGTGATAAACTAAATTGCATAGAATTCTTTCCTCCAAAGCAAATAAAGTTAAATAGAAATCATTTAAAAATTGTTTACTTTTTTTTTAACTTTACATATTAATCTGGGCATATCAATAAAATTGAGAATAAGCAAATTTATAAATTGTAAATATTTTCTAAAAGTAATAATACGTTTAAGAAACTAAAAGTTTTTATCGACGACTTCCAGTAAACTGTCGCCGAAAACTCTGAAACGCTCTCACGTACGGATTATCCGTCAAGCCATAATGAAAGTTCATGAGGACTTTTGACACCAGCGCACACCAACCGAATTTGTCTTATAATAAAATTATTGTTTAAAAAAATCTAAGTACTTGTAATTATAAAACTTTTACCATTCGACTTATTGACCAATATATCTAAGGAGCAAGGCTTTAGTGCTGTCAGTTAATAACTGGTGTTTAACGTCCGTTTATGCTACTAAGGCTAATCGGTCGATGCTACAGTGGGAGTCCTAAATTTTGCCTATCCATGTATAATTAGGATAGGGATCTTTAACGAGTAGCTGACATCGTACTGGCTCGTAGGAACTTATCTAAGATAAACGAGGAGGTGGGGGGGGGGAGGTAAATATGATTTAAAAAAAAGGACTTAATTAAAACTTTTGTGATTTGTTTTTCAATTTGTAACGAAGGATACAAAATATTATATTTACGTAAAAATAATAGAAAAAATATATGTATATATTTTGATTTATAAATCTTATAGCTTTGTTTGTATTGTACTTATATGCAATATATTGTAAAATTTCTGAAACAAATCATGCAGAAAATGATAGAATTGATATTGGAAGGGAAAGACATGCTTTAAGATTTAAGAAATATATAAAAAAAAAGTTAATCTTTCATCAAATAAAAATAAATAAAGATGTAAAGAAGATGAAATGGTTGGGTGTGCGGTCAAAATAAATAGCATTAATATCTAATTATCACATATTTTATTTTTGTCGACGTTTCGACCCAAATTTTAAGTCATCATTAGGGTTTAATGAGGAAAAACAGAAAACAACCGGTCAGAGGAATTGTATAAGGAAATATCAATTTTATATGAAATATTAAACAAAATTAAATATATTAGATAAAAATAAATATAAAAAAAGTATAAAATTTTAAAAAATTTGAGATTATAGTTATTTAGGTAAGTTATTTATAGTTATTCATGATGAAAGTAATAAATGAAAATAGTTCGCGTTCTCCAAAGAGATAGTACAATTTCTTAGGCAGCTGAAATCAAATAAATATTTTTTTTGGGGGGGGGGTTTATTTTCAGTTCAACTATTCAATTCAATGCAAAGGAATTCTACTAAATTCCTTAGCATTATCTTAAGTTCATTATACTTTTTGTTATAAAATATAATTTCTCTTATCGGGCACAATAGGGCTTTAATGGAGACTTTTAGCCCCCCTCCCTCCCACAAAAAAAAAAAAAATTCTCTAATACGAGTATGAATCAACTTTATATATCATATATTCGTTTGCTTCAGTAAATATTAAAATATATTTACTTTTCGACTTATTCCTAGTTTTGAAATAAATGAAATTTTAGCTCAAAGTGAGTTTGTACTCTAACAAGCTAATAGGGCTACTTCAGGTGCAAAACTTTGCGAGAGAATTAATTTTGGTAGGTTTATTTTAAGCCCGTCCCTATTGCCGACACACGTATGCTTCCTTATTTAAAACGTTTCCTGTGAAATATTTTACTCTTTATTATTTCATAATACTATGGAAATCGTACATTAAAAGATTTATTTCCTTTACCATTATCGATTTATTATTTATTTATTCGTTTTCGGTGAAAGCCCCCCCCCCCTTACGAATAACAGAATATAATTAATGATGAACAGTACAAAAAAAAATATTTTTGACATGCGCGGTACGCCAAACACTGCGCCACCGAGCTCGCGTCCTAGCAGAGCCAATCTCACGAATCCACATTTTATGAATTTTTATGTAGGGTGTACAATTTTTTCCACCCCGGCCGAGACAAATCTTTTCTCTTCAAGAATAAAATATTTAAACTGAATATAAAATTGAATTATATGGTTACCCGCGAGAAAAGATTAAATTAATATAAAAATATTTAATAGTAGAGATGAGAGATGGTCAACTGTTCATCAATTACGATAGGTTAAAAAATGGTCAGGATTTTCAGTTTACAATGATTTTATTATGGTAAGCCAACGTTTCGATCCAACTTGTGGATCTTCATCAGGGCTAAAAGAAAACAAATATATGAGTATCTATGCTAGAGGGTGAGAATAAATGGATACATTACAGAACTGATAATAATATAAAAGATGGTGTATACATGAATATTAAAATAAGAGGCTGGTCAACAAGATAAAATAGAATTATTTTATAATACAGTATTTTCACCCGTAATTCGTCTACATCTAAATTAGCAGAACATGCCATTGCCCACAACCATTCCTTCGACTTTGAGAACCCCTCCATATTAGCTACTGTATCTAACCACGATAAACGTCTCCTCTCAGAATCCATTTTCATCCCTTTAGAAACAAATAACCCGGTAAATCACAAAACAGATAAAGAGATAATTTCATCCACTTATTCTAACATCTTGCGCATCCTCAAATCCTAGTTTTGATTTCATAGGTACCTGCAATTATCTCTGTACCTCTTGTACTGTTATTATTTTTTGTATTGTATGCTTCTTTCTGTATATTTTCCAAATTTTTATGCATTGTTACATTATGTATTATCTCATTTTTATGTTATTATTGAGTCCAGACACAACTATTTGTATATTATACCATCTACTTTGTTAGTTTTTAAATATTTTTGTTCATTCAGTTGTCATGTGCCTTCACTTCAAAAGCGTTGGATTTCCCCGCCATAAACCTTTGAAGTCGGCAAACTAACCCCCTACCACTACCTCTCACCTTATTTTTACCTTTAGTCTTAGTATCCACCTGGACTCAGTAGGTAAATATCAGATTCTATTTTATCTTGTTAACCAGCCTCTTATTTTAATATTCATGTATACACCATCTTTTATATTATTATCAGTTCTGTAATGTATCCATTTATTGTCACCCTCTAGCATAGATACTCATATATTTGTTTTCTTTTTAACCCTGATGAAGATCCACAAGTTGGATCGAAACGTTGGATTACCATAATAAAATCATTGTAAACTGAAAATCCTGACCATTTTTAACCTATCATAAAAATATTTAAAATTGACGATGTCAGGAGATCCCACATATTGGGCGAAAATTGTCAACCCCCCGTAAAAATTCGCAAAATGCGAAATTGTGGGAGAGGTATGAGTGAAGAGGAGAGATTGCTTGGGATTGGAAGCAAGCTCGCTAGCGCAGTGGTTAGCGTACCGCGCATGTCACGCTGGAGACCCGAGTTCGACTCCCGGCCGAGACCGATCTTTTCTCTTCAAAAATGAAATATTTAATGTTAATATAAAATTGAATAAGGTGATTACCCACGATAAAAAGGTTAAATTAACAAAAAAAAGAGGCTTATTATACGGTAAATAATAATTACATCAAACTTCAGTATAATATTAAAATAAGATAGAAGAAAAGAGAAATGGAAAATAAAATAAATTTTACGTTTCATAAACATGAACAAAAACTTCTGTTTCTATTTTGGAATTTAGTGAAAAAATACATCCTCCTTTATATTCATTTATTACTGTCAGATTAGGAAATGTTTTTACGACGTGTAGGGGTCTACGGGCGTCACTGACGGGGGGGGGGGCAGGGGGACATGTTCCCCCCCAATATTTTGGCCGGAGAGCACCCAATGTATCAAATTAAATAAAAGTGCTATTTTACGAATTAATCCGAGTTTAACCAATAAAATATAAATATAAAATATCAGTAGTACAGTAGTATTGTTAAAAGCTAGTCAGGCTTATTGTATTTTCGATTAATTACATATTTTTTATTTCAGCTCGAACTGTTTTGTTTTATTGCTTTACATTACTTTTTTAAACCAAGTAGCATGATCCTACTTTTCATCGATTCAATATACCTTATAGAAGTTAATGGAAAGCAATGAAATTACCCCTCGAAGGAAGTTTTACACTCTGTTCCACGGTGGTTACCACACCGGCTGGTCACCGACTCCGTAAGGGCAGCACCTCTCCACTGATCTTGACACTCCTCCGTTTCAGGTCGAGCTGAAATCCATACGCGTTCATAAGGTCCATCCCGAGGATTACATCTTCTTCAATGTCAGCCACTAGGACCGAGTGTGAGACACGGCTTGATCCTAACTGTAACTTTACCTCGGTTTCCCCGAATACCTTGGCTTCTTCTCCGGTCGCAGTCCTTAGCTGCCATCTGGAGGGCGTCAGTCTTTTCTTGCCAGCCACACTTGAAGAGACTATAGTCTTCGTAGCTCCAGTGTCAATCAGCATCATGTATCTCTTGCCGTTGACGCTGCCATCCACATATGCGCTGTCGTCTCGGTGTCCCATGGAGGTTACCATTATTGGGGAAGCACCTTGGTGACTGCCCCAAGAACCTTTTATCCTCAATGTATTGGCGTGTCCTATTTTTCCTGTGTCAGGAGCGACCTTTCCTTTGCAGGATCTCAGAACGTGTCCGAGCTCCCCACAGCTTCAGCACCGTACGGGTCTCCTTTTACGGGATTGTAGGACTTTTAAAACTTCTAAAATAAGAATCTCAAAGTCCGCAGTTATTGCCGGCTCCCCGCAGTTCCTACACCTGAAGGGTCTCCTCTGCGAGTCTAACGCCTTCGCAACCCCTGAGAGAGCACCTTCTAGGTCTCTGTGGTTCACCTTGTCACGGTCGGTAGTACGCCTGGTCTGGATACATCCATAGCTACGAGAAGCCTCGGTAGCCGCCTCAAACTCCAATGCTATGGTTAGTGCATCCACCAGCAATTTAGGGCGAGCAAGCCGCACCGCTCTCTGGAGCTCCAAGTCTCGCAAGCCGTCGACGAAAGCTTGAACGGCTAAACACTCCAACAAACTTTCCGGGGCTGTTGGATAAGCCAGTCTTACTATCCTGGCAACGTCCGCTTCGAACTCTTGAATAGTCTCGCCTGCCTTCTGCTTCCTACTCTTCAGCTGGGACTGATATACCTGTTCGCCAAACCGCATCTCCAGCCGGCTGACTAATAGTTCAAAATCATAAGGGTCATTAGGGTTGAGGGTCTGGAGGACATCCAGAGCGTCGCCCCTGAGTGCCACCGTAAGGGCAACCGCCTTATCTCTAGGAGACCACCCATTAGCACTTGCCGCAGCGTTGAATTGCTTAAGGTAATTCGACCATGACGACTTACCATCAAACGTCGGTGGTTTTATCTTGGCTCGGCTCTCCATAACTGCGGGTTCATGTGCTTCTTCGTCTAATAATGGTGCGCAGAGCTGCTCCCTGACGACCGCCTGGACTCCTTTTTCCAACGCCTTTTTTAATCTCTCAACCTCCTCTTCGAACGCAGCAGTCCTCGCTTCTTGTTGGGCAAGCCTATCGTTCACGCTATTCATCTCACCCTTGAGCTTATCATTCATTTCGCTAGACAAATTGGTCAGCTTTTCATTTATTTCCGCCGACAGGTTACTATTAAGGGTATTTATCCTATCATTAAATTTGGCAGACAAATTGGAATTAAGTCTGGTAAATTTTTCATTTAAACTATTTATTTCAACAGTTTGGCTGACCAATTTTTCATTTATTTCACCAGACAGGCTGGTCAACTTTGCATTTATTTCGGCTGATAAACTTGAATTAATGCTGGATAACTTATCATTAAGCTCAACCGAATGGCTTGCTAATTTGTCATTTAATTCGCTTGATAAATTCGAAAATTTATCATTTAATCCATTTACGTCACCAGGCAAATTGGTGAATTTATTATCTAGTTCGCCAGACATGCTTGCTAATTTACCATTTATTTCAGCAGACAAATTATTTAGAGCGGCTTTAAAAGAGCTATCCTCAAACTCTACAGTTTCAGGATCTACACCCTGACTCGAGTAATACTCACGTAAGCGGGCCAACAAGATCGCTTATGTCCCAGTAGTGTCTAAATCCAGCTCTTCTAATTCTCTCCGCAGCTCCGTAACTTTAAGTTCTCCAATTCGTTTACCTGGCATTTTTTTTTTTTTTTTTTCTTCTCTCAACCCCACACCTGACACCAGTTGTAACACTTATGTGGGTAACAAATATTTATTTAACTGAAATATACAGTTATCACAATGCCAACGAATTATTTAAACTTAAATATATGAGCAGGTTACAAAATTGATAACTTTATCACAAACAATCACATGACTTGAGCAACACAGTCAAGACACAGACTTCGACTAACTCATTCAGTCTCCGCCCCTTATATATATCGTAAATAGTGGGGCCTGGAATCTTCTAGAACAATGTAGGCAATTCTCCGTCATTCCGGAATGATCTAGACAAAAACAGTTCGTTCCAACCGGTTATTTTGTTCCAACATGCGGTCCGGGAGGTTACGCCATATGTTTTTTTTTTTATTTGCTTATCGATTTAGCGTTACAATATTTTCAGTTGGTTATTTTTAAACTAAAATTAAGCAATCATTATTATGTAATAATAATCAAAATTTGATACCTCACTGTTACTGTAACACGTTCGCGCCCAGCGGTGGCCCTAGGATTTTTTAATGGGAGTAAAAAAATCCTTAGCCATGCCGTCCCTTGGATAGGACGTAAAATGGAGGTCCCGAGCCTGTGCGATGTCAGGTACTCGTTAAAGACCCCTATCCTAATTATACCTGGATAGGCAAAATTTAGGACTCCCACTGTAGCATCGTCCGATTAGCCTTAGTAGCATAAAGTGACGTTAATAATAAATGGTACACTCATTTGATGATTTAGTTATATGAGCTTGGTTCCGGATATAAATTTTAAGTGTGTTTGCGATAAAGTCGCATTTGAGCCAATTGTTTTGTGCATTCAAATGGTGCAACTGTCATTAAATAATTGTATTCTAAAACTAAATCAGCTGCAAATGTTTTTTGTATTCAGGATTCAATTAATCCATAATAAATTACAAGCTAATTAATTGTATATAATATGCAGTATTGGGTATGTTGATGCCATCGAATGAGAATTTTATTTTATTTATTATTTTATGAAGTTAGAGTTAACTAGTTGAAGGTGAAAAGAAAAGCTAAGCGAGACCCGAGCTGAGAGGAGGACTATAGAGGACAATGGGATATTGTTCCCTGGAAGGAGAAGTTTATCGGCTATCATTAATTTTAAAAGTAACGTCTTAGGCACGAAAATTCTACCTCTATGTCCATATCTTTGTTTCCTGCCGTCTTATTGTGAAGGCGTTTCCAGTTATCAATTATTTCTTACTTTGTTGCTGTTTGTTTGATGCCACTTTACGTCACCAAGGCTAATCGGACGATGCAACAGTGGGAGTCCTAAATTTTTCCTAGCCAGATATAATTAGGATAGGGATCTTTATCGAGTACCTGACATCGTACAGGCTCGAGCCTCCATTTTACGCCCTATCGGAGGAACAGCATAGCCACGGATTTTTTACTCCCATTAAAAAAATGCTAGCAGCACTCGGGATTCGAACACACGTCGCAATAATATGGGCTGTCGGGTGCAATGCTTATTCCGATCCCGCTCAAAACTAGGGTAGATCCTACTATAGAGTATAGAAGTTATGCTAAGTGCATGGGTGGTATAGAACTGCATAACTTCAGCCACCCTAACTTCTCTCTCAAAAGCGTCACTGTTACTTAGTGTATCTCTTTCTATTTTATTTTATCTCATTGTAAATGCACCGACTGCCCTGCCAAGGCTAAAGGCAGTAGTAACTCAATAAATTTTAAGATAATCGTATCGTTGTGAAATTTTCCATTCGAAAATTAAAAAGCTTACTAATTATATACGTATTTGACCATTTTTTTTACTCCATCTTTTTATCTGCGCCTGTCAACAAAATGTCGTCAATAAGCAGATTTGATGGCTTTTGTGGCACTTGCAATGGCATGTCTGGCATGGGGAAGTATGGCACCTAACAGTACTTCTTGTTTCAGTTAAGGCGCGTCCACATTCGGATATTCGGCAGGAAGGGGATGTGGACAAACATTCTTGACCAACAAGAGCACAAGTAAACATACCCAAACAATTCAATGAAATCAGATTGAAGAAATAATTATAATTCGCCATAGAAACATCTAAAAAACAGAGAGAGGGACCCATGCACACTGTTCTCGACCCGCTACAAAAAGACGTGACATTTGCGCGCAAGCTCCGTTTGCAGTACCGACAACTGACGGATAAGGCGAACGTGTTCGGACCGATGGTACACGTTAGAGCATTTCCGGCCGAATCGAAGCACATTCGGCCCCGAATGCGCTAATGTGGATTCGCCCTTACTGTAATCTGTTAAAGAAGGTCTCTCATCCAACGCCTTTTTAATCTCCTCCTCAATCTTCTAAATTTTTCTTAGTTATTTCCAATTTATGACTAGTCCTCTAATTTCCTGCGATTTAATTGTTCTATTTATTTGTTCCTTTAGATCCAAATTACTAGCTACGAGCAATCACCAGGGCGTATTATTTTTTCTATTTATTTATTTAACTGACAACGTCTCGGCCATACAGCCATCTAGTCAAAAAATTATTTTTTTTCTATCTTTAATTAGATAAGAAAATCATCTAATTTTCTATATATTAATAACTATAAGTGTAAAAACATATTTTATCTGCATAATTTTATAAAACAAAAATCATTCTCCAAGGGGATAGTGTCTCTGACTCCCACGATGGCGCTGCGGGTTCGAATCCCGCCAAAGCCCGCTCGATTCTGTTCGGTGACGGCCTCACTGAACAGACTCAGCGGCTTGCCACGGATTAGAAGAGGTTGGTTACCCGTAGATAAACCGTCCCGATTAGCCCTCGTGGCATAAAGCGGAATTTAAAAAATAAAATCATTCTCCAATATAATAAATAATTTTGTATAATATACATAATAATAACATTAAATATATTTAAATAAATTAGCTCAATCTGCGTATTTTTCATTCTTATATATTCAGCTATGTCATGTACTATTGCTTCGTTTAATTTTAAAAAAAGGGGTTTCACCATTTTGTGGAAATGTCAAAAACTTTTTTCAACTCAACCTGAAGAGTCCAACATAAGTTCTGCAAACATTCATTAGCTACTCCTCAAATTTCGCTCTTTTATTGAGGTCAGTTAAAGAAGATCTCTCATCCAAAGCCTTTTTAATCTTCTCCTCACCTTCTTTGGCATTTCATCTGTGACCTTATCTCTTATTAGTAGGTTTATATGTCCGTGTAGGTTAGAGTGGAAACGTTTGTAAAAAGTCTTTATGTGTTTGTTGACTATTGCCATGTTAAAGACGGTATGTAATGTGTGATTAGTCACATACCAAGGTGCTTTTGATTAAGAATTAATTTATAATTTTTAAACAATTTTATTAGAAGAGAAAAGACCAAAGCCGGGAATCTTTTTTTTTTTTTTTTTTTACAGCCGGGAATCGAACTCAGGTCCCCTGCATCTCCGTTGCAGCGCCCTAACTTATTTTAGTGTACGGTTTCCTTATTTTAGACTTTTTAAAGTCCTCCCATTGAACATAGAATACCACATTTCGCAACGAATCCGATGATATAATTATCTGACAATTTTTAAGTTACTGTTTTTCTTTTTGGCAGGGCAGTCTAGAGGTTCATGGAGAACTGGGCTGTACAGGTGTTCTGTACTGTAAGTAACATAATGAGGTGTTGACAATTTAAAATCTCTTTGACACCACCAGCCAAAGAGCCCCGATGATGACCTAAAATGTGGGTCGAAACGTCGGCGAAAATTGAATATGTGATTCTTACATATTAATGCAATTTATTTTGACCATACCTCCAATCATTTCCTCTTTTTTTGATCTACGGCCAACTATCGTCCACTAGATAGAAACACATTATTCAATGAAGGAATGCTGCCCAACTACATTGGGTTGCTAATGTTTTAAAATTATACCCAAAGAACCTCTTTCTGAGAAATATATTACTATCTACGCTGAAGATTCAATAATTTAAAAAATACTCCTACCTCCGACTGGTTGATTGTGACTAACATGATTGATTATACAATTTTTTTTGTTTTTGTTTCTCTTTAAAACATTGGATCAAATGATGACGGATCACAGTATATGAAGTTCACACTCTGTCATGGATAATACGCGCCCCTAGGGCTTATATCGAGGGAAATCCGATTCCCCAACTGGTATGTGGTCCTTTTTCTCGTCAAAATGCAACGCGTAATTGAAAATACCTGTATCTACTCCCTTCTCATCAGAAGGAATCAAAATACATACAAGAATTTACTTAGGCCATTTTGGTTTGTAGCCCCAGCAGCCAAAAAAAACAAAAAAAAACAAAAAGGCACTAGCAAAATAACGATCTTAAGTTTCAAGAGTATGTATAATGCCATCAATGAAACTTTAAAATACATTAAAATATATAACGCACACATCCAAGTCAGTGATAGTAACTGATTCAATGATAATGCAAAAAGTAATGTGAAATCATAAATGGAAAAATCTGGTGCGTGCCCGCAACACACAACTTTCACTTACCAACTTACATAGATAAGAAATAGACGTGTTTTGTTAAATATAATTTCCCAAAGTCACACATTTTTCTACATCCATATCTTATTTTTGTTAATCGTTAAAGCCGTTTTTGAGTAAATAAAAAAACCCGTGAAAATGATACAAAATTTATTAAGTAAAGTCCCCCCTCCGGTTAATCAATTTTAATGAAATTTTAACAGTCATATCTCGGACATATAAATAGATGAAATACTCAGTTTAGTCAAAATCGTTAGAGCCGTTTTTGAGAAAATCGAAAAAAACTTAAAAAGTTATTAAATAAAGTACCCCCTCCCTTTGAGTAAATTTGATGAAATTTTTGCTGTCACATCGCGGGCATATACATACTCTAAATACCAAATTTCAGGTTCGCAGGGTTCGTAGTTTTTGAGCTAGTCTGTTTACACACACACACACACACACACACACACACACAGACCATTTCGCGGGACTTGTTTATTTCGACTCAGGGGACCCCAAAACGTGTATTTCCGTAGAAAACCGGAAGTCGAATTTTTTCACGATCGCAATACTTCCACTTACTATTTATTTCATATATAGGTAAGTGAAAGTAAAAATAGGCTGTGCTTAGGCAACTCACTTGAAAAAACTTATGTGGGTATCGATACGAGTCATTTAGGATTTGCAGAAATCGAAAAAGCTGACTGTGCTGACTGAGGGAACAGTGATCCGACGGCTAACGAACGAGAACTTGTCCCAGCAGAGGGTTCGAATAAAGACTCCTCAAATTAATTCCAAATAGAAAGTAAGTGGAAATGTAGTTTTTTAAACTTGGGCAAAATAAAATCTGAAAAAAAAAGGGAGTGAAGAAGGGAGGAATCTTCGCATATGCCTTTGCAAACTATCACAAGAGTTTCTTGTGAAAAAATTAGATCTACGGATATGTGGAGAATGCTCCTCAATAAATAACTTAGAACAAATTTCGATGGATTTTCCCAGATATGAGGTAACGAGGTCTGGTGAAAATTTTGAAGAAAAAACGCATGCTTTATTGAAATACCATGAACAAAACGGTAAAAAGGAATTTGTTAAGAAAAACAGTTTTATACTTAGAAATATAATATTGAAAAAATAAGACAACAATAGCCCTTAATGGTAGAGGCGAATGGCAATAAATAAATAATTATATAAAGTAGTTTAGGTTCTTTCTAGGTAAAGTAAATAATGTTTTAAGGGTGCCTGATTTATTTTTCGATTAAAATAACCTCACTGTCCAAACATCATCAAAAACTGGATGTTTGGACATTTCGCCCTTCATTATGGATCTCATCTCAAGTTTGACTATACCATAAAATGGGTAGATTTTTAAATTTTAATTAAAGCAGTTTTATTGGTACCTACAGTTGCTGGATATAATGATGCTAACCTGACAAACAAGCCACAATGAGACTGGATAGTGGCCGAAACATAGGCAATTATTTAATTAACACATTAGGTGCGGCAGCGTATTTTAGGCTATCCTGAATTGAACGGTATCGGTCCCCGGGGTCCGACTGCTGCGACGAGCCACAGACGGTATCGGGCGTCGAATGTTTTGACGAAAGCGTTATCTTTTGATTAAAAGGAAATTAAATGAGCGTCTCAAGGGCATTATCTCTTGGTAAGGATTGGAACTAGACATAACAGGCGCAGGACAGGCAGGATTTACGCCATTATTTATACGCCGATTCTAAAAAACAACAGAATTTCAGCTGTTAGCAACATTTTCTACACTAAAATGCAATAATCTCATCAAAAATCGACTAAATTTAGTATTTAAAGTGTTTGGACTTTCGGATAATTTCATGTGAAAATGGGCTGTTAAGAAGGGAATGTAAGACATAGGGCCGATGCCGCACCTAACGTGTTAATGGAACTTTAAGAATAAGTTGTCCAGGTGAATGCTTCAATCCAGTTATTTAGCTCAACTAAATCCATATAAAAATATGATCCCAGGAAGTTAGAGTACCAATTAAAAATTATATTTCTATTAAATTATATTTCTTTCGAAATTAAAGGGTTGCGTTCTTTAGCTTATTCACAAATAATTACACAAACAGTTAATCAATATATATTATAAAGCAAAGTTTACAATATGCGTGCCGAAAGGGCTAAAAAATGACTCCACGTACGATCAAGAATGCTATGTCGTCGTGTACTCCTATAGCCCCTGACCGTTAAGAAGGTTTCCGTTTTTATCTTTAGCGTGTAAAATTGAAAAAAAAGGAACGGAATTTTAAGCCTCTAGCACTATGCAATTAGCAGATAATGAATGAAAATTTTAGTTCGAGCTCCAGACTACCAGGAACCGCTAGGGTTCCTTTCACTTAATGTTTATTGTTCATTCATTCAGTTTGTAATGGTTATATATTTTTTTAGCTGTTCTTTTTAAAATACTAAAAACTTAGGCCTAAATAATTAGTTTCTCCTTTGCTTTTTAAAATAAAAAAATGATTTTACATCTCTGCAATCAATTAGAAAACCAACTGGATTCCTTAACATATTATTTTTCACGTAAAACGTCTAACTGTTCAACGCATTACATTTAATCAATATGTTATATATAAGTAAATTTAATGCGATATGAGTAAACATTTCTTAGTTGTACAGTAAGTGAAGAAAAATATACATAAAAAAAAGAGATAACTTGACTGAATATAAATCGAAAACAAAAAGTTCGAAGTGTTCTTATTGTAGTAATGAAAAAGAAGCTGGTTTGATTATTTTCAATGATGAGCCTCCCAGTTGACAAAATGACTAACTCCAATTATAATTTTATAAGGTGGTAACAATAAAAGGTAGAACTGCGAAATAAAAAAATACTGATGCTCTACTACAATGGACAAAAAGTGATCTGATTAAAAAAATAAATGAAAATGAAGGGCGATTGGAAACTCGTGGATATCATTTATTTGAATAAGAAATAATAGATAACTGAATCATCCCTCGTAATAAGACGCAGGGAAACAAAGATACGGACATAGAGATAGAATTTTCGCGCCTAAGAGGTTACTTTTAAAATTAATGATAGCCGATAAACTTCTCCAATTTCAGCATTTTTTTCAATAGCATTTTATTACCTTTTTATTTCTTTAGGATAAAAAGAAATTGTGCCTTCATTTGCAGCAAAATTAATTTTTCTCCAAATTAACGGTTCCTTATTTGGGCGGACTCTGCAGAGCTCGAATCGTAATATTTTGTACTAAATTTCTCTTTAATTTTAAAGTTTTTCTGTCATTAACACTACCACACAGCTACCGGAGCGAAGCTGGGCATATTAGATAGTTTTAAATAAGATTTGCATCTTCCATAATAGTAAATTCATTATGATTACAATAAATATAAATTAAGTTCAGATAATAAAATCTGTTTCAAATATTAATAAGACGCACATATTTTATTATTTCTAATTCTGATATTGGTATCAGTTAACAACTTGAAACTGCCTGCTCATGTTTTAAAGTTGTATACAAAAGCTCAAAATAAGCTCTTGCAATAAATTGTTGGTAAGGAAAGCACAGGTGGAAGATTGTAGAGCTAACTTACCGGAAACCGCCTCCATTCTAAAGAGCATTTCCCTCGCAGTGATTTATCTGTTCAGATGGGTTGTATTTCCGGCCGTTTCCAAACTCCCATTCACCCCCCCCCTCAAGTCATAACTTTGGGGGGGGGGCATTCTGATTGCATTGAATAAAGCGAGTAAATCTTTTAAGTAAGAAATCAGTGAACTAATAGATTATATTATCTGGAATTGGATGATTCCATGTTTCAGCATCAACTAGATGGTGGATATTGAATATTTTAGAATTATTTTTTATAGTTGTATAATAGTCAGCTGTTTTACTTTGATGAGTAATGGTCAGAATTTTCAGGTACACATTTTTTACTTTCACTTACCTATATATGAAATGTACAGTAAGTGGAAGTATTGCGATCGTGAAAAATTTCGACTTCCGGTTTTCAACGGAAATACACGTTTTGGGACCCCCTGAGTCAAAATAACCAAGTCCCGCGAAATGGTCTGTGTGTGTGTGTGTGTGTGTGTGTCTGTCTGTGTGTGAACAGACTAGCTCAAAAACAATAAACCGTGGGAACCTGAAATTGGGTATTTAGTGTAGGTATATAACCGCGATGTGACAGCAAAAATTTCATCAAAATTCCTTAAAGGGAGGGGGTACTTTATTTAATAACTTTTTACGTTTTTTTCGATTTTCTCAAAAACGGCTCTAACGATTTTTATTAAACTGAGTATTTGATCTATTTATATGCCCGATATATGACTATAAAAATTTCATCAAAATTGATTAACCGGAGGGGGGACTTTACTTAATAAATTTTGTATCATTTTCACGTGTTTTTTTTATTTACTCCAAAACGGCTTTCACGATTTTGATCAAACTGGGTGTATGATGTAAGTATATGCCCGAGATACGACTGTAAAAATTTCGTCAAAATTGATCAACCGCAGGGGGCACTTTACATGGAGAAATTAACTGTCTCTCGTTACGCCTAAAAATAAGAAATGGCTCAATATGAGATATGATAAAAATAAAGAAAACATAAAGAGGAGAAAAAAAGAAAAATATTCAGTCAACTCATAAAACTCGTTGAGCCCCACGCATGCGGAGTACGCCTTTAATGACAGACCATTGTTCATAATTAAAGCCGTTCTGTTCATTTGAGAAGTGGCAATTAACAAAACGCATTAATTTCTAATCTAAGTAAGTTGGTAAGTGAAAGTTGTGTGTTGCGCGCACGCACCAGAATTTTTTAATTTTGAAAAGCCAACGTTTCGATCCCAACTAGTGGATCTTCATCAGAGCTGAAAGTAAGACAAAATGTGAGCAACATATAAAGTACTAGCATTCCCCGTCGCGGCTTTGCCCGCGAGCCTTTAAAATCAATGTTAAGCAGATTTAGTAGAATCGGAGCTTCCGGTAGGTGGAATGTTGGAGGGGGAAGCTGCCGGCTCGGTAGAAGAGAGGGAAGCGTGCAATGGAGAGAGTTCACTAAAACCGCCGAAACAAAAAATTGCTTACTCGTCGTGAACGCTTCATTTTTCGGCTTTAAAACATGGTTTTCGACGGCCCGTTGGGCGTTAAATTAAATTCGAGTTAATCTCTTCGTATAAAGATCTTTAAAATGAGTCCAAATTAGATATTTTTTCTCTAGTGCAAAAATATATGTCCGTTAGAGTTAAAAGACAATTTCGCCATTTAAACCCCTCAGGGGTTACATTTTTGAAATTCCTTTCTTAGTGGTTACCTACATCGATACCTACATAAATCTAAATTAAACTTCAAGTATCTATCATTAGTAGGTTTTGCTCTGCGTTGATCTGTATCGATACCTACATAAATCTAAATTCCGAACTTCAAGTTTCTATCATTAGTAGTTTTTGCTCTGCGTTGATTCTGTCAGTCAGGACAAAGCCATTTATATATAAAGAGATTACGATCAGCGTGGGTTTCGAGGCATACATTCTAAAACATTTACTATAGTTATCAGATAGCTTCAAATAAATGGTGCTTAAGTTTTTCTCTACTTGAATTTTCTTTTATTCATAAGTGTAATAATAATAAAGGCTTTTAATTATGTTTTAAAGTCTTATTAATAAGGTTGTTATCTATTAATTTATTAATAATAAATTTATTAGGATAGAAGCAATCGACTAGTTACTTCGTCTCACTTGAACCTCGAAGTATACATTTAGATTTGAGTCACTGTTTTTTAATATGGTTATTAATTTGAGTTTTAATCGTTTGTTTATTTACTGTTACAAGACGATCTAAATTATCCTTAACCAAAGTACTTTCAATAGGTTAAATGATGATCAGGATTTTCAATTTGAAAAAAATTTTTAATATCGAAAGCCAACGTTTCGATCCAACTTGTGGATCTTCATCAGGGCTAAAAGAAAACAAATATATGAGTATCTATGCTAGAGGGTGACAATAAATGGATACATTACAGAACTGATAATAATATAAAAGATGGTGTATACATGAATATTAAAATAAGGGGCTGGTTAACAAGATAAAATAGAATCTGATATTTACCTACTGAGTCCAGGTGGATACTAAGACTAAAGGTAAAAATAAGGTGAGAGGTAGTGGTAGGGGGTTAGTTTGCCGACTTCAAAGGTTTATGGCGGGGAAATCCAACGCTTTTGAAGTGAAGGCACATGACAACTGAGTGAACAAAAATATTTAAAAACTAACAAAATATATGGTACTGTATACAAATAGGTGTGTCTGGACTGAATAATAACATAAAAATGAGATAATACACAATGTAACAATGCATACAAATTTGGAAAATATACAGAAAGAAGCATACAATACAAAAAATAATAATAGTACAAGAGGTACAGAGATAATTTTAATATTCATGTATACACCATCTTTTATATTATTATCAGTTCTGTAATGTATCCATTTATTGTCACCCTCTAGCATAGATACTCATATATTTGTTTTCTTTTAGCCCTGATGAAGATCCACAAGTTGGATCGAAACGTTGGCTTACCATAATAAATATCATTTTAACTGAAAATCCTGACCATCATTTAACCTATCGTTATTCTTTATTTAGTCTTCGTGTAGCCTTTCACTTCAAAAGCGTAGGGTTTCCCCGTAATAAACCTTTTGAAGTCGGCAAACTAACCCCTAACACCTCTCACCTTATTTTTTTTTCTTTCAGTCACTGTATTACTCTGGAATCAACATGGTAAATATCAGATTTCATTTTATCTTGCTAACAAGATACGTATTTTAATATGTTCATTTATATTGCTTACCATCTTTTATATAATTATCAGATTGTTTAAGTACCCATGCCATGTAAACATGGCATCAGTTGAATTTGGTTTCCCCTATTTCGTTACTTCTTATTGTTACTATCTAAAATGTCCGAATTCCCCAACAGACACAGTACAGTAATTCGGACTAACCCTCGATAGAAGGATGACATGGGACCCGCACGTTAAAATGAAAAGGGTAACTTAACAAACGACTAAAACTACTTTACCTACTTTTTTCTAAATCCAGAAAATTAAGGCTTGGAAAAAAAAAAAATACATAAACGTACTTACTTAAACGCATATGGATATACTGTTCACAGATTTACGGCATTGCTAAAAAATACATTTACAAAAACTTCAGACCTCCACATGCCAACAGTCGACTAAGACATTAAGATTCTTTACAAACGTTTCCACGCTAACTTAAACGGACATATAAACCTACTAATAAGAGATATGGCCACAGATGAAATTCCGAAGAATATGAGTAGGAGATTAAAAAGGCGTTGGATGAGAGATCTCCTTATTTAACCGACCTGAATAACTGAATGAAGCCCAGACAAGAGGTACTGTTGGGTGCCATCCTTCCCCATGCCTGGCATCGTTTCTTACTAGGTTGTTACAAAAGTCCTTGTTCACAAAATTAATTTTATTCAAATGTGAGTACAAAATTTACAAATCAAATTTATTCTTCAAAATATAGGCCATCATTTTCAACTACTTTAACCCATCTTTCAGCCAAAAGTTGTATTGTAAAGTTGTTGTACGACCTGATCTAGGTTCATCTTCAAGGCTTGTATTCCCAGAATTAAACCGCCTGAACCAAAATGCGGCCGTGTTTCGATGCACCACACTTTCCCCTTCCACTGCACAAATTTCCTCGGCTGAGGCCTTTGCACTAAAACCTTTTTTCCAATAATGCCTAAGAAGGCCGCGGATGACAAAGTTTTCTTCCGACATTTCTAGTGAAATTTAATAAACTGAATGAAAGGCAGGGACAGTTGGCGTACATAGATAATTAGAGGATTAGTTAATGTAAACATTGACATAAGAATTGTATTCGTCAGAGATTAAATAAGGATTAAATTAGAGACCTCAATGTAAACAACTAGATATGCACAAGGACTTTTGTAACAACCTAGTATTGTACAAGGCCATTACATCTGCTGATTGTCGATACATTGTTGACAGGCGCGGATAAACGCACGAAGAAAAAATAATTGCATGATAAACATCTAGCATAGACACTTTACATGTTGCTCATATATTTGTCATATTTTTTGCTCTAATGTTGCTAGCACAGAAGATGCACGTATCTACTTTACATACCCTTTTTGTTTTGTTTGTTTAAATAAATTGTCAAATTACAAGAATTTTTCAAAAGAAATATATGCACAGCTATCATTCTTCAGAAAGCAACAACTGACCTATCACTGTCACAACCACATAACAGCCTCAGTGTGTGTACCACAGTACCACATCACTACCAGACTCAAAAAAATCACTACAACTGGTCTACAAATTAGAAAACTAAGAAACTTTTACTAACAACCTAAATTTAAGATATCAATATAATAATAAGATAATATATAAGATATTAATATTTGTTTCAATTGAATTGTCATTTTTATAAAATTTAATCGCTAAAGTAACACATTTGAAAATATATTGCTCGAAAACTAAAACTAGTTAGTGATTGTGGTTTCTTAAACTGAAATATTTGCTTTTCTAAACTTTAATAACTGCCTCTAGGTGGATTTATAAGATTACAGAAAAACTAGAAATGTTTGTTTGTTTGTTTTACGTCCATTTTTAAGCAACTAAGGCTAATCGGACGATGCTACAGTGGGAGTCCTAAACTTTTCCTATCCAGGTATATTTAGGATAGGGGATACTGGGATACTAAACGAGTACCTGACATCGTACAGGCTCAGGACCTCCATTTTGCGTCCTACCCGAGGGACGGCGTGGCTAAGGATTTTTTACTCCCTTTTAAAAATACTAGGGCCCCGCTGGGCGCGAACCCGCGACCTTTAGTATAGTAGGATGCCATGCTACCACTACACCACAGTTGACCCCCACTAGAAATGTAATTTTCTCTTATATAGGTACCGTGGAGCTAAGAAAGTATTAAAGGTGCGCAATGAACTTTATACTTTCTATTGTTATTCTTTTAATCTTTTAAAACCTAATTTGACACTAAGATTGTTTTTAATATCTTCCTAATGACTCTTTAATTTAACTGCGCTTCTTTTATTATTAATTGCTTCAATATTTTTGGTTAAGAATATAGCTTCAAATATTTTGTCTATTTTTACTTTTTTTCGATAACAACTATTTTCAATTAACTTATGTATCAATATAAAATCTGGTGCGTGCGCGCAACACACAACTTTCACTTACCAACTTACGTAAATTAGGAATTAATGCGTTTTGTTAATTGCCACTTCTTAAATGAGCAGAACGGCTTTAATTATGAACAATGGTCTCTCATTAAAGGCGTACTCCGCATGCGTGGGCTCAACGAGTTTTATGAGTTGACTGAATATTTTTCTTTTTTTCTCCTATTTATGTTTTCTTTATTTTTATCATATCTCATATATAGCCATTTCTTATTTTTAGGCGTAACGAGAGACAGTTAATTTCTCCATATAAACAAAAACATAGGTATTTTATAGGACACAAACAAACAAAAAAGGCCCCACCCCCCCCCCCCCCCCCAAAAAAGCCCCCTCAGAACATTTTAATAATGATAAAGCTTACTTGATATTAAAGAACACCTAATTTTCATTAAACATGGCGAATTTGATAAAAATCGTTAAAGCCGTTTTTGAGATCATTATTAAGTAAAGTCCCCCCTACGGTTGATCAATTTTGATGAAATTTTTACAATCATATCTCGGACATATAAATAGATCAAATACCCAGTTTGATCAAAATCGTAAAAATCTTTTTTGAGTAAATAAAAAAAAACACGTAAAAATGATACAAAATTTATTAAGTAAAGTCCCCCCTCCGGTAGATCAATTTTGATGAAATTTTTACAGTCATATCTCGGGCATATAAATAGATAAAATACTCAGTTTAATCACAATCGTTAGAGCCGTTTTTGAGAAAATCAAAAAAAACGTGAAAAGTTATTAAATAAAATACCCCCTTTGAGCAATTTTGATGAAATTTTTGCTGTCACATCGCGGGCATAAACACACACTAAATACCCAATTTCAGGTTCGCACAGTTTATAGTTTTTGAGCTAGTCTGTTCACACACACACACACACACACACACACGCAGACACACACACAGAGTCGAAATTTTTCACGATCGCAATACTTCCACTTACTATATATTTCTTATATATAGGTAAGTGAAAGTAAAAATAAAATATTCTAACTTTTAATTACTTTAATTACTTTTATTACATCGATAATTAAATACAATTTTCTTTAAATAATATCATGGTGTATAATAACATGGAACCGGTGACCTAGTTCCAGCTCCAGATGATCCAGGACTATTTACTGTGTACTTCAGCCGAGAGTTGACAATGATCTCGAAGGCCCCACTTAACAGTCTGCATGCTCCAAGTCCAACTATTCTCACTACTCTCCAAGATCTTGGGTTTTTTAACTTTATGCTTATATTTATACCTGACAGCCATTAGAGTCAATTTGCAAATGTGATAGCTACAAGGCGTTAGTAATTTGGCATTTCAGACATGAGGCAGGAAAGTGCCCAGCAGCACCTTCTATTATTAGATAAGATGAAAGTAACAATCTGCCAAAAATTAACAGTATTGCTATATTTATTAAATAATGAAATATGAACAAACTAGCATTCCCCGTCGCGGCTTTGCCCGCGAGCCTTTAAAATCAATTCTGTGATCATTATCTTGGTATTTGTTTAATATAATATGTTAACTGATGTTAAGGAGATTTAGTAAATTCGGAGCTTCCGGTAGGTGGAATGTTGGAGGGGAAATCTGCCGCCTCGGTAGAAGAGAGGGAGACGCGCAATGGAGAGGGTTCACTAAAATCGCCGAAACAAAAAATTGCTTACTCGTCGTGAACGCTTCATTTTTCGGCTTTAAAACATGGTTTTCGACGCCCCGTCTTATCAAGATCTTAAGGGCAGATTCACACTATCGCTCCGCTCCCGCTCCACTCCCGGTCCGCTCAAATATTCTAAAGAGAAATAGACAGAGAATTCCACTATCGGTACAGCTCCGGTCTCGCTCCACTCCCGGTCCGCTCTCGCTCTACCCCATTCACACTAGCGCTCCGCTCCAAGTCCGGTCTCACTGGCAAAATATTCTAAAGAGGAATAGAGAGAGGTTAATCACAATATTGGCACAGGTCCGGCCTCGCTCCGCTCCCGCTCCACTCTCGCTCCACTCCCGCTCCACTCTCGCTCCACTCCCGCTCCACTCCCGCTCCACTCTCCTAAAGTCTTTTCATATTCACATTATATAATTTTACACTGTTCACGATTGAAGCCATTAATAATCGAAGCCGTCTGTATTTGGATTTTAATTAATAATTAACTTTCAGTTATAAAAGTATTTATTTATTCATCAATTTTACTGCCAAAAAAGTTCAACTTTAAAAAAAAAATATATATACATATTAATCAGGAAAAGAAGAGAACACAATCGGTAAATTTACCATTTCAGCATTTACCGATTTCAACTTAAAATTTTCAAGCGTATTCGAATACATTCCGAAAAAAATTTAAATTATTTCTTCACCATTAATTAAATTAATTTATAATTATTATTGTGTTGCAATATATTTTTCATATTATATTTTTTGATAATATTATCTTCTTCATCAAGAAAAGTACACTTACCAGCTATTTCTACAAACGAAAAATTGATTATTTTTTTTTGGCCGTAAAATTGAAGAATAAATGAATACTTAAATAACTGAAAGTTAATCATTAATTAAAATCCTTATACAGACAACTTCGATTATTAATGGCTTTAATAACATAAACCTTTCAAAATTGAACGGTGTAAAATTATATAGTGTGAATATGGTAAGACATTAGGAGAGCGGACCGGGAGTGGAGCGGGAGCGGAGCGCTAGTGTGAATGAGGTAGAGCGAGAGTGGACCGGGCTCGAAACCGATAGTGTGAATAGGCCCTAAATGACTCCAAATTAGATATTTTTTCTCGAAGTGCAATAATAGTTGTCCGTTAGAGTTAAACGACAAATTCGCCATTTAAACCCCTTAGGGGTTACATTTTAGAAATTCCTTTCTTAGTGGTTACCTAAATCGCGTTTATAATCTAAATTCCGAACTTCAAGTTTCTATCATTAGTAGTTTTTGCTCTGCGTTGATTCTGTCAGTCAGGACAAAGCCTCTTATATATATAGAGATAACAACAATTTTCAACCATAGGCCAGTATTATAATTAATATTAGTAGGGGAGAGCGGGGTTGGATGGCACATGAGGTAGGTTGGCCTTTGGCTCATAGTTTCCGTCCCACCTGTTGTAAAGGCGCCACCATTGTACCATGTGACCCGCTCGACCTCGGGAGTCTTGTTCTGAGTTTTCAGTCCGATGCTAACAGTGTAGAGAAGAATGCTTCATTGATTGATCTTACAACATATAAGTAAAGGGTCTGTTTCGGATTAGGTAAGCCAGTAATTTTTTTAAGTGACCGTGATTATTTCATTAAAGTTACTCTGACTTAATAACATATGTAAAAGTATGATGCGATAATTTTATTGCCTAACCTTTCCATTTGTACCTACCATTTGTTATTTGTTCTAATTCAGTTCAGTTATGAATATATTTGATTTAAGTGAACACGTGAAGAATGAGGAAGCTGCTGTTACGTTTTTACAGAGCAAGGGAATTGAGGGAACTTACTCCATAAGCCTACAAAGGACTCGAGGATATTGAGGGAATGAGATTTAAACATTACGTTGTAAATCATTCGAAAAATTTCGTAGACGTTTGTTCTTTCGTTGCGATTCCGATTTTTGGGTCTGTTTCAGAAGCCTACCTCCAGTTATTTTTGCCATCGTGACAGTTACTTATAATTATCATTGACTTAACCTTAAATGTTATTGAATTATATCCATCAAAATAACTTGGTATTAATTGTTTTACTGAAACATATGTTAAATTAACCATTCTTTTTATTGATACTTAATATTATATTGTGAAAAAGTCATTATTAAAATGGGATTGTTAGATTTGGTTAGGAAGATAAATGATAAAGATTCTGCCGTAAAGTTTCTACAAGAGAAGGGTGTTCTCTGTAAAGTAAAGCTTTGCCCAAATGGCCATGAAATGGGATTAAAGCAAGGAAGATGGAGGTGCTTCAAGCGTTCCTGTTTGAAAAATATAATGTTGGAAAAATATATCTACAACAATGGGTTTTTGGTGGTATATGTCGGAAAACAAGGGAGTGTTTCCTATATGCAGTACCTAACAGATCACAAGAAACTCTACTAGGATTAATAAAAGAGTGTATTAAGCCAAGGACTTTGATCATTTCGGACTGTTGGGCGAGCTATGGAGGGATTCCGAAGCTAGAAGGTTTCAATTTCAAGCACCAAACTGTCAACCATTCTAAAAATTTTGTTGACCCATTAACAGGAGCCCACACTAACAATGTCGAGGGCTTATGGGCCTTAGCGAAACGACGTAACAAAATTCAGTGTGGAACTAGCAGCAATCATTTGGATTCTTATTTATGTGAGTTTTTATGGCGTCAAAGGTACGCAAATTGTGATTATTTTGACCAAATATTAAGTGATATAATCAAGTTTATGCCCCCAGGAAATTAAAAGTGACATATGTTTTTTTTTTTGTAAATAATTATTCAGTTAAATATAATGTTTATCAATTACTTTTGAGGTTATTTAAAAGAGTAATCATATTGTTCTTAAAAAGTAACCGTTGCCATGGCAAAAATAACTGAAGGTAGGCTTCTGAAACAGACCCCGATTTTTCTATCAGAGTTTTCTTTAATTTATTTAGCAAGAAATTTATCTTCTGTTGTGATCTCTATCAGTTTTGTTAAGCATTCATTTCATTGTCATCTTCTACCATAGATTCTCATATATTTGTCTTATTTTAGCCCTGATGAAGATCCACATGAGGGATCGAAACGTTGGCTTTTCAAAATAAAAAAATTTTAACAGAAAATCCTGACAAGCAATCAACCTATCGTAAAGAATAACAGTTGACTATTTCTCATCTCTATAGTAATTTTACTTTAAAGTATTTTTAAACTTATTTTTCATTTTGACATGTTGTCCCCGGCCTTGTAGGAGGTTTAAAATGATATTAAAAGATACTAATATCATAGCAAATATCTGACCGAGCCTGTATATATAAAGATTTTATATATATGTGTTAGATATTAATAATCCGAGCGGTGTCGGGGGGGGGTGAGTTTTCGCGATCAGTCTTCTAAAGTTTAATAAAGGCTGACGTTGGAACCACCTTTATGGCAGAAATATAATAACACTAAAACCCTTCTTTTGTCTTCACCTGTTCCCTTTATTAATTTTATTATTAAGTATTTTTATAAAGTAATATTAAAAGTCAATATATAAGAAAGAAAGAAATTAATTTTTGTTCTGGGACATTTAGTCCCCTAATAATAACAAAACATGGTCAGATTTAGAGCCATTTGTCTGGCTAGTTAAAAATAAAAAAGAAAATGTGTAAAAAAAAAAAAAAAAAAAAAAAGCAGCAAGAGGACTAACCATCCCGGAGATGAGAAGAATGGCAAGGGACAGAGGCCAATGGGCTCGCTGGACCGGGACGGAAACACCACGCTTAGCGCCACACAGGAGTTAGAGGAAGAAGAAGAAGAGAAGTAAAAAGATTTAGAGGAAGAAGTTTAGAGAAGAAGAAGAGGAAGAAGAAGAAGTAGGAGTTAGAGGAAGAAGAAGAAGAGAAGAAAAAAGATTTAGAGGAAGAAGTTTAGAGAAGAAGAAAAGGAAGAAGAAGAAGTAGGAGTTAGAGGAAGAAGAAGAAGAAAAGTAAAAAGATTTATAAACATAAAATAATGTAACGCTTCTGTGGGTTAAAGGTATTTATTAAACAGAGATATACAATAATCAATGCTACAACAATTATCACAACTTAAATATTCGAGAAGGTTACGAAAATGATAACTTTATAGCAAGCAAATCATATGCTTGAGCTTCACAGTCAAGACACAGAACTCGTACTAACTCGTTCAGGCACTCGCTCCTTATATATAATCGTAAATGTTCCAGAAAAACGTTGACAGTTCCACGTCTGCGTGATCTAGACGCAAAAAGTTCGTTCCAACCGCTTATTTTGTTCCAACAAACGATCTGGGATTTGATATCACATTTTTTTTTGTTTAACGATTTAAAGTTACAATAAAATAAATAATTATAATATAAGTAAACCTCAGGACACAAAATAAAAGACAGTATGAGAAGGAACATTTGTATATTGAAAACAAAAATTGTATCTTTTAGCTTTTTTAAATCTATTGAGAGCAACTTTTGAGCTTGGAAAATTATAATAAAGGTCAAATAAATATATAGGGGAGAGCGGGGTTGGTTGGCATAGGGGGTAGGTTGGCCATTGGCTTATAGTTTCCGTCACACCTGTTGTGAAGACCCTACCTTTGTACCATGTGACCCGCTCGAGCTCGGGAGTCTTGTCCTGAGTTTTCAATCCGATGCTGACAGTGTAGATAAGAGTTAGTGCTTCATTGATTGATTTTACAACATGTAAGTAAATTTTTATATTTTCAGTAAAGTTGGTTTAAAGGCATGGAAAAACATTTGACTCCGATTCAGTTCACATAGCCCCAATCTGCTTTGATAAACCTAAGATTTTGACTAACCAGTTTCTTGTTTTTATTGTTCTCCTCTGTCCTGGCGGTCATCTTTCATATGATCTCTCCTGTGGGGTTAGTTGGCTCTCCTCAACATGTTTTTGGCGCAGTAGCAATTTACAAAAGCAAGGTAAACATAATCACAGGCGAAACTACCAATTGTCTTTAGTTCCAGCGAGGAAGATGAGAGCAATTTTTCTTATCCAAAAAGTGACGACAGTCTAAACTTCTATCTTCTTCTATTGTCATTCTATTTTCCCTTAAAAGCTGTTAAAAACCGATTCAAAATTATTATACCATTATAGTGCAGCTTTTAATAACAATAATATGTGTCAGGCAGTACTTGAATGGGATGGCTAAACAACCCCAACTCCTAGGCCAACCAGCCCCACATAGGGGGTTAATTGGCGTACTCTGGATTGACGAATTCTTCAATTTTCTATGATCTTAGTATTAAATATTATGTTGTGAAAAAAATACTTGAAGTACTCTAATACTTGGAGTTTACAGTGGTATCAGCCCCATTGGGATTATATTAACAGGAACGACTCAACAATAAAAAAAGTGGAAACTGTTGCCAACCAACCCCGCTCTCCCGTACTCAATGCTGGTTTTAGCGGAAGATTGATGATTAAAGAGGTGGAGAAATAATTGGGTTTTAAATGAAGTGAGGGATGAAGTAATAAGGATGGAAACAGGTAAGGAATTCCAGAAGTTGGCGGCGCGCATGATAAAGGATTTTGTAAAGGAGGCAGTTCGGTAGAAAGGGATGTACAGGTTAGAGGTTTGGGATCTGGTGTTTAGGGAATGTATAGAGGAGCAGGGTGTGAACGAATTGAGGATATAAGGAGGTTTCTCGGTTCTGAAGGTTCGGCGAAGGTACACACCAAAGAAGTATTGCCGTCGAAAAACTGGGTAGAGCCACTTCAATTCAGCATACCAACTGGAGGCGTTGGAGCGTCTGGGGACTTAGAAGATGAATCTAATTATATTAGGGTTATAGAGTGTATAAGTTATCTGAACCGACATTTTATTAGCTTGCCAAATAGAAAAAGGAAGTTATAACAAGCACAATTCTGTTCCTTAATTGCTTACTCAATTTAGGCTAAAAAAGAAACGAAGTAAGACTGTAACGGCCGCTCATTTGTTATTAAAAAATTCGTAATAAAGATGTTTTAGTTATTGTAAAAAAATTACATTATCTTTATTGTAATAGTTTTAATGCATTTTCTTTTTTTTTATCGTTAACTAGAACTCAAAATTTGAATAATTGAATTGAATAATTCATTGATATAATTGAATCAAATAACAAAATTAAATTAAATTGTATTTTTAACTAGCTGTATATCCCGGTTTCACCCGGGGAATTTCATTTTTCTAATAAACGTGAACAAATTTAAAGTGAAATCATAACGATTTTTATAACAATAAAGAATGTACCCAGAGACTGGCTGAAGTTATGAAATTTTAATATGGACAGGTGTTCGCACCTAGTAAGAAAGATCCACTGAGCGAAATTTGGGGAATTTAGGACAAACGGTATGGAGTTATATTAAGAAAAACAAACTAACAGAAATTCATCTTTGAGCTGTATAACCCGGTTTGATCGGGGAATTTCATTTTTCTAATGAAACGGTTGATTTCGTAAAAAAACATTGTAAAGTGAGTTCATTACGATTTCTATAACAATAAAGACTACCAGCTGAAGATCGGCTGAAGTTATGCAATTTTAATATGGACAGGTGTTCGCACCTGGTATGAAAGAACTACTGGCGAAATTTGGAGAATTTAGGATAAACGGTATGGATTTCTATAAAAAACAAACAAACAAACAGAAATATTGGCCTGCAGTTTCAGCTTCTCGCAAATCGGCTTGCCTAAGCCTTTGTGGCGCAAAGCGGGCCTCGTATTCCTGGGCAGACTCAGTTTCCCGCGATTCTGCCTGTCTAAGCCTCTGTTGTTCAATCCTAATTTGATGTTCGTCGAGAGTTTCAGCTGCTCGTATTTGACGTTGTTTTTAGCTTTTGAGCTCACTACTCCTATTAAAGCTCGCTTCTTAGGAGGCATTTATAAAAAATAAATTCACCATACATGTAAATAAACGTATTGTAATTAAAAAAAAAAAACACATATGGTTTAAAAATCCCAGAACTCGACGCCTACCAAGGGACGGTCTTACCGGGCCTTGTTGGCCTCTTCAAAATGTATAAAATGATATTTTAGGCTGTTTTTCGACTCAAACGGTCGATTTCGTAAAAAAAACCCATTGTAAATGGAGATCATGACGATTTTTTTAACAATAAAGAATATACCATGAGATTGGCTGAAGTTATGCAATTTTAATATGGACAGGTGTTCGCACCTGGTATCAAAGAACCACTAAGCGAAATTTGGAGAATTTAGGACAAACGGTATGGATTTCTATAAAGAACAAACAAACAGAATTTCAACTTTATTTATAAGATTAATGAAAATCATTTCAAATGTTTGTTATTGTATACTACACCGTACACTGGTGTTTACTATACCTTTTGTGTACTAAATGTATAGGATTAAGCGGCAGTAGGTAACTTGTCGTCAGCAGGTACACAGGTGCTCTGTGACTGTTATATAACGAACATTATTCTTTTCCCCTCAAATATCATTAATCGTATATATTGCGATTAAAATTTCCGATCGTACGGTCGGTTATCGGCAGTTTGGAGGCCGTTTTTGTTTTCTCCAGGTTGGTTCGCCAGCAAGACGACACCAATTTATATTATTACGATCTTCTCCGGGATGGACGCCTACTCACCGTCGAATTTTTAAGTTGATCAACTCATATTCACGAAATCCATTAATGATTTCGACAACATCGCCTGATTCTTTACCCAGGGTATTTAGACATTTTTGTTTTATTTTAATTGCGCAATTAATAAATCTAAATGAGCTCAGTAAAACTTATAATATAATTAACTGAAAAGATCTTGAATATAAACATTAATATAATTATATAAACATTAATATATAATAATGGTTTTATTTATTTTTATGTAATTTGCAGAAGTTTATTTTTTTTTCTCCTTTTGTAAATTCTTTTTATAGCTAATTTTATTTTATGTTTATAAAGAAGTTGTATAGATATATTTATTTAATTTGTAATTTTTTTTTCTCATCTTTTTTCATCTTTTTTTACTAATAACTTTTACCAATAAATGGTTTAAAAAAAGAATTCGGCATTATATTTTGGAATTCCTTAGTTTGAGTCTTTACATTATATTTTAAAATGTTTTCGTATTATATTAAAGCTTGTATTTTAATTTTAAGCTTATATATTTAAAGCTCTTTAAAGGTAACCAGTGTTTGGCATTAGGGAAAGGTCGATCAAGGCTGCAAGTTTGCGAACCTTACGACGCCCTAACAAAAACTATTACAAAAAAATTATAAAATCCGTTCCCTAATAAAGGCAATGACTGTTTTTGTGGAATCCTGACAAAATCTAAGAGAAGTCTGTGGAATGGCTTTTGCAGCAGCAAATTTTACGCTAAAATAAACCCAACGAAATACCTCTATAAAGGATTTCACATTTTAATGATTCCCTTTTGAATACGAGTCAAACAAGTTTGATTTAATCAAATCGGTTTTAGTATAAAATAGAGCATATCCCCATTTAATCCCTTTAAGGCAGCTTCTTTTTGGTACTTTTAATCTACCATTTATAGTGTTACTGAAAAATGAATAAAAGTAAAATTTACTTGATAATTTTGATTATTAACCCTGTAATAAGAACATAAGCCTACGAGGCTATCTAGTTTCATATTTTAGCCATTAGGGGCCACTAAGATTAAGCCAACCGCCAGTAGCATCAGCCAACTTAATTTAGAGCGAGGAGAAAGGTTCAGAGCTCTGCACCTTGCTTTTTTGACAGGTAAGTAGCCGTTTTTCCAAAACACTGTCAGTCTGGGAGACTTATGTTCCGCTTAAGGGACATTTTTTAACCCCGAAGTAGTCTGTCAGACGTATGTTCCTCTTCCTTTTTTCTTTTTATTTTAGGCCTAAAAATCAGGCGTAGACACATTGGATCAAAAAGTCAGCGTTTACTCCGCAAATCGTAAACAAGGAGGTGGCCACTTGTGATATTCTACCACATGGTTGCAGTGGCTTCATCCAATACAGCACTTCTGTATAATATGTACCCCAGATCTGACAACATGTCTAGGTATGATTTTATCAAGACCTTACATCTCTCTTTGGCGAGTAATTTTTTGATATCAAGATTGGGTATCGTCAATTTGCCGCAAGAGCTACGAAACATAATTCAACAAGCAGCAGGAGTTCAAGAAGAGGAACAGAAAGCTCAACAGTCACTCTCTGACAAGCTCGAGAGGAGAAGAGCCATGCAGTGTCTGCGATTATAAAAAACATAGAATGACAAATTATAAATGTATAAAATGTCAAAATCCAGTATGTTTGGAGCATTCCAAAAAAATCTGTGACGACTGTGTTAAAAGACTTTAGTTCTTTATTATTTTCTTCTTCCATACTAAAGTTCTCAAGTTCTTTTTTGTTCCTAACAATATTTTATTCTAAAGTTTCTAACAATATTTTATACTAAGGCTCCTAACAATATTTTATTCTAAAGTTCCTCACAATAGGGTTAAGAAAGGAAAAAATTATCTTGGTTGAATGAGCAATTTAAGAATGAGAGGAATAATATATGTGTTAAGTGTGTTGAGTCCATAAGACCTTAGAATTGATAAAAATAGGATTGAAGAAGATGGGCTTTTGTAGGAACATTTTTCAAAAGTTTGTTTAGCATTCAACATGGTTAACAATAACTTGAATTATATCCAATTCATAAATGATCCTTTAATTTTCTGATATTAAATTTTATTTATTTCTGCTCTGGAGCGCATTTAGCAAATTTGTGATGAATGGAAAAATTTTCAGTGATTTTCTTGATTTAAATTATGTGTTCGAGCATATCTCTTGGCCATTGTCTTTTTAATCTTCGTTGGACGGGTAACTGGGAGGAGGAAAGAGAAGAAAAAAGTGGGTTTGAGTTGGTTGTGAGTTAAGCAGTGAAATGTCCATGTCTTTGTGTATTGTGTTGTTAAAAATGAAACATGTAGCGTTTACAATTTTTCGAAGAATTTTTGACTGCTTGGTTTGAATTTTATTTAGCGGGACCCCAAAGTCCTAATCCCCAAAGGGAATTAGAATAACGTGATTTAGATACTTATAGGACAAATTCCTAATTAACTATTGAAATGATCCAGACCACGTTAATTTTGTTTTTGTTGTTTTTTCTTTTTTTGGGACTTCAAGGCTTCTACTGAAGCCCTATACTGCCCATACTAACAGGCATGGCACTGGGTGATACTTCCCCTACGAAAGAAAAGCACCACCCAGGGCGGGAATCGAACCCGCAGCTCCGGCATGGGAGTACGGCGCTTTACCGCACAGCCACACCGGGCCCCCATGTTAATTTTGAAACAGAGATTAGTAAAATGGAAAATGCGGCGGATTAAAATCTTGAATATGGCCTAAATTTTGTTTTAGTAGGCTCTTGGAACTTAATGTCACAAAAAAAATTCCATTTAACTGGGCAACAGAATTCGGGAACCTTCTTTCACAAACGTTACCATATTTTATGATGTTCAGATCAAGAATAAGCCACTGCTCAATTGCTTTTGAAATTTATCGATTGTTGAGAGTGAGAAAGAACAGGTGAAATCAAACTTCAAACTTATATTGAAGTATGTGTTAAAGATCTATATTGTAAAAAGATATACTTATTTATAAAAGGAAAAACAATAATTTGAAGAAAAATATTTTACAAATTTTTAATAATCTACATTGATGCGCAAAATAAATAAAAGTAAATAAAATAGGAAGAATCATCACAAAATTGATGTAGACCTGCCTTACATTGCCCTTCAAAACTTTCTGAGAATGAGGTTTTCATGCGTTGCGTAGGAGAGGCTACCGATTTTCTCATCCAAGAAATATTTCACAGATTTTACTTCATTAACAAAAGCATATCAGGGAATAAGAAAGCATAAAAAAAACTCTGAGTACTTCAACCAAAACAATTTTCTTCCAGGAACATGTGTAGTCTGATGTAAACAAAACTAAGTTAGTCTGGCAGCTGTGTTGTAGCTGTCTTCCAGCAATTTTTTTCAAAAAGTGAAATACACCTCTTCCTTGTTTTGGAAGGCTATTTAAAATAATTTGTAGGCTGTGAGAAAAAACTGTTACCAAAACCTATTAGATGTATGGTTACTATATTTTATTTTCAAGTTCCGTCCAGGTATTATCGAAAAGAGAAGAACCCTGGAGGCAAAGATAATGTTTTCAATAATAAATCCATTGAATTAGAATAAAATACAAATTTGAGATGTTTAAAACCTAGCCCGTGTGGCAAGTAAGAATTTTTCTGGTTAACAATTTTTCATTGTGAATATTATTAAATTTTTGAAGTCAGATTAGTGAGTCCATACAGCGGCCAGATTGCTTTATCAAAATTTTCGAACTTTCTACGACAGACAGTTTAGGCATCGATGCTGTGTTACACAAAATAACTAATATTTTCATAATGACCCATGTATATAGAAACCAAGACTTGAATAACTTACTTTCAATAAGGTTAAATTTGAGATGACTTAGTAAGTAGATTTTAATTTTGGCTACTTCTCATTTAAAAATAAAATAAAACGTAAATATTTTTATATAAACAATGCAATAATGTTTTGTTATTTTCTAATATTGTCTGGTAAATAAATCAAATAAATAAATAAATCATAAATCAAACTATATGCGACTGGAGTATTTTTGGACGATGCTCAAGCATTTGACAAAGTCTAGCACCAGGGTCTTCTCTTTAAACTCAAGACCATATTACCGTACACTTATTACCTTATCCTTCAATCATTTCTCTCCGACAGATTTTTCTCCGTCTGGCATGATTCAGAAATTTCTTCAATACATCCGATATTGGCGGGAGTACCCCAAGGTTCAATACTAGCACCCTTACTCTATACCATCTACACTTACGACATGCCCATTATTACGGAGACATTGACAGCAATTATCAATAAACATCAGGATACAACACAGGCATCATTAACTTTACATCACTTATACATACTACACGACTGGTTCCAATTATGGAAACCATTAGTTTAGTGTAAACTAAATCATGACAAATCAAAACACATCACATTTACACTTAGAAAACATACCTGTCCATCCGTTTATATTGACAATAACTAAATTCCTCAGACGGACACAGTCCACTATCTGGGGCTCACTTTCGACAGAAGGATGACATGGGGCCCGCATGTCAAAATGAAAAAAAGAACTCTTACCAAAAGACTTAAACTTCTGTATCCATTACTTTCTAAATCTTCAAAATTAAAACTGACACAAAAATTAAATACGTACACTTACTTACTCAAACCCATATGGACATATTCCTCACCGATATTGGGCATAGCTAAAAAGACTCACTTACAAAAACTTCAAAAATTCAATCAAAATTGTTACGACTCATTACAAAAGCACCTTGGTACGTGACTAACTACACTTTACATACTGACCTCCATCTGCCGACAGTCGACCAACACATAACGACACTTTACAAACGATTTTTTAGTAATATGGCTGATATTAGCATGGATACGAGAAGACCAAAAAGGCACTGGATGAGAGATCTGCTCTCTTAGGCAGCCAAGGTAATTGACTCAATCCAAGAAGGGAGTGCTGCTGGGTGCTTTCCCTCCTCATGCCTGACATGTCATTATTTCATTTTACCGCCATCTCATTCGCTGATTGTCCGCACTTTGCAGACAGGTGCGAATTAATAATTAAAGTAAAAAAAAAAATCAAAAAGTCCGAAACGTCACAAATAAAAAATAAAAAAATTAAACCAGGTTTTGTACTATCCCTAACATGAATAATATTAAAGATTCAATTAATTTTAGCGGAACTCTTTATATAAAGTTATCAACTGATATTGTGTGATGAAAGTGAATTCATTGACGTTCGAGTCGCAATACAAATGCGATTTGATTCGACGATTCAATACAATATTATTTGAGGACACGGCAAGCTATGAATAGAACCTTACTTACGAAGGGTATTGTCTGGTAGAGCGGCCCAGTTCAGGCCACTGTAATCGTTCTTGTTAACTCAATCCGAGGGGCAAGGCATTCAATGACTTCTTTCCACCTCCGTCATTTTTAAGCCCCTTTTTTCCGGTCTTTACCCTTTGACTACTGCCATCGTTTCAGAGCATCGTAATCGTAAACGACCGAGTCGTCTAAATTAAGAAGTCTAATGTTTCGTGATAAAAAGTTGTTTGAATAATTCAACGAGAGACCGAGATATAAAATTCTGTATAGATATACAATACAATGATAAGATAAAAGAGTGTAATCCTAAAAGTATACAATAATAGTAATTGGACAAGTATCAATACAAGGTAAGTTTATTAGGGAGAATATTTTTTTTATTGTTCTAAACATTATTGGAATCCATGGGCGTCACCAGCACCAAATCATTGGGGGGGGGGGGACTAAATATTTTCCAAAATTGGGTAGGTAGAAATACGAGGGGCTAAAAGTTGGAGTAATTGTTGGGACCTTTAATTCATTCCCCAACGATGTATTTTAAAGTTATTTATTGTCTCTTAAAACTTGTCGATTTATTTCTCAGGTATTAAATTAAAAATTACATTGAAATAGGGAATTGTTTAAGGCATAATGCTGATAGATGTGGGCAAAATTTCTTGATTGAATTTTATCCAATTTTTTCTTCTGATCCTGATCCTACTAATTTCATTGCTTTCCATCTAATTTTATAAGCTTCATCAAAGTTGGTGGAAAGTAGGAGCAATCTGCTTGGCTTAAAAAATAAACGGAGAGCAATAAACCAGAAAAGTTCAAGCTGAAATAAAAAATATATATTTCAACTATGGCTATGCTTTTAACAATATAGTGTGCTGAAATTAACTAATATTTTATAACTAGCTGTATATCCCGGTTTCACCCGGAGAATTTCAATTTTTAAATCTATAAACTGAGACTTTTATCGACTCAAACGGTCTATTTTGTAAAAACCAATATAAAGCGAGATCGAAACGATTTTTACAACCATAAATATATAAATAAATATACCATTTTAATTTGGACAGGTGTTCGCACCTGGTCTGAAAGAACCAATAAGCGAAATTTAGGACAAACGGAATGGATTTCTATAAATAACAAACAGAATTTAATCTTTATATACATAGATTATAGCTGTATATCCCGGTTTATCACGGGGAATTTCATTTTTCTAAAGAAACGGTCGATTTCGTAAAAAAAAACATTGTAAAGTGAGATCATTATGATTTTTATAACAATAAAGAATAACAGCTGAAGATTGGCTGAAGTTATGCAATTTTAATATGAATAGGTGTTCGCACCGGGTCTCAAAGAACAACTGAGCGAAATTTGGAGAATTTAGGACAAACGGTATGGATTTCTATAAAGAACAAATAAACAAACAAACAGAATTTCAACTTTATTTATATAGATTATATTGTATTGGTTAAACTCGGATAAATCTATATAAATAAAGTTGAAATTCTGTTTGTTTGTTTGTTTATTTGTTCTTTATAGAAATCCATACCGTTTGTCCTAAATTCTCCAAATTTCGCTCAGTTGTTCTTTGAGACCCGGTGCGAACACCTGTTCATATTAAAATTGCATAACTTCAGCCAATCTTCAGCTGTTATTCTTTATTGTTATAAAAATCATAATGATCTCACTTTACAATATTTTTTTTTTTTTACGAAATCGACCGTTTCTTTAGAAAAATGAAATTCCCCGTGATAAACCGGTTATAATCTATGTATATAAAGATTAAATCCTGTTTGTTATTTATAGATATCCATTCCGTTTGTCCTAAATTCTCCAAATTTCGCACAGTGGTTCTTTCATACCAGGTGCCAACACCTGTCCATATTAAAATTGCATAACTTCAGCCGATCTTCGGCTGATATTCTTTATTCTCTAAATTTCGTTCAGTCGTTCTTTCAGACTAGGTGAGAACACCTGTCCATATTAAAATTGCATAACTTCAGCCGATCTCTGGGTATATTCTTTATTGTTATAATAATCGTTTTGATCTTGCTTTAGATTGTTTTTTACAAATTCGACCGTTTGAGTCGATAAAAGTCTTAGTTTATAGATTTAAAAAATGAAATTCTCCGGGTGAAACCGGGATATACAGCTAGTTAATAATAATAATAATAATAATAATCTTTATTACTTTAAAGGTTTAACAGCACCTTGTAGCAATGAGTTTGTTTTTTAAACAAATATAAAAAACATTTTTTTTTATAGATAATATAAGATAAAAGTATATACATGAATATCAATATTATATATAGGTACAAAATTATCTAAATTATTTTTTTTTTTTATTTAGGAGTTTCTTCAATATGAAGTTTTCCTCATCCAAACTCTTGTATTAATAAGTCTCTCCATCTCTGCCGGTCCATCATATATTCCCCCGACAGTCCCCCACCAGCCATACTCTCCATCACTCTATCCTTCCACCTGACTGCAGGTCTTCCTCTTCTCCTTCTACCCTCTGCCTCCCAATCCATAATTATCTTTGGTATCCTCTCGTCACCCATTCGTCTAACATGGCCATACCATCTGAGTCTTCTCTCTTCCATTACCTCAACGATATTCTTTCCTACTCCTAACCTTTCTCTTATGGTGTCATTTCTTATCCTTTCAGCTCTGAATATCCTTGCTGCTCTCCTCCAGAAATCCATTTCAACTGAAAGGAATTTTTTTCCTTCGGTTATACTGAGTGTCCATGTTTCCGAACCGTATAGCATTAAGCTTTCTACTAGGGCTTTGTATATCAGTGTTTTAGTTTTTACTAGAATATTAGGGCTCCATAGTATAGGGTTGAGTATCCCCACTGCTTTTTTACCATTTGTAATCCTTTTTTGGGTTTCTGCTTCTACTCTACCATTACTTTCAATTATGGATCCCAAATAACAAAATTCTTTAACTTTGATCAATTTGCATAAAATTGGATCGGTACTCACTTCTTTCTCTGTGCACATACATTTTGTTTTTTCAAAATTGATTTTGAGGCCTCCTTGTTCATAATGGTCTATTATCTTTCTAAATAAATAGCTAATATCTTCTTCATCTTATGCTATCAGTACCTGGTCATCCGCAAATAATATTCTTAATTATATTATCAATAATATACCATTTCCTTACGATAATTTATCCAACTTTCACCAAAACTGGGACTTTAAACTTGGATTGATAACCCCAGAAGGACTTCTAACCCCGGGACTGTTAAAGGACTCGGGAGCGTATGTAGGAATTTTCCTAACATTAATATTATATAAAGTTCTTTTAGAAAATTGTTGAAATAGGAGTTAGCCATTCTGTAATTATTTAACAAGTTTCAAAATTAGGAGTTACCCCCCTTATTTTACTTTTTTTTTTTTTTTATAGTCCAGGACTTTGATCAACGCTATCACGTTTAAAGCAATACTTTTCTAAAGTTAAAATAAAACCCTGTAAAAGTGATTTTCTAATAAGCTATTTTCCACAAGGGCTAGTTTTAGTATTTCTTTCAACTGTTTGATCATCGTTTACCTGGTATTGACATTTATCAGTTTCTTTTTTTTATATTTTTCAATAGAAAAATATTGCATAAAAAAAAGAAAAAAGAAATTACATTCAAAGGTTTGACGTTGTAAGGACTAAAAGGAGGATAATGGAAAATAAATCTTTTTTCTAAAAGAGATTGTGTTTTTTTTTTTACAACTTTTAATCATTGAAAGATTATTTATTATTTTTGTAGAAATAAACCTCTTGCTATAAATATATATAAAATTAAAAATATATTTATATTTTTTTATAAACTAATAACAACTAATTATGTTACAGGTAAGATTTTTCGAATGAAAGAAGAAAATGAGATTTGGTAAGTGAATCATAAATTTCTTATTAATATATTGTTGCAGGATAAATAATCGAATTAAAAAGATTAGACAATAATAATAGCGTTCAGCAACTGCACAATAAATAGCTTTTACATTCATATTTATGCACTTACGTACATACATTCATACTTACATATACTGAAACGTATTAATTCATATGTACATTTTTTTTTTTTTTTTTTTTTTAGCTTTACTTCTATATTCACGCCTGTCTTAACTGAAAGACAATCAGTGAATTTGCTGAAATTATGAGACAATATTGGCATGAGTAGTATGATTTTGAGGATTCTGGCGCACTTTTTTGCGCGCCCGTCTACTCCGTAAGTACCATGTACACCATTCCTAACTATACTTCCATCACGTGACCCCTTGTTGGGTTCTACTATACCTTGACCACCTAATTTGAATGACCTTCAGGATTTTTTTTCTGACCTTCCTTAGGTGAAGGGTTAGGTACCTATAGAATATTGTTATCTCGCCATATTTTACCTTTTCTCTTCAATATCCCCCCCCCCCTCAGTGATTGGGTACCTGCCTGTAGGCCGCCATTTTGTTTTTTCCTTATCCGAGTGAGGTCGCGCTCTCCTTATATAGTCTCAGAGAGGCAAAAAAACAAAATGGCGGCCTAAAGGCAGGTACCCAATCACTGAGGGGGGGATATTGAAGAGAAAAGCTAAAATATGGCGAGATAACAATATTCTATAGGTACCTAACCCTTCACCTAAGGAAGGTCAGAAAAAAAATCCTGAAGGTCATTCAAATTAGGTGGTCAAGGTATAGTAGAACCCAACAAGGGGTCACGTGATGGAAGTATAGTTAGGAATGGTGTACATGGTACTTACGGAGTAGACGGGCGCGCAAAAAAGTGCGCCAGAACCCTCAAAATCATACTACTGGCATGATAGGCGTAGGGAAGAATTTTGCCCAGCGGCACCTCTTCCTGTCTTGATTTGCACTTAGGCAGGGAAATCACCGGCTCTCTTTTAGTCTTCAATAGGTGTTATCGGGCATGTGGGTCGGCCATTGCATAATGTTTGGGCGACCTTTGATAATTGCTGTAGAAGGCTAAAAAGAGGCTGTATAAAGTTATTCAAGCCACTAACCAAGTTGGTAAGTTGATCTATTAATGATTTATTTTCAGTGAGCTGTGCCGGCTGATTGTTTCTTTTCCTCTTTTCTCCTGAAGATTCCTGTTGGTGTCGGGGTGGTATCCTTTTACTAATTGGTCTTGCAGGGTGCTGCTGATAGTTTGATTCCAGCTTTGAAGGACCCAAATAAGGTTGCTGCTGTTTTGGGAGAGGCGGAAACTCATCTATCGGCGGAGGGATATTGGTTTGTGGATGTTTTCTTGGATTCCTGGCTGCATTCAATTGTGTCAGAGCTGGGCACCCTCTGTAGCTAGCAGGATGTGGCCCTCCACAATTGGCACACTTTGCTGCGGTTTCTCTGGGCTTGGTACATTCAGTGCTCTGATGGCCTCGACCACATTTTACGCATTTTGGTACGTGATTGCAATAACTTCTTGTGTGTCCGTATTGCTGGCATCGTATGCACTGGAGAATGATTTTCTTTTTCCTGGGTTCTTCGATTATTACGTGAGTATATATAAAACCATAAAAACATAGATAAGCACTTCCATACATTCATAAACATATAATCACATATCAAACTTGCAGTAAACACAAACTTGAAATATAGATAAAAAAGAAATTATTATAAATTATATAATATTATTATAATAGCGTTCAACAACAAAGTGGAACAAATACACATTTTCTATAATCATTTTTACATACCCAACTTTTAATTTTTTTTTTTAAAGACAGAATGCTTGTTTATCTAAAGTTAACAATCAAAAAGGTTTTTCATTGACTTCTTTAATTTTAATTAGCGCGTTTTTAAAGAATAGTTTCACGTCTAAAATATTTTTTGAATTAATAAGTGATTTTCTAGCGGCCATTGTCCCAGTTTCTGTATGTTATTAGCAAATTTCTGAAGTCTGTTAGGAGTCTACATTCACGTTAGGTGGTGAATAGTTTGTTCCTGTTTAATGTCACAGGGACACAATGGCGAGTCCCTAATTTTAAACCTCTGAAGGTAACTGTTCACAGCTGCGTGTCCTGTGACTCCTTGTCTTGTGTATAAGTCTGTCCATGTGTCAGCTTTATTGAGGTAGGTCTGTAAGTGTGGGATGAATGAATATAAATGTCGAGCTTTGTGTGTAGAGTCCCAACGTGTTTGCCATCGTTGTACTGCTTGTTGGTGTAGCATATGTAAATAGTGTTGTTTCGATATCAGTGTGTATGATATATTCAGGGAAGTGTCTTTGGAAGCAGCTTTTGCAGCCTTGTCTGTCAAATCATTCTCAGGTATATCTGAGTGCCCTTACCTTTTAAGATATGGAAGCAGAAGACATGCCAGTTAATATTAGATTAAAAAGACGTTGCTTGAGATATCGTATGCCTACGTTTGGAAATCATAGTAATAGGTACAAGCCAGGGAAAGCGTGATTAATTATTTTTAACTAAAAATATTCTATGCGAATTACTACTATAAATATATAAAGTGAGAGCTGCGTTGCGTTATTTATAGTTTAAAGGTTTGTGTTAAAACACATAATTTATGTTTTGTACCGTCACTTAATGCCACTAAGGCTAATCGGACTATGCTATATTGGGAGTCATAAATTTTGCCTATCCAGGTATAATTGGGATAGGGATCGTTAACGAGTACCTGACATTTTACATCCTATCCAAAGGACGGCTTAGCCAAGGATTTTTTTACGTCTATTAAAAAACCACGGAATGTGAACCTGCGAACTTTAGTATTGTAAACTGCTATGCCAACCACTACACCACAGGTGACTCCACACAATTTATAACAACAATAATAGATCAAATACATGAATGAATGAGTACTTAATTTTAACATCTGTTATTAAATATAGATGATATAACCTGATCCTTGTCAATATCTTATCAGTAAGATAGTATTTTTATACTATTGTGTACAAACTTCTCGTCTTCAGAACGTTTCAATGACACATAATCAAGAGCTTTCTGAACAAACTTCGTATTGTCGAGGGGTTGTTAAAACTTAGTTGGGATGGTTTGTCTTTATTAAGTAAAGACAAACCAAGTCTTTTCGAAGTACCTACATCCGAGTTCCTTTATTTTCTCCAGTCTACTATTTATCAGTTATTACGTAGATTTCTCAGGAACTTTGATATTTGTAAAAACTATTATGAATATATTTTACTCGCATCCTTTAAATTTAACTCCAGCACCCCTTTTTGCTACAACTGAATATTTTTTTTGTAAACTTGTATACTTTATTTATGAAAAATAATAAAACGCTAAAATTGGGCTAAAATAATAAAATGCTAAAGTAAACTGAGATGTTCTCACAAAAAAGGCCTTTGTCAAAATTTTCTGATTATGCAGATAAAATTTAAAACATATATTAAATAAATACTCAGATGAATTAATATTATTCAATTTTCCTGCGTTTTTTATTTTTTTTTTTATTTATAACTTGACAATTTCTCATCAGGCAAAAATTGTTTAAATGAAATAGTAATAAAAAAAACAAATATATCATAGAAATATTAAAATATAGATTAAAATAATTGCGATATGCGCAACTTAAAATATGAAAATAAAGAAAAAAAAAACTAATGCATAACATCAATGTAAAAATATCAAAAATATCTAGCACATAACATTGTACAAACAATTATATTAATGTTACTAAAAAAAATTAAGGTAAACTTCAGAATGAAATCAAATGTCATGTACATTTTAAAATTATAGGTATATACGAGTATCTAACTGCTGCCATCATCAGACACGGCGCACATTCATGCAAAACCCGCAATATCTTCAAGCGTTACCAAACTATCTTCAAGGCATTTCAGGCGTTAGTTCACTATGCTAAGTCGTTTTGCGAAGTTTCTGTTTTATTTATTTTTATCGATGAGACTGGAAAATTCCTCATAATGAACATTCATGTGGGGATTTTTTTTCAATTAGTAAGTTTTTATGCAATTAGAAATGTAATCAGGTACGAAATGCTGTTGAAGATGATATAGTCGCAATGTGTTGTAACAATTATCAGTACCCACTCATCAGTACAAGGCAACTCAGTCATAATTAGAAGTTCCTTTTTTGGAACTACAACCTGAATCTGATATTATTTACTTACAATATATTTTATTGATAATATATGTTTAACACTTTAACGCCTGTCGACTGATATATCAGTTCGAGCGCTGCAGTCCCTGTGGCCTGTAGACTGATATATCAGTTCTGCCCGCTTTAGTATTAGAAGACTGAAACCGCGGACCTTATTTTAGTTGATTTCTTAACTCCTTCCATTTTACTATTGCACTAGTATAAAATCCCCAGTATTCAGCACCTTAAGAGATGTTTTTGTGGCTTCATTTACAACAAAACTTGAATTTTTACTCTTCGCTTTCGGATTTATCCTATCATTATTTAGGAATGCAATATTCGCAAGTCGTAGGTAACAACTCGTAAAAAAAAATATAGTATATAATTTAAAAATGTTGTAAAATGAACAGATATATAAAACATTTAATATAACAGTTATAAAAATTATATGTAGGTATGTCTACTCAGGTAAGTTCCTCACCAATTTTTTTTTAATTTCATGAATATTAGAAGAGCATGGTGAGCAGACAAAATAGCCACCATTTTCTTTTTCATATTTATAACGATTGCAGGAGATATGAAATTATTTATTTGTACATAATTGGCATTGGCGTTTCTCCAATCCTATTTTCCAGTGAAGAGGTTTATGGTTTCCTAACAAATGTCCAAGGATTTTGAGGGGCAACTAATTGACATTGTGTTCTTTTCTGGTTTTTCCAAATAATTTTACCTGCACCTTATTCCTTAACCAAATAGGGCGAATTCTGTAGTTGGTTTTATGCCTTTCTGATTGTGGCAAAAAGTATTCACTCACATAGGGCACGGCAGCCAGTCAAAGGTCTCAGACCAAAGGCCCCGCAATACACTCGCACTGCTCAGACACTAAAGGGTTGAAGTAAATATGTGGAGTATCTGTGTCTCTACAATTTTCGTTGTAATCAAGAACTTGTGTTAATTTTAAAATCATATAATATTTATATAATGATGTAATCATTATATAAAATTATATGTTCCATTTTATCAATAGTGTAAGAAGTCATAAATGTTCTGTTTAGTAATAATAGGACAGTACTTTTGGTAATAATTTCAATGTTTGCACAGCGTAAAGTGATTAATATTAAACTTGTTAGCTTTCAGTAATCTGAAAATCTGAAATTAAAAGCTAATGAGTAAGAAATCATGTCGCAATGTATCGGAAACCTCAAATTTATACTTAGTTAGCTTCTCAGAAGTCAATTGCAATAATGCATCTCATATATTAAAAAATGCTTTACTAATCTGTCCGAAGTACAGATTAGGGGGGTTCCAAGTACAAACTAGGGGCTCTATTAAAACTGCAGAGGAATTAGTAGAGGCTGTGGAAACATTCTTTAAAAGTGTCCAAAAGGCCGCTTGGTCGTCAACAATATCAAGGGCATCAAGTAAAAATCACCTACCCAAATACCCACAGTAATAGACTTACATACTGTTTATATTGGGAGGGGTCGTTTGAACCGTGAGATTGCGTTTGTGATATTCACTGCTTCATACCCATATTTTTGTAGATCGTGTCTTATTTCTTCGATGGGCGTACTGTGATGTAAATCCTTAATTACTACGAGTGGATTCTTGTCCTCTGGAAGCTGGTAAGTGTGAAATTCAGCTCCACAGTTTCTGAGGCAGGTGACTAGCTTCCTATAATCGTTAGGGGTGTGGGGATAAACAGTTACTCCCTTTGATGTGCTTTTGAGGGTAAACGAATTAGGGCTGGAATGTACATGTAATTATGAGACTAAAGCCCCATAATTTGCTACATTACTAATAAATATCGGCGGTGGTTTCTGGTTTAACTTAAAAAAAAAAGTTTAAGTAATATCTAAATATATAACTAAACGCAGATTAGGGGCGAACTTTTATATTTGAACTTCAGGCCATGGTTAGAAAAAAATCGAGATTCTGAAATTTGTTCACTCTGTAATTCTAACTGCCGAGAAGACAAGTATCACTTTCTAGGGGGATGTAGCATATTATCCGAATTCAGGCTTATTTATTTTGGGAAGCCTTCCATCTCAATGGGAGAAATTATTTTGTACCTAACTGGCCAACAAGACCCCCGCCCTTTATTACGCTATGCTCGCCATGCTTGGAAATCAAGATTACAACTGGTTGTCTGATATATAAACAGTTTTCATTTTCTTAGTATTTATTTTTATTTTTTATTTTATTTAATTGAATTTTTTTCCTTTACTTCCTGATCTCTGTAAAATATGAATCCCTTAAATTGTAAAATATTACTTCATATGTCTGTAAAATATCACTCTGTAAAGGCAGTTAACTCTGACAGACGGCTTTTGCTATTTTCATTAATATTTTTCAATTTTTAATTGTATTATAAGTTAATGTGTAAATAAATATTATTCATTCATTCATTCATTCATATAATTAAATGCAGTCTATTGTATGCACTCGAGAAATCGATAATTTTAGTGTAATTTTTCCTTTTTCTTCTCCTCTAACTTCATAAAGGCATCTTCACAGTAGGGTTGCGCATTGCAGGCGAACGCGGTACTGCATCCGTAGGTGTCAAGGATTGTTTGCGGAACATTTTTATAGATAATAAAAAATAAATAGTGAGGACCAAAACTTCAATGACTAGGGCACATCCGAGTACGAGTCTGGCTGTGACACGTTATTATTTATTCATTTCGTTACGTAAGTCTCAGATCCAGCTGAAGTTAATTAGATTAGAGGAAACCTTAGTGGCTGTTCGTAATCTGAGACGAATCTCCGTTAATTGCACATTGCACAACACCTAACCATGATAGTTACCTGGAATTGATGCTAAGATCGGTCGATGCTACAGTGGGAGTCCTAAATTTTGCCTATCCAGGTATAATTAGGATAGGGATCTTTAACGATTACCTGACATCGTACAGGCTCCGGACCTTCATTTTACGTCCTATCCGAGGGACGGCATAGCTAAGGATTTTTTACTCCCTTTAAAAAAACCTAGGGCTACCACGGGGCGCGAACCCGCGACCTTTAGTATTGTATTCCGCCATTAGTGTTTTTGCCATTTTAACTTTCTCCTTAAATATTTGTACTTTAGACCTATTAGTAACGGATGTTTTACTGTATTTGATTAATTGTTGTGATTTACATGAGAGTGCTTCTAGACTACTGAGAAGCTAACAATAAGACCGATTTAGACTTACGGAATCGAGCTATGGAGCTCCACCAAATCATTCAATTCCTGCCGAATCCTGTCCTAACAATCAAAATCCTTAACTCGTCTTATTTTATTGGGTTGTCCGGAAAATAATGCAGGTTTTCAAGTTTTCTTCCAAGTTCCAATCACCTTGAGGTGGTCATTGACGGTCGATTTGCTTACTTGATGTTTTTCCGCAAGTTCTCGAACAGTTATTCTGGGGTTTTCTTCCACCGATGATCGGAGAATATCGTCATCAAGAGAGGAAGGCCTTCCACGACCTTCTTTATCTTCGAGGCTGAAGTCTCCCTCCCGAAATTTTTAAACCACCTTTGAACAGTGCACTCAGTAACAATTCCCTCGCCCCACACTTGGTTGATGTTTCTAGCCGTCTGGGCTCCACTGCGGCCGAGTTTAAACTCGTAAAAGAAAATCGTACTAAATTCACGACGTGACATCGTAGGAAAGACTGGATTATTTCCAAGTAGCGAGATGCTATAGAGATAAACAAACATTGTCGTTTAGAAGAGGATTAGCAACCGTTGACACTCGTACAAATAAATAAACCCCTAAAAGTAAACAGATTACTATATATAGAATGTTTTAAAAGAAAACTTGAAAACCTGCATTATTTTCCGGACAACCCAATATACACAATAGAATCATCCACAATGACCTTATTTTCCATATATCTCCAATTTGACCCGATCCAAGTGTTTTTTTTTTTTGTTTGTTTCTTCCTCCTTCCCTTCCTCGCTTCTCAGGCTATACGGGGTTTCCCGGGCTAAGGGAGGAGGTAGGGGTGGATGCCGAGTATTATTAAACGTCCCTTGGCTGCGGGTGTTGAGCTGGCTATCTTTAAAAGACTAATTTATATGACACTACTAAGACCGATTTGGGCTTGGACGGAATCGAGCTATGGGGCTCCGCCAAAGCATCCTATTCCTCTCGAATTCAGTCCTTACAATCGAAATCCTTAACGCTACTTATTTTGTCAACAATAAAATCATCTACAATGACTTTAATGTTCCATATATTTCCGATTTGGCCCGATCCAGGTGTTCTTTTATTTCTTGCTTTCTTACCCGTCTTTTAGGCTATACGGGGTTTCCCGGGCATGGGTAGTGGGCGGGGGATTGATGCCGAGTATTATTAAATTTCCTCTGACTCCGGGTTTTTAACTGGCTATCTTAGAGTTTCCAATCAATCGTTGTCATGAGCAACGCGTATTTTCTAAAGCGTTTGTCCATTCGGCCATCCCGTTACCCCTCAAATAATCAACAAAATGTAATTATAAAAAGAATCGACTTGTAACTTTATTGGTAGTTGTAGAGATTTTTTATAATTATTGACTTGTAACGTTTAAGAATTTCCACTGTCCTCGATCGAAATACAAATTATGCATTATTTCAACAATAAAATCATATAAAAATTTTCTTCCTTATTCTATATTTTCGAATCCACAATATAACGATACAGTAACGCAAAAATATGATTCAAGCTTCTAAACTAGACTACCTCTCCAGTCCATTGCTCCTTATATTTAGTCTATATCAGAACAGTCGAGAAGGTCAACTAACAGTGACGAAAATGTACTAGAACAGTTTGTTCCAACTGTTTCAAAAAGTCTAGAACTATTTTAAGGTATATGTTTTTTTTTTTTTTTTTTAATATTTTTTCACGTTACAATATGATCCAAATGTAACATGTATAATAAGCATTATATTATTTCTTGTGGTATTCAACCTTTCTTCGCTACGATAAATTTTTTTGTTTAACGACGGAATTGGATGTTGAGGAACAATGCCTGGTAAATAAGTAACCATACTATATTTGTCCATCCATCGTAAACTGTGTTTTATGTCCAAAATATTTGAATCTTTGAGAAAATTCGATTGAAAACGTAGGGCTCTTTTCAAATTTGTTTTTTAAAAACATGTGTTAAGGCCTAGCATTCAACATATTAAATTCCTACACTCACCAATCCTATTATCTTTCTTTCTTCCCAAATTTAGAATTGTATATTGTATTTTTATCAACTTAAACCAACTTCGTGAAGAACAAAGAAAACTTCACTGGACCTCCTTGGAGTGATAAGGGAGAGGTTACGGCACTGTCTCCAGCTGGATAGTTATCACCTCATGTTCATCATATCATTCACCAATTTTCACCGCTTAATTATTATCATTTTCTCACGATTTATCATCAGTTCTTCATTAAAATCTTGTACTCTGTTATTTGTTATTCAGGACACTACCAATTCCACCAGTTATTTTCTGTATTTAACCTCTGGTAGTTAGTTAACTTATAACCACCTTATGTCTCTGTAAAGTATAATTTATTTTCTCTTTTATTTGCTTGTATTGCTAGAAGTTTATATTTTCTTTTCTTTACTATTTATTTGATTGTATATAGCTTTAGTTTACTTCCAATGCATGGCCAGCTTTTATTTTATATTATTCAGCTTATTTTCTTTTCTTTCTCTATTAATTAGCATGTTTATATTTATTTTTTAGTCACCAATTATATTTTTATTTACCTTAGAAGCTTTTAGTATTGTTGCATGTATATTCCTTTAATCCTCCTTTTCACCCATTTATTTTACCTTCCAGACTTCATCTATCTATCATCACCTATCAGGCACAATAAACACCCCCCTCAGAAGGTGGTAATTGGAATCAGTTATTATCCAGGCATTGTGTAAGGGCGTCCCTTGGACAACCACGCAGTGGTTTTTTCAAAAACTTCAAACATTTCAATCAAAATTGTAACGATTTATCACAAAATCACCCTGGTACGTGACTAACAAAACTTTAGATACACATCTCCATGTACTAACAGTCGACAAGCACATAACGACGCTATACAAACGGTTTTTTACTAATTTAAACGGACATCCAAATATTTTAATCAGTAATATGACTGACATAAGGTTGTGTACGAGAAGACTAAAAAGGAATTGGATGAGAGATCGGCTCTCTTAGACACCCGAGGTTATTGGCTCCAGCCAGGAAGGTGGTGCTACTGAGTGCATTCCCTCCTCATGCCTCACATGTCATTATTTCCTATTGCCACCACCTCATTCGCTGATTGTCAGCACCTTGCTGACAGGTGCGAATTAATAATTAAAGTAAAAAAATAAAATAAATGTTTATTAAGCACTTAACACGGTTAGAAATTACATAAATGTCTTCATTTATTCCTCAAAGTCTCAACTACTAATTGTTAAAATAATATAAATTTGACTCCAAACAAATTAATCAATTATTTATTTAATTTTTTTTTCTTAACGCAGCAGGAGTGGCATATTATTTTGAGCCCCATGAGTATCTATCTTATATATATTATTTTTATTCATTTCGGATAATAAATACAAATAAATAGTTGCAAAAAAAAATTAATTGGTTTTATATTAAATCGTATCCTAAATTTACACAAGCTTCCTTGTAATTATAATAGTAATAATTTCTGGTAAAATTGTTAAATAATTATTTATGAAGGGAGCAGTAATTTCATCTGGGGAACCAGGGCAGTCTAATTATAACTATAGATTAAATTACGTTAAAGATAAACTAAATATATAAACTAAATTGAAAACCAAATAAACTATAAACTTAATAAAACTACAAATTAAATAAAACTATAAAATAAATAAAACTATAAACTAAAATGAATTAGAGCTAGATGAATGTTAGTTGTAAATTCAAATTGCATTTAGCTCCTTCATTAGGCATATAATACATACAGACCACAGATTATATATATATATATATATATGAATGTATGTATGTATGTATAGATCGATTTTAGAGTTAGACGCAATGTAGCAAAGCAGCTCACGTCTGGGTAACCTGTCCTTGGAGATTTACTGTTCTTTCTCGATCCATTAAATGACTCCATTCGTTTACCTTGGATCGCACTGCAAAGTGGATTCCTTAAAGGTATTTTAACTCTTTCTTATATTGTTTCTGTATAACTTCTATAATTTAGGGAATATTTTATAACTATCTGAACATTTTATTACTGTTGATTCTATTACTATTTTTATTTTATTACTATCACATTAACTCGACGCATTATTATTAAAACACTTGTACATTTTTTTTTTTAACTTTATCCGTATATCCGCGACTGACAATAATATATCGACAATCAGCAGATGTAATGGTCGTATACAATGATAAACGATGACATGTCTGGCATGGGGACGGATTGCAACCACAGTACCTCTTGTATGGCTTGATTTAGTTATTCAGGTCTGTTAAAGAAGTAGATCTGTCATCCAACGCCTTTTTAATCTCCTCCTCACATTCATGGGCAGTTCATCTGTGGCTTTATGTCTTATTAGTAGGTTTATAAGTCCGTGTAGGTTGGTGTGAAAGCGTTTGTAAAGAGTCTTGATGTGTTGGCCGACTTTTGGCTTGTTGAAGTCAGTATGTAAGGTTTGATTAGTCACGTACCAAGGAGCTTTTGAAATGATTCGTAATAATTTCGATTGAAAGGTCTGAAGTTTTTGTAAATGTATTTTTTTTAGCAATGCTGCAAATCTGTGAACATTATATCCATACAGGTTTAAGTAAGTATGTGTACGTAGTTAGTTTTGGTTTTGAGGATTTAGAAAAAAGTGGGAAAAGTAGGAACAGAGGGTTAGTCCGAGATACTGTACTGTGTCTGTATGGGTAATTTGTACATTTTCGATATAAATTGGAGGAAAAGTATTTTTCCGGAGAGTAAAAGTTATAAGTTGTGATTTCTCGTGATTAAGTCGAATATTCCACAATTTGTACCAGTCATTTAATTTATGTAAGTGGTTTTGTAAAGTTAGTGAAACATGTTACGGATCTTGATGTTTTGGTTTGATCGTCAGCGTATGTAGCGGTCAATATCTCATTAATTTCTGGTATGTCATGGGTGTATACAATGTAGAGTACGGGGGCCTGTATTGAACCTTGTGGTACCCTCGCTAGTAAATTTAAATAAATAAATACAAAAAGAAAATAATTTAACAGCTTAAGTCTTTTTTTTTTATTCCATTTGTGATTCTGGGCCTGTCAACTACATGTCGACAAGCAGCAGATTCGATGGCTGATATGGCGATGACATGTCAGGCAAGGGGAAGGATGGCACCCAACAGTACCTCTTGTCTTCATTCAGTTATTCAGGTCTGTTAAAGAAGAAGATCTCTCATCCAACGCCTTTTTAATCTCCTCCTCACATTCATGGTCATTTCATCTGTGGCCATATCTCTTATTAGTAGGTTTATATGTCCGTGTGTGAAGTGTGTTAGTGTGAAGACGTTTGTTAAGAGTCTTGATGGGTTGGTCGACTGCTGGCACGTGTAAGTCAGCATGTAAGGTACGATTAGTCACGTACCAAAGTTTTTTTTAAATGAGTCGTAATATATTTGATTGAATAATCTGGAGATTCTGTAATTTCGTATGGACATATTGCTCACAAATCCAGGGGATTGCAAAAAAAAAAATACAGCGTAAGTTAATTGAAAAAATATCCCTCATGCATGAAATAATTAGTCTACATTTCATTTTAAATAAAAATGTCAGTAGCAGCCTTCTTCCTCGAGCTGGATATTTGTTACGTTGAAAATGAATTCACCGCAACAATAACAAATAAAGAAATTCCGAACCAACAAGACGATTAAATATCAAAAAATGACAAATACAGCCGACATGGATATGTATTTTCCGGAAGTATTTCCCAATTAACGTTTTTTCCTCATAAAGCCTCCCTCCCTGACTAACATATCGGACTTATGGAGTCACCTTTGGTATAGTGGTTAGCATGGCAGCCTACAATACAAAAGGTCGCAGGTTCGCGTCTCGCGATGGCCCTAGAATTTTTTAATTGGAGTAAAAAATCCTTAGCCATGCCGTCCTTCGGATAGGACGTAAAATGGAGGTCCCGAGCCTGTACGATGTCAGGTACTCGTTAAAGATCTCTATCCTAATTATACCTGGATAGACAAAATTTAGGACTCCCACTATACCATCGTCCGATTAGCCTTAGTGGCATAAAGTGACGTTAAAAGAAAAAAATATCGGACTAATCCGACCTATTGCGTCCCAGATATCCAACATTACGATTAATATTTTTTCTTTCACCTTATTTGAATGAGATTTTCTTTCCGATTTTAATTATGGTTTTTATGTTTTTTTTTAAATTCTCAAAACCAAGAAATTCTTAAACCTGGATATAATGTTCACAGATATAAAAAAGTATTTACAAAAACTTCAAACCCTCCAGTAAAGAATATTACTCACTTAATATGCATCTATATAGGTGACTAATCAAAATTTAAATACTGACTTTTACATGGACTAACAGTCGACCAACACGTAAAGACTCTTTACAAACGTTTCCACACTATCCTACACGGACATATTAATCTACTTGTCGATATGTTGCTGACAGGCGATGATATGTTATACTAAGGTTCTAAATTAGTTTTAAAAATCTCTAAGATAGTTTAATTTTTTTTTCAAGTACGTTTTATGAGAAGTTGGAATATATATTTATATATAATAGGGTAACTGTACCAATAGTTGACAGTTTAAGAAAAAAAAATATATTATTGACACTGTTAACCAATATATTGATGTTAGGATAACCTTAGTTATGAATTTAGTTAGGCCAATCCCTCTAGAAAACTAGGAATACAATATCCCATGGTCTACATTTACGGTTTTTATAAAAAATGATTTCTTAGAAACTTCTTAAATGAACCAATAGTTGATACATCAAACTGTAAAGGTTTGGAAAGTTACCATTTATGATTTTGAAGTTGACACATGCATTCATTTTTGGTTTCCTATGATTTTTAGTAGGTATTAAGGACTGCAATAAAAGTTTATATATATTTTTTTATAAATTAGTAAATTCACAATGGAGACAAAATATAATCTCCACAATTTAAAACAAAAACTTAAATGAGACAAAATAAAACAAAAATATTTAAACGAAAAATGAGATCATCCAGTTAAGTAAGTGTGATAAATAGATTTTAGTAATGGCCAGCAGTTTATTTTTTTAATGTTGGGTATGCACAATTTTAGACCCTCCAATGATGAGCTTCATTATTCCTGTACTCGTTTAGATAATTACAGATGGCCACATTCATTGGTTGGATGAAATGTGTAGCAATTTGAAATAGTGCGACTAATAGCAACTATCACATGTTCTTTGCACAATTGAGAAGTGGGGAGTCAGCTGAAACGCGTGTACTTCAGGAATAGGATTATTGGTACTGTAATTTTGCTCTCAATGAACCATAGATAGAGCACACTAGTTATAAATTCATAAAATAAGACACCTGTCATCCATATTGAATCAGACTTCCATAAACCGCCACCAGATGGAGCACTATTGGGACTTTTCTACTTTACTCCCCCTATGATTAATTATATTGGAACAGTTACCTTGGAGGTTTCTTTCAAATTATAACACATGATCAATAAATATGAATTCATTTTAAAAAAGTTAAAAGGTTAAGTGCATATATTTCTCATTTATTGTTTAAAAGTTAATAATGGACGGATTTGAATTGTATTCATACCTCGGAAATGATAATAAGAAAGCATTGCAAATGTTTCAGGAAGAAGGTATGATACATAAAGCTAGGAACTTACATGAAGCTTACGTGAAGCTTCTTTTTAGTGAAAACAGAGGATTTCGTTGGCGGTGTTAAAATTATAAATGCCGTCGTTATAAATTATGTGAATTTGTATGGAGAAGGAGAGGATTTATTCAAGGTTTTGTTAAAAAACAATATTAAAGAATTTTATACTATTTAAATCATTTGACAAGTGTAATTTGTTTTTGATTATGTATTGATAGAATAATATAAATATGCATGTGTTTGTTTATGTAAGGTTAATTAAAAAGTAACAGGTATAGAAAGTAATCATAGGTGGAGTAAAGTAGAAAAGACCCACACTATTTGCTACTTCTGTCAGTAATTGACATAGATGTCAATAATTGAAATTATGGATTAATTTCCGGTCTAATAGTTGACACCTACATTTAAGCCCTAAAACATTGTATAAATATTTAAAAAGGATATCAAATGATTCTCATGAACTTAATGAATATCATTAAAGTAATTAAAACATAATTGAACTCAAATAAACCAATTAAAAAGCTTATTTAACATGACTTCCATCCTAATGAAACAGGATAGCAGAAACCAAGTTTTCAGAATACTAGAAATTCACTATTATTAATCTTTCACAAATAAGCTAGAGTTTCATAAAACTAATGTTGATGGCAGCACAGCTAACTAGTATAACTTGGCAAATTACCGCCAAATTTTGAACAATAATAATCAATCCTGAATCCTATTAGTCACACTTTTTGTAAAAAATGTCAACTATTGGAGCACTGTCAAATTATGGTACAGTTACCCTAAACATATTTATATATTGGAAATATATAAATAGCTACTTTTTAGGAAACGAAAAAAAAAAAACGTTTGCACTAAATATTCCAATTTGCCAATTTTATATTAATAAAAATTAATATAGGTAGTTCTTTGAGCCTTTGATTTGAGTTTATAAGATTTTAAAATTTAAAACAAAAACGAGTCGTCACCCACACCCACCGACCGCCGCCCAAACCAAACTTTGGCAGTACCCACCAATTTTATTCTTCATCATGGTACCACACCTCAGATATCATTTATAATTTAATAAAAGTTTTATATTCTTTCTTTCATTTTATTTCGAAACCTGATATAAATAAAAGTGTAGAAACGAATCACTGAAGGAGGGAATTAGAATGGAGCTCTAGAGTTGCATGTTGAAGCATCATTATCGGAAATCCTGAAAAGCACTCGAGGATGCGGATTGGGACACGGAAGCACTTCGTTTGTAATTAGCAGGAAAATACTTACGCTCTCTCTGATTCCTACCCAACCTATGCATTTGAGTATGTATATATATATATATATATATATATATATATATTTATATATACTCAAGAATAACATTCGCGACACCATTGCCAACATAACGATTGATATGCTGCGAAGAGTGAAGAAGAACTTCAGAAATCGAATTAATCAGTGTTTGCACAATGGGGGTCGCCATTTAACGGATGTGATTTTCAAGACTGCATGAAAAAAAACTTGTAACTTTGTATTCTAAAATAAAAAAAGAATTAAAACAATAACTGAAAAAAGTACTTTTATTTTTATTGGCCTTTCAAATAAGTAAGTTTCTCTGGCGCACCCTGTACATGGTGAACCACTGTATTACAAATAGAATAACGAAATCTATTTATAACATATAAAACAAATTTTATAATTTTTTATAATTACTTTCACTTACCTATATATGAAATATATAGTAAGTGGAAGTATTGCGATCGTGAAAATTTTCGACTTCCGGTTTTCAACGGAAATACACGTTTTGGGATCCCCTGAGTCAAAATAACCAAGTCTCGCGAAATGGTCTGTGTGTGTGTGTGTCTGTCTGTGTGTCTGTGTGTGTGTGTGTGTGTGAACAGACTAGCTCAAAAACTATAAACCGTGCGAACCTGAAATTGGGTATTTAGAGTATGTATAAGCCCGCGATGTGACAGCAAAATTTTCATCAAATTTGCTCAAAGGGAGGGGGTACTTTATTTAATAACTTTTTAAGTTTTTTTCGATTTTCTCAAGAACGGCTCTAACGATTTTGATTAAACTGAGTATTTGATCTATTTATATGCCTGAAATATGACTGTAAAAATTTCATCAAAATTGAACAACCGGAGGGGGGACTTTACTTAATAAATTTTGTATCATTTTCACATGTTTTTTTTTATTTTCTCAAAAACGGTTTTAACGATTTTGATCAAACTTGGTATTTGATGTATTTATATGCCAGAGATGTGATAACCAACATTTCATCAAAATTGATCTGCTGGAGGGGGGACTTTACTTAATAAATTCTGTATCATTTTCACGTGTTTTATTTATTTACTCAAAAACGGTTTTAACGATTTTGATCAAACTTGGTATTTGATGTACTTATATGCCCGAGATATGACTGTAAAAATTTCATCAAAATTGATCTACGGGAGGGGGGACTTTACTTAATAAATTTTGTATCATTTTCACGGGGTTTTTTTATTTACTCAAAAACGGCTTTAACGATTAACAAAAATAAGATATGAATGTAGAAAAATGTGTGACTTTGGGAAATGATATTTAGCAAAACACGTCAATTACTAATCTAAGTAAGTTGGTATGTGAAAGTTGTGTGTTGCGCGCACGCACCAGATTTTTTTATATTTATAAACATACAAAACATATAAAACGAAATATAATAAAAAACAAAATCTATATTAAAAAATTTAGATATATATTTTTTTTAAATGGCGTTCATGATTGCAACCAAAAATGTATCCTATCATAATAATTATCGTTACTCTATTTGTAATACAGTTGTTCACCATCTATTACTGTCAAATGTCACTTAAATTACTGGTTTTCTTTTAAACCTATACTTTACCCCCGTTTTTGTTAGTTTTTATCCCGCATTACTGTGAAACTTCCCTAAGTTTGAAAAAAAATAATGCAATTCATATCGTTTTAAACATTATTTTTGTATTTACTTTCTCCACCATTGAAAACTGTATGTTAATTGAACGAATTAACAAGTTATGGAGTAAGCTGTAAAAGAAGATGATTTTATACCAGAATAATTGTGACCTAATCACTTCAGTTTGCTATCACTAATTGGATGTTTTCCACTAATTAATCGGTCCTAGGTAAGCATCAATTTGCATCAAAGGTCTTTGGGTAAATCCAACGCAACACAAGTAAACTTCTGTAGTAGTTTAATCAACTATTTTAAGCATAACTACATTGCTCAAACATTTTTGAATATTTTATGAATCTATTCACGTTTGATATTATAGAGTTTGCAAATAACTCCTTTCGGTTTTTCTCTTTATTTTGATATCACTATATGATGAATTAGGTGTCTAAATTTTTGTTTATCCGGTTTGTAATATTTCAACGACTATACCTGTTAACTCTTGAAAATGGAAGAAGGTATTATTCATTATTGTGATATCTTGTATTGTTTTAAAAAAAAAGATAAGCGTCCTGCAGAAGCTTATAGAAAAATTTGCTATGTTTATGGGGATGCCTTAACCGACCGGATGTGTCAAAATTGGTATTCCGAATTTCATGCAGGATATTTTTACATCAATGATGCTCCACGGTTTGGTCACCCACGTGAAATTAAAACTAGCAATTTTAACACGTTCAGTGCGGCACAGGGGTCAATTTAAAATTTTTTTTTTATTATACAATTTATTTATTGAAATTTTCAACTGCATATACAATACAATAAGTGAATTTGATATATGTACATTATTGAAATGAAAAGACGAGTGGAAAAGCTACCCAATGGTAGCACTCGAATGTTATTTTAGTTTAGAAAACCTCTAGGCCATCTTCTTCAAATTTAAAATAAAAACAAACATTATGGAAGCTTGGAACTTATGGTCGTTAGCTCGGAGTTAGCCGCTGTTTTTACATCAGAAATATAATTATACTCTTATATTAATAATGCTTAAAAAATAATTATAAATAAGCAAATAAATTTTTTTTTTTTTTTTTTTTGTCTTTTAAACATTTATTCGCACCTGTCAGCCGTCTGCGACAATCAGCGAATCCGATGGCTGCAGCATCGCAAAACTATTGAAGGCATGTATGGCTTAAAGGAAAGTGCCCAGCAGCACCTCTTTCCGGGCTTGACAATAAATTCTGGAGAGGAGGTCTCTCATCCAGCTTCTTTTTAGCCGCCTTCGAACGGGCAAGTCTACCGTGGCCATGTCGTGAATTAATCTATTGTTATGTCCATCCAATTTAACAAAGAAGCGTGAGTAAAGCGTTCGTATATGTTGTTGGATAGTCGGTTGTTGTAAGTCTGTATGTAGAGTTTGGTTACTTACGTACCTGGGAGCGTCCGTAATTAGTCTTAAAATTTTGGATTGAATAGTTTGTAATTTTTGTAAGTGTGTCTTTTTAGCTGAACCGAAAATCTGTGAGGCGTATGTCCAAATGGGTTTAAGTAAGTAGGTGTATGTATTCAGTTTTTGTCTAATATTCAATTTAGAAGATTTGGCAAAAAGGGAGTAAAGAATTTTTAAGCGTATGTTTAAGGTCTTCTTTTTCATTTTGACATGTGGGCCCCAAGTCATCCTTCTGTCGAACAGAAGTCCGAGGTAGCGTACAGTTTCTGTCTGTGGAATTTGGTTGTCGCCGATATAAACTGGTGGGCATGTATCTCGTCTGAGTGTGAAAGTTATGTGATGTGATTTGTCATGATTTAATTTCATTTTCCATAGTGTGTACCATTTTTTTAATTGAAGTAAGTGATTCTGTAAATTCAATGAGGCAAGACTGGGGTCATGGTGTATTGTTAAAATTGCGGTATCGTCAGCGTAAGTTGCAGTGAGAATTAATAACATATGAAATAACATAACAAATGAAATATAATAACAAATGAAAATAAACACATATACAAATATACATACATATGTACTACTAATATTAATACTAAATTTTACGATTAATAATTTAATGAATTTTCCTTAGTAAACATATTTTGGGTTTCATTGACATTTGCCAAATATTTAGAATAACATTGCTACTTTACAGCATTAACGTGATAAATAACAGTTATCGATATAGTATTACTAAAGTAAACATTCCAATTCAGGAGTAGTTAAATTCTTTTGTTCAATTATATCTGTATCTCCAAGCTAGTTTACAATATTTTATTAATGCATCCCAATTTTTTCCCTTTAGGTACTATAATAATTCATCATTAGACAGCTTATGGTTATTGAAACAAATTTAACTCTGGTCTCCTTCCAGAACGAATAAATATTTCGCCTTTTACTAATGATTATCCCTATTGTAATTAGCTTGCCTAATTTTAATATATGAGAAAAGGTGTGTTTGTTTGTTTAACGTCCATTTTTATGCTACTAAGGCTAATCGGACGATGTTACAGTGGGAGTCCTAAATTTTGCCTATCCAGGGATCATTAAACGAGTACTTGACATCGTACAGGCTCGGGACCTCCATTTTCCGTCCTATCCGAGTGACAGCATAGCCAAGGATTTTTTACTTCTATTAAAAAATCCTAGGTCCACCTCGGGACGCTAACCCGCGACCTTTAGTATTGTAGGTTGCCTTGCTAACCTAAATGAGATAAGGTAAATTTGTAAGTTGAAAAAAGCAAACGCTTGTAAAACTTGTATTTATATTATTTTGTAAATAAAAAAAGGTGTTTTTATATAATTTTTTATTTGCATAAATTATTGTACACAATTACAAAAAAGATTAAAAAAATAAATTATATTAGAAAACGGACTTTTTTTTTGGCAGTTTGAGAAAGGAAAAACAATGTAACTAAGCAAAAAAAAAAAAAACAAAAAAAAAACGGGTGATGGACGAGGTATTCCATCATGTGTGACCCATAAACATGAGAATATCCAATCAGCTCTTTCTTTCCATCCTTAGATACTAAACCTCGGGCTTTCCACATCCAAAATCTAAAAAGAAAAATTAACTAGGCTGAAATAAATTTATTTATTTATAAATAAAGATTTTTAATATTTATTAGACAGACACTTTCTGTAGAACTGATGCAAATTATTTTACATTGTACTGAAAAATAAAATAAAATATATTATAAGAATTTTATTTTGAGTAACATTTAGTAAAAAGTGTAAGGTTAACAAATAATGAATGGAAATTATATGGTAGGAGGTATGATATGATGAATCGTAAAAAATCTACATATTTATATTTATATTAAATGTACAATTAGTATTATTACTTATATTGAATCCTTCAAATGGTAATTGAATGTCACGTTTGGAGTTAGTATTCTTTTTATAATTCATATTATATAATGGATCGTCTCTAAATAGATCATCAAATTTTCTTTATTCCTGTAGTTTATTAGATTTACCTTCGTATCTGTGTCGTGATTTTGAAGGAAGTTTTCGGTACCTTCATTTCCTTGGTCAATTATAGTTTTGGAAATATTCGTACCACAAACTTCAGACATATTTAAATTAAAGTGATAAAAAGGTTAGTAAGCTTTTTAAGAGTTTTATTAACATCTGTTTCTTTACTGTACTAGTACAGTAAAGAAAACAGATGTTTCCTTACACTACTAGTAGTGTAATGGATCACTTTCTAGGCTAGCTAACGGTCTAGAAAGAAATACTTTCATAAGCAGTATAATGTAATGATTATTTACGCTGGCATTTTTTTATTTCTTTTTTATTTTATTTTTTTTAACTTCGTTCATACATCCGCGCCTGTCCACAATATATAGACAATCATCAGATGTAATAATTGTCATTGTAATAATTTACAATGACAAGCGATGACATGTGAGGCATGGGGAAGGATGGCACCCAACAGTACCTCTTGTCTGGCTTCATTCAGTTATTCAGGTCTGTTAAAGAAGAAGATCTCTCATCCAACGCCTTTTTAATCTCTTCCTCATATTTATGGGCATGTCATATCTCTTATAAGTAGGTAACATGTCCATATAGGTTAGTGTGGAAACGTTTGTAAAGTGTTTTTACAAATAACTAACAAGGTTTCATTAAGTAAAAACTTTTAAAGATAGATTAATACAAAAATAACCATATGATTCGACCCACAGAACAAGACTTACTCTCCAGTCCATTGCTCCTTATATTTAGTCTGAATTAGAACGGTCCAGAAGGTTTCCGTCAAGCGTAGAAGGTCCTCTAAGGGCGGATTCACACTATCACTCCGCTCCCGCTCCACTACCGTTCCGCTCAAATATTCTAAAGAGAAATAGACAGAGAATTCCACTATCGGTACCGCTCCGGTCTCGCTCCACTCCCGGTCCGCTCTCGCTCTACCCCATTCACACTAGCGCTCCGCTCCCGCTCCGCTCCAGGTCCGGTCTCACTGGCAAAATATTCTAAAGAGGAATAGAGAGAGGTTAAACACAATATTAGCCCAGGTCCGGCCTCGCTCCGCTCCCGCTCCACTCCCGCTCCACTCCCGCTCCACTCTCGCTCCACTCTCCTAAAGTCTTTTCATATTCACATTGTATAATTTTACAGCGTTCACGATTGAAGCCATTAATAATCGAAGCCGTCTGTATTTGGATTTTAATTAATAATTAACTTTCGGTTATTAAAGTATTTATTTATTCATCAATTTTACGGCCAAAAAAGTTCAACTTTAAAAAAAAAAAATATATATATATATATATATATATATATAATTATATATTAATTTAATTAATGGTGAAGAAATAATTTTTTTTCCGAATGTATTCGAATACGCATGAAATGATAAAAAAAACATCACCAACAATACGCGCGGTTTTTCGACGTGAAAAATTCATGTTATATTTGAGATATATTTTGCTATGAATTAATGTACTCGTAAAAAATGGTCACCGATTTATTTATTGACTACATACTCATTGCTATTATAAAATAACGTTTAATTTGAAACGAATAAAAATGCAGTATATTATAAAAAATGTCAGATCATTAACAAAAAAATATATTAAAGAAAAAAATAATTAAAATATTAATCAGGAAAAGAAGAGAACACAATCGGTAAAATTTGTAGCATTTACCGATTTCAACTTGAAATTTTCAAGCGTATTCGAATACATTCCGAAAAAAATTTACATTATTTCTTCACCATTAATTAAATTAATTTATAATTATTATTAATAATTATCATTGTGTTGCAATATATTCTTCTTATTATATTTTTTGATAATATTATCTTCTTCATCAAGAAAGTACACTTACCAGCTATTTCTACAAAAAAAAATTGATTTTTTTTTTTGGCCGAAAAATTGAAGAATAAATGAATACTTAAATAACTGAAAGTTAATCATTAATTAAAATCCGAATATAGACAACTTCGATTATTAATGGCTTTAATAGCTTAAACTTTTCAAAAGTGAACGGTGTAAAATTATATAGTGTGAATATGGTAAGACATTAGGAGAGCGGACCGGGAGTGGAGCGGGAGCGGAGCGCTAGTGTGAATGGGGTAGAGCGAGAGTGGACCGGGAGCGGAGCGAAAGTGGAGCGGGCGCGAAACCGATAGTGTGAATAGGCCCTAACAGTCACGAACATGTGTGTTCCAACAAACGGTCTAGAACTCTTTTAAATCATTTTTTTTTGTGTCTCATGTTACAATATTTCATTTTATCTCTTATTCCTGTATATAATTTTGAATACTTCGTTGGTAAGTAAATAGCTTTAATGCCCTCGAAAAAAAAAAAAAAAAAAAAAAACCATGCCTAGCAAATTGTTCCGAATTTATTTATAAAATATAGTTCCATATAGTGATTTTTCGATATTTTGGCTAGTGGTATAAATTCACAACAATTAAACCTAAAAAAAACAAAAACAACAACATTATTTTGTTCTAAAAATCAATTTTAAAAATATTTTCCCCTGGTTTACCGAGGCAAGAAGTTTCCCTATCCATTAGTGAAGTATCGGGACATCTGAAACCTGACAAAGTTTCTAACCAACTTATTGGTTTTTCCCTCACAGACAGATAGACCCCAGAAAATTGAAGTAAACATTACCGTTAAAATTGGGTATTGAAACACCCATAAAGCTTTTGTTCATGAACACTACCCAAAAAAAAAAAAAAAGTATTTATAATGTATGAGTAACATAACTCATTATTTAATTTTCCACAAAATTTGAACTATCTGTGCCTCTCAATTTTTAATTGAACTTGTCTCATGTAAAAAAATCTGGTGCGTGCTCGCAAAACACAACTTTCACTTACCAACTTACTTAGATTAGAAATTAATGCGTTTTGTTGATTGCCACTTCTCAAATGAACAGAACGGCTTTAATTATGAAAATGGTCATTAAAGGCGTACACCCTATGCGTGGGCTCAACGAGTTTTATGAGTGGACTGAATATTTTTCTTTTTTTCTCCTCTATATGTTTTCTTTATTTTTATCATATCTCATATTTAGCCATTTCTTATTTTTAGGCCTAGCGAGAGGCAGTTAATTTCTCCATATAAACAAAAACAAAGGTACTTTATAGGAAACAAACAAAAAAGGCCCCTACCCCATTCAAGCCCCCTTAGATCATTTTAATAATGATAAAGCTTACCTGATATTAGAAAACACCTAATATTCATTAAACATTTGATAAAAAATAAAAATTTGATAAAATCGTTAAAGCCGTTTTTGAGATCATCGAAAAAAAGGTAAAAATTGGAAAAAAGTTATGAAATAAAGTGCCCCCTCCATTTGAGCAATTTTGATTAAATTTTGGCTATCACATCTTTGGTATATACATACATCAAATACCGAGTTTATCAAAATCGTTAAAACCGTTTTTGAGTAAATAAAAAAAAACACGTGAAAATGATACAAAATTTATGAAGTAAAGTCCACCTCCGGTTGATCAATTTTAGTGAAATTTTTACAGTCATATCCCGGGCATATTAATAAATCAAATTATCAGTTTAATCACAATCGTTAGAGCCGTTTTTGAGAAAATCGAAAAAAACTTAAACAGGAAATAAATAAAGTACCCCCTCCGTTTAAGCAAATTTGATGAAATTTTTGCTGTCACATCGCGGGCATATACATACACTAAATATCCAATTTCAGGTTCGCACGGTTTATAGTTCTTGAGCTAGTCTGTAGTTCACACACACGCATACAGACCATTTCGCGGGACTTGGTTATTTGGACTCAGGGGACCCCAAAACGTGTATTTCCGTTGAAAACCGCAAGTCGAAATTTTTCACAATCGCAATACTTCCACTTACTATATATTTCATATATAGGTAAGTGGATATAGGTAAGTTATATTGCATATAAAAATAAAAAAATAAAAATAAAATAAAATAAAATAATATAGGTAAGTGAAAGTAAAAATTAACGTATGATAATTTTCATATAATTGGTAATAAAAATAATAGTCCCATGATTTGAATAAGCAAGTTACATAATGAAATGGTTTTTGATATCAGACGGTAAGTGGATAGTTATTGAGTTAGGCTCTGGGACTTCGACTGCCCCACAAACACTTTCTGGTAAAAGGGAAAGTTTTCCTATTTTTCTTTCTACAAATACCCAATTCGGAGAACTAACAACAATTTAAAACTAAAAGTGTCCAAGTTAGTTCAGCAGTTGATAAGTGATGAGCTTACAAAAGAACGTCATTTGACTTTTATTTACAGAGTTGTTTTATTGGGGTATCCTGTGTTGTAGTGTCTAGCATAGCAGCTTACAATTCCAAAGTTGGCGGGTTCACATCCCAGATCCAGAAAAAAAAATCCAGGATTTTTTAAGGGGGTGAAAACCTGGAAAATCTCAATTAGAAATAAACGCAGAGAAGAAATGATGGTAACACGATTTGGTATTGGTCATACTCATCTTACTGATAGCTATTTATTGGCTCGCTATCCTCCAGTTGATTGTACTCCCTTTTATTTTAGGGCTTAGGAAAACAGCTTTTTCAAAAATTGCTTACTCCTCATGAAAGCTTCATTTTTCGGCTTTAAAACATGGTTTCCGACGCCCCGTAAGAGCTTTCGAGTTAAACTTGTCGTATCAAGATCTTTAAAATGAGTCCAAATTAGATATTTTTTCTCGAAGTGCAAAAATAGGTTTCCGTTAGAGTTAAACGACAATTTCGCCATTTAAATCCCTTAGGAGTCACATTTTTGAAATTCCTTTCTTAGTCATGTTCTACATCGTGTTTAAAATCTAACCTACATCGCGTTTAAAATCTAAATTCCGAACTTTGTTTAGCTGATTTTAATTGGTCTTTCTGTGTTCCATTGCTGTACCTGACACGTCGCCTTTTAACTTGCTTCTTCTCCTCAGAAAGTTGCGGTAGCAGAGCTTCACACACGTCAAAATGGCCATTACATAGCGTACCAGTAAAACGTAGTCTTTTCGTGGGATTAGAATTATTGCCAAATACCGCATAAAGCTCATCATTGCGATATACTTCAAAAACGTAAGGAAACAATTCCCCAGCTGCCGTTAGTTCCACAAATCCGGCAATGGTTGAATGCTGAGACATATGAGTGTAATAACTACTGAAATCAGCATAATTTTTACCGTAATCATTTTGAGTAAACGAAGAAAATTTCTCCCAATTTGGATGCCATGTTGTACTACAATTTCCCGAAAAGGACAACATTTTTCTTGAGAATTCTTGATAATATATGACAGAGATCGAAATAAACACGCACCATCCCCAATCATGGGAATCACAGTGGGCATAATTTTATTATCACTAATATTTAAATAATCAGTAGCCATATTTTATGTGAATGTCTATTTTAATAATATTGTAACGTTAAATCGAGATTCAAATAAAAAACATATGGTTTAATATCTCAACAATAGATTTCCGTTATAGTTAATCGACAATTTCGCTATTTAAGCCCCTTAGGGGTTACATTTTTGAAATTCCTTTCTTAGTGGTTACCTACATCGCGTTTAAAATCTTAATTCCGAACTTCAAGTTTCTATCATAAGTAGTTTTTGCTCTGCGTTGATTCTGTCAGTCAGGACAAAGCCTCTTATATATAGAGAGATTAGTTACCACTAATTACTTACCAGTAATTACTTACTAGTAATTAATACCGTAATTGCATAACTTCAGTCGATCTTCAGCTGATATTCTTTATTCTCCAAATTTCGCTCATTGGTTTTTTCAGACCAGGTGCGAACACCTGTTCATATTAAAATTGCATAACTTCAGCCGATCTTCAGCTGATATTCTTTATTGTTATAAAAATCATAATGATTTCACTTTACAATTTTTTTTTTACGAAATCGACCGTTTCTTTAGAAAAATGAAATTCCCAGTGTGGAACCGGGATATACAGCTATAATCTAAGCATATAAAGGTGAAATTCTGTTTGTTCTTAATAGAAATCCATACCGTTTGTCCTAAATTCTCCAAATTTCGCTCGGTGGTTCTTTCAGACCAGGTGCGAACACCTGTCCATATTAAAATTGCATAACTTCAGCCGATCTCTGGGTATATTCTTTATTGTTATAATAATCGTTTTGATCTCGCTTTACATTGGTTTTTACAAAATCGACCGTTTGAGTCGATAAAAGTCTTAGTTTATAGATTTTATAGATTTAAAAATTGAAATTCCCCGGGTGATACAGCTAGTAGAAAATAAAAATAAATTTAATGATTCATTTAGGTATGTTGAAGATTGCCTAAAATTGAGAAACCTTTTATATATATATACAAGAATTATCTTATTTTAATTGTAAAATGTAAATGATAATGGTTGAACTTTTTTTTTTTTTTTTTGCTTCAAACTTAAATTCACACCTGTCAGCCAATGTGACAATGAATCAAGACTTAAGGCATTTTGGGCATGATGATATGAATGTGCCCAACAGTAACTCTTTCCGGGCTTGATATCTTAGTTGAGCATGTCTCTCATCCAGCTTCTTTTTAGCCACCAAGCAACAGGCATATCAGCCCTGGCCATGTTGTTTATTAGTGTATTGTTACGTCCGTGTAATTTAATGTAAAAATTGTAAACAAAGAGTTCGTATGTATTGTTGGATAGTTGGTTGTTGTAAGTCTGTATGTAGATTTTTATTATTTACGTACCAGAGAGCGTTCGTTATTAGTCTCACAATTTTTGATTGAAAAGTTTGTGATTGTTTTAAGTGTGTCTTTGCTGAGCCGAAAATCTGTGAGGCATATGTCCAAACGGGTTTGTTTACTTTAATACTATATCTAAGAATATACTATTATGTACCATATTGACTTAGAAAGAATTATGAATATCGTATAAATGTCCTTATGAATATATGTTAGCTTGTTTATGAAATACATATATGTACATCAATTTTGTTAACTTTAAAATTACGCTCTGTTAAATTTAGGAAATAATTTTATTTATATCCTTATAACTATAGATATTTGTATGCAGGAGTAACTACACATGTATATGTGAAGAGATTTAATGATTCCGCAAGATTCGACGCTACTACATCCATCTTCGAAATGTGATAAACCGTTTTGTTTTTCCAATTCGATACTTTGCTACGGCATAGGATATTTGGATATTGGCCGGGTGATTTTGTTTAAATATTAAACTTGGTTATTCTTTCTTGAAAAGTACCAATTTTCACTAGTTTGACGTAGAAGTGGCGGTACAGTTGATTAAATACATTACTAAAACTCTAAATTATTTCTAAAGCCTTAATTTTTTTTAAGACTAATTCTTTTGTAGTACCCCAAAATTTCGATCGAATATTGTGCCGAAAACAATGACAGTTAGATAGTCTTCAAAGGTTCTCGACGTACAAATCATTTAATGTTTAATTTAAACATTTCCTTCGGCATCATAATTCATCTTATCTAATTGGCCAAATCTTTTGTGTTGTCTTATTAGCGGTGAAATCATCAAACAATAGGGTTTTGGACGTTCGAACTTTAGTTTTACATGAAGTCTAATTACTCTTTATTAAGCGCCAAAGCGACAAATTTGCTTTATTACCTGACAGTTTTCATTTTTACTTTCACTTACCTATATTTTTTTTTTGTTCGGTACCCCTTCCTGGCCATGTGTGGCATACAGGGGCCCCCGTACCCCCCCCCCCCCCCGGGTTACTCCAGAGGTGTACGAAAGAAGAAAATAAACAGAAATATTTCATTTAAACCATTTCCACAAACTGGCTTGCGCAAGCCAGTTTGTGCTATTGGTTTGAGCGTGTAAACGCACCTCATATTGTACATTGTATATTATAAGGTATACTAGTTGGCGATAGTGGTGGTTAAGGGGGTGGGTCAAAGCGGTTACACCGTTTTTTAATAATATTCCCGCACCTACCCCCTATTTTTGGCCTCAACCAATTTCCATCACCGATAGTTAGCTTCTACCCTTAGAGCCTTGATTCCTCTCGGTTTTAATTTTTTTTTTTTTTTTACGTGTATACTCCTTTTTTTGTTCTTTATCATGTTCATTTAATTTTACTTTAATACTTCGTTCTAATACCTGGCATTAGAACACGCTATTAGAAAAATAAGAACAAAGTCAGGAGGGAACATCTGCAACAGATTAACCCAACATATAGCCTACGCAGAAGGGAGTTAAAGAGAAAAATTTTCCGATTTTAGTTTCTTTTTTTTATACTGGATAAATAAAGGAATACTAACTACCGTAAATACTTGAGAGAGAAACGCTCTGTGAAACAGGAGAGGATTCGTTTTAAACAAGAGGCCACTTGAGACCACACGCTATGGAGTCATTTTTCATAGTCGCTTGTATCAAATGAATTTCTCGTGTTTATCTGAAGAGATTGTCAAATAGAGAGAATATTATAAAGCGGATTATGTAAGTTTAGAAAACAAATTTTGGTAATAACATATTAAGGATGATTTATTTAATTTTCTTTATGTAGGTTATGAAATTACTGTTGTATTATTTAAGACACATTTGCAGCTTTGGCATACCAATAAAATTTATTATTTCTCTACCTGATATTACTTCAAGTACTTAAAATAATAATAAAATATACCTCTCCATTATTTCATTACACCCTCTGTTTACATTTAAAGTATCTAAGTAAAACTCTGGATCTTCCTGACTCAAGATGGCCCAAAATTATAGCCAAGACGATTATAATGAAAAAAATCTGGTGCGTGCGCGCAACACACAACTTTCACTTACCCACTTACTTACATTAGATTAGAAATGAATGCGTTGTGTTAATGCCACTTCTCAAAGTTACACATTTTTCCACATTCATTTCTTACCTGATATTAAAGAACACCTAATTTTCATTAAACATGGTGAATTTGATGAAAATCGTTAAAACCGTTTTTGAGATAATCGAAAAAAAGGTAAATATCGGAAAAAAAGGTATGAAATAAAGTGCCCCCTCCTTTTGACCAATTTTGATGAAATCTGTGCTGTCACATCGCGGGCATATACCAACACCAAATACTGAGTTTTGTCAAAATCGTTAAAGCCGTTTTTGAGTAAATAAAAAAAACACGTGAAAATGGTACAAAATTTATTAAGTAAAGTCCCCCCTCCGGTGAATCAATTTTGATGAAATTTTTACAGTCATATCTCGGGCATATTATTACATCAAATACTCAGTTTAATCAAAATCGTTAAAGCCGTTTTTGAGTAAATAAAAAAAACACGTGAAAATGATACAAAATTTATTAAGTAAAGTCCCTCCTCCGGTTAATCAATTTTGATGAAATTTTTACAGTCATATGTCGGGCATATAAATAGATCAAATACTGAGTTTAATCAAAATCGTTAGAGCCGTTTTTGAGAAAATCGAAAAAAACATAAAAAGTTATTAAATAAAGTACCCCCTCCCTTTGAGTAATTTTGATGAAATTTATGCTGTCACATCGCGGGCATATACTTACACTAAATACCCAATTTCAGGATCGCACGGTTTATAGTTTTTGAGCTAGTCTGTTCACACACACACACACACACACACAGACACACACACAGACACACACACACACAGACCATTTCGCGGGACTTGGTCATTTCGACTCAGGGGACCCCAAAACGTGTATTTCCGTTGAAAACCGGAAGTCGAAATTTTTCACGATCGCAATACTTCCACTTACTATATATTTCATATATAGGTAAGTGAAAGTAAAAATTTATTGGGTTCATGAACACTCAAATATTATCAACTCCTTATCTGCTATTGAACAAATTAATTATAACAACAGCTCGAACATTAAGAACCAGATAGCAATAATTTTAGACAAATTAAAACATAATTTTAAATCTTATTTAATTCAGTCATCACGTACATCCAAATTTCACGAGTTATACAAAGAATTAAGCATTAATCCGGGAGAAAACAGTTAATACTCAGATAAAAATAATTTTTATTTTATTAAAACTATTCTTAAAGTACGGGGTCAATTATTGAATTTGAACTATTCTGTTGGGCGTTCAGAAGAAAGCCATAAATGCACATTATGTAACCTGGGGCTAAATGAAGCTTCCTAGCTATATGTCCTATTTTGATGGAGTTTAGGATTAAGTGGTTTGGACAAAGCATTCTTGATAAGGATAATGTTTTTGAATATCTAAATGGAAAGAACTGGAAACAATTATATTGGTTTACCATAGAAGCTGTTGAATACAGACAAATTTTAATTAAGGAATTTAATACACAATAAAAATGTAAAACAAAATATATTATTTGTATTAATTAGCTTTATACCTCAAAGGATAAATTATCATTTATTTAATGTTTGATTAATATGTACAATTCTGTATTTCGTTTGAATGCGGTTTTAAAAACAATAAGAATATTGAAAAAGTGTGGTCAACCCGGCAGACGGACATTGTCCATGCCTATATGTTTATGTATATTTTGAACTTTTATTTTGTGTTTTTATTTTGTTAAATAAACAGTTTATTATTATTATTATTAATAATAAAATATTTTTTTACTGGTTTAAGTTAATACCTAGATTTTTATTTTACTTTCACTTACCTATATATATAAAATACATAGTAAGGTTGGTTGGTTTATTTGGTTTAAAGGCGTAAAACCGCAATTCGGTCATCAACGCCTGTACATATAGTATATATATATAGTAAGGGAAAGTATTGCGATCGTGAATAATTTCGACTTCTTCTTCTTCTTCTTCTTTCCCTTCCTCCTTTATGCCTTTCAGCGTGGAGGTATTGTATCTAGCCATCGCAGCCAGGCAGCCCGGTCTCTCGCCAGTATCCTCATCCCTCCTTAAGACCTCCCTCTTGATAGTCCCAACTTGGCAATGTGGTCTTCGTAAGACAGTCGAGGTCTACCCCTAGGTCTTTTTCCTCTTGGCCGGGCTTCATAGAAGCTTCTGGGTTCTCTATATTCGCCCATTCTGCACATATGATATACCACCTTAGTTGTCTTTTCTCAAGTATTTGTCCAAGTGGCTCGACGTTTAATTCTTCACGAATTCTTTCATTGCGTACGCAATCTCGTCTGGTTTTTCCTGCCACTCTTCGGAGATACCTCATTTCAGCTGTGGTTATTCTATTTTTATGTTTGTTTAGAGTTACCCAGCTTTCACTACCGTAGAGCAATGTTGGAAGGTACACTGCTTTGTATATTCTTAACTTAACATCTCCTCGAACTTCTCTCTTTCCTATTATGGAATTGCAGATATGGAAGTAAATATTGCTGGCTTTTCTAATTCTATTGTTGACCTTATCGTCAATATTTCCATTCCTGCTTATTATTACACCCAGGTACACTTACTAACAAAAGTCTCTGCACAGCCTCCGGCTTTTTTTTTATTTTACCTAAAGATAGGTTATGAGCCAGATATTGGCAATGAAACTCACACATTTTTTACATAATTTAATCTATTTTAATTAACAATAATCAAATTTATAAAAAAAATTTAAAATAAAAATAATTAAAAAAATTATTATTAGTAAAATTTATTTAACTTATAATTTATGAGGAAAACTACATAAAATATCAGAATATTGATGCGCCAAAAGTCCCTGCACACATCATTGTTCTTCAACTTGAAGCTTAATTATTGATACCAAATCAACTTTAATAGGTAGTCGTTCCTACCTTATGTCTTATCACTTCTCATAATCTATTTGGCGTGGTGTGAAGTAGTTTCTGGAGTAATTTTACCCCACAATTCCTTTAGTACTCTTTTTAAGTGGTCTTTGTTCTTTATTTTAATTTTTACTTTCTGACGGCCTAGTTGATCCCACAGATGTTGTATTGGATTAAAATTAGGAGATTGGGGAGGTGTTTTAAGTTGCTGTGGAGCATTGTAGAGCAACTATTTTTGAACTTTCCGCGCTGTCGTTATCTTGTTGAAAAATGAATTCTTCCTGGAGATCAAACTTCATTAAACTTTCCGGTAAATTACTCCTCAAATTATTTATATAAACGTGTTGGTCCATTATTCCGTCGATTAATTTCAAATTGCCAACTCCAGCAGCACACATACACCCCCAAACCAAAACACTCCCTCCACCATGTTTCACAGTACCAACTATGTTTTTTTCAAGGGGCTCTTTGTTGGGTTTTCTCAAAACTTTCCCCCTTCCATCTGATCCATGAATGTTAAATTTACTCTCGTCAATAAATAAAACACGTTCCCAGAACTATAAGGGCTTGTTTACATGTTCCCTTGCGAACTGCAGTTTCAATATCCGGTTCGTTTACTAATGAATGGCTTACACCTAGGCTTACGCACATTATAGCCAGCTTTCTTTAGGGTCCTTCTAATCGTTTGTGCAGATACCCCAATCTTGTAATTTTCTTACACCATACCTGCTAAATTTATAGCACTTGTGTGTGGTTCTTCGGCCAAAGTCCTTATGATAGCCCTCTTGTGGTGAGCTTGGAGTACGGGGGGCGGCCAGAGCGTTATCTACTTTCCATTGTACCCAGTTTTTCATACAGTTTTAGGACATACCTTACCGTATTATAGCCCCTGTTGACGATTTGTCCTACTTACCTGTATGAGTTGTATGAGTTTCCTCAAATTTACAATTTGGTCGGGAATCGGTGTTGGAACCTCCATTTTTTATCACAGTCTTAACTGTTTGGGCCCAAATTAACACTGGCAAGTTAGGATTAGCCGGAGGATGAATGGGGTAATGTGCAAACTGTATACATATCAGTATCTTGGCTAATTCCACTGCGTGCAGAGACTTTTGGCGCATCAATATTTTGACATTTTATGTAATTTTCCTCATAATTTATAAGTTAAATAAATTATATTAAATGTAATTGTTGGTAATTAAAATAGATTAAATTATGTAAAAAATATGAGAGTTTCGTTGCCCTTATCTGGCTCATAAGGTATCTTTAGGTAAAATAAAAAAAAAAAGCTTGAGGGTGTGCAGAGACTTTTGTTAGTAAGTGTATGTATAATCATCGGTCTGTTCCAGTGACTGGCCATTACATATTACATTGGTTGCCTGAGGCTCTCTCCCCAGATGTAATATTTTACTTTTATCTGTATTAATAGATAGGCCTTCCCTTCCTAATTCCTCTTGCCATTCAAGTACAGCTTGCTGTAATTTGTCCTGAGAGTCCGCTGCTAAGACTATGTCATCCGCATACAACAAAGCATGGACTTGGACATGTCTCAGATTCCACAGTCCCACTATACTTCTGGCTGTTCTCCTTTTGCAGATTTTATGTATTTCGTCCATAAAATTTACGAACAGCAAAGGACTTAAGCTGTCTTCCTACTTCACTCCCTGTTCCATGCCAATAATTTCGACTTTCAACGGAAATACATGTTTTAGGGTCCCCTGGATCTAAATAACCAAGTCCCGCGGAGTGGACTGTGTGTGTGAACAGACTAGATCAAAAACTATAAACCGTAACGACCTGAAATTGGGTATTCAGTTTATGTATTGGGTTGTAAAAAAAGTTCGTTGCGTTTCTCATTATTTTAATTTAATTCTTTCTGTGTTTGTTAATCCTGTTTACATGGTCAATAATGTTTACATATCCTAAAAAGGGATTAGATAACGTTCTTTCATGCATCAGTTTCAACCGGGATCTTCTATTGTTCAAGTGTATTGTGTTAGTCCAAAATGCAGGAGGAAAAAATTCATTTTCGCCATATAATGCTATTTTATTTCCGAAAAGGAAAATCCGCTGCACAAACGGTCAACCAAATTTGCAGCGTGTATGGAAATGACGCCGTAGGGGAAAGCACCGTCCGTAAGTGGTTTGCTCGGAACTTTTTTGTGAAATTTTGAGTTGGAAGACGCCAAGCTCTCTGGTCGTCCTTTAACTGTTGATGAGGAACAAATTCAACAATTAGTGACCGATAACCATTGATTCGGCAGTATACTGTTCCCAGTTGGAAAGATTAAAGGCAGCGGTAGAGCAAAAGCGTCCAGCATTGGCTATTCGCAAAGGCATTGTTTTTCACCACGACAACGCCCGCCCTCACGTGTCTTTACAGACTCGGCAAAAATTGTTGGAGTTTGGCTGGGATGTGATAACCCACCCACCCTATTCATCAGATCTTGCCCCAACAGATTACCACTTATTCCGGTCTCTCCAAAACTCCCTCAACGGGAAACAATATAACTCGCTCGAGGACTGTAAAAAGCAAATGGACTAGTTCATCGCGCAGAAACCTGAATAGTTCTGGGAGGACGGAATTACAAAATTACCTGAAAGATGGAAACGAGTTATAGATCAAAATGGGTCATATATCATTGATTAAAAATATTTACATGTATGTGAAATTTTTAATTAAATATATTCCTAAAAAACGCTACGAACTTTTTTTACAACCCAATATATGCCTGCGGTGTGACAGCAAAAATTTCATCATAATTAGCCAAACGGAGGGGTACTTTACTTAATAAATGTTGTCTCATTTTTACGTTTTTTCGATTTTCTCAAAAACGAGTCTAACGATTTTGATCAAACTGGATATTTGATGTATATATATATGCCCGTAATGCGAAAACCAAAATTTCATCAAAATTGGCAATACGGAGGGGACTAGGTCTCTAGCTATGAGTAATTATTTTATTCAATCTGCTCTAACAACTTTTTCATTTTGAATGGATCTCTTATGATTTTGCCTGACTTTGGCTTTCCTACCTCCTCACGTTCATCGTAGGGAGTTAAAGACATAAAAATGGCTCGTATGGGGTTCCTTGAAACAAGGGCGTTTGGGGCACAATGAAACGTTTCAATAAGCAGTCGGTTTTTTCTTTTCTTACAGATTGGTGCGAAGTTGACCAAAAAAACTGTATTAATTTATTATAACTTTCTTCCAAAGTCAAACTTTCCTCTATCCTGAAGAATTTCGTGGCTGTCATAAAGCAGAAGAACGAAAAACCGACTGGAAGCCGAATAAAGCTTTTTTGTTAATTATGGTGTTGTTTTTTCAGCTGTTTCGTTGTAACCCGGGCATGAGGCACAATGAGACAAAATTATTTTTTTGGAAAATAGCTGCTCGCGGTCAGACATGATTCATAAAATAATGTTTAACGCATTTCTTACATAGATTAGATCCTAAGGTAACATGAAAAAAATAAAAAATTGAAAATGAAGTCTCAGGTGGGGTGCTATGGGTAAAAATAACTTTCGTGTTTAATTGTGCCCCATCTCCTCGTACCTGCATTAATTAAAAAAAAAAAAGTCTTGTGGTAAAGCATTTTATTCAGACTATTGAATAGCTCAACATATAAATCCGTGCCCCCCAGGATCAGCCCATGGTGTTAATGCACTTTTATCAAGCGGAATTAAAAAAAAAAAATTAAAAATATCCTTTCATACTAGACTGAATATTTGAGGTGTTCGCTATCAAAACTAGTTCATTCCATATTTTTCTGAAATCAACTTTTTTGCATATTTTGAAAGTTAGAGGGTCCTTCATAGCCTGACGAAGAGATATAGCTCAAATCCAGGAAGGAAGGCCAGCAGAAGAAAACCAAGAATGTGAGCCGATGTATTACGGCAATAACAATTTCATTTAAATAACGAGCCTTCTTTTTCCTTTCTCTCCTTGCTTTCTGCATTTTATTTACAATATTATTTTTCTTTGAAAAATAAAAAAACATTCTGTCCCGTTTGGCGTTGTAATTTATGAATTTTTTTCACACTGTACCACAGATCACGTCTCAACTGTAAAATTTCAGATCGTTAAGTGGATGTCATATATTTAAAACTCGTAAAGACACAAATATTTACCGGTGAACCGGAAAAAAACCAATTTCACACAAATTAATTGAACAAAAAACTGGAAAAAACAAATTGAAAAATCGTGTTTTTGCATCAAAATAAGCTCATTCCAACCTAATTAGTGTAATTACGCCTAATCTGGCGTAATTACACTAACATCTGGAATGAAAATAAAAAATCTGGTGCGTGCGCGCAACACACAACTTTCACTTACCAGCTTAGATAAGATTATTATTATTATTATTATTATTATTATTATTATTATTATTATTATTATTTTATTATTATTATTATTATACTTAGATAAGAAATTGACGTGTTTTGTTAAATATCATTTCCCAAAGTCACACATTTTTCTACATTCATATCTTTTTTTTTTTTAATCGTTAAAGCCGTTTTTGAGTAAATAAAAAACCCCGTGAAAATGATACAAAATTTATTAAGTAAAGTCCCCCCTCCAGTTGATCAATTTTGATAAAATGTTGGCTATCACATATTTAATTTTGATTACGGTTAATCAATTTTGATGAAATTTTTACAGTCATATCTCGGGCATATAAATAGATGAAATTCTCAGTTTAATCAAAATCGTTTGAGCCGTTTTTGAGAAAATCGAAAAAAACCTAAAAAGTTATTAAGTAAAGTACCCCCTCCCTTTAAGTAATTTAGATGAAATTTATGCTGTCACATCGCGGGCATATACCTACACTAAATACCCAATTTCAGGATCGCACGGTTTATAGTTTTTGAGCTAGTCTGTTCACACACAGACACACTCACAGACACACACACACACAGACCATTTCGCGGGACTTGGTCATTTCGACTCAGGGGACCCCAAAACGTGTATTTCCGTTAAAAACCGGAAGTCGAATTTTTTCACGATCGCAATACTTCCACTTACTATATATTTCATATATAGGTAAGTGAAAGTAAAAACTAATAAAATTCTAGGCGGTTATACTTACAATTAGAGAATTTAAAAAAAGCTTTAGTACTGTGGACGTGAGAAGTTTTTTGTCTCTCCTGTAAAATTTCCAAAAATGGAATGAGCTGGATTTGATAGCAAACGCCTCATTTGTTCTATATTCGCTCTTCAAAAAGGCTTCAGGACGACCATGGTAGTGTTGTTTAAATCCTTGACAAGAGTAAAACAATCGAAACGGACAAACGAAGCTCCCCAGAGACCAACTAGTTGCTCATCCTGCTCATGTTTATTCCAGAAGTTGGTTATCACATTAGTCCAATCACGTGTGTCGTTGCAAGTCGACATTCTATTTGCAATTGACATTGCAGGGAGAACTGCAAAGCGTAATTCTCTTAGAAACTTTCCCACCTCACCTGTCTATTGACCTGTTTAATCAACCGCATATCTGTAGTATACTAGGAATGTGACATCCATGTTTTAACACAAACATCGATTTAAATTGAAGCAGTTATTTTGTGTGTCAATGCTTGGTTAACATGGATGCTTTACGTTTCAATGGTGCTATTTTTAATTTTAAAAAGTATCGTAGTAAAAACTTTAACTCTCATGAAGGTGATACAGATTTGCAGAATTAATATATATATATATTAATATATATATTAATATTAATAATTAATATATATATATATATATATATATATATATATATATATAGGGGAGAGCGGGGTTGGTTGGCTTCAGTTTTCACTTTTTCGATTTTTTAGTCGTTCCTGTTAATATAATCCCAATAGGGCTGGTACCACTGTAAACTCCAAGTATTAGAGTACTTCAAGTATTTTTTTCACCACATAATATTTAATACTAAGATTATAGGAAATTGAAGAATTCATCAATCCAGAGTATTCCAATGAACCCCCAATGTGGGGCAGGTTGGCCTAGAAGGTGGGGTTGTTTAGCCATCTCATTCAAGTACTGCCTGACACATATTATTGTTATTAAAAGCTGCACTATAATGGTATAATAATTTTGAACCGGTTTTAACAAGCTTTTAGGGGGAAATAGAATGACAATAGAAGAAGATAGAAGTTTAGACTGTCGTCACTTTCTGCATAAGAAAAATTGCTCTCATCCTCCTTGCTGGAACTAAAGACATTTGGTAGTTTCACCGTTGTTTATGTTTATCTTGCTTTTGTGAATTGCTATTGCTCCAACAAAACCCAGTTGAAGAGAGCCAACTAACCCCACAGGAGAGATAATATGAAAGATGGCTGCCAGGATAGGGGAGAACAATCAAACAAGAAACTGGTTAGTCGAAAGGTTAGGTTTTTCAAAGGAGTTTGGGGCTATGTAAACAGAATCGGAGTTAAATGTTTTGCCATTCCTTTAAACCAAATTTACTGAAAATATAAAAATTTACTTACATGTTGCAAAATCAATCAATGAAGCACACTCTTCTATACACTGTTAGCATCGGATTGAAAACTCAGGAAAGGCTCCCGAGGTCGAGCGTGTGACATGGTACAATGGTGGGGCCTTCACAACAGGTGTAGCGGAAACTATAAGCCGATGGCCAACCTACTCCCTATGCCAACGGACCCCGCTCTCCCCTATATATATATCTATATATATATATATATATATATATATTAATTATTAATATTAATATATATATATATTAATTCCTATATACAGTCGACTCCGTGTTATTGGGCCATCGGATAATTGGGACCACGGCTTAATTGAGCCATTTTTAATAAAACGGAATCAAATATAGGTAAAATATCACCGCTTTATTGGGACAAAACATCTGCTAATTGGGCCAAAACTTTCTGCAACTTAATATAAAAACTACGAGACCCGTGTCAATCGAATAACCTAATTATCTGAGACCACGCTTGTTTCTCAACCAGAAGCAAGAAACCGCATCAAAGAGGTTAGTCGCTTTTTTTTTTTGTCACAAAAAGGAAATGAAGAAAGTCCATGGGCGTCCTAAAGAAGGGCACTAATTATGTTGGTCGTAGTTTGTTTGCAAGGAGTGTGACTATGCACACTTAATTCTTACCTGTTAAAAAAATTGACGTAAAAACATGTTCTGATTCGTTTCTTATTTCGTCATTATCAGTATGATTTACATTGCACACCAATAGTTATTCTAATTTGTATCATCTTGTATATTTCTTATATTGAAACACTTATTTACTAAAAATAGGGGAGAGCGGGGTTGGTTGGCCATCGGCTTATAGTTTCTGTCACACCTGTTTTGAAGGCCCTACCATTGTACCATGTGACCCGCTCGACCTCGGGAGTCTTGTCCTGAGTTTTCAATCCGATGCTAGCAGTGTAGAGAAGAGTGTGCTACATTGATTGATTTTACAACATATGAGTAAATTTTTATATTTTCAGTAGATTTGGTGAACAGTGTTCAAACAGCCCCAAACTCCTTTGAAAAACCTAACCTTTTGACTAACCAGTTTCTTGTTTGATTGTTTCCCCCTGTCCTGGCAACCAGCTTTCATATGATCTCTCCTGTGGGGTTAGTTGGCTCTCTTCAACTGTGGTTTGTTGGCGCAGTAGCAATTCACAAAAGCAAGGCAAACATAAACAAAGGTGAAAGTAAACAATTGTCTTTAGTTCCAGCAAAGAGGATGAGAACAATTTTTCTTATGCAGAAAGTGACGACAGTCTAAACTTCTACCTTCTTCTATTGTCATTCTATTTTCCCTTAAAAGCTGTTAAAAACCGATTCAAAATTATTATACTATTATAGTACAGCTTTTAATAAGAATAATATGTGTCAGGCTGTACTTAAATGAGATGGCTAAAAAAACCCTCCTTCTAGGCCAACCTGCCCCACATAGGGGGTTAATTGGCATACTCTGGATTGACGAATTCTTCAATTATCTATGATCTTAGTATTAAATATTATGTGGTGAAAAAAATACTTGAAGTACTCCAATACTTGGAGATCACAGTGGTATCAGCCCTATTGGGATTATATTAACTGGAACGACTCAACAATCAAAAATATGAAAACTGTTGCCAATCAACCCCGCTCCCCCATACATTTTAAGAGTTAAATTAATCGTATTAATTTGACCTGAGCGGGAATTGTCCCCCCCCAGGAGGAGAAAATTGTTAGCTCCATTATTCAATTTTAGAGCCAAGGATACTTAGCCCAGTATTTAGGAAGGAGACCTGAGAAATAACATTTCCAAGGACGGCATCTCTCCCTCTAATACTCTTTTATTACAACCTTTTCATCCGATCCAAATACTTTGCAATATATGATAAACAATTTAGAAAAACACTGTTAAACATGGGGATTGAATATAAATTTAGATAAATCAAAAATAATAGTTTTTAGGAATGGAGGGAAGTTGGGAAAACAAGAAAATTTGTTGGAAAATGGGAAAAAAATAGAGGTAGTTAGGAACTATAAATATTTAGGGATTAACTTGAGCTGCACATTGTCACTAAATAAGCACTTTCAAGAAAAATCGGGAAAAGCTAAAACAGGTATTAACACAGTCTAGAAAAATTTCATATACAATAACCAAATTTCTTATCCATCAAAAATTCAAGTTTTTAACACCGTATTTAGATTAATTATGGCTTATGGAGCACAACTATGGGGATACCAGGAATTCGATGATGTAGAAAAGTTACCTCTTGTGCTTCAATCGTATACTACACAAATTTATACATGGAGGAGCCGCAGTCCAACGCAAATTTAACATCTTGAAATAAAAAAACTACTTTCCAAAATCACAACACTAATCACAAGTAACAAAGATCGCCTTATCACTAGCTATGATGTAACATGATATTGAACTTATTGTCAAATATTTGAATGAGTGATAAACTTGAGTGATAAACTGATTTTGGTTATCAGCGCTTAGCTAGTAATTTAATTTAAATACAAAAAAAAAAGGAAAAGGAAGAAAAAGTACCTACACATTTGAGAATTTATTATAACCTTTTCTTGATTTATTTATTCTTTAACGAAAATTAACAATAAATACAAATTTGTATTACTATTTGTCTGTGGAAAATAATAATATAGGAACAAATAACTGCACTCACATAACGCAATACAAAATTATAATTTTGTTTATGCTTATAAACAAAAACATTATGAAATCGACATATGACGCCGTGTTAATAAATCGAAACTCGACCTACTGTATTTGCAATAATTCACTATATAAGAACTATTTTGATCACTAATCAAGTTAAAAACTATCCGGTCCGTTAAGTTGGCCAAAACTATATACATTGAGCCAAATTTCATTAAAATCGGTTGAGTAGTTTCTGAGAAATAGAGAGACAAACATCGGGACACGAGATTTTCATATATATAAGGATTACAAAAGGATTCTTGTAACTTATTTCTAAGCAGTGAAAATAAATCTTTTAGGCTATTAGTATTATCTGTTTATTTCTTGTTCTACATTGAATCTGCTTATTAACTGTTTCAAATCAAGCACCCAAAATACATTATTTTTGTAACACCTCTTTAGCAAAAAATTTAGGTAATCTATTTTCCTTCATACTTAAAACATCTATAATATATACATGATGTAGTTTCAAAGTATAGAAGAAAATGGGTTGTATTTTGGTCTCTACATGTATTATATTACGTGGAGTATATTGCAGTAAGTTAAATAATTTTCTTACAAAAAGTATAGTAACTTTTCTACATCATCGAATTCCTGGTATCCCCATAGTTGTGCTCCATAAGCCATAATTAATCTAAATACAGTTTTAAAAACTTGCATTTTTGATGGATAAGAAATTTGGTTATTGTATATGAAATTTTTCCAGACTGTGTTAATACCTGTTTTAGCTTTTCCCAATTTTTCTTGAAAGTGCTTTTTTAGTGACAATGTGCAGCTCAAGTTAATCCCTAAATATTTATAGTTCTTAACTACCTCTATTTTTTTCCCATTTTCCAACAAATTTTCTTGTTTTCCCAACTTCCCTCCATTCCTAAAAACTATCATTTTTGATTTATCTAAATTTATATTCAATCCCCATGTTTCACAGTATTTTTCTAAATTGTTTATCATATATTGCAAAGTATTTGGATCGGATGAAAAGGTTGTAATAAAAGAGTATTAGAGGGAGAAATGCCGTCCTTGGGAATGTTATTTCTCAGGTCTCCTTCCTAAATACTGGGCTAAGTATCCTTGGCTCTAAAATTGAATAATGGAGCTAACAATTTTCTCCTCCTAGGGAGGGACAATTCCCGCTCCGCATTCAACCGTAAACCTTGGCACTAAGGGTTAATAATTATTGTAAAAGGAAAAATAGTAAAGGCAGCGACGAAGGAGACGCTTTTTATGTCTAGCTGGGTCCGCATTCAAATCAGGCAAGAACATCGTTACATTTTATTTATGTATTTTTTTTTACTTTCACTTACCTATACTTATATGAAATATATAGTAAGGAAAGTATTGCAGTCGTGAAAAATTTCGACTTCCGGTTTATACACGTTTTGGGGTCCCTTGAGTCCAATTAACCAAGTCCCGCGAAATGGTCTGTGTGTGTGTGAACAAACTAGCTCAAAAACTATAAATCGTACGAACCTCAAATTGGGTATTTGGTGTATGAATATGCCCGCGATGTGACAGCAAAAATATCATTAAAATTGGCCAAACGGAAGGTGTACTTTATTTAAAGAATTTTGTCAAATTTTTAGGTTTTTCTCGATTTACTCAAACACGGCTTTAACGATTTTGATCAAACTCGGTATTGGTTGTATTTATATGCACAGGATGTGATGGTGAAACGGAGGGGCTACTTTATTTAATAAACTTTGTCTTATGTTCACGTGTTGTTTTTATTTATTCAACAACTGCTGTAATGATTGTGATCAGATCGGATATTTGGTGTACGTATATACTCACGATGTGACAACCAAAATTTCATCAAAATTGGTCAAACCCAGGGGGCTGTTTATTTTATAACTTTTTTTCCAATTTTTACATTTTTTTCGAATATCTCAAAAACGGCTTTAATGATTTTGATTAAATTAATCATTTTTAATCAAAATCAAGTCATAATTTTTATATTATTTATAGAAATGGCAATTAAAAAAACTTTTTAACTTCAATTTCTAATCTAAGTAAGTTGGTAAGTGAAAGTTGTGTGTTTCGCGCATCGCACCAATTTTTTTTTTATTTAATGAAAAAAAAATGTATAACAAATTCGATGTATGTATTTTACGATGTGAAATTGTTCGACTTGAATTGTAACCGGAATTCAGCTCTGTTTAAGTGTGATTATAGCTCTGTTACATCAAAAGATCCTAGGATTCAGACTGACTGTTTATACTAACGCTAGGCTGGCCTATTATAAACATTCAGTACACGTCTAGTTGTGAACAGAGACGGTGCCATTTTCTTCTTTTATCTGTGTGCTATCGTCAACTTTAAACCAATTAATTATTGATCAAATTACATTAAACTTAAATGAAGTTTCTATCAACGGTCATTCACCAACTTGGTTTTCACCAACAATACCGAGCCTGGTCAACCGTCCAGGACTTCAGAATTCTAACTTCATTGACGACTAAGGCACACAAACCTCATCACACGTTCGTAAAACAATATTGTTTAATGTTAATTTTGTATTAAAGCTACATCCGCCATTACAATAAATATAAGTGTTTATTTGAAACAAGTATTTATAATAAATTTATTAGGTTTAAACCATAATAATTGAAGATAATATTACTTATATTAATTTAAGATTTTTTTTTATCGCATAATTTAAAAAGGTATAATTTTTTTTTATTGAAATAATTTAGGATTAAAAGTTAGATTTTTTTATTGTATAATTTAAAAATTAGAATTAGAAGGTTTTTTTTTTTTTAATTTATTTTATTTTTATTAATTTTGTTAATAGTAAGAAAGGATTTATTTAATTTTTAAATAATTTTCGCAGATTCAAATTATTTTTTGTTTCATTACAAATATGTTTCAAGTGTGCAACAATAAAATTCTGTAAAATTAATTTATTTTTCTTAATGATTTCCGCTGTCCATGTATTTTAATTATAATTGTATAATTATATAACTCCTCTTTCTTTTCTTATTTTAATTTTCCCTTATATAAGATAATGAAACATGAATCAGCCCTTATAAGGTAAGAAGGTTTGCGGTTAATATCTGTGTACCGCCACTTCCCTAAACACATGTGATTATCCAAACAAAAAGTTTTTACTTTCACTTACCTATATATGAAATATATAGTAAGTGGAAGTATTGCGATCGTGAAAATTTTCGACTTCCGGTTTTCAACGGAAATACACGTTTTGGGGTCCCCTGAGTCAAAATAACCAAGTCCCGCGAAATGGTCTGTGTGTGTGTGTCTGTGTGTGTGTCTGTGTGTGTGTGTCTGTGTGTGTGTCTGTGTGTGTCTGTGTGTCGTGATATACTCACGATGTGACAGCCAAAATTTCATCAAAATTGGTCAAACCCAGGGGGCTCTTTATTTTATAACTTTTTTTCGAATATCTCAAAAACGGCTTTAATGATTTTGATTTTATATTTATATTATTCATCTTTTTTATATTATTTATAGAAATGGCAATTAAAAAAACATGTCAATATCTAATCTAAGTAAGTTGGTAAGTGAAAGTTGTGTGTTGCGCGCATCGCACCAATTTTTTTTTTTATTTAATGAAAAAAAAATGTATAACAAATTCGATGTATGTATTTTACGATGTGAAATTGTTCGACTGGAATTGTAACCGGAATATAGCTCTGTTTAAGTGTGATTATAGCTCTGTTACATCAAAAGATCCTAGGATTACGACTGACTGTTTATACTACCGCTAGGCTGGCCTATTATAAACATTCAGTACACGTCTAGTTGTGAACAGAGACGGTGCCATTTTCTTCTTTTATCTGTGTGCTATCGTCAACTTTAAACCAATTAATTATTGATCAAATTACATTAAACTTAAATGAAGTTTCTATCAACGGTCATTCACCAACTTGGTTTTCACCAACAATACCGAGCCTGGTCAACCGTCCAGGACTTCAGAATTCTAACTTCATTGACGACTAAGGCACACAAACCTCATCACACGTTCGTAAAACAATATTGTTTAATGTTAATTTTGTATTAAAGCTACATCCGCCATTACAATAAATATAAGTGTTTATTTGAAACAAGTATTTATAATAAATTTATTAGGTTTAAACCATAATAATTGAAGATAATATTACTTATATTAATTTAAGATTTTTTTTTATCGCATAATTTAAAAAGGTATAATTTTTTTTTATTGAAATAATTTAGGATTAAAAGTTAGATTTTTTTATTGTATAATTTAAAAATTAGAATTAGGTTTTTTTTTTTTTAATTTATTTTATTTTTATTAATTTTGTTAATAGTAAGAAAGGATTTATTTAATTTTTAAATAATTTTCGCAGATTCAAATTATTTTTTGTTTCATTACAAATATGTTTCAAGTGTGCAACAATAAAATTCTGTAAAATTAATTTATTTTTCTTAATGATTTCCGCTGTCCATGTATTTTAATTATAATTGTATAATTATATAACTCCTCTTTCTTTTCTTATTTTAATTTTCCCTTATATAAGATAATGAAACATGAATCAGCCCTTATAAGGTAAGAAGGTTTGCGGTTAATATCTGTGTACCGCCACTTCCCTAAACACATGTGATTATCCAAACAAAAAGTTTTTACTTTCACTTACCTATATATGAAATATATAGTAAGTGGAAGTATTGCGATCGTGAAAATTTTCGACTTCCGGTTTTCAACGGAAATACACGTTTTGGGGTCCCCTGAGTCAAAATAACCAAGTCCCGCGAAATGGTCTGTGTGTGTGTGTGTCTGTGTGTGTGTCTGTGTGTGTGTGTCTGTGTGTGTGTCTGTGTGTGTGTGTGTGTGTGTGTGTGTGTGAACAGACTAGCTCAAAAACTATAAACCGTGCGAACCTGAAATTGGGTATTTAGAGTATGTATAAGCCTGCGATGTGACAGCGAAAATTTCATCAAATTTGCTCAAAGGGAGGGGGTACTTTATTTAATAACTTTTTAAGTTTTTTTCGATTTTCTCAAAAACGGCTCTAACGATTTTGATTAAACTGAGTATTTGATCTATTTATATGCCTGAAATATGACTGTAAAAATTTCATCAAAATTGATCAACCGGAGGGGGGACTTTACTTAATAAATTTTGTATCATTTTCACATGTTTTTTTTATTTACTCAAAAACAGTTTTAACGATTTTGATCAAACTTGGTATTTGATGTATTTATATGCCAAAGATGTGATAACCAACATTTCATCACAATTGATCAACCGGAGGGGGGACTTTACTTAATAAATTTTGTATCATTTTCACATGTTTTTTTTATTTACTCAAAAACAGTTTTAACGATTTTGATCAAACTTGGTATTTGATGTATTTATATGCCAAAGATGTGATAACCAACATTTCATCACAATTGATCAACCGGAGGGGGGACTTTACTCAATAAATTTTGTATCATTTTCACATGTTTTTTTTATTTACTCAAAAACGGTTTTAACGATTTTGATCAAACTTGGTATTTAATGTATTTATATGCCCGAGATACGACTGTAAAAATTTCATCCAAATTGATCTACGGGAGGGGGGACTTTACTTAATAAATTTTGTATCATTTTCACGGTTTTTTTTTTATTTAGTCAAAAACGGCTTTAACGATTAACAAAAATAAGATATGAATGTAGTAAAATGTGTGACTTTGGGAAATGATATTTAGCAAAACACGTCAATTTCTAATCTAAGTAAGTTGGTAAGTGAAAGTTGTGTGTTGCACGCACGCACCAGATTTTTTGATTTGTGATCATCTCATCGCCGACGTGCGATATGTGAAAAAAAAAAATAGAAAAAACTTCATTCTAATAATAAAAATTTAGCATAAATTCTTATATTTACTAACTAATGTTGGCAAATTAGAACATTTATTGGTAAAAGCTGAGATTATTCTCTATAACGAGTACACCATTAGCAATTTCTGCTCACGTAGCCAACCGTAGTATGTGACCGCGATAGTCCAGCAGGGATTTATATACTGACCCATAACCCGAAATCCCGTGTACCATCCGGAAGTATAGTAATTACGACTAATTAATAAATAATCATACAGTACCAGTCAAAAGTTTAGACTCACCCTTAGTTTTGTAAAATAACTAAATAACAACATTTTATAAATTTAATAACGTAAACACTATTATTCTAATTTCAATTTATTTATAATTTGTTTGGTTGTTTGTTTTAGGTCCCTTTTTGCCGCTAAGGCTAATCGGACGATGCTAAAGTATGAGTCCTAAATTTCGCCTATCCATGTATAATTAGGATAGGGATCTTTAACGGGTACCTGACACCGCACAGGCTCTGAACTTCCATCCTACGCCCTATCCGAGGGACGGCATACCCAAGGATTTTTTACTCCAATTAAAAAATTCTAGGGCCAACTCGGGACGCGAACCCGCGACCTTTAGTATGTTAGGTTGCCATGCTAACCATTACACCATAGGTGAACCTGTTCATAATTTTATTCTAAACTTAATCATATAATGTTTGAAATGTTACCTCTAGAGTTAATGATGGTGAAAGATATCCACCATATTCTACCTCTTGAGTTAGAATTATTTGATTAAACTTGAAGATTGTGAATTAAATACAAGTGAGTCTAAACTTTTGACTAGTACTGTATATAATATTTCTCAAAGCTTGTCCGTACGCCCTAACTTCCTTAATACTTCATCAAATTTTATGAACGAGGCATCACTTTAAAGCTTTCATTAACCCTTACACCGGAAAAATATACAAATCACTCATCTGTATCCTTCTAATGCGAGTCATAAGCCGCGTTTTTTGCGAGAAAATCAAAATGTTCCTATAGGTTTCTAAATAGTTTTAATATTTTCAGGTTTTCAACATTTTTTCGATTAATCCCTTCGATTGCTAGTTATAAGGAAAAAACTGCAATTCTTAGCGAAAATTTCGAATTGGTCGATGGGCTTTTTCGATTGTTTCATTTTTTTTTCAGTTTGTCAAGAATATTTTTGGTTGTATACACTTTTCCGATTGTCACCGTCGTTTGCGAATTACAAGCAAAAACATGCGATTTCAGTCCGCGAAACCGATACATGTATTTAAGTATGTGGCGTTTTCGAGGGTGCGCTCTTTCAGTGACATCTATGTCTGTGTAAAACAAACCCACTAACATTCACAGATGACCATATCGTAACATCAAACGTAGTGTTCAAAGAGGTCCTATAAACACGTTAATACTCGTACTATACACAAAAATTATCGCACAAAGCTGAAAGAAGTTCCTAATCAATATATATTATAAAGCAATGTGTACAATGTGCGTGCCGAAAAGGCTCAAAAATGACTCCACGTAGGATTAAGGAAGTTATGTCATATTTTAGCCACATAACCCCTAACGGAGAAGAAGGTTTCCGTTTTTCTCTTAAGAGTGCAAAATTGAAGAGAAAAGGACTGGAATTTTACGCCTCTCGCACCATTTAATTGATTGAGATACGAGTTTAGGAATGAAAAATTTAGTTCGAGCTCCAGACTACCAGGAAGCGCTAGGGTGCGTTTCACTCAATGTTTATTGTTCATTCATCCTCCTGTTTATTGTAAAGGTTATATATTTGTTCAGCTGTTCTTTTTTTACTACTAAAATACTAAGCGAAAATAATTAGTTTCTCCTTCTCCTCATAATCACAGAAACCATCAAAAACGATGCATAACTCGACAAAGTTGCAGCAAAATTAATTGTTCACTTACCATTTTCAACCCCCTGTAAATTATACATGTTTCCTTATTTGGGCGGACTCTGCAGATCTCAAGTCTGCAGAATATTGATACCCAAGTTAAAACCGAATTTTCAAGAAAGTGCTAATTTTTTCCCTATTTCCTTTAATTTTAAAGTTTTTCTGGTATTAAAACTACCACACAACTACCGGAGCGAAGCCGGGCACCCTAGCTAGTAAGGTAATAAGTGTAAGTTAAATATTCAATTCTACGTCATGTATCAAAATATGGATGAAAACACGGCCTGAGGCTGTCATATATTTGTTGATGTCCAAAAAGTAGGAAAATATTCAATTATACCAATTTAGTTTATTTTCCGAGAGGTTTTAGCTTTTTAAATGAAGACATAAGTACGGGGTTAATTAGCCCAGTGAAGCACTTTGTGGATAGTTGCACTACGGGGTCGATTGACCATCGATTGGATGGGCCACCTTTTTGCCGTCCACACTGAACGTGTTAAATAATTAGAACAAACATAATAAGAAATAACACACTAGGATACGAGATGTCATTAGTAATATATTTTAACATATCATTCCTCTCGTTGGATAGCAAAAATTAGTCACAGCTCATTTTAACTTGTTGTTACATAAATCTAGTTTGATCTTAGCTGCTTGCTCTGCCACTATTTTTTCCCTTGATTCCCCAGTGTGAAGATATCCAGATGATTGTTATCTACATGTTTAGGTTCCTTACCATCGACAAGTAGCCTTGAGATTTCTTGTTCATGAGATCTTCAGAGTACATATGATATAAGCCAGTATAGCAGAAAGGGAATCCGTACATATAAACAAGTTCATTATATTGAGCGTTACATAATGTGGTGAAGTGCTCAATTACTTGTGAAGCGTTAAGATGCTAATTAAAGATGACAGTTTATATTGCATAATAATGGAATATGTAACAAGGAAATACTCAACAATATAGCTTGATTTAGGTCCTTCTCTGTCAGTGAATATGCTATTACCATATCTATTTTTCGGAATTCTAAAATAGAATTGGAAAAGTGGAATGGAATAAATAATAGACAGGATAACTATTATGGATAAAAGTCTGTCAGGAAGTCCGCTTAATGGCCACAATTGCGAAATACATTTTTCGTTCCCCCTTCTGCGTATGTTTTAGTTTATCTGACTAAAATGCTAAACTTTTGGTTTTAAAGAAATCATAAAGAATACAGTAAAATTCAATATGAAACCTGGAAGAAACAGTGATGTTACTAACTTGTTACTGTTGTTAACAAATGCGTCTGTTATTAGCCTTGAAAGTTTGGATTGAAAATTTTGTGTTTTTGAGAGACATAAGTCAAAATAGGTTCCAGTAGATATTTACCTATTTGATTAGATTCACCTTTCGAATAGTCCTCTGTTCCAAAGATTATTTTGGATTATCTTCTCAGTACCTAGATTTCAATATTGTCCTTGATTTTTTGTTTTTCTTTGAACATTTTTTTTTCCTTAATGGATGCAAACGAAAATACGACTTAGAATGTCTTATCTTGAAAAATTAACCTTTGTTATTCGGAAGTTTTTGTTGGATTATGATTAAGATATTCGCAGCGATTAAGACAAAAACGCATTAAAAAATATCGCTGTTTTAGATATGAATTTTTTTTCATTTGTGAACCAGGAGGGATTGAAAATTTGGGCCAAATTATTCTTGGGTCTTATGCGGAACCTGGGCGCCAGTGATAACAGTTACTTTACAATCACTAGCTGAGGCTAACTACTGTCACAGTTTCATATCACCTGTTATCCTCGGCATTTTGACTGTAACCTACAACGTAGTAATAACCAATAATTTGCACAGCTATATTGCTATTATTGTTTCATTTAACCTATATTATTATCAAATTAAGCAATTCTACCAGTAAAAAAAGATATATTTACAAAATTTAAATTGGAGGCATAAAATCAACAATGTCTATCCATATTTTTTCGAAATAGTCTTCCTTCTTATTACGTTGTTTCCACATAAACTCACATAAATAGGAGTCGAGATGACTCCTACTGGTACCACACTGGATTTTATTTCATCTTTTAGCAACAGCCCACAAACCTTCTATGGTATTAGTGTGGACTCCAGTTTTCACTAATTTTCTAATTAGTCTAATTTTCTTAGTCAGTTTGATGTTTAAGACTGTATCCAGGAACCGTTGGGATGCTGTGGTAACTTTTCCAACAATCCGAAATGTTTCTTAAGTAAATATTGAAAGCATAATGAAATAACTGTTACACCTGTGATTATAACGTAACTGTTATCACTGGCGCCCAGATTGCGCATAAGACCCTTATTCTGTTGAAAAGGAGACGATTAAAAATTTAACTGTCGGATGAAACTGACTCCGTTATAAAAAAAAAAATCATAAACCGGATGAAAATTTATCTTTCGAATAAAAAGCACTTACTGTAACACTTACGGGCTAAACAATTTTTATTGAGCGAAAATAACAACTGCAATGCCACACAAATTATGAAAACAAATATTTAAACAGGTTACAAAAATTATCACTTTGTCACACAGAAGTAATCTTATGACTTGAGCATCACAACAAGACTAACCCTACAGTCCCTCGCTCCTTATACATAGTCGTAAGGTCAGTCTAAAACCTTCTGGGCCAGCGTAGATGGTACTCGAACATCGTAGTCAGAAACGTGTGCTACGATAGTTTCAGTAATAGGTCTAGAATTATTTTGAACCACAAGATTTCATTGTTTTTGTTTAACGTTACAATATATTATTATTAAAAAAATTGCTCATATCTATCCTCATTATCTATTCTCATAATTACTCAAGAGGTTTTTTTTAGTCAAAAGTTCAATAGTCTTACAAAATGGCAATATTTATTGTTAGAAGTGCTAAATCTAGTTATTGGCACCCTGAGGATTTAATTGAAAAATCTTCCCTATGGTTAGTTTGTTAAAGTCTTACTTCATAGATGACTTAGAGGACCCTTCAAACATTAGACTCATGAACATATCTTCTAATAAAATTAGGACTTGTTTACCTATTTCTTTAAGTTAAAGTTGGGGTGCCAATAACTGTATGGATTACCCTATTCAAGTTGAAAAAATAAAATGTGTAAAAGTTTTAAGCATAATTATTTATTTGTCATTTTCGTGTAGTAATTTCACTAGTAATATAAAATTATTTAAGCCTAGATAGGTGTTGCAATATGTTAAAATGATATGACATTGATTCAAGAAAGAATATAAAATACTCTTCACGAAAAATCTCAGACTGGAGGAGGAGACATTTAATAAAGACCGATTTAGGGGTTCAAAGACTGACAGATAGGTAAGCAGGTTTCTGACCCTTTTGACCCTTGGCAGCTCAAAGGGATGGCCCCAGGGGACCTCTATCGGGATATAGGTAGGCTGTGAAGGTGCCTATTTACTGTAGCAACCTCACCCTTGAATAGTCTTTCAGAACACTGTTCGTGTAGGTATTCTAGGTACTTCATCTGTTCGCACGTGTTCGAGGGTAGCGCTAGTGTCACTTTTAATTTGGGTTATTCCCAAGTGACAGGAGTTGTTTGTGATACTAGTGCGCCGTTTTTTAGTTCTTCCCCTATTTTTTTATACTATAATAGGGTCCTTGAGGTTCAGTCAATAATAAACAACTATATTATGGCGCCGTTTCGAAACTATATAAATATCTGCATTCATATTTGGCCAAAAGTAGCGGGATGCTAACAGTTTTCGAGAAGCTCGAACACCTGGGTGAGATAGTCCATGTAGTCTATCGAAGAAGAGTTTCCTGAAGTTCTCTGGAACGTAGGGTCGTGCCTTGCTGGTTGAGGTAACACAAAGGGGACCTTTGTCAAGTCCGGGTAAGGTGATCAATTTCATATCAAGATTTGGATTGTTCTTGAGGTCCTTGGCGGTGGGATCGGATTTTTGAGCATCGGCTAAAGCTGAAAAATCATTAGGCAGTTGAACTTCTTCCACACGTGACAGGGCATCTGCTACCATAATTTCATTACAGGGCCGGTAGAATATAGATGTGGAAAGCTGGCTGATGTAGTTGGGCTGTCTGATCCGCTGTGGCGGTGCATTGTCAGCTCTCTGCGTGAAGGCATGAACGGTCGGCTTATGATCGGTGATAATACTGAAGTTCAGTCCTTCTATGAGTGATCTAAAATGCTTAATGTCCGCAAAAATGGCGAGCAACTCCCTGTCATAAGTGGAGTAGTTCTTCCATGCTTGAGTCAGGGTTTTGGTGAAAAATCCGAGTGGTCTCCATATGCCATTTTACGCTGTTGGAGAACTGCGCCGATTCCGGTGTTGCTTGCGTCGCAGGCTAAGAATAACTCTTCGTTGGTAGATTGATGAGCGAGCTGGGCAGCGGCTGCGAGGTTTTCCTTACTTATTACTTACTTCCTTATTTATTAATCTTGGCTTCTAGAGTTTCTTCGGTCCATTCCACTGGGCGCTTGTCCTTCTTTTTCGCTCCATGGATTAGCTTGTGAAGTGGCTTCTGGATCTCGGCTGCGCCATGAAGACACCTCCTGTAGAAATTTATCATAACAAGGAATGTCCTGAGCTGGCTGATGGTAGTGGGACGAGGGTAGTCCGAAATGGTTTTGACCTTAGATGGAAGAGGACTAATACCTTCTTTATTGACTAAATATCCCAGGAAGTTGATCTCGGGCCGGCCAAATATGCATTTTGAAATGGCCAGAGAAAGGCCGTTCGCATCCAGTCTCTCGAATACTTGTTGAATGCCCGAACGATGTCCAGTGTTGAGAAAATGTTCTTCCCATGCAACTGCGTGGTAAAGTTCATCAAATTCATCAAGGACGGGATAACGATCTTCGATGGTTAAAGCGATGTCAAGCGACGATAATCCACACAAGGGCAAAGAGTACCATCCTTTGTGGTTATCACGTGTAGAGGGCTGGACCAATGACTTTTACTAGGTCTGCAGATTCCCTCGTTGATCAAATCTTGGCCTTGATCACGTTATACTTCTCCGGTAGAAGTCTTCTCGCGTTGCTTGTAACTGGGTTACCACTTTTTTACTCGTCCAATCGTTGCTAAGCCTGTCTGCTGATCTATGAGTTTCTTCTGCCGGAGATCCACTGTTAGACCATAGTAATTTAGGAAAGCAGCTCCCAAGATGGGCTTTCCTATCTCGACAATGATGAAGGTCCATTTGAGAGTTCGACGGAGTCCCAAGTCCAAATGTATCGTTTTCTCAGCATAAGTAGGGATGATTGTGTTATTGGCTGCCACTAAGCTGAAACTTGATTGTACTTTGTTGAAACGAGGATCGCGAGGAACGGTAGAGATAGTCGCTCCAGTGTCCACAAGATATTGTTGTCCAGTCCTCTTATCCTGCACGAAATTGAGGTGCTACAGTGACGGCAGCCGCTTCATCCGCCTCTAAAATTATTTTAAAGGTGGTTTCCAGGAGCAAGGCTTCGTACACTTCTGTGCTTGATCGGTTTTGATTTCTGTATCCCGATCTGGAGTTCCTTTCTCTACTCTTGGAGCGACAACGGGATTGTCGGCGAAGTTCAGCGACTTCAACTTTATGTTGACGAATCGTACGGACAAGCTCCTCGAACGATGTTTGAGATTGCGAAGGTCCGGGATGCGATGATGTAGACGCGTACACTTCATTAGGAACGTCAATTTCTGCTATCTTGTCAGCAGTTGCGGCGAGTTTATCGATATCGTCTTGACCAGTCGATGCGAGAATAGCTTGCATCCGATTCGGGAGATTACGGAGCCAGAAGGTACGAACAACATCCTTACTTAACGTTGTGCCTGCTTGTTGAAGCATAGTGCGTAGGAGTATTGAAGGACGCTGTTTTCCTAACTGGGAGTCCTGAAGTAGCCGTTGGATAAGTCTGGATTCAGATTCTCCGTAGGTTTCAATAAGTCGTTCCTTCAGACGATCGTAAGGATTCGTAATCTTAGGATCGTCAATGATATCTGCAACTTGCTCGATGACATCGATTCCCAAATTCGCCATTACAGATTGATACTTCATGATTTGGGTTGTGACCTTTAAAGTATAAAAAGCTGCTTCGACGTGCGCGAACCATAGCTTCGGGTTTGCCTTATGGAACGCTGGCAGTCGGTTGTAAGCTCCGCTGAAAGAGGAGACTTCTGTTGGCTCCTGATTAGTCGGATTAGTCGTCTGATTAATAGTTATGGGCGGATTTTGATGTGCTTCAGAATCTGACATGTTCGTTATTCAGGGGTCATTGGTTTGGTTGATTCGGGAGGAAATTTCTGACGAATTGGAAAATCTGGCTCCTGAACATATGGCTTGTGCACAGGCTCAAGATCTACCGTCAGCTAGAGATCATTATCTCCCCGGCAGATCAATATCTAATCAATAGATAAGATCTGCCGAGAAAGTGAATTTCAATTTTGTGGTGGCGATAGATATGGCGGAAAATTTAAGATAAAACTAAATCACTACAGATCTAATTGCGGCAAAATTAATTCGCACATGTCCCCCCATTTTAAACCCCACCCCCCTATTCAGAGTTTATTTCGGTCTCCTGTAATTTCCTGTACTACATACAACCTCAATATTGCTAACAATCGATTGGAACGACAAGTAATTAATGCCCACTTCTTTCGCCCCAGGATTGATTATATGAAAGTATTCAACACACCTGGTCGCTATCGACTACAAATATATAATACTCAATTCAACTGGTCGTACATGCCTCAACGAAATACAATGATGAAAATCAAAAGTTTTAAGCAGCATTAATAATGTAACAATATTGTGGGCTTTAAGAATTTTTTGAAGCACTTCGGTTGAGCCGCTGCAAGATGGCGACCGGCCTCAGTAAGCAATCCGATCACGCCCTACCCGATATCCTCAGTTAAGTTCGGGTCTACCCGAGTGTTCCCGCGCAGATGTAGTCGAGAATCCGAGTATTCCTAACCACCAGAATATTCTTTTTTGTAATTACAAGAAAAATGTATTTAAACAACCAAAAAAGATATTTTATATTATAATTTGTTGATGATTTTAAACGATATGACCCCTTAGGAAAAAGAACAATTTTTATTATAACATGATTTATCAGATTGAAGAAAGGGAATAAAAGGTTTAAGAAATTGTATCTATTAAAATCAATTAACCCTTGGTAGGGCGCGGTGAAGGATCCTCAAGATCGGGTCGCGGTGAGTCTGACAGGCACATTTTACAAAAAATACATAATATCCATAAAACACCGTATTAAATTAAACCAAAATTTACCAATAATCTTTATAATGCAGACAAAAAGGGGAAAAAATAAAATATAAAAATCTTATGAGTATTTATTTCTCTAAACAAAAACAAACCAAGGGAAATACAAAAGAGGCAAAAACATGGAAATATAATACAATACAAAAAGGTCACATTGAAATAGAAAAAATAACTAACAAGGTTTAAGATTGACTTAAGATGTTTGGTGACAAATCAGTCAGATTCAACATCCATAACTGCTGAGGGAGGTGCACATGAGCACGCTGAAGAGCAAGCTGTACAAAGAGGTTTTGCATGGGTTAGACATACTCTGTTACATATTACACAGGAATAGTTCGAGAGTAGACGTATCCCTGTTTCCACCGTGCAGTCACAACACCTGGACCTCTTGTGAGAGCGGGGTGGAGGTGATTTTGACGATCATCAGTCGGAAGGAATCTGCAATAAGGCGTGGTGTGCCTAATACGCGCATGCTCCTATAAGCATGGTAATGCTAACTTAGAGGAAGAGACCATATAAAAGGGTTAAGTAAACTTAAATGAAATAGTTTTTGTAATTTAGAAGACGAAAACACTTAGCTTGGTTGATAACGTAATTGGGCGCGGTGAGCTTGTCAGATCAAGATGACTATTGCACAACTCTCTGATGACTGGTGACAAACTGACTGAGGGTATTAGATTCACTCCAAAAAGATACCTGACTACACCTCTTCACTGACCTTTTTCCCACCGATCCCGTAATTTTGGCGTAGTAAACGGGAGAGTGAAGAGAATGTATTAGTTTATTCATAGCTCTTCTCCTGCTGTTTTCCTGGGGATCTGATCTGGAGGCGAGGAATATTTTTAAAATGATACCTCAATCATCGAATATGATCAGTATCAAAAAAGTTATATGCTCCAAAAAAAAAAAAAAAAACACCGTGTAGAACTAATATAGAAAATTATTGGATAACAATCTTCATTTATAAAATATTGTAACGTTAAATGGATAAGCAAATAAAAAAAACATGGCGTAAACTCCCAGTCCGTTTGTTGGAACAAATAAGCGGTTGGAACGAACTGTTTGGGTCAAGATCTTTCCGTGGCCCAGTTCCACGTTCCGTACTGTCCACATTGTTCTGGAACATTCCAGGCCTGACCATTTACGATCATATATAAGGAGCGAGTGACTGAACGAGTCTAGTCTAAGTCGAAGTCCGCGTCTTGACTGTGTAGACCAAGTCATATGATTGTGTGTTATAACGTTATCAATTTTGTAACCTGCTCAAATATTTAAGTTGCGTTAATTCGTTGGCATTGATAACTGTATGTTTTGTTGAACAAAAATATTCGTTACCCACATAAGTGTTACAATATGTTCACCATTATTAATATTGAGTAATGAATTAGGATTAGCTGTGTATGATTATGCTGTATACTGGCCTGCTTACAATATCTTGGGAATGGATTAAGAAAAGTAGTTCGACCTAAAATTAAAAATAAAGGTATTAGGACATCCTGCAAGTGATAAATTACTCAGCAAAATATCGCCATTATTTTCTTGGGTCTTCGTGACCCCCCGAAACTAATGGCATTTCCCCGGCTCCAATTCTTTCTTGCTGATTCCACACACTTTGCGATGGTTGATCTGCTTTGTGGTTATGTTACTTATACCTCTGGTTATTGTACTGGAAACGTATTTTATGTTCTGATTTGCTTATTCCTATTTTTATTAATATTAGTACACCCCGCTTTCCACCTAAATCATTAAATAAATAATCTGAACCAATTAGTACTTGTTAAGAAAACATTTAATATTAATGGAACCCTGAATTGAAATTTTTCTCTAACATTTTATATCCAGAAGAAATAGTTAATAGAAAAAAAAATCCTGGGCCCGAGGATTCAATTTAAAATTATTAAACTATAATTTTAAAAAGGCATTGATAATAAATTTCAAACAATTAATGTTTTTTTTTTCTTAAATATACCTGAAGACACAATTTTTGAAATTAAAGATTAGTTAAATATCTTATATGGGGTCACCTGTGATGTAGTGGTTAGCATAGAAACTTAAAATACTAAAGTTCGCGGGTTCGCGGCCCGAGGTGGCCCTAGGATTTCTTAGTGGGTGTAAAAAATCCTTGTCTATGCCGTCCCTCGGATAGGACTTAAAATGGAGGTCTCGAGCCTGTACGATGTCAGTTACACGTTGAAGATCCCTACCCTAATTATACCTGGATAGGCAAAATTTAGGACTCCCGCTGAAGCCTCGTCCGATTAGCCTTAGTGGCAAAAACCGACGTTAAAAAAACAAAAACAAATATCTTTTATTTCATGAATGAATTTTTTATTTCCATCTACAATTTTCTTTTTTTACGTACACAGTTTTTTTTTTTTTTTTTTTTTTTTTTTACGTACTTACGTAGTTTAATGAATACGTAAATATTGTAATCTCATGAAATAAATTTATAGAAAATTAGCAATAATATAAAGCTATTGGTTCGTTGACCCACCCCCTAGGTAAAATTAAGAAGTCGGATACCCCGTAATCCAAGACTCATTCTTCTTCGGTATAACAGCAAATACATAAGAAATTTTTTTTCTTGTTTGTTTGTTTAGCGCCCCTTTATGGTAATAAGGCTAATCGGACGATGCTACAGTGGAAGCCCTAAATTTTGCCTATCCAGTTATAATTAGGAGAGGGATCTTGATCGAGTACCTGACATTGTATTAGGCCGAGACCTCTTTTTTACGTCGTATCCAAGGGACGGTATATACAAGGAGTTATTACTCCCACTAAGAAATCCTAGGGACACCTCGGGCCGCGAACCCGCGAACTTTAGTATTTTAAGTTTCTATGCTAACCACTACATCACAGGTGACCCCATATAAGATATTTAACTAATCTTTATTTTCAAAAATTGTGTCTTCAGGTATATTTAAGAGAAAAAAAACATTAATTGTTTGAAATTTATTATCAATGCCTTTTTAAAATTATAGTTTAATAATTTTAAATTGAATCCTCGGGCCCACGATTTTTTTTTCTATTAACTATTTCTTCTGGATATAAAATGTTAGAGAAAAATTTCAATTCATGGTTCCATTAATATTAAATGTTTTCTTAACAAGTACTAATTGGTTCAGATTATTTATTTAATGATTTAGGTGGAAAGCGGGGTGTACTAATATTAATAAAAATAGGAATAAGCAAATCAGAACATAAAATACGTTTCCAGTACAATAACCAGAGGTATAAGTAACATAGCCACAAAGCAGACCAACCATCGCAAAGTGTGTGGAATCAGCAAGAAAGAATTGGAGCCGGGGAAATGCCATTAGTTTCGGGGGGTCACGAAGACCCAAGAAAATAATGGCGATATTTTGCTGAGTAATTTATCACTTGCAGGATGTCCTAATACCTTTATTTTTAATTTTAGGTCGAACTACTTTTCTTAATTAGAAAAGGATTTTTATTCCCATTAAAAAATCATAGGACCCCCTTGTTATTTCTTTTTAACTTTCATCTATAGTTATTTTTTTAGATCTTTTTTTTTTTTTTGACGTTTTTTCTTTCACATATATGGTACATACATATTTTACATACTGATGTGGTATGGGCATGTTTTGCTAATGGACGAAGCACGTTGGCCCCTTCGATTGCTAAAATATTGCCCTCTGAAGCGTCGAAAACGTGGAAGAACACGCAAACAGTGGGTAGAAGATGTGAGAGAGGACCTAGCTGCCAGAGGCCTCACCGAGGAGGACAGCGTAGACAGGGACGTCTGGAGGAATTCAGTGATGAGGACCGGAATGTGACCTTTGTTGCATAAGCCGAACATGCAGTAAGGGAAAGTATTCCGATCGTGGAAATTTCCTAATTCCGGATTTCAACGGAAATACACGTTTTGGGTCTGTGTGTGTATGTGAAGAGACTAGCTCAAAAATTATAAACCGTACGAACCTGAAATTGGGTATTCATTGTATGTATATGCTCGCTATATGACAGAGAAAAATTCATGAAAATTGATTAAATGGAGGGGGCACTTTATTTAATGAATATTGCGTTTTTTTTTTTTTTTTTTCGATTTTCTCAAGAACTGCTCTAACTGATTTTGATCAAACTCGACATGTTTAATTAGAATCAAATATCGTTTAATATCAGGTAAGTTTTATCATGATTAAAATTTTCAGAGGGGGCTTAAATGGGAAAAGGGACTTTTCTGTTTTTCTATAAAGTACCTTTGTTTTAGTTTATATGGAAAAATTAACTGTCACTCCTTATGTCTAAATATGGAATATGAAAAAAAATCGAATAAAAGAGAAAAAAAGACAAATATGCCGTCAACTCATCAAACACCATCAGCCCGCGCATGCGCAGAACGCCTTTAATGACAGGCCATTGTTTATAATTAAAGACGTTCTGTTTATGGGATAGAGTTGTCAACGTGTTTTGAAACGTACATATTTAATGGAAATTATTTGTTTCCATGGTAACTAAATATTTTTCAGTTCAGAAGTTTTCAAAAACTAAACAGAGAAATATAAAGAACACGAGATGGAGTATTTTGCTTGCATTGCCGAATTATCATAGGTAAAAACTTCTATTTAACAATAAAAAATGTTAGTGTACCTTTGACAGCAAATGCAAACAATAATAAGTAAATGAATTTAGAAAAATGTGTTGGCATACTGATTTATCATAATTTCCAAATATATAGATAATTCCATATGCAATAAGTTGGTAATTGAAAGTTGTGTGTTACGCGCATCACACCAGATTTTTTATACAAAGTTTAGACAACCGGGCTACCTGGGATACCGGGCTACAAAAGTACTAATGGATGGATGGGAATGTCTAAAAAAAAAAAAAAACTGCAGACAGAAACTGGTCAGTCCATATGTCATGATATGTCTAAAGATTGATATGGGCGTGGCATGTGGGTCAAAGCAATCCGTCAGGAAGCCTTTAGATGATGATGAACAGTAGGCAAGAGATCTCATGTTAGCCAAAAAGCAGATGGGAAGATAGAATCAACAAAGATGCTCCAGAGCTACATGTAACAAACTACATAGAGGACAGCTAGAAGTGAAGAAGTCTGGTGGCTAATGATAAACATGCGGGTTTAAATGGCGAAATTGTCGTTTAACTCTAACGAACACCTATTTTTGCACTTCGAGAAAAAATATCTAATTTGGACTCATTTAAAGATTTTGATACGACGAGTTTAACTCAGACCTGGGCATTATTTTAAATAAAAGTATTTTAAATACAAATAAAAATACTTTTTTTTTTTTATTTTAGTATATTAGAATTAAAATAAAATAAATCACATGTTCATTTTCATTTTAATTCTAAAATACTCAAATAAAAAAAGTATTTTCATTTTAATTCTAAAATACTAAAATAAAATAAAAGTATTTTCATTTGTATTTTAAATAATAAAATAAAATAAATCTTAAATAGGTTGTTTGAAGTTAAATGATTTGCGTAATAGTATAGGGTAGTCTTTTGCACTAGAGCTCTCACTCCTAAATATTGAGCAAGTACATTTATTTAAGTTTGTGTTGCTGTCTTTTTTTTTTGTTTTTTATGGGGGGGGGCGCAATTATTAACTTTGCACCGCTTCATCCGATTTCAACAAATATTGCCACATTGGTGGTTTTTGATTATCAAAATAGACGTCTAATGATTTCATTTCTCATACATGGTTTTATGCATAGATTTTGGGGTGGAGGGTGAAATATTAACTTTTTACCGCCATATTTAATTGTCACGAAATATGAAACAAAGGTTGTTCAGAAGTCAAATAACAAGACAAATTCCTCATGATTTTAACAATAAATAGGTTTTTTATGGGGGCTTATTATAGACTTTTTACCGGTATATTCGATAGTAAAAACTCCAAAAACTATGTTAGAGCCATACACGAAGGCATAAACAGGATCCCAATCTGGAGACAACACCAAAAGAGTTAGTAAACTTAGTGGAAATGTGTATGACTGATACATTCAATAAAGTTAAAATCGGTCATTGCGTTAGGGCTGATTTGCCGAAATTCTGGAGGTCTTGGATGGTGTATGGGTAGCCCAATTATTTTAAATAGGTTCCGAATCAGATTGAATCTGTAGAAAAAGAAATTTAATGTAATAATTTCGACAAAACGAAAGCGAAGATGATCTGAGTACCAGTTACATTACACCAAGCAAAGACAACCGAAAACATTTAAATAAAAACTGTCGATTTATCAATCAATTGCAATATTTAAAAAAAATATTTATTTATTAATCAATTGCAGTGCACTAGCTAATATGTTTTAAAAGTATTTTGTATTTTCATTTTAATTTTTTTTATTTAAAATACAAAATACTTTTTTTATTTTGCATTTAAAATATCAAATATTTATATTTGAAAATCAAAAATATTAATATTTTTTTAAATATTATAATAATTTATCGAAAAGTATTTTAAATGATTTGAGGTTAAAATGCATTTTATTTAAATTTATTTTAAATACTTGCTATTTAAAATAAAGTGTTTTAAAATAAAAATTAAAATACTTTTTGCCCAGGTGTGGTTTAACTCGAAAGCCTCTACGGGGCATCGAAAACCATGTTTTAAAGCCGAAAAATGAAGCGTTCGCGACGAGTAAGCAATTTTTTGTTTCGGCGGTTTTAGTGAACTCTCTCCATTGCGCGCATCCCTCTCTTCTACCGAGCCGGCAGCTTCCCCCTCCAACATTCCACCTACCGGAAGCTCCGATCACTCTCCCCCTTCGCTCACTTCGAATCAGTTCCGTTAATAGCAAGTTAATGTTAAAAATTAACTTTTCGGTCAGTTGGAACAATGTATCTTTTAAATTGATTTTGTTAACACATTATACTAAATCAATACCAAGATAATGATCACAGAATTGATTTTAAAGGCTCGCGGGCAAAGCCGCTAGTTCTAATATAAGTAGTATGTTTGAAGTGCAAAATAACATGGATATATCAGAATATAATGTGTAATAGTATGTATTTTGCCGTCGGTTCTAATTTATTTTTCTCATTTTCCTGTATAATAAACTTTGATTGTTATGTGTAGGGATTCAATGATAATTCATACTCATCCATCTTTATTTATACTTGAAAAAATTCAAATCCTTCGCTGACCATCAAAATTATCGCAAAAAGTTCCTAATAAGGTAAAAGGTCTAAGTTAAATATTCAATTCTACGTCACGTATCAAAATATGTATGAAAACACTGCGGCTGCCATAAACGTATTTGTTGATGTCCAAAGAGTAGGAAAATATTTAATTATACCAATTTAGTTCATTTTCCGAGAGGTTTTAGCGTTTTAAATGGAGACATAAGTACGGGGTCAATTAGCCTTGTGACGCACTTGTGGATAGTTGCACTGGTCGATTGACCCCGTGCCGCACTTGTGGATGGGCCACCTTCTTGCTGTCCGCACTCAACGTGTTAACATTTTTAAATTCTTACATCGATGTTTATTGTTATATTGAACAAAAAGGAAACAGCTTTTAACTGAAAGGGAATATTCTTTGAATACGTCAAACATAAAAGCAACGAGGTACGAGTGGATTGACACATGACAGGTAAGTTGATCCACGGAAGTGGATGGAAGTACAATCGATACCATTTTTTTTTTTTTTCTGATCTTCAAGGAAGAGAAGAAACCTAAGGAAGTAAATAAAACAACAGAGTCTTTTGATAACATGCTATGTTTTGTACCGTTTAAGTATGACCTATGTTAATTAGATTTTATCATTTTGACCTTTGTCCAGATATTCTCTAAAGTAAAATATTTTTTTATTTTTTTTATTTTTTTATTTTTTTACTTTAATATTTGATTCGCACTTGTCAGCAAGGTGCTGACAATCAGCGAATGAGATGACGGTAGTGGGAAATGATGACATGTCAGGCATGAGGAGGGAAAGCACCCAACAGCACCCCCTTCCTGGCTTCAGTCAATTACCTTGGCTGTCTAAGATAGTAGATCTCTCATCCAGCGCCTTTTTAGTCTTCTCGTATCCCTCCGCACTTCAGCCATATTACTGATTAGACTATTAGGATGTCCGTTTAAATTATTAAAAAATCTTTTGTATAACGTCGTTATGTGCTGGTCGACTGTTGGTATATGGAGGTCTGTATGTAAAGTTTTGTTAGTCACGTACCAGGGTGATTTTGTGATAAGTCGTAACAATTTTGATTGAAAAGTTTGAACTTTTTGTAAGTGAGTCTTTTTAGCAATGCCGAATATTTGTGAGGAATATGTCCATATGGGCTTCAGTAAGTAAGTGTACGTATTTACTTTTTGTTTCAGTTTCAGTTTTGATGATTTTGAAAGTAGCGGGTAGAGAAGCTTGAGTCTTTTGTCAAGAGTCCTTTTTTTCATTTTGACATGTGGGCCCCATGTCATCCTTCTGTCGAAAAGGAGTCCGTCTGTGAGAATTTGGTTGTTGTCAATATGAACAGGGGGGCAGGTTTGTTTTCTAAGAGTGAATGTGATGTGTTTTGATTTGTCATGATTCAGTTTAACTTTCCATAATTGAAACCAGTCGTATTATTTGTATAAGTGATGTTGTGATGTCAATGAAGCCTGTGTTGTGTCCTGATGTTTCGTGATAATTGCAGTATCGTCAGCGTAAGTTGCAGCTGGATGGCCCCTGGTATTGGCAATAAAAAGGTTATTATTATTATTACCTAATACAGTTATAATTACCTAATACGGTAAGTTGGTATTTGTTAAATAAAAGTTTTTTATTTTAATTAATGATAATACGGGAAATAAAATGTTGCCTCATCGCGGGCATGAGAGTAAAAAAAAAAATGATACAAAATTTATTAAATAAAGTGCCTTTTGACTAATTATGATGAAATTTTGGCTATCACATCGCGGGTTAATACATATATAAAATATTCAGTTTGATCAAAATCGTTACAACCTTTTTTGAGTTAATAAAACAGTCAATCATATTACATTGACGCATTCGACGAAACGATTTAATTTTGTAATTATGGTTTTTTATTTTTTTTTTAAATGCACTGCCCCAAATGGTTTGAGGCATCTTGAACATGTTTGAAAATAGCATATTTGTTTCACCATACTAAAAAGGTTACTTTATTTTAATTTTATAATTTTTATAAGGTGTCCCAGACCTAAAGTGCGTGTTTTTCATCAGGAAACTTTTTTTGAGACTTAAAAGGTGGAGTGCAATTGTATCATGGGTTACACCATTAAAAAGCTAACTAAAGTCCGCAGTTTTTAAGAAATTTGACAGCTTCTACGATGCTCCAGTGAGGAGCGAGGAATTTTCAAAAACAATTAATAATTTAAGTTTTAATAAATGTTTTGTGTTTTGCGCGTTAAACGGCCCACTGAAAGATGGATTTAAAATAACCCAACCTAACTCATCTTTTAGGAAATTTAATGTTGATTATGAAAATGTCATTGTTTTTGTTTCTACGCTAAACCGAAGTAGAGAAAACTTCCATTTTTTAGAAAAAGGTAAGATTTTAAAAATAAATACAAAAAAAATTCCATCTCATCAACAGATTGAGATAGGAAACTCGTTTCTGCGCCATGCTATCCCGTTTAGCATGCAATATTACCCAATTTTTACTTTTACTTACCTATATATGAAATAGTGGATATGTATACTCATATATACCTATATATGAAATAGTATATATGAAATAGTGGAAGTATTGCGATCGTGAAAAATTTCGACTTCCAGTTTTCAACGGAAATACACGTTTTGGGGTCCCCTGAGTCCAATTAACCAAGTCCCGCGAAATGGTCTGTGTGTGTGTGTGTGTGTGTGTGTGTGTGTGTGTGTGTATGTGAACAGACTAGCTCAAAAACTATAACCCGTGCGAACCTGAAATTTGGTATTTAGTGTATGTATATGCCCGCGATGTGACAGCAAAAATTTAATCAAAATTGCTCAAAGGGAGGGGGTAGTTTATTTAATAACTTTTGAAGTTTTTTTCGATTTTCTCAAAAACGGCTCTAACGATTTTGATTAAACTGAGTATTTGATCTATTTATATGCCCGAAATATGACTGTAAAAATTTCATCAAAATTGATTAACCGGAGGGGAGACTTTACTTAATAAATTTCGTATCATTTTCACGTGTTTTTTTTTATTTACTCAAAAACTGCTTTAACGATTTTGATCAAACTGGGTATTTGACGTATGTATATGTTAAAGATGTGATAGTCCGCATTTCATCAAAATTTCTCAAACGGAGGGGGCACTTTATTTCTTAACTATTTTTGCAATTTTTACCTTTTTTTCGATTTTCTCTGAAACGGCTTTAAAGATTTTCATCAAATTCGTCATGTTTAATGAAAATTAGGTGTTCTTTAATATCAGGTAAGCTTTATCATTATTAAAATGTTCTGGGGGGGCTTAAATCGGGTAGGGGCCTTTTTTGTTTGTTTGTTTTTGTTTCCTATGAAGTATCTTTGTTTTTGTTTATATGGAAAAATAAACTGTCTCTCATTACGCCTAAAAATGGCTAAATATGAGATATGATAAAAACCAAGTAAACATATAGAGGAGAAAAAAAGAAAAATATTCAGTCAACTCATAAAACACGTTGAGCCCACGCATGACGCTTTTAATGACAGACCATTGTTCATAATTAATGCCCTTCTGTTCATTTAATGGAAAGATTTGTTTCATGGGAAATAAATGAAATATTCAACAAGTGTATAGAGTATTATAAAATCAGTCGACTTGGAGTATTATGCTTGCATTGCCGAATTATCTCAAGTAAAAACTTTTATTTATTAATAAAAGAAATTAGTGTTTGTTATAGAGCAAATGAAAACAAAAATAAGAAATGAATGTGGAAAAATGTGTAACTGAGTGAGAAGTGTTATTAACACAAAGCATTAATTTCTAATCTAAGTTGGTAAGTGAAAGTTGTGTGTTGCGCGCACGCACCAGATTTTTTTTTTTACACTAGGTCTGGGACACGCTGTATATTTCAGGTAAAAATCTATAAAGGTTAATGTAAAATAGTTGTTATCTTTTCGCTTGGGTTCCATAGCTAAATTAGGTGCCATCACACATCACATGACCCCATTTACATCTTGAAATGTCATCCACGCCCCTTCAAAGGCAACAACACTTCATCATTAAACAGTCCTGCAATGATTGGCACATCAAAGTCGATGAATCGAAGTGTCATGTCCATAGCCCCTTCCTCTCCACACAGGTATCTCGACTTCCCAAATATACAGGTTTTTTTTTTCTACTGAAAAAATAAAATTTAATTATCTGGATTATATTGATTATATTGGATAGGTATGCAATTTAGACAATGTTTTTCTTATAGGCACACATAATGATTTTTCTTGCATCCTTATTAACCTTTACGTTAATGGGTATTTGTACAAGGTCGATATTTGTGAATTTGGAAAATAGTGTAACTTTTTTTAAAAAAAAAAGTTTCTTAGGTTACGATTTTCGAATTATATCCTTACGCATAACTTATATGAGTCTTTTAAATATTTTATCTGTTATCATCAATCATATACACTATTTCAGAAGATTATAAAAGGTCCCGGACAATATCATTCATGTTTGAGACTAAGGGCTTAAGTCATCAAAAAAATTTTTCGTCTCGGCTTCTCAAAATTCATAATTGGCCAAAATTTATTCGTTATTCATAATTTATTACAGTCTCTGTTGAAATAATATAGTTTCATTTATTATTCTGTAATTAAGAAATACAATCATTAAGAGTTTTAATAATTTTCAAATAGCTTGGTAAATCGTTGTCTAAACATCATATTTGATGGCTTAACCCTTTTTGAACAAAGACCAGTGATATGATAGCCCACCCTGATATTCTTCTGTTTATTGAACTTGGATCAGTTATTATAATTTTCTTTTATCATTTACCTTCTAATGCTTAAGTATAATTGTACGGTTACTTAGAAGGAGGAAAATTAAAATTATTAGTATAAATAAAAACATGGGACAAAATTAGTTACATATTAATATTAGGTACATTTTTCTTAATAAGGTTATCCGAATAAGTGGTGACGATTTTGATGATATTAATGTAGAAGGAAATACGTTTCAACAAGTAGAAAAATTTAGATATTTAAGGGCGATGGTAACTAAAAAAAAAAAAAAAATCTGGTGCGTGCGCGCAACACACAACTTTCACTTACCAACTTACTTAGATAAGAAATTGACATGTTTTGTTAAATATCATTTCCCAAAGTCACACATTTTTCTACATTCATATCTTATTTTAATTAATCGTTAAAGCCTTTTTTGAGTAAATAAAAAACCCCGTGAAAATGATACAAAATTTATTAAGTAAATTCCCCCCTTCGGTTGATCAATTTTGATGAAATGTTGGCTATCACATATTTGGTATATACATACATCAAATACCCAGTTTGGTCACAATCGTGAAAGCCGTTTTTGAGTAAATAAAAAAAGCAAGTAAAAATGATACAAAATTTATTAAGTAAAGTGCCCCCTGCGGTTGATCAATTTTGATGAAATTTTTACAGACATATCTCGGGCATATAAATAGATCAAATACTAAGTTTAATCAAAATCTTTAGAGCCGTTTTTGAGAAAAAAAAAAAAAAAACGTGAAAATGTTACAAAATTTATTAAGTAAAGTCCCCCCTCCGGTTAATCAATTTTGATGAAATTTTTACAGTCATATCTCGGGCATATAAATACATCAAATACCCAGTTTGATCTAAATCGTTAAAGCCGATTTAGAGTAAATAAAAAAAACACGTGAAAATGTTACAAAATTTATTAAGTAAAGTCCCCCCTCCGGTTAATTAATTTTGATGAAATTTTTACAGTCATATCTCGGGCATATAAATAGATGAAATACTCAGTTTAATCAAAATCGTTAGAGCCGTTTTCGAGAAAATCGAAAAAAACCTAAAAAGTTATTAAGTAAAGTACCCCCTCCCTTTAAGTAATTTTGATGAAATTTATGCTCACATCGGGGGCATATGCCTACACTAAATACTCAATTTCAGGATCGTACGGTTTATAGTTTTTGAGCTAGTCTGTTCACATACACACACACACACACACACACACACACACACACACACACACACACAGACACACACACACACACAGACCATTTCGCGGGACTTGGTCATTTCGACTCAGGGGACCCCAAAACGTGTATTTCCGTTGAAAACCGGAAGTCGAAATTTTTCACGATCGCAATACTTCCACTTACTATATATTTCATATATAGGTAAGTGAAAGTAAAAAAAAAAAAAAATGAAACCTATGAGGAAATTAAGGCTAGATTTAAAGCCGGCAATGCTTGCAACTTTTCAGTAGCGAAAATGCTTAGTTTGCTTATGAGAACGGTTAATCTAATTGAATAAAAAAGAAATAAGATATTAAGATGTAAAATATTATCATGAGGGATTTTTCGTAGAATTTTAAAACGATCCATCTTTTAAAAGTTTCAACTTCAAAAGTTTTTATCTACTCTTCTGAAAAAATTCCGTCGTATTTTACATATAAATTTATTCCATCTTTCATTCAAAGATTCATTTTGTTTATTTAAATTTCATTAATACAAGACGGTGGAAAAATTAAAGACAAAAGAAAAACAGGAAATAAAAAAAAATCATCGGTTAATAAAGGATTCGGTTAATCGAGGCTTTACCTTAATACCTTAATTTGATTTTTCGATAGCGGGGAAAACTTGGTATATGCAAGATATGTCTGAAATTAAATTTATTTGAGCTTGAGCGCTAGAACTATGGAGTGAAAGTTTCGAAACAGGGGCATCGAATCCTTTTAGAGGCCTTTTAGAAGTCCAGAACGATATTCAATGCCCTCTACATAATTTAACAAACAATAGCTTTCAATATTATCTGGACATCATCTTTTGTTTCAGAGCCTATTCCACCCAAATAGGCTTAGTTTCATGAGAAATGTATTCATCATTGAAATCCTTAAATACAACACACTACTTATCTCCCACACATTGATGTTGTGAATCGCACTGCCCAATACCTTTTGTGAATATGGTTCAATACTTTATCTATACATTAATGCTACATCGGTTGATTTTATATTCTGATTGATATTAATGAGGTGACTAATTTTTTTAATTTTTTTTTAATTAATAATTTCTTCTATAGGGAGCCACCTGTGGTGTTGTGGTAAGCATAGAAACTTACAATACTAAAGGTCGCGGGTTCGCGTCCCAATGTGGCCCTAGGATTTTTAATGGGAGTAAAAAATCATTGTCTATGCCGTCCTTCGGATAGAACGTTTAGGATAGTAATATCTCTAGTTATAGTCTATAGACGAATAGGAAGATCTCTATCCTAATTACACCTGGAGAGCAAAATTTAGGGTTCCCAATGTAGCATCGCCCGATTAGCCTTAATGGCATAAAGTGACGCTAATCAAACAAACAATTCTTCAATAGCAAAAATATTGAGAGATGAAATATTGTAACACTTAAGTGGGTTTAAATAATTTATATTGAGGTAAGGTTATATTCACACAACGTCAAACAAAATATAAAAGCTCAAAATAATAACATGTCAAAACAGTAACTGATACTTACAAACAGTGAATTAAAAGTAACCATATGCCTTGATTTTTATCAGGGTTTGAAATTAACAGTTATTCTCTCGGAAAGAGAATAAAAGTCAAATCCGGACTTTTATATTTCTAATAAATAAACAAAAATCACATCATGACTTTTATATTTCGGGCCGGAAAATAAAAGTCCTGATATCATCTTTATCATAATGATACCTAATATAAGAGTCAAAGCTTGATTTTAATTATTTAAGGATGAATTTATTAGCTTTTTATTTTCGGATTTCTCCATATTGGTGTACATTATTGGGGTAACCGTTTTGAGGGAAACCTTATAGGGTAAAAAAAAATTACCATATATCCATCTTAAGATCGATTATTAGATTATCAAGGCTGCTGATAATGAAAATAATATCGATATAAAACCTCAGGCTCGTTCAGGTATCAATATTGACGTCGACTTCTAGATTATTTATGGTGCTGATTGTGAAAATTATATCGATTTTTCGATTACGCGCTCAGGTATCGATTTATTAAAACTTACGCGATATAAACGATATTAGGGTCCGCTCTTAAATTGCGCTGAATTTGAAAATGATATCGATTTTTCGATTTCGCGCTGAGGTATCTATTTATTACAACTCACGCGATATAAACGATTTATTAGAAGTATAAAAGTCCGGATTTGACTTTTATTCTCTTTCAAACAGTGATTTTCAGGGCAAGGCTAAGCGTCTAGTCCATTGCTCCTCAAATTAATTCCGCAATAGAACATTCTAGAATGGACCAGTACATTCCTGTCACATCCAGAGCATGTGATTACTTGCTAATAAAATTATGTAACGGTTCCAACAATATTCTAGAACTCTTATTTTTGACAGAAATAATCATCTGTTTTGGTTTTACGTCAGGGGCGTCTGCAAGATTTCGTCAATGGGGGGGATGGGGGGGCAGGCAGGGTGGTATAATTTTTGTCTAGGGGGGGTGGTGAAATTCTTGAAAGGGTCGATAGAGGTATTCTGACTTACCAAGGAATAAATCTTAGCCAAATTTAAAATTTTTATTTTCAAGTCCAACAGAGATTGTTTGTTTGTTTAACGTCCCTTGTGCTACTAAGGCTAATCGGACGATGCTACAGTGGGAGTCCTAAATTTTACCTATCCAGGTATAATTGGGGTAGTGATCTTTAACGAGTACCTGAAATCTTTCTGGCTTGGGACTTCCATTTTACGTCCGAGGGACGGCATGACTAAGGATTTTTTACTCCCATTAAAAAACAGGTAGGGCCACCTCGGGACGCGAACCCGCGACCTTTAGTATTGTAGGTTGCCATGCTAACTACTACAACAAAGGTGACCCCACCAACAGAGATATTTGGATTCATGGAATTTCGAGACATTATGAAAATAAAGATAATATTTTATGAAAATATTGCAGAGTAGATAGAGGACTAAGATTGTAAGGATGGGAAGAGAAATATTGTCTAAGGTAAGAGAGAAACATGAGTCCTAATTCTGAATGACAGTGAGGGAATACAGGAATATCTCGGGATCTCATCAACAAATCTTACCAACTTGTTCTTCTGCTTAATTTATCCAAGCCTTCCTTCGAGATACTACGATATTCCCCCGCAGGCGTAATCAAAGTGGACGAAGATGAGATAGGAAAATAGATAAGACTGTAGTGTCAGTGTTGGTAGAGAATGACGGATAAGATGATTTTTTATTTTTTTTTCACTGCATACATTTATTTGTACCTGTCGCAAATAATAAGCGACAATCAGCAAATAAGATGAAAACTGATGTGAGTTGGCATATTAAGGCATGAGGGAAGACAGTGAGTGCCCTGCAGCACATCATCCCGCTCTTGCTTCAGGAGAGAAGGTCTCTCATCCAACTCCTTTTTAGTCGCCTCATTAAAGGCATGTAAGTAGTGGCCATGTCATTAATAAGTCTGTGGCATTGTCCGTGTAATTTGACGTGAAAGCATGAACAGAGGGTTCTTATTTGTTCGTCAATAGTTGGAAGTTGTAAGTCTGTATGTAGTTTTTGTTACTTACGTACAAAGGAGCCACGTTCGTTATTAGTCGTAAAATTTTGGTTTGTAGGTGTAAGTCTTTACAATTATAGCAAATATGTCTATATACCTACCTACTCAGTTTCTGTCTGATTTTCAAATATGAAGGTTTTAAAAATAGTGAGTAAAGTATTTTCAGTCGCATGTTTAATGTCAATCTTTTCATTTCGAACATGATGTCCCCAAGTCATCTCTCTGTCTGTCCAATCCAATCCAAGGTATCGTACTTTGTCCGTTTGAGGAGAGAGAGAAATGCTTTATTTTTTAAAAATAAAATAAAACCATGCTGCCCAAATATATTGGGTTGCTATAACACACAGCATACTTATCAATACAACTTTCGTACATTAATTAGACCAAAATTACATTTTAATTTTGCATGCATATACACGTACAGTTACATAATCTTACATTTTTTTTTATTTACTTTTTATTTTATTTTTTTATTATTTTTTTTCCCTTAACCCTTCATTTTCTTTCTTTTTTTCCTTGTTATAGTTTATATCACTCTTGAGTAAATCTGTAACCTCCTTCTCTCTCATTTTTCTCCCCATTCTATCAAGGCACGCATACAGAGCAAAAAAAAAAAAAAATAGCTAATAGATAAATAACTAGACGAATATATAAATATATGAATAAATAAGTAAATATATATAAATAGATACACAATTAATAATAATAAAAAAAAAAAAAGACAAAACTTTGACAGCCAAAACATCCACACATAACTAGTGGCCATATAGGTGATAGTGGATAATGCCCAGGGAGTCCAAGATTATATTTTCAGCCAACACCGAAATTTCTCTCATCTCGACACCTAGGTCTTATAAAAAACTCCTTGTTCTTTTTGGGATCGTTCCGCAAGATCCGAACCAGAGGCCTGTCACGGAGAACTCTCTCTCTCCAAAGGAAAGGGATGCACTTTTCGTAGATCTCTCTCTTTTCCCTTTCAACCTCACCCGCCTGGTCATTGTTTTCAAATCTAATTGTCGGATCCACCACCAGTGCTTTATTCCCGGTCTTAGGGAATGCGACAATGTCTGCATACCTCGTGGATCCATATGTGTCAATGCAATAGGCCTCGTCAAAGCAGGCGAAGTTCCTCTCTTTAAGGAGTCTTATAAGTTCATGCTTAACCCTATGGTGCCTGCGAGGAAAAAGCCGATATAAACTGGTGGACATGTGTCTCGTCGGAGTGTGAATGTTAATTGTTGTCATTTGACATGGTTCAATTTCAGTTTCTAAAGTAAATAATATTTTTTCTAATGTACTAAGCGGTTTTGTAAATTTAATGAAGTCTTGGACGATGGTGTTTTGTTAAAATTGTTGTATCGTCTGCGTAGGTTGCGGTTAATGTTTCGGGGTGTGAAGGAATGTCATGTGTGTATATGTTATATAGTAAGGGAGGGTGTTTTTTATTTTATATAATTCTTTAACAGGTTATCAGAAGGGGACCAAATTAGTCTCAACAATAAAGTTTTTTATTTAAAAGACGTTTCGGCTCTTTTGAGCCATCTTCAGTTCTAAAACATTTAACAATACAATTAATAAATAATAAATATTTGTAATACAGTCATTTAGTCATCTGTATTTAATATATACAGACCAGCAAAACAGGTAGACAAAATCACTAGTAGATGATGTACCTTGTAGACAAGGTAGACATTAAATACAGATGACTAAATGACTGTATTACAAATATTTATTATTTATTAATTGTATTGTTAAATGTTTTAGAACTGAAGATGGCTCAAAAGAGCCGAAACGTCTTTTAAATAAAAAACTTTATTGTTGAGACTAATTTGGTCCCCTTCTGATAACCTGTTGAAAAATACAGTCTCAAGAACTTAATATCTTATAATATAATTCTTTAGTTTAATTTTTAATTCAGCATTTTTAAATTAATTCTAAATTCAATAATTAATAAGTTGTAAATTCAGTAACTAATATATTGTCTTCAATTTATTAATCACATTTAACATTGAATATCATATCAATCAATATTAAGTATTTAATTAGCATTAGTTTGATGTAATGTGCGTGGGCGTTTTTGATTGGTCGAAGACGCCCTTGGACAAAAAAAAGACGCTTCACAAGTCAATCAGCTGTTGCTTCTTGCCAGCCGAGTACGCATTACTACTCACGCTTAAAACATTCATTAAAATCTGGTGCGTGCGCGCAACACACAACTTTCACTTACCAACTTACTTAGATAAGAAATTGACGTGTTTTGTTAGATATCATTTCCAAAAATCACACATTTTTCTACATTCATATCTTATTTTTATTAATCGTTAAAGCCGTTTTTGAGTATAAAAAAACCCGTGAAAATGATACAAAATTTATTAAGTAAAGTCCCCCCTCCGGTTAATCAATTTTGATGAAATTTTAACAGTCATATCTCGGGCATATTAGAACATCAAATACTCAGTTTAATCAAAATCGTTAGAGCCGTTTTTGAGAAAATCGAAAAAAACCTAAAAAGTTATTAAGGAAAGTACCCCCTCCCTTTAAGTAATTTTGATGAAATTTATGCTGTCACATCGCGGGCATATACCTACACTAAATACCCAATTTCATGATCGAACGGTTTATAGTTTTGAGCTAGTCTGTTCACACACACACACACACACACACAGACCATTTCGCGGGACTTGGTCATTTCGACTCAGGGGACCCCAAAACGTGTATTTCCGTTGAAAACCGGAAGTCGAAATTTTTCACGATCGCAATGCTTCCACTTACTATATATTTCATATATAGGTAAGTGAAAGTAAAAACATCTTATGACATTCTCGTACACCCAGGGTGTTCAGTTGTGTATTGTGCACATTTGCAGGCATTATTTTAGAAGACTGAGCGAAGAGGAAAATTAAGTTCCCAGCGAGATGGACATTTAAAGTAAAATAACTCCAATATTATTTTTTATATAATGTCTGAAATTTAAATTTTGTTTAACCTTCAACTTTAAATAACATTCTCCAAACATTTAACTTTACCTTTTAACATTAAATCAAATTGCTGAATTCAGTTATTATATCTATCTATGTATTATAGTTATTAATCGTTTGTTTATTACATTACTCTATACTTCATCAATGGCCATTCGATTAAAGCATATTTTTGCCTATAATATTTTAAAAGTAGTATTTTATTTTCATTCTTATTTAATAAATTATAGTTTAAGCTTTAAATATCAGAGAATTTTCTTTATTTCCCTTCATTCGTATTATTTTGTTCTCATTTTTTATTATGCTATTAATATCTAAATTACAAAGGTAAACTTTATTCTAAATATCTTTCATCTTATTCTTTTATTATATAAAACTTTTAAAACATTAACCAACAAACCTAAGAGCATTGATCGTCCGGCCATACTTTCATCATCAGGGAAGCGAAAGGTTTTTATTATCACAACCTAACTTGCCTGAACAGAGGGGATATTTTGTTTTTTTAATTCACAATTCAGTATTTGGAAGATTAATATACCACATTCATACTGCACTAGTTAGGCAGGAGACCCGGGTTCGAGTCCCGGCCCTAGGCCAAATTTCCTCTTCAAAATAGAAATATTTTAAATTATTAAAAAAATTTACATTTGTTTACACACAAGAAACTAAATATATGTGTACTGTAAAGAGTTGTTTTTTACTTTTACTTACCTATATATGAAATATGTAGTAAGAGAAAGTATTGCGATCGTGAAAAATTTTGACTCCGATTTTCAACGGAAACACACATTTTGGGGTCCCCTGAGTCCAAATAACCAAGCCAACAAATTGATCTGTGTGTATGTGTGTGTGAACAGACTAGCTCAAAAACTATAAACCGTGAGAACTTGAAATTGGGTGTATAGTGTATGTGCCCGCGATACAATACAAATTTCATCAAAATTAGTCAAACGGAGGGGGTACTTTATTTATTATTTTTAACGTTTATTTCGATTTTCTCAAAAACGGCTTTAACGATTTTGATAAACGTATCAAGTGATTATACATACATTGATAAAAAGTATCTGATGTATTAATATGCCCGAGATGTGATAGCCTAAATTTCACCAAAATTTTTCAAACGGAGGGGGTACTTTGCTTAATAAATTTTATCAAAACAAGCAACCAGTAAAAAACTTGACTGTTGATGAAATCACTCTATAAATTATGAGGATAGACAAATATAAAATGTGAGAATGTTGGAAAAATGTGAGGAATGGCGTTTAGATATTGTCGAAATACATCGATTGCTAATCTAAGTAAGTATGTAAGTGAAAGTTGTGTGTTTGCGCGCTTCGCACCAGATTTTTTCCTCTTCTACTGACTTAAGATCTTAATCTTTATTAGTAACTTTCATAAATGATGATTTAACTTATCCACAAAAATTGAGTGAATTTACGCCGGTTGACGGTATATGTACATACATTATAAGAACACAAATCGCAAAATAACTAGAACTACATAAGCAAGTTTAAAAAACCTTGTTACCTAGGATCGCCATATAAGAGGAGAAATAGAGAAAATGGTTCAAGGAAAATACTCAATTCAAATGCAAGGAGCAGAAGGAACAGAATAAACTTTATTCTTATCAGTCGAGAACAGAACTCACACTTGGCTTAAGTTTATTTTGTAACATTTATTTATGTTTATAAGATGGGTTTATTATATATTTTTTAAACCAGTTCTCTCCTTATATATTATTTACAACCAATGGTAACTATAATTCCTTGATTGATCTTACATGAATTTTTACTGTCACTTACCTACATATGAAACATACAGTTGGGGAAAGTATAGGGTTTTGAAAAATTTCCACTTCCCGTTTTCAACGAAAATACACGTTTTGGGATCCCCTGAGTCCAAATGACCAAGTCCAAAAACTATAAACCGTGCGAACCTGACATTGGGATTCAGTGTACATATATGCCCGCGATGTGACAGCAAAAATTTCATCAAAATTGATTAAACGGAGTGGGCACTTGAAATAATAATTAATTTTGTCTCATTTTTACATTTTTCTTCGATTTTCTCAAAAATGGCTCTAACAGTTTTGATCAAACTCGTTATGTTATAGAGAATCAAATATAATTTAATATCAGGTAATGTTTATCATAATTAAAATTAAGAGGGGACTTAAATGGGGGTGGTGACTTTTCTGTATTCCTATAAAGTTCCCTTTGTTTTTGTTTATATGGAAAAATTTACTGTCTCTCGTTATGCCTAAAAATTAGAAATTTCTAAATATGAATTATGAAAAAAGTCGAATACAAGAGAAAAACAGACAAATATTCCGTCAACTCATAAAACACCAGGAGCCCGCCGCATGCACAGTACGCCTTTTGTGACAGGCCATTGCTTATAAATAAAGATGTTCTCTTCATGGGATTGAGTTGTCAACGTGTTTTAAAACGTACTTATTTAATGGAAATGAATTGTTTCCATTGTAACTAATTTTTTTTTTCAGTCAGAAGTTTTAATAACTAAACAGATAATTATAAAATCACACTCGATGGAGTACTTTGCTTGCATTGCCGAATTATCAGAAGTAAAAACTTTTATTAAACAACAACGAAATGTTATTTTACTTTAGAGTGCAAATCCAAACGATAATAACTAAATGAATGTGGTAAAATGTTTGAATTTGAGGAATAGCGTTTGCATATTTATCAAAACACGTTAATTTCAAATTAATGTAATTTGGTAAGTGAAAGTCTTGTGTTGCACGCATCACACCAGATTTTTACTTTCGCTTGCCTATATATGAAATATATAGTAAGGGAAAGTATTGCGAGCGTGAAAAATTTTGACTTCCGGTTTTCTACAAAAATACACGTTTTGGGGTCCCCTGAGTCCAAATAACCAAGTCCCGCGAAATGGTCTGTGGATGTATGTCTGCTTGTGTGTTAACATACTAGCTCAAAAACTATAAACCGTACTCACCTGAAATTGAGTATTTGGTATAGGTATATGCCCGCCATGTGACAGCAAAAATTACATCTAAATTCGTCCAACGGAGGGGGTAGGTACTTTATTTAATGAATTTTGCCTAATTTTTACGTTTTTTTCAATTTTCTTCCGAACGGATCAAACGATTTTGATAAATCTCGGAATTTAATGTATTTATATTCTCGCGGTGCGACCTTCAAAATTTCATTAAAATTGATCAATTAGATGGGGCACTATACTTAATAAATTTGGTCTCATTTTCAGGTGTTCTTTTTTTTATTTACTCAAAAACGGCTTTAGCGATTTGGATCAAACTGGGTATTTGATGTATGTACACGCTAAAGATGTGACAGCCAATATTTTATCAAAATTGATCAAACGGAGGGAGCACTTTATTTCATAACTTTTTTCCCAAAATCAAGTCTTCTTTAATATCAGGTAAGCTTTATCATTATTAAAATGTTCTGAGGGGGCTTAAATGGCGAAGGGGCCTTTTTTGTTTTCTTTTAAAGTACTTTTGTATTTGTTTACAAGGAGAAACAAACTTTCTCACGTTACGCCTAAAAATAAGGAATGGCTAAATATGAAGTATGAAAAAAATCAAGTAAGTGTATACAGGAGAAAAAAAGATAAAATATTCCGCCAACTCATAAAACGCATTGAGCCCACGCATGCGGAGTACGCTGTTCTGTTCATTTAATGGAAATTATTTGTTTCACGGTAACTAAATGAAGTTTTCAACAACTAAATATAGAATTATAAAACCAGACGACTTGGAGTAATATGCTTGCATTGCCGAAATATCGCAAGTAAAAACTTTTATTTAATAATAAAAAATTTAGTGTACTTTCGAGAGCAAATAAAAACAAAAATAAGAAATGAATGTTGAACATTGTGTGACTTTAAGAAATAGCAATTAACAAAGCAGGTCAATTTCTAATCTAAGTAATTTGGTTAGTGAAAGTTGTGTGTTGCGCGCATCGCACCAAATATTTTTCTATTAGACTTAAACAAATGCACGAGGAGCTGATAAATCCTATACTAATAGAAGGGCAGTGTAACTTTGCGACCTATTTTCACCTCCTGCTCGCTGTCATATCCAGTTGCTATATCACTGTCTGTAATTACTTCGCCACTGGGGAACCGTCCAGTGTGCGGCTTAGGAAACTCATGACAGCTGTTCGTGGGACTAGCTTCTTAATCAAATCTTCAGGCTCTCGAAATCTCTAGAGAGTGCGGTGAAGCTGGCCTCTAGGGGGTTCTCTTTGTAAGTGGCACTAGTCAAATTGATTAATTTTATTAAATTAGGTTCTAATTTTTCAAAAATTAGATTTTTTTTTAATGCAGATCTGTCGAAGTTGAATCTGGATGGTGATCGATGGATAGAGATGTGCAGGGAGCGAGTGGTGATGTCGGTATCGAACCTTCGGGTTCGTTAAGCCTTTATTGTTATTATTATTATTATTATTATTATTATTACTCAATATTCTATGATAGGGGTGTCAGTATAAAATTTATTTCCCCTCCAAATGGCAAAAATAGGCTTTCAATATACATAGAATAGTTATTCCTCTGATATTTCTATAAATAGATTCTCCTGAAAGCTACAGTAGACCAGCTATGTATACAAGAATACTTTATTTGCGCATTAGCCAAAATCAAATTAGTCTACCGCAAAAATTAAAGGTCTCGGATTAAATCCGAACTCTGGCGTTTGTCAACGAGGAGTACCCACTAAAGGAATGGACGAGAGCCTTCACAGACGGATATCTGATCTCATATCATCATGTGTTATTTTCTGAGTATGTATTATGGGAAAAGATTAATTTGGTACATTTTTGCTGTCTATTGTGATTCATAATCATATTCCAATTATATTCTTAATTAGTTCCCTTTACATTTGTGTTATTTACAATTAATCTCCACTCGGTAGCAAAAAGAGGGAAAGGCAGTGCTGGCCGAGTGATCGTAGAGTTCCCAAATGATACAACCGTGGAAAGGCCTAATGCCACAGGGCTTTACTCCAGCAATTACGGAGCTGAGCAAGAAGCCATCATTGAGGCTTGCAAGATCATTTCTTCTTCCGCCTATGACCTCCATAAGGTGGTAATATTTACTGACGCACGCTCCGTTCCTCAAGCAATGTTAACAGCAACAGTGAGCCTGAAAAATCTGGTCTCTGCTATAAAGTTGGTGACAAACCTTGCCGGAATAGTCATCCAGTGCATCACGGGGCACTGTGGAATGGTTGGTTATGAAACATTTTAACCTCCTTCTCCATACTGACGAGACTAAGGCACTCAATAAGAGTGTCGTCAAGAAACGATGGTCAGACACGCATCCCACAACACGTTCGTATGATGACTATTTCAAATGAAGCAGAAGAGAACAAGTAGCAATACTCAGATTCAGGACAGGACACAACCGGCTCAAATCGCATATGTTTAAGAAGTTTAAGATAGGAACGAGCCCCCTATGTGAAGGGGAACAGAGTCCTGCAGACTCTTCGATAACACCCGCAACGAAAATTTGCCAGAACCAATGTCGCTGGAGAGGAAGCTGTGAGGAAGCTTGAAGAATCTCAAGAGAACCACTGAATTGTTTTTGTTGCCTAGCATAAACATATAAGGGAGGAAAGGCCTTCTTCTCCCCAACTAAATGAAAAAGTAATTATGAAAATCGGATATTTAGTTTGCAAAAAAAAAAATCTGGTGCGTGCGCGCAACTTTCACTTACCAACTTACTTAGATTAGAAATTGACGTGTTTTGCTAAATATCATTTCCCAAAGTCACACATTTTTCTACATTCATATCTTATTTTTGTTAATCGTTAAAGCCGATTTTGAGTAAATAAAAAAAAACCGTGAAAATGATACAAAATTTATTAAGTAAAGTCCCCCCTCCCGTAAATCAATTTTGCTGAAATTTTGATAAAAATCGTTAAAACCGTTTTTGAGTAAATAAAAAAAACACGTGAAAATGATACAAAATTTATTAAGTAAAGTCCCCCCTCCGGTTGATCAATTGTGATGAAATGTTGGCTATTACATCTTTGGCATATACATACATCAAATACCCAGTTTGATCAAAATCGTTAAAGTCTTTTTTGAGTAAATAAAAAAAAAACGTGAAAATTATACAAATTTTATTAAGTAAAGTCCCCCCTCCGGTTGATCAATTTTGATGAAATTTTTACAGTCATATTTCAGGCATATAAATAGATCAAATACTCAGTTTAATCAAAATCGTTAGAGCCGTTTTTGAGAAAATCGAAAAAAACTTAAAAAGTTATTAAATAAAGTACCCCCTCCCTTTGAGCAAATTTGATGAAATTTTTGCTGTCACATCGCGGGCTTATACATACTCTAAATACCCAATTTCAGGTTCGCACGGTTTATAGTTTTTGAGCTAGTCTGTTCACACACAGACACACAGACACACACACACACAGACCATTTCGCGGGACTTGGTTATTTCGACTCAGGGGACCCCAAAACGTGTATTTCCGTTGAAAACCGGTAGTCGAAAATTTTCACGATCGCAATACTTCCACTTACTATATATTTCATATATAGGTAAGTGAAAGTAAAAATTATAATCTTAAAGCCAAATTAATACTACAAGCATTTAGTTTAATTGATACTGGTTATTATAATGTTCAATTAGAAATACAATGTTTATTGGAACTTCCAAGTTCGAATATAAAGTAGACAGAAAATTCGACAAGAAAACTATTCTTTAGTGTAGTCATTCAGTCATTTTTCCCTCTTAATGAAAACATTTTGGAAGTTGACGCACACTCAGTTATACGTAACACTGACAGTCGCGCTTAAGAGAATCTCTCATGCGATCGGATTGAGCGGAGTAGAAGGAAGCTGGGGAGGTGTGTGAGTCGGTGAACTACAGATAGTAAGGAGGGGAGGTTTTCGGAAGCACCAAGAGCCGTTTCCCACCAAAAGAACAAAATATATGAGAGAAATTCTCACGCAGCAACCAATGACGGGTTAATAGCATTGATCAATATATTATGCGAATTATTCAGAATCATGTAATTACCGCTCGATATGTAATCAGATTAATTAAATATGAGCTTCCGAACGCCCAATAACGGAATAAAGACCAATATGGGGCGAAGAGTTGACACCGGTAACTTGGGTAAGGTAACCGGTTACGGAGTCAGCTGAGATCATTGAATGGTTACAAATAGTTGCTGAACGACCATGTATCAAAATGTCAGCTGGGTCACGGACACCCGATAATATATCACTCCGGGTTAGCGTTCGTCACTCAGCCGCTCCCTTCTAGATCTACGGATATCAAACCCTGCTAGCTTCCCTTTTACATTATTGTAATATAGTTGTTATTATATCTCAAAGATTTTTTTTTACTTTCACTTACCTATATATGAAATATATAGTAAGTGGAAGTATTGCGATAGTGAAAAAATTCGACTTCCGGTTTTCAACGGAAATACACGTTTTGGGGTCCCCTGAGTCGAAATGACCAAGTCCCGCGAAATGGTCTGTGTGTGTGTGAACAGACTAGCTCAAAAACTATAAACCGTGCGAGCCTGAAATTAAGTATTTTACAAATTAACTATGAAATTAAGTATATGCCCGCGATGTGACAGCAAAAATTTCATCAAAATTGCTCAAAGGGAGGGGGTACTTTATTTAATAACTTTTAAGTTTTCTTCGATTTTCTCAAAAACAGCTCTAAAGATTTTGATTAAACTGTGTATTTGATCTATGTATATGCCCGAGATATGACTGTAAAAATTTCATCAAAATTGATCAACCGGAGGGGGGATTTTACTTAATAAATTTTGTATCATTTTCACATGTTTTTTTTATTTACTCAAAAATGGTTTTAACGATTTTGATCAAACTTGGTATTTGGTGTATTTATATGCCAAAGATGTGATAGCCAACATTTCATCACAATTGATCAACCGGAGGAGGGACTTTACTTAATAAATTTTGTATCATTTTCACGTGTTTTTTTTATTTACTCAAAAACGGTTTTAACGATTTTGATCAAACTTGGTATTTGATGTATTTATATGCCCGAGATATGACTGTAACAAATTCATCAAAATTGATATACGGGAGGGGGGACTTTACTTAATAAATTTTGTATCATTTTCACGGGGTTTTTTTATTTACTCAAAAACGGCTTTAACGATTAACAAAAATAAGATATTAATGTAGAAAAATGTGTGACTTTGGGAAACGTTATTTAGCAAAACACGTCAATTTCTAATCTAAGTAAGTTGGTAAGTGAAAGTTGTGTGTTGCGCGCACGCACCAGATTTTTTTTTTATTTACTCAAAAAAGGCTTTAACGATTTTTATCAAACTGGGTATGTGATGTATGTATATGCCAAAGATGTGACAGCCAATATTTCATCAAAATTGGTCAAACGGAGCGGGCACTTTATTTCATAATTTTTTTTCCAACTTTTACCTTTTTTTCGGTGATCTCACAAACGGCTTCAACGATTTTTATCAAATTCGTCATGTTAAATGAAAATTAGGTGTTCTTTAATATCAGGTAAGCTTTATCATAGTTAAAATGTTCTGAGGGGGCTTTTTTGGGGGGGGGGGGCCTTTTTTGATTGTTTGTTTCCCATAAAGTACCTTTGTTTTTGTTTATATGGAGAAATTAACTGTCTCTCGTTACGCCTAAAAATAAGAAATGGCTAAATATGGGATATGATAACAATAAAGAAAACATAAAGAGGAGAATCAATAAAAATATTCAGTCATCTCATAAAACTCGTTGAGCCCACGCATGCGGAGTACGCCTTTAATGACAGACCATTGTTCATAATTAAAGCCGTTCTGTTCATTTGAGAAGTGGAAATTAACAAAACGCATCAATTTCTAATCTAAGTAAGTTGGTAAATGAAAGTTGTGTGTTGCGCGCACGCACCAGATTTTTTTTTTTTATAATTATTGGATCTACAGAGAATAGATTGGCCATTCCCGGGACTTGGCATAAGAAATATTCATTTTTAACCATTCATTTTTGACCTATTTTATTGTGACAATCCGATTTCCTCATTTCTACCTCATCAGCAACATTTTTAACAAAAATAAACTGTAGCTGCAGTCTGCTGTATGTTACGTAGGACTATATGTCTATGATGGAAATGCTACCTGAAATATGACTGTAGAGCACTCCACAGTCTTATTTAGGTGGCATTTCCGTCATAGACATATAGTCCTACGTAACATACAGCAGACTGCAGCTACAGTTTATTTTTGTTAAAAATGTTGCTTGGCACTATTTTGCCCCGACCCCTTCAATTGTACATATTAAACTATACAGCACTGGATCTAATGGCGGCAAAATTAATTCTCACATCTCCCCCCGTTTTAACCCCCCCTCCTATACAGAGTCTATTTCGGTCTCCTGTAATTTCCTGTACTACATACAGCCTCAATATTGCTAACAATCGATTGGAACGACAAGTAATTAATGCCCACTTGTTTCGCCCCAGGATTTAATATATGAATGTATACATACACACCTGGTCGACTGCAAATATATAATACTCAATTCAACTGGTCGTACATGCCTCAACGATTTAGTTGAAGAAACTCGAAAGTTTTAAGCAACATTAATGATGTAACAATATTGTGGGCTTAAAGAATTTTTGATATTACTTCGGTTAAGCAGGTGCAAGATGGCGGTCGGCGTCAGTAAAAAACAAGGTATTCCGATCACGCCCTACCCGATATCTACGATTCATTTCGGGTTTACCCGAGTGTTACCGAGCAGTTGTAAACGAGAATCCGAGTATTCCTAACCACCAGATTATTATTTTTTGTTATTTCAAGAAAAATGTATTTAAATAACCATAAAGGATATTTTTAAAATGATAATAAAAAATATTGACATTTAATTATTTTAATTCTATTTAGTTAATCATCTGTGGATTATAATAAAGTTAGGCGATAATTATAGTTAAATGGATTTTAATCAATGTAATTTCTCAAACCTTTTATTTCCTTTCTTCAATCTAAGAAATCATGTTATAATAAAATTTGTTCTTTTTCCTAAGGGGTCATATCCTTTATTTATTTTTTTTCGATTTTTTCCCGCTTTCAACTTTTGTTTTTAATGTAAATGGGTACTACACTATTTACAAACAAACTAATCGGCGTGGCATTTTGTGATTTCAATAATCTTTCTCCTTTATTCCGAGAGTAGCCCACCCTTGAAACGTTTTCCTTACAAATACTAGATTTCCATCTTTAAGCCTTAGTCACGTTTTGTGCCTTAAACCTATAAAATTCCTCAGATAACACTAAATTCAGCCTGAATTGTAGAATTTTTAAGTATGTAGAAAGTCGAGTGTATCGAACGGGGGAGATCTGAGAATTAATTTTGCCGCCATTAGATCCAGTGATGTATAGTTTAATATGTACACTTGAAGGTGTCGGGGCAAAATATTGCCAAGCAATTAGTTTTTAGAGTTTTATTCATATTATAATATTAACCTATTTAAATTTATAATTAAATCTACTTGGATCTCTTTAATCTCTAGTGGCATTTCTACTAGCATATTGCACATCTAACTCAATTTTTTTAAAAAGTGCTGCTTAGACCCCTGATGTTCTAGGGTCTACATATTTCAGAAATTTGGATGATAATACTTATATATTTTTTTTTTTTTTGTTTCTGATCCCTCTACAATCCCTCTAAGAAAAACAAAGAATACTTATAATTACGAATATTTAGTCATCTTATAGGTTTGGAGTCTTATTTGGACAAATCAGTAAATGTTCTCCACAAAAAATAAATTACAATAATTTTAAATGTGATAGGATAATAACTTAATTTTATGGATGCATTTTCTGAAAGATACCGTTATATTATATGTTTTATTCATAGAAAATAAGAATATAAAATTTTCCTTTTACAAGATTTGTTCTCTTTATTGTTTTTGATGTCTTCATACACATATGCCAAATATAATGCCAACGTAGTATTAGACAGGAACCAACCAGGAGACCCCCACCGCCACCCACGGCCAACATAGGATCATTACAGTAATCATAAATAATATATTTATTCGTATCATCAAGAATAATTAGGATATAATGGAGGAATTAAAACAACTTATATTGGAACTGTCACAACAACTAAATTCTAATACAGCTGAAACTAAGAAACTTGCGGAGGAAATCCAGAAGTCTACCGCTGAAACAAAACAGCTAAAAGATATGTTGTCCCAATTAAATAACAGCGTACATTCTGTTGAAAAAAGATGTGCTGATCTAGAAAAGAAAAACACTATCTTGGAAGAAGAAGTAAGATTTCTAAGACGCGGTATGCAAAGAAATAACTGTGTTATATTTAATGTCCCGGAAAGTGAAGGTGAATCAACAATAGAGAGGACAAAAGCAATATGTGAAAAGGTAGGAGTAAAAATTTCAGACCTTTCAATAAATAATTGTCTGAGATTAGGGACAAGTACTGGTAATAATTGCAGACCCATATTGTTATCACTGAATAGCTACCTATTAAAACAATCCCTAATGCAGAAGAGTAATGAATTTGTAGGTCTAAATTATCGTTTAGCACATGATAGGTCAAAGAAAGAAAGAGAAGAGGCTAAGAAAATATTTACCTCCATGGTAGCTCTGAAAAAAATAGACCCAGGGGCAACATATAAGGCAGGTGTCTTCAGATTACATGATCAATTTTTTAACCTAGAAGAAATACTACAAATAATTGATCAAAAAGAAGAAGAAATGGTAAAAAGAAAACGAACAGAAGATGAACCGCATAAAATTATTCACCCCTTCTTCCGAGCCCGAGCAGGTAGTACTTCAGGGAAGTCCAATATAGCATGACTACACCTACAGGAATCAACAATAGAAAATAACAACACTAATGGTAACCCAAAAAGCCTTCACAATCTGAAATTAATAGCATCAAACCACACGCGAGGAGACACCGGACTGGGGACTGTCTACCACAACACGGCTGATAAAGGACTGAAAATTTTAGCATACAATATAAAAGGTTTGGCGAATAAAATTTTTATTAGAGATTTTTTTAATTATGTACATGATTTTGACATTTTTTTTCTTTTAGAAACTCATATTGAAGAGTCTAATTATAGAAATTTTGAAAAATTTTTTGTTGATTATAAACTGTGTTGGGAATTTGCTGAAAGGACTAATAATTTTGGTAGAGCTAAGGGAGGGATATTATTAGGATTTAAATCTAAATTAGTCAAATATTGCAGTTTTTCCTGTGTAAAAGAAAAAAAGTTCATCAGAACTGTTTTTAATAACCAGGCTTCATATATTATTCCTATTTATTTAAATTGTAATCAATGGGCTGTTGATTTTGAATTAGTCAGAGATACATTATTGGATCTAAATAACTCTAGAATTATTGTAATTGGAGATGTTAACGCTAGGATATCGAACTGCCAAATTCTACCGGAGGAAGTCGTAAATTGTAATCCTATTATTCATTCAATTCAAAAATCGAAAGATAAAATAGTAAACTCTGAAGGGAAAAAATGGCTAGAATTTTGTAATGATCTTGACCTAGTCGTTTCAAACAGTAGGACTGAAGGAGATAAGGAAGGTATGTTACATACGTAAGCTCTACTGGCTGCTCAGTCATTGACCTCTGTTGTGTCAACACTTCCCTTCTACCATACGTTAAAGGTTTCAATGTTACCAATCAAATTTTCTCGGATCACTTGCCTTTAACATTGTGGCTGGATTTCCAATTTCCTAATAGAAAAGAGAATTGTCTGAGACTACTACCTAAATTAAAATGGCTTGAAAAAAATAAAGAATCATACAAACATAGGCTTGAAAATATAATAAATGACTCAGGCCACCAGTCTCAGAATATTAGTTTTTTGATCGAGTCAATTTATAACCCTTCTATAGTATTACTGAGCTTGATAAGCCGATATCACTTTCTGAATTGGAACTGGTTATCAGTAGAGCTAAGAACAACAAAGCTCCAGGCCAAGATCGAATACCCTACGAATTTTACAAACATGCTCCATTAAATTTACTTAATTGTTTAGTAAACAATTTTAATAAAATCTACACTGAAGAATCAACTCCTGATTGCTTTAAAAAAGCTATAATTTTCCCGTTATTCAAGAAAGGTGATATAGATCTAGTCACTAACTACCGAGGCATTTCCTTTATTGATACAATTGTAAAGTTGTACACCGGTGTCTTACTCAATAGATTAAATGACTGGTTAAATATTAACAATATATTGACAGAAAGCCAGGCTGGATTTAGAAGTGGATACTCCACTATTGATAATATATTTACTTTGGTAAATGCTATAAGGATTAAAACAGAACTTGACAATAGTAAAGTATATTTGTTTTTCGTTGATCTTAAATCGGCTTTTGACAGAATATCAAGGCAAGCTCTGTTCTATAAGTTATCGTCTATCGGAGTATCTACAAAATTTGTTAACGCTATTAAAAATCTCTATTGCAATTCTAAAGCCGCGGTTTGGAATGGTCACGAACTTTCTGGTTATTTTAATTCTTCAGCAGGAGTAAAGCAAGGTTGTATTTTATCCCCGATACTTTTTTCAATCTATTTGAATGATTTGGATGAAAATCTTGGAGGGGGAATTAACATTGGTTCAACGGTCATTAAAATTTTGAAATTCGCAGACGATCTAGTACTACTATCAAATGACCCTGTGTCGCTTCAAAATATGATTAATCAACTTGAAAAATATTGTCTGAACTGGAGTCTAGAAATTAATCTAGAAAAGTCAAAAATCGTGATCTGTAAAAAGAAAAGTGGTGGCAGAAGGAAGAAAAGTGAGGAATGGCATCTAGGAAAAAACAAAATCGAAATAGTGAATTCATACAAGTATCTAGGCGTCACTCTTACTCCATCTTTGTCTTTCCATAAGCATTTAAATGATAAACTCTCAATTGCTAAAAGAGGTTTAGGTAGTACTTGGGATAAAATTCTTAATAATCCACACATTCCTGTAAAATCAAAAATTAAAATATATAATGCGACTTCAAGATGTATATTTGGTTATGCTAGTCAGGTATGGGGTTTTAAAAAGTTTGAGGAGAGTGAAAAATTATTGAGGTTTTTTATTAAAAAATTGTTTTTCCTTCCGAAAAATACTCCTAACTACATAATCCATCTAGAAACTAATTTACCCAGTAGTTTTCAATATTATATTAAATTGCATTTTAGGTACATACTGAAAATAATGCAGCTACCAGATCACAGACTTCCAAAAATTATTGCATCTGAAATAATTAAACGCAACATCTATTGGTTTAAATCTTGGCAAGATCTATGTGCGAACCATAACATTTCAATAGCAAACAGTTCTAATTTTATACATAATTGGCAAGAAACTACTAACCACCTGCTTAAACAAATAAATGAAAGCCATAGTGAAGAAATGGAAATATTAGCTAGACAAGCCAGCCATAGAAATATTTACCCAAAATTATCTTATAACATAGGTTACATCCACACTTTAACCCTAAAGCAGTCCAGACTGATCATGAAAGCAAGAGGTGAACTATTTTCTTTAAATTGCAATCCTTTTCAACTTGATAAAATTCCCATATGCTCCTTGTGCAATTTGAAAGAGGCCGAAGATATAGAACATTTCTTGGCCAGGTGTCCGATTTTGTCAGAATTTAGAGTAAAATATTTTCATAAAGAAATAATCAATGAAGTATAACTTGTTCAATATTTGGACGGATATAATTGGGACCAACTATATTATTTTATTAGAGATGCTTTGAGCTACAGAAAAATGCTTATTACTGAATTTAATTGATAGCCTTCTCTGAGATATAAAGGTTAGTGTGTAGATAACTTTTGGTCCATTGTTGCTATTCAAAGTATATAAATATATATTTTATTTTATTTTTATTTTTTTTTATTTTTTTATTTTTTTTTATTTTTTTTTTCAAAAAATTGATTGTTGGTTATTAATTAATTAACTTGATCTATCGGAAGGAATGTCAAAGTCATATTTTTGTTTTTTGTTTTTCTTATAATATTGTTTACCTGTTTTACTATTGTTATTAGTTATTATTGTTTACATCCTATTTTTTATATGATACTATATGCGGGGACCAACTCCAGCTGACGGTCTACCGACCATTGCTGTTTGTGCTTTAATGTTGTGTGTTATGTATAGTTGTATGTTAATTCTGATTTTGTAAATATAAAATTGTATATGTAAATAAAGCACTATTAAATAAAATAATAAAAAAAAAAATAATGCCAGAGTTGATAAGATATAATAAAGATGAAAATCCTATTTACAATAATATAAAAAAGGACTTTTTTAATGATGATATAAATTTACTGTGATAAAAATAAAAAAGATATAAAATCAAATTAAGAGATCCCAGCCCTCACTTGAAATTATTTTTCAGTTTTCCGCCCTTAATTTTCTATAGAGCTATTGGCGGTCGGACGGACCAATAGCGTTATCATTTTTTCAACATTTTCGTTTTCAATTCAGAGTGTGAAATGTCGAGGGAAAAGATATATTTTCTACACTTTTCATCCTGCAATGGTTTCTTTTCTAAAAACAAAAAAATTGATTAAGTTTAAATCAATAAGCTTCGCATAGTTTCTTGTACTATTTACTTTTAATTCTGTTTATTTTAGGTTATTTATTTTCTTTGTAACATTTCTTATAATTTGTAATTGTTTTATTAACGTAATTTTGATATACTAACAACTCGTAAAAAAATATAGTTTATAATTTAAAATTTTTATGAAATTAACAGATATATAAAACATTTAATATAACATTTCTAAAAAATATATGTATGTCTACTTAGGTACGTTCCTACATGTATTTTTTTTAATTTCATGAATATTAGAGGAACATGGCGAGCAGACATAATAGTCATCATTTTCTTGTTCATATTTAGGACGAGTGGTAACGACCTATAATTAATAGATATAATTATTAAGAACGACTAAAGATGGCAGGAAAGGTCGAAACGTCTAGGGTAATAATAATAGAAAAAAAATACCAACAGTTGAGACTTAAATCTAAATCATTTGTGCCCCGTAAAATATATTGAAATTTAAAATAAATCAAGTTAATACCCAGCTTGTCATTTTTGTATGGAAACGACGCGGTGAAGTCACTCGTATAATGTAATGTTCAATTTAAGGTTATGAGGTTCTCTTCACGGCATAGATTATCGGAAATAGATTCGGAAGCAATATTCTAGTCTAAATAAATTCACTCTTATACGGTAGTTTATTAAGAATGGAAATAGTGTAGATGTTGGGAATGTTTTTTCTTGGCATCATAATAAGCATTGTTATATTTATTTAAGTATTTCAAAGTAAAGTTTAGGACTGATTCGCAAAATGAATTCGATATTACTTGAAAGGTTTCCAGCCTGGAGCCATAGTGCAGCGGCAGACTGACCATAGCTCCATAATCCCATTGGGACTAATTTTGCACTGTCCTTCCCACCGATGGCGTCTGCTCTCTCGGGTTCAAGGACTGTGACAAACTAGTCTAGGCCCAAGGATTATGGTAGCCCAGAATCAGCAGGCCCCGAGGACCTATATTTCTTTCCCTGAAGCTTAATTCCTTGTACCCAACCTACGGGCGGTGACTGATATCCTGGAAGACCACACTAGGCTGACGGGCCTCATATATCCGGTCGGGGGGGAGGGGTTAGGCTTGGACGGCGCACAGTGGTTGAAAATCGACTATTTTCGGGAAAAAAAACCTTGTCAAACCCGATTTGTGAGCCGCAAAAAAATAAAGTTGATGTTATCATGACCACGATTGAATTTTCTATAAAATGTATAGGTTGGAGCCCCGCTTAACCGGCTACTCGGATTAACCGACGGTGTTAAGAAAATAGAAATACAAATCATACATCAATTTTCGACTCGAGATCGGCTAGTTTAAGCATTTTTGCTGTTTCATGCTATTAATATCCTTGATAGTACTTGCAGTATCATTTTATTTCATGAAAACAGCCACGCTAAGTGAAGAAAAAAAAATCATACATAGGAGCAATCAATTATTTTTTTTCGTTATTTTTTAATTCTTAACTATTAAATGTATTATGATATTAAAATATAAGAGTGGGATTATCCGGCTTTCATATAATTTTGATAGGAGATGGTGGGATAGACTTTTCAATATAGGTTTAATAACTACAACTCTATCTGTGAAAATTCAGTTCCCTAATTCACCCTAAATAACAGCTGAACTTTTTTTTTTAATACCAATCTTCTAAAAACAAATGAATTCACAAAATATCAAGACCCAGTTTTTGGAAGGAAATCTGTACTGTACGACACACTCACCGAAATTGACGACGACTTGACAACTCCACTACCTTTATCTTATGATTCACCTCCGGTGTTTCACCCAAAAAAATCCTCAAAGCAATCAAGAAATATCCGAACAGAAAAGCATCGAGCTATGATTTTATCACTCCCTTTATTCTTCGTCACCTACCTCGAAAAGCTGTTCTGTTTCTTACACACAACCTGTTATCCTCTTCTTTGGGAACTCTCTTCACTCAAAATCATTATAAAATCACAATTAATCCTTCATCTTCCCGTCCTAACACACTCTATCTATAATGCGGAAAGTATTTGAAAAACTTTTCTTGAACCGAAGCCTTTACTTGAAAACAGTGAAATGACACCGAGTCATCAGTTTGGTTCTGCGCAAGCCACTCTTCATTTTTTAAATAATTTTATTTTTATTTCTATGAGCTTCCTGCCACTGTCTGTTAAAACAAGGCAAGAAAGTTTTCATGAGAAACCAGTTTATTTTTTACCAAGTTATCCGAGGTCATGTAAATAAACTTATTAATAATTTCCAAATTCATTCTAAAATCACGGTAGGTGAAAAAGTTGATTTATTATCGACCTAACATCGATTCAGACTGACTTTATAAATGATGCTACAGACCTGGTAAGTAAGGCATGATGTTTTACTAAACGATTAGTAATATCCTAATTCGAAGCAAAATTGATGGAATGTGTCAGGTAACTATTCTAGTAATTAATATTGAAAAGAAAAAGAATATTCCAATACCTTAAAAAAAATGTTTTTTTTCCGCCTTTCAACCACTGTGCGGCGTGGCGTTCATTGGCGGGTGGTCACCTGAACGAAGCGGTCACCCATCCAAGTACTAAACACGCTCGACGTTGCTTAACTTTGATTACCTATTGAAGCTCCTTTGTCCACTCCGCCATCCCGGCCTACTTTTAAGGATATTTTATATTTAATTGCTTTTTATTCATTTTTTACTTTCACTTACCTATATATGAAATATATAGTAAGTGGAAGTATTGCGATCGTGAAAAATTTCGACTTCCGGTTTTCAACGGAAATACACGCTTTGGGACCCCCTGAGTCGAAATAACCAAGTCCCGCGAAATGGTCTGTGTGTGTGTGTCTGTGTGTGTGTGTGTGTGTGTGTGTCTGTGTGTGTGAACAGACTAGCTCAAAAACTATAAACCGTGCGATCCTGAAATTGGGTATTTAGTGTAGGTATATGCCCGCGATGTGACAGCGTAAATTTCATCAAAATTACTTAAACGGAGGGGGTACTTTACTTAATAACTTTTTGTGTTTTTTTCGATTTTCTCAAAAACGGCTCTAACTATTTTGATTAAACTAAGTATTTCATCTATTTATATGCCCGAGATATGACTGTAAAAAATTCATCAAAATTGATTAACCGGAGGGGGGACTTTACTTAATAAATTTTGTAACATTTTCACGTGTTTTTTTGATTTTCTCAAAAACGGCTTTAACGATTTTGATTAAACTTAGTATTTGATTTATTCATATGCCCGAGATATGTCTGTAAAAATTTCATCAAAATTGATCAACCGCAGGGGGCACTTTACTTAATAAATTTTGTACCATTTTTACGTGTTTTTTTTTTATTTAGTCAAAAACGGCTTTAAAGATTTTGATCAAACTGGGTATTTGATGTATGTATATGCCAAATATGTGATAGCCAACATTTCATCAAAATTGATCAACCGAAGGGGGGACTTTACTTAATAAATTTTGTATCGTTTTCACGGGTTTTTTTATTTACTCAAAAACGGCTTTAACGATTAACAAAAATAAGATATGAATGTAGAAAAATGTGTGACTTTGGGAAATGATATTTAACAAAACACGTAAATTTCTTATCTAAGTAAGTTGGTAAGTGAAAGTTGTGTGTTGCGCGCACGCACCAGATTTTTTTACTTGCCTTCGAAACACCAACGGTCAACAATATATTTCTTTTGTAAAATCCTTGATATGAGGAATTCAAATTAATACTTTATTTGACTAATGAAAAAACGCCTTAAATGAAAGGACACAGAACGGTGCTCTACCCTCAATTTTTTTCCATATTTATCGAATAATTTAATGTAATTAATATTCGATTTCAAAGGAATCATAGCTGTGTAAAAGAAGAACCTTAGATAGATTTTTTTTCTATAAATATCGAAGCAACGTTTGATTTTAAACTTTCTTCGAAAAATGTTACTGTATAAACAGGCCTTGGCGTTATTTTTCACGCGTTTAATCACATTGGCGTGATTTTCTCATATTCACGTTTTATTTTTGTTGATATTTGTTTAAATGGTTTAAACCCGGATTAGTGTTATATTGTAACACTCATGTGGGATTAAATAATTTCGATTAATCGAAAATTACGATTTACAATGCCACACAAACAATATAAACTAATCAATTAGATGAAAATGTATCAAGTTGTGACGAGACTTAATAAAACAAACGTAAGCATATGATCCATCTTCAGAGTAAGATTAAACCATCAGTCCATCGCTCCTTATGCCTGGAAGGTTCTAGGCAAACATAGAAGGCACTGGAATAGTCACTAACATGTACTCAAACAGTTTGTTCTAACAATATTCTAGAATTCTTTCTAATCATATGTTTAATTTGTTTAAAGTCCTTTTATGTTACTGAGACTAATCGGACGAAGCTACACTAGGAGTCCTAAATTTTGCCTAACCAGGTATAATTAGGATAGGGATCTATAACGAGTAACTGACAGCGTACAGGCTTGGGGCCTCTATTATACGTCCTATCCGAGGGACGGCATAGCAAAGGATGTATTACACCCATTAAAAAATCCAAGGGACGCTAACCCGGGACCTGTAGTATTGTAAATTTCTAAATTCTAAATTCTAAATTCTAAAAAAACCACAGGTGACCCCATGAATACAATTTAATAGGACGTTTGAGAAACCCGCATTCCGAAAAATTCATATGATTGGAAAAGTGACTATACGACTATACATACGATGAAAAGCTCTAAAAATGCAGTGGTTTTTATATGGGTGCCAAGTCATATCGGCATAGTCCTAAGTTTCATTAAAGAAGTGGGACTCTACCCTCTCATTTATGGGCTAAGACATTTCAAACTCGCGGGTCAGGATAACCGTAGTTGTTTTTCACCCTTTATAAATCCAAATAAAAAAAAATCTGGTGTTTGCGCGCAACACACAACTTTCACTTACCAACTTACTTAGATTAGAAATTGACGTGTTTTGCTAAATATCATTTCCCAAATTCACACATTTTTCTACATTCATATCTTATTTTTGTTAATCGTTAAAGCCGTTTTTTGAGTAAATAAAAAAAACACGTGAAAATGATACAAAATTTATTAAGTAAAGTGCCCCCTCCGGTTAATGAATTTTGATGAAATTTTAACAATCATATTTCGGGCATATAAATACATCAAATACCCTGTTAGATCAAAATCGTTAAAGCCGTTTTTGAGTAAATAAAAAAAACACGTGAAAATGATTCAAAATTTATTAAGTAAAGTCCCCCCTCCGGTTAATGAATTTTGATGAAATTTTAACAATCATATCTCTGGCATATAAATACATCAAATACCCTGTTAGATCAAAATATTTAATGCTGTTTTTGAGTAAATAAAAAAACTTGTGAAAATGATATAAAATTTATTAAGTAAAGTCCCCCCTCCGGTTAATCAATTTTGATGAAATTTTAACAGTCATATCTCGGGCATATACATACATCAAATACCCAGGTTGATCAAAATCTTTAAAGCCGTTTTTGAGTAAATATAAAAAACACGTGAAAATGATACAAAATTTATTAAGTAAAGTCCCCCCTCCGGTTAATCAATTTTGATGAAATTTTAACAGTCATATCTCGGGCATGTACATACATCAAATACCCAGTTTGATCAAAATCGTTAAAGCCGATTTAGAGTAAATTTAAAAAAACTCGTGAAAATGTTACAAAATTTATTAAGTAAAGTCCCCCCTCCGGTTAATCAATTTTGATGAAATTTTTACAATCATATCTCGGGCATATTAGTACATCAAATACTCAGTTTAATCAAAATCGTTAGAGCCGTTTTTGAGAAAATCGAAAAAAACCTAAAAAGTTATTAAGTAAAGTACCCCCTCCCTTTAAGTAATTTTGATGAAATTTACGCTGTCACATTGCGGGCATATACCTACACTAAATACCCAATTTCATGATCGCACGGTTTATAGTTTTTGAGCTAGTCTGTTCACACACACAGACACACACACACACACTCACACACACACAGACCTTTTCGCGGGACTTGGTCATTTCGACTCAGGGGACCCCAAAACGTGTATTTCCGTTGAAAACCGGAAGTCAAATTTTTTCACGATCGCAATACTTCCACTTACTATATATTTCATATATAGGTAAGTGAAAGTAAAAAAATAATTATTCCGACCTGATTCAAATACTAAGGATAGCTAGTAACCGGTCACACTTGCCCGACACCGGGTTAACCGACCTGTTACTGTCTATCATTCGTATTTCAATCAGATCCGATACACGGCCGTACACGGGTTAAGTGTGACCAGACCTTTACTCCCGGCGTGAACGTGTTAAGCCTATCTTCTTCGATTTGCTAGCTAACCATACCAAAATTTAAAACCGATATAAGTAAATGATGTCCTCGGATACTTACAAATGTAATAAAATTTAAACAGAAATTTTTGAAAATATACGCTTCCAATCAACACGTATATAAAATACATTTTTTTTCATATTCTGCCCCTTATAACGAAGAAATGCGATTCTAGCTGCGAGAGTGATAGAGGAATAAGCAGCTAAAATCATGCATGTAAATTTTCTAGAGCTGTGAAGAAATCGGTCACAGTTTGTTACCAATAGCCGATTTGTTTGTGAATAAACATGATTTATTCATATATACATTGTTTGTTGGTTTCTTTTCTCTTTAAATTGCAAATATATAGTAAAAACTGTTAAGCGATTAGCGCAACTCTCTGTGTAATATTACTATTATACAATTGTTTGTTTATTTATTTTTTCTAACGTCACTTTATGCCACTAAGGCTAATTGGACGATTACATACAGTGGAAGTCCTAAATTTTGCCTATCCAGGTATATTTAGGAGAGGGATCCTTAACGAGTACCTGACATCGTACAGACTCGGGACCTCTATTTTACGTCCTACCCAAGGGACGGCATAGCCAAGAATTTTTTACTCTCATTAAAAACTTCTAGGGCCACCTCGGGAAGCGAACCCGCGACCATTGGTAGAGTAGTTTGCCATGCTAACCACTAAACCATAGGTGACCCTGCCATATGTTATTTGTTTATCTTTACGTTACAATATTGTAAAATTTCTGTGGGTTAACGATATTTTTTCAACGAAGATATAAAATTATCAATGCCACACGAATAATAAAAGTACAATTAATTGAACAAGTTACAAAAATTATAACTTTGTAACACAAATAGTCATATAGCTAGAGCTTCACAATCAAGACCGATACTAAGTGTCCAGTCAATCGCTTCTTTTTTATATTTGTACGGAGAAGGTGCTAGAACCTCGTGGAACGTCGTGGATGGGGTTCGAACTTCTCAGTCACAAACACGTCTATGACAGTTTGTTTCAAAGGTCTGGGACTTTGAAAGAATACGTTTTTGTTTCTTTTTTTTAAACGTTGGAATAATGTTATAATTGAGCGTTGATTAATTTCGATCCCCGTTTCCTGTAATATGATTGGTTCACTATAATTATAAAAGTTACTAATTGCTTAAGTTATATAATTACTGTCGTTTAACTTGCAGTTCGAACCGAAACGTGTATTGAAACTGGTTCTACCGACAACATATTATTCTCTCAATAAAGGTATTACCTATTTCTACTATTATTTTCGTTTTTATATTCCTTAACACCTTTTGTACTATGTCATATTCGGACTATATTATATATGTATATACCTGGTGAATCGAAATGTGACTAGTTTAAAGCACCAATATTGTGATAATATCCTTTGAACCTTTTTTTTAATTACATGAAGATTAATGTAGTTTATGAAGAAAAAAATAGCATCACAATTATTACATAAAATTCAAGGGATTTAAAGGTTTTTTACCATTCGTTATTTTTATTTTAATAAAAATAAACCTAAATTTATCTAAATCTAAACAGTTGTATCTATATTATTAACCGACTTCGAACGAAAGAGGAGGTTACTCTATTCGATACGTATGTGACTTTTTTTTTTGTGTGTTTTTTTTTTTATGTACGTTCACCGATTACTCAGAGATGGATAGACCAATTGGAACGAAACCTTATGCATCTTGTAGAGTATTTTCCCAAGGTGGTCCCATTGAAATCTTTTTTGGGTTCTTAATTTATTTAAGAAGTTATCGGGAAAAAATATTAAATTAATTATTTAATTATCGCTCAAAATGTTTACTTATTGGGAAAACATATGGCATATGTAACATAAGGTATGCTCCAACAAGCTATTAAAACTAATTGATAACTAACAAATCGCAATTTTGTTTTACTGCTGGATGCATCAAATGGGAAAACCAACCAATCAAATTCAGAATCAAAAGAGTGGGGGGGAGTTGGAATAAGTTGGGGGGAATAAGTGCTTGTTGGAACAACCCTATACATAACCTTAACCAATATTTCAAAAATAGATTTAAATATGATATATAATATCGCAGTCGTTTACTGTAGCGATAATAGCATAAATATTAGAAAGATATATATATTCACCGATAACAGTAAACCTTCTTAATTTAGATCTAATCGACGGTTGGACACCATAATCATAAGACCAAAAAACTCGTGGAATTCCAAGAAAGGCTGAGTATTGATAATCGTTTTAAAGCAGAATTTAAGACTTCTTCAAGTCCTGAAAGATCGTTTAAATTTAAAATCGTAGATTTTATTGATTTAAATTAGATTTTGATTTCTATCTTTTACTGAGTATGCACATTAAAAAGGAATACAATAATTCCTGGAAAAGCTTATTTTCAGTTTACTTAACAAAGGATTCAGATACCTCGGTCTTCTTCCGGATACACTCGGTCACTGTTAAATATCTTGTCGGAGATCTTGTGCCGATTCTTCATGGGTGACATTTCTGTTATGTTATCCGGATTACTATTATCGGTTTTTAATTTTGTTTCTACAACTATTGAGGCTTTTGCTGATGTCCATCCATCAATAAAAATGCCAAGTAAAACTTGATAACTCCCCGAAAACAACCTCATTCTATGAAAGTCCCCTCAGCGAAAATTTTGCAGTCATGAAAATAATTGATAAAAATAATGATAAATGCTACGCCATTAGAATTGAAGCAACAGTTTTTAGCAATTTATTTTCTGAATAATGTTTTATTACGAAGGATATAATTCTTAGTGCTTCGATAATAAATTTAGTCAAAAATTCATCGAAGGGAATGACGAACATAATTGAATAAAACTTTTGAATTAAATCAGTAGGCTAATATCGAGAATAATAATATCCTTCGTAATAATAAATTAACCATAAAATGAGTCCCAAACTCTGTTGCTTCAATCCTAGCGGGGCAGTCTTTTTGCTATCGATCAAATTTATGGCTGCCCTTTTTTTGCTGGGACTTCTATCCACTGATGTTATTCAATCTACTTTTCCAACGATCGATTTAAATAAAGCAATATTAACGGTCCCTACCGGGGGCCGTTAATATAATATCGCCATAGTTTTCAGAAGGATATTCAAGCAATCATAATTCCAAAATTACTTTCCAATTTATTATAGGTCATATTACCATCCTCATAGATTCTCCATTAACGATATCTTGTCTAAAACCGGCCAAAATCTCGACTATTCAGTGACGTATCTACTTCATCTTGGAATGGCCGGATTTATGTATTTATGTATATTTAACTCAACACATCTCAGAACACTGATGATGTATGTAAATGACAAGTAGTGACGACAATATTTAGCAAAGGAAAAATATTGTCATTGTGGAAAAACATTTTATGTGTTCTCTTCCCAATGGAACATTGATCTTCTTAAAAAAAAAATCCATTTATAATCATAAAACGTAGTGTGTTGAAAGTTGTATAATAGACCCACCGCTTTCCCACTTGTGTATTCATAAAATTGAAAAGGTGACTATTTATATAATTATTGTATAATAAAAAGGCCTGGGAAAGACAAACCTGGTAGAGCGTAAAAAGATTTCGAATTTTTTTTTTTAAACCAACGTACGGTTTTCTACATTTGTTATCTTCTCCAAATAAAAAGTGTGAAATAAAACACATTTTATAAAAAATATTAAACCGACTTCGACACCTAGGAACCAGTAAAAATAAATTCACTGAAAAGTATGAAATAATTACCTTCTCATTTTTATGAATACACCCCAATTTTGAAAATGGTATAAAAAGTGGAAAAATGCAATAAGACGAATAATTTTATTTTGATTTGTACAAATACACACTAATTGTTAATAAAAATTATTTAATTAAAATATTAAATACTATGTTCAATACAACACAATCTTTTCGGAGGCGGCGCAAAATTTAAAATTTTTAACGCTAGACATTATGAAAATTATCTAAATGGATCTTCTCTTCCCATCTATTGATTTCAATGCCCACTAATGGAATTATATCAGTAACATGTTATTTCTATTTTGCGCCGCCTCCGAAAAGATTTTGTTGTATTGAACATAGTATTTAATATTTTAATTTAATAATTTTTATTAACAATTAGTATGTATTTGTACAAATCAAAATAAAATTATTCGTCTTATTGCATTTTTCCACTTTTTATACCATTTTCAAGATTGGTGTGTATTCATAAAAATCAGAAGGTAATTATTTCATACTTTTCAGTGAATTTATTTTTACTGGTTCCTAGGTGTCGAAGTCGGTTTAATATTTTTTATAAAATGTGTTTTATCTAATGATTTCTTTTTCATAATAATTCGAAACAGAGGAAAATGCTCAGGGCGAAATCTTTCGAGTTTTAATCTTGAAGTAATTGTGTTGTTAAATATCAAGACGCTCGTGTTTACTTTCAATATGGTTGAGTGTTTGTTGTGACATCTCAGGTCAGAATACTTGTACAAATACAATTTTCTATATTACCCTTCTTTCCTAAAAACACTTCACGTTGTTTCTTATTGTAAATAAATCAGGACACATAACGTTGCCGGAGTTTGTTCTCAGATTGAAAATGAGTGAAGAAGAAAAAATAAATAAATAAAACAGGTTGTTAATCATCCTCTACTCCAATTGTTTAGGTAACCCATTTGTTATTTTTTATATGTGTTTAGTTTAATTTTTAGTTCATCATTTTTAAACCAATTCTAAATTCAATAATTAATAAGTTCTAAATCCAGTAATTAATATAATGTCTTTAATGTATAATTAATTTATTAATTTAATTAATCTAATCTTAGTTCGTGGCTGACCACCATTTTAAATTATTTTTAAATAATTTATTTTTTGAAGAGAAAAGATTTGGCTCCGCCGGGAGTCGAACCCGGGTCTCCTGCGTTACATGCGAGGATGCTACCCACTACACCACAGAGCTCGGCTCAAGGCAGAGCAAATCCTTCCTCTTCACTGATACCTACTCCCCCTATCTCACAAGTTTTGTGAATAGTAGCGGGAGGTGGACAAATTTTGTCCAATTTATGATATTTATTGACATAAGTCAATTTTTTAAATTATTTTAATTAATCTAATCTTAGTTCTTGGCTGTCCACCATTTTAAATTATTTTTAAATAATTTATTTTTTGAAGAGAAAAGATTTGGCTCCGCCAGGAGTCGAACCCGGGTCTCCTGCGTTACATGCGAGGATTCTAACCACTACACCTTGCTGCTAGAGATGCTAACCTACATAAATTATTTAAAAATAATTTAAAATGGTGGTCAGCCACGAACTAAGATTAGATTAATTAAAATAATTTAAAAAATTGACTTATGTCAATAAATATCATAAATTGGACAAAATTTGTCCACCTCCCGCTACTACTCACAAAACTTGTGAGATAGGGGGAGTAGGTATCAGTGAAGAGGAAGGATTTGCTCTGCCTTGAGCCGAGCTCTGTGGTGTAGTGGTTAGCATCCTCCCATGTAACGCAGGAGACCCGGGTTCGACTCCCGGCGGAGCCAAATCTTTTCTCTTCAAAAAATAAATTATTTTAAAATTAATTTATTAAGTTTTTTGAAATTGAATATCATACCAATCGATATTAATTATCCAATTAAGATTAGTTTAGTGTTATGTGCGTGGGCGTTTGTGATTGGTCAAGACGCCAGGAAACAAAAGACGCTTCATAGAGCAGTCAGGTGTTGATTCTCGTCAGCTGAGTACCTACATATTACTCTATCACGCTTCAATATTCTTTAAAAACATTTATGACATTCTCGTTCACCCAGGGTGTTCATTTGTGTATTGCGCACATTTGCAGACATTATTTTAGAAGACGGATCGAAGAGGAAGATTAAGTTCCCAGCTGGATGGACATTTCCGTTCTTCCACTATTTTTCTTTCGACATTAACTCTCCCAAAACTATCCTTTTCTTATCGGGATACGTGAAATAAGCCGAAGCGTATTCCCTTCAAGCCATTTCACACATAACCTCCCTCTTTTTTTCCCGGGTCGTCCTTTTTATTTTGTTTCTTTTACTTAACAATATTATATGAAAAAATAGATAGTCACTTTTTAAAAATAATAATGATAATATAAATATTATATTGTTCATCCCAATTGTGCCTTATGCATTTTAGTGTAAGTGGGTATATCTATTGCTACCCACTCTCCGGTCCATCATTCGCCTCTACCGATCAATTCTTTTCTTTCCTTTTTCTCATCACTTTTACCAATCTATCAACATCATTATTTCATCTACCTACTTATGTTACACCATAACAATTTGGACTAGAAAGGGCTACATTTGAATTAGTAAGGGTTTTCGTGATATGAAAAGTGTTATTGCTGAGTTGGGAAAGGTTATAGTTGACTTGGAAAAAGTTCAAATAGACTTGGGAATGCTATATTAGCCCTGATACAAGATCCAGGTTTTTTTATTCGGAAAGGAGCTGTCGTAGATATACAAAAAAATCCTGTACCAATATAACCCATGAAGAGTTTTGGGTGCTGTGTAAGGAAGCAGTATTGTTTATTGTTCAGCGGTCTTGCAAGGAGGTGATTTGACCGTGATCACGCTCAACCCCCGGCTTTCTCCCTTTGATTTTTCAATTAAGGGTATCCATTGTATAGGGCCAACCTGTGACAGAATTTTCTCCTGCCAATGCCCGATTCGAACTTAACTAATAGCTACCCAAGTCCCCTACATAGATATATAGGTAAATAACAATTTGAGAGAAATTAATTTAATTAAATATATAATAATTTAATATTATATTAAAATAAGTATTTATTTATCTATTTTTAATCATAAAAAGCTGGATTTATTAAATTTTATTACTAGTTTTCAATTTTTTTGGTAATGAAGAAATTTTCATCCCACTTTTATATTTTCTTGTATGGATAGATATACTACTACCTATTTTTTACGAAAAATATAAAAGTTTTAAAACAGGCACTTTTTGAGAAAATTGAAATTAAAATTTTACTTTTAGTTTTAAGAAATTTCTTTAGTACCAACCTATATATTGTTGTCTATCATATGAAAAGGCATGGGATGCGCTGTTAAAGACACCAGTTTCATAGTCCAAGTAAAATTTGGAAAACATCTACAGCTATTTTTAATCATGATTTTTTCTGTTTCTGGACCTATTTTTGAGGGCTTTCGAGGCCAATAATTCAAAAACGGGTAGACATATCTCAATAATATTTCACAATTGTTCTAGTAGATACTAGCAGTACATATACACCAAATTTCAAGAAAATCTGTAATGGTGAGGCTCAAGCCTGTGTTGATTTGACGTGGAATAGCCCTCGTCTATTCCTAGGTCTATCTATGTCCTAGTTAAATATTTCTGACAATTTCTATCACTACAGGCACTAGAGATACTTCACCGACTGCAGTTCACACTTTCTTCTTTATTGATTTCCCTTCTCTGATCACTGAAATGACAGAGGTTTACGTTCACCTTCTGCTTGCAAAGGACGAGCAGCAGATTGGACAACTGTACCCGAATTCGTCAAAGGGAATTTCGATTTCCGCATAATAGCAACCACACCTGACAAGGGACAGAATATCGCCCGCCTAGGGTTGAAGCCAATCCAATACAGAATATATTTCTTGACAAACATCGGCGAATATTTTCATATATCAAACATAACAGTGTTTCTTCTATTGAGGCCGAATCCCCAACCAATATCTCTTCTGTCATTCTGTCTACACTATTCTATTTAATTCTAATGCATATTTTGTCACTTTTGGTATATTTTTCCTTCATCTTTTCTATTTTCCTTTATACTCCAGCTATACAGATAATACTGTAACATTAAAGTGGGTTAACAATATATAACACGTGCTATGACAGTTTTTCCAACTGTTAGTCAATCATCGTTATTGTTTCTACGCTAAACCAAAGTAGAGAAAACTGTCATTTTCAGAAAAAAATTAGATTTTAAAAATAAAAACAATAAAAAATTTTATCTCCGGGGTCACCTGAGGTATAGTGGTTAGCATGGCTACCTACAATACTAAAGGTCGCAAGTTCGCTCCCAGCGATGGAGGTCCCGAGCCTGTACGATGTCAGGTACTTGTTAAAGATCCCTATCCTAATTATACATGGATAGGAAAAATTTAGGACTCCCATTGTAGCATCGTCCGATTAGCCTTAATGGCATTAAGTGACATTAAACAAACAAACAAACAAATTCTGTCTCCTCAACAGGTTGAGATAGGAAACTCGTTTCTGCGCCACCATAGTCCTGAACACCAATAGTTGACATCGATGTCAACTATTGAAATTAAGGATTAAATTTTGTTCTAACAGTTGACACCTACATTTAAGCCCTAAGACATTGTATAAGGCTGAGGCTATGCATGGATGTAAACTATAAACACACACGATGTCAACTTTACAAACAGAATATTCCACTAGTTGACACGTTTGAACGGATAGTTGACACCCCTATCGAACATTGGTTAGGATGGAGCTAGATCAGTGATTCCACCACCGATATTAAACCCAGATATTTTTCAAATCAAGCAAATTATTTTAAACTATCAGTTTCATCTGAGTAAAAAATACCAATAGTTGACATCGATGTCAACTATTGCAATTAAGGAATAATTTTTGTTCTAATAGTTGACACCCACATTTAAGCCCTAAAACATTGTATAAATAAATCGAAAAGGATATCAAATGATTCTCATGAACTAAATGGATATCATGAAAGAGTTAAAAAATAATTGAACACAAATAAACCAACTAAAAAGCTTATTTAACTTGACTTCCACCTTAATGAAACAGGGTAGCAGAAACCAAGTTTTCAGGCCACTAGAAAATTCGCCATTACAACCTCCCACAAATAAGCTTGAGTTTTCATCAAACTAATGTCGATGGCAGCACAGCTAACTAGTATAAATTGGCAAATTACCGCCAAATTTTGAACCAAAATAATCAATCCTGAATCTTATTATTCACACTTTTTGTGCAAAATGTCAACTATTGGAGCACTGTCAACTATTGGTACAGTTACCCTACACTGTCATATTCAGAAATAATTGCACCATGGGAAAATTATTCAGTAAAAACAGAGATAAAGATAAATTAGGATTATAAACCAATATAGTTTATGAAATACTGTAAGAAGATAATTGTTGAATATTTTATTTCGGTATACCGGGACAATATCTTAAACGGGGTCACCTGTGGTGTAGTGGTTAGTATAGCAACCTACAATACTAAAGGTCGCGAATAGTGGCCCTAGGATTTTTTAAAGGGAGTAAAAAATTCTTTCTGCCGTCCCTCGGATTGGACGTAAAATGGATGTCCTGAGCCTATGCGATGTCAGGTACTCGTAAAAGATCCCTATCCTAATTATACCTTGATAGGCAAACAGATTGAGATAGGAAACTCGTTTCTGCGCTATACTACCCCGATTAACATGCAGTATAACCTAATTTTTACTTTCACTTACCTATGTATGAAATATATAGTAAGTGGAAGTATTGCGATCGCGAAAAATTTCGACTTCCGGTTTTCAACGAAAATGCACGTTTTGGGACCCCCTGAGTCGAAATAACCAAGTCCCGCGAAATGGTCTGTGTGTGTGTCTGTGTGTGTGTGAACAGATTAGCTCAAAAACTATAAACCATGGGAACCTGAAATTGGGTATTTAGTGTAGGTATATGCCCGCGATGTGACAGCGAAAATTTCATCAGAATCGCTCAAAGGGAGGGGGTTCTTTATTTAATAAATTTTTACGTTTTTTCGATTTTCTCAAAAACGGTTCTAACGATTTTGATTAAACTGATTATTTGAACTATTTATATGCCCGAGATATGACTGTAAAAATTTCATCAAAATTGATTAACCGGAGGGGGGACTTTACTTAATAAATTTTGTATCATTTTCACGTGTTTTTTTTATTTACTCAAAAACGATTTTAACGATTTTGATTAAACTTGGTATTTGATGTATTTATATACCAAAGATGTGATAACCAACATTTCATCACAATTGATCAACCGGAGGGGGGACTTTACTTAATAAATTTTGTATCATTTTCACGTGTTTTTTTTTATTTACTCAAAAACGGTTTTAACGATTTTGATCAAACTTGGTATTTGATGTATTTATATGCCAAAGATGTGATAACCAACATTTCATCTCAATTGATCAACCGGAGGGGGGACTTTACTTAATAAATTTTGTATCATTTCCACGGGTTTTTTTTATTTACTCAAAAACGGCTTTAACGATTAACAAAAATAAGATATGAATTTAGAAAAATGTGTGACTTTGGGAAATGATATTTAGCAAAACACGTCAATTTCTAATCTAAGTAAGTTGGTAAGTGAAAGTTGTGTGTTGCGCGCACGCACCAGATTTTTTACACTATGTCTGGGACACCCAGTATAAGGAGCGATTAAAGGACCCAGTTAGTCTTAATATTTGTCTTGACTGTGAAGCTCAAGCCATTTAATTTATGTTACAAAGTGATAATTCTGTAACCTATTCGAATATTTATGTTGTTATAATTGAATTGGCATTGATAATTGTATATTTTTAATTAATAAATATTTGTTAACTCACAGAAGTGTTACAACATTTTGTTTTTAGTGAAATGTTGAGTAAGAACTATTGTAGAATTAATTTAAGAATATAAGTGATCTTAATAGAAGCTATTATTGTAAAACTATTATGAAAATTATAATTTATGTGCCATTCTTGAATGTAAAAAGTAATTGCTTAAACAATGAATTATTCATTCATTCATAAAAATATGCTAATTTCATCAATATTCGAGTTTTATTATGCTTCCTATTAATGTATGGTATAATATAAAATTATAAATTGAATTTCCCATATGCCTTGAATAATTTCATTCGGTACTGAACCGATTCTGGACCACCCACATCCGCGAGTGATTGCCCCCATTTGGTGAATAGCGACCCAATATCGAAGATCAAAGCCGTCCCTGCAACTGTTTAACACTTCAAAGGCCTGCCCTGCAGCGAGCTACTAAGGAATGGCTGCTTTTAGTCCTAGTACCTTATAAAATCCGATGTTCAATTCATCAAAATTGAAAAAAAAAAAAAATCTGGTGCGTGCGCGCAACACACAACTTTCACTTACCAACTTACTTAGATAAGAAATTAATGCGTTTTGTTAATGCCACTTCTCAAAGTTACGCATTCTTTCCACATTCATTTCTTATTTTTGTTTTCATTTGCTCTATAATCCCCTCAGAACATTTTAATAATGATAACGCTTACCTGATATTAAGTGACACCTAATTTTCATTGAACATGACGAATATAGTGAAAATCGTAAAAGCCGTTTTTGAGATAATCAAAAAATTGGAAAAAAAGTTATGAAATAAAGTGCACCCTCGGGTTGATCAATTTTGATGAAATGTTGGCTATCACATCTTTGGCATATACATACATCAAATACCCAGTTTGATTAAAATCGTGAAAGCCGTTTTTGAGTAAAAAAACAAAACAAATGAAACTGATACAAAATTTATTAAGTAAAGCCCCCCCCCCCTCCGGTTGATCAAATTTTGATGAAATTTTTACGGTCATATCTCAGGCATATTAATACATCAAATAATCAGTTTAATCAAAATCGTTAGAGCCGTTTTTGAAAAAATCGAAAAACACGTAAAAAGTTATTAAATAAAGTACCCCCTCCATATGTGCAATTTAGATGAAATTTTGCTGTCACATCGCGGGCATATACATACACTAAATACCTATTTTCAGGTTCGCACGGTTTATAGTTTTTGAGATAGTCTGTTCACACAAACACAAACACACACCATTTTGCGGGACGTGGTTTATTGGACTCAGGGGACCCCCAAAACGTGTATTTCCGTTGAAAACCGGAAGTCGAAAATTTTCACGATCGCAATACTTCCACTTACTATATATTTCATATATAGGTAAGTGAAAGTAAAAAATTACAGTCTATTTAATAATTAAAAAAAAAATAGGAAACGTTAATAAAATCATGATTAATAAATAACGAGCATACCCGACCATGCGTTTCTGTGGCTTAGTAGCTATAAAGCGTTGAAATAATTAAATAATATCCTATTTTTCCTTTATCTTCTTCTTCTTTTTCTAATTTCTTTGGTTGTTCTATTTTTATTATTATGTGTTTTTATTATTTCAGATTATTACATCCAACATCTATTCAAATTGTCCTCTTTATTTTTCGTTTATAAGTACAACGTTTCGGATTTATTGTTTGTCCATTTTCAAGCATCTAAAACATTTTTCATTCTATTTAAAACACAATATATAAAATTATATTACACTTCAACAACTTACAAAACTTTTTATTTTTAACTCTAATCTTTAAAAAAATCTGGTGCGTGCGCGCAACACACAACTTACACTTACCAACTTACTTAAATTAAGAAATTGATGGGTTTTGTTAATTGCCACTTCTCAAAGACACATTTTTCCACATTCATTTCTTATTTTTGTTTTTATTGGCTCTATAATTTTTTTTTATTATTAAATAAAAGGTTTTACTTGTGGTAATTCGGCAATGCAAGCATAATACTCCAAGTCGTCTGGTTTTATAATTCTCTATGTAGTTGTTGAAAACTTCATTTAGTTACCATGAAACAATTAATTTCATTAAATGAACAGAACGGCTTTAATTATAAACAATGGTCTGTCATTAAGGCTTACTACGCCGCACAGTGGTCAATAATTGCTTTTTGGCGGACATAAATCTGCCATTTCCACAATTTCACAGATAAATCGATGGGATCCTTTTTATTACCTTTTATATAAAATTTAAAAACCAAGAAAACAATTCTCGTTAAAATTGCTTCGGTGTAAGTGTCCTTTTTGCTTACCCAAACCCAGGTTTCTTGAGTGTTAATAGACAGTTATCGTTAGAATGAAAAAAAACATGGAAGAACTCAATATTTTTCAGAATTTTCTTTTGTATTTTTTTAGTCTAAGGGTGGGCTTTCATACCACCGAGTATCCAAAAGAAAGTTCAAATTGCATAGAAGTTATGGGTATTTTAAAAACAACTAAAAATTCAACATTAAACACGAGTTTCTCCTTTTAGAAATAAGATATCAATATACCGATTTCACTGAAAGTTTACATTCAACGGCTTGTATATTACGTATGAGCAACATGAATTTGGTTCGCTTTTTATGGTACAAAAGCAATTTAAATACTACTTTTTTTCAATAAAAACCGTTTTTCTCGGTTTCGAAGAGGTGCTCCCCAGAGTTATCAGTGGGGTAATTTCTATTCTTACTTGTACTACGACCAAATAAAAAGATCAGTTAAATTCACTTGCGCCTTTTTTAGAAAAGTATGTTTTGTATATTGTTGTATGTTTACAGAAAAATTAGCAATGTTTGGCCCTGTAATCTGCTCTAAATGGTACTGGTACATTTACAAGCTCCTTCTAATAACATAAGATTTTCCCTTATAAATGTATACTGCTTTATAAAATTTTGAATATCCTTATTGAAAACCTTGAGTAGGTACCTGTTATCAAATAAGAGGTTTCACAAGTAAACAGAATTTTGTTTCTCTTTTTCAGTTGATTAATTGAGATGAAAAAGCTACTGAATAGCTGAAATCACATTCATATTTGCTCTTCTTTAAGCTTAAAACGAATAAATATAGACTTTCTTTGTAAAAGAAAAACCAACCGATTTATTCTCACTTAATTTGTCATATCAATTTACACTCGTAAGGGTAAGATTTTATGACTTTTCCTGCAAACACTTATCTAGAAATAATAATTTTCTACCTAAAGTTATTCAGGCATTTTTGTAGTGAACGATAAAGGAATTAGGAAAGAATCAGTACGACTCTTCTCTTGTGTTGCTAATCGGCTTTGTCTGTCTTACTTAAGATAAAGTTATGTTTTCTCTAGACAATCTATAGCACTACAAGTCTAATTCAGTCCTTCTTGTTTTGTTGCGAGAAAAGGCAAAGTCCACCATAACGTATAGTCCAAATATTTTAACGAGTGTAAATTGATTTGACGAATTAACTGAAAATTTTATACCGCAATATAGATTTATAAGTGAAAACCTTATGTATAGATGTAGTCGTTTTATGTTATAGATTAGAAGGAGCTTGTAAAAGTACCTGTACCATTTAGAGCAGATTACATTGTCAATTTTTCTGTAAACTTATACAAAACATACTTTTCTAAAAAAGGCGCAAGTGAATTTAACCGATCTTTTTATGTGGTCGTAGTACACGTAAGACTAGAAATTGCCCCAGTGATAACTGAGCACCTCTTTGGAACCGAGAAAAACGGATTTTATTGAAAAAAAGTAGTATATAAATTGCTTTTGTACCATAATAAGCGAACCAAATTCATGTTGCTCATACGTAATATACAAGCCGTTGAATGTAAACTTTCAGTGAAATCTGTATATTGATATCTTATTTCTAAAAGGAGAAAATCGAGTTTAATGTTGAATTTTTAGTTGTTTTTAAAATACCCATAACTTCTATGCGATTTGAATTTTCTTTTGGATACTCGGTGGTATCAAAGCCCACCCTCAGTCTAAAAAAATACAAAAGAAAATTCTGAAAAATATTGAGTTCTTCCATTTTTATTTGCATACTAACGATAACTGTCTATTAACACTCAAGAAACCTGGTTTTGGGTAAGCAAAAAGGACACTTATACCGAAGCAATTTTAACGGGAATTGTTTCCTTCGTTTTAAAATTGTGGAAATGGCAGATTTATGTCCGCCAAAAAGCAATTTTGGCGCCGCATGCGTGTGCTCAACGTATTTTATGAGTTGACGGAGTTTTTTTCTCCTCTATATGTTTACTTGATTTTTTTCATATTTCATATTTAGCCATTTCTTATTTTTAGGCGAAACGAGAGACAGATAATTTCTCCATATAAACAAAAACAAGGGTACTTTATAGGAAAACAAAAAAGGACCCTTCCCTATTTAAGCCCCCTCAGAACATTTTAATAACAATAAAGCTTACCTGATATTAAAGGACACCTTATTTTCATTAAACATGGCGGATTTGATCAAAATCATTAAAGCCGTTTCTGATATAATCAAAAAAGGAAGGTATCAATTGGAAAAAAATTTATAAGTAAAGTGCCCCCTGCGGTTGATCAATTTTGATGACACTTTTACAGTCATATCTCGGTCATATTAATACATCAAATACTAAGTTTAATCAAAATCGTTAGATCCGTTTTTGAGAAAATCGAAAAAAAAAACGCAAAAAGTTATTAAATAAAGTACCCCTCCCTTTGAGCAATTTTGATGAAATTTTTGCTGTCACATAGCGGGCATATGCATTCACTAAATACCCAATTTCATGTTCGCACGGTTTATGGTTTTTGAGCTAGTCTGTTCACACACACACATACACAGACACACACACAAACACAAACACACACACACACAGACCATTTCGCGGGACTTGGTTAATTGGACTCAGGGGACCCCAAAACGTTAACCAAGTATTTCCGTTGAAAACCGGAAGTCGAAATTTTTCACGATCGCAATACTTTCTCTTACTATATATTTCATAGTGAAAGTAAAAAATTAGCCAATATAAATAAAAATTATAAATTAAAGCCATTATAAATAAAAGATATAAATTGATATACCTTTAATTTTTTATAATATTAACATTTCTTTGAAAATGTTTCGGCATTGCTTATTAAACCATTTTTTAGGAACTCATTATGCTGAAATTATTAATAAAATTAAAATATAAAAGAGTGGGGATAAAAGATATGGGCTTTTAAGATGAGGAGAGGGGCGAAAGGTAGGGACCAGTCCACAAGAAAGCAATGAGCAAGTGAGTGGTGAAAAAATTGTTTAATAAGCAATGACGAAACATTTTCAAAGAAATGTTAATATTATAAAAAATTAAAAGTATATCTGAAGAAATATATGAATATTGATCAACATATTCTAATATAAATTGACTATACCAAAGAAAAGAATACTTTTACTGTCATCAGTTAGTAAAAGTTGACCTTTCGCAAGTAAACGGTATACACCTTTTAACAAAATTAAAGGAAAAAGCAAAACTTTCATAATAAATATCATAATGGATATCTAGTTTGGAAAATTCAGCGACATATATGCACCTGATATATATTTATAAATGATTTTATTAGTGACAATATGAAGCACAAAGGAAATAGTTCGCGGCAACCAGCGAAAAGATTTAAAATTACAGTCCACTGCACAATGTCCCCTGGTGAATCATTGAAACCCCATTTTTACAGCCACTAAAACCAATAGAATAGAATCGCTAAGATTAATAATATTTTTGTATATATATCCTGTTTCATTTTGTAATTTTGTACTTTTTTTATTAGTAATTTTTAAATATTGTTATTTTTTATTAGTGATTAAAGCAAGTGAAGTTTTGAAAAAAAAAAAAAAAAAAAAAAAAAAAAAAAAAAAAAAAAAAAAAAAAACCAATTGCGGACAGCACACTCCCCTCTGCTTGGGACAAGGGACAGCCTGACGCGAACAGGTATCGAAGAAATTTGGATTATCTGTGACAGGGAAGCCCCTTAGTTCTTAATTTATATTCGTATTTAAATTAGTTGATTATGGTTCATGGGAAATTTCATACTATTGTGTATTATAAATTATTAAAACTATTATTAAATTACAATTGTTTTTGTTTATTTGTTGTGTATCCCTTCCTGGCCATGGGTGGCGTAAGGTTTATTAGTCTAGAGTTGTAACCAACCAATTCTAAACATTGTGGGTAGGTCGAGATTTTTCCCGTGGGGCCGCTACGAAATAAAAGTCAACCTGCCCTTAGGGATTCCAACCACGGCCGTTCGGCTCTAGAATACCAAAACGGGTAGCGCTCCAACTCGCTTGACTGTCCAGGACCTCATAAAGTATACCGGACTATTATTTATCGACTTTACGTCATATGCCATCACCATAAATAAGCAAATGCTAAAATTTTCTTTCCTAGCAGTCTCTCTCGTTTATTCCCCTCTTTATTTTATCCCCCCCTTCACGATATCGTTCTTGTACATCGGCGAACTTTTTTCATCTTTCCTTACCTGCCTCTACTCCAACAATCTTTCAAGTTATTAATGTCGAGTATATTTTCCTATACTAAAATTATGTACTCCTTGACAGATTCTTTTTTTATTTTTTTATTCCAGGCTTGTCAATGCTTATCATATTTTGCCAGTGTTGTTGTTGTTGTTTGATTTACACCACTTTATGCCACTAAGGCTAATCGGACGATGCTACAGTGGGAGTCCTAAATTTTGCCTATGCAGATATAATTAGGATAGGGATCTTTAACGAGTACCAGACATCGTACAGGCTTGGGACCTCAATTTTACGTCCTATCCGAGGGACGGCATAGACAAGGATTTTTTATTCCCATTAAAGAATCATAGGGCCACCTGGGGACGCGAACCCGCGTTCTTTAGTAAGTTTCTATGCTAACCACTACATCACAGGTGACCCTTTGCTAATGTATTATTCTATTAGTCATGAGTAACTGAAAATGGCATTGGAATTAAAAAAAAGGTATTGTAAATACAAATGAACAAATAATAATAGAATAGAAAGAAAATATGAGATTATAAGTAAACTACTTATACTTACTTTACTTACACTTCACCCGGGAAATTTCTTTTTATAATAAACAGTCGATTTCGTAAAAACCAATGTAAACCAAGATCATAACGATTTTTATAACAATAAAGAATATATATAGACATTGGCTGATGTTATGGAATTTTAATATGGACAGGAGTTCGCACCTGGTATGAAAGAACCACAGAGCGAAATTTGGAGAATTTAGGACAAACGCTATGGATTTCTATAAAGAACAAACAAACAGAAGTTTTCTTTATTTATATAGATCACTATTAATAAAAGTGTACGTTTATATTGTAAGACTCCTGTGGGTTAACAAATATTTATTAAAGAAAATATAACAATATTAATGTCAAACGAATAATAACAACATAAATATTCGAGCAGGTTACAAAAATTATAACTTTATAGCACAGAAATCATATGGCTTGAGCTTCACAGTCAAGACGAAGGCTAAGACTAACTCGCCTAGTCACTCGCTCTTTATATAGTTTTGGATTGAGCTCGAAAAATCGTGCTCCAACGGTTTGTTCCGACCTCTACTTCGTTCCAACAAAAGGTCTGGGATTTTAAACCATGTGTTTTTATGTGACGATTTAACGTTACATTATAATGCACGAGATGAGTATGGTTTCGAATAATGGGATTTTAGGGTCGTCTCCTGTATTGCAACTTATATCTCTTTCAAAAAATAGCTTAAATCGTTGGCCCAAACTAATTAATAGATATTAAGTACTCCTTCGTGTCGTCTGAAAAATGTCTCCCTAAGATTTCGCGTCTTTGTACGTCAAACCTCTACAGTAAAACGCGACGTGCCTTGGAACTTCGGGACATTGGCAGTTCCCGAGTGTAGCCAGAGCCATTAAATTTAGGAATTTCGCTGTGCATCCACGATTTATCCTTATTCTCGTCAGCTTAACTAAATATGTACTATATGAAATATATACTAAGGGAAAGTATTGCGATCGTGAAAAATTTCGACTTTCGGTTTTCAACGCAATTACACGTTTTAGGGCCCCCTGAGTCCAAATAACCAAGTGCCGCGAAATGGTCTATGTTTGTATTGAACAGACTAGCTCATACATTATGAGAACACATCGCAATACAACTAGAACTTCATAAGCAAGTTTAAAAAACCTTGTTACCTAGGATCGCCATATAAGAGGAGAAATAGAGAAAATGGTTCAAGGAAAATACTCAATTCAAATGCAAGGAGCAGAAGGAACAGAATAAACTTTATTCTTATCAGTTGATAACAGAACTCACGCTTGGTTTAAGTTTATTTTGTAACATTTATTTATGTTTATAAGATGAGTTTATTAAATATTTTTTAAAACAGTTTTCTGCTTAAAATTATTTAGAACCATTGGTAACTTTAATTCTTTGATTGATCCTACTTGAATTTTATAACCAAGTCCAAAAACTGTAAATCGTAATAACCTGAAATTGTGTATTTGGTATACGTATATGCTCGTGATGTGAGAGCGAAAATTTTATCAAAATTGGTCAAACGGAGGGGTTACTTTATTTGAAGAATTTTGTCTAATTTTTACGGTTTTTCGATTTTCTCAAAAACGGCTCCAACGATTTTAATTAACCCCGGTATTTGAGGTATATTATATAAATATTATACAGTTGTAAATTTCAAAAAATAAATTAAATAAAAAAATATGATTGCTTAACATTAATTAATTCCATACTATAAAAGTTTTTTATATTAAACTAGCTGTATGTCCCGGTTTCACCCGGGAAATTTAAATTTTCTAATGAAACGGTCGATTTCGTAAAAAAAACCATTGTAAAGAGAGATCATTACGATTTTTATTAGGATAAAGAATATCAGCTGAAGATCGGCTGAAGTTATGCAATTATAATATTTTAGATTTTAGACCTGGTATGAAAGAACCAGGGATCGAAATTTGGAGAATTTAGGATCAACGGTATGGATTTCTATAAAGAACAAACAAACAAACAGAAATATTGGCCTGCAGTTTCAGCTTCTCGCAAATCGGCTTGCCTAAGCCTCTGTGGCGCAAGGCGGGCCTCGTATTCCTGGGCAGACTCAGTTTCCCGCAATTCTGCCTGTCTAAGCCTCTGTTGCTCAATCCTATTTTGATGTTCGTCGAGAGTTTCAGCTGCTCGTATTTGACGTTTTTTATTAGCTTTTGAGCTCACTACTCCTATTGAAGCTCGCTTCTTAGGAGGCATCTTTAAAAAATGAATTTACCATACATGTGAATAAACGCATTGTAATGTTAAAAAAAAAAAACATATGGTTTAAAAATCCCAGAACTCAACGCCTGCCAAGGGACGGTCTTACCGAGCCTTGTTGGCCTCTTCAAAATCTATAAAATGAATTTTAAGGCCATTTTTTCGACTCAAACGGTCGATTTCGTAAAAAAAAAACCATAGCAAAGGGAGATCATGACGAATTTTATAACAATAAAGAATATACCCAGAGATTGGCTGAAGCTATGCAATTTTAATATGGTCGGGTGTTCGCACCTGGTATCAAAGAACCACTGAGCGAAATTTTGAGAATTTAGGACAAACGGTATGGATTTCTATAAAGAACAAATAAACAAACAAACAAACAGAATTTCATCTTTATTTATATAGATTGGAAGTCGAATTTTTTTACGATCGCAATATTTTCTTTTACTATATATATCGTATATAGACATGTGAAAGTAAAAAAATAAACCAAGAGAGCTCATAGAATATAGCTTAACTAAAGTATTAACGCTGATCACATTGCGATGACTGCAAATCTATCTCAAGAACGATGAATCGATAGTGGAACAGCTTCGAGTTGCAGAGTTGAGCTCCGCAATATAACTTAGATCGAACTATACCCCGAAGTCGTCTTAATGAGCGGTTGCAAGATATCCATATTGAATCCCTTCTAATCAAGTTCAATACCGCAAGTCCTGCTTAAGAGTGTCCTCATCTCGTAAGAAGAGGAGAGATGAGAAAATAATTTATTGTAATTTCACAATAATTTCAAATTATCTATATAAATAAAGATCAAATTCTGTTTGTTTGTTCTTTATAGAAATCCATACCGTTTGTCCTAAATTCTCCAAATTTCGCTCAGGGTTCTTTCATACCAGGTGCGATTGGATACATAAAAATAGGACATATTAAAATTGCCTAACTTCAGCCGATATTCTTCATTGTTATAAATCGTAATGATCTCGCTTAACAATGTTTTTTTACGAAATCGACCATTTCATTAGAAAAAAAAAAGTCCCCGGGTGAATCCGGAATATACAGCTATAATCTATGTGAAGAAAGATGACACTCTGTTCTTTGTAGAAATCCATATCGTTTGTTCTGAATTATCCAAATTTCGCTCAGCGGTTCTTTGATACCAGGTGCGAACACCTGTTTATATTAAAATTGCATAACTTCAGCCGATCTCTGAGTATATTCTTTACTGTTATAAAAATCGTTTTGATCTCACTTTACATTGGTTTTACGAAATCGACGGTTTGAGTCGATAAATGTCTCACTTTATAGATTTAAAAAATGAAATTCTCCAGGTGAAATCGGTACATACTCGTACAGCTAGTTTTATAATAATCTTAGCTATATTACATATAAATTATTACCAGGGAATATATATATATATATTTATCAAAATCTCGTGTCATCATAAATTCGGCGATAAAATCTGAGACTTCTAAATCGATCTTGATAAAATTTGGCTCATTGTGTATAGTTATGTCCAACTTAAAAGATAGGATAGTTTTTATCTTGATTATTGACCTAGATATTTCTTTTATTACAAATCACTTGTATATTACACTACAATTGAGTGTGATTATTTGTTATTTCTACAAATTTCCGTCAGATGGCGGTGTATATAGATTTATTAACACAAAACGTCATTATCTTTCGATATTTAGGGAGGGTATCGCCTTTTCACTTGTGGGGAAAAGATCGAATCTATTTGTTTTAGCGAAAGGCAGGTTAACCAAAACCATTGTACACCTATTAACACTACAATAAATAGAAATTGTGAATTCTAATTATAAAAAAATGTACATTATTATAATTAAAAGTTATAAATTAAAAAACCCAAACATTTTTTTAATTAACTATATTCGTATATCCACGCCTTTCAACAATATATAGACAATCAGCAGATGTGATGCCCGTATACAATTGCAAATGATGACATGTCAGGCATGCGGAAGGATGTCATCCACCAGTACCGCTTGTCTGGCTTCATTCAGGTATTCAGGTCGGTTATAGAAGGAGATCTCCCATCCAACGCCTTTTTAATCTCCTCCTCACGTTTATGGTCATTTCATCTGTGGCCATATCTCTTATTAGTAGGTTTATATGTCCATGTAGGTTAGTGTGAAGATGTTTGTAAAGAGTCTTGATGTGTTAGCCGACTGTTGGGATGTGGAAGTCAGTATGTATGGTTTGATTAGTCACGTGCCAAGGTGCTTTTGAAATGATATGATTTTGACTGAAAGTTATGAAGTTTTTGTAAATGTATTTTTTTAGCAATGCCGTAAATCTGTGAACAGTATATTCATACAGGTTTAAGTAAGTATGTTTATGTATTTAGTTTTGGTTTTGGGGATTAAGAAAAAAGTGGGTAAAGTAGCTTTAGTCGTTTGTTTAGAGTTTCCCTTTTCATTTTAACTTGCGGTCCCCATGTCATCCTTCTAACGAGGGTTAGTCAGAGGTACTGTGGTGTGTCTGTTTGGGGAATTAGGATGTTTTCTATATAATTTGAAGGGCAAGTATTTTTCCGGAGAGTAAAAGTTATATGTTGTGATTTACCGTTACAAAGTCTAATTTTCCATAATTTGTACCAGTCATTAAATTTATGTAAGTGGTTTTGTAAGGTTAGTGAAGCATGTGACGGATCTTGATGTTGAGTGTCTGCGTAAGTAGCGGCCAATTTCTGGTATGTCATGGGTATATACAATGTAAACCGAACATAAATCAGCATTTCGAGAACGTAAGGAGAGTTGAATAATCCCAAAACATGGAGCGGTACTGGAATATATCCCTGATATTAAAAATATTCCTATACTTCTTGAAATATTCATGAATTCTTAAGGAATAAATAATGAATGGAAGAATAGAAATTACCCCGTATGTTATCGGAAGTATTCGTTAGAAATCGTACGCTTGATGTCCAATATTATGCACGAAGAATATTAAGCATATATTGGTTGTGCCGAGTCTTGATGAGTGCTTGAATAAAACATTCCATAGGCTATTCGGTATTCTTCGTTTCCGTTGATGGATTATGGAATGAGGATGGGATTTCTTATGTCAATGATAATGAAATTGATTTGAATATGATAGGATGTAGCGGAAAATTTAAGAATCGAACTGATTTCAGAATCATGATAGTCATTGATTCATATTTGCGGTATATTTTTAGTATGGTGGAATAAAATTTGATAAGGAGTAGGGGGCCAGCAGGATGAAATCCTTTTACTGTTAAAAGCCTTCTCGATTTAATTTTCTCACTTCTTTCACCTACTTTTCTAAGAATACTGCTAAAGCCAATCTACAGGGAAACAATGGAGACAGAAGGAGCTTAAACCCTTGGGTCACCTAGGGGTAATTGAATAGAATAGAATAGAAAAATCCTTTATTTATAAAATAATATAAGTGATTACAAATTTAAAATTTATAAAGTATATAATAATTAGTGCTAACAAATTTCAAAATGGTTTAAGCAGGACAAATGCTGACATGGCTTAAACCTTCTGTCAGGAGTTTGCTACTTTTTAGGTGCAGTTAAAAATAATAATAAAATTACATATTATCTTGGTAGACTGCTTTATTTATTTACAATAATGAACTAACAAATTCTCCATTAGAAGGACCAATTATTTAATATTCAAAAGTGAAGGTTGGTGTTGAATATGGACACACGGGTCCAAAACGTCCACCAGATTGAGAAAAAAAAAAATTTATATAAATATATATAAAACATGAGACTGCAATGGCAGAGTTGGGCCTAATGAATTATTTTGTAATGTAATTAATTACAAATTAATTTCACTATTACTTTTCTACATGTAATTCATTACAATGTAATTAATTACAAAGTCATTTCACAATTAATTTTCTTTTTGTAATTCATTACAATGTAATTAATTAAATTATAACTATTACAATTGTGAGTATTTTCTTTTTACATACGTCTTCTTCATTTTATCAAATTTCCAGCGCAATCTGACTATTCCGGACATCGGAAATTCCTTTGTCATTTTGGTTTTTATGTCTCCATTTCAAAATTACTCATAATTTTCAATTACGAATTAAAATTAGATTACAAAGTAATCTGTAATTACGAATTACAATTACATTACAATTACAAATTATAATTGTAATTACGAATCACATTGTAATTGTAATTATATGAATTACAATTACATTAATTGGCAATGTAATTAATTGTAATTTTGACCAACTCTGTGCTATGGGATGCTGTTAGTTCATTATTATATTAAAGTGACTTTAATTTCAAATAAAAAAGTAGAATCTAAATAATTAAAATGGAAATAAAGAAAGCATACTATAATTTTGTACAAAGAAACATACATATATAATATCTACATAAAAGGTAATAAAGAAATAACATTTATGTTATTTATTCAAATTCTGACAACAATCGCCGTCTATATCTTAATGCTTCTTTAAAATATAAATAGATTTCCTTTAATTTATTTTCCTTTAGCATTGTTATTAATTCCTCTTTATTTATTAAAATTTGACCAAAATATTTCTTTCTAATGAAATTGAAAATTTGACACATTCCGATAAAATGAAAAATATCTTCTATTTCACTTTTGTTAGTCGCATACAATTTATTTTATTTTTAAATTTTAGTAAATATATACTGTTGGTAAGCCCTACACCATCCCAAAGTCTTAACTCAACTAACTTGTGATAAGTGTTACCTGGGCGCTTTCGTATGCTTAGAGTACTCCGCTGTTATCACCTATTCCGCTCCAAAGAGGCATTTTATTTTATATAAGCAAGAAGAACTTTTATTTGATTTTTCGTTATTATTATTTTTAGACTTTTTATTTTTGTCTTTGTTCTATTACCTTAAGAACTGTTATATTTTATCCTTTAGTTTATACTTTAAAATGTTCCGAGACGAAATATTACTTATTGTTCAAATTTAAGTCAGACTTCCTGAAAGTTATTAGAATTATTGACTTTGACTCTCTGACTAACCTTCGACGGGCTATTATGCTCTTAGGTATAACCCTGCCCTGACAATGAGAAAAGCATGATGGTATCGTTGGATTTGTTGTGAATTTACCCAATCGATGTTCCATAGCAGAGGAATTAAATGTCTAAAATAAGTAAACTAAGGATAGCTTAACACGTTCACGTCGCACAGCGGAGTATAGGCCATGAAATACTGGCCAAAACTATTAACCTATTTTTTTTTTGTAACTGTGGAATACTTAAAACTTTTTACTAACACTATAAAAATATATAAAGCTAATAAAATATAAAATATAATTTTAAACTTAAGCTTCGTATAGCACCATAAAAAAGTTACTTAATTAATTAAAAGGTAAACAACTTTAGTTAGTCACTAATTACTTGCATAGCTAAAATACACATAAAATCGTTTTTAAGAAAATTATTTTATTATAAAAACTATAAGTGTAGGGGAAGGGATATTATTATAAATTCAAATACTATCCTTCTTACCTAATATTCGCTGATTCATTTCTTATTGTTCCTATGTAAGGAATAATTATGTTTTGTGGATTAATTATATGGTTGAAATTCAATTAAAAAAATATTAATATCAATGAAACTTAAATAATGATAAAATAATGAATAAAGAAATTAATTAGTAAAACATTTATTGTTGCACAAAAAATAAACAAAATATAGTATGAATCTTAAAAGAATACCAAACAAAAAAAAATATTCTTCTACAAAGTAAAGACAAAAAAAACATATATATATATACTTATTTTAAAATTAAACAGTAAAAAGAATGAACAACAAAAAAATAACTTCTTTGATTTTCAGTTTAAAGTAACATAAAAGAAATTTTATTAAACTGATGATTAATTAAGTTATATGGTTTTTAAAGAAATGTTTCTGACTTGAAACAAACCAAAAAAAAAAAAAAAAAACTCAATGTCTTCAAATTAAAAAATAAAGTTTATGACCTTGTGCGATGAAGAATGATGTTTAAATTCAGGTCGCCATGACGATGAAAGAAGGCCGGGCCCGGTGCTGGGTTGGCTAACTGGTGGTCTTCCAAAAAATTGGGAAGATGAATTAAAATTCACTTGGTAGTGCACTATTGGATATAGCACTTGGTCTGTGTCTCGAGGCTGGCACGCAAGTGGCGTCAGTAATTTATGCTACGTAATACCACTCGGTGTTATAAACATTGCGCTGTATTACATTATTTACAATGGAATGCTCGTAATAAAGTTTTGTTAATTGCCACTTCCCAAAGTTATACATTTTTCCACATTCATTTCTTATTTTTGTTTTCATTTGCTCAAAAAAAAAAACTAATTTCTTTTATTATCAAACAAAAGTTTTTACTTGTGATAATTCGGCAATCCAAGTATAATACTCCAAGTCGTCTGATTTTATAATTCCCTATGTACTTGTAACAAATAATTTTTATTATATGAACAGAACTTCTTCAACTATAACGCATTGGTTTGTCATTAAAGGCGTACGGCGCATGCATGAGCTCAAGGTGTTTTATGAGTTGACATAACAGTTTTCTTTTTTTCTCCTGTATATGTTTACTTGATTTTCTTCATATATCATATTTAGCCATTTCGTATTTTTAGGCGTGATGAGAGACAGTTAATTTCTCAGTATAAACTAAAACAAAGGTACTTTATAGGAAAACAAAAAAGGCCCCTTCCACATTTAAGCCCCCTCAGAAAATTTTAATACTGATAAAACTTACCTGATATTATTGAAAACCTAATTTTCATTAAACATGACGAATTTGATGAAAATCATTAAAGCCGTTTTTGAGATAATCGAAAGAAAGGTAAAAATTGGAAAAAAGTTATGAAATAAAGTGCCCCCTCCGTTTGACCAATTTTGATAAAATGTTGGATGTCATATCTTTGGCATATACATACGTCAAATGCCCAGTTTGATCAAAATCTTTAAAGCCGTTTTTTAGTAAATAAAAAAAACACATGCAAATGATACAAAATTTATTAAGTAAAGTCCCCCCTCCGGTTGACCAATTTGGATAAAATTTTTCCTGTCACATCGCGGGCATATTCATACACTAAATACCCAATTTCAGGTTCGCACGGTTAATAGTTTTTGAGCTAGTCTGTTCACACTCACACACACAGACCATTTCGCGGGACTTTGTTATTTCGACTAAGGGGACCCCAAAACGTGTATTTCGGTTGAAAACCGGAAGTCGAAATTTTTTACGATCGCAATACTTCCACTTACTATATATTTCATATATAGGTAAGTGAAAGTAAAAATTCACTCTAAGAGGTATTTCATACATTTATTAAAAACAGGGGGGTATGTTGGGATGAGTTTGTTTTTGCGGTATGACAATTAGAAGGATTGAACTTTACATTAAAGCAAAAATATCTGCCCGACTAAGCCCGACAGTACAACATAATCTATTTTATTCTTTTAAACAAGTCTAATTTTTTCATCGTAATCAAAAGAACTATAAGATAACCGTTGTGATATTAAAACTTGATAAAAACTAGTTATAACAGAGAAACACATACCTTTCGAAATTGTGTAGAGAAATTTCAGATCATTTGTTAAATGGATTCCACACAAATCACATCTTTAAGCATCTTACAGCTCGGGGAAAAGCAATTACGAACTCGATTCATGGATTCAGATTAGTTCCCTCGGGCAGGAAGTGGATAAAAATTAACGGGATCAATATTTCTCGATGCAAACATTCCTAAAGTAACAGGTAATACCTACTGTGATGTTCTGAAGTACAATTTATTTTTTGGACTTTTGGCCATGATTTGATGGTAAATACTACCGGTGGCCCGCACTAGACTGCTGCATTGGACTTTAGTCAATCATAAAACTTTCCACGACGATGCATAACGAGGTATGATTATATTTTTTATTTTATTAATGTTGGATTGTCAATACTGCATAATGCCCATGAATAAATCCCGTTCGATAAAGCGAAAAACGTTATGCTCAGCCGCCAATAGGCGAGGACACATGAATACAGTCCCGGCGTGAACGAGTTAAATTAAAATAATCTGCTTAAAATTACTGCTTTTCTATGGAGCATCGAATAGAAATTTTCACAAAGTATCCAACTTGTTTTTCTCTTTAACAGGGCAGAACTGCTAGTGATATGACGATCCTGAAGTTGCCGTTGTACATTAGAGTATTATAGTTTGTTAGTCTGTATATATATATGCAGTTTATAGATTCCTTCAATTCCCCTCGAACTCTTTCAGCCCAAATCCTCGGTTCATTCCCGCAATACCCGGTCCAGGCCTTCAGATATAAGTATACCGGCCCACCGAACGTCAGCTTTTGAAAGATCTTTCATATTCAGGTCCTCATCCGTATGGAATTCCATTCCCCCTTTTATTCGTCATTCCAATACACTCCCTACCTTCAAATCCCGCCAGTACAATCACTTCCTATCAATCCAGTTTCCCGAAAAATTGTAAATAGAAACTTCCAATTCGGAATCCAAATTTTAAAGCGGAAGTTGTCATTATTTTTTTTCAATTTAAGTTCTTTTCATTTTATTTATAGTTATGTGTGTACGTGCGCATTTAAGTAATGAAATACCAGTTATGTTTGCCAATTATTTTAATATATTGTTATGCTTAATCTTAGCACAAGAAGTTTTCCTTTTAATTTATGTTTATATCATTCTTCGAATTGGTTTTAATTTAATCTTGATCTAAGGCTCTTAAGCCCATAAAATGTGTTCCAAAGGGACTTGTCCCGGAACAATCAAATAAAGAATTTATTTATTTATTTATGTAGCCTTATCCATTAGTAATATTGACATGATTATGAGAACAATATAGTCTGGATACAGAGGGTCGAGTGGACAAAGGCGCTTGCAATTGGTAATCAAAGTTAAGCAACGTTGAGCGTGTTTAGTACTTGGATGGGTGACCGCCCGCCTATGAAAGACCGCAAGTTCAAACCTATCCCCACCTCCGGATATGTATGGCCCGTCAGCCTACTGCAGGCGACTCACACCGACCGGGCGTAGGAGTGATGTACCTTCCCCACTTATCCCATCGAGAATCGCGGTGTGGTTTTTCAGGATATCAGTTACCGCCCGGAGGTTTTGTGCTAAGACGCTATGCTTCAGGGGAAGAAATATAGGTCCACGGAGCCTGCTGACTCTGGGCTACCATAAACCTTGGACCTAGAGTAGTTTTTCACTGTCCTTGAACCCGAGAGAGCTGACGCCTGATCGGTGGGAAGGGCCCTGCCAAATTTGCCGAAATGGTGACCAAGGCTTGCAGAAAAGTAAGGTTTGGGCTGCCCCCTCCAGGTTGTCTGTACTCCCGCTAGCAACACAAATGTCTGTAAGAAGATCACACTGCGTGGCCAAAGGTCTCATTAGGTCTAATGCGCCAACCGAAAAAAAGAAAAAAAAAATAAATAAAACTAGTCTGAATACGTTCCTATGACGCAGTTGTTTAATATTTACTGAATTATTTGTTAAAATATTCTAATATGTTAAATACGCATCCACACCTCCGCTCGCCCACATATTCTTAGAATGAGACTCCAGTAACAACTTTCAGTAATTTCACGCATTAATTTTACATGCAGCACTTTCCTCTATGAAAGCAATATTGTTGAAATTTAAACAAGACTGTAAGCTGATATGTTCCACGGATCTTTAGTCTACATCTTTGTAGTTTGTGATTTGCATTTTAAGTAAGTGTTGGTCGATTCACTCAAGTGTCAAGTTCCTTTTACATATGTGTTATTTATGTTTAATCTGGCCTCTGCTGAAATAATCCAGTTAGTTATAAATGAATGGATCTTTAATACTTACTATAGTCAAATAAAGGGATGTAAAAAAAAAAAAAATTAACCCGTATAAATACTTTTTATCATTCTTTTTCAATACTCGGTTTGAGTCCGTACAGTAGTATTTTTCGAGCCTTGGCCTGAATAGTATATTTCGTACCAAGGGCCGAAAGTTGGCGTTTGCCGGCCCGAGATATTTTTTGACCGAGACGTAGTCGAGGTCATGAAAAGTTCGAGGGCCTGCAAAAGCACTTTGGCCCGAGGCACGAACGCTATTTTTCACCATACTACAATAAATATTAATACGATATAACATTAATCAAAAACAAGATTTTCTTTTGGTTAAGTGTACCTCTTTGTTAGAAGTTTATCTTGTGGTTATGGGGACATGATGAATGTTTAATGTATGAATTGTTTTACGTTATGTTATTATGTAAGTTAATAAAGAGAGATGAACATATGTGTGTTTCATTTAATACAACTGATATATTTCAAAATGCAAAAAAAACTTCACACACATATGTTCATCTCTCTTTATTATCTTACATAATTATTAATGGTAAAATGTATATAATGAAATGAATGAATTAAAATAATTAACAGCTGATTTTGCGGCCCTAGGGCGAAATATTCATTTTATAAATATTCAAGTATCAATTTAATTTCTCGTATTGTATCAGTAATTTACATATTAATAAAATATAAATGTGTTATAATTTACTGAAGTATGAGCAGTATGATGAAAATTATTGTTCATGACACGTACCAAAAGTATGTTTTCGGTGCTTGGTCTGATTTCCGTGTTCGGGTACTCATCGTACGTTAAACACGACCGCGCACCGAAAACAACCACTTTTGGTACAATTTATATTAGACCAAGCATAGTAAACACACTTTTGATACGAGTTATGAACAATACTTTTCATCATAGTGCTCGTACTTTAGTACAGTAAAGCACTTTTATATTTCATGAATAACTTACAGATATAATATAAGAAATTAAATTGACACCTTTTTTTCTAAAAAAAAAAAACATTGTTTATTAACCTCATAATAGAAGAAAAGTACTTATATATTTACATTAATATTTATAGTACAATTCTGATTATTCTTTTTATTAAAACTTTGGCATTGTTAAAAGTTCGACATTGCCATTTGGAATATCCATGTTACTTTGCACTTCAAAACACTACTCATATTAGAAAGAAGCACAGCATAAATACAAGTAACCTCCTTCAAACACATGTTTATTAATAAATATTAGTATCAGGTAAGGTTAGCATACCAAAAAGATTTTTCACCATACTACGATGTAATCACCTGTTTTACACACCTAATTTGCGGTCCGAAAGCTACACTTCGCCGCCCTAGGGCCGAAAATGAATATTTCGCCCTAGGGCCGCAAAATCAGCTGTTTATTATTTTAATTCATCCATTTCATTATATACATTACATAAGTTTGTTTTGCTCGTATTAATGTTTAGTTATTTAGTAATTATGGCTAATAATATATCAGAATCTATGAATAGAGCAAAAGAAATCATAGCAGATTTGTTACCAGCAAAATCAAAAGATAGGTATGACGAAGAGTATACAAAGTACTTTTAACATTTCTATAAATCAAAAATAAACGAACTAACTTTTTTTAGCATTTTGAAATATATCAGTTGAATTAAATGAAACACACATATGTTCATCTCTCTTTATTAACTTACATAATAACATAACGTAAAACAATCCATACATTAAACATTCATCATGTCCCCATAACCACAAGATAACCTTCTAACAAAGAGGTACACTTAACCAAAAGAAAATCTTGTTTTTGATTAATGTTATATCGTATTAATATTTATTGTAGTATGGTGAAAAATAGCCTTCGTGCCTCGGGCCAAAGTGCTTTTGCAGGCCCTCGAACTTTTCATGACCTCGACTACGTCTCGGTCAAAAAATATCTCGGGCCGGCAAACGCCCACTTTCGGCCCTTGGTACGAAATATGCTATTTCAGGCCAAGGCTCGAAAAGTACTACTTTACGGATTCAAACCAAGTATTGAAAACACATGTTGGTACTTGTTAATAATAGTGGAGCCAGCTATTTTCTAGTAATGTATTAAAATAATCAAAATAAAATAAATCACACGTTAATTGATTTGTTATTGCAAATAATCATATTTAGTTATACTTACAAGGTTAAAAATGTACACGATCAAAAAGATTTTTCGAGAAGTTCACGATGAATATACAGCAGTGAAGTTCCTACAAGAAAATGAACTCTTGCCAAGGATTAAGGTATGTTCACAGGACCATGAAATGGTTTTATATTTTGATACAAAAATCTATATAAATTGGTTCACAAACACCAAACTGTAAACCATAGATATAATTTCGTACACCCAAAAACATTGTCAAATAGACAACGGATAGAAAGATTATGGGGTTCTGCCAAACGGGGAAACGAAACGAAGAAGAGAAACTAATCGAAATTTTCTAGCTTCGTATTTGGCCGAGTTTATGTGGCGCACTCAAATAAAAAAAAAAGACGCATTTTCTCAAATTTTGGTAGATATTAAAGATTTTAGGTTAGAAATTATTAAATAAATAGATTTGTTTATATGCAAACATGTGTTTTTTTATCATAATTATTTTAATATATTAATAGAAAATATCTGGCTCAACCATTATTAACAAGTACCCACAGGTTTTTGATGCAGTATGATGAATATGAATATGCGAGACTCCTTATATGTTGTCCGAAATAAAGTATACTAGAACGACGTAGATGATTCTGGAAAAATGTATAACACGTACTAAAACAGTTTGGTAACTGTTCCTAAAAAAGTCTAGAACTGTTTTCAATGGCATAGAGAAAATCATACGGTTTTGTTTCACGTTACAATATCATTTGTCATACGGTTATTATGTAGGAAATCCTGCTGGCAAGAATAGGATCCCTAACAGTGGTTTTATAATCCCTCAGACAATGAAGGACCTCTCGAGGTCTCAATATCCGGTTAATCCTCTCCACCTTTAATCCGGAAGTTATTAGTATTTCATGCAACGGTTCCTCCGAATTGGTGCCGGCCGATCTTCCGCAGGAAGTGACCCATACACTTATCCTTATTGATAATAAGGTTATTGCTTAATTCTCTGAAGGGCTAGTCTTTTTGAGTACAATATATGTTATCATCAAGGAATAATGTCTAAAACCTTGAAACCTGATATCGAAGTTGCCATTTAGGAACCAGATTAAGTAAAACTGTAGCACTACAACCCATGAATGGTCTTGGGTGCAGTACTGTGTAAGGAAGTGCTGTTACTTGGACAGCGGTCGTGCATGGAGGTCGATTTGACTGTAGGTCAATAGGGATGTGATTGCGCGACCTTTAGTATCCATTGTTCTTATTTTCGTAAAATAGAAAATATTAATCTTCTAACAACATGAATCATGTAAATATTCATAATGGAGTCACTAACTAAAAACTAAAAAATCTGGTGCGTGCGCGCAGCACACAACTTTCACTTACAACTCATTGTTTTGTTAATTGCCATTTCTCAAAGCCACACATTTTTCCACATTAATATCTCCGCTAATTCTGCTGCTGGCTGGAGTTTTCCGCCTTCCACTGGCAAGGTGGCTTACATTTCTCTGGGTAGCACTTATTTCCAAATCGAAAATGGTAAAAACAGTACTTACCCTTGCTCTCAAAGCGTTTCCTGCTTCTATTCGAACTGTTGCTTCTGCTTCGACCTCGGCTTCGGAGTCTAACACGAAGTGACTGTACTTCCTTTTCCAATTCTTCTATCCGCTTTTCCATGTTGTTTTGCGGTTTAACGGAATAAACAGAATGAGAAGAGTTCATTTCAACGATTTTGTCCGCCATGTCGGCAAGCTTGTCTAGCTTTTCTTCACTAATTAATAATATATTCTTGCCACAATTAGGCATTTTATCAATAAATAATGTACGAAGTACTTTTTCCGTGACGTCATCCCCAGCACATGATTTCATTCGGCGCAGAAATTGGATAGGTTTTTGGTCGCCTAAATCAAAAGCGGTCACCAGACGTTTAATACGTTTGTTTTCACTTTCACGAAAAATGTCCAGAAGCCTCTTTTTAGCGGTAGTATATTTATTTTCTTCCTCTTCGGAGTTAATGATGTCCCAAATGTTCTTAACGTACTTTGGTTCCAATTGGGACACTAAATAATTAAATTTTGTTTCTTCCCTGACCATACCGTTGATACTAAACTGGGCTTCATCTTGGTAAAACCATATCTCTGGTTTTTCAGTCCAAAATGGTGGAATTTTTATGTTGACCCTGTCAACAAAACTTACGGGGTTAGGATTTACCATTCCCACTACTCCTTGGTCTTGTGAAGATTCTTTCCGTTGTTCTCCCGAATATTTATCTTCATTAGGCATCGTGCTCACGATTAAATAAAATAATAATTAAATTATTTACTCACGATCACGTCGGGGTCACCAGTTTTTGGTACTTCTAATTGCACCAATCAATAAATTCTTATTACACCAAGGAACAACACATTTTTTGGAAATTACTATTTTATTTATTCCACATAAGTTTTACGATTTTCATATGTTTTCACAGGTATTTTTCAACACTAACTAATTAAAATAGATGATTTTTATAATTTATAAATAATGGAAATAATGGGAAAGATGCTGCCGGCGCATAGATAGCACGCTGGGATACAACAGAGTCAGGGAGTCCTGGGGTATCTTAAAAAAGCTGCGTGCACCCAGAAAAGGAAATGTACTCTCACCAATTGGTGATTGGAAAAGGCACTTTGAAGATCTCCTTAGAGAGAGCCGCCCCCAGTTCATGGCAGAGGAGAGAGCTACCCGAACACAGGATACTGGATTGGAGGTGACCATGGAGGAATTGGCTCAGGCTCTAAAGACCTCTAAAAACGGAAAGGCCCCGGGACCAGGCGGGATCCCGATGGAGCTGCTGAAGTCTGGAGGGGATAAGATGAGGACCATCCTTCATGAAGTAATTAGGCTAATATTGAGAGGAGACAGGATACCAGAGGATCTCCGAACTGGATTTATATCACCTATATTCAAGAAAGGGGACCGAAAAGTATGCAGGAACTACAGAGGTATCTGTGTACAGAGCTCTGTAAGTAGAATTATTGGAAGACTGCTCCGCGACAAACTAGAGGATGAGTTCCTAACTCCAGAAGAGCAGGCGGGCTTCACGGCAGGGCGCTCCTGCAATGACAACATCTTTGTCCTAAGGCAACTAATTGAGAAATCCCAGGAGATGAACCAGGAACTCCATATGGCATTCGTGGACCTTGAGCAGGCATATGACAGCGTCCCGAGAAGCAGAATGTGGTCAGCACTGACGAAGGCGGGCATAGACGGCAGCTTGGTATCTGCAGTAAGGCACCTCTACCGAGACGACATTTACCGAATCAAAATATGAAATCGGCTGTCGGAACCTTTCGCAGGCACTAAGGGTCTGAAACAGGGCTGCAGCATGGCGCCCACCCTTTTCAAGATTTACCTCCACGAGACTGTAAGGCAGTGGTATGGTCGGTGTGGAGATGTAGGGCCATATATCGACGACGACCAACTGATCTCCCTATTTTTTGCGGATGACCAGGTTGTATTTGCGCGGAGGAAGGTTTATCTGGAAATGATGATGTGCTCACTGTGGGACTGCTATGAGTCTATGGGGCTTAAAATAAACTTCGGAAAGACTGAGTACATGGCTGTATGCGCTAGTAATGACGGTGATCTCCTCGTTGACTCTGAAAAATGTACAAAGGTGGATGTTTTTAAATATCTGGGATCTTACCTCCACTCCTCAGGATCCTCAGAAACAGATGTACGGAAAAAAGTGGAGCAAGCTCGAAAAGCCACACGCATGCTGCATCCGGCTTTGTGGAGAAGAACAATTACAAAGGAAAATAAGCGAAGGATCTTCCACGCCATCGTCGAGCCCATCCTAACGTATGCATCTGAAACCTGGACCATGGCATCCCAGCTTTACTCAAGGGTTCAAGCTGTGGAGATGGACTTTTGGAGGAGATGCCTAAAGGTAACAAGGATGGACAGAATAAGTAATGACGTCGTTCGGAACAGGATGGAGGTCCCTTTATCTGTCAACCACAGAATCGGACAGCGAAGGCTAAGATGGTACGGCCATGTAAGAAGAATGTCCAGTGAGCGATCGCCGAGACGAGTCTTGGAGTGGCAGCCGCCAGGAAGACGGAGAAGAGGACGACCCAGAAAAAGATGGATTAGTGAAGTGGAGGAGGAAATGGCCGCCCGAGGCCTTCAGGATGGAGACTGGCTGGACCGCGATCTCTGGAGCTCAGCCCTGGTGTAAAAAGGCAACCCGCGTTGGAACGCCTATAAAAGTAAAAAGTAAGTAAATAATGGACAGTGTTGCCATATGGTTGCACAAATTAAGAAAAAAAAATATTTACACCATTTTTTACTATATTAATATTATACTAGTTATTTTCTAATAACATAATTAATAATATTTTACAAATAGAATTTTATTAAATATAAATAACTTTTAAAAAGTTTATATAAAAATTTATATACATGGGCAACACTGCTACATCGACATACATGGGCAACACTGCTACAATATCTTATTTTTGTTTTTATTTGCTCTCTAAATTACACTATTTTTTTTTATTATTAAATAAAACTTTTTACTTGCGATAATTCGGCAATGCAAGCATAATACTCTAAGTCGTCTGATTTTATAATTCTCTATGCAATTGTTAAAAAATTCATTTAGTTACCATGAAACAAATAATTTCCATTAAATGAACAGAACACCTTTAATTTTAAAGCATTGGTCTGTCATTAAAGGCGTACCTACTCCGCTTGCTTGAGCTCTACGTGTTTTATGAATTGACGGATTATTTTTCTTTTTTTTTCCTGTAGATTTTTCTTGATTTTTTTCATATTTAATATTTAGCCATTTCTTATTTTTAGGCGAACCGAGAGATAGATAATTTCTCCATATAAACAAGAACAAAGGTACTTTATAGGAAAACAAAAAAAAGGCTCCTTACTCATTTATGCCCCCTCAGAACATTTTAATAATGATAAAGCTTATCCGACATTAAAGAAAACGTAATTTCATTAAGCATGACGAATTTGATCAAAATCTTTTGATCCATTCTGGATAAAATTGAAAAAAAAAACGTAAAAATAGACAAAATTCATTAAATAAAGTACATCCTCCGTTCGACAAATTTTGATGAAATTTTTGTATTACTAAATAAAACTTTTTACTTGCGATAATTCGGCAATGCAAGCATAATAAGTCTGATTTTATAATTCTCTATGTAATTGTTAAAAACTTCATTTAGTTACCATGAAACAAATAATTTCCATTAAATGAACAGGACGGCTTTAATTATGAACAAAGCGTGTACTCCGAATTTCCATAAATGGAAACGTCTTTAATTATGAACAATGGTCTGTTATTAAAGGCATACTCCGCATGCCCGGGCTCAACGTGTTTTATGAGTTGACTGAATATTTTTCTTTTTTTTCTCCTCTATAGGTTTACTTTATTTTTTTCATATTTCATATTTAGACATTTCTTATTTTTAGGCGTAACTAGAAACAGTTAATTTCTCCATATAAACAAAAACAAAGGTACTTCATAGGAAAACAAAAAAGGCCCCTTCCTCATTTATGCCCCCTCAGAACATTTTAATAATGATAAAGCTTACCCGAAATTAAAGAAAACGTAATTTCATTAAGCATGACGAATTTGATCAAAATCTTTTGATCCATTCTGCATAAAATTGAAATAAATACGTAAAAAATAGACAAAATTTATTAAATAAAGTACTCCCTCCGTTCGACAAATTTTGATGAAATTTTTGCTGTCACATCGTGAGGATATACATACATCAAATACCCAGTTTGATTAAAATCGTTAAAGCCGTTTTTGAGTAAATAAAAAAAAAAAAAACACGAGAAAATGAGACAAAATTTATTAAGTAAAGTACCCCCTCTGGTTGATCAACTTTGATGAAATTTTTACAGCTATATCTCGGGCATATTAATAGATCAAATACTCAGTTTAATCAAAATCGTTAGAGCTGTTTTAGAGAAAATCGAAAAAAGTAGTATTAGTAAAAAGTTATTAAATAAAGTACCTCCTCCGTTTGACCAATTTTGAGGAAATTTTTTGCTGTCACTTCGCGGGAATATACTTACACTAAATACCTACCCAATTTCAGATTCGCACGGATTACAATGTCTGTTCACACACACTACACGCACACAGACACACAGACCATTTCGCGGGACTTGGTTATTTTGACTCAGGGGGCCCCAAAAAAATTTCGACTTCGAAGTCGACATTTTTCACGATCGCAATACTTCCCCTTACTATATATTTCCTTATATTACTATATAAGTGGAATCCCCTTAACCCTATTTTCGGGCTACAGGTATCATACCTCGAAAGCATACAAATTGAACGAGAGCGGAGTGTTAGACAGTATAAACATTGCTAATAAAATGGAAAGAGTAGAAAGGACTAATTAGATCGAAATACTAAAAAAAAAAAAAAAAATATCGAGCGTAGCCACGGCTCCAAGGGTAGAAGCTAACAATCGGTGATGGAAATTGGATGAGGCCAAAAATAGGGGGTAGGTGCGGGAATATTATTAAAAATCGGTCTAACCGCTCTCACCCACCCCCTTAACCCTATTTTCGGGCTACCTCGAAAATACCTTTTAGGTATCATACCTCGAAAGCATACAAGCACTTACCCCCCCCCCCCCCCCCCCCGACTACGGCGACCATCTTTGTCAATGCGATCTATTGTTAGTTCTCGCGAACCAAAATTTTAAAAACCGTAATTAATACGGCTTTTTTTCGTGACTAATTACCTCTCGCATAGGTAATTAGTCCAAAAATCTTTATTAGGTAAGACTATAGATTAGGGCGGGGGGAGCGGGTTTTCCCCGACCCCACCAGGAACCACCACCATGGTTAGAATAGGTTGGTAACACCTCTAGAGTAACCCACCGTATGCCACACATGGCCAGGTAGGGGTACCGAACAAAAAAAAAAAAAAAAAAAGGTAAGTGAAAGTAAAAATCTAACCAGCGTCCTATTAGTATGAAATATCTCAAAAGTTATAAGAGAATTTAAAGAAATCGCTATTCTATAATTTTCTTTTTTTTAAATTTACTTTAGCTGCTAAAGAAAACCATTAAAACCATCCCTAACCATAAGTAAGTTTTTACGTCCCTAATAGGTATACGACATCGATATTTTTATATGCTTAGGTGCTAACATCCGAATATTGAATTTATTATACGAATCATACAATTATTAAAGGATATTAAAGAACATCGTTGGTTTTGGGAAGATTTTTTATAAATGTCGATGTTCAATATTAAAGAAAATCGATGTCTTGCTGTTGATGTCGCATCCATAGTTCGAATAATTCCATCAAATTATTCCATGTCTGAATAAATGGTTTGTAGGGTTAGCAACAGAACAGTTAGGAAATCAAGATCGAACGTTTTCACTTGTATTGTGTTCTGAATGGCTCTTACCCTTTAGAATTGAATAGAAGGGAACCGTAAACAGGGGAAAATACGAGGGGCGAGGCAGCCTTTCAGGAATAAGAATGGATGGAGATGAGGGAATAAAAAGGACAGGATATTGCAGGAAGTATCCTGGATCCAGGATATTGCTCAACCGTAAAAAGAAACAAGATTTGAGAAGTAGTAATGGGAAAACGGGGATCAGTACTAAAATACTGTAAAGATTTAATATTCGCTGAAAAAAAAGCATATTATTTAATAAGCTGAAATATAAAAATATTGTAACATTTACGTGGTTAAACAAATTTTATGAAAAGAAACTAATAATTTGCAATATCACAGACAAAAATTATCACTTTGTAACACAGAAACAACCACATGACTTGAGCTTAAGAACTACGACTAACTCTCCATTCCATCGCTCCTTATATTTAGTCGTAAGAGGACGTGCTTCGAATGTTCTGGCCCGGCCTAGATGGTACTCGAACGTCGTTTTTTACAAACATGTACTATGACAGTTCATTCGAACTGTTAGTTGGTTGCAACAATAAGTGAGTATCATGTCTGCCTATATCATTATATATATCAGATATATATCATCAGATATATGTCTGCCCGTTTTTTAATTATTGGTCTCTAAACCCCTCAAAAATAGGTCCAGAAACAGAAAAAATCATGCTTAATAATAGATGTAGATTATTTCAAAAATTGACTAGGACTATGAGATTGGTGTCGTTTAACAGCGCATTCTATGCCGTTTCATATAATATACAACAATGTTAAGTTTGCTACTAAAGAAATTTTCTTAAAACTAAATGTACAATATGAATTTCAATTTTCTCAAAAAGGGCATTTTTTATATTTTTTTTGAAGAATAGGTAGTATTATATCTATTCATACAGCAAAATATAAAAGTGGGATGAACATTTCTTCATTAATGAAAAAATTGAAAACTAGTAATAAAAGTCCATAGATCTAGCATCTTATGCTTGAAAATAGCTGTATATGTTTTCCAAATTTGACTGGGACTATGCGCATTCCATGCCATTTCATATAATATACAAAAATGTATAGGTTGGTGCTAAAGAAGTTTTCTTAAAACCAAGTTTAAAATTTTAATTTCAATTTTCTCAAAAAGGGCATTTTTTTAAATATATTTTTTTAAAAAATAGGTCATACTGCCTATACCTAAACATTGTTGTATATCTTACGAAACGGCATGGAATGCGCTGTTAAGTGACACCAACCTCATAGTCCTAGTCAAATTTTGAAAACATCTACATTTATTTTTAATCACAAAATGCTAGATTTATTGAATTTTATCACTAGTTTTCAATTTTCGTAGTAATGAGGAAATTTTCATTCCACTTTTATATTTTGTCTTAAGATTGGATTGAAAAATGGGTAGTATTATACCTATTTTTCAAAAAAATATTAAGATTTCAAAAAATGCCCTTTTTGAGAAAATTGAAATTAAAATTTTACATTTAGGTTTTATGAAAATTTCTTTAGTGCCAATGGAATGCGCTGTTAAAAGACACCAATCTCATAGTCCTAGTCAAATTTGGAAAACATTTAAAGCTATTTTTAATCATGATTGTTATGTTTCTGGAGCTATTTTTGAAGGCTTTAGAGACCAATAATTGAAAAACTGGTGGGCATATTTCAGTAATATTTTACAATTGTTCTAGTAGATACAAGTAGTACACATATACCAAATTTCAAGAAAATCTGAGATGGTGAGGCTGAAGCCTGTGTTGAATTGACGTGGAATGACCCAGAAAAAAAAAAAATAATAAAAATAAAAACGAATCGGAAATCCTCGAATAATTGATGTTATACTGTACGTATACCCTTCTTTATAATTCAAAAAGCTATTCTTGTACTTTTCTTTTTCTTCTACTCTTTCTCATCGAGAAATTATTAATGTAAGTTATATTTAATTTATCAAACTAGTAATCGGATCATTAAATTTAATGTTTAATGTTATGTTAATGGATATAAATTAATGTACAGGTTTTGAGAATGGGGACACAGCACCGAGACGTTAACAATATTATGATATAAAAAAATAAATAGTGGTTGTGACGAAAGGAAAATATATTGCTAATTAATCTTTACTTATAAAGCTATTCTATTTTTATCTTCTGACGATTAATTCCAAAAATATCAGAAACAATTCTAAAGTATATTTAGATAAGAAATGAAATTAAAGTCCTTATCTTAGTGGCTCTGACAGAGAAAGTTGTCAAGTGCTTAAAACTTAAAGCAGCTGGTGCTAGAAACAAGTTGGACTTGACAATAGATCTGATCATAATACAAACTAATCTTCTCCTCCCTCATTTAATGGAATAAGCAAAGGAAGTTTCGAAATAATTATGAGAATTATTTAATAAGTATTTGGGTTATATTAAAGTTAGTCTAGTTCTAAAAACCGTAATTAATGAAAATCATAAATTTTATAACTGTTTTTTTTTCAGAAATGGAAATTTCGTGCTGAAATCATTGGGTATGGTGTATTTTATAAACCCGAAAATTCCACCAGCCATATCATTTTTCATTAGATCACTTAGCAGTTATAATGTTTATTGGGCGAAAAATATAAATAATACAATATATACCAAATTGTAAAAATAACAAAACATTTTACGGAATAGCGAACTGTCTGCCGGTTAATTTTATACTTTATACATTATTTTTATTTTATACATTACTTCTACAGTAAGCGTGAAATAAAAACCAAACAATAAGTAATATTTACAAATACAAAAGAAAATATACAATAATTCCTATTTAAAAAATAAATAAATTTAATTCCTAAAAATACTGTGTTGAAATAAAAAAAAAGGAAGAGAAAAAAAATGGGGTTGGTGCATTTTATAAGCCCGAAATCACATTGAGCCATATCATTTTTCTTTAGGTCACTTAACACGTTAGGTGCGGCGGCGTATTTTAGGGGTATCCTGAATTGGAAGGTATCGGTCCCCGGGGTCCGACTGCTGGGATGAGCCACAGACAGTATCGGGCGTCGGGGTCCGATGGGAATGCACTGTCCAAAGTGTTTTTTTTTTACTGAAAAATTAATTAAATGAGCATCTCAAGGGCAATATATCTGGGTAAGGATTGCAACTAGACATAATAGGCGCAGGACAGGCCCCCGGTGTCCGATACAGGATTATCCAAAATAGTATTTAACTGCTGGAATTTTGAATCACCCTCCATATTGATAATTTTGCTAAAGTTAAAACGATTTCTTGGAGTCTATTACTGCTTAACAACCACTCCCTCTATGATAAAAAAAAATTTCTTTTTAAAGAAGTGAATTTATATAAAATAAATAAAGCAAATATCAGAAAGTTTTATTTATAATTACAGACTTAGTAAGAAGTATTAAAAAAAATTAAAATATTGTTTTCTTTTTCTCATATTTATACTATAATTAAAGAATGTCGAAAAAATTAAACAGATCTACATAGTATAAAATCACATAAACACATAAAATTAAAGATCACCATAAAAGTAGTCGTTGCAATATTATCGGACGTGGAATGGTGATGCCGTCGAGTAGGTTTGTTTTATTACTCAGGGCCGGTACCTCAGAGTCCGATTCTAAAAAAAAAAACAGAATTTCAGCTGGTAGCAACATTTTCTGCACTAAAATACAATAAGCTCATTAAAAATCGACTAAATTGAGCGTTTGAAGTGTTCGGACTTTCGGACATTTTCATGTGAAAATCGCCTGTTAAGAGGGGAATGTAAGACATCGGACCCCGGGGACCGATGCCCCACCTAACGTGTTAAGCTGTTTCCAGTACCTGGGGGAAGGTGCAAAGCTGTAAAATATTTTTATGGGGAGTCACTCCCCATACCTCATAAAGCTAGTAAACAGCACATTATTATTTTTATTGCTGTTTTGTAGAACCGTTACCTCCTTTAGGTTAATTTCGTACTTTTTAATAAGAGCGAATTGATGAAAAATTGCTGATTCGTCCCTCAATGACCTATCACTCCTTAGCTAAAAACGAAGCTAGTATCTTGCTAGGAAGTGACAATGCCAACCGTGGAGAGACATGTCATTAAACATTTTCAGATAAATTTCTCTTATAACTGATGTTTTTCTAAGGAACTGTCACGAAAGTCATGAAAATTACACAATCTACTCGCAGTTCAAACGTAGAAAATCTGTTTCACCTGAACGATAGGTGAACAAAAATTTATACCTATATAAGAATGATAGGTACTGACTACGAAACTTAAAATTTAGGAATTTATTTTTTCAAATATTTTTTATATATCGCGGCGAATCAAAATAAGCTAATGAATGAAAAACAAGAAGCTGCGCACATCCCTTTACATTATTCACACATACTGGATAAAATTAAAAAAATATAACATATACCAGCTCTTATCTATATAAGTTTATAATTCCGGACCTAGGGGGCGCCTTGTTCGTCGGGATATAGGGTAGAGAACAAGTGGCAGCTATGCCGAGTGCATGTCTCTCCCCACGACGAGTAAGTTAATTATACATTAAAAAACCTATTTTAGACATTTATATTTTGGGCATTATTAATATCATACACATATTTCTACTTTAGGTATATATACTGATGATGACTCAACTGAAGTAACACACAGTTATACATAGACTCTCCCTTAAGGGAACGAGAAAAAGGGTAAGAGATTGGGCATGTGCAAGACAAATTTTAAATTAAATAATATATGTATTAATGTATTGTTAATTGATTTTATACAGATGAATATGATGCTATGAGCACCGAAAGCTCCTGTTACATTTAAAAATACCATATATTGAATTTTTGAGACCGTCGTGAGGTGTTTATTTTATGATATTTGAATTGAACGGTCTATGATCACATTATGAATATTTTTTTCAACTTCATTTTTCAAATTCGCACCTGTCTTAAAAGAAAAAGACAATCAGCGAATCTGATGACTAAACACGTGAAGAAAAACATGGCTTGATAGGCATGGGGAAGGATGATACCCAGCGGCATCTCTTCCTGTCGTGATTTGCACTTAAGCAGGGAGTTAACACGTTAGCTGCGAAGCAAATAAACTGGGATTTTCGTTAACTGCGACGAGGGGTCAAATGACCCCATGCTACCACACCGCTAAACTGCGTCAAGGTGCTGATTGACCCCTTGTCCCTTAGACATTAAAATTAACTCTCTGTAAACATTGATGAATGTTTTAAAGTGAAATCCATTTTTTTTACAAATACCTGACGTACTAGAATTCGTAACACAAGCAGGGTTGGATTCTGTTGCTTCTGAATATATTTTTTTATTACTTATTTTTTCCACAACATCTGTGTTATACTAACAGTAATTTTTTTCTTTCCTTTTACATTCAATCATAAAATGTTTACTATATGGTTTTAATTTACTTCATTGTCAGCATATATAATTCATGAAAGGAAGAATTCAGATATCAAAAATAAAACCAAACCTATGTTTTTATTATAAATAAATGAACATAGGTGTACCTTTTGTATATTTAAAAAAATAAACCTAATTATTACAAATTAAATTATTAAAAAAAATAACACGTGAAAACTACATTTTATAATGTTTATCATTGAAGCACTGCAAGCAAAGAGACGGTTGTCGGCACAGTCGTCATAGTATGTCCGGACCTTCTGCACCTTTTTTTGGGCTTCTGCACGCTCATAGCTGTTCGTAGCTTTTCATAACAGCCCGAACATTTCTTCCTTATATGAATCATAACTATCTTCAAAACTTGAACTAGTTCCTTCATCTTTGCTTGAAGTTGAATTCCGCTATGAAAGGGCTAAATCGGCAAGTTTCTTACCACGTGAATACGTATCGAAATTATTTACTGAATCGAGACAAATAAATGAGAGCTCAATTGTCAAAAATAATAAGTAGAATCAGTCGAAGAACAAGAAAGGAAGGTGAATCTGTGATTCACCCTTAGATAAATGTGATTCACGGAAAATTACTGTCGCTTTCACCGCTTTCAAACATTTACGGAAATAGAAAAAATATTTTTTATTTACATATTCATTAATATTTGATATAATATGCTAAAACAATAGTAAGATGAAGTGTAATGAGCATTAAAAGACCAAGGGGTCATTTGACCCCTTGCCGCATTAAGGAAAACATTTAAACTATAATGCGACAAGGGGTCAAGTGACCCCTTACATTTTTTTTCGATATATAAGTAGTATTAAGTAGTGCATTATAAAAAAAAAAATAAAAAATCTGAAAAATATTAAACCATAATGCGTGACAAGCATCGCAGTTAACGACAAATACACGTTTAATGGCTCGCAGTAAAGGAAGCCACCGCAAGGGGTCAAATGACCCCTCGTCGCAGTTAACGTGTTAACCAGCTCCCTTATTGTCTTATATAGGTTTATCGGGTATGTTGGCATGCCAGGGTACAATGTTTGGATAACCTGTGACAATTGTTGCTGGATACTAAACAGGGGCTGAATAAGGGCTGAATCCTTCAAATGGTAATCGAATGTCACGTTTGGAGTTAAGGTGCGTTTACACGCTCAAACCAATAGCACAAACTGGCTTGCACAAGCCTTGACAACAGGTTGAAATATTTCATTCAAACCATTTTACACAAATTGGCTTGCGCAAGCCAGTTTGTGCTATTGGTTTGAGCGTGTAAACGCACCTTTAGAATACTTTTTATTATTCATTGCTATGTATTGTGGATGCTGCCGTGATAGGAAAAGGAAATCGAATTAATAATTTAATATCAAAATATGTAGTGTACTGTATATGGTCAGCCCGGTGGTCAGCTTTACCTGAAGGCGGCTAGGTCTTGGAAATACCGCCTTGTTAGTTATTGGGGCCATAAACATTCTGTTAGAGATTCAAAATAAGCAAAGCTTAGGACCGACAATGCTGCCGACAGGCATCCAGGGAAATACCTAAGAAGATTGTTAGAGAAATTTGTGGCCATAAACCCTGGTTTTGCCCCGGCAAAGAGGCCGCTGGAAAAAACGTTAAATATAGAAAGGAAGGGAAATTTTAGGCAGCTAGCCAATAAGAAGAAGTCTGGAACCAACTAATCAGGAGAAGTCTGCAGCCAGCCAATCAGAGGAAGTCTGAAGAGAGTGGGGGAAAGAAGACTGATTCGGAAGAGAGAGAAGTTTGAAGAGGTCGAGAGAAGGAGGGAGTTCGGAGAAGAGAGAGTTCGGAGGTGGAAAGAGGTCGGGTAGTGTGCCAAGAGGGCGAGAGTGGAACGAGAAGGGCAGAGGACCAGATAGACAGGAGCGGCCGAGATGGGATGCTGTGCTGAGTCTGAGAGAGCGTCAGAGATGACAGGGACTGGTCCAGCAGATAGGCCAGAGACAACACCAGAGAGTGCCCACCAGATAAGGTTAATACATCTACAGTGCTAGTTGTAATATTGTGTGTTCAGTATTTATTAAATCATGTTATAGTCAGCATCCATTAACTAATTTATGTCATTAAAATATCTTTATATGATATATTGAAGGGGGTATAAATAATTTACATTATTGGTCAATAAACTTAAAGATATAGCTCAATTTAGATTTGTTTCTTTATTATCATTTACCCGATGCCACAGGTTTATTAAAATAAAATAGAATTGGTAAACACGTCACCTTTGAAAAAGTATCCGATATACAATTGATACATATTCATTATATTAATTTCATATATTAACTTGATACATCTGGTAACCCCCACCCGCCTTAGAAAAGCGGGAGGCCAGGAACGTAGCATCATATTATATAATGGATCGTCGTTATTCCCGATATTGATGTTATTACGCTTCATTTCTGTGTCTGATGTATAAGGAATACTATTTTGATTATCACTGAGAATTTTACAGCAACCTCTAACATATTTTAGACATATTTAAATTAAATTGATAAAAAGGTTTGTAAGCTTTTTAAGAGTTTTATTAACATGTGTTTTCTTTGTTGTTGTTGTTGCCATTATTAAAATATCACCAAAATTTTAGAAATCTCTCTATATATATAAGAGGTTTTGTCCTGACTGACAGAATCAACGCAGAGCAAAAGCTACTTATGATAGAAACTTGAAGTACGGAATTTAGATTTTAGGTAACCGCTAAGAAAGGAATTTTAAGAATGTAACCCCTGAGGGGTTTAAATGGCGAAAGTGTCGTTTAACTCTAACTGACACCTATTTTTGAGATTTTAAACCATATGTTTTTTATTTGATGTATTAAATAGATAATATTATTAAAATAGACATTCACATAGAATATGGCTACTGATTATTTAAATATTAGTGGTAATCAAATTATGCGCACTGTGATTCCCATGATTGGGGATGGTGCGTGTTTATTTCGATTTCTATCATCTCTCTATATATAAGAGGCTTTGTCCTGACTGACAGAATCAACGCACAGTAAAAATTACTAATGATAGAAACTTAAAGTTCGGAGTTTAGATTTTAAACGCGATGTAGGTAAAGGTAAGAAAGGAATTTCAAAAATGTAACCCCTAAGGGGTTTAAATGGCGAAATTGTCGTTTAACTCTAACAGACACCTATTTTTGCACTTCGATAAAAAATGCCTAATTTGGAATCATTTTAAAGATCTTCATACGTCGAGTTTAACTCGAAAGCCCATGTTTTAAAGCCGAAAAATGAAGCGTTCACGACGAGTAAGCAATTTTTTGTTTCGGCGGATTTAGCGAACTCTCTCCATTGCGCGCCTCCCTCTCTTCTACCGAGCCGGCAGCTTCCCCTTCCAACTTTCCATCTACCGGAAGCTCCGATTCTACTAAATCTCCTTAACATCAGTTAACATATTATATTTAATCAATACCAGATAATGATCACAGAATTGATTTTAAAGGCTCGCGGGCAAAGCCGCTACGGGGAATGCTAGTACCCATATAAAAGTGAAACAGGTACAATTTAATTTAACAATTGTACAAAAATAACAAAAATCTAAAACAAAACAATAAAAATCCATTTAAACAAATACACTTTCTGTAAAATATAAATTTTGATAACTTTATTTTAAAGTTAGCCCTATTATATAGTACTACTTATAAAATACTAGCAGAAAAGTCTGATATAATTGTTTACGAATTAGTAATTTCTATTTTGTACATGATAATAAATATATCATATGAATAAAATAATGCTTGCAGTTGCATATATGTACATAAATTGGACAAGTATATACAATCCCGTTGCATTTCCTCCTATTTCGGATAACTCTATGTCCCTTCTTGCACGACTGAGCCACAATGCCCACCTTAATCTACGGAGGGGTCAGTCAGATGGAAGGCTTCCGTCTGCTTCAGCGAACACTCACAGACTTATCAGCTGCGGTCGATGCGAAGAAACTGTCTTAAAGCGAACTGACCTTTCTGTAATGTTTCAATCAGAACAATTGTCTAGAAATGTTTTTGTACTACTTTCTAAAATAACTATAGTCATATTTATAGGTGAGTAATGGTCAACCGTTTTTCGAAGATTAGAATGATTTATAGCCAGCATTTTCAGTCTAATTTTCTTTATTTGGAGAGCCAACATGTGGATCTTCGTCAGGGCTAAAATGAAGACAAACATATGGAACATGGTAAAGTATAGCATAGATATCATGAATTACAAGATTAATTGTCATCTTCAAGCATAGATAGTTTACATGTTTCTCATATATTTGTCTTCATTTTAGCCCTGACGGACATCATAAAGGATTGATCTACAAAATAAATACGAACAGGAAATGGTTGGGGGTACGGTCAAAATAAGTAGCACAAATATGTGAGTTCTAGTTGTTTTTATTTTAGTATGTATATAAGCAGATTTCACATCTCCTGGACTACAGATCATCACTCACCTTAAGAAACAAACGACTAATTTGCATTACCATTTTAAGACCTATTTGGACACACGGTGCAGAACTTTGGGGTTCCCCGAAATACATTCCACATTAACAAAATACAAACTTCACAATCTAAAATTCTCAGAAAAATCACAAATGCACCTCGGTTTATTTCAAATCATACACTGCACAATGGCATGAATATCTTACATAGAGGACAAATACCAAACATTCCACTCTTCAACGCTACATAACCTTAACCCACTCATCCATTCTCTTTCCTCCTCCCTGTTACCTGGTCAGCCTCGACGTCGGATGAAACGACAGTGGCCTAGAGACCTCTTACTACAATAAATTAAAAAAGCATCATGAAAGGCAAAGTAAAAAACATCAGTGACCAAATTCGCTTGATGCGCCACTGCGCAGATGCAAATCCTCAAGTAAAATAATAAATAACTAAATAAATAAATAACTAAATTTTAGGTCATCATCAGGGCTCTTTCACGGGGAGTAGAACGCCAATTGCATATTTTAACAAATATGCATCATTTCAGTCAATTCATTCATGTATTTATTTCATCATTCATGATTTATTTACCTTTAATGCTTGGTAAGAGCTGTTTGATCAGGTTTGTTAGGGTTTTATGTTAATGAGGTGCAGCTTTATTTATTTTGATAGATACGTCGTTTAAGATATTATTTGTTTGTTTGTTTAACGTCCATTTTTATGCTACTAAGGCTAATCGGACGATGCAACAGTGGGAGTGTCCAGGAGATGTAAAAGCTGCTTGTACCGTCTTTTAAATTTTGTTTTTAAATTTTCTTAAGTTTTTTAAATTTTGGTGTGTATGTTCCAAGTGAGTCGTTTGTCTAAGTATATTCCGAAACAAACAAGCCACTCACAATTAAACATGAGGAAATATACAACAGGAAATTCCCCCTTCACAACAAATTTAATGTAAAAAATAAATTAGGTAGGGGAGAGCGGGGATGGTTGGCAACAGTTTTCACTTTTTTAATTGTTGAATCGTTCCTGTTAATATAATCCCAATAAGGCTTATACCACTGTAAATTCCAAGTATTAGAGTACTTCAAGTATTTTTTTCAACTCATAATATTTAATACTAAGACCACAGAAAATTGAAGAATTCGTCAAGCCAGAGTATGCCAATAAACCCCCTATGCGGGGCAGGTTGGCCTAGAAGGTGGGGGTTGTTTAGCCATCTCATTCAAGCACTGCCTGACACATATTATTGTTACTAAAAGCCACACTGTAACGGTATACTAATTTTGAATCGGTTTTTAACAGCTTCTAAGGGAAATAGAGTGACAATAGAAGAATATAGAAGTTTAGACTGTCGTCACTTTCTGCGTAGGAAATATTGCTCTCATCTTCCTCGCTGGAACTAAAGACAATTGGTATTTTCACCTTTTTTTATGTTTACCTTGCTTTTGTGAATTGCTACTGCGCCAACAAAACCCAGTTGAAGAGAGCCAACTAACCCCACAGGAGAGATCATATGAAAGATGGCTGCCAGGACAGGGGAAAAAAATAAAAAAAGAAACTGGTTAGTCGAAAGGTTAGGCTTTTCAAAGGAGTTTGCAGCTATGTGAAAAGAATCGGAGTCAAATGTTTTGCCATGCCTTTAAACCAAATTTACTGAAAACACAAAAATTTACTTACATGTTGTAAAATCAATCAATGAAGCACACTCTTCTCTACACTGTCAGCATCCGATTGAAAACTGAGGACAAGACTCGAGAGGTCGAGCGGGTCACATGGTACAATGTTAGGGCCTTCACAACAGATGTGACGGAAACTATAAGCCAAAGGCCAACCTACCTCCTATTCCAACCAACCCCGCTCTCCCCTATTAAAAAAATCTATAAATAAAACCTGCACTTAGACAGTAAAAAATCTAGTTTTTGAGCTAGGCGCAAATAATGTTTTCTTTTCTCTTCATCTCTTTTCGGGGTTTTCAGGGAGATCTAACCGTTTTTCCGGACTGGAGGGAAGGAAATCTATAAAAAAATGGAAGCTGTTGTGTGTCCGTAAACAATAAAATCTAACCTAACCTATAAAAAATGGTACCTCAATCATCAAATATTTTTATCTAATATGATCTTTTCGAGAAATGAAGATTGCAAAATTTCAGTGCAGTAAACTGTTACTACTCAACTAATCGTGTTAGCTCAGATGAGAGATCTATCGACCTCAAAGTTGAACTTGGTCACGGTTGGGCGAACCACTCCGAACCAATTAGCTTCCTCTCATATTCCATAGTCAGCTAATCCGGATCAAAGTTCTCGGACAACAATATCAGCAAGTTTTGGGGAAGTTGGATCCATTTTACAATAGAATGTTTCTATAAAAATATTAAAGGTACAAGGTGAAAACAATCTTCCTCACTATTTGAGAAAAACGCTTTTTTACTTTCACTTACCTATATATCAAATAGTAAGTGGAAGTATTGCGATCGTGAAAAATTTCTACTTCCGGTTTTCAACGGAGATACACGTTTTGGGGTCCCCTGAATCCAATTAACCAAGTCCCGCGAAATGGTCTGTGTGTTAGTGTGTGTGAACAGACTAGCTCAAAAACTATATACCGTGCGAACCTGAAATTGGGTATTTAGTGTATGCAGTATATGCCCGCGATGTGACAACAAAAATTTCATCAAAATTGCGCAAAGGGAAGGGGTACTTTATTTAATAACTTCATACGTTTTACTTCGATTTTCTCAAAAACGGATCTAACTATTTTGATTAAAATGAGTATTTAATCTATTTATATGCCCGAGACATGACTCCAACAATTTCATCAAAATTGATTAACCGGAGGGGGGAATTTACTTAATAAATTTTGTATCATTTTCAAGTTTTTTTGTTATTTACTCAAAATCGGCTTTATCGATTTTGATCAAACTGGGTATTTAATGTAGGTATATGCCAAGGATGCGATTGCCAACATTTCATCAAAATTTATCAACCGGAGGGGGGACTTTACTTAATAAATTTTGTATCATTTTGACGTATTTTTTTTATTTACTCAAAAAAGGCTTTAACGATATTTATCAAACTAGGTATTTGATGTATGTATATGCCAAAGATGTGACAACCAACATTTCATCAAAATTGGTCAAGGGGAGGGGCCACTTTATTTCATAATTTTTTTCCAATTTTTACCTTTTTTTCGATGATCTCAAAAACGGTTTTTACGATTTTTATCAAATTCGTCATGTTTAATGAAAATTAGGTGTTCTTTAATATCAGGTAAGCTTTATCATTATTAAAATGTTCTGAGGGGGCTTTTTTTTGGGGGGGGGGGGCATTTTTGTTTGTTTGTTTCCTATAAAGTACCTTTGTTTTTGTTTATATGCAGAAATTAACTGTCTCTCGTTACGCCTAAAAATAAGAAATGGCTAAATATGAGATATGATAAAAATAAAGAAAACATAAGGAGGAGAAAAAAAGAAAAATATTCAGTCAACATATAAAACTCCTTGAGCCCAGGCATGCGGAGTACGCCTCTAATGGCAGACCATTGTTCATAATTAAATCCGTTCTGTTCCTTTGAGAAGTGGCAATTAACAAAACGCATTAATTTCTAATCTAAGTAAGTTGGTAAGTGAAAGTGGTGTGTTGCGCGCACGCACCATACTTTTTATTTCAAAAACAGAGCTTAAAATCTTTTGTATATGCAGAAAACTCAGCGGATAAGGATATGGGTTCATTTCACCTCCTAAGGATGTATAGTACCAAATAAACTATTTTAGTTACAACGAAGTGCACAAAGAAGACAGATGAAAATTTATTTAAAAACCCTTGAGAGATGGTTTTGTGTATATTTTTTACTCTTGATAATAAACAGAGATCCATGTCCATGAATGAAAAACGTCTGGTCCGGTTCGCACACCACTCAAATTTTACATACCATCCTCCTTTATTTCATTAACACTAAACCTACCAGAGCGGTCAAATGACCGCTTTTGAGACTTTAATCTAAATTGTTAAATTCCAGGTTTTTATTTTTCTTAAACTTACTGCACGACTTTTTCTATAATAAATAGCTGCTTAATTTTTCAATATATATTTTCCTTATTCTTTCGTTTTTCCTGATAATAATAGGTAATCTACCGTTATCTACCCTGAGCGGTCTTTTGACCGCTAGAATATATATGAAATTTTATGAAGTTATCTGCATTCAAATCTCAAACGTAACACAAAAACAGTAGTTATCCAAGAAAATGTCATCCGACTGTGTTCTAGGAAAACGCCATGTGCTTACAGTTTGTTTTATGATGGGTACAGAGCGACTGCTGGTAATACACGAGGTGAGGCAAAATGGCGATCATTCATATTAGATTACTGGCTCTGTACGCGGCATTATAAATATTTGCGAAGTGATTAGTTCTATTTGTATCAGTACGGGATGAAAATAATAAAAACGTTTGATAAAATAAAAAACACTGTATTCAGATAAAAGTAATAAAACGAACAATGAAAATAAAGAAACTTCTGCTGAAAAAAATAAATAAACCACTTGAAAATATAATTACGCAGTTTTTTTTAGCAAGTCACAATATTCCACACAAGTAATCATCACACACTCTGAGAGTTTATATGGCTGGTTACCCGCAGTATAGCCAGGTATAAATCATCATCATCATCATCATTGGCGCAACAATCTACTTAGTGAGTCGATTGCCCCATCGCTCCCTATCCTGCGCAGCCGCAATCTAATTCCGAGCACCTAGAAGTTGTCTTGAATCCTTTGCGACTCCATCTGTCCACCGAAGTTTCGGTCTTCCGACACCTCTCGACCCATAGATTTTGTCGGACATCATTTTTTTTGGAATGCTCTGTTCCGGCATTCTGGCAACGTGGCCATCTAAGCCCATCTAAGCCTTCCAATGCGGATGACTCTAATAATGTCTGGCTGCCCATAGAGCGTTTGAAGCTCCAAGTTATTTCGTATTCACCAAAATCCGCCTAGTTTTATTGGACCGTAGATTCGGCGCAGAATTTTTCTCTCGAAAACAAGGAGCCTCTGCTGGTCAGAACTCGACAAGTCTCAGAGCCGTACATCAAAACGGGGCGGATCAGGGTTTTATGCAACCTTACTTTAGTTATTCTCGTGAGATAGGGACTTCGGAAGAGGTGGCCCAATCCGAAGAAGCTTCTGTTCGCCAGCATTATCCTCCTTTTAATCTCTGCTGACGTATCATTGTTCACATTAACCTGTGAGCCGAGATTGACAAATTCCTCTACGTTTTCGAAGTGGTAGGTTCCCATGGAAACCCATTCCTTCTGGTAAACCCTCTCGCCTGATATCATGAACTTCCGGTCTTTTCCGGATTTATTTCTAGACCCTTATTTGACAAAATTACATGACTGGTTTAAACTTTGGAAAATCCGACTAAATCACGACAAATCACAGCACATAACCTTTGCTCTTCGACGTGAAACGTGTACTCCTGTTTTCCTTGACAATACACAGATACCACAGACAGACACAGTACACTACCTTGGTTTGGCATTTGATCGAAGGATGACATGGGGTCCACATATTAAGAAAAAAAGAAAACTCTAAACCAAAGATTAAAACTTCTTTACTCACTTCTTTCAAAGCATTCAAAACTAAAACTAAGACAGAAATTGAATACCTACACTTAGTTATTGAAACCTATTTGGACCTATGCATCACAAATATATGGGACGGCAAAAAAGACACATATTAACAAACTACAAATCTTTCAGGCAAAAACATTCAGATTAATCACTAAAGCACTATGGTATGTTAGCAACATTACTTTACACACCGACCTACACATACCAACTGTCAACGAACACATACGAACCCACTACAAAAGATTCCATGACAAATTACAAGGACACCCCAACTCACTCATTAATGCCATGGCCACAACAGTGATGCCAGGTACCGCCCGTAGAAGGCTAAAGAGGAGCTGGATGAGGGACCTCCTCGTCTAGTGATCAAACCTAGTAACATTCAAGCCAGGAGGAGATGCCGCTGGGTAATGCTCCCCTCATACCTCTCATACCATTGTTATGTATTTATTGTCAGCAAATTCACTGGTTGTTACTATTATATTAATTAACAGGTGTGAATAAAGATTAAAAGTTAAAAAAAAAAAAAAAATTCTAGACCCAGTCTCCTAGCTGAAGCCTCTATGGCGATAAATGCTTCCTTGACTGCCTGAAAGGACCGTCCCACGATATCGATGTCATCGGCATAGGCTAGGATCTGGACAGTCCTGTTAAAGATAGTGCCTGCTGTCTGAATGCCAGATTCTCTAACCACTTTCTCTAAAGCAAGGTTAAACAGGAAGCATGCCAAGGCTTCATCCTGTCTCACCCCTTTTCTGGAAACAAACACTTCTGAAAGTCCTCTCTGGATACAAACCATACCGTCATTGTTAATTGTGTGAGACGTATTAGCTTCCCTGGAATTTTGAGCTCTTCCATTGCCTTATATAGTGCCGGTCTATCGAGACTGTCATATGCCGCTTTAAAATCGACAAACAGATGGTATGTTTGCTGATATTCTCTACCTTTCCCAAGAATTTGCCTTAGAGAGAATATTTGATCTGAGGTAGATTTACCACCCCGAAAGCCGCACTGATAGGGACCAAGTTTACGTTCTGCATGAGGTTTCAGCCTCTGAAACAGGATACTGGATAGAATTTTGTAGGCACAATGGAGGAGTGAAATGCCCCTGTAGTTATCCAGGTTATAGTAGTAGCCAGGTATAAATACATTTATATAATTTGTGGCAACACTGACAAAGGTAGGTTTCTATTAGAAGTAGATGCTGCTACAATTACAATCAATTGGAAAAGACTATAATGTTTATTTCAAAAGCGGTCATTTGACCGCCATCGGTAGAAATAGGTATACATAATATGTCGGTAGGTTTAGTGTTAAAGATATATTTCTCTGGATCCCGTATCACTGTGGAATAGTCGGAAATGAGCATGCTGACCTGGCATCAAAAAGATCAACACGAACACGCATCTACAATAACTAAAACTTATATTCTGTTATATGAATTACTTTTTTTAAAGAATCAATACCGATTTTATTTTATTTTCATCACCCAATATGTCTATTAAATGTGGTAATAACCCAAAAGTATTTAGGATTGATATGTAAGACGGGCACTGTTCGAAAATATGTCTGACTGTGAGCGTGTTACCACAGTGATTTATATGCTTATTTAATTCTGATAGAAATTTTTGTTAAACCTTACCCCAGTAAAATGTTTATTTAAATAAATGCAAGTATTTTGTCTGTCATTTATCAGATACGGATACGGATCTTATCTGACCATTGCTTTTGTGACTAATTGGCAAGGGCTAATTAGTTCATTTTGAAAAAAAAAAATGAATGGTTTTGTATTTCAAGACTCCTTTATGTAGGGAAACATTATACTGAAGTTTGTTTCTTTGTTTTAACGCCACTTTATTCTACTAAGGCTAATCGGACGATGCTAGGTATAATTAGGATAGGAATCTTTAACGAGTATCTGACATCGTACAGGCTCATATTATGCTGAAGTAAATATGAACGAAAAAAAAAGAAAACCCTAGGCTCCCCTTTATCATTGTCAAAAGGGCCGAACTTCCGTTCCCCTTTTGCTAACATGCTCCCTGAGGAGTGAGGTTTTGAGGTTAGGCACACATACTCAGGTTCTTGCCTGACATTAGACCTCATTAATCACAAAACTCTGAGAATATCGCTGAAGGAAAAATACCTTAGCCTGCGAAACTTAATTGAATCAGGGGATGGGGATGATTAATAGCGTGGTTATAGGTCACTGGGTGGCCCAACTTGTAACATGTGAGGTCATAGAATAAATAGTATTTGTTTGAAATTTATTTTTACTTTCACTTTCTGTATATGCAAGTTATTGGCACACTTAAGACTACATTTCTGTGGTTAAATTAAAAAAAAAAATCTGGTGCGTGCGCGCAACACACAACTTTCACTTACCAACTTACTTAGATTAGAAATTGACGTGTTTTGCTAAATATCATTTCCCAAATTCACACATTTTTCTACATCCATATCTTATTTTTGTTAAACGTTAAAGCCGTTTTTGAGTAAATAAAAAATCCCGTGAAAATGATACAAAATTTATTAAGTAAAGTCCCCCCTCCGGTTAATCAATTTTGATGAAATTTTAACAATCATATCTCGGGCATATAAATACATCAAATACCCAGTTTGATCAAAATCTTTAAAGCCGGTTTTGAGTAAATAAAAAAAACACGTGAAAATGATACAAAATTTATTAAGTAAAGTCCCCCCTCCGGTTAATCAATTTTGATGAAATTTTAACAGTCATATCTCGGGCATATACATACATCAAATACCCAGTTTGATCAAAATCTTTAAAGCCGGTTTTGAGTAAATAAAAAAAAAAACGTGAAAATGATACAAAATTTATTAAGTAAAGTCCCCCCTCCGGTTAATCAATTTTGATGAAATTTTAACAGTCATATCTCGGGCATATACATACATCAAATACCCAGTTTGATCAAAATCTTTAAAGCCGTTTTTGAGTAAATAAAAAAAAACAAGTGAAAATGATACAAAATTTATTAAGTAAAGTCCCTCCTCCGGTTAATCAATTTTGATGAAATTTTAACAGTCATATCTCGGGCATGTGCATACATCAAATACCCAGTTTGATCAAAATCGTTAAAGCCGATTTAGAGTAAATAAAAAAAACACGTGAAAATGTTACAAAATTTATTAAGTAATATTGTGAAATCTTCCCTATGGTTAGTTTTTTAAAGTCTTACTTTATAGATGACTTAGAGGACCCTTCAAACATTAGACTAATGTATATCTTGTAATAAAATTAGGACTTGTTTACCTATTTCTTTAAATTAGAGTTGGGTTGCCAATAACTGTATGGTTTACCCTACTAAGGACAAGTATTGCGATCGTGAAAAATTTCGACTTCCAGTTTACTACGGAAATACACATATTCAATTTTCACCAATTCAAATGATCACCCGCCGGAGCCTATGCACGGCCTATTTTATTTGCCTGTCAGAGCCAGGAGGCATACTGGTGATGTGGAGAAGCAAGAAAGCCCAGGAGATTAATGGAGGAAGCTCCGGCAGTGAGAGAAGGAGTTTTTAGTTTCGTTTATGGACTATTCATTAGTAATTTAGCATGAGCTAAATTAGTTAGCGGAGAGCCGGCGAAGACGAGGAGAGAAGATGGGTTGGCCACCCCCGTCGAAATCAAGAAACACAGCAAGAAAGAAGTTATACAATAAAACTGCATTCACCTAAATCATGTAGCCGACACATCAGCCTTAGCCTTTTCTTTGTCAATAATTTATTAAACAAAAAGGTACGAGGGATGATCAAAAAGTTCCAGGACTGATTTTTTATTAATTTATTTAAAAAATCTACAGGCTATTGGACGTCGTCCCCTTCAAAGTACTCTCCTTGGGAAGCTATACATTTTTCCCAACGATGTTTCCACTGTGTGAAGGACTTTGAGAAATCATCTTGTGAAATGGTGTGTAGCTGCTCCAGCGATTTTTTTTTAATGTCATCTACGGACTCAAATCTCTTTCCCTTCATGGGTCTCTTAAGTTTTGGAAACAAGAAAAAGTCTGCAGGGGCAAGGTCAGGTGAATATGGAGGCTGGGGAATGACCGTCATTCCATTTTTGGTGCAGTAGTCGCGAATGAGCAGTGCGGAATGAACAGGCGCATTGTCATGATGCAGCACCCACTCACCGCTCCGCCACAACCCTGGTCTCTTCCTCCTTATTGCCTCACGCAAATTTCTCTCATCTCACGAATGGTTAGTCGACGATTAGAACGCACGAGACTGTTCAATCTTGCAACATGATCGTCGCCAGTCGAAGTTGATGGGCGCCCTGAACGAGAATCATCTTCACACGATGTCCGGTCTTCCTTGAACCTTTTGTACCACTCATGACACCTTGACCGACTCAGACATTCATCACCGAAAGCCACTTGCAACATTTGAAAAGTTTCGGTAAACATTTTACCCAACTTCACACAAAACTTTACGCAAACGCGTTGCTCTTCCTTTACATTCATTTCACAAAATCGCCGAACACAAAAAACTTTTTTTTACGAAAACAGCAGTAACTTTGCAATGAAGAAGGTTATCAACAAACTGAATAAACAGCTGAGCTCAGGAAGAGTCACGCTAAACAATGCTGCCAACCGCACTGCTCTATGACACTCCATTGCCGCGCAATCTCAACAGTCCTGGAACTTTTTGATCACCCCTCCTACGTTCAAATAAATATATTGTTATGCAGTAAACATATACAGTGAAACCTCTAAATAGGGGACAGCCATGGTGACTCAATTATTGTCCGTTATTGAGAGGTGTCCTTAAAGTAGAGGTTTATTAAATTTTGTTTATGTAAACGTAAATAAATAAATAAAAGAGTAAGTATCTACATATTCGTGTATGTAGATGTAATAGTGGTACATTGGTTCAAATTAAAATACATACAATGCTTTTATTGAAAAATGGTTTTATTGCAAACAACAACTGAATTTACATACTGCAAAAACTTAAAAAAGAAATTTCACTCACAAAAGTTGATAGATTTGATTTGAAGATTATTACAATGTAGTTTTACCATAACAAAATGGGTCTCAATACCATAAAACAAATACATAATAAGAGAGCAAACTGAAGAAATGTCTAAGTACCAGCGGGTTTAAAAAACATTCCAGAGTTAATTGCCTTACATTTTTTTGATGATTAGACTGGCCGACCACTTTTTCCGTACTCATCAATGATTTTCTTTTTTTCTTTTAATGAAAACCTTTTACGTGTTGGAGACGTGTTGTTAGTTCAAAGATTTTCAATAAACTGGTTCAAACTGAAAATAAATGTTCACCCTACGCAATGTTCTGTAGAAAAGGAGGAAGGACAGGAAGTGACTCTGTTTACTGAGTATTAGATGAATTGGACTAAAGACTCAAGCATTCTCGGAAAATGTTTGAAACAAATTTTGCACTGTCCTTTAACTAGAGGTCTTAAAAGCCATTTTCGGGCAATTTTCTCTGTCCGTGTCCTCTATCTAGAGTGTCCCTTAAAAAGAGGTTTCAAAAGAATTGTTTCCGTATATCCAGCGCCAGTGCCATTGAAAGTTGTCCCATAAACAGAGGTGTCCTTTAAAGGGGTGGTCCTTAACGAGAGGTTTCACTATATTATTTTTCAACCAATAAATACAGTCCACTCATTTCATTTCACTTAAAAATTATAATCAGGGAATATCCCAATTTTATTAAGCAGGGAATCCCGATTATAATCATGGTCCACCTTGGCCAGGATTGTGTTCATTTGGTATAATTTTTTAATTGGTTTAATTAATTTCAATTCAATTTCAGTTTAACGATGTAACTAACTAATCAGTAATTATTGGTTACCTACAGAGATTGTTTATAAAAATAGCAACTTATTCACTATTATAGCCATATCTTTATATCTTTATAACTATATCCTTATAATGTTAATAGGCATATTGTGCATTTAATTAATGTAATTAATTAATTTTGACTTTGGGTTTAAATACCTCTCATTAGGATCTAAACTAAAACAACCAAGTATTACTATCATTCCTAATTCTATAAAAACTTAATTAACTTAGAGATTAAAGTGAACATTTATGGTTAGGTATACCTGAAATTTTATATTGTTTTGTATCATTTTGGTTTATTCACAAATTCTTGCTTCATTTATTTTCCAATAAAATGCATTATATATTGTTGTATTTGGTCACCAATCTATAACTTTGTTTCCTTAATCATTTTTTTTTTTTCTAAGGTCACTAAAAGTTTCATTAAATTCTCTTATGGGTATATTTAATCATTATTTTTTAATTTTTATTTTTCTTTTTATTTATTTGTATTTATTTATTTATTTATTATTCTTTTTTATTTATTTGTATTTTTGTCATAATTCATGATTTATTACTTAAAAACTGCAAGACTTTTTGCTTGATGTATAGCATCAAACTGAAAAACATTTAATGAATTTAAAAATAATTTTGTATATTGTTTTGTGAACAGAAAGTAAATTTTCATTGCTGTTACCTTTGATGAATACATTTTGTAAAAACATTAATTTTCTTTGTGTGCAATATTTTGGAACTCTTGCTTGAAAAAAAAAAAAATATTAATAACATTTAAGCACATCAACAAATTTAAAAAAAGCCAAAACCGCATTTGAATTAATTAATGCGAATGATTATTTTGATGATTAAAAAAAAAAAATAAAAAAAAATTATTATAATATAACACAATTCATTTATTTTGTTCTAATCAATTTCATTTCAAACACACCTTTCTGCATACACCTAAATCATGTAGCCGACCCATCAGCCTTAGCCTTTTCTTTGTCAATAATTTATAAACAAAAAGGTACGTTCAAATAAATATATTGTTATGTAGTAAACATATATTATTTTTCAACAAATAAATACAGTCCACTCATTTCATTTCACTTAAAAATTATAATCAGGGAATATCCCAATTTTATTAAGCAGGGAATCCCGATAATAAACACATTTTGGGGTCCTCTGACTCCAAATAACCAAGTCTTGCAAAAAGGTCTGTGTGTGAACAGACTGGCTCAAAAACTATAAACCTTACAAAGCTGAAATTGGTTATTTGGTGTATATATATATATATATATATATATATATATATATATATATATATATATATGTACAAGCATATACATGCCCGCGATTTGCGAAAATTGGTCATTCGGAGGGGGTACTTTATTTAATAACTTTTGTCAATTTTTTTAAGTTTTTCTCAAAATGGCCTCAACGATACGCTTTATCGTGATTAAAATGTTCTGAGGAGGCTTAAATTGGGAAGGGGCATTTTTTTAAGGTCTCTCGTTACGCCTGAAAATAAAAAATGGCTAAATATGAAATATGAAAAAAAATCAAGTAAGCATAAAGAGGAGAGAAAAAAGAACACTATTCTGTTAACTCATAAAACATGGTGAACCCACGCATGCGCAAAACACCTTTAATTACAGACCATTGTTTATAATTAAAGACGTTCTGTTCATTTATTAGAAAATATTTGTTTCATGGTAACTACATAAATTTTTAACTACTTCATAGAGAATTATAAAACCAGACGCGATGGAGTATTATTCTTGCATTGCTAAATTATTAATCGATTAATCGAATGACATAGTTGAAGGTTAAATCGGCTTAGTCGTTAAGCCAGAAATCGATTATCAAATATCGGCAACTTTAACAGTTTCAGCAATCATATCTTCATTACAACTGATAGTTTTTTTGTTTGTATTTTCAGGTAAGTCAATATCTTTGTCACTGCACCCTTCCACTGCCCTGTTGTTCAAATAATCAGGTAATATCCAACATAAAATAATGTAATAAACCAAATTGATAATGTTATAGCCGTTTTATGTGTATTTATTTTTATATCTTGTATAATTTTTCTTTTTGGTTTCTTTCTTTTTTTGAGTTGATGTAAAGAACTAAAAATTAAACAAGAACTAAAAAACTGTGAAATTATATTATTTCCTGCATCTTAATGTAACTTCTTTCTTTACAGTGCCTAAAATAATTTTTCTTATTCTTATTTAATTTTACTGACATTTTTCACCATTTTTGGCCAATCTTTCAACATTTCTAATTATTATCATTTTTTTATTTATTTTTTGATAGTTTATAACTTACTGGAAGACTTAGTCTATGGTATTCCAATTTTGTGAAAGAGTGAAAATTCATATCTTCTATTTTGATATATATGTATATATTTCAATACATTACAAATTCACCAGGTTTCTAGGCTTTAATGCCTCATCTTCAAGTGTACTTCAAAAATTTTTTTGCATAATAAGTATTTAAAATTTGATAAAATTAATTTACAATGATTATAAAATTAGAAGTACATATAATTTAAAACCATATATTACATTACATTCATTATATACATGGTTTTTTTCTTACCTCCTCTCTAATCCAAATTAACAATATTTTAGTTAAACTATACATCGATTCCTTAAAATCCGTCTTTCGGAAATTAATGTTGAGACCTGCAGCTTCATAACATTGTTTCAACTGGAGAACTACCATCTCCAAGAAAACTTTCCACCGGGTCATCACCACCTTATCATCGGCGAAGAACAGTGTCAGGAGCTCATCGTCATCGAAATAGATTCCGTAATCCCGACTTCTTTACTATGTGAGCCAAATATACTTTGAAGAGACTTGGAGACAGGCAACACCGTTGCTTCAGGCCCCTTGACCCTTTTTTTACTTTCACTTACCTATATATGAAATATATAGTAAGTGGAAGTATTGCGATCGTGAAAATTTTCGACTTCCGGTTTTCAACGGAAATACACGTTTTGGGATCCCCTGAGTCAAAATAACCAAGTCCCGCGAAATGGTCTGTGTGTGTGTGTTTCTGTGTGTCTGTCTGTGTGTCTGTGTGTGTGTGTGTGTGTGTGTGTGAACAGACTAGCTCAAAAACTATAAACCGTGCGAACCTGAAATTGGTTATTTAGAGTATGTATAAGCCCACGATGTGACAGCAAAAATTTCATCAAATTTGCTCAAAGGGAGGGGGTACTTTATTTAATAACTTTTTAAGTTTTTTTCGATTTTCTCAAAAACGGCTCTAACGATTTTGATTAAACTGAGTATTTGATCTATTTATATGCCTGAAATATGACTGTAAAAATTTCATCAAAATTGATCAACCGGAGGGGGGACTTTACTTAATAAATTTTGTATCATTTTCACATGTTTTTTTTATTTACTCAAAAACGGTTTTAACGATTTTGATCAAACTTGGTATTTGATGTATTTATATGCCAGAGATGTGATAACCAACATTTCATCACAATTGATCAACCGGAGGGGGGACTTTACTTAATAAATTTTGTATCATTTTCACGTGTTTTTTTTATTTACTCAAAAACGGTTTTAACGATTTTGATCAAACTTGGTATTTGATGTATTTATATGCCCGAGATATGACTGTAAAAATTTCATCAAAATTGATCTACTGGAGGGGGGGGCTTTACTTAATAAATTTTGTATCATTTTCACGTGTTTTATTTATTTACTCAAAAACGGTTTTAACGATTTTGATCAAACTTGGTATTTGATGTATTTATATGCCCGAGATATGACCGTAAAAATTTCATCAAAATTGATCTACGGGAGGGGGGACTTTACTTAATAAATTTTGTATCATTTTCACGGTTTTTTTTTATTTATTCAAAAACGGCTTTAACGATTAACAAAAATAAGATATGAATGTAGAAAAATGTGTGACTTTGGGAAATGATATTTAGCAAAACACGTCAATTACTAATCTAAGTAAGTTGGTAAGTGAAAGTTGTGTGTTGCGCGCACGCACCAGATTTTTTTAATATAAAATTATAGTAAGTTGTTACCAACAATAAACAATTATATATATATATATATATATATATATATATATATATATATATTATTCCTCTGCTTATCCTGCAATGTAATTTTAGTCATCGGTGGAATCAGTGCCCCCAAGGACTCGTTCGCCCACCACATGCGCCAACCTCTTCTCGTGGGAAAAAATAAAATTAAGGCAGCTGCTGGCTCGGCATCGTCGATTGCATATTTTTGTTGACGGCGGCCTCGACGAGATTATCGAATAGCCTGTGAGGCCAGGAACAGAACCGAAATGTTTGAACAGTTCTGATAGCCGCACTGTTTGCAAAAACATTTCATATTTGCGGTAGCCCTGGATGTACTTTTTCTGTAAACAAGGAAGAAGATCAACATTGCGATTAAACCAATCATTTCATCGTACAGATCGTAAATGTATACATTTCTGAATGTTATGGAAATGGTGAATTATGTATTAATTCAATTATTTCTCTATCATAAAACATGAAATTTATTATTATGATTTTTAGATATTTTTCAGAGGAAGAATCAACCAATGATTGTATCATTCGCTATTCAATTTCTATCAATTTTTACTTATGTCACCTTTAATGTGCATTCCATATATAATATACAGCCATCCAAATGATTTCTGTATCCAGTGATTTAAGCGAATGAACTATTTTTTTAAAGTAAACAATTTTGGTCGCCTATTGTTCATATTGAGGATTGTCCGAACGATTTTGTTTGCAAGTGTCTGCGATGGTTGTAGCAGAACACATTACAGAAACTATCTGAGTTTCAATTGGTATAAGTTTCACGTCCATCATGATCTAGACATTAGGAAAAGGGGTGTTTTTAGAGATAAAGCATGAGTCACGGCCGGCCGGCTCGAAGGGTGCGCTACCTTAAATTGATATTTGTGGTCCTAATTTCTGTTGGGTTTGTTAATACGGAATACCGGAGACAGCTGAGCATATTGTATTAAATTGCGCATCCTTTGAGTCACTGAGGTCGAAGTTACTTAGGGAAACTGGTCTCTACGTAATCACGGAAAACGAGTTCCCTGATTTGATGGCCGAACAAAACTACCTAATTACCTTACCTACACATAATTACAAAGCATTTGTATACGGGTGGAAAGATGTTCTCGGACCAGCTGCCTTCAACCTTGGAAGACAACAGCAACGACCACCTGACTGAGGCCTCTGAAGAAGGAAGAAGAAAATTGGAACTGGTGAAAAACGGGATGTAATGTCTAGGGACTACATGAGAACATGCTAGTTTTTCATGCTGTCAACACCCGTGTTGCCGAGAGCCAAGGTAGGGTAGATATAAAAATTAAATAAAATGTTGTTTGTTAATAAATCACTAATGACAGGGTAATAAAATGTCCTGTGTTTAATTTTTATTTATAATATTAAAATTCTAAACTCATATAATTGAAATCTGATATGTGCATGTTAAAACGTGTTTTTTTAATTCCACTGTTGTATATACTTCAAATTATTCCCAGTGAACATTCTTATTATATTCTTATCTAAATTTGCACGTATGTTTTTTTTTTTGTGTTTTAAAATGTCGTGTTTCGTGTTAAGTTAATATAAAATGAAAGATGATCCTATTTAAAACAACTGTACAATCCACTAATGAACACAAATTTATAAGCTTTATTATATAACAATATCGGTGTCACATAAATCAAATAAGACTGACCTTCCAAACATGATTGGCTCCGAATTCTAAGGGCACATAATTACTTCAAGTTCGATCCCAAATCCTCATGCCCTCTTTGTAACAAAAACTTTTTAAAATAACATAATAATTTTCTACACTTATTTATGTCATGTCCCATAATAAAATCCGATCAGGAATCAATTCCTTACTAATACTTAGACATTAATAAAAATTGTTTGAACTAAAATTTATATTATGTCACATCCTTGAACTGCGAACTAAATTAGCCAGTTCCTATGCAGTGGCTAAAACTAATATTCTCCTGTTAGAATCATGGGCGTCACCTGCACCAAATTATTGGGGGGGGCTCAATATTTTCCTAGATAAGGTAGGTAGAAACTCAAGGGGCTAAAAGTTGAAATAATAACCCCTAAAAACAACTGTTGGGACATTTAAATTCATCCTCCAACGCTGTTTTTAAAGGTAATTATATTCTCTTAAAATTTACCAATTTCTGCCTCAGTTATACGTTAAATTAGGGAATTGTTAAGGCTTAATGTTGAAGGATGTGGGCCAAAATTTCTCGCTTTAATTTCATCCAAGTTTTTCTTCTGATTCTGATACCACTAATTTTATTCCTTTCCATTAACTTCTATAAGCTTTATCAAATTGATGGAAAGTAGGATCAAGCTGCTCGTTTAAAAAAAAAAATGTAGAGCTATAAAACAAAACAGTTCGAGCTGAAATAAAAAATATATAATTCATCAAAAATACATTACGCCTGACCAGCTTTTAACAATAGAGTGTACTGAAATTAACTAATAGTTTATATTTATATTTCATTGGTTAAACTCGGATAAATTCGTAAAATCGCATTTTTATTTAATTCTTTACAGAATATAGGGGGGTACGCGTCCCTCCTGCCCCCCCCCCCAGCGGTGGTGACACCCTTGGTTAGAATTCTCATCTGGAACTCCAATTCTCTGCTCCAAAGTAAAAATGGACTGGAAATTTGGCACAAAGGACACGAAATAAACATGGCGCTAATGACAGAAACACATTTAAAAGACAAACAACCTTTAAAAATACAAGGTTGCGATACTAATATGACTGACGACCCAGATCAAAGGGCTCACGGTGGCACTGATAATTTTGGAAAAACCAATAAACCGCCATGTTCTTCCTGCTGCACATCCAAACAACGTACAATTTACTAATATCTCTCTCAGCTCTCCGGAATTCCAACTCACTGTTGCCTCAATCGACATCACTCCCAATAACATTATTTCTACGAATGAATTTTTTTTTTTTTTTATTGAAAGAATTAATACATTCTGCCACAATCAAGAGCATTAATATAATAGCTGTAAGGACACATTCGCTCAATAAATATATACAAATGTACATAATAAAGAAAAAATTAATATGTAATAATAAATAAAATCTAAACCTAGGAATGGGAAAGAAAAAATAAAATAACCATCACAAAAATTGTCATACCTATTTACAATATATACATTCAGCCTATACAATATATACAATTTAACAGGTCCCTGAGTCAGCTGCTTAAGTCACCGGGTCATCTCATATTAGGATTGAGAGAGTGCCTTACTATACTTTCATTTCTTTGGTAAACATAGTAATTTTAAGGAACATTTCGTACTACAGTTACGATTTTCAAACTTGCCTTACTTAAAAACTATTTGATTGATTTTTATTTTATTTTTTCAAATCCGTATTATATATTATATATTATACCGTATTATATATTATATATCCGTAGAACATAGTAAGATGTGCTAATTATGACAGTATATTAAATATTTGAAGAGCCTTTTACTAGAACACTGTTACATTTTAAGACTATTTGATGGTTTTGATATCAGAGATGTTTTGTTGTTTACTAGTTTCTTAAAATTCTTTACATAGATTGACGGGGCTCACCCAGTTTTTGTGTTTAGAATAACTAATATAGATAGATAGATAGATAGATAAAAATAAAGTTTATTCATGAAAAATAATATATATTATTTAAATATGAAAATACTAAGTCGTAAGTCAATCTGTCGAGTTATCCTAGCTTGTTATAAATATAGGTTGCATATATATATATATATATATATATATATATATATATATATATATATGATAAGTGGTATGTAATAAAAGACAAATAATAAAAGAAAACTTGTTTCATAGATACATACAGTAAAACTCCTTGTATATGAATGACCAAATTATAAAGCTAACTCCGACTCGTGGTTTTCAGCCCACTTATGAAAGGCAAAGCAAGACTCTGGGAGATCCCAGTGCTTCTCTCCCAGCCGCATCACTGTAGTTAAGAACCAGTGGACGCTAGGTGAGAGCACTCAGCTTTAATCATGCCGGATATGAGTGGAGAAGCTGGCCATTGCCAGGACTCCAATAGTAATTACATGAGGTCTCTTGGCCACTGCCGTTTCAAACTTCTGGGAGGATTGTAGGGGTGGTTGGGGGCATGATAGGGATTGAGCTGAAGGATTAGGATGATAGGAAAGGTTCTGGTGAAATTTTGAGAATCTGGATGGGATAATGTCTACGACAAATGGAATGTTGAGGTCGTGATGTAAGGTTATGTTTGTGACATAATATTGACATAATAATACATATTGACTTCATATTGACATAATAATATTGACTATGATTCGAAGGACTTTGTACTGAAAGGACTGGATACGTTTGATTTTCGAAGATTTTGCCGTTCCCCACAGTTCGAAGCTTCAGGTCCAGATGGGTTTCCAAATGGTCTTGTAAATTAGTAGTTTGATGTCGGTTGAAAAATAAGATGTTTTTTTTAATAGTCTATATAATTGGGCATATCGACGGTTAAGTTCTTGTCTTTTAAGTCTAGTATGTGGGTTCCATGCTATTCTTTTGCCTAAAAGGAATCCCAGATACCGGACTGTGTCTAAGACAGGAAGTGGTACTGAGTTGAAAAGGATTGATAGACAAGAACTAAGTCGAAGGGTGAAGGTGATATTTTTAATATATGGTTTTTCCAGAATATTTAAAATAAAGAATTCAGCTATAGATATTTATTGATAATTTTTTTAAACATGGAAAATGTATATTCATTTTTTATGGATGATTTGGTATGGAATGGCAACCAAAACATTTACTGAGATTGCCTGATTTCTGCAATGCTGCTGCTTGTTTTCTTTAATATGTCTTGTTTGTTTAACGTCAAGCCGCTAAGGCTAATCAGACGATGCTACTGTACGAATCATATACTTTGCCTATCCCGGTATAATTTGGATAGGGGTCTTTGACGGATACCTGATACGCACAGGCTTGGTACCTCCATTTTACGTCCTATCCGACAGCATAGTCTAGGATTTTTTAAACCCTTTAAAAAACATACGATCGCGAATCCGCTACCTTTGTAGGTTGCTATGTTAACCTCTACCGAGGAGAAACCTTTTGATATGTCTTTATCTAATTAAACTGATGTAGTAATTTTTTTAATATACAGGGTGTCCAAAAAGAGTATACGGGGTTTGAAAGTTGAATAAAATCTCAAATGTAAAATATCAAGTAGGATGTTTACGTTTTATTTAAATACAAGGAACTGGACATTTATTGAAAAAAACAATATTGTCTAGGTGTCCACCATAACGCTGCTGGCACTACTCGAATCTCAAACGCAGATTTCTAAAAACGCGTTGACACATTGTTCCTGAGATTGCCGTCATTTCTGTCCTGATATTTTGCTTTAATTTCGTTAGATTCGTCAGTTTCTTTTCGTATACCCTACTTTTCAGGTATCCCCACAGAAAGAAGTCAAGATGACTGAGATCGGGACTCCTGGGAGGCCAGTTAGTGATGCCTCTACGAGAAATCACTTTGTTTTGGAATAATTAGTTTACCGTAGCAATCGATAAGTCTGAAGTATGGCAAGTGGCCCCGTCTCGCTGAAACCATGTTCTAGAGTTATATCCTTTAAACTCTGGAAGTTCTTGGGCCAAAAAACCTCTTATCATTTCACAGTAACGCTCACTATTTACAGTACTATTTACATTATTTACAGCGTTTGAGATTCGAGGAGTGCCAGCAGCATTATGGTGGACACCTAGACAATATTGTTTTCATAAATAACTTTTCAGTTCATTGTGTTTAAATAAAACGCAAACATCCTACTTGATATTCTATATTTGGATTTTATTCAACTTTCAAACCCCTAATACTCTTTTTGGACACCCTGTGTATTCGAACCTATGTTGTGAGGTAATTCAATATCCTATATTTTACTCATAAGATCACATTTTATCATCAAGAGACAGGAATTTGGCATCAAATTTGAATAGGTAAGATTTATTTCTATATTTTTTTTTGGTGAGTTTTTTATTTTCACGTAGTTCATCATACAGTAGATCTGTTGGCGACTTACATACATAAATAACTAAATTTTAAGTACAAACTCTTAGAAATTTTACATATATCAAAAGCGAAAATTTTTCTTTTTGCATTTAACCTTATCCTAAGTGAATCCATTTGCAGATTAATCGGTAAAAAGTATCATAAATGATGGAAGATGCCCTTTAAGATATTTCCTTACTGAGCTGATCGGAGAAGAAACTTTTGGCAATTTAATTTAATTCAACTTCATCAGAACTCGACAAAAGTCGAACTTGTAAGAAATTTCTCAGGACAGGTTGATTGCTGTGGACATATAGAGGAATTCAATCAAGGAACTCCTCAATTGTTCTTGAAGCTTGAAGTTTTTAATGTCAACTTCTCCGCAGCATTGTTCTTTATATTTAAGTCGGGATAAAAACTCTGTTCTTGGAAACTAGGGGGACCTTGTCACGAAGGAAAATAAATTGGTGTATTACTTCGGATAAGCAACTCCTAGATGGCGGTCGACGTGAGTAAACAACAAGGTATTCCGATCACGCCCTACCCGATATCCACGAATCAGTTCGGGTTTACCGAGAGTTCCCGAGCAGATGTAGTAGTTTATTTATTTGTTTTTTTTTTAAATATATTATTGTCCCGTTTAAATGGGCTCAAGTTAAATGCACATATAAATGTAAAAGGTACAAATAATTTTTTTTTTTTTAAACTCATACAAAAATATTTTTTTTATTTACATATGTTAACTTAGACATTTTTATTAAAATTGCTATCTACTTGCGTAATAAGCAAATATACTGACATGACTTATAATATTAAAGAATGAAAAACACTAAACACAAAAAAACAAACACACGCAAACAAAAGGAATCAACAAACAGAAATATAAGAACAAAGCGAGATCGAATAAGTTGACAAATGTAAGACAAAACTGTAAGATAACTGTTTAATGCAGAAAATCTCTTGGCCAAGGCCTCAACAATCTTCTTGGCGGATTATAAGGGTTTGTGAGAGTGTTTAGTTAGTGGGTTGGAATTGTCATGAAAGTTACGGTAGCGTTCTGTGGCTGTTTCTTCGACGTAAGGAATGTCAAGGTCAGTGTGTAAGGTCTCATTGGTGACATAAAAGGGGGCATCTACGATCTTTCTTAGTATTTTAGATTGGAATGACTGTATAAATCGTATATTAGATTTTTTGGCTGTTCCCCATAGCTCAATACCGTAAGTCCAAAGTGGTTTAAGAAGTACTTTGTGAACGTTTAATTTGTTTGTCACAGATAATTTTGATCGTCTGTCAAGTAGCCTTGAAAGAAGTCTATACTGCTGGTTCAGTTCTTTTCTTTTGCGTTTAACATGGTCTTTCCAACTCAGTCGTTTGTCCATGTAAATGCCGAGATAGCATACTGAATCGTGGGTATCGGAATGTTGTTAAAAAATACCTGAGGGCAAGAGTCGTGCTTAAGTGAAAACGAGAAATACTGGCTCTTGGCTTCCTTCATTTTTAGCCTCCATCTTCGAGCCCAAAATGCTACATCACCTAGGTGTTCTTGGAGCACTTGTGAGGCTTTAGTGGCATCTTTGATTGATGTCATGATAGCTGAGTCATCAGCGAATGTAGCCATGTAGGGTTTCCGGATGTTGGGGAATGTCTGAGCAGTATATATTAAATAATGTCGAGCCCAAGACACTACCCTGAGGCACTCCAGCTCGTATTCTTTTTATTTCGGTTTATTTTTTATTTAGATTAAGAGAATTTAGACGCCATAAAAGAAATTAATTAATAATATAAGAATCCGAGTATTCCTAACAACCAGATTATCATATTTTTGTTATTTCAAGAAAAATGTATTTAAATAACCAAGAAGGATATTTTTTAAAATGATTTGATGATGATTTTAAATGATGTGACTCCATAGGAAAAAGAACATATTGTACATGATTTATTAGATTGAAGAAAGGGAATAAAAGGTTTAAGAAACTATACCTATACTAACACGTAAGAAAAAAAAAATAAAAACCATATTTTGTGCATAAAGCCTTAATGATCGGTTGCTGTTATTATCAACACAAATAATTCTTAATTATGTGTCTTTAAATTCTATTTCCAGTACATAAATATAATTATTTAGTATTGTTTTGATATCATTGAAGATCAAAGGTAGTAACATATTAAAAAAAATATTATTAAATATTATATAATATAATATTAAATAATATAATATTATAAATATAATATTAAAAAAAAGGCATCAAATATTGTTTTTATAGACCACATAAAATAAATTAAATAGGTATTCAAAAAAAAAAAATTCATTTTTTTCCAACAAGGTTTAGTCAAATAAATAACATAGACCATAAACATAAATTATGGAATACAATAAATAAATTACAAATGAAATAGGTATTCAGAAAAAAAATTTAAGGGAGAGTTAAGCCTCAGGAACAACTTAGTTTACACTAAACTAAATACGTCGATACTACAACTAACGACTGAACTATTTTATAAACTTATAGTTAAAACTATAAACTATAAAAAACACAAGATAACGTTAAAAACAATAAAAAAAAAACGGTCGTAATCGTCCAAAAGTAGACACAATATAGACTGAATAGCATTAGGTAAACAGTACAGTTGAAAACAATATGGCCGCGAAAGCGATAGCCATTAGGAAAACAAACCTTCATTGACCACACTGTCTCTTTCAAGCCACTGTAAATAAATAAACTTACACCGCCATCTGTTGGAAATTTACGGAACTTACAAATATTCACACTCAACTGTAGTATAATAAGTATTTTAGTTGCAAAAAAAGAAATTATGACGCCAATAATCAAGATAAAAAACTATCCTATCTTTTAAGTTGGAAAAAGCTTCACCAAATGAAACAAATTTTATAAAGATCGGTTGAGTAGTTTCTGATCTTACCCTCGGCAAACAACAAAGAGGTTATGAAATTGACACATGACGCCATGTTAATAAATCGAAACACGATCTACTGTATTTGCAATAATTCGCAATAAAAGAAATATTATGGTCAATAATCAAGATAAAAACCATCCTATCTTTTAAGTTGGAAAAACAATACACATTGAGCCAAATTTCATTAAAACGTTTGAATAGTTTCTGAGTTTACCTCCGACAAACATCGGGACACAAGATTTTTATTTATGGAAGGATAAAGATTATAATACGAATATAATAACATCTGGTTCGTTTCATGTTACAATATTGTGTTTTATAAAATTAATACGATGATTTTCCTACTCATATGTATTGAAACATTCCTAATAAGTTCACAGTATAGCCTCTGTGCATATCATGCAGCAATTCCATGAACGTAAATGTTTGTGGAAGTGGAATAACAGCGTTCTCTAAACGGTCAATTGTTCAACTTTATTTGCAATTCAAAAAGGCTTAACCTTGATCTGGATTAGAACTTAAGTGTTGATCCAAATGTAGCTAATGTCGAATCAATTTGAAAAAAATGTATAAGAAATATGTAAACATTGTAAAATACAAGTCTTTATCAATATCAATAGGCAATTAAAAGAAAATACTGTAGAATCCTGGTAATTTGTATATCTCGAATTATCGTATGAATTCGCTTGCCCCGTGCTCTAATTCGTATAAAAACAATATAATTTGGTACTCTTGATAATTCGTATTCATTTTTCGTCTACATAATATTTGAAATATCAATATTTGGGTAATAAACCTTAAACAAAGACCAAATGTATTCTCTGGCTACGAGGAGCAAATTTAAGTACTTCAATATGAGTAAATATGCAGATATTTATCTAATTTATCATTTGAAACTGCTTAAAAGAAGCACTTAATTCTAAATTACCGATCGGACCTTACATTTTGAAGGATAAAACGAAAGTTTTTCGTAAGATGGCCTCCCGACCTTAAATGTTCAGTGTATTTATTGAGTGCTACAAATGGTTATTTTCTCTTCATGCTTGCTCATGACAATGGAAGCGTGGAAATGCATAAGCGTCTAAGTGCCAAAAAAATAAAACAAAATTTTTTTTTTCCAAATTGTTATATGTGCTTCAGAAATGGGTACAAGTAATGTTTTGTTGTTCGAAAATAGTTCATTGAACGTATGAAAGATGGCATGGGTGTAAGCACTGAAGGTAGTTCACCCTAGAGGGTATAAGTCACATCATTCCTGTAAAAAATTCCTAAGGCACTTATATCCTTATGCATTTCCAATTCAATTTCTTTTCTGATTATTATCACATTTACTAAATATGTTTGTTGTAAATACAGTTTTCGATTTCAAAAAATAAAAATATTTTTTAAAAAATGATATACCTTTTTTAGCTCTAAATAGTTCTTTTATTTATTTTATTTGTATTTTTTTTTTTTTTTAACGTCAATTTATATGCCACCAAGGCTAATCGGACGATGCTACAGTAGGAGTTTTTCTATCCATGAATTATTAGGATAGGGATCTTTAACGAGTACTTGACATCGTAAAGGCTCGGGACCTCCATTTTACTTCCTATCCGAGGGACGGCATAGAAAATTTTTACTCCCATTAAAAAATCCTAGGGCCACCGCTGGGCGCAAACCTGCAACCTTTAGTATTGTAGGTTACCATGCTAACCACTATCCCACAGGTTACCCCATAACTCTCCACTTATCCCCGTCGAACAGATCCGTTCCTTGGGATTTCATCTGGATTACTTGGAATCCTCACACAAGACTGATACGACAAGAAACTGCCCGGCGCTACCGATCACTTCAGCACTTACTTGAGAAATGCTCGAAACTCCTAATCACTTATAAAAAGGCTTGTTTATATTGCAATAATAAGATCTATTTGTAATTACGTAATCAAGCCATGGGGCACCACCAAACCATCAAATTCCTTTCGAATCCAAAATCCTTAATGTCCAAAATCCGTAAAATCCTTAAAGTCACTAATAAACTCATCTATGAAGACTTTAATATTCCATATGTCACCATTTAGGCCCATTCCAGGTACCATTCCTTTTACAATGAACTGCCGTACCACCCGAACCCTCTTGTTTCCAAACTAGAGCCTGTTCCAAACTCTTGTTCATGATAATTTCTTTTCTGATTATTATCGTATTTAATAAATGTGTTTGGTTTAAATACAGTTGCCAATTTCAATAAGTAAAAATATTAAAAAAAAGTCTGGTGCGATGCGCGCAACTCACGACTTTTACTTACCAACTTACTTTGATTAGAAATCGACGTGTATTGTTAAATGCCATTTCTCAATGTCATACAATTGTCTATATTCATTTATTTATTTTTGCTAGTTTATTGGTGCATGCGTGGGCTCGGCGTGTTTTATTAGTTGACGGAATATTTTTCTTTTTTATTCCTGCATATGTTTACTTGATTTTTTTCATATTTCATATTTAGCCATTTCATATTTTCAGGCGAAACGAGAGGCAGATATTTTCTCCATATAAACAATTACAAAGGTGCTTTATAGGAAAACAAAAAAGGCCCCTTCCCCATTTAAGCCCCCTCAGAACATTTTAATGATGATAAAGCTTACCCGATATTAAAGAATACTTGATTCTCATTAAACATGACAAGTTTAATCAAAATCGTTAGAGTTGTTTTTGAGAAAATCGAAAAAACGTAAAAAGGTGCCTTTATACCTTACGAACCTCACCTTCGAACAAGTTCTCCTTCGAACCTTGCCGTACCAGCGTGAAGCGAACAGCCATTTATACTTCACGTGACGTTAAGCGAACCAATATGGCTGACGCACCCAAAGCTAGCTTATGATAAAGAAAAAATCTCCATTATCAATATATTTTATATTATCTGAAAAATAAAGAAATAGGAGACGATTTACAACGTTTCAAAAATTACACTAGTATCACAAACAACTCCTGTCACTTAGGAAAAGCCAAATCAAAAGGGACACTAGCGCTACCCCCGAACCCAGGCGAACAGATGAAGTACCTAGAACACCCGAACAGTCGACGTGAAGGCTTCACGAAGGTTGTTCGAGGGTGGTGTTCGAAGGTAAAGACATCGTAAGGTGTAAAGGCACCTAAAAAGTTAAGAAATAAAGTATCCCCTTCGTTTGACCAATTTTGATGAAATTTTTGCTATCACATCGCGGGCATATACCCCGGATAATATACCAATGGGCATATACCAAATCCCCAATTTCAGATTCGTACGGTTTATAGTAGTCTGTTTACATACACACACAGACACCCAGAGGACCCCAAAACGTGTTTTTCCGTTGAGAACCGGAAGTCGAAATTTTTCACGATCGCAATTCTTTCCCTTACTATATATTTCATATATAGGCGGGCGCAAGCGACGGTGCTGCTTCTGCGACGGCGCTGCAGGAACTAGAGAAACGGGGATAAAAGCGGGGCCATTACCTGGGATTCATAGGGTTTTTTGGCGTTTTTAATTTATTTTTCCATAATTAAAACCCGATTGAGCAAAAAATCATTTGAAAAATATCTAATAGGTATTGCTCGGTCCCTCAGTGTTCAATTAGAAAATCAAAAGACGTGTCATTCCCTTTTATTTCCAAAAAATAAAAAGCTTCTTAAAGAGTGGATTGTAAAATTAAGTATAGATAAGCCTGTTTCGAAACATATGACGATATGTAGTCTTTATTTTAAAGAAAGAGACTATATTTATCCAGGTAAATATTAGTATTTGACATTTTATTATTCCAAAATGCTAGTTTTATGCAAATAACATTGAGACCATAGTGTCATAGATTTGTTTTTCTTTTTTAATTTTCCCCATTTTTCTATTACATCAGTTGTGCTTAATTGTTCCATGTTTTCAATGCTAAGCCTGAAAGTTTTGAGAAATAAATAAATAATATGACAAAGAATCTAAGCTGTCATAACAATGATTGTGTGAATAGGTAATTAATGTTATTACTAATCGAAAAACGTCGAGTAAAGTTACAATGATGTGTTTGCATTTACCAGAACTACCAGCTATACACGTACAATGACAAGAAAATTGCTTATTATTATTAATAAATTTGATTTCCACTTTTATTTGATGGGGCAGTCCTTTAAGATTGTTAGTTTAAAGGCACGAGGCTTGTAAAAGAACTGTTTTTTTTATTTTTAGATATTATTCCACATTTAAATATGTAGTTTGCATCAATAATAGCCTGCCCCTCAATTAATGGTCTTTTAAAATTACCAATTATCTCTATCACATCAACTAGGTCTAACACCGTTCTTTCCGACATTTTGCAAAACTACTAGCGCACCCTATATTCGATTGCGCGCGCCTATAGGTAAATGAAAGTAAAGAACGTAAATAACTTTTTTTTAGCACTACAAAGTTCTTTTATTTATTATGTTAATTGAGATGATCCGACACTACCAATCCGAATGGGGAGCCGGATTTGCATTGTGATCTTTATGTTAGGCATACTATTTGACTAGCTATGTTATGCTACCTCTGATAGTTATGTAAATACGAGAGAAGAGAGAAGAAGGCGGTAGCTTGCCTCACCATTAATCAGTATATGATCATTATTGCCAGTTCATCATTAACCATGGCCCGTGATCGATGGTGGCTCCCAGCTCCTCGGGTATTATTCTCCTTATTGAATAAAGGATCGCTTCGTCATGTCCCCACCATCTCTACCAAGATAAAACAAATATTTTCACAGGATAAGAAAAATATTATCTGAATACTTCCTGGTTATTTCTGATTGTATCAGCGAGAATTCTCACATCGGTACCTAGAATTTTTAATTCTTTCTGAGTATATGCCAGAGGTTCTCAAACTTTTTCGAGCTCCGCGGGTATCGTATAGTGCGTATTTAGTGCGTCATAGGGATAGGTGAGGGTGTAAAGAATAATTGTGTTTAAATTGTAAATTATTTATGTTTTGAAACATAACGTATTTGCATAGTATTTACGTGTTTACAGGATCTCTTTGAACCCTACGGTTGAAGTTACGATATGGTCATCTATGATTGTTTGTTGGTGGGTTTGTTTTACATAGAAATAGCGCGCCCTCGAAAACGCCACATACTTATATAAATACACAAATCGGTTTTGCGGAAAGCGAGATCACTAATTCTATTGAATGGAATAACATATTTTTGCTTGTAACTCGCAAACGACGGCGACAATCGGAGAAGCGTATGTAACCAAAATGTACGTCTCGTCAAACTGAAAAAGTACACCTTATAAAAAGCCCTGCCACCATGTTTGCTGATAATTGCAGTTTTTCCCTTACAACTCGCAAACGAATGGGTTAACCGAAAAAATGTACACCTACCTGGGAACTGTGCTGACCCCCTCTCTTCGCTTTACTTTAAATAATAAGGAAAGGTGTAAAAAAGAGAAACAAGCAATCAACAGTATTTGGAGCATGATTTTCAAAAACTCTATGATCCCTATATCCTCCAAGTTAAGGATTTTTAACTCGACGGTAAAGGCGTCGCTCTGTTACGGAAGTGAGGTATGGGGTCATTTAAATTTTGAAGAAATTGAAAGAGTTTTAAAATTCTTTATCAAAAAGTTGTTTTCACTCCCGAAAAATACACCAAATTACCAAATTTATTTAGAAACTCAGTTAGACCCAATCTTTATCTCTACCCTAAAGCAGCACTTTAATTATATATTAAAAATATTCAGTTTACCCGAGTACAGATACCCCAAAATTATTGCCAAACAAATAGTTATTAGTAAATGTTCGTGGTTTGCCGAATGGATAGCTATGGCTGCTAGATTCAATACTGAATTTGATGAGTGTTTCATATCAATAGACAGATGGCGTCGACAAACTGACAAAATTACACACCTCCTAAAACAACAGTTTATAGATAACCAATTAACAGCAGTTCGACAATCCACACACCATACTACGTATAAATCATTAGGTCCCAGTAAAGTTAGCTATATAAATGATTTCAATAGTTTGGACTTTATAAATACAATATTTAGAGTAAGAGGAGAACTTTTAGACTTAAATTATAAACCATGGTCAAAAGATATTAGTTACATTTGCACTATCCGTAACAAAAGTGAAATAGAAGACATATTTCATTTTATCGGAATGTGCCCAATTTTCAATTACATAAGGAAAAAATATTTTGGTCATATATTAATAAATAAAGAGGAATTAATAACAATGCTAAAGGAAAATAAATTAAAGGAAATCTATTTATATGTTAAAGAAGCATTAAGATATAGACGGCTATTGTTGTCAGAATATGAATAAATAACATAAATATTATTTCTTTATACCTTTTATGTAGATATTATATATGTATATTTCCTTGTACGAAGTTAAAGTGAGTTTTCTTTATTTTCATTTTAATTATATAAATTTTATTTTTTCACTTGAAAATTAAAGTGATTTTATTATTATTTTTAAATGCACCTAAAAAGTGGCAAACTCCTGACAGACGGCTAAAGCCATGTCAGCATTTGTCCTGCGTAACTTATTTTTGAAATTTGTTAGCACTGTTTGTTATATAGATTATAAATATTAAATTTGTAAACACCTATTCTATTTTGTAAATAAAGGATTTTTCTATTCTATTCTATTATATTCTAAAAAAATGTATATGACCGAAAATGTTCTCCTTGAAAATCGAAAAGATTGACTCCATATAAAAACCTCTACGACCATTTCTCTCGCAAAAACCGCGGTTGTTTATTACTCGCAATCGAAGGCGAAATGAGTTGTTTGTATATTTTTTTGATGTAGCGGTTAAGGAAATCTTTAAAATGATGCCTCATTCATGAAAGTTGGTGAAGTATTAAGGAAGTTATGGCGTACCGACAAAAAAAAAAGCCTTGAGAAATAATATATATGATTATGTTACAGGATTCATATGGCATCAGAGTTTAGGCTGTAAGTTAGCTGTTGGAACTTAGCTTAGTGGGTTTGCATGAGATCTGGAAACGGATCTATACTACCAACCATACTGTAATGTCATATTATTACAACTCTATATATATAAAAATCTCGTGTCCCGATGTTTGTCGGGGGTAAAATCAGAAAGTACTCAACCGATCTTTATAAAATTCAGCTCATAGTGTGTAATTTTGTCCTACTTAAAAGATAGGATAGTTTTTATCTCGATTATTGGCCTCAATATTTCTCTTATTTCTAATTAAATGCTTAATATACTATAATTGAGGGGAATTATTTGAAGGGTTCTATAAACATCCAACAGATGGCGGTGTAAGTTAATTTATTCACACAACACTTCAATTTCTTTCGATATTTGGGGTGAGTAAGCATCCAGAATTCAAATCTAATTTTTCCGGTTTTGGCTAAGAAAATCCGTGTTTTCCCATCGGAATTATGTATCACCTTTTCCACGTGAGTGGAAAACATCGAATCTATCTGTTTTAGCAATAGATAGGTTAACCAAAATCATTGTGCATCTTTTAGTATAAACTCCTGATACGATTCTCATATCATCATGTGTAATATTCTTAATTAAATAAGTAGTATTATGGCAAAAGATTAATTTGGTACATTTTTGCTAATTTTTCTACCCGGTATTACTTCGGATAAGCAACTCCAAGATGGCGGCCGGCGCGAGTAAACAACAAGGTATTTCGATCACGCCCTACCTGATATCCACGATTTAGTTCGCGTTCACCGAGAGTTCCCGTCGGTTTTATCCACATTTTTGGAAGGTAATTCATACGTTGCTTATTTTATAAGGTTATGCCTGATCCAAACAAAATCTTCAATCTAAAAAATCATATATAATTTGTTCTTTTTTCTTTGGAGTCATATCCTTAATAATAAAAAATATCATTTTTGGTTTTTTAAATACATTTTTCTTGAAATAACAAAAAAATAATAATCTAGTGGTCAGGAATACTCGGATTCTTATATTATCAATTTATTTGTACTTTTTTCATTTATATTTGCATTTAATCATTTAAACAGGACACTAACATATTTTTAAAAAACGAATAAATAAATTTACAAAACAAAAGATTAAATTTATTTGTTAAATATTGCTGAAGAGGCCATCAAATTTTAAATTTTATGCAACCATCACAGGAAATATTCATATATTGAAATAGTACTTCTAGTCATTTCCATTGTAGTTCTTTAATTATACTAAAAAAACATTCATTTGTGCATTGTTCCCCAGGTTATCCCGACTACATCTACTCGGGAACTCTCGGTAAACCCGAACTGAATCGTGGATATCGAGTAGGGCGTGTTCGGAATACCTTGTTGTTTACTCACGGCGGCCACCATCTTGGAGTTGCTTATCCGAAGTAATACCCTAAATCCTGTTCCAGTTATATTCTTTATGAGCTCCTTTTACATATGTATTATTTATATATTTATATATAAGGGGTGTTTTTTTTTAGTTACACAAGTTAAAATTATAATAAAACAAAGAAATATATTTTTAATATCAATGAAACGAACTTTATTGAATAGAAAACTTAAATATGATTTAAGTGCGTACAAGGCGCAATCTCGAACACCAATTTTCACAAACTTTTCGCACCATTTGCGGTCGATGCCCATAACTCTTCGAATGTTGATTTCGAGGTGTTCAATTGTCTCTGGTTTATCGACATAGACAAGTGACTTGACATAACCCCAAAGAAAATAATCCAATGGGGTTAAATCACACGATCACAAAATTTTGAATGGAAATTCAATATCCATATCAATTTGTGCTTCAGCCCGATGCGATGGTCGTTCGGCTTTAAATCCTGCACCAGTTGAATCTTGAAAGCTTTTAATCCCAGATCCTTTCGTAAAATCTTCCATAAAGTGGAAGGACACAACCCCAGTTGCTGAGAACGGCGACGAATCGATTGATTTGGATCATCTTCAATGCTTCCCTGTACAGCGGATACAGCTTCTTCAGTGCGCACCGTTCGGCGTCTCACGGGATGCACATTATCATTAAGAGTAAACGTGGTCCGAAAACGATCCATTGTTATTCGAATTAGCCGCTCTGAAGGATGATTATATACACCGTAAAATGGACGAAGTGCCCGATAAGTTTGACGAACAGAACCATTATTTTGATACAAATTTCAACAATTTTCAAGCGTTGCTCTGGTGTAAGTCTAACATTAATGAGATGACAAACCAAAATAAACAAAAAGCAACGATCAGCTGTTGAATATGTTATCAAATAAAGCAGTGTAACCAACTCTAAGTTGTACACCTCCAAAAAAAAACACCCATAGCTACTGAGCCACAGCAACGCGTGGCATGGTCTCTTTTTATCATACTAATTATTAGTTACATGTTTTCTTTGTTTTTTTTTTATTTTTATGTCATTACAGAGTTAATGAAACTAGTTTTATCTGCTAGATTGTACTTGACTAAAAATAAATAATTTCGTAGCAACACGAATAAAATTGTCGACCTTGGTTTCCCTTTTCTCTAATTAAATTTTATTGGGGAACACAAACCTATATAAGAGATTAGCCGAGGACCTCCTGCATCTAGTAATTTCCCATTTCCTCCTTCCGCCCACACTCAAGTAATTTTCCACCCTCCTTCTTGCCCCCCCCCCCCCCCCCCCCCACTGCCCCATATGGGAACATATGGCGGTCCTTTGGTTTACATTTCCTAATGGGAAAACTTATATGTTATAATATATAACGTAAGTAATATAATAAAAAAACATTTTTATTTCTTTATTTAAAGTCACTTTGTGCTACTAAAATGCGTTTTTAAAGTTGGATGAAGCAGCAGAGTCTAAGGGAATGAGCTTAAACCAGGAAAATACCATGTACATGCGTCCATTTCCGTTAGTATCGACCGAAACCAAAATTTTAGCCGAAACCGAACCGAAACCGAATTTCGGCCATAGACCTGGTTTCGGGCCGAAACCGAAACTTATTTACGTGTGTATATAAAATACATGTAAGTGTTTAATATGTCTAGTTAAGCAACTAACTCATTTATTCATACAATACGTTGGCTTGGTACAGAAGAGTGGTAAGACAAGTGTACTAGTTTGGTTATTGGATCGAATCCCGGCCCCGAGTTCCTTGTACGGCAGGTCCCCTTGGGATGTCAGGCCATACCATAAATAATAATCATTAATAATAAAAACTCATATTATCATGAATGTTTTCATTACATGTTAAGACTTGATGTAATTTACGAGGCATATCTCTATTAGTCACTATCACATTTTTGTCTCCACATCCAACTTCTTTTCCAATGTTTTCGATCAATTAAAGATACCAAAAGAATGAAAAAAATCTTTGTTTCATCGAAATAAATAAGTGTTATTAACTAAAGTAACAGACGGTACTTCGCACTATTAAATCCAAGGTTGTTAAAGGCCAAGGAATAGATCGAGCTTACAAGCTGAAATCGTGTAGTCCTACATCCTTCTCGGAGAGACAAAAAAGCTAGTTGCGGCTTGGCCGAATCCGAAACTGCTGCCGAAACCAGGTTTTTCGGCCGAAACTGGCCGAAACCGAAACCGGAACTTCGGTCGGTCGCTTATTTCCGCCTACTTTTCTTAGTGTGAGGGAGCGGGGTAGCTCACTGGTAAGGCAGTGGATTGCTGTGCTTAAGGTCCCGAGTTCGAATCTGACATAGCTCAGGATATCTTTATTATTCTGCCACAGTTCGTCTCGTGGGCCGAGGGACCCTCCTGGGGCAAACCCAGCCTCAAGAATGTGGGTACCCTTAATTGAAAAATTAAGGGGAAAAAACCTGGCGGTTGAGCGTGATCACGGTCAAATCACCTCCTTGCACGACCGCTGACCAAGAAACAGTGCTCTTCCTTACATAGTACTGAACCCAAGACCCTTTATGGGTTGTAGTGGTACAGGTTTTTTTTTTTTCTTAGTGTGAACCATTTTACATATCTGGGAGCTGTGGTAAGCAGTGAAACAGAAGTTAGAAGTTAAGTTAGCAGTGGTTAGAAGTTAAACAGCGAACATTAATGGCAGGTGTTAGTCAATACCTTAGAAGCTCTCTCTCTCTTCTAAACCATCTCTCGGCGTACGCAATGTCACCACTATTAGACCCTCATCAGGCCTGAACTCACAAACGGTTGGCTGGGTAATGTTGACAAGTAAAATTTATACCGGTGAAATCATAGCAATTGCTTACACTCAATTAAAAATCCTAAAGCCCATGGAGGATTGTGGGTTCATTACTTTATGAGTAATGGAAGAACCGTTTATGGGTCAATGTGAAGATAAAACAATGCTTTATGGGGGGGGGGGGGCATGTTAATGGACAGTCTACGAAAATCAGTATAGATCGAAGTTTTAGCGGAACCAAAAAGTACGAGGCAGGGGGACAACAATCGCGTAGCCTAGGTCTATAGTGAGTGCAATACTCAATGAACAAAATCATTTGCTTAACAATTGCAATACAGCAAGTTAGATAAACATTTATAGCAGTAACTAGCATTCCTCGTCGCGGCTTTGCCCGCGAGCCTTTAAAATCAATTCTGTGATCATTATCTTGGTATTGATTCAATATAATATGTTAACTGATGTTAAGGAGATTTAGTAGAATCGGAGCTTCCGGTAGGTGGAAGGTTGGAGGGGGAATCTGCCGGCTCGGTAGAAGAGAGGGAGGCGCGCAATGGAGAGAATTCACTAAAACCGCCGAAACAACTTACTCGTCATGGACGCTTCATTTTTCGGCTTTAAAACATCGTTTTCAACGCCCCGTAGATCAAGATCTTTAAAATGAGTCCAAATTAGATATTTTTTCTCGAAGTGCAAAAATAGGTGTCCGTTAGAGTTAAACGACAATATCGCCATTTAAACCCCCTTTTGGAGTTCCTTTCTTAGTGGTTACCTACATCGCGTTTGAAACCTAAATTCCGAACTTCAAGTTTCTATCATTAGTAGTTTTTAATTCTGTCATTCAGGACAAAGCCTCTTATATATATGGAGAAGAGATCGAAATAAACATGCACCATCCCCAATCATGGGAATCACAGGGCATTATTTGATTACCACTAATATTTAAATAATCAGTAGCCATATTTTATGTGAATGTCTATTTTAATAATATTGTAACGTTAAATCTATATTCAAATAAAAAACATATGGTTTTAAATCTCAACAATAGATTTCCGTTAGAGTTAAACGACAATTTGGCCATTTAAGCCCCTTAGGGGTTACATTTTTGAAATGCCTTTCTTAGTGGTTACCTACATCGCATTTAAAATCTAAATTCCGAACTTCAAGTTTCTATCATTAGTAGTTTTTGCTCTGCGTTGATTCTGTCAGTCAGGACAAAGCCTCTTATATATATAGAGATAATATTGCTATAGTCAGCTGATGGGATGCAAAATATCGCCTCCATTCTCTCGATTATTGGGGATGGTAGTGAGGGAGTGGATATTACGTGTCTGCAGCGGCAGTCAGCACCTCTTGCTGCGACTAATGTATTTCTGAGGGTGCCGTTTAGGAGATTTGGGGCCAGCATTTGTCCAATCATCGCTCCTCCCCTATATGTGCATTAATAATTCTACATTATAGTGAGTACAGGCCTCAACAGACCTGAACTCACGAACGGTTCGAAAACATGGACCCTGTCAAGCACTTGTATGGAGAGGTGGATGTAATAAGGTGCATCAAGCTTGGGAGGCTGCGTTGGACTGGCAACATCGCCAGAATGCCAGAAGAGGAAATCTCAAGATAGCTGCTCGACGGGAAGCTCTACAGGACAAGAGTGGTTAATAGACCACGCCTAAGATTGGGGGATTCCGTCATCCGGGACGCCGGTGAACTTGTGAAGACCCGCAACTGGGGCGAGATAAAGCCCATTGGCGAAGGCTAACTGATGAGGCCAATCGCCTAAGGACCACATCTCCACGGAATAGTTGTAGTAGTTATGGGCTTATCATACGAAGGTACATTGAGAGGGATAAATTTTGTCTACCCCGGTATAATTAGGATAGGGATCTTTTACCAGTAACTTAAAAACAAGTGCAGAACAGAAATTTAAAAATAATTTATTTTTTGAAGAGGAAAGATTTGGCTCCGCCGGGAGTCGAACCCGGGTCTCCCGCGTTACATGCTAACCACTGCACCACAGAGCTCGGCTCAAGGCAGAGCAATTTCTCTTCAAAATATAAATTATTTAAAAATAATTTAAAATGGTGGTCACCCACAAATTAAGATTAGATTAATATAAAATAATTTAAAAATTGACGTATGTCAATAAATATCATAAAATGGACAAAAATTGTCTACCTCCCGCTACTACTCGCAAAATTTGTGAGATAGGGGGAGTAGGTATCAGTGAAGAGGAAGGATTTGCTCTGCCTTTAGCCGAGCTCTGTGGTGCAGGGGTTAGCATCCGCGCATGTAACGCGGGAGACCCGGTTCGACTCCCGGCGGAGCCAAATCTTTTCTCTTCAAAAAATAAATTATTTAAAAATAATTTAAAATGGTGGTCACCCACAAATTAAGATTAGATTAATATAAAATAATTTAAAAATTGACGTATGTCAATAAGTATCATAAATTGGACAAAAATTGTCCACCTCCCGCTACTACTCGCAAAATTTGTGAGATAGGGGGAGTAGGTATCAGTGGAGGGGATACTGGAAATGAACTAAACCAGTTGGTAATTTAGGTTTATAACCAGTTACAGACTGAATGGTAACTTGCAAAGTAAAACAGTTGCAAATTAGCGTCGTTAATCAGTTTTTTTTTTAGTATCCCCGCGTGCATAGGACCTTTGACTAGGTTCATTATTTAAATAACAATTCAAGATAAATCATTTCGCTATTGTTGAGAACAATATGAGGTGTAAACCGGTCATATGTAAACTTTTTACCTATGTAACGACCTCAAATATTAACATCAGAATTATGGATTATTTAACAAAATATAAAAAACATCCTGTATAACTTGAAAAGTAAATTGTATCGTTTTGAAATATTACACTTTTTCAGGGTTTGAAATTTAATCTTATCAAATCCGGACTTTTATAGTTCTAATAAATAAAAATCGCATCATGACTTTTATATTTCGAACCAGAAAATAAAATTCCTGATATGATCTACATCACAATGATATCTAATAAAAGAGTCTCAACATCGTAAATTAGCTTATCAAGGATGCTGATAATGAAAATAAAATCGATTTAAAATCTCTGGTCTCGATTTTTTTATTACAACTTATCTGATATTAACAATATTTTGATCGGCTTCTAGGTTAATTGAAGTTCTAATTTTGAAAATTATATCGATTTTTCAATTACGCACTCAGGTACCGAATTATTACACTTTACGATATATATATATATGTTATTGGGGTCCGCTCAACGGTTAATTGAGGTGCTGAATTTGAAAATGATGTAGATTTTTCGATTAAGTGATGAGGTATCGTTTTTGAGAAAACTAAATTGAAGTCGGCTCATAGGTTAATTAAGCTGCTAAATTTGGAAATAATAATGTAACGTTAAATCGATAAGAAAATAAAAATACATAAGGCGTAAACTCCCAGAACGTTTGTTGGAACGAAATAAGCGGTTGGAACGAACTGTTTAGGTCTAGATCTTTCCGTAGCCTAGTCCACGAAGGCGTAGAACTGTCCACATTGTTCTGGAACATTCCAGGCCTGACCATTTACGATTATATATAAGGAACGAGTGACTGAACGAGTTAGTCGAAGTCTGTGTTGTCTCTAAGACTGTGTAGCTCAAGTCATATGAATGTGTGTTATAACGTTATCATTTTTGTGACCTGCTCATGTATTTAAGTTTTATTAATTCGTTGGCATTGATAATTGTATATTTCTGTTTAATGAATATTTGTTACCCACATAAGTGTTACAATATTGATCTTTCAATTACCTGTTCAGGTATTGATTTAATACAATAATATTGATTTATACTGATTTGGTTACCTTCAAATCTTTATTACTTTTATAATCAGTGACAACTTAGTAGACATGCGCGCCACAGAAAAATCTTCGGCGGCGGGCCGCCGATGATTTTTAACCGGCGGCGGCGGCGCATACCGGCGCGCCGATGCTCGCGAGATTTTTGTATCATGGGCGTAAGCAGGCGAAGGCAGCTGCCCCCTCTACAAATTTTGAGAAACAAAAACAACCAATAAATAAATTCGTATTCATTTAATATATTTATAAAGCATTACATAAACACTTATTATAACAATTAAATATCTGTAAGTTTTATTTTGACAATTAATTGAGCCTTACAAGGTCAGAATACCTCGACCTTTCGAAAATTTTATCAGCCTGCCCCCCCCCCCCCAGAGGAAATCCTGCGGAAGCACCTGGGAGTACTCGTTTATTATTTCATTTGTTGAATTGTGAATTGGATTCTTAATGTTAAGGCCGTACATTAAAGGAGTTTCACTTGTAAAAAACATACTTAACAGTCTTGTGACATAGATAACTAATTTTTGAAATGAAAACAGATAAGCTGAATGGGGTTAAAGGTCATTGTTTACTTATAACAAGTTCTTATCTCTCTAATTCCACCTTTCAATTCAGGTCAGTTTCTTTCCGACTGTTGTGAGTTATTAGTCGATTTAAAAATGTCTAATTTTGAGCACCGTGCAGTGATAAAATATTTTGTAAAAAATGGGATGGGGCCGAAGGAAATATTTGAAGATATATTTGCAACTTTGTGGGACTCTGCCCCATCGTATGCCACTATCAAAAGGTATACCACCGCACTCTTCAAAGCTGGCCGAGGAAATCTCGAAGATGATGACCGATCTGGGTGACGTGAGTCTCGGAAGGAGTTTTGCTGGTCGATTTTCTGCAGCATGGCATGACAATAACAGGGCAATACTATGCAGACCTTCTCGTGGTGGCTTACGTGAAACTGCGAGAGGCCATCAAAGAGAAACGCCGAGGAAAGATCACCAAAGGTGTGCTGCTACTGCAGGACAACACTCCCCTCCACAAATAAAGAGTTACCACGGAGACGGCCAAGCTGCTCCCGCACCCACCCTACTCGCCAGACCTGGCCCCCTCAGACTTCTACCTCTTCCGTAATATGAAAAACATTTGTGTGGGAGAGTGTTTTCGTCAGACGATGAGGTGATCTCAGCTCTCAAAGTCGTTTTGGAAGGTTTCGAAAAAAAAAATTTTGGCCGGGTTACAGATGTTAGGGAAGCGGTGGAATAAGCGCGTTGCTGTTGCGGGGGACGATATTGAAAAATAAAAATATGTAAGTTGAAAATATATTTTTATATATATGTATATCAGGCTTAGAAATTTCTTTACCCCCCTCTTACTTCTAAAGACCCATCGTGTTCCTTCAGTGATCAGTTGAATTGAAAGTTGAATAGGATCTCGAAGAGGAGTGATTTGAAAGTGGAAGTTAATGGAGCGTGTCGGATAACGGAGAGAATAGAGTTCCAGAGGGATGTTGCTTGCATTATGAAGGATTTGTTCATGTATTAGTTCGATGGGGTGGAGGATATATATCGGACGTACGGGATCTGGTTTGGCGGGATTGGATGGAGGATTTAAATTGTAGGCTCTGTAAGATATAGGAGGGTCGTTGAGTTCTGATGGTCTAGTATAAGAAGAAAGCCAGTAGATACCGACAGCGGTAGGACTGGCAGAGCCACTTCATCTCGGCATAGTACTGGGTTATTTGCCGAGATGAAGGATCTCTTGGGATCCTAAAGACAAAACGTATTGAATATTTCATTAGGCGTTTAAGTTTGGCTTCGAGTGCCTCAGACAGTCCGCTGTACACCGTACAGCCGTAGTCAAAGTGGGGAGAGATGAGAGAGGACGGTTGAACTGTTTCCGGGTAGAGATAGTGTGACGGGAAATTTGTGAGATATGTGTTTTCCAAGAGGGGGATTGATCGAAGGTAACGCCAAGGTTTTTGACAGAATTATGGAATGAGATAGATGAGTTGTTTAGGACTAGATTTGGAGCGACAGGAGTTGATTTGAGGAGAAAGGGAGATCCAATCAAGGTGGCTTTCGTCTGCTTCGCGTTCAGAGTAAATTCGTTGAGGTTTGCCCAAGCACATATTCTGTCGATATCTTCCTATAATTTTAGGATATCGTCGGAGGAATCAGCGGGGCAAAGGAGAGATAAAGCTGGGCGTCATCGGCATACAGATGGTATTGACAGCGATGGGTGGAGGATGGAAGTTCATTGATACAGATAGAAAAAAACGTGGGGGACAAAGAGGAACACCTTTAGATTAGAGATGTTAGAGACAAATTGAGTGCATCGGCTGAAAATGGAATTGATTGGTTTTGAGTGGGTTTACCTATGGACAGTTTGCTGAGAATTACCTATTTTGCTTTGGAGTCGGGGGTACTGGATAAGGATTGCTGGAAGTAGTTGGATTTGGCGCGGTATATTAAGGATTGAGTGCTATTTCGGAGGAGCTTGATGGTAATCTTCAGAAAGTCAGGTGCCCTAAAATCTTCTTCTAGCTGCGTCTCTTAGTTTCATAAAATTCCTTAGCGTAGGTGTTAGCCAGGGTGCTCGAGGATGCTTAACTGTCTTGAACTTGAGAAGAGCGTGACGGTCTAGGATGGTGTAAATTTAAGTGGTAAGGGTTTCCACCATGGAGTCAATGGCGTTGGAGGTGTATATGGGGTCCCATTCGATCATCTCAAGATCAGGCGCTAGGATTGCAGGTGATAGGGAATCAAGGTTTCGAAAGGATTTAGTTGTAGGGGAATACAGCAGGATGGGAAGGTTATATAATTGTATGAGGTCGTAGGAAGACTGTAAAGGAACCGGATGCTGTGATAAGGCGAGGAGATTTTTAGGGAATCGAGATCATAAAAGACAAGCCAAGTGATGGAATGCTGGGTGTTAAGAGTCGGGTCGTAAGGGACTATAAATAAATTAAGGGAATAGAGGATATTTGAAAGATAGGCTTGGTTAGGAGAAGGTATCTGGAGATTGTTGTTGAGGTCTCCGGAGATACAATGTTGGAATATGAATGATGGCTTCGAATGTTTCATCAAAGGTAACTTTCGGAGGCAGGTAGATGAAACCAAAGAGTACGGATGTGGCGAGGTGGATATTTCAGCAAACAGGTATTCAATGTGCGGGGAAAGGGAAGTGGGGGAAAGAAGGGAAGTGGTTAAATGGTGGAGTATTATAGGATTCATCTGAAACAAACTGGATCACTGAGATGGAATACAACAGCACTGTTGAAATAGAAAGATTGTTTAAGTAGAAAGCATAATAAGTGGTAACAGTCGTTAAAATATTAATAATAAATAAAATCAAAGTTTTACTATATTTTGAGGGGGGGAAATGAATGAAGATAAAAGAAATAATGGAATTCTTTATAAGTCCTTTAAATAATAACAAGGACTGGTAATAATCCGATTAGGGTAATTATACCGCAGAAAAATAGAAACAACTTGTTGCAACCAATGCTTGCTGTTGCGATGCGGCGGTTGAGGAATGACTTGATATTTCCTAACAACGTTTCATATCCGCTGATCAATTTTTCTCGTAGTTTTATGAAGGTCTGCAAATAGGCCTTAAAGAAAAACTCTGTTGCCAATAATATCAACGCCAAGCACAAAAACAGCCTGCTCTGAGAGTGTTGTACATGCGGCGCGCCACCTTCATCGGCGGCGGCTCGGCGCAGTTAAAATCATCCGGCGGCGGCGGCGCGGCGCGGCGGCGCGCACGTCTACAACTTAGTAATACACACTACTATTAGTTATATAATAGTGTAATATACCTAAGCTCGTAATCCGAAAATCGATATCATTTCAAAATCCAGCAACTCGATTAACCTATGAGCCGTCCATAACATCGTGTAAGCTGCAATAAATCGATACCTGAGAGCATAATCGAAAAATCTATATCATTTTCATAATCAGCACCTTTATTAACCTAGAGGTCGACCTTAATATCGGATAAGTTTAATAAATTGATATTTAAGCAAGTAATTGAAAAATCGATTTCATTTTCATAAGCAGGACCCTAATTACCCTAGAAGTCAGCCTCAATATTGTTAATACTGGATTAGTTGTAATATAATAATCGATACCTGAGCAGCTTAAATTTACTCCTTGTTTCGACTTGGGTTCACTTGTTATTTTTTCGTTTTTTAAAATCATTATTATGGTGTTTCAACTTGATGGAAGACAGCCTTAATTGATCTTTTGCGTTAAATATGGATTTAATGATCTGGAATTTTCCACAATTAATTGGATGGAATTGGATTTCAAAATTTTTAAAATAAAGAAATCAAAGACAAAAATATTCGGTTTGTGGCACTCTTCTTCCAAACGAAACAAAATGTATGATTTTTAAACAATTTTATTAGTAGATAAAAGATTCGACCACGGCCGGGAATCGAACCCAGGTCCTCTGCATCTACGTCGCAGTGCCCTTACCACTGAGCTAACCGTGAGTCCGTTCCGAATCTTTCTCTTCTGTGATCCCTCCCTACAGGTCTCGCCACAATGTAGCGAACTACCGGGGGGCTGAACAATTGTCCAGACAGACGGGATCTAGTTGACATACGTCAAATGTATACATTGTATGTTGTTAATCAACATACAATAACAATATACATGGTAATAGAGCTATCAACGGTTAGCTCAGTGGTAAGAGCGCTGCGACGTAGATGCAGAGGACCTGTGTTCGATTCCCGGCCGTGGTCGAATCTTTTATCTTATAATAAAATAGTTTAAAAGTTATAAATTAATTATCTAACGATAACTAATTACTACATAACAACACAAAATTTATGAAGTTTACAAGACAGAAATGAATGCATGCTAGAGTTATAAAGGTAGATAATTATTCTATTTCTTTCCAGTAAAAATATTTTTATCAAGTAAATACCCGAGAAAAATCATAAATTTTAAAAGAATAGCTCTGTTATCAAAGGGAAAATTATTGCATGATTTACAGTGCGAGAGTAAATCAGAGATACGTAGTGACAGGTACCGGAGACAAAAGGCAGGTAAATAGCTTTTTCTGATACTGTAATATTTTCTACCCGGGGTCTTTATGATCTAATCTGTCAGGTGAGATATTTCGTTCACACTATAGTTCTTTGGCAACACTAACGCAATATTCATTTTTTTTTTGGACATGGTCAGTCTCAGGATTCTTGAATAGATTGCCATTATTGTAGGTTGTCGTGCTAATCACTGTACCACGGGTTACCCCATTCTCTTATTTAACCTTCTTCCGGGCGCGCGGGCGGTAGATTACCGTCTCATTTAAAAAATCTCGTGCAGGTTTTATCAGGCAAGTTACAGGTGGCAGGGAGAGGCATGTACAGTCAAAATCGTTTATAACGAACTTCAAAGGACTGGAGGTTTTTGTACGTTGTAGCCGATGTTCTCTTTAAGCGGTATTATCGGTTATAACTAAAGCTCGGAATTCCGCGCAGTAAAAATTTGAAAACGTGCAATAAAAACTTCAAAACGTGCAAAAACGTGCAATAAAAATGAATTGCTTGAAAATCAGGAATTTGCGAACAAATAATATCTACTTTGGAAAAAAGTAAGTAGCGGAGAGTAAATTGAAATAGAAACTCTTTTATTTTTACAGTGAATCATTTTTATAATACTATTGGTATATTTTTGAAAACTAATCGGATCAGTATGATGTGGAATATAGAGTTAAATACTCGCATGTAAGCTGTGATTACATATATTGGAAATAGGAAGATCTTAAAAATGGAAACATACTAATCAAATTATGGAATCACTCGATGCAATATCCGGTGCGTAGGCTTATTTTTAAATCCCTCTGGTGATACGCAAAACCCCTGTTACCGTTCTAGGGTTAAAAAATCTGGTGCGTGCGCGCAACACACAACTTTCACTTACCAACTTACTTAGATAAGAAATTGACGTGTTTTGCTAAATATCTTTTCCCAAAGTCACACATTTTTCTACATTCATGTCTTATTTTTGTTAATCGTTAAAGCCGTTTTTGAGTAAATAAAAAAAAACCGTGAAAATGATACAAAATTTATTAAGTAAAGTCCCCCCTTCGGTTGATCAATTTTGATGAAATGTTGGCTATCACTTATTTGGCATATACATACATCAAATACCCAGTTTGATCAAAATCTTTAAAGCCGTTTTTGAGTAAATATAAAAAAAAAAAACACGTGAAAATGATACAAGATTTATTAAGTAAAATCCCCTCTCCGGTTAATCAATTTTAATGAAATTTTAACAGTCATATCTCGGGCATATACATACATCAAATACCCAGTTTGATAAAAATCGTTACAGCCGTTTTTGAGTAAATAAAAAAAACACGTGAAAATGATGCAAAATTTATTAAGTAAAGTCCCCCCTCCGGTTAATCAATTTTGATGAAATTTTTACAGTCATATCTCGGGCATATTAATACATCAAATACTCAGTTTAATCAAAATCGTTAGAGCCGTTTTTGAGAAAATCTAAAAACACCTAAAAAGTTATTAAGTAAAGTACCCCCTCCCTTTAAGTAATTTTGATTAAATTTACGCTGTCACATCGTGGGCATATACATACACTAAATACCCAATTTCAGGTTCCCACGGTTTATAGTTTTTGAGCTAGTCTGTTCACACACACACACACACACACACACACACACACACACACACAGACACACACACACACAGACCATTTCGCGGGACTTGGTTATTTCGACTCAGGGGACCCTAAAACGTGTATTTCCGTTGAAAACCGGAAGTCGAAATTTTTCACGATCGCAATACTTCCACTTCATATATAATATATATTTCATATATAGGTAAGTGAAAGTAAAAAATTAGGTACTTACTTGCGCTACAGCGAGTATCAATTTGTGATTTCCTCTCACATTCAATTTTTTACCACAAGATTAACATAACACTGCACAACCATTCCTATTGAGTTCAGGATATTTTTCAATCCATCCCGCAGTTTTCGAAAACACACTTGCTCCCATTTTAGGCATTTTTAGTAACAATATACTCGACAGAAGCTAGTTTGATACTGACAGAACGATGGGAATCTAGAAACAAAATGTAAACACCCAGGAACCACTGAACCCTCAGTTCTGGGAAATCGGAGGTTTGTGTTGGTTTACATCTCCCAAGTTCCTTTTTTTTTTATGATATTTACGTTTATTTTTCCACTATTATTTTGATGTTTATTAAAGAAAATTACAATTTGTAATATATTTTTTCTTCAAAATATCAAATGATGCAATTTCGAGCAATTAAAATTCAAAACGTGCAATTTCGTGCAGTAAACCCCCAAACGTGCAATTTCGTGCAGTAAACCCCAAAACGTGCAATTTCGTGCAGTATAAAACTTCATTAAAACATCCCATTAGGCTTGATTCGGATAAGTAACTTGAGTTCGCTCTATTCTGACTTTCCAAAAAAAAGATGCAATTGCACGGGAATCCGAGTTATAACAAACAGTTCGCTGTAAACGGTGTTAAACTGATCCCTATAGTCACTTCGTCTTAATTTTGGGTCTGTTAAATATTGAGCATTATCGATACATATTTTCATCTTACGTAATTTAAATACATAATTAATCTTACGTCAATTTAAGTGCATAATAACTACTAACAATCAAAGTACATAATAAGGTACTAAATAAACAATACTCATAATGCAAAATGTCAAAATCTTGGTATTCTGAAAATATACATTTAAAATTTTATAAAAAATATATGTATAATGAAAACAGGGTGAAAATACATAATATCAAACTCAAAATTATATATAAATAAGTAAGTTAAATAAAAAAATCTGTCATTCTTGTCTGTCGCCTTCCTCGTACTTCGGCAAAAAAATAATTTCGATTGAAGTGGGGACAACCAAGAAAGATTCTTTGACAATTACTGGAGTTTCATACCCAGTTGAACGAGATGTTTTTAATTAACGGGCAATCGTACTCGCGAAATCGACTAGGCTAACTATCCCAAACGGTTCCTCAATCGTACATATACTGTTGTCATGGCATGTTTCCGTGTATAAAGACAAGAGAGAACTGAATTGAGACACGACCGAGTGCATTGATGTAAAGTAAACAAAACTTTTTTTCTTCATTTCCTAGAACTTAGACTTGAAATGTACGCTGTAAGTGACATTTGAACTGCTACTGTTCCAAGTATTTGCTCTAACCGACGTGTTCACTATAACCGATGTCCGATGTAAGCGATATTTATGCTTTTTTCTGTCTGTTATTTCATGGAGCCGATTATTTTGTTTGTTATATCCGATTGTAAGTTATAGCCGGTGTCGTTATAAACGATTTTGACTGTATTCTCTAATTGAATCTTATCACTCATCGAAGAGACAAGAATCAACATCTTCTGAGAAGTGTCCTTTCTCTTTTAGTGTTTTAACTCCGAAAGTGCCGTGTATCGGTAGATTACCGTCGCGCGCCCATTTACGTATCTTTTTTTATCTCTGAACATCGGAGCGAAAAGTAAGTTTAAAAATAAATAATTTTAATATAAATATCTTTATTTGATATGTGTTAGATAAAGAGGACTGATAATTCCTTTGTAAGTTCAATAGGTATTTATTTTCTTTCGAAGTTTTTAATTTTTTGTTCATAATTTATGTGATCCTAATTTTCGTACTTAAATTTTTGTTCCTAATTTATTTTGGTATTATTAAGTTTTATTTCCTTTCGAAGTTTGTGATTTTTTGTTCCTAGTTTTTGTGATGCTAAATTTTCTCTTCCTAAAAATATGTCTAATTGATAATTTCTTTCTAAGTTAATTTTTATGGTGAAGTTTAAATGTGTTATGATAGCAAGTTAAATTTTTCATTATTCAGTAATTTTAAACTTTTAAATTTTTTGTTGCTTACTTTTGTTCTTTAATGTCATAAATATACATTTTTATTGCAAATAATATTTGTAGTTTGCATGTTTCATTAATATTTATAAGACATGTAAAAAACGGAGTTTGAATTTTATTCAAGCCTTTTCTTCAATTACATTACTTTTTAGGTCGATGTATTTAAAAAAATCTGGTGCGTGCGCGCAACACACAACTTTCACTTACTAACTTACTTAGATTAGAAATTGACGTGTTTTGCTAAATATCATTTCCCAAAGTCACACATTTTTCTACATTCATATCTTATTTTTGTTAATCGTTAAAGCCGTTTTTGAGTAAATAAAAAAACACCGTGAAAACGATACAAAATTTATTAAGTAAAGTCCCCCCTCCCGTAGATCAATTTTGATGAAATTTTTACAGTCATATCTTGGGCATATAAATACATCAAATACCAAGTTTGATCAAAATCGTTAAAACCGTTTTTGAGTAAATAAAAAAAACATGTGAAAATGGTACAAAATTTATTAAGTAAAGTCCCCCCTCCCATAGATCAATTTCGATGAAATTTTTACAGTCACATCTCGTTCATATAAATACATCAAATACCAAGTTTGATCAAAATCGTTAAAACCGTTTTTGAGTAAATAAAAAAAACACGTGAAAATGATACAAAATTTATTAAGTAAAGTCCCCCCTCCGGTTAATCAATTTTGATGAAATTTTTACAGTCATATTTCGGGCATATAAATCGATCAAATACTCAGTTTAATCAAAATCGTTAGAGCCGTTTTTGAGAAAATCGAAAAAAACCTAAAAAGTTATTAAATAAAGTACCCCCTCCCTTTGAGCAATTTTGATGAAATTTTCGCTGTCACATCGCGGGCATATACCTACACTAAATACCCAATTTCAGGTTCCCACGGTTTATAGTTTTTGAGCTAGTCTGTTCACATACACACACACACACACACACACACACACACAGACCATTTCGCGGGACTTGGTCATTTCGACTCAGGGGACCCCAAAACGTGTATTTCCGTTGAAAACCTGAAGTCGAAATTTTTTACGATCGCAATACTTCCACTTACTATATATTTCATATATCGGTAAGTGAAAGTAATAAATGCACGTATTTACAAAATTATAAAACACATATCCGTAATAAATTAAATAAATTCATTTTAATAATAACAACATTCTTATTGTTTTAATAAAATATTTGTATATTATCTTAAGTTATTCATTAATCACAAAAGACCTCAATAGTAGGCATCTAGAAAAAATAAATAAATAATGCGATGTGAGATATCAAATTCTCCTTATTGTTTATATTTTTATTAAAAGACAGGTAGTCTTATCAATTATTATCAATAATTTATCAACCTACATTTCGGAATTACAGTATAACCCCCTTTTTCCAAGCTTATGATGAGTATGGAGTACAAAAATAATCGATTTACGACATTTTACTTACTAGTGATAAGGAAATCTATGTTCGAATCCCGGCCGAGGACAATCTTTTATTCTTCTTATAAAAATTATTTAAAAATTACATTATGAATTTTAAAGTTAACATGACAAAAACATTAAAATAAATAATATGTCATGAAAACAATTTTCGTATACAACGAAGCAATTTATATCCAATGCTTGGACAGGTAGCCATTGAAGCAGACCTCTCCGTTTCCAGAAATTTCCCGAGTGTACGACACATTAATCCGCGATTGTCAGCCGTGTGTCGATATTTATATTGAAACGAGTGGCGTGTTTTGAAAATAAAATTAACTTTTTTATTTTTTTTTTCTCAAAATTTTATATAAAAATAATAAGTGGGTTTAAATATTTTTTATTATGTGAAAATAATAATTCACAATGTCTGACAACAACAGTAAAAACTCAAGTAAATAAAAAAACTACAAAAAGTACCAACTTGTAACGATACAGTATCACAAAAATAACCGTGATTCGAGCAACAGAGCAACAATAACTCTCCAGTCCATCGCTACTTATACTTAGTAAGAATTAGAACAATCTGGAACATGGTCGTCACCAGCACCCAATAACACTGGTCGACAAAATTTAACTTTTTTTCTTTCACAAGAATTAAAATAACAGATTCTAAAAGTATTTTTCGTGCTGAATTCAAATATAATTACAGTTTTTTCCCCATCGGGCAGGAGTTTTGTGTGATATTCATTTGAATTTTTTATAATATTCCAAAAAAATCCGTAACTAGCTATCTAACTCAAAATTATAACAACTGATTCTGACTTACCTAGAAAGTGGTAGATGGTGATTTTCGGGTATATTTTGCATCTGGAACGTCTCTCATTTTAGTCCAACAGTAGTCAGCCAGCATATTGGAATTCCACTTGCCTTGGTACCTCTTCTCTATTGTAGAAATTTGCTGATGAAAACGCTCACCGTGTTCATCGCTGACAGCTCCAAGGTTTTCGGGGAAAAAGTACAAGTAAGAGTCCAAGAAGTGAATTTTTAAAGACATGTTGCATCCCATAGCTGAATGCAGAAGATCAGCCACTATGTCACAATAGTTTTCTGCTTTATGGTTTCCAAGAAAATTGCAACACAAACTTTTGAAAGACTACCAGGCTGCTTTCTCCAGTGGATTTAACAGTCCATCGAAATGTTTATCAGCCATTAATGATCGGATTTGTGGTCCTATGAATACTCCTTCTTTCAATTTAGCATCACTGACTTTGGGGAATTTCGATTTCAAGTACAAGAATCCATCAGAAAGTTTATCCATAGCTTCGACGAAATTTTTCATAAATATGAACAATCGCCACTCATCTGGCCGGTGTTGAAGCCCAAGAGTTTCCATAACTGAACAAATATTATTACAAAACACAATACCATTTTCTTCAGAGAAGTATACTTTGAAAACACTATGGCGGCTACGATATCTACTAATTCTTACATCTTTTTGGAGTAGATTCCACCCTTTGAGTCTGGAAGCTAAAACTTCCGCTTGCTGTTTAGAAAGATTTAAATCGCGAATCAGGTCACTAAGGTCTTGCTGATTGGGAAAGTATGGTTCTGATGAACAGCTACTGGCTTCATATGTAAGATCATTTTTATTTTCATCTGAATCATTTGGAGTTTCAGTCAGGTCAGAACATATTGCATATACTGGTACGGGGAACTCTTCACTGTGTAAGACAGGTCTCATTGCAGATTGCAAATTCGGATACTTAACTGTATATTTTGTTTTAGATGTGATTCCTTTAATATTTGTCAAACAAAAATAACAGTCAGTTAAATGATCCTTCGGTTCCCTCCAAATCATGGGAATTGCAAATGGCATATGATGTGTACCATTTTTCCAATCAGTCAGCAGTCTAACACACGAAACACAGCATGTATTTGGGGCCCAGCTCTTATCAAAATCACCAACTTGACAGCCAAAGTAACGTTTATAACACTTCTTTACAAATGGGGTCAAATTTCGCCTCTGAGACTTGAAGGTCAGCTCACCACAAATATAGCAAAAATTTTCTGCATGATTTACACAATTTCTTGGCATGATGAAAAAATAAAGCACAGAAATACAACATACACAATACACTTCTAAACAGAAAGGAAGGAAATATTTCACTACTCAACAATCTCACAGTTAGCTCAATACTGACACATCACAATGCCAAACAGGTCTGAACATGTCTAAACAACAACAATGAACAACAATGAGCCTGCACAGTCATGTTTTATTGCGCTTCAGCATGACATTGCAAATAATTTCAATAATACAGCTTGAGTAAAATAGCTACATATGAGGTAACGGTTCCTATGACAGGTCAAAGAAAACGCTAAAATCATATTTTGAAAAGTAGCTTTTACAGAAAAACTATGCCTGATGGGAAAATTCTGACTATATATCTGAATTCAGGATGAAAAATGCCACTAGATTCACTATTCAGATCTCTTTTGAAAAAAACCCCTGTCCCCCCCGGCTGTAACGCCCGTGATCTGGAAGGTCCCAGACTAGCGTTGAAGATTCTCGAAGAGTCACGAACAGGAACAGGAACAGTTTGTAACTGCTTCAAAAATAAGTCTAGAACTCTAGTGTGCTCTCACCTAGTCTCCACTGGTTTATAATCACAGTGACGCGGCTGGGGGAGAAGCACTGGGATCCTCCAGAGTCTTGCTTTGCTTTCCATAAGTGGGCTGCATCGGAATTCCCTGAATCGGAGTTCCCCAGGCTGTGAATGTATATATTGTATATAGGTATGAATGTATGTTATTTAATTTAGATGTTTGTTATTTTATTTATTATTATTATTTTTTTTCTCTTTCCTATTTCGAGATTTACATTTTATTTATTATTATTACTATCTCTTTTATTTTTTTTATGTACATTTGTATATAGTTATTGAGTGAATGTGTCCATACAGCCCTAATATTAATGCCCTTGATTGTGGCAGAATATATTAATTCTTTCAATAAAAAAAAAAAAAAAAAAAAAAAAAAAAGAACTCTAGTCGACCATATATAACACTTGACAATATAAAGAATGATAAATGAGAATTCCTAATTATGATTAATTCTTTTTTTTAATATTTTAACATTTGGATTTAAATAATTAAATAAACGATTAAAACTCAAATTAATAACCATGTTACAAAACAGTGGCTCAAATGTAACTGTATGCTTAGAGTTTCAAGTGAGACAAAGATACCAGTCGATTACTTTGATCCTAATAAATTTATTATTAATAAATTAATAGATAAAAGCCTTATTAATAAGACTTTAAAACATAATTAAAAGCCTTTATTTTTATATTTTTATAAAAGAAAATCCAAGTAGGGAATAACTTAAGCACCAATTATTTGAAGAATTATTGAAACTATAGTAAATGTTTTAGAATGTATGCCTTGAAACTCATGCTGTTTTGATTGTAATGATTTATAATATAAGAGGCCATATGTATGTGGTTGAATGTACTGATATTTTTTATCAGTACGTTCAACCTAAACTACAAAAAAAGAAAAAATGTTTAGGAATAATCGAATCCGAGCCTGATTATAATATTGTTTACGTTTCTTGAAAAAAATATTTTCTATTCAGGGTCTAAAGGTTCGTGCCCATTCACCGGAAATGTTAGTTATAGGCCGTTTAAAAGAGCGCACCCGGAATCCAGAAACCAGAGAAAGACAAGATGATGTACCTCAAAGTTGTTCTAGCATCCGCTCTCGTAGCCGCAGTTTCCGGACAATTCACCACTTCCTCTTTGACCGGAGGGACTCCCTTCGGATTTGGCTTCCAGAGTCCTATCGACAATTTGGGTGCTTCTGCCAAAGCGGGTATCGGGCTGTTCAACACCACAGGCCAAACTGTTGTCAAAGTTTCCAATGATGGAGTGCAGGGTTTCTCCGGCGCAGCCAAGCAAGCCCTCAACACAGCAAGTAGCATGAAGTCCACAGCGCTCAATGGCGGCGTTACCGGCTTCCAGCAAGGAGTTGGTAAGATATTTTTTCTATGGATCCTAAACGCTACTATTTAAATAACATTTAAACACAAAGCAAGTAGTTCCCCAACGTCGGAACACGTCATAACTTTTTATTTTTACTTATTGTTGTTGTTGAAAGTTGTATCGATAAGTATGTCGTGTGTTATAGCAACCCAATGTATTTGGGCAGCATTGTTTTATTTAAAAAAAAGATCTGGTGCGTGCGCGCAACACACAACTTTCACTTACCAACTTAATTAGATAAGAAATTGACGTGTTTTGTTAAATATCATTTCCCAAAGTCACACATTTTTCTACGTTCATATCTTATTTTTATTAATCGTTAAAGCCGTTTTTGAGTAAATAAAAAACCCCGTCAAAATGATACAAAATTTATTAAGTAAAGTCCCCCCTTCAGTTGATCAATTTTGATGAAATTTTTACAGACGTATCTCGGGCATATAAATACATCAAATACCCAGTTTGATCAAAATCGTTAAAGCCGATTTAGAATAAATAAAAAAAACACGTGAAAATGTTAAAAAATTTATTAAGTAAAGTCCCCCCTCCGGTTAATCAATTTTGATGAAATTTTTACAGTCATATCTCGGGCATATAAATACATCAAATACCCAGTTTGATCAAAATCGTTACAGCCGATTTAGAGTAAATAAAAAAAAACACGTGAAAATGTTACAAAATTTATTAAGTAAAGTCCCCCCTCCGGTTAATCAATTTTGATGAAATTTTTACAGTCATATCTCGGGCATATAAATAGATGAAATACTCAGTTTAATCAAAATCGTTAGAGCCGTTTTTGAGAAAATCGAAAAAAAACTAAAAAGTTATTAAGTAAAGTACCCCCTCCCTTTAAGTAATTTTGATGAAATTTATGCTGTCACATCGCGGGCATATACCTACACTAAATACCCAATTTCAGGATCGCACGGTTTATAGTTTTTGAGCTAGTCTGTTCACATACACACACACACACACACACACACACACACACACACAGACCATTTCGCGGGACTTGGTCATTTCGACTCAGGGGACCCAAAAACGTGTATTTCCGTTGAATACCGGAAGTCGAATTTTTTCACGATCGCAATACTTCCACTTACTATATATTTCATATATAGGTAAGTGAAAGTAATGAAGCATTTCTCTCTCTACTTGAGGAGGTGAGGTGCAAAACTCGTTCGTTCCACATGAACACGTTTTTCAGGAAACTCAAAAAACTTACCATGTCTTGTAAAGTGGCCAGATAAAAATGTTTTTTTTTTTTTTCCTTCAAAAGGTACTGCGCAGTAGAAGTAAGCTTTGAATGAAAAAATTTATTGATTTCGAAGTGACAAAAAAAAGTAACTAGCTAGGAGAGCGGGGTTGGTTGGATTAGGGGGTAGGTTGGCTATTGGCTTATAGTTTCAGTCACACCTGTTGTGAAGGCCCCAACATGGTACCACGTGACCCGTTCGACCTCTGGAGTCTTGTCCTGAGTTTTCAATCCGATGCTAACAGTGTAGATAAGAGTGTGCTTCATTGATTGATTTTACAACATGTACTAAATTTTTATATTTTCAGTAAAGTTGATTTAAAGGCATGGAAAAACATTTGACTCCGATTCTGTTCACATAGCCCCAAACTCCTTTGAAAAACCTAACCTTTCGACTAACCAGTTTCTTGTTTAATTGTTCTCCCCTGCCCTGGTAGTCATCATTCATATGATCTCTCTTGTGGGGTTAGTTGGCTCTCTTCAACTTTTTTTTGACGCAGTAGCAATTCACAAAAGTAAGGTAAACATAATCAAAGGTGAAACTACCAATTGTCTTTAGTTCCAGCGAGGAAGGTGAGAGCAATCTTTCTTATGCAAAAAGTGACGACGGTCTAAACTTCTATCTTCTTCTATTGTCATTCTATTTTCCCTTAAAAGCTGTTAAAAACCGATTCAAAATTATTATTCCATTATAGTGCAGCATTTAATAACAATAATATCTGTCAGGCAGTACTTGAATGAGATGGCTAAACAATCCCATCTTCTAGGCTAACCTGCCCCACATAGGGGGTTAATTGGCATACTCTGGATTGACGAATTCTTCAATTTTATATGATCTTAGTATTAAATATTATGTTGTGAAAAAAATACTTGAAGTACTCTAATACTTGGAGTTTACAGTGGTATCAGCCCCATTGGGATTATATTAACAGGAACGACTCAACAATCAAAAAAGTGAAAATTGTTGCCAACCAACCCCGCTCTCCCCTATGCAATGAGTTACAGAGTTTTGCAACAAATTGTTTAAAGGAAAGACTTTTGCTGCACAACACATTGGAACGAACGAGTTTTAATTTACACAACGTCAGTGGATCTTCCAATAAGGATAATAATACGAGGAAAAGAAAACCGTGAATTTTTTTAATTCATTTAAATTTTTTTAATAATATGTCATATTTATTTAGGTTCACAACCATTTTATTAATAAATTCGCTACCATTTTACAAAATATTATATATATATATATATAAATATTATTATATACTTAAAACCTTTGACTAAACATTTTTTTTTTTGATGAATTTTTCAAAATTATCAGCGTACTTATATAAAACATCTGACTACAAAAAAGTTTCAAAAAGACTAGATCCTAAGGCCATCGTCTTCTTCAATAATAGCGACTTCATCATCCTGTTGTTCGTTGTTTCCCTCGTCTGTGGCAGATATATTGAGAACTCGTGAGTAATACTTAAATGAATCATTGGCCCTCCACTCGTCACCGAAATGCTTTTTCAGCAGATTATAAACATCTTTCAGCTTGTTGGAGCCATTGGAAAATCAATTGTTAATATAACTAGGTAAGAAGAATCGAGTATAAACTGTTATAAAATACTCGAGTTTAAGGAGCTTTCGATATTTTGTTCAGAAAGAGTAACAGAAACTGCTGAAGTGAACGAATAGGATGGGTGCAAAGTGAGAAGTTATTATAGGAACCAAAGAGTTTAGCTTCACAGCGAGTAACAAACCGGTTTTAAAACACAATGGGCTATGGAACGAACAGTTCTGCAACAAACCACTATTTTCTATTGTACAATTTCATATGAAGAACAAGTTTTGCTCCAATCTGATAAGATATGTTGAAAGAGCATTACATATCTTTTAGAATCCACTGTTATCTCAATTTTTCATAAAAATGGAATGAACGAGTTTTGCACCTTACCTCTTCACTTATTAAATACTAAGAAAGATCGTAGATGCCCCCTTTTATGTCACCAATAAGAACTTACACACTGACCTTAACGTTCCTTACGTCGAAGTAACCGCCATAGATCGCTATCCTAACTTTCATGACAGACTTACTTTAAATTCCAACCCACTAACTCAATACAATTCAATCTCCCACTAGCTCTATACAATTCAAAAACAATAAATATTAAATCGGTTTAGAGCTTAGTTCTCTATGGTTTTATATCGACCGTGTATGGGGTCACCTGTGATGTAGTGGTTTGCACGTGGTAGTGTTTGAGGGTAAGTTGTCCACCAACTGTTCCTTGGATTTTCAAAGGGATTAAAAAATCCTTGCTAAAAAAAAATCTTAATTTTATTCGCCAAAAAAAAAAAAAAAATTGTGAAAAAATGTCGCTTACGATGTGTCACAATCGTCCACTAGGTGGGTAAAAAGAGGCGATCCCACTAAAAAACAAATTTTACCTCCTCCCTTTTCAAATTTAGCAATTCACCTACCAAAACTATGAGAATAAAGTTCAGATATTTATTGTTTAGCATGGTAAATTCTTCAAAGATAATAGTTAGTTCACAGTCACGCCGACTTGCATCAACTAACTATCGACCTACAAGCAATTCTTTATTCTCGTTTTCATGAGAGACCAAACAGGCATAAGAACAGACTGATAAATGGTCAAGGCTTACAGGCCTTATAGGAGAAGACTAAAAAGAAGATGAATGAGAGACCTTTGTTAAAATTAAAGCAAGACCGGGAATCGTTATTTTCATCTTTAGTACCAAGTAAGACGAAGATACTAGTCCATTGCTTCGATCCTAATAAATTTATTATTAATAAATTAATAGATAAAAGCCTTATTAATAAGCCCTTAAAACACAATTAAAAGCCTTTATTATTATACTTTTATAAAGGAAAATCCAAGTAGAGAAAAACTTAAGCACCATTTATTTGAAGCTCTCTGATAACTATAGTAAATGTTTTAGAATGTATGCCTCGAAACCCATGCTGATCGTAATCTCTCTATATATAAAAGGCTTTGTCCTGACTGACAGAATCAACGCAAATCAAAAACTACTAATGATAAAAACTTGAAGTTCGGAATTTAGATTTTAAACGCGATTAAGAAAGTAATTTCAAAAATGTAACCCCTATGGGGTTTAAATGGCGAAATTGTTGTTTAACTCTAACGGACACCTATTTTTGCACTTCGAGAAAAAATATCTAATTTGGACTCATTTTAAAGATCTTGATACGACGAGTTTAACTCGAAAGCCCATACGTTTTAAAGCCGAAAAATGAAGTGTTCACGACGAGAAAGCAATCTTTTGTTTCGGCGGTTTTAGTGAGCTCTATCCATTTCGCGTCTCCCTCTCATCTACCGAGCCGGAAGCTTCCCTTTCCAACATTCCACCTACCGGAAGCTCCGATTCTACTAAATCTCCTTAACATCAGTTAACATATTATATTATGTTTGTTTCGAGTACTTCTAACTTGTTAAAACAGTTAGAATCAATACCAAGATAATGACCACAGAATTGATTTTAAAGGCTCGCGGGGCAAAGCCGCGACGGGGAATGCCAGTGATTTATAATATAAGAGGCTGTGATATGTATATGATTGAATGTACATGTAATCTTGGTAACAGGCAAAAATCGTTTGTTTAGTTGCTTTTTTGTTAGTTTGATGTTAGTTTTCCATGTCAGTCTTTGTGTTGGACTTCGTAAGAATCAGGTATTGGAACATCATAAAAAATTTACCTGATGGCACAACAAGTGATTATGAACAACTAGCTGTATATCCCGGTTTCACCCGGGGAATTTCATTTTTCTAATAAACGTGAACAAATTTAAAGTGAGATCATAACGATTTTTAAAACAATAACGAATATACCCAGAGACTGGCTGAAGTTATGGAATTTTAATATGGACAGGTGTTCGCACCTATTAAGAAAGATCCACTGAGCGAAATTTGGGGAATTTAGGACAAACGGTATGGATTTTTAATAAGAAAAAACAAACTAACAGAAATTCATCTTTAAGCTGTGTAACCCGGTTTGATCGGGGGATTTCATCTTTCTAATGAAACGGTTGATTTCGTAAAAAAAAAAACCATTGTAAAGCGAGACGAATTTTATTGTACCATTGTAATTATTGTAATTATTGACCATTGCAAATCATGACGAATTTTTTAACAATAAGAATATACCAAGAGATCAGCTGAAGTTATGCAATTTTAATATGGACAGGTGTTCGCACCTGGTACGAAAGAACTACCGGCGAAATTTAGAGAATTTAGGATAAACAGTATGGATTTCTATAAAGAACAAACAAACAAACAGAAATATTGGCCTGCAGTTTCACCTTCTCGCAAATCGGCTTGCCTAAGCCTTGTGGCGCAAAGCGGGCCTCGTATTCCTGGGCAGACTCAGTTTCCCGCGATTCTGCCTGTCTAAGCCTCTGTTTTTCAATCCTATTTTGATGTTCGTCGAGAGTTTCAACTGCTCGTATTTGGCGTTGTTTTTTAGCTTTTGAGCTCACTACTCTTACTCTCGCTTCTTAGGAGGCGTTTATAAAAACTAAATTCACCATACATGTAAATAAACGGATTGTAATGTAATTATAAATAAAAGAATTGTAATTAAAAAAAAAAAAAAAAACATATGGTTTAATAATCCCAGAACTCGACGCCTACCAAGGGACGGTCTTACCGGGCCTTGTTGGCCTCTTCAAAATCTATAAAACGATTTTTTAGGCTGTTTTTTCGACTCAAACGGTTGATTTCGTAAAAAAAAAACCATTGTAAAGCGAGATCATGACGAATTTTTTAACAATAAAGAATATACCAAGAGATTGGCTGAAGTTATGCAATTTTAATATGGACAGGTGTTCGCACCTTGTATCAAAGAACCACTGAGCGAAATGTGGAGAATTTAGGACAAACGGTATGGATTTCTATAAAGAACAAACAAACAAACAGAATTTCAACTTTATTTATATAGATATGAACAAAGTGGTTATGAAGAATATGAACAAACTCTTCAATTCATTAATTTTTCTCTCAATATTTTTACCTAGTTAGTATTATTTTTTTTTTTTTTTTTTTATGTTCATAGATATTGCAACTAATTTGGCTGGGATCATGCCCGGGATGGGTGGAGTCGCAAAAATCGGAGGTGACATTGCCAAGACTGGAGCAAGTTTCGTCAACATGGCGGGCCAGACTGGAATCAGCGTTGGTAATGCCATCGGAACTGGTAAATTGCAGTTGGTTAGCGGTTTGTCCAACGCTGGAGCAGGTTTGGCTTCAAGCGGGATCAGCAAAGGCGCAAGCATGGCAACTTCTGGAGTGGATACAGGCATGAGGTTCGCCAACAGCGCGTTCGGGACTGTCGGTAACCTGGTGAACACCGCGCAGAACTACTCCAACCTTGTTTCCGGTAGGTTATCATCCAAGGCAAACGCCATTGCAAACAATATGGCCGTCTCTTCTCCTTCGCTTCCTAGTACGTTAAGCTTTTCGGGTATGATGGACAAGATACCCGTTTTTGGTGCAATGAACGGAATGGCCATCTCTAATACTGCGAATCCAACCCAGGGCGACTCAAAAGTGCAAGTTCAGGTAGCAGCCTAGGACCAATGTTGAGGAAGATTAATTAAAACATTGCATTTTTTTAATGTGTATCCAATGCTCAACAAATTTGATGGCACTTAGGACATTATAAACAAACCAATTGTAAATACTCTCACAATAAAATTAAAAAAATATTTTATTTTATCATATTTATTTATACCTACTCTTATATGTACGAGTATTATATGATTATATATAATTATACCTAATTATGTTAAACAGTAACGCAATTGACTTTTTATTTATTTATTTTTTTTTTATATGTCTCGGTTAATCTAAACCGAATATATTTTTCATTCCATATCTGCAATCTGCATATTTGAAATATTTAGCACTATCCATAATGTAAAAATAATTATATTCGATGTTACCGAAGAAGATCTTTAAAATACCTTACAATAAACATATCAGGAAGATCTATTTTTAATCACATATACAAAGTTTGTTTTTTGGATGCCCACCTGGTACGGAATTTAACTAGTACTCGTAAATGTCAGCATTATAGGCATTTCCTGGAAAGACATGCCTTACGCTTGACAAGTTTTTTCAGTCAGTTATCATCTCCCGTTATTACTGTAGAGAGCTATTGGGGTCCGACAGACCCCACCTCATCACTAACGTTCGGATTTTTTAGATATTTTTATTTTTCAATTCAAAAGTGATATCGGATAAGCGTGTCATTTTCTTCACTGATCACCCGGATTTTGCTAAACAGATTTTAGAGGAATTGAATAAGCCCATAGGGGATGATCTGCCCGTTTCCAATTAACACGTTCAGTGCGGCACGGGATCAAGTGACCCCGTGCGTAACTATCTCCCAGTAGGGATGGGATTTGAAGTAAACTATTAAAAAAACACTGACTGTTTTTGCTTTATACTTTTAAATATAATTGATAAAAGTTTGTTTATGATTTTTAAAGCAAATAAAAACGTTGTATATCATTGAAAATCGAATGGGGCTTTATGACCCCGTGCCTGGCTGGATAGTGATATTTGGACTGCAGTCTGGCACAAAGTTATAAAGCCACGTGTTATTCCCCGTGTTTTATCTGTGAATCCCATATTTCCAACTTCTGTAAATAACAAAACACCTACCTCCCTTTTCAGTTTAATTTTTTTTTCTGTAGTTTCTAATTTGTTTTTCTTTGATTGTTGTGTGTCCTTATTTAATGATAATTCATACTCACCCATCTTTATTTATACTTATCAAAAATTCAAATCCTCCGCCAACCATCAAGATTATTTTACAAAGCTGAAAAAATTTTTACCTAATAAGGTAAAAAGTTTAAGTTAAATAGTCAATTTCACGTCATGTGTCAAAATATGTATAAAAACTCGGCCTGCGGCTGTCATATATTTGTTAATGTCCAAAGAGTAGGAAAATATTCAATAATACCAATTTAGTTCACTTTTCCGAGAGGTTTTAATGTTTTAAATGGTGACATAAGTACGGGGTCAATTAGCCCCGTGACGCACTTGTGGATAGTTGCACTACGGGGTCAATTGACCCCGTGCTGCCCTTGTGGATGGGCCACCTTTTTGCCGTCCGCACTGCACATGTTAGGAAGATAGTGATAATGAAAGCGGGGAAACTGGGGGAAGGTATTATATACTTTTAGGCTTGGATACGACACCAGAATCGATTGTAAATTGTATCTAATCGGTACGGGTTGGTCACTGAATCTAGTCTGCTAAGATTGCAGATTAGATTAAAGTGTCTTTTAAGTATGCAGCCCCACCTACGCCTAGCCAAACATCTTAATGTATACTTTATAAATATAAATTATAAATCTAACTACTTTCTAAAATAATTTAAACACTATGTGCAGTTTTCAAATGCGGAATATTTTCAAGTGAGTTGGTAAACTAACTTGGTTTGTATGTAATGGAGATTTAAATACAGCTTCTCATGTTTTAATGAAATAATTATTGAAGTCTGAAGAATATAAGCCAGTGTAGCATAATTATGATTATGCCGTTATTAATTCCCCGTGAGGTTTTCACACTTCAGAAGTAGAGCTATTAAGTTAGTAATTCCCCTCTCTGTAAAGTATTATGTATTATAAAGTTAATAATAATAATAATAATAATTAGTTATTCACATTTTGCTTTCATTTCATTAAATAAAGTAAAAAGGAAAAATATTTATTATAAAAAATGTATTATTGTAACGAAATAAAACAAAACAGATATTGATTTATGATTCGTTCTAATAAGCTCTAGTTTTTTTGTTTTTTTTGTTGGTACATTAGGCCTAACGAGATCTTTGGCCGCGCAGTGTGGTCTTCTTACGGAATTCGTGTTGCTTCCGGGAGGCCAGACAGCTTGGAGGGGTTAGAACAAACCTCACTTTGCTGCAAGCCATGGTCACCATGGTGCAGCGGCAGACTGCCCTAGCTCCATAACCCATCCCATTGGGGCCAATTTGGCAGTGTCCTTCCCACCGATAGCGTCAACTCACTCGCGTTCAAGGACAGTGACAAGCTGAGCAAGGTCCCAGGATTACGGAAGCTCAGAGTCAGCAGGCCCCGAGGACCTATATTTCTTTCCCTTAAGCAAACCGTCCTTGTACCAAACCTCCGGGCCGTTACTGACATCCTGGAAAACCACCCCATTATCTCGATAAGATACAAGGGGAAGGTTTTTCACTCCTACACCCTGTCGGTGTGAGTCGCCTCCAGTAGACTGACGGGTCTCACAAACCCGGAAGTGGGGGTAGGCTTGGACTGCGTAGCGTTCAATGGCAGGTGGTACCCTGGAATGGAGCGGTCAATTAAGTACCATCCAAGTACTAAACATGTTCGACGTAGCTTAACATTAAGGTTACGTATTGCAACCGGCTTTCTCCATTTGGTCATCCCGGCCCATCAAAAAAGTGATTCCATAGCAGACTCTATAGAATGGAGGATAGACTCGATAGTCTAACCTTGAACTGCGATGCATAAAAATACTTTTGATTAGCTGTGTCACTTCAAGTCTCTTTGTAACGTTGTTACGTGATTGTAGTTCTTATTGTTTGTTTGACATCTTTATATCGAAATTCCAGGAAATAAGGTTATTAAAACATTATCGTGCATTAAAAATTATTTATTCTCAGAATTTTTATTCGAATATCGTCGCTAGTCCAGAATCCAGTCCTTCCAATAGCACCTGTAATGGAGCGCTACTAACTCCTAGAGCGCTACCCTCCCCGCCACCCTCTTAGTAATCCTAGAGTTAACTAACAAGTATCTTACAAAGAACAATTATATACAAGAGAATTTTTTTTTATCGAATTGGTGTTATATTTCTTAGCCTGCAGTTAATGCACCCAGTTAGAGGTTTATATTACTAGGAATCGAATTAGCGTTGACTGCCAACATTTCTGCAATGGCCTTGGCTTTAGAAGACACCTGGCTCGAAATCCGGTTGGTGTAGTCCACCGCACTGTCCATTAGATTACCAAATATTCCCAATGCTCCATTTGCCATCCTGAGTCCTGTATCGAGTCCTGCGTTGGCCATTCCTACACCCATCTTGATTCCAGAAGTAGCCAATCCTGTCCCAGCGCTGGTCAGACCGCCCCACAGTGGGACGAATCGCCAATCTAGGGGGAAATAATTCTGGAAGCGACTTATTTTATGTTAATGTTTGTAGAAAATTGCATTTAAGTATGAATTAATAAATAAAAGTCAAAATAGTGGTTTTTGGCTATGGTTTCATAATTAAAAAAAAAAAAAAAAAAAAAAAAAAAAATTATTTAGATAAATTGTAAATAATGGAGCAATTCTATTTATATTTTTTTATTCGATTTTCAGTTATTTAAAAAGAAAAAATTCTTTGTTCCTACAGAAAAAATAATCCCGGTTACGATAAGAATTTTTCCATTTCCTTTTTATTCTAGCTATGACAGCTGACAAATTACGTTTAGCTATGGCTTTGGAGCTTTCTGTAATATCTTCTAATGAAAACTGGTTTATTATATATGTATAGATTTCATCTACACCTCCGCGCTTTTCCCATATATTAAAAATATCGGATCTCAATAATGACACATTTACACCTGGAAAAAAAACACCGTACCACACATTAGCAGGAATAAAAAATGCGTAATGAAAAATTTGTTATTATATAATGTTGATTGTATTCTATGAAAATATCTGTCTATTTATTTAAGTCGTTATAGATAGTTATCGCATTTTGCTAACAATAATTAAATAAGTTGTAGTTTAAAGAAAGTAGCTTACTAAGTGGACTACTGGAAATAAAGAAGGGTACATCACACTTAAAAAGCCAACTACATATAAACTTACTTGCCGAATCGTCTTACATACTGTGGTATAATTTTTTTTCCAAAAACAATATGAAATTCACTGATCTATGTTGCCGCTTTGTCAATAAGATGTTCAAATTAACTGACTTGTGACAAATGTGGCGTGTTTATTCTTTTGTTATTCTGTTGGCATTTGTTTTAAGGGATTAATGGTTTGTATATACCTAAGGTATACTGTTGTTTTCATGCTTTATTTCTTTCTTATTCCTAAAAAGGGAAAAATCTTGCTATTTGCTTTTAATTTTTGTACTTCTGGTCAACGAATCTCGTTTTTTTATAGCTTCGGAGATTGCCGTAATGTATTCCAATTAAACTGGTTTAATATATATCTATAAATTTCATTAGCACCTTCGTATTGCCTCAAAATATTAAAAATGTAGGCTCTCAACAATGAGAGATTTATACCTTTAAAAAAAACGCACACCTTTATTAGCAGATATTAGCAGTTCATAATGAATACTTTACTTCTATATAGTGTAGACTATATTCTGTATAAATATCTCGGTGTAGATCGGTGTAGATTTTTAGTAACCCCTTTTTTTATAAGAAAAAAATATAGCTTATCGACTATTGAAAAGAAAGGAGGGTACTCTGTACTATATCCACATTTAAAGAACCAAGAACTTATATAAACTTAATTTCTGAATCGTCTTCTATTGCCTAGCATAAATTTTTTTCAAAAAAACACCATCCATTCTATGATTCTATTGATTTTACAATATAATTTGGAAATAAGCTGACCAAGCATTATGAGGGAACTACCGTATTCAAACCCCCATTATTCTGTTAATACTTGCTTAAAGTGATTAATAATTTGTAAATGCCTTAGCTAGACTATTGTTTTCAAGAGACCGACAAGATTTTTTCATTTCGTTGATGTAAACTATTTCCCCCTAGATTGGCGATTCGTCCCACTGTGCGCCCGCGAGCTGCATCTTGCCGTTGGCTATTCCACTACCGACGCTGATTCCAGCCTGGCCCGCCAAGTTGACGACATCCGCTCCAGTTTTGGCCAGGTTCCCTCCGATGACGGCAAACCTCCCCATGACTGGCATTATAGCTGCCATGTTGGTTCCTATATCTGTCAAAATAAAGAAGGTACGTTAGTGAAAACACTAAAGTTGCTTGGGTATCAATGAAAATTATGGGTGAAGAAGTTGAGGTATTTGCCGGATAGTAAAGAAAATCGGAAGGTAGGCGCTAATGTTTTTATTATACTGCAGTGGCTCTTTGGTTGAGGAGGACTGTCCTACGTCTTTGGGCTCCTGACTGCGTAGGAAGGGAGAGGTTCCTGTCTGTGCTGCACTGCATGTAAAGTGTGTATTAGTTAATGAACTTTTAGTAATTATTAATGTCAACTAATAGCATGAGTAGTAGCAGTAGTTAAGTCAGCTTTTTTGAAGAGTCCAAGGAAGAAAAGGGGGATATCATTTGGAGTGCTTTCCGAGAAAATCGAGTTTTTAGGTTTGGATCTTTAATTACTTAAGTATCTTTTATCATTTTTCTTCAATTTTTTTATATATCCTTTCCCTTTTTGTTTTGCGTGTCAAAATAATAAATTTGCCCGAAACAGATATAACACGCTCTAACAAAAAAAATTTTTATTAAAAAAAAAAACAGTTTAAACATAAAAGAAAGGGGGATAGTCCTGGACGCTCCCCCTTTCTTCCCTGTTTTATTGATGAAATGGTGATATTAATATACAATCCATATAACTTCTAGCATGACTCTCCCCCATTATAGTTTTTTCCGCGAGGACATTCCCCCTTTCTTCCGAGTACGTGGTTCTTTCCATCGCTTGTAACCAACCGACTGTCATTTTTTCTGACTATTTCTTTTCACCAACATATTCTACTCAACTAGACGAACAATTATATATATATAACTACAATTCGGAAAAAAATTGACTCTCCCCCTTTCTTCCGTGGACTCTTCATATTCTTTGTAGCCTAGGCAATTCTGCTTAACACGTTATTTTAGGTTTATCTTGGATTGAACGGTATCATCCCCGGTGTCCGCCTGCTGGGATGAGCCTCAGACGATATCAGGCGTCGAGGTCCGATGGGAATGCAGTGACGAAAGCGTTATCTTTTGATTAAAAGGGCATTAAATGAGCGTCTCAAACAGATCGAGCATTATCTCTTGGGAAAGATTGGAACTAGACATAATAGGCGCAGGACAGGCCGATACAGGATTCACGCCATTCTTTATCGAAAATCGGACCCGCAGTCCGTTTCTAAAAAAGAACAGAATTTCAGCTGTTAGCAACATTCTCTGCACTAAAATGCAATTATCTCATTAAAAATCGACTAAATTGAGTGTTTGAAGTTTTCGGAATTTCGGACATTTTCATGTGAACATTGGCTGTTAAGAAGGAAATGTAAGGCATCGGACGACGGGGACCTAACGTGTTCAATTATTTTGAAAAGTTATTTTCTTTTGCTTGTTTCTGTAGAGTTCATTTTATTTGTACCTGCAGTAGCATTGATTTATTTTCTCTTACTTTGATTTGAGAAAGACAATTTTCGTAAATAGTTACTTTTGTTATAAAAGGTTTGATTATTCTTTATAAATCAAGTATTTATTGAGTGAATCTTATCAGAATCCCTTACACGGGGATCCTCCTTCTTACAACGGAGCTCAGACTAGAGTTAGTTCACTTCTTACTGATAGCAGTATAGTCACTTACCGATTCCTTGCTTGGCCGCATCGACACCACCGCTGAGGCCAGTGGATCCCAAACTGCTCACTGTGTTGACCACCTGCTGGCCCGCGCCTGTCATGCCCAGTACTCCGTCATTGAGCATCTTGGTGCCGGTGTGTGCCGTGGAGTTGACCAATCCGATCATTGCTCTGGCCGAGCTGCCCAAGCTGTTGAGGGCATTCCAGAAGAAGGAGGGTCTCCTAGTGGTAGTGACTGTCGTGACAGTAGAAGTATCATCGGGAGTGGCGGCGGCTGTTACTGCGGCAATAAGGGCGAAAGAAAGAACTGCTTTGAAGAACATCATCCTGTCTGAATGTTGTTCCCAATTTTCAGCAATACTCTTATATACAATTAGTAATCAATGAGTTTCGTGAATGAGCACGCACCAAAATAGTACTAAAAGGGGAAAATTATCTTAAGAAGTAAACAAAATTAAAATGAGTTCGAATTTGAGTATTCTTTTCGTTTTGAGAATAGTAGAGTGGGTTCGTTTTATACTTGTTTATTTATTTATCTCCACTTAATGCTATAAAGGCTAATCGTGGTGTTACATTTTTCGTCCTAAATTTCGCTTATCCAGGTGTAATTAGGATAGAGATCTTTAACCTAAAGGTACCTTGACTGAGTAGGTACCTAATACTATAATGCAGGTACCTTATACTAATATAAGGTACCTAATACTATACTAATACTAAAGGTACCTCGACTAAACTGAGCGAACCTCATCCTAGAACAGGCCGTATCTAACACTGTTCGGCTAATCCAAAGAAGATACGAACTCAAACTGGTAATTTATCTCTATATAGTATGCTATGTATTGTGGGTGCTACCAGGCAATTAAATTGAATTAATATAATAATGTAAAGTACTGTATTTGTTCATATACACAATGCACTGCTGGGAGCATTTGAAGAGAGCGTAGAAGCTGCAAGGAAAACTGGACTGGCCATAAATAAGGAAAAAACGAAATATATGGTAACTGCCAAAGGGAAGCTGAGAGTAGATATATTGAAGGGGCTGGATATCGCTTCGAGAGGGTACCCAAATTTAAGTATCTGGGGTCATAACGGAGGATAATAAAATGCTAGAAGAAATCGAAGAGAGGGTAACAGCTGGAAACAGATGCTACTGGTCGCTGATGAAAATCTTCCGTAGTCAAGACATACCCAGAGATCTGAAAGTAAGAGTCTACAGGACGATTCTCCAACCAGTGGTAACGTAAGGTAGCGAATCCTGGACGCTTACTATAAGTGGGGAAAGACTACTTAATATATGAAAAAGAAAAAATCTCCGAAAAACCTACGGCCCGACTAAAGAAGGGAATCTCTGGAGAATGAAGACGAACGAAGAGTTGAAGAGCTTGTACGAGGGACCAGACATAGTTGCCACCATAAAGAAGAGAAGGATAAGATGGCTAGGCCACGTACAGAGGATGAGCAACGAGGGCCTTCCAAAGATGATAATGGAAGGGAACCCAGGTGGAAGAAGGGGGAGGGGTAGGCCGAGACTGCGTTGGCTGCAGAACGTAGAAGATGATTTTCGGACTCTCGGCGTTGTGGAATGGAAAAGGGCAGCAGAGGACAGGTCTGAGAGTAGTGGAGGAGGCCAAGGTCCTTTAAGCACCATACCGCCATTAGATGATGATGATGATGATGACTGTATATGTTCAAACCCGGAGGTCAGTTTTACCCGAAGCTAAGGCCAAGACAAGGTCCAGGGTCTTCCTAATCGAAGACCGACAATGCTGCCGACAAACTTACTTACTGCGTGGCGTTACGGTCTATTGAGGACCAAAGCCTCCTCCATTACTTTGTTCCACTCTGCTTTATCCATAGCCTTGTTGCGCCATCGTCTAACGTTAAGCTGGCGTAGGTCCTCCTCCACATCGTCCAGCCACCGTTTGCGAGGCTTACCTCTTCTTCGAGAACCTCCAGGGTGACCATACAACATTTGTTTGGGTAACCTCGAAGCATGCATCCTTTCCACATGTCCAAGCCATCCCAGTCTTCTTTTCTTAATAACTTGTACTATGTCCGCTTCGGTGAATAACTCTTTCAGTTCTTGATTTGTTCTTGCTCTGTATTCATCAGCCTCTCGCACGGGTCCAAATATTTTCCGTAGTACCTTTCTTTCCCATACTCTAAGCTTATTCTCACTTGCCGAGGTCATCACCCAGGTCTCACTACTATATAGTACCGTAGGTCTAATTACCGTCTTGTAAATTAGCATCTTAGCTTTCCTGGAGAAGTTTTTGAATGTTAGAGCTTTACTTAATGCATAAAGACATCTATTACCAGCTGCTATTCGTGCCTTTATGTCCTCAGTTGTGTCATTATTTCGGGTGACAATCCCTCCAAGATACTTAAAGGACCTACATGCTGCGAAATAGTGCTCACCTATCTCGACCTCTTCTTCCTTAAAAGCGCCATCTCTTGTGGTCTTTAGGTATTTGGTTTTCTTCACATTAATAACCATACCAAGCACCTTAGTTGCTCTTTCGAACTCTTCCAGAGCCACTGCCAATGCCGGTAACGATCTTGCTGAAATTACAACGTCATTGGCATATGCCATATGCTGGGACAACCTGTTGAAAATGTTGCCTCCTGGTTTGGTTCTTATGTTTCTGATGGCATATTCCAATACTAGATTAAAAAGAACTGGGGAAAGAGTATCTCCTTGACGTAAGCCACGTTCCACTTTGAATTTGTAGGACATGTGCGACTGGATTTTAACTCTACATTTTGTGTCTGTCAGAGTCATTTTTGTCAGATTCAGGAGTTTTTTGGGCATATGCATCTTGCTCAGTGCCAACAGCAGTTGTTTTCTATCAATGCTGTCATAAGCTTGCTTAAAATCGATAAATAAACGGTGAAGAGTTACATTATACTCATATGACTTTTCCAACATTTGTCTAAGTGAGAAAAGATGATCCGTGGTGGATCTTCCTGACCTAAAACCACTTTGGTTTCTCCAATCGTTCCTTCGGCCCAGGTACTCACTCTTCGGCATAAGGCTATCGATAAGATTTTATATGCAGTGTTCAAGGTGGATATGGCCCGGTAATTATCACAGTGGAGTTTGCTTTCTTTTTTGTGGATAGGACAGATAACAGCTTCCGACCACTCACTTGGCATCTTTTCATCCATCCATATATCCCATATTATTTGGTACAGCTCTTCCCGAAGAACTTCACCACCATACTTAAGTAGTTCACTGGGGATGCCATCAATGCCAGCCGCTTTATTATTTCTTAATTGCATTATGATTTCTGCGATCTCTTCTCTGTCCGGGGTGACTTCTTGATCCACTATTTCGTCTCCATTTCCTTCTTCTTCCAGGACCAACAGGGTAGGACCAAAACCAGTGAATTCTTTTTCATAATATTGAGCCCATCTATCAAGGATTCTTCCTATATCCGCCATAAGGTTTCCTTTCTCATCCAGGATGTGGTTCGATTGGGATTTGAAATTAGTTCTGAAATCCTTAATACCTTTGTAGAACTTTCTGCTTTCTTTCTTCTCATATGCATTGCATAGCTCTTCCATCATTTTGTATTCCGCGGCTCTTCTTTTCTTCCTACAAAGGTTCTTTGCTGTCGTTCTCAGGTTAGCATATTCCTCATATGTTTTCCTGGTTCTTCTTTGTAGTAATTTCTTCTGCCGACAAACACCCAGGGAAATACCTAAGAAGATTGTTAGAGAAACTTTGGGCCATAAACCCGGGTTCTGCCCCGGCAAAGTACCGAGGAAGAACACGAGAAATATAACATGGAATGGGAATTTTAGGATGGCCACCCAATGAAAAGAAGTCTGAACGGAGTGGGATGGAAATTTTCGGATAGTCAGCCAATCAGAACAAGTCTAAAGAGAGTTGGGGAAAGAAGACTATGGAGGGAGGAAGAAGTTGAGAGAGTGGCAAGAGTGCGGAGGTGGAGACGAGAAGTGCAGAGGTCCAGAGGAGAGGAGATATGGTGCTAATTCCAAGAGAGCGTCAGAGATGGCATTGACAACACCAGAGTAACCCAGAGAGTGCCCATCAGATACGGTTACTATACAGTACTTATCAGATAGTATTGTAGTATTGTGTGGTATGCATGTAATAAATTATGCTAAATTGCCAATCAGCATCCAGTAACTAAGTTCTGTTATTAAAATAACGTTATGAGATTTATTATTAGAGGGTATTAATGATTTACATTCATGGTCAATACAAATAAATATGGAGTTCAATGTAGATTTGTTTCTTTATTGTCACTCAACCTATGCCAAAGGTTTCTTAAAATATATAAAATTGGTATACGCGTTACCTCTGGAAAAGAATCCAATATTCATTGATACTTATTTTATACATTGACTAGCTAGGGTGCCCGGCTTCGCTCCGGTAGTTGTGTGGCAGTTTTAATAACAGAAAAGCTTTAAAATTAAAGGAAATATAGAACAAAATTAGCACTTTCTTAAAAATTTTAAAATTGTATAAATATTAAGATTCGAGATCTGCAGTGTCCGCCCAAATAAGGAACCCTATATACTTTATAGGGTGTTGAAAATGGTGGATGAACAATTCATTTTGCTGCAACTTTGTCGAGTCATGCATCGTTTTTGATGGTTTCTGTGATTATGAATCCTATAAGCCCATTTCAAGCAGTCAGCAGATAATAAGTTATTAGATTATTAGTTTAAAAGACTATATTTGGAGTAAAACTTAAGCGCCTACTACTGTGATGGTCCCATTAGATCCAGAAGTTTAAAAAATAACGAAGATTCATTGAAACTTTCTTCCAGTTCGACCTCCCTTAATATATCCCCCCCCCCACGCTAATTTGGCCGAACTCTGCACTTCTCCAATCTTACTACTGTTACTAAGTGAAAACCAAAATATCATGAGGGCACAATGTTTTCATCATAATTATTTTTATCCTGAACTATGAGCGGTGATAAAATCTTATTGAAAAAATTGTATTATTGGAGTCAATTCATCATTTTGTCAACTGGAATGCTCATCATACATAGTAATAAAACCATTTTTCATAACTACATAGAATAAGAACACTTTAAACCGGTTATTTTCGGTTTATAATCAGTCTATTCAGCTCTTCTTTTTTGTTTTATGTCTGTTTTTATTCGCTCACTCATATAGCATTAAATTTACTTAAGTATATGTTAGATATTGATTAAATGTAATGTGTTTATCAATTAATCTTCTTATGAGAAAATTAATTTTTTAAAGTATCCAGTCGGTTTTCCAATTGATTGCAGATATGTAAAATCATTAATTTATTTTAAAAGAAAAGGTGAAACTAATTATTTTCGCTTGATTTTTAAGTAATTTAAAAAGAACAGCTGACAAAATATATAACCTTTACAAATATAACGGAATGAATGAACAATAAACATTGAGTGAAACACACCCTAGCGCTTCCTGGTGGTCTGCAGCTCTAACTAATTTTTTCATTCATAAACTTGTATGTCATTCCCAGGTAGGCTAATTACAGGTTGCGAGAGGCTTAAAATTCCAGCCCTTTTCTCTGCAATTTCACACCCTTAAGAGAAAAACGGAAACCTTCTTCTCCGTTAGGGGACATACAGTTACATGCTGACATAAATCTCTTAATCGTATGTGGAGTCGTTTCTGAGCCTTTTTGGCACGCACATTGTACACTTTGCTTTATAATATATATTGATTACATATTTTAATTTGATACATCCGTTTCTGGTAACTCCCACCGGCCTTTGAAAAGCGGGCAACCAGAAACGTAGCAAGTGCTAGTGTCGCTTTTGAGTTTGTTAAGATAAGCTTCTAGACCTTCTGTTAACATTCTGAGCTGCCATCCACAATAAGTTAGTAAAAGTCGGGACAGGCGCTAGATCCAAGGAAGCCGCATTAGTATTTGAAATGGTTGTATTAAGGTGCTTAGGTGCGGTCAAATATCATTTTTCCCTCGAAATCACGTTTCAGTGTAAGTAAATGTTCGTGGTAAGCCGGTGCGACAAGGTTTGGGGAATTACCTTTATTTTTATTTTTTTATGTAATATAATGTTTTAATTTAATATTTATACATAAGTACAAAATATAGCAAACATTATTAGGGCTTGGTTTCTTGACCGTTAGGCCGGTTTTGGTGACTGAATTAAATACATAATGTTAATATAAAAGAGAAAAAAAATTAAAAATATATATACATGTAAATATACAATTAATACAAATCCTCAGTCCCCAGGTATAATAATAATACTTATCACTAATGGATTAAATTTGTTATTGTTTATCCGCATTTCTTCTTCCAGGTTTGACCATGTCACAGGTTTACCAACAGCCAAGCTTTCACCCACCTTGCTGTGGGCTTCTACAGGGCCAAAACAAGAATGAGAGTGGAGAAGGAGATCACTAACTTATAATCTTCCGTCGGGGGCGAAGTCTGTGTTCCCATTGGCTAGCGCCCGAGGGGGCGTGGTCAGGTGGAGGGGGTAAGGGAGGGGGGATGTCATCTGTTCTCTGAGATATGTTTTGTTGTCTAATGTTGTTTAGTGCAGGGTACCAGTTTTTGCTAAGTCTGTATCCGTCTTCTTTGTTTATATTATTTGGTTGTTTTATAATTTCTATAGCTTCCCTGATGGATCTATGGTGGTAGTTGTCAATCCTAACTATGGCTTTGGTGTCTTCGAAGGCTATAGTGTGTTGTGTATTGTAAAAGTGTTCTGCTATGGCTGATTTGTCTGTTTGTATTTTCTTAACTGCGGCAATATGTTCTTTCAGTCGTGTGGTAATGTTTCTTCCTGTCTGTCCTGAAACATCCTGAAACATTACCACACGACTGAAAGAACCTATTGCCGCAGTTAAGAAAATACAAACAGACAAATCAGCCATAGCAGAACAACATTAGACAACAAAACATATCTCAGAGAGCGGATGACATCCCCCCTCCCCTACCCCCTCCACCTGACCACGCCCCCTCGGGCGCTAGCCAATGGGAACACAGACTTCGCCCCCGACGGAAGATTATAAGTTAGTGATCCCCTTCTCCACTCTCATTCTTGTATTGGCCCTAAAGAAGCCCACAGCAAGATGGGTGAAAGCTTGGCTGTTGGTAAACCTGTGACATGGTCAAACCTGGAAGAAGAAATGCGGATAATGGATTCAGACCATGGAAGCCTGAAACAACATGTTTTTGTTATTGTTGTTTGTTTTTTTTTCATATTGTTGCGAAAACTATATACTTAACTTAAATAAGAAAAAAAAATGGTATCAGAAGCAGAGATACAACATACTACCATTTTTTTTTTTTTTTTAAAGTTAAACTCTATTATTAAAGTTCTTCTGTAGGCCCACACTACTTTACAGTATGTTATTAGGTTGTCCCAGTTTTTACCATTCAAGTACTCAATAAGTTCGTTATTGTTTAATCGATTCTTATTGAAACATTTCCTTTGGAATTCCGCTAAAACAGGACGTATGGCCAGAAAATGCTGCGTATTTTCTATCTCTCCCTTATTGCAGAGTGAACATATTTTCTGTACATCTTCTTCAATATAAATTTTAGGGATTACCTGTTACCGGTGAGGTACGCACAATGTAAATGGCACAGTGTAAGCAGACTGACTTCCTCAAGCTCGTATAGAAAAGCTTATAGAAATTTCGTTTATAGAGTAAATTATTTATTTCCTAAATATTTATTTCAGACCTCTTATATGGTTTTTAATAATTTTCTTCGACTTTTTTCGGGACACACTAAACTAATTTTCCCATTATTATTGCTATATATTAATATTTTATGTATTTAGAAAATCTGCATACTTTCGTCCTCAAATTTGACAAAATCCGTTAAAATTCCTGTAGTTCTATTAAAAACCCTGAAATAGGGATATTTTAATTTTTTTTTTCATTATGCTTCAGATTTCTTATAATATTGCACCAAATATATTTTGTACCTAAGAAAATGGGTGTTAAATAATTGGATATATACGTTTTAATTTCATCCATGTTGACTATATAATTAATAGAAAAAAAGTATTTAAATGAAGCTACCATATATTCATTTATTGGCAAAAGTTGGATCTGATTTTTTTTTTCACAGTGGTAGAGGGTGAAGAGTTATAAAGTGACATAATATAATTTTATCGATGAAATGCAATTGATCGGTGATATATCGATTTCAAGATTCAAATCCCTGTATTTGATTATTCTATTTGTTATCACCTTCGAATTTGACTAAATCATAAAATATACTACCAGTGAAATCATTTGACTATTATGTTACGTTGAAACTCCTAAGAAAGGGATATGTTAATTATATATATATATATATATATGTAAAGAAAATATATTTCTTAATTAATTTAATTTTTCTATAGACATGAGTGAGAGAAGTGGAAGCAGGTGTGTGAGTGATAGGTTATTTGTATTTATGAATTAAAACATATGGTTAAAGTTAATGATAAAACATTTGATTTAAAATATTGTGAGCAGTCGATTTGAAATGTTATTAAGAAATGCTTACCTAAGAATAAACTTTTAATGACGTTTCTTTTTTTTACAGGTAAGTGTTTACAAAAATGTTTTAGGAATATTAAGTTTAATATGTGATAGATTTTATTTGTAATTATTAAAAATCAAAACTTTTTTTACAGAGCAACTATTGAAAGTTTATTCATAGGAATATCCTTATATATATATATATATATATATATATATATATATATATATATATATATATATATATATATATGTATATATACATATATAAGCAGAAAGCTCAAAAGATAATCATGGCCTAAAATAAATTATTTTATTTAAATGAAAGTGAAGAAAGGATTTATTTAAAAATTAGTTTGAAATAGTCAGATCGTTGTTTCTTTGTTTTAACGTCACTTTATGCTACTAAGGCTAATCGGACGATGCTACAGTAGGAGTCCTAAAATTTGCCTATCCCGGTATAATTAGGATAGGGATCTTAATACGAGTACCTGGCATCGTACAGGCTCGGGACCTCCATTTTACGTCCTATCCGGGGGACGGCATAGACAAGGATTTTTTACTCCCATTAAAAAAATCCCAGACCACCTTCTAGTTTCTATGCTAACCACTACACCGCAGGTGACCCTTAGTCAGATTGTTGTTATATATATTTTTTTATTCAGACTGATAAAGGATATCTCATGCTCATTAATGAAATAAAGAATTATTATCGTCATTTGGTCAAGGGTTACAGATATTTTGCCACTAAATTGCAAAATTTTGCTCAGAATATGGTTTTGTAAAGACGAGTTGATCGGGTATCTGAGGATAGAGAATATATTAGAGTAGGAGTGAAGGTCGTTGTAATTAGCATTGCCTTAGGACTGTAAACATTACATCGTAGGTTTAGACGTCGTCTGGCGTACATCCCGTAAAATCTACGCTAGAGGCTGTAAATATTAAACAACGATCGTGTTGTTGGTTCTTTAAGCCTGATTTATACATGTAATGTAACATAAGGAAGTGCTAGTAATCTCTAATGGTATAAATTCTTCATCTGAATAAGTTAAAAGATTGACAGGATAAAAATTTATTGTTAATCTTTATTGAGATATTCAGCGAAGCAAGTAAAACTCGAAGGTCGGAAAAATAATCACCGAAAGCAGGAGCCGCGTGGAATATTTGAACGCAGAAAGATAAATATTCTTAAGAGGCAACCTTAGGCTGATTGAGTGAATTGAGGCTGTGTTTATAACATGTCTTCTAGTGTTTGAAAAAAAAAAGATCTAGTCTTCTTATATATATAAAAATCTCGTGTCCCGATGTTTGTCGGAGGTAAAATCAGAAACTACTCAACCGATTTTGATGGAATTTGGCTCATTGTCATCACTGAAAAGTTGGTTTGTTGAAGTTTTGTCCCACTTAAAAGGTACGATAGTCAAACCACTCTAAAGAAACCAGACATGAAATAGATTTTGAGAATCCTACATAAATCCACCTTCCGGCCAAATCAAAAAATAATAGAATCCATATACATCGCATTAAATCAAGACAGCATATTAAATACTAAACAGGAAGCAGCCCATATCCTAAAGCACTATTCACACATAATAAATTACAATAGAACGCGCTCGCGTCGACCTTAAGCCAGTAGACCTGAAGTACCCTTCAGGGCTGATGGGCCAGACGACATGGTTTTTAAAGTTTTGAATTCCTTTATGCACTAAACGACCCTATTTTAAGGATAATTAACGGGTTAGCATGCGATTGTTAATATTATATGGAATGACAATCTATATTATATAAATGTGTTATTTATATAAATTTTTAATACTGTCTATATACTTGTTGTTCATTACATTTCTAGATGAATATGGAGCTGGAAGCCGTGAGCTCCTTATAATTATACCAATAAATATATTTTTTCTGTAATCGTTGAATAATGGTAACATTAGTAAACTGAAATGAGTGAAGAAAGTGAAACATTTTGCAATAGAGTGAAGAAAGTGATTACTTTCTTCACAAGTGAAGAAAGTGAATTGCCTTCTTAATTAGTAATAAGTATGAATAAAAAAAAATAATTTGAAGTTGGAAATTAAATGCTTTTAAATGTTTCTTAACATTGTAAGAATTTATTTTAACAAAATAAATTGAAATGTGAATGAATTATCGGTGGAAACAATCAATATATTTTAAAATTTAAATATAATAATAATTACCTTCCTTGTTTATAACCTGCACTTGTTTATAACTGTACTACTTCACAACCATGCTTTTAACCTACCAACAACATACCATAATCTTCACAACATCCTAATTTTGTTCATATTCTGGTTAGATCTGATCATGTATTACACGATTACAGAAAAAATTTAATATTTCACTCGTGAAAAAAGTAGAATTTACAACTCTCGTGAAATTACACGAGTAAACGTTTCACTCGAGTTGTAAAATGATCTACTTTCGTCACTTGTATAATAAATAACTATTATGAGATCGTCTTGGTGGGTGTACTATGAACAAGGTAGATTAGTTTTTATCTCGATTATTGGCCTGAATTTTTCTTTTTTGCGATTTAATTCGTTATTCTTATTATATTACAATTGAGTGTTATTATTTTAAGTTCTATAAATTTCCAACAGATGGCGGTGTAAGTTGATTTATTGACACAACACTTCATTTTCATCCGATATTTAAGGAGGGTAAGCATAAATCTATTTTTTCCGGCTTGGACTAGGAAAATCCGTGTTATTCCCTTGGTAAATTATGTGTTGTCTATTCAACGGTGGGGAAAACATAGAATCTATTAATTTTAGGAAAAGACAGGTTAACCAAAATCATTTTGCACCTATTAGTGCAACGTCCTGATACGATATTTCATATCATCATGTGTTATATTCTGAATTTAAGTAGTACGTATTATGGCAAAAGATTAATTTGGTATATTCTTGCTAACAGTCTATTTTGATTGTACTAAACCATGTTCCAATTATATTCTTCTGTAGTTCCTTTTTTATGGGTCATTCATTAACACACTATGGTCAAATATAAGATGTAAAAAATAAAAACTTTAACACATCTAAGTTCTATACCAAACAATTTTAAATTGGGTGTAAAGTTCTATTTTAAATCCCGTTGATTTTTAGATTAGCTGAAACGTTTTTATCTTTATCACTTAATTTTGATTTGACTATAAAACTGAATAAGATATAAATAGTAGCAACGCATTATAGCTACTAAGCCACAGCAATGCTTGGCAGGGTCTGCTCGTTTTTTAATCACAACAAAAATCTAATAGTACACCTTAAAATCTACTTGTACACCTGTTAACATTAAAAACAAACGAATACCTAAGAAGAATATCGTACTGTACTTTGGACAGTACTTAGACAAAAGACTCACTTGGAACCAAATTAACATTCCGAATTAAAAAAAAAACATTCACAGGATTTTCTTTAATGAAGGAGCTCTTCCGTGTTTAATATTTATTTATTTATTATTTTTCCCGACGTTTCGAGCTTGTGGCTCATCTTCTTCAGTCCACACACAGCCAATAACTATAATGTGACAATGAAATCAAAGACAATGTAACAGGCCATAAAATGCAATAGACACAAGTATTTTTATACAGTTAACAAGAGAAGTTTGACAAATGGCTTGTATGGAAATGTAGCAACTAAAGATAAGATAACCCCAGAAGATGAGCCACAAGCTCGAAACGTCGGGAAAAATAATAAATAAATAAATATTAAACACGGAAGAGCTCCTTCATTAAAGAAAATCCTACAAATTACAGCACTCTTCCCCTCTAAGTGAGGAAAAAGATCCTTAGCAGACAAAAACATTCACATCTCCTGGACTAAAGATCACCACTCAACATAAGAAACATGCGACTATTTGTACATTCGGAGCTGAACTTCAGGATTCCTCTATACACTAATCCAAAATTCTAAAAAAAAAATGAACTAATGCCAGTGAGCATTTATTTCAAATCATACTCTACACGATGACATGTGTGCTATGTTACTTAGTCAGCTGGAAAGCCAAAAACATAAGTCACCACATTCGCTTTATGCGCCACTGCGCTTGTGAAAATCTGCAAGGAGAACAAACTATAAATAAAATAAATATATTTTAATAACTAGATTTCAAAAACGATTTAAGATGATGTTGCCTCAGCTCCAGATTTTTTAAAAAGGAACATAAAATCAAGTATCAGGAAAAAAAACATCTCACGTTAGCAGTGTACTGGTGAATGAAATGTTCAGTCGTTGCGTGGCCAGAGTAAAACCTAATTTACTTTTACGTAGAAAGGTAAACATTGAAAAAAATTAAACAATTAGTGATAACAACATCAGAGTTGAGGAAAAAATTATAAACAAAACTGATGTAATACTAGTGGACTTTTATTTACCAACAAGCAGAATGAACACGGCTGCGCCTCTCCTAGCTTTATATTCGTCTTGTGAGCTCTATATCAGAGAAGGGGGGACATGAAGAACAGTCTGGGTCTGTTGAAGGCTGGGTTTTAATATCGAAAATAAATATTAAGGTGCTTTTGTTAACATTACAATAGAGAATACGACAATGGGATTTGATGACCGTAGTTGTTTTTCACCTAAAAGTTGCATCGAACAAAAACTACATTATACGGGACTAATATTCGCAATTTCGAAAACGTAATGAATAATCAATTTGAAACTCATTTTAATATTGTTTATTTCCTGTTGGGATTTATTTTTCCGTCAAACTAGTGCAGTGCGTGCTTGTTCGGCAAAATGACAAATTAGGAGACCTATAAAAGAGTCTAGAAAAAATCTACGAAGCACACTCAGATAAAATGGTGCTTTTCAAAGCATTTCTTCCTTTCGCCCTTATCGTCGCAGTAACAGCCGCTGCCACGGTCAGTGTTGTCACTTCCGATGCCGCTTCTACTACCGCGACAGTCACTACCACCAGGAGACCCTATTTGATGCAGACTATGCTTGACAGAATGGGCAACTCAGGCAAAGCGATGATCGGAATGGTCAACTCCACGGCGCTCACCGGTACCAAGATGTTCAATGATGGAATGTTGGGTATGACAGGCGCGGGCCAGCAGGTGATCAACACAGTCAGCAGCGTGGGGTCCACTGGCCTCAGCGGTCTAGTCGATGCGGCCAAGCACGGAATCGGTAAGTGCCTATACTGCTATTATATTATATAATACTTTAGGAATTTGTAAGTTTAGTGCAATTAGATTTAAAAAAAAATCTGGTGCGTGCGCGCAACACACAACTTTCACTTACCAGCTTACTTAGATAAGAAATTGACGTGTTTTGTTAAATATCATTTCCCAAAGTCACACATTTTTCTACATTCATATCTTATTTTTATTAATCGTTAAAGCCGTTTTTGAGTAAATAAAAAACCCCGTGAAAATGATACTAAATTTATTAAGTAAAGTCCCCCCTTCGGTTGATCAATTTTGATGAAATGTTGGCTATCACATAATTGGCATATACATACATCAAATACCCAGTTTGGTCACAATCGTGAAAGCCGTTTTTGAGTAAATAAAAAAAGCATGTAAAAATGATACAAAATTTATTAAGTAAAGTGCCCCCTGCGGTTGATCAATTTTGATGAAATTTTTACAGACATATCTCGGGCATATAAGTAGATCAAATACTAAGTTTAATCAAAATCGTTAGAGCCGTTTTTGAGAAAATCAAAAAAACACGTGAAAATGTTACAAAATTTATTAAGTAAAGTCCCCCCTCCGGTTAATCAATTTAGATGAAATTTTTACAGTCATATCTCGGGCATATAAATACATCAAATACCCAGTTTGATCAAAATCGTTAAAGCCGATTTAGAGTAAATAAAAAAAAACACGTGAAAATGTTACAAAATTTATTAAGTAAAGTCCCCCCTCCGGTTAATCAATTTTGATGAAATTTTTACAGTCATATCTCGGTCATATAAATAGATGAAATACTCAGTTTAATAAAAATCGTTAGAGCCGTTTTTGAGAAAATCGAAAAAAACCTAAAAAGTTAGTGAATAAAGTACCCCCTCCCTTTGAGCAATTTTGATGAAATTTTTGCTGTCACATCGCGGGTATATACCTATACTAAATACCCAATTTCAGGTTCGCACGGTTTATAGTTCTTGAGCTAGTCTGTTCACATACACACACACACACACAGACACACACACACACACACACACCATTTCGCGGGACTTGGTCATTTCGACTCAGGGGACCCCAAAACGTGTATTTCCGTTGAAAACCGGAAGTCGAAAATTTTCACGATCGCAATATTTCCACTTACTATATACTCGTATTTCATATATAGGTAAGTGAAAGTAAAAATCTGGAGGCGTGCGCGCCACAAACACAACTTTCACTTACGAACTTACTTAGATTAGAAATTGACATGTTATGCCATGTCTCAAAGTAACATATTTTGCTACATTCATTTATTTTTTTATTTTATTTGCTCTTTAAAGTAGGGGAGAGCGGTGTTGGTTGGCATAGGGGGGTAGGTTGGCCATTGGCTTATAGTTTCGGCCACACCTGTTGTGAACGTCCCACCATTGTACCATATGACCCGCTCGACCTCGGGAGTCATGTCCTGAGTTTTCAATCCGATGCTAAAAGTGTAGAGAAGAGTGTGCTTCATTGATTGATTTTACAACATGCAAGTAAATATTTATATGTTCAGTAAATTTCGATTAAAGAAATGGCAAAACATTTGAATCCGATTCTGTTCACATAGCCCCAAACTCCTTTGAAAAACCTAACCTTTCGACTAACCAGTTTCTTGTTTGATTGTTCTCCCCTGTCCTGGCAGCCATCTTTCATATTATCTCTCCTGTGGTGTTAGTTGGCTCTCTTCAACTGGGGTTTGTTGGAGCAGTAGCAATTCACAAAAGCAAGGTAAACATAAACAAAGGTGAAACTAAACAATCGTCTTTGGTTCCAGCAAGGAGGAAGAGAGCGATTTTTCTTATGCAGAAAGTGACGACAATCTAAACTTCTATCTTCTTCTATTGTCATTCTATTTTCCCATAAAAGCTGGTTAAAACCAATTCCAAATTATTATACCATTATAGTGCTTCATTTCTTTTTTTTATTTTATTTGCTCTCTAAAGTAGGGGAGAGCGGGGTTGGTTGGCATATTAATAACATTAATATGCGTCAGGCAGTACTTGAATGAGATGGCTAAACAACCCTACCTTCTAGGCCAACCTGCCCCACATAGGCGGTTAATTGGCATACTCTGGATTGACGAATCTTTCAATTTTCTATGATCTTAGTATTAAATATTATATTGCGAAAAAAATACTTGAAGTACTCTAATACTTGGATAATCCCTTTTGGGATTATATTAACAGGAACGACTCAAAAATAAAAAAGTGAAAACTGTTTCCAACCAACCCCGCTCTCCACTACACTGTTTTTTTTATTCTTATAAATAAAACTTTTTGCTTATGATAATTCGGCAATGCAAGCATAATACTCCAAGTCGTCTGATTTTATATTTCTCTATTTAGCTGTTGAAAACTTCATTTAGTTACCATATAAGAAATAATTTCCATTAAATGAACAGAACGGCTTTAATTATAAACAATGGTCAGTCATTAAAGGCGTACTCCGCATGCGTGGACTCAACGTGTCTTATGAGTTCACGGAATATTTTCTATTTATTCTCCTCTATATGTTTACTTGATTTTTTTATCTTTCATATTTAGCCATTTCTAATTTTTAGGCGTAACGAGAGACAGTTAATTTCTCCATATATACAAAAAAAAAAGGTACTTTATAGTGAAAAAAAAAGGCTCCTTCCCCAATTAAGCCCCCTTTAGAACATTTCAATAGTGATAAAGCTTACCTAATATTAAATAACACCTAATTTCCATTAAACATGACGAATTTGATCAAAATCATCAAAGCCGTTTTTGAGATAATCGAAAAAAAAGGTCAAAATTGGAAAAAAAGTTATGAAATAAAGTGCCCCCTCCGTTTAACCAATTATGATGAAATTTTAGCTGTCTCATCTTGCATATACATACATCAAATACACAGTTTGATCAAAATAGTTTGAGCCGTTTTGAGAAAATCGAAATAAACGCAAAAAGTTATATAGTTTATAGTTTTTTAACCCAGTTTATAGTTTTTTAGCTAGTCTGTTCACACACACACACAGATAAACCCACACACAGACCATTCCGCGGGACTTGGTCATTTGGATTCAGGGGACACCAAAACGTGTATTTCCGTTAGTAGAAGTAAATAAGTAGAAAATTTTCATGATCGCAATACTTTCCCTTACAATATACTTCATAAATAGGTAATTGAAAGTAAAAAAACTATCTTCCGTGGTATAGTTTTCTTCACTGCACTCTGTTTTTCTTCTATTTACAGATTTTAGAACGAACATGGCAGCTATAAACCCAGTCACGGGCAGGTTTTCCGTCATCGCAGGGAACTTGGCCAAAACTGGAGCGGATGTCCTCAACTTGGCGGGCCAGTCTGGAATCAGCGTTGGTAGTGGAATCGCCAACGGCAAGATGCAGCTCGCGGGTGGACTTTCCAGCGCTGGAGCAGGTTTAGCTACATCTGGAATCAAGATGGGCGTAGGAATGGCCAACGCAGGACTGGATACAGGATTGAGGGTTGCAAATGGTGTATTGGGGAGAGTCGGTACCATCATGGACAATGCGGTGAACTACGCCAACCAGGTTTCGAGCAAAGTATCTTCTAAGGCCAACGGCATTGCAAATATGGTGTCAGTTAACGGTTATTCCGTTCCTAGTACATTTCCCGTTTCTGATATTCTGGACAAGATACCCATTTCCGGCGCAATAAATGGAGTCACCGTTTCCGGTCCTGCGGTCCCGACCAATGGAGCTTCCAACGTTCAAGTGCAGATAGCAGCTTAAGCAGTTGTTGAATACAGTGGCTTGATAGAGACAGTGTGGTCAACCTCCTGTGTCCGCCATCTTGTTTTTAAATGAATAAAGGTTTCTATCAGCCTAACAAAGAATTTCCACATTTTAACTACCAGTTTTGACTCAAAATTGTCTTCTTTATTTGGATCTATTCAATTGATTCCTAAAAATGCAAAATGACTTTTTTTTTGTCTAAATTAATCCACAAATTTTAAGTAAACAGATAATATTCAAGACCCTGTTTTATTGATAATATTTATATATTTTTCCATGTGATGAATATTTTAGTTTACTAATAATATTTATATAATTTCCATGATGATAAGGCCCAATAGATGATAGTTTATTTTAATACCAATTTTCATTCAGAACCTCCCCAATTAGTATTTCTATTAAATTACCAGACCTTATATTTCATTAATCCAAAAACAAATTATGAAGTATATTTTTTTCTTTTCAAAAATTAATAAATAAAAGTTTGAGAAATCAAACACAAGAATTTTTATTTTACATTTTACAACACATAAGAAAAAAAATAATTTAAAAACCATATTTTGTGCATCAAGCATTAATGATCTCTTGCTGTTATTGTTAGCACATAAATATTCTTAATTATGACGGGTTGAATGATTGTCAGGATTTTCAGTTAAAACTTTTTTAATTTTTAAGAGCCAACATTTAATTATCGTAAATAATTACACTTGACTACCTCTCACCTCTATTCTTAATTCTGTGTTTATATTCTATTTCCAGCACATAAATATAATTATTTAGCATTGTTTTGATATCATTGAAGATCAGTGGTAGTTAATTATGTAATAAGTATTAAAAAAAGGTATCAAATATTGGTTATAGACCACATAAAAGAAATAAAATAGGTATTCAGAAAAAAAAAATCATTTATTTACAACAAGGTTTAGTCAAATAAATGACAAAGGCCATAAACATAAATTAGGGAATACAATAAATAAATTACAAATAAAATAGGTATTAAGAAAAAAAAAAAAATTAAGGGATAGTTAAGCCTCAGGAACAACTTACTTCTCGATTTACACTAAACTAAATACGTAGGTACTACGACTAAATACGACTAAACTATTTTATAAACTTATTGTTAAAACTATCAACTATGAAAAACACAAGATACAGTTAAAAACAATAACAAAAAAACGGTTGTAATCGTCCAAAAGTAGACACTATATAGACTGATTAGCATTAGGCAAACAGTACAGTTGAAAACAATATGGCCGCGAAAGCGATAGCCAATAGGAAAACACACCTTCATTGACCACACTGTCTCTATAAAACCACTGTATTGTTGAAGAAGATTATTATTGGACCTGTTGTGTTTAACAGGTATAGTGTTCATTACAGGATAAGTTCAGATCTTAACATATTTATTGGACTTTTGACAAGATGAACTAACTATTTGTAAATAATCTCTCAATAAATTTACAAAATGATCTTAACTTTCTCATATGTATTAATACCTCAATTTGATCACCAATCAATGATGTTATGTAGTAAGTAACGCAATTGATTTGTTTTTGAGATTTAAAGAAGCAATTGCAGAAAGTAACCTGCCAAGGAAAGGAAATTCAAAGAGTAAAATCCGTGAATTATTTAGGAGTGACTCTTAACAAAATCAAGAAAATTTTATCAGGCATGTAATATTATGGTGGTGAAAGGAAATACAGCCTTAGGTAAAATTATGGAAATACTCTATAAAAATAATTTCAGATACTTGGGAAACAAAAAGACAGATATATAATTCAATTGTGTCAGTGGGGCACATTGCTATGTGTCACTGAATTATGGGAATTAAGCTAAGCGGATAAAGTTGAAACCGTTCAATTGAAATATTTAAAAAGATTACTCGCACTTCCTAAAAACACCCTAAACTATAATGTCAGAGTTTAATCTGGTTTTATTCATTTAAGATTTAAAATGTTTAAAAAAACGTTGAATTGGCGGCAAAGTCTTCAGAATTATTCCATGCACTGATGACTATAGGATCAGGATGTTTGGTCAGGCGACCAGAACCATGTTGAAAAAGAATAAAACTAAATAAAAAAATAAACACTACCCCACAGGTGACCCCCGGAATCATTTGTTTTCAAAAAATATTGAGGTAGTAATAAATTCTTCATTTAGTACAATATATCGCCACTTTAATAATTTTGAAAATGACGAATGTTTCCTATCATTAAGGTATCATATAAATAAAATTAGATTGCTCACGCAGCTGAGGATGATGGGTGATAAATCTCAAAGAATAATTATAAATAGTACTTTTTATAAATTCGAACCTAAATTGACCTGCCCTCTCTGTATTTGTAAAGATGACACAATACAAAACATTTTCTGTTAACGTGTCCTATGATGAAGCCAATTAGAAGTGTTTTCTTATGTAATCATATTAAAGAAGATCGATCTTTGTCTAATTTACTGCAAATATATGAACTTAAGAAACGATTTATATTTGATCAACAGGATATCAAGAAGGGGACCAAATTAGACTCAACAATACATTTTTTTTATTTCTAAGACGTTTCGGCTCTTTTGAGCCATCTTCAGTTCAGCAAAACAGGCAGACAAATCATTTGAATCATTTTCTTCCTGAAATCAGATCCTGAAAATGAAATCAGTTTCTTCCTGAGTGTTTTGGGTGTCTTGGGGTTAGGGAACATTGGTTGAGAGTTGTATCTGCCCTGTGTGACTTCAAATGATTTTTCTGCCTGTTTTGCTGAACTGAAGATGGCTCAAAAGAGCCGAAACGTCTTATAAATAAAAAAAATGTATTGTTGAGACTAATTTGGACGCCTTCTTGATATCCTGTTGAACAATATAGTCTCAAGAACTGAATGTCTTATAAGTGACTTATATTTGTTCATAATTGGAGCTATTAAATTAAGAATTTTTCTGTTTATGTAGAAGGTAATTATTCCTACAGAAATACTACTTTTTATTATTATTAATGTTATATTCATAAAGTAAGATGTGAGAGTTTTTTTGTTTTGTTTTTCTTGTTATTATTATTGATCAAGAGTTAAATGATTTGTAAAACATGTTTTGTTTTTTTATGTTATAATTAGGGCTCAGTTAAGAGATATTTACATTCATTATATACATATTTGTTTCAGAGTAGGGCATATTTAAATAAAAATGTAATCATGATTATTACTAATAATCAAAAATGTGAATAATGATCGTAATCATCATTCACGAATCATTAATCATGAATAGTATTAATCGCTGGTCGTGGAGTATTCATGAATATAATGTCAATAACAATCATGAATGACCATTAATCATTAATCATGATTAAAAAGAATTCTTTATTCATGATTACTCATTACTCATTAATCATGACTAATGGGAATTCACTACTCATGATTACAGATCATTCATTAATCATGAATACAAAAAAATCAGAATTCTGAGTTTTACTGATCATGAATGATGATTGACAATTTGTTTGCTCTATCCATTCTAGTCAATAGACCTTTACTAATACACCAGGGTATTATTAGGTTCTAATTCTTTACTTGAGACTTGAAAAGCTGTTCAGTTGACTACAACCACTTAGGACTTGTCCTTGCTCATAAGGCAACATTTAATTCAGAAATGCCTCGTCTTTTAAATTTTAATGAATATTGGTTATGAATATATCATATCCATAATTGATGAATATTATATTAACACTTGCTAATGAACATATTTTATTCATGAATAATGACTAACTGAATTTGTTCAGTATTCGTTAATCATGAATAACTAAATACCAGTTATTCATTATTCATTTCAAATGAATACCATAAACACTCAATAATCATTAAAAATACTCCGTACTGATTATGAATAATGGTTATTCATTATTCATTTGTTTTACGATTACCAATTATTTATATTCATTAATCATTATTGAGATTACAATTTGCCCAACTCTGATCTTGTTTCTTTTTATTATTTTTTATAAATACTTAATGCAATAGTACTAAGATTAAGAGGAATAATTTTAATTTCTATATACTATTAAATAACTATAAGTTCTAACCTCTTGATAAAAGTTGTAAACGTAAAAGCAATAAAATGTATTATTATTAAAATATCACTAGTTGTGAAACTGAGGTATAAATAAATATGGTAAAATTTATGTAGGTAATTGCTGAATTTATTGTGAGATATATTACAATTGTGTTGTTGATGATGCGATGTTCTTATGAAGAAGATGATGCACCCATGCATACAAGTTACAATAGTACTAGGCTGCTACCTGAACTTGCACCTTCGTATCGCCCTGGGTTGATTTTGAAGCCCCAGAAACGGCCACTCCGTTCACAAGACTGGAAACGGGTACTTTGTCCAATAAACCCGAAACGGAGATACTAGGACCCGAAGGAGAAGAGACAGACACTTTATCTGTAATGGAGTTAGCCACTGTAGACACCTTGCCCGATACCTTGTTGGAGAGGTTCAACCCAGTGTCCACGAGGTTACCGACAGTCCCAAAGACACCATTTCCAACCTTCAATCCTGTTTCCAGTCCTGCGCTGGCCATTCCGAGACCCATGTTGATTCCCTTATCGGCCATTCCAGTTCCAGCGCTGGTCACACCGCTCACGAGCTTCATCTTGCCGTTTTCCATTCCACTAGCCATGCTGATTCCAGTCTGGCCCGCCATGTTGGCCACATCTGCTTTAGCCTTGGCCACGTTTCCTCCGGCCATAGCGAACTTGCCCACTCCTGGTACAGCACCTAACAGGTTGGTTTTGATATCTGTAAAAATATTCAATAGATAAAACAACCATTATCGTAGAGGTAAGGCATGGACTTGTCTGAAAGAGGATCGTGGATCTAGCCCACACCGGTGCCAAAAGAAGAGAACCACCGCCAAAAAGGCCAACGGAAGAACAAAGCGACGGTTCGGAATGACGCAAAGTGCGTAAAAATGCATCATGCATTACTGCTTATCGAGTGTTTATCTGATTTTTAAAGAATTTATTTTTGAAGAGAAAAGATTTGGCTCCGCCGGGAATCGAACCCGGGTCTCCCACGTGACATGCGCGGTATGCTATCCATTACACCACGGAGTCGCTTCCAAACGGTGCCAAATCCTTCCTCCTCACTGACACCTCTCCCAAGATCTCGCAAGTTTTGCGAGTATTTACGGGAGATGGACAATTTTTGTCCAATAATTGTCAAATAATTTAAAAAATAGATGGTTACTCCACAATAATGGTTAAATTAATATAAAAATTGACGATCGTCAAGAGATGCCCATAATTGGACAAAAATTGTCCATCTCCCGTAAATACTCGACAAACTTGCGAGACCTTGGGAGAGGTGTCAGTGAGGAGGAAGGATTTGGCACTGTTTGGAAGCGACTCCGTGGTGTAATGGATAGCATACCGCGCATGTCACGCGGAAAACCCGGGTTCGATTCCCGGCGGAGCCAAATCTTTTCTCTTAAAAAATAAATTATTTAAAACAATTTCAAAAATAGGTAGTTACTCCACAATAATGGTTAAATTAATATCTGATTTTTATATTTTTAGAAATCAAATTTCATGGTTAGCAAGTAGATAATTCAAAGTAGAAAAACGTTTTTGACACTCAAAGTAAAGAATAATGTCCTTTATAATTAACGTCAAGAACGTTATACACGTATATAAGTTACGTGTATTTATTTTTATTTTATTTATTTGTTACAGCTTGTTTTCAGGGTGAAGTCTTATACAAGTGGAGTCTGACATTATAAATATTTCTTGAGTAATAGTAATAAATAGTAATAAAGTAATAGTAATAGTAATAGTAATAGAATAGTAATAAATTCTAATCAAGAACAAAATAAGCTATCCATACAACATTTTACATATAAAACTATCCAAATAAACTAAATCTTGCAAAAATATCATCAAAATATCAACATGATCAATATATTAATTCCCCCCCTAACAACAACTATTTCTACCATATGATTAGTATAAATAAACATAAATATAACAGCCAATATGTACATCAAACAATTCTAATATATTAGAACAATATATAAAATAAAATGTACATCAAAACGGCTCGGTTTCAGCATCTTAAGTTCATGTTTCTTCCCCAGTTAAGCTAATATAGAACCTTTTTTTATGAAATCATGTTCGTTATACTTTTTATAAACAAAAAGAGTTTCTTGACATCATTTAAATTGGTTAGATTTAATATTTCTTATGGTTTTTGTGTATTTATTCCTGAAAGAAAAGAATTTCTGAAAGAGCTGTATATCGGGCATTCAAATATTATATGGTATAGTCTCTCCTTTACCCTCATATTGCACATTTGACAGTCTATCTGTGGCTTAATTATGTGACAGTCACTTTCCCCTGAGGGTTTTATTTGGTATTTTCCAGATATTCTAGATATAATCATGGTAAATCTCGATATAAGTTATGAGGCACATCCCATTATGTCAATATTAGTTTTTTTTATCACACCTAATGAAGTATTCTATCAATTGAAGATACCAAAAGTATTAGAGAAACTAATGCGTTATTGAATGATAATTTAACCCTTTGCAAACGAGGTTTCCGGAGAGGAGCCATTTAAAATTTGTCTTCAAAATCGAGGGCTCCGCTACGGAGACAATGCAAACAATTTTCAGTTTTTAACATATAAGGACATAAACAAATCGTAAAAACTATTTATAGGGTATTTCGCTTATGGTGATAAACGGTCGCGGCTCGCGGTGTTTTTCATCATTTTTTTAGTACGTTAATCTTTTAACATCGGCTATATTTCGTGGTTTTAATTGATCTTTTATTTCCTCATTTGTACCATAAGTTAGTTCGGGGCACCAAATAATTTCTTTACTTTGATTTAGTTTCCCATGTGCTTCTACTTTTACCGGAAAGTTATTAAGTAGATTTTCACGTTTTAGGAGATTTTCTGATTGGATATCTGAGAATATTGATAACTTAATCAGTTGTTCTCTTAGACATTCACGCATAACTATAAATACCCTTATTGCTTAAGTATTTAACGCCAATTTATGCAGCTAAAGCTAATCGGACGATGCTACATTGGTAGTCCTAAATTTTTTTGCCTATCTAGGTCTAAATAGGTTATGTATCTTAACCGCTATCTGACATCGTACAGAATTGGGGCCTCCATTTTACATCCTATCCGAGGGGCGACACAGCCTAGGATTTTTTACTCTCTTCAAAAATCACACGAGTTCGTATCACGCTGTGAGTATAAGTAGCCTTGAAACGGGGAATAACAGTTAAAAAAATCTGGTGCGTGCGCGCAACACACAACTTTCACTTACCAACTTACTTAAGATTAGAAATTGACGTGTTTTTCTAAATATCATTTCCCAAAGTCACACATTTTTCTACATCCATATCTTATTTTTGTTAATCGTTAAAGCCGTTTTTGAGTAAATAAAAAAAAAACACGTGAAAATGATACAACATTTATTTAGTAAAGTCCCCCCCTCCGGTTAATAAATTTTGATGAAATTTTAACAGTCATATCTCGGGCATATACACACATCAAATACCCAGTTTGATCAAAATCGTTAAAGCCAATTTAGAGTAAATAAAAAAACACGTGAAAATGATACAAAATTTATTAAGTAAAGTCCCCCTATGGTTAATCAATTTTGATGAAATTTTTACAGTCATATCTCGGGCATATGAATACATCAAATACTCAGTTTAATCAAAATCGTTAGAGCCGTTTTTGAGAAAATCGAAAAAAACCTAAAAAGTTATTAAGTAAAGTACCCCCTCCCTTTAAGTAATTTTGATGAAATTTTTGCTGTCACATCGCGGGACTATACCTACACTTAATTCCCAATTTCAGGATCGCACGGTTTATAGTTTTTGAGCTAGTTTGTTCACACACACACACACACAGACCATTTCGCGGGACTTGGTCATTTCGACTCAGGGGACCCCAAAACGTGTATTTCCGTTGAAAACCGGAAGTCGAAATTTTTCACAATCGCAATACTTCCACTTACTATATATTTCATATATAGGTAAGTGATAGAAGTAAGTGATAGGTAAGTGATTGAAGGTAGCGAGTTGAATAGTGTGTGTTTAACTGTGTAATAGTGTCTTTAATCTTTAGTTGTTGTTCATTAGTTTGTGTTATTATTTCCTGTTTCCAATGTTTTCTTGAGTTTTATTGTTGTTTCAGTTTATTGCTTTTTCTTATTTTATTTTTTTAGATTTTTAGTGAAACATTAGGTTAGGTTAAACCAAGTGGTTATCTACGAGGTTTATACTTCCTGAACTGTTCACTAATAAAGACATTTGAATTGAGGAAAGGTAAGAGACTAGTCAAGTTTTTGATTTAAGTTGAGTTTCGTTGAGACTTTTTTCCTAAATAGTTAATCTTAAAGAATTTATTACTAGTTAGGTTAGTCGTTAACTTGGTTTCTTATACTGCTTATTTTTATAAATAATCGGTCAAAAGTCCTCCTAAAGTTTGTAATAAGCGTGTAACGATGGAGGAAGACTGTGTTGAAGATGAAGGCACTCAATCACAACAGCCTTCTGCCAAAAGGCCTAGAAGCAGAGCTTCTGATTTGGCGGAGGAACCCGAAGGAACTGCTTGTCTTTTGCAGGAAGCTAAATCTATTCGAGGCAACTTAACAGTTTTCCTACAAAATCTTGATAAAAAAATTAGTAATAAAGCGAGGAATCATATAAACACTAAGATTAATCGATTGGTCGATATCATTGATACGTTATTCACTAAAAATAAAGAATGTGGGCAGAAATTCACGGAGCTTCCGGTCTCGGACCTGGTTCAGAAGGTAGTAAAGGAAACCCTTATGTCTCCCTGCGTCCTAAACTTTATAAAAGATAAAATTATAGATAATACGTTGCCCATGGTAACTGAAGTGTTACCGCGAGAGGAGGTTTCAAATCAAAGCCCTAAGCAGCCCATTCCTGGACCATCTTATAGCAACGTACCACCAGAGGGTAATGAAAGTTTTCACGTTGTGGCGAGTAAACGAAGCCGAAGGAAGGCAAAGTCGCGCCGAAACGGCCATACAGAAGAAAAGACCAAAACTGATGGAGCTTTATCTGAGACGTCTCCTCGTGATGGTTCATCTACTAAGGTAAAGGTTAAGACACTGGCAGACATAGTAAAGTCACTGCCTACAAAGCCGACTCCGACATCCAAACCGACCTATCTCACAATCGGTGGATCTGGTAAGAGCCCAGTGGACATTATAAATGGGTTGCCATCCCCTACTGAAATTGGGGTCAATGCATCCATAGTGCGAGCAACAAAGGGAGGCTCGATCTTGGTCCGCATAGAAGACAGCTCCCACGCCACGAAGGTCATTGGGTGGAAGGGGCTCCGCGATAACGGTTTACATGCCCGACTGGCCTTAAAGAAAAAGCCGAAACTGGAAGTTAAGGGTGTACCTCATGCATGGGGCCCAGCGGAATTATCCAGGTTTTTGTGGGAACGAATACCCGATAAGTCAGTCCCCACTCCACTGGTCCATGACGATCTTCGCCCACTATTTTCCACTGTATCTAGGAATGGTCTCACAAAGACGTGGGTGCTAGAGGTACACCCCATAGTTCGTTTCAAATTGTTGGAACTGGGTACATTGAATGGAGGATGGTGCTCTTTATCATTCAAGGACTACCTTGATGCCCCTCGTTGCACTAAGTGCCAGGGCTACGAGCATACTAAGGCTGCATGCACGGCGGATAACGTAGTTTGTATTTGGTGTGCAGCAAATGGACATATCATGAAGGACTGTCCAAAGAAAAAAGCAATGGCTGACCCTACTTGTATAAATTGCGTCAGGGCAAATGCTCGACCCAGCGAAACAAAACACAAGTCTGGGAGCCGGGAGTGCCCTGTGCACTTGACGTGGTGCAAAGAAATGGCTAAAAGGACATTCTATGAATAAACTAACTATCCTCCAGCTTAACATGGGCCGAAGGCGAGTTGTAGCAGAAGAGCTTCGCGCTCTTTCTCATCGCTACGACATTATGGCGGTCCAGGAACCCACTTGCCGTGGGAACATGGTCACGGGGTTTGGCCTCACGTCGAAGGTTATAGCTCTAAGCAGTGGAGAGAGGAGGCCTAGAGCTGCTATCGTGGTTAACAACCCGAACCTCGACGTGATGGATCTGAGGCAATATTCTATGGCAGACAGAGTTGCGTGTTATGTCAAGTGGGGCTCAGTCGCTTTTACGCTACTCTCGGCATACTTACCTCACGGAAATGATATCGAAGAAGACATATCTGCCATAGAAACGATCATATGCCATAGAAGGAACGTGATCGTTTGCTCAGATACCAACTCCTGGAACACGATCTGGGGATCCAATCGAACAGATAGGAGAGGTTGTTTACTCGGTGAGTTTATCACAAGGAACCAGCTGGTGGTAATAAACGATATCACTCCCTCCCCTACGTTCTCTGGTGGAATGGGGGAGAGTTGGATTGATGTCACGCTGGCTTCACCAACACTCGCAGGGCGCATAGTCGATTGGACCCTCAGACCTGAAACGAGTTCTGACCACAAAGTCCTCGCTTTTAGCTTGCAACAGGATATAGATTATTCCCACGGCATTCAAAAGGGTTTTGTGACCCGCATTAGCAACTGGAGTACCTTTCGGTGCATGCTGGAGGGTAAAATTGTCGATGAAGATTGGGAGGAGGGGCATTATGATTATCCTGATGACTTGGACTACAGAGTGACCAGGATCACCGATATTATCTTAGATGCCTCAGAGAATTCCCTTCAGCACCGAAAGGTAAGGGTCAAACCTGTCCCATGGTGGACGCCGGCCCTAACAACGATGAAGAGAGAGCTCTACAAGGCCCGGCGTTTGTACCAGAAGTGCAGATGTGACGAGAGGCGCACTGCACTTCGGAGCGAGTATAAGTCCAAGGCTAAGGTGTAAGGTGTCCAACGAGGTGCGTTCACGGAAGCGAAGATCCTGGGACGAGTTTATCGTCGATGAGTCCATCAAAAACCCTTGGGGTATCCCATACAAGGTCGCGTTGGGTAAATTAGTTCCTCCGCAGCCGCTAGCAGCCATCAAACATGCTGGTGCTGAAGCTACTACTCTTGAGGAATCGGCTGCCCTATTTATACAAGCGACATATCCCAGCGATGATTCATCCCAGGACAATGAAGAGGAGGCCTTTGTACGGCGCACGACGGTATACCCTCCAGGCACGGACTTTTGCCCGCCATGGGACATATTCGACCTTCGTATTGCCGTGGATAGGCAGAAAGTTGGTCGCGCTCCAGGACTGGATGTTATTGACGCGGCGATTTTGAAGAATAGTATCCCCTTAATAGAAGATCGACTATTAACGATTTTCAATGATTGCCTGGACAGGGGATACTTTCCGAAGAAATGGAAAATCGCCGATCTGAGACTCCTCTACAAGGGAGGGGGAAGGGATAAGCAGCTTCCTAAGTCATATCGACCTATATGTCTCCTCCCTGTGATAAGCAAAGTTCTGGAGCATCTTATTTTAGCCAGTTTACAGCCGGTTCTAAGAACAGCAAGCCATCCACGGCAATACGGATCAACAAAAGGTAAAGGAACCGCTGATGCGCTGCTTCGAGTTCGCTCAGACGTTGAACAGAGGGCGGAGCGGTATGTCATGTTACTGCTTTTCGATATATCCTCCGCTTTTGACAGCGTCTGGTGGCCTCTGATACTCCAGCAGCTGCAGAAGTATGATGCCCCTAGCAACTTATATGCCCTCGTCAAAAGCTACCTCCAGGATAGGTTCGTAAGGATTCGAGGTAGCTCCTTTGAGGTAGAAGCTCCCATAGAGAGGGGATGCCCTCAAGGATCGGTTCTTGGGCCAGCTCTATGGAAGCTGGTATTTGACGAGTTGCTAGGGGTGCTTGAGGAAGAGCGGTTCCTTGCAACAGCCTACGTCGATGACCTGGCGGCTGTAGTGGCATCCAACAGCAGAGCCGGTTTAAAAGCTGAAGCAGAACGATGCGCCAACCTGGTAGGAAGATGGTGTGAGGCGAAGAAGTTAAAAATGGCAGCTGAGAAAACTCAGGCCATTCTTCTAAGAGGGAAGACTGACAGGGCACACCCAATTACTCTCGTGATTGAGGGTTCAAGAATACGTCCAAGTGAGGTAGTCAACTACCTTGGTGTGAGATTCGGTAGGGGATTTAACATAACCCCTCACTTGGACTACCTCAGGAATAGGGTGGCCCTAGTCTTAAACGGGCTGAGTCGTCTAGGGGGCGCCTTCTGGGGTCTCAGATTCCCAACGACGATGACCATTTACAACGGATTAATACTGGGTATTCTGAGATACGCGTCCCCCGGATGGTTCAAGAATCCCTCACAGCGGCAGATACGCAGGTTGGCGTCGCTTCAGCGTACTGCTCTGCTACGAGTCACAAAATCATACCGAAGTGTTTCTCATGAGGCGGTGCAGGTCCTAGCAGGAGGGGTACCTCTCGACCTTCTCCTGCGTGAAGATTCCTTAAAGGATGTCCTTAAAAGGGAAGGCTCAGCAGCTCTACCGGAAAATATCCGCACGAGAATTGCTGAAAACCCAAGAAAATGGAAAAGAACAATGCGAGAAGTCACAATTGATGAATGGAACCGGAGGTGGGTGACTACAACGAAAGGAGCTACGTTGAGGAAATATTTCCCCACCGTCCGATCACGGTTATTGGCGACTTGGGTTATTCCGGATTATTGGGTTTCGCAATTTCTCACGGGGCATGGGGGTTTCCGCGCCAAACTGCACAGTCTTGGAAAGGACATAGATCCCCTATGCCCTAGATGCAGGGTTCCGGAGACGGCTGAGCACATCATTGTGGACTGCACACTCTTTGAGGCACTTAGGGCCAAACTGTTGAGGGAAACTGGACTCTATGTAGTGGCAGAAAACGATTTCCCTCAGCTGGTAACTGAGACAAACTACCCGTACTACAAGTCCTTTGTGTACGGGTGGAAAACTGCAGTTGGCTTTGCCCATTTCAATTTGACAAGGCAGGGACCCTTGCCTGGAAGACCGCCTGAAGGAGGAGATGAAGAAGAAGGCCAGGAAGAAGGTGATTTGGGGAGCTGAAAAACTGAAGTAGGAAGAAGAAGAAGAAGAAGAAGGAACAGAAAAAACAAAACAACATCAACTGAAGAATACCTCCAACGATTCCCAATAGCAACATTTGAAATGTTGCCAACACCCGTGTTGCCGAAAGGCAAGGAAGGGCGAAATAAATAAATAAATAAATAAATAAATAAAAATATAGGTAAGTGATAGTAAAAATATTAGCCATAAATGATACTATTACTGTCCTGCTATGTAGCAATTCTGGGCATAAGTCTTAGGGAAGGAAAAAGACCCTAAAAAGAAGAAGAAGATAAAACGGAAAAAGAGATGGGAAGATGGCCTATTGGGTTGACTTACTAACTGGGTTGTTGTGCCACTTTACACCTAATAATATATAGAATAATAATAAATAATAACAAAATAAAATTAATTATTACCGATTCCGTGCTTGGCGGCATCGATTCCACCGCCTAGCCCAGTGGATGCCAACCCGCTGACTGTGTTCACCACTTGCTGGCCTGCGCCTGTCATCCCCTGCACGCCATCATTGGTCATCTTAGTGCCCATGTGTGCTGTGGTGTTGACCAATTGGATTGTCGATTTGGCTGAGCTGCCTAAGCTGTTAAAGGCATTACCGAACATGCTGTATTTCTTGGCAGTAGAAGCGGCATCGGAAGTTGAGACACTGACCGTGGCAGCGGCCGCTGTGGAGACCAGGGCTAAAGCGAGAACTGCGTTGAAGTGCATCATCTTCTCTGAGTGTGGCTCGTAGGGTTTCGCTAGACTCTTTTATACGTCCTCATAATGCGTCAGATCGGTGAATGAGCACGCACGAAGAAAGATGAAAAATAATTTGTTATTGCAAATAAACATTATTATAATGAGTACGTATTTTATTATTCATTGCGATTTTTTTTTTTTTTGCATTGCAGATATCTGACCTTCTCCTTTTCATATTATCTATTAGGATCATATAAACCTTAGCATGCCAAAAAATCTTCACAGGGATATTCGATTATTTATTATAAGAATAAAAGAATTTTTTTTATTGTCTTGACCTTATGTAACAGCAATAACTAAATTTTTAATATTGTACAATATAAGAATAATTATTTTGTTTTCCAGACCATAGATATACTTAAATTTTTGCAAAAGAAATAGTTAGTGAGTTAGACATCGGTTTCATTTCAGTAGAGAGTTGCCAGAAACAGGATTACATAAAATCATTGGTCTCTTTGAAGAGCTGTTTAAGGTAGGGAAAACCGTATAGTTATTGGCACCCTTAAGACTACATTTCTGTGGTTAAATTTAAAAAAATACTTTTTATAAAGGGATCAAATAGAAACTTCCTATAGCTCCTCATTATCTATCCTCATAAAGACTCGATAGGTTTTTTTTGGTCAAAAGTTCAATAGTTTTACAATATGGCAATATTTATTGTTAAAAGTGCCAAATCTAGTTATTGGCACCCTGTGGATTTCATCGTGAAATCTTCCCTAGTTTCGGTTAGTTCTTAGGTTAGTTTTTTAAAGTCTTACTTCATAGATGACTTAGAGGATCCTTCAAACATTAGACTCATGTATGTCTTGTAATAAAATTAGGACTTGATTACTTATTTCTATAAGTTAATGTTAGGGTGCCAATAACTGTACTGAGTGCCAATAACTGTATGGTTTACCCTAATTGCTTAGCCGCAGGTCTGCACTCTATCAATCATACGCTTTATAAAGCTTTAATACCTACTTCAACATCACACTTAATTGATCTTAATAGTTGAAAATATAATAAAAATAATACCACATTGTTCTGGTAGACTGTTTTAATTTTTCATTTTTTTTTTATTTGAATCTGGATATAAACGCTTAGATAATCTAGTATAATATATAGTATAATATAGTATAATATAATATAATAGATAGAATAGATAATCTAGAATTTATAAACGCAAAAATAATCTCAAAAACTAATACAGCTTTATCAATATAATCCAAAAATAGAAAACATAAATTCAACTTAAAAAATCCTAAAATTTTACATAAGGAAAATAACATATTAAAATTACAATTTTACTGAAACAGAACAAATAAATTAAAAAATAAGGGATCACCCATGGTGTAGTGTTTAGCATAGCATCCGACGCGGGTTCGCGTCCTGCGGTGGTTCTAGGAATTTTTAGTGGGAGTAAAAAATCCTTGCTATGCCGTCTCCCGTGTAGGACGTAAATAATAATGGATAATAACGGATAATAATGGAGTTTCCGAGTCAGGTATACGTAAAGATAATGTATCATTGTCCAATTAGCCTTAGAAGCATAAAGGGATTAAAACTCCGAAACTGAAACCGCCATTCTGTAGGCAGTAAAAGCAATTTTTGAGGCTCGGTTAACTTTCAATTGAATAAATAAAAATAATATTTAAAATAAAAGGTGAAACTTTTAGACTTAAATTACTAACCATGGGTACACAGAGTTAGTTTTTATTATATTTATTGGAGTACTTGGGTTTTTTTTTTTTTTTTTTTTTTTTTTTTTTTTTTTTTTTTTTTTTTTTTTTTTTTTTTTTTTCGGTTGGCTCACTGACCTTGGAGATCTTTAGCCGCCTCAACTAGCCTATTCCACCTCTGTCTATCTTGGGCGATGGCTTTCCAGTTCACCACTCGATGTTCGGTGGCTTCCTTCTTGATTATGTCCGCCCATCTCGTTCTGGGTCTCCCTCGCGGTCGGGTGCCGACCACTGTTGCATTCATCGTTATGTTGAGGGAGCCTGATGGGTTGCTTCTTGCCACGTGTCCCGCCCATTTTAACCTCTTAGCTTTCATATCGTGCGCTATCGATTGTTGGGTTTCCACTATAATCTCTTCTTTAGTCTTTCTTCTCCAGAGTCCCAGTTCATTATCCCACTTCGGGCCTACAATTGACCTTAGCACCTTCCTTTCGAATCTTTCGATTCTTGCTTGTAACGTGCTGGTCAGTGTCCAAGTTTCGCACCCATACATTAGCACGGGTTTGATTATTGTGTTGTAGACCCTGATTTTCAGTGGGCGGCAGATTTTCTTAGATCTTAGGACTCGAGAGACCGAGAAGAACGCACGATTGGCACTGGCTATTCGTTGGTCGACCTCTGTTAGTTGGTCGTTTATTGAGGTTACTGTAGATCCGAGGTATTTGAAGTTATCTACTTTAGGGAAGGTATAGCTTCCTACACTTATATCGTCGATTACGTGTAGGTTTCGGCTTACTATCATGTACTTCGTCTTATTTTCATTAACTTGTAAGCCGATGTCTCTCGCTGAAGTGATCAGGGAACCGGCGAGTGACTGAATGTCTTCTTTCTTACTTCCTAGCACAGTCACATCATCCGCATATGCGAGGAACTTATGCATTCTCCCCACGTGCACTCCCCCGCTTGCCTTGGTACATTCTCGGATAACTTTTTCCAAGGCCAGGTTGAACAGCATCGGGGATAGGCAGTCGCCTTGTCTTAATCCTGACTTCACGTCGAAGCTTTCAGTCATTTCTCCTTGTACCAGGACTCGGCATCGGGATCCATTAATACACGCCCGAGTCAATCGTACCAATTTCCCTGGGAAACCCAGTTTCGTCAGTATTTTCCAAAGACAGCTCCTGTCGACCGAGTCGTAGGCTGCTTTGAAGTCGACGAATAAGGCGTGCACATCTTGATTTATTTCCCAACGTTTCTCGAGTATCTGTTTAAGGATGAAGATCTGATCGGACGTGCTTCTACCTCTTCTGAACCCTGCTTGGTAGTCGCCAAGGGACTTTTCATAGTACGGGTTCATTCTGTTTAGAATTATGTAGGTCAGGATTTTGTATGCGACAGGGAGTAGTGCTATTCCTCTATAGTTTTCGCACTCATACATGGATCCCTTTTTCAGAATTGGGCATATGAGACCTGTGTTCCAAACGTCCGGGATCTTTTCCTCTCTCCATATTTTCAGGATGAGCTGGTGTAGGTGGCTCGTCAGTGACTCACCCCCTTCCTTGAATAGCTCACCAGGTAAGCTATCTATTCCAGGGGCTTTTCGCCGCTTCACCTTCTCAATCGCCATTTGTACATCCAGTAGATCCGGCTCCTCTACTACATCGCTGAGATGGTCCTCAGCGTGGTCCATGTCCTCGTCCTCTGAGGGATCTTCACTGTTCAGCAGCTGCTCAAAGTAATCCTTCCAGATTCCGAGCACTTCGTCTTTGACTGCTGTCAGTTTGCCTTGTTTGTTTTTCATTTGAGTGCTCCTACCCATGTATCCGGTTCTTTCTTTCCTGATGTCAGCATAGAATTCACATATTTTACCGCCCTGCCAGTTATCTTCTATCTCCTTGAGCTTTTGAGACAAGAATTCTCTCTTTGCCTTTCTTAGTGTCTTGTTTACTGCTTTCTGAGCAGCTTCGTATCTATCTCGGGATTCTTTGTCTCTTTTGCCTAGGCTGAGGATCTTCAGTGCCCTTTTATCCTCCACAGCCTTACGGCATTCCTCCGTGTACCATTTCTTTGGTTGACGTTTAGCCTGGACTCCTATCACCTTGTTCGCTGTCTCCTTCACGACCTTTTCAATTTCCGCCCAGTGACTCTCAATCGGCGTACTCTCTAGGTCGAGAAGTTCGAATTTATTGGACAGCTCTATTTGGAATCGTGATTGAGTCTCCGGATCCTTTAGTCTTTGGATTTCATATCTTATTCGTTTCAGGTCGCTATCTGTCTTCTGGATTCGTCTAAGCCTTTGGTTAAACTTGACTTATCACTTTTCGCACCTAAATTATTATATAAAAATCTGAAAAAAATATTAGTTGTCAGAAATATATTCAAGATTAATGTAACGTGAATTGAAATTTTTCTGTAACATTTTATAGCCAGAAGAAATATTTAAACGAAAAAAAAAACACCGCTTGTGAGCCCGCGGATATGATTTAAAATTAATAAACTATAATTTTATAAATTCATTGATAATAAATTTCAAATAATTAATGTTTGTTTGTTCTCTAGTTTACCTGAAAACACAATTATCGAACGTAGAAATTACAAAAATATCATATATATCATGAATGATGAATTTTAGGAAACATGGAAATGGCTTGTACGGTGCCAGTGGCCAAGATTATGCTATCAATGATGACAATCAGAAGTGGAAGACATTGAAATCAATGCAAGGATATTTCATACATAATTATCGATCGCTATATAAAAACAAACCATAATAATAAGATATCCCATAAATGCAAATTTACATGTTTTACATAATAGTACTACATAGATAATTATCTATTTAAAAGCATTATTTTTATATAATTATTTAGTGGTTGAACCAGGTAAAAATTTTTGTTCAGGTATAAATTGACTATCAATATTTAAATCAATGCTCAAAAAAATATAAAAATTAATATTTAATTTTTATAAACTCACATAAAACATTGAAATGGAAGTATAATTTTTTTAATGATTTATTTACAAATATTGTGTTAGATAGAATTATTACAAACTTAGTAGGAATACATTTATTTTATAGCATATTTCTATAATAAAATGATTATCTTCTTCTTTCTGGAAATGGAAATACTGCTCAATTTCACAAACAACATTTAAAACATTGTAATCTAAAGTATGACTCCGTTTTTTTTTTGTTTTTTTTTTTCTCATTACAGTAACCCTGTAATGACTGATTTTTTTTCTACGCGTATCATCTTACGACATAACGCGTATTTAATTACATGCATAAAATCAATTAATACAGCTTTTTGTCATATATCATACATACATAGAAATTTAACAATGAAAAATTTATATCTAATGGAATATAAATAGAATACAATGCAACCAGAAAATACATACATACAAAGCGTTTACATAAATATAAACATAAGGAATGCATACAAATATAAAATACAAAAAACAATAAAAATAAACATATATGTAAATGCAAATAATGCATGTGTCATGTACATGTATCATAAACATGTGTCATATGCATGCATGTGTCATAGGTCAGAGAATTCAATCCGATTCACAAATGCATCGAATTCTGGAAAATATTTCCCTATTAGATCCATCTTTGAAGGTGACCATTTGTCGCCGTTCAATAGTACTGCCGAGACCAGTTTATGCCTGTACCTGTCCAGTTTGGAACAATTAAAAAGTAAGTGGTCGTAGGTTTGTTCTCTTTGTCCGTCCGAAGGTCAGGCCTCAAAGTCTCGTAATAATTTCAGAAACTCACCAAACCATGCAGGTACAAGCCAATTTTTCACCTATTCAGGGAACGCTCACAAACCAAGACAGAAAACGAACAGTCTTGTCAGACTGAATCTGTTTTCTGTCTTAAGCCTTTATTCTATTCTGTTTGCCCTGCCCCGCCAACGTTCGTTCACTCATATAATAATCCCAAAATAATCTGGAATTTCCTTCTCGAACCTGAAAAGCGAAAGTCCATATTATCAACATTGAGTTAGCCTCTTAAAAGTTTATTGAAGGGACCTTCCTACTTCGATAGTAATTCTGATACATGATGTCAAAGAGGTGCAGCAACCTATCATTCCTCTATCATCTCAATAACTTCTCCATTTTTTATTTACAAATAACACATAATCGTATAATTCAATACGATATGTCACGCATAACTTGCTCTGTTAAAAAGTAGATGTAAGCTGGTTGCTATGGGAACATCAGGTATGGGAATCCTCATACCAACCAGATATGAACATCTATGCTTATGGTACCTTTAGACTCTAACAACTTCATCCTCGAACGGGTTCTCCCTCGAACTTAGCCGTACCGGCGTTAAACTGACAGCCATTTATATATAACGTGTCGTTAAGCGAACCATTATGGCTGACGCACCCAACGCTAGCTTATGATGAAGAAAAATTCTCCATTATCAATATATTTTATATTATCTGAAAAAAAAAAAAGTAGGAGACGAATTAGAACGGCACACTAATATCACTAACAACTCCTGTCACTTGGGAAAAACCAAAATCAAAAGTGACACGCGCTATCCCCGAACACAGGCGAACAGATAAAGTACCTAGAACAGCCGAACATTCCACGTGAAGGGTGTTCGTGGGTGGTGTTCGAAGGTAAAGTTCGTAGAGTGTAAAGACACCTTTAAAAGCACTGGGATCTCCATGAGTCCAGTCTTGCCCCACCCCTCCCCATATAGGGGCGATAAGGCTCGACTCGGAGTTCCCTCGGCTGATTGTAATATATTGTATGTAGGTTATGTGTACGTAGATTTTTTTTTCCTTTGTATATCCATATTTTTTCTGTTTTAGATCAAAAATACTAAATGCTCTTGAGTGTGGTAGATTGTATTATTTCTTATTGAATATAATAATATTAACTAAAAAAAAATATTGTTCAAAACATATATAACCATACTCGTTGGAGTTTAATATATTCGCAAAAGAAGTCTATTGTTTTTAAAATTTTAATAATTTTATTACTAATTGTTTTTGTATGATCCATGCAGAATTAATTTCTTCACCATTCATGATAGAATATCCCCATGGGTATACTAGATGAGATTATTCTAAAGATGTAAAAATTACATCTCAAACAAATATTTATTACATTTTTAAATACTTAAGATCACTAGTGGTGAAACTGAGGTATAAATAAATATGATAAAATTAATGTAATTGCTGACTTTATTGTAAGATTTATCACAACTGTGTTGTTGATGATGCGATGTTCTTATGCAGAAGATGATGCACCCATTAGCAGGTCCTTATCCTTTATTTGCATATACGTTGCAATAGTACTAGGCTGCTACCTGAACTTGCACCTTCGAATCGCCCTGGGTTGGTTTTGAAGCCCCGGAAACGGCCACTCCGTTCACAAGACTGGAAACGGGTACTTTGTCCAATAAACCCGGAACGGAGATACTAGGACCCGAAGGAGAGGAGACAGACACTTTATCTGTAATGGAGTTAGCCACTGTAGACACCTTGCCCGAGACCTTGTTGGAGAGGTTCAACCCAGTGTCCACGAGGTTACCGACAGTCCCAAAGACACCATTTCCAACCTTCAATCCTGTTTCCAGTCCTGCGCTGGCCATCCCGAGACCCATGTTGATTCCCTTATCGGCCATTCCAGTTCCAGCGCTGGTCGCACCGCTCACGAGCTTCATCTTGCCTTTTTCCATTCCACTAGCCATGCTGATTCCAGTCTGGCCCGCCATGTTGGCCACATCTGCTTTAGCCTTGGCCACGTTTCCTCCGGCCATAGCGAACTTGCCCACTCCTGGTAAAGCACCTAACAGGTTGGTTTTGATATCTGTAAAAATATTCAATAGATAAAACAAGCATTAAATGACCTCTACCATTAAAGCATGGACTTGTCTGAAATAGGATCGTGGATCTAGCCCACACCGGAGCCAAAAGAAGAGGACCATCGCCAGAAAGGGCACAGGAAGAGGCGACGGTTCAGAGTAACGTACAGTGCGTAAAAATGCATCATGTACAAAGGGTACTGCAAAAGTTTTGCAATGTAACTTAACAGAAAGACCCAGGAGGCTGAAAGTTACTGCGTGTTCAGACCTATCCATGCATACATACTAGCCGCCAGTATCACATCTCTGGGCTCAGTTGTTCATTAGCAGTGACAGATTAAAGTGCGCATTATGGAATCGTGGTCACGTAGTGAAGTAAGGGCAGTTTTGCGATATAATTTTGTGCGTGGTTTAAGCATAGATCAATGCTTAGAAGAAATGAAGATTGCATTGAATATTGATTTTCCATATCGTACGACTACATTTAGACAGTACAGAGAATTCGAAAGGGGCAATTTCACTCTGGAGGCTGAGAGATAAGGAAGGCCTTGAACGTCTGTAACAGAGGAAAACATTTCTGCTGTGAGGAAAATGCTTGATGAGGACCGTCGAGTGACATATCAAAAGATAGAGGAGACCTTATGATTTCATGCACCAGCAATTCATTCAATTCTGAGACACCATTTAAAGGTAAAAAATCTTTGATTTCTTTGGGTGCCCCAAAGTCTAATAGAAGAGGAAATGACTCATCGAGTGACTTGGTGCCGAAAGATGGTGAAACTATTTGATAAGGGACATTCTACATGTGTGAACAGCATCGTGACTGGTGACGAAACTTGGCTATACTATTATGATGTGCCAAAACAAAGTTTGGGTATCTGATGATGAGGATACACCTGTAACTCATAAAATCTCGATCTGTAAGAAAAAAAAAAAATGATTCCTGTATTTTTAAGATCAAGCGGAATTGTAGAGCGTGTTGTTTTAAAGACACAGAAGGCAGCAACTGATCAGTGGTGCACAGAGCCTGCCTAAAGCCATAGAGCCTATGGAAAACCTGAGACCAAAGTCAAGAATAGACACCTGGTACCTCCATTAATACAACGCACCAGCTCACCGTGCCAGAGCCTGCGCCGTGAATTTGGCCACTACTGGGCTGAAACTTCTTGAGCACCCTCCTTACAGTCCAGACCTTGCTCCCTGTGACTTTATGCTGTTCCCACATGAAGAAAATGAAGGAAAACGCTTTTCAAGCGACGAGGACCTTCTGATGGCTTGGGACAACGAATGTGCCTCAATCCCAGATGAAACTTGGCAGAGCAGAGCAGTTAAGTAGTAGTGAAGTATTAGAGTATAATATATCTTTTTTAATAAATAAAGAAATGTGGTGTAATAAAGTTTAGTATAAATAGCCTTGAAACGGGTATTAAAAGTAAAAAAAATATTAGCCAAAAATAATACGATTGTTATCCTGCTATGTATTTAACCTTGGCATAAGTCTCAGGGAAGGGAAAAGACCCTAAAAAGAAGAAGAAGATGAGATTGCAAAAGAGGAGATGGGAAGATGATCTAGTGGGAAAAAAGTGGGCAACAAGACCAATCATCTTCTGAAAAATGCTTTGACTTACTAATTGGATTTTTGCGCCAGATTACACCTAATAATATATACAATAATAATAGATAACAACACAATAAAATCTTACCGATTAGGTGCTTGGCGGCATCGACTCCACCGCCGAGGCCAGTGGATGCCAACCCGCTGACTGTGTTCACCATTTGCTGGCCAGCGCCTGTCATCCCCTGCACGCCATCATTGGTCATCTTAGTGCCCATGTGTGCTGTGGTGTTGACCAATTTGATTGTCGATTTGGCTGAGCTGCCTAAGCTGTTAAAGGCATTACCGAACATGTTGTAATTCTTGGCAGTAGAAGCGGCATCGGAAGTTGAGACACTGACCGTGGCAGCGGCCGCTGTGGAGACCAGGGCTAAAGCGAGAACTGCGTTGAAGTGCATCATCTTCTCTGAGTGTGGCTCGTAGGGTTTCGCTAGACTCTTTTATACGTCCTCATAATGCGTCAGATCGGTGGATGAGCACGCACGAATAAAGCTGACAAATAATTCGTTGTTGCAAATAAACAATGTTATAATGAGTACCTGCGGATTTCATTATTTATTGCGATTATGCGAAGAAAATAAATTTTGTTTATTGTTTTGACCTTATTTAACAGCAATAAATAAAACTTCTAATGTTATAAGACTAATTATTACTTTCACTTACCTATTTATGAAATAAGAGGAAGTATTGCGATCGTGAAAAATTTCGACTTTCGGGTTTTAACGGAAATACCCCTTTTGGGGTCCTCTTAGTCCAAATAACAAAGTCCCGCGAAATGGTCTGTGTGTGTGTTGTGTGTGCGCGCGTGTCTACGTGTGGGTGAAAAAACTAACTCAAAAACTATAAACCGTGCGAACCTGAAATCGGGTATTTAGTGCATAGTCGCGATGTGACAGTGAAAATTTCATCAAAATTTCTCAAAGGGAGGGAGTACTTTATATAATAACGTTTTACTTTTTTTTTTTTTTTAGATTTTCTCAAAAACGGCTCTAACGATTTTGATTAAACTGAGTATTTGATAAAATAATATGCACGAGATACGACATGTAAAAATTTCATCAACCGGAGGGGGGACTTTGCTTAATAAATTTTGTATCATTTTCACGTGTTTTTTTTTTTTTTATTTACTCTATAACGATTTTGATCAAACTGGGTATTTGACGTATGTATATGTCAAAGATGTGTTAGCCGACATTTCATTAAAATTGGTCATATGAAAGGGGCACTTTATTTAATAACATTTTTTCCAATTTTTACCTTTTTTTCGATTATCTCAAAAAAGACATTAACGATTTTCATCAAATTCGTCATGTTTAATGAAAATCAGGTGTTCTTTAATATCAGCTAAGCTTTATCATTATTAAAATGTCCTTAGGGGGCTTAAATGGGGTAGGGGCCTTTTTTGTTTCTTATAAAGTACCTTTCTTATTGTTTATATGGAGGAATTAACTGTCTCTCGTTACGCCTAAAAATAAGAAATGGCTAAATATGAGATATGATAAAAATCAAGTAAATATATAGAGGAGAAAAAAATAAAAATATTCAGTCAACTCATAAAACACGTTGAGCCCACGCATGCGTAGTACGCCTCTAATGACAGACCATGGTTCATAATTAAAGCCGTTCTGTTTATTTAATGGAAATTATTTGTTTCATGTAATAAACATCAACAAGTACATGGAGAATTATTAAATCAGGCGACTTGGTGTATTATGCTTGCATTGCCGAATTATCACAAGTAAAAACTTTTATTTAATAATAAAAGAAATTAGTGTTTTTTATAGAGAAAATGAGAGCAAAAAAAAAAAAAGAGATGAATGTGGAAAAATGTGTAACTTTGAGAAGTGGCAATTAACTAAACGCATTAATTTCTAATGTAAATAAGTTGGTAAGAGAAAGTTTAGTGTTTCGCGCACGCACCAGATTTTTTTTTTTTTTTTTTTTTTTGGCAGACCGTTGATTTCCTTAAATTATTGCAAAACAAATAGTAAGAAGTAAATGATTCGCTGATTGGAAAGCTCTGACTGATCTCATAGCTACTGAGTTAGACCTCAGTTTCATTTCAGTAGAGAGATGTCAGAAACAGAATTAAATAAAATCATTGGTTCCTTTCAAGTGCAGTTTAAATTTGGTTTACTTAGCCGAAGTTCAGCAACCTGTTTACATTCAGAAGCGAGTTCAGCGCGAAATTTGGGGCGGTCAAGACCTCCCTGTCTCGCAGTCACGGGGCTGACAGCACCGTCTTTTAATGTAATTGTTACCTTGTATTAAGAAGGGCTGCAATTTAAACAACGCAAAGCGTTACGTTTAATTGCATGCAGTAACTACCTAATTGCATAATTCGCTTAAAAATAGAAAAACATTGAAAAGACAAAATATTATAGGAGTAAGTTTTTTTTTTTCTTATCCTTATCTTAGCCCCTTCTTCATTTCATTTTTGTTGACGATTCTATATTATTATTTGTAGAAAATACTATATTCTAATAGAAGAACACTTTTGCAGTACAGGGTGCATTTTAAGATTGTTTTGTGTCAGTTTTATGTGTTAGGTGTCAGTCAGTCATAAAACTTTCCCTGGTTATGAGGAAAGTTTTGCTATTTCGCTATTAATACAATTTTGTAAAGCATGATTCAGATTGTAATACATAGAATTAATGTGCGGGTTTCGAGGTTAGAATTTGGTTGGAATTTCTTTTCGTTTTTTATTTTTTTTTTTTTATATGAGTGACATTAAATAAAAAAATCTGGTGCGTGCGCGCAACACACAACTTTCACTTACCAACTTACTTAGATTAGAAATTAATGCGTTGTTGTGGTCCCCCTTCGTTAGACCAATTTTGATGAAATGTTGGCTATCACATCTTTGGCATATAAATACATCAAATACCCAGTTTGATCAAAATAGTTAAAGCCGTTTTTGAATAAAAAAAAAAAAAAACACGTGAAAATGATACAAAATTTATTAGGTTAAGTCCCCCCTCCGGTTGGTCAATTTTGGTGAAATGTTGGCTATCACATCTTAGGCTTATGCATACATCAAATACACAGTTTGATCAAAATCGTGAAAGCCTTCTTTGAGTAAATAAAAAAAAACACTTGAAAATGTTACAAAATTTATTAAGTAAAGTCCCCCCTCTGGTTAATCAATTTTGATGAAATGTTGGCTATCACATCTTTGGCATATAAATACATCAAATACCCAGTTTGATCAAAATATTTAAAGCCGTTTTTGAGTAAATAAAAAAAACACGTGAAAATGATACAAAATTTATTAAGTAAAGTCCCCCCTCCGGTTGGTCAATTTTGGTGAAATGTTGGCTATCACATCTTTGGCTTATGCATACATCAAATACCCAGTTTGATCAAAATCGTTAAAGCCTTTTTTGAGTAAATAAAAAAAACACGTGAAAATGTTACAAAATTTATTAAGTAAAGTCCCACCTCCGGTTAATCAATTTTGATGAAATTTTTACAGTCATATCTCGGGCATATAAATAGATCAAATACTCAGTTTAATCAAAATCGTTAGAGCCGTTTTTGAGAAAATCGAAAAAAACCTAAAAAGTTATTAAGTAAAGTACCCCCTCCCTTGAAGTAATTTTGATGAAATTTATGCTGTCACATCGCGGGCATATACTTACACTAAATACCCAATTTCAGGATCGCACGGTTTATAGTTTTTGAGCTAGTCTGTTCACACACAGACACACAGACACACACACACACACACACACACACACACACACAGACCATTTCGCGGGACTTGGTCATTTCGACTCAGGGGACCCCAAAACGTGTATTTCCGTTGAAAACCGGAAGTCGAAAATTTTCACGATCGCAATACTTCCACTTACTATATATTTCATATATAGGTAAGTGAAAGTAAAAATAAAAAAAGTGAAATGGTAAATAAACAAAGTAGTTTGTGGGGTAAGTGTGTTGAAATATGGATAATGTCATGGATTCTTTGATATCTTGATTTTATCTGCTTAGGATAATGTAGATTTCCAGTCAATTTTTTATCGGTGGATTTATCCTAGTATAACGGGAATCCGACTCCTTTCAGAAAATTTGCCAAACTTCTTCTTTGTAAATAAATTCCATTTTTTTTATGGATGAGTGTTAAATGATGAGTCCATTCGAAAAATCACCGGAATGTCTCACAAGTTGAGGCATGATAATGCGATAAGAGGCGAACAGTACAGAGAGAGAGAAAGAGAGAGAGGGAGAGAGAGAGAGAGAGAGAGAGAGAGAGAGAGAGAGAGAGAGAGAGAGAGAGAGAGAGAGAGAAAGCTAGTTTTTTTATTATTCCACTAGCTGTATATACCAGTTTCACCCGGAGGATTTCATTTTTTACATCAATAAATGCTATAAAGTGAAACTTTTATCGACTCAAACGGTCGATTTCGTAAAATCCAATGTAAAGCGAGATCAAAACGATTTTTATAACAGTAAAAGTAAAAAAATTATACCCAGAGATTGGCTGAAGTTATGCAATTTTAATATGGACAGGTGTTCGCACCTGGTATCAAAGAATCACTGAGCCATATTTGGAGAATTTAGGACAAACTGTTCGGATTTCTATAAAGAACAAACAGAATTTTACCTTTATTTACATACAGTATAGTTGTATATCCCGGTTTCTCCCCGGGGAATTTAATTTTTATAATCAAACGGTCAATTTCGTAAAAAAAAACCATTGTAAAGCGAGATCATTACGATTTTTATAACAACAAACAATATCGATTGAAGATCGGCTGAAGTTATGCAATTTTAATATGGACAGGTGTTCGCACCTGGTATCAAAGAACCACTGAGCGAAATTTGCAGAATTTAGGACAAACGGTATGGATTTCTATAAAGAACAAACAAACAAACAGAATTTCATCTTTATTTATATAGATTTAAAATAAATCATTAAATAAAAATAGTAGAATCGAAAAAAAAAAAAAAAAAAAAAAAAAAAAGCAAGGCTCTAAAAGGACAAGGAGTTGCTGACTGCAGCGATCAAGAACGAGTCTGCACCCGGCGGCGTCAGCGTTCTTTAATCTTCGATTGTAAATTCTTCTAGCAAAGATTTTTTTCCTATGGTTTTTCGCACAATTTATTTTTAATTTATTGTACAAATGCATCTACCCATACATACTCTTGCGTGAGACCAGGAATAGACTCTTATAGTCATCCACTAGATTTTACGTTAAATCAAGAAGAACACATAGCTTTTACTTTATGATAAATATAAATATAATTATACCTTTTCATATAAAAAAAAAATCTCGTGTCACGATATTTGTCGGTGGTAAAATCAGAAACTACTTAACCGAACTTTATAAAATTTGGCTCTTTGTATTATTGGCTCATCATCCAATTTATAACATGAGATAGTTTTTATCTCGATCATTGGCCTGAATATTTCTTTTATTGGGAATACAATAGATCGTGTTTCGATTTATTAACATGGCGTCATATGTCGATTTCATAACCTTTTTGTAGTTTTTCGGGGGTAAAATCAGAAACTACTCAACTGATTTTTGTAAAATTTTTCTCATTGTCTATATTTTTGTCCAACCTAAAAGATAGGGTAGGTATTTATCTCGATTATTGGATTCAATATTTCTTTTATTGCTAACTAGCTGTATATCCCGGTTTCACCCGTGGAATTTCATTTTTCTAATAAACGTGAACAAATTTAAAGTGAGATCATAACGATTTTTATAACAATAAAGTATATATCCAGAGACTGGCTGAAGTTATGAAATTTTAATATGGACAGGCGTTCGCACCTAGTAAGAAAGATCCACTGAGCGAAATTTGGGGAATTTAGGACAAACGGTATGGATTTTTACTAAGAAAAAACAAACTAACAGAAATTCATCTTTAAGCTGTATAACCCGGTTTTATCGGGGAATTTCATTTTTCTAATGAAACGGTTGATTTCGTAAAAAAACATTATAAAGTGAATTCATTACGATTTCTATAACAATAAAGAATATCAGCTGAAGTTATGCAATTTTAATATGGACAGGTGTTCGCACCTGGTATGAAAGAACTACTGCCGAAATTTGGAGAATTTAGGATAAACGGTATGGATTTCTATAAACAACAAACAAACAAACAGAAATATTGGCCTGCAGTTTCAGCTTCTTGCAAATCGGCTTGCCTAAGCCTTTGTGGCGCAAAGCGGGTCTCGTATTCCTAGGCAGACTCAGTTTCCCGCGAATCTGCCTGTCTAAGCCTCTGTTGTTCAATCCTATTTTGATGTTCGTCGAGAGTTTCAGCTCGTATTTGACGTTGTTTTTCAGCTTTTGAGCTCACTACTCCTATTGAAGCTCGCTTCTTAGGAGGCATTTATAAAAAATAAATTCACCATACATGTAAATAAACGTATTGTAATGTTAAAAAAAAACATAAACATATGGTTTAAAAATTCCAGAACTCGACGCCTACCAAGGGACGGTCTTACCGGGCCTTGTTGGCCTCATCAAAATCTATAAAATGATTTTTTAGGCCGTTTTTTCGACTCAAACGGTCGATTTCGTAAAAAAAAAAAAACCATTGTAAAGCGAGATCGTGACGAATTTTTTAACAATAAAGAATATACCAAGAGATTGGCTGAAGTTATGCAGTTTTAATATTGACAGGTGTTCGCAAATGGTATCAAAGAACCACTGTGCGAAATTTGGAGAATTTAGGACAAACGATATGGATTTCTATAAAGAACAAATAAACAAACAAACAAACAGAATTTTAACTTTATTTATATAGATTAAATGCTTATGACGACGATTGAGTGTGATTATTTGTAAGTTTCCATTCCTTCCATTCCATTCCCATAAATTTCCAACAGACGACGGTGTAAGTTGGTTAATTGAAAGAACACTTCATTTTATATTAATTTAATCACTGTTGTGGGTTACCACCTTGTTTTTAAATTAATTATTTAAAGCACTTCATTCGAATCGATTTGTTTTAGCAAAAGCAGGTTAACCAAAATCGTTGTCCATCGTTGTTTTTGATGTGTTAATCTGTATTATGGCAAAAGATTAATTTGGTACATTTTTGCTAACTGTCTATTGTGGTTGTACTAAACCCTATTCCAATTATATTTTTATAAGTTCCTTGTATATGTGTCTTATTTAGATTTAATTTCGCGTTTGCTGAAATAATCCAGTAATTGCTAAATGAATGGACCGTTAATGCGGCATTGCAAGCATAATACTCCAAGTCGTCTGATTTTATAATTCATTTCCTTCTTCTATATCTTTATTTCTTTTTCCTGCATATGTTTACTTGATTTTTTTCAAATTTCATATTTAGCCATTTTTTATTTGTAGGCGCAACGAGAGACAGTCAATTTCTCCATATAAACAAAAACAAAGGTAGGGTAAACCGTACAGTTATTGGCACCCTTAAGACCACATTTCTGTGGTTAGATTAAAAAAAAAAAAAACCTTTTTATAAAGGGATCAGATAGAAACTTCCTTTAGCTCCTCATTATTTTTTTTATTTTTTATTTATTATTTACATGTTTTAAAGGCATGGCCCTATACAAAGGAGTCTGTTCTACTTTGTGATAATAATTACAATATACAAAAGAAAAAAAAAAGAAAAGAAATAGGATATGCTAACAATAAATTTTACAATGAAATAAAGGTTATTAATATAATTTCACTGATATATAGTTTAATAGTTCCATTTATTCTTCTAAGTAGAATGTCCTTATTTCAAGTATAGTAGCTGCGAAATTAGACAGTTTTCTAGCTTCATCCTTTGATTCTGGGTCGAGTATATTAATGAAGTTTGTCGTGGTGATATTTGGGAAAAAGTACTTTCTTGCGCTATTATTTTGAGGACAAATGCAGAGTATGTGGATGAGGTTTTCTTCTGTTTTCATATTGCAGATAGGGCAGATTGAAGATGGCGTAATTTCTATGAAGTTATTCTTGTAGCTGAATCTAATGCGGCGGTTATTTGCAGTTCTGAGCTGTGCTATTAAACGGATGATATTAAAATTGGAATTGGATCTAATATAGGCTGCTGTCAAGGTCAATCTTCGTATAAAAATTCTTGAAAAGCTCCTCATTATCTATCCTCATAAGGACTCAAGAGGTTTTTTTTTGGTCAAAGGTTCAATAGTTTTACAATATGGCAATATTTATTGTTAAAAGGGCCAAATCTAGTAATTGGCACCCTGTGGATTTAATTGTGAAATCTTGGTGAAATTATGGTTAGTTTATTAAAGTCTTACTTCATAGATGACTAGCAGGGACCCTTCAAACACTAGACTCATGTATATCTTGTTTACCTATTTCATTAAGTTAAAGTTCTGGTGCCAATAACTGTACTGAGTGCCTATAACTGTATGGTTTACCCTACTTTATAGGAAAACAAAAAAGGTGCCTTCCCCATTTAAGCCCCCTCGGAACATTTTAATAACGATAAAGCTTACCTGATATTAAAGAAGACTTTGATCAATTTTGATGAAATTTTTTATGTCATATCGCGGGCATATACTTACATTAAATACCCAGCTTTATCAAAAATGTTAGAGGCGTTTTAGAGAAAATTGAAAAAAAACGTAAAAAGTTATTAAATAAAGTACCCCCTCCGTATAACCAATTTTGATAAAATTTTTGCTGTCACATCGCGGGTATATACATACACCAAATACTTAATTTCAGGTTTGTATGGTTTATAGTTTTTGAGCTAGTCTGTTCACACACATAGAAACCATTTCGCGGGACCCAAAAATTTCTATTTCCGTTGAAAACCGGAAATCGAAATTTTTCACGATCGCAATACTTTCCATTAGGGGAGAACGGGCTTGGTTGGCATAGGGGGTGGGTTGGCCATTGGCTTTTAGTTTACGTCACACCTATTGTGAAGGCTCCAACATTGTGTGCGCTTCATTGATTGATTTTACAACATTTAAGTAAATTTTTATATTTTCAGTAAATTTGGTTTAAAGGCATGACAAAACATTTGACTCCGATTCTGTTCACATAGCCCCAAACTCTTTTGAAAAACCTAACCGTTCGACTAACCAGTTTCTTGTTTGATTGTTCTCCACTGTCCTGGCAGCCATCTTTCATATGATCTCTCCGATGGGGTTAGTTGGCTCTCTTCAACTGGGGTTTGTTGGCGCAGTAGCAATTCACAAAAGCAAAGTAAACATAAACAAAGGTGAAATGCTAGGAGGATGAGAGCAATTGTTCTTATGCAGAAAGTGACGACAATCTAAACTTCTATCTTTTTCTACTGTCTTTCTATTTTCCCTTCAAAGCTGTTAAAAGCCAATTCATAATTATTATAGCATTATAGTGCAGCTTTTAATAACAATAATATCTGTGAGGCGGTACTTGAATTAGATGGCTAAACAACCCCACCTTCTAGGCCAACCTGCCCCACATATGGGGTTAATTGGCATACTCTGTATCGACGAAATCTTCAATTTTCTGTGATCTTAGTATTAAATATTATGTGGTGAAAAAAATACTTGAAGTACTCTAATACTTGGAGTTTACAGTGGTTTCAGCCCTAATGGGATTATATTAACAGGAACGACTCGAGAATCAAAAAATCTGGTGCGTGCGCGCAACACACAACTTTCACTTACCCACTTACTTACATTAGATTAGAAATGAATGCGTTGTGTTAATGCCACTTCTCAAAGTTACACATTTTTCCACATTCATTTCTTACCTGATATTAAAGAACACCTAATTTTCATTAAACATGGCGAATTTGATGAAAATCGTTAAAACCGTTTTTGAGATAATCGAAAAAAAGGTAAAAATCGGAAAAAAAGTTATGAAATAAAGTGCCCCCTCCCTTTGACCAATTTTGATGAAATCTGTGCTGTCACATCGCGGGCATATACCAACACCAAATACTGAGTTTTGTCAAAATCGTTAAAGCCGTTTTTGAGTAAATAAAAAAAACACGTGATAATGAGACAACATTTATTAAGTAAAGTCCCCCCTCCGGTTAATCAATTTTGATGAAATTTTTACAGTCATATCTCGGGCATATTATTACATCAAATACTCAGTTTAATCAAAATCGTTAAAGCCGTTTTTGAGTAAATAAAAAAAAACACGTGAAAATGATACAAAATTTATTAAGTAAAGTCCCTCCTCCGGTTAATCAATTTTGATGAAATTTTTACAGTCATATCTCGGGCATATAAATAGATCAAATACTGAGTTTAATCAAAATCGTTAGAGCCGTTTTTGAGAAAATCGAAAAAAACATAAAAAGTTATTAAATAAAGTACCCCCTCCCTTTGAGTAATTTTGATGAAATTTATGCTGTCACATCGCGGGCATATACTTACACTAAATACCCAATTTCAGGATCGCACGGTTTATAGTTTTTGAGCTAGTCTGTTCACACACACACACACACACACACACACACACACACACACACACACACACAGACACACACACAGACACACACACACACAGACCATTTCGCGGGACTTGGTCATTTCGACTCAGGGGACCCCAAAACGTGTATTTCCGTTGAAAACCGGAAGTCGAAATTTTTCACGATCGCAATACTTCCACTTACTATATATTTCATACATAGGTAAGTGAAAGTAAAAAGTGAAAACTGTTGTCAACCAACCCCACTCTCCCCTAGTATATATTTCATGTATAGGTAAGAGACAGTGGAAATAAAAACTTTAACCCTTCTAAATTCTTTAAAAACAATTTTATATTTGGCGTAAAGTTCTATTTTAAAACCAGTTGGTTTTTAGATTACCTGGAATGTTTTTTTTACTTTCACTTACCTATATATGAAATATATAGTAAATGGAAGTATTGCGATCGTGAAAAAATTCAACTTCCGATTTTCAACGGAAATATACGTTTTGGAGTCCCCTGAGTCGAAATGACCAAGTCCCGCGAAATGGTCTGTGTGTGTGTGTGTGTGTGTGTCTGTGTGTGTGTCTGTGTGTGTGTGTGTGTGTGTGTGTGTGTGTGTGTGTGTGTGTGTGTGTGTGTGTGTGTGTGAACAGACTAGCTCAAAAACTATAAACCGTGCGTTCCTGAAATTGGGTATTTTGTGTAGGTATATGCCCGCGATGTGACAGCATAAATTTCATCAAAATTACTTAAAGGGAGGGGGTACTTTACTTAATAACTTTTTAGGTTTTTTTCGATTTTCTCAAAAACGGCTCTAACGATTTTGATTAAACTGAGTATTTCATCTATTTGTATGCCCGAGATATGATTGTAAAAATTTCATCAAAATTGATTAACCGGAGGGGGGACTTTACTTAATAAATTTTGTAACATTTTCACGTGTTTTTTTTATTTACTCTAAATCGGCTTCAACGATTTTGATCAAACTTGGTATTTGATGTATTTATATGCCCGAGATATGACTGTAAAAATTTCATCAAAATTGATCAACAGGAGGGGGGACTTTACATAATAAATTTTGTCCAATTTTTACCTTTTTGATCGATTATCTCAAAAACGGCTTTAACGATTTTTATCAAATTCGTTATGTTTAATGAAATTAGTTGTTATTTAATATCAGGTAAGCTTTATCATTATTAAAATGTTCTGAGGGGGCTTAAATGGGGAAGGGTCTTTTTTTGTTTTTCTATAAAGTACCTTTGTTTTAGTTTATATTGAGAAATTAACTGTCTCTCATCACGCTTAAAAATAAGAAATGGCTAAATATGATATATGAAGAAAATCAAGTAAACATATAAAGGAGAAAAAAAGAAAAATATTCCGTCAACTCATAGAACACCTTGAGCTCACGCATGCGCCGTACGCCTTTAATGACAAACCAATGCGTTATAATTAAACTGTTCTGTTACTTTGAGAAGTGGCAATGAACAAAACGCATTAATTTCTAATCTAAGTAAGTTGGTAAGTGAAAGTTGTGTGTTGCGCGCACGCACCAGATTTTTTTTATCAGTAAATATTGTTTTGACTGTATTAAAAAGAATAGGATATATGTGATTAGTTCGATGCATTATAGCGACTGAGCCACAGCAACGCGTGGCCGGGTCTGCTCGTATTCTTGTAATTTCTCCTCTTCTGTGAATTCTAAACTGGCATTTTTGATGTGGCGCGGATACTTTTCTCAGCCACTAAAGAACAGCTAAAAATTCTTTGTATGAATTGAAAGTTTCGAGTGGGTCAAGCGTGTTTTCAGCAACAAAGAAGATTCCTGGAGGGGCTCCGGTATGAGATGGCATACAAAAACATTAATAAGTCTCAAAATATTCATGCTGCGTGCGGAGCTCACATAAACAGAGCAAAGTAAACTGTCTCAATTCATGCAAACGTGCGTAATACACGACTACTGTAAACACCAGTATCGTCTGAAAGACAAGTCAAGGTTTATGAAAGTAAAAGAAAAATCTAGTTGGATAAACACATTGATTATTATTATTTTTTTTTACTTTCACTTACATATATATGAAATATATTGTAAGTGGAAGTATTGCGATCGTGAAAAATTTTTACTTCCGGTTTTCAACGAAAATACACGTTTTGGGGCCCGCTGAGCTCAAATAAATTAGGTATTTAGTGTAGGTATATGCCGGCGATGTGACAGCAAAAATTATAATACTTTATTTAATAACTTTTAGGTTTTTCTCGATTTTCTCAAAAACGGCTCTAACGATTTTCATTAAACTGAGTATTTGATGTATTAATATGCCCGAGATATGACTGTAAAAATTTCATCAAAATTGATTAACCGGAGGGCGCACTTTACTTAATAGATTTTGTATCATTTTCACGTGTCTTTTTTTATTTACTCAAAAACGGCTTTAACGATTTTGATCAAACTCGGTATTTGATATACGTATATGCCAAAGATGTGATAGCCAACAATTCATCAAAATTGGTCAAACGGGTACATTATTTCATAATTTTTTTTCCAATTTTTACCTTTTTTTCGATGATCTCAAAAACGGATTTAACGATTTTTATCAAATTCGTCATGTTAAATGAAAATTAGGTGTTCTTTAATAACAGGTAAGCTTTACCATTATTAAAATGTTCTGAGGGGGCTTTTTTTTTGGGGGGGGGGGTCTTTTTTGTTTCTTTCTTATAAAGTACCTTTGTTTTTGTTTATATGGAGAAATTAACTGTCTCTCGTTACGCCTAAAAATAAGAAATGGCTAAATATGAGATATGGTAAAAATAAAAAAAACATAAAGAGGAGAAAAAAAATAAAAATATTCAGTCAACTCATAAAACTCGTTGAGCCCACGCATGCGGAGTACGCCATTAATGACAGACCATTGTTCATAATTAAAGCCGTTCTGTTCATTTGAGATGTATCTTAACAAAACGCATTAATTTCTTATCTAAGTAAGTTGGTAAGTGAAAGTTGTGTTGCGCGCACGCACCAGATTTTTTTAAGTACGTTTTAGTGTTTCCTTCAGTACAATATAGAAGAAATACAATTGCTATTTCGACTGAATTATGACAGATTACATGCACTAATGAAGATATATGAGGAGAGGACTAGGAAATGAGTAAGGATGATAGTTAAAAATAAAGTAAAAAATGCCCTGAAGAAGGAGGGAACTCCGAATATTCGGGATAATATAATTCAGAATACTGGTTTTCGATTAAAATAAAAAAATGAACATTTTTCGGTTAGTAATAACATTAATTATTTTTATTTACTTAATTTCTTTGTCATATTATATTTTTATTTGTCAAAACTGTCAGGCTTCGCATTGAAAACTTGGAAAAATTAAGCACAAAGCATGTAACACAAAAATGGAGAAAATTAAACAAGAAAAACAAATCTATGACACTATGATCTTAATTTTACAATCCACTCTTTAAGAAGCTTTTTATTTTTTGGAAATAAATGGAATGACACGTCTTTTGATTTTCTAATAGAACAATGAGGGACCGAGCAATACCTATTATACATTTTACAAATAATGTTTTGATCAATCGGGTTTTAATTATGGAAAAATAAATTAAAAACCCTATGAATCCGAGGTATTGGTCCGGCTTCTATCCCCGCTTCTCTAGTTCCAGTCAAGAAGCTGGGCATATTCCTGTTGGTGGGCTTATGTAAAATAAGTAAATAAATATAAAAAAAAAAGAAGCAGCACCGTCGCTTGCGTCCGCGAATAAAGAAATAAAAGTCAAGATATACTAAATAGCTTAAAAAATAGGAGCTTGAGGGTTTTCATAGATTTTTTTTTTTAAAGCTATTCCGTCTAACAACTAACACACCTAATTATATTTTATACTTAGAAACAGGTAGAAATTTATGAAAAACATAACGCCTTGAAGCTGCATGTAAATTACATTTGTAAAATACTGAGCTGCAACTGTACACGACTACCTTACATAATGGCTCTGGAATGTATAAAATCAGATTGTAATTTTTGGTTTAAGGAATGGCAAACACTAGCAAATATGTTGGAATGCAGTTTAGATAATGCATTAGTATCAGTGGAACATTGGCGTGACCAAATGTATAACATTTTAGGTAAAGCCAGGGAATTCTTTAGAAAAGAGTTGATGGTATCGGTCTCAGCGGCTAAATTTCATTTGCTGTACAAACAATTAGATCTTAAAGTTAGTTACATTAATAATAAACATAGCATGGACCTAATTCAAATGATATTTAAAACCAGAGGTGAATTGTATAACTTTAATTGTAAACCTTGGTTGGAGGACATTGTTTATACATGCTCCATGTGTAATTAAAATGAGGATTAAAATACATATCACATAGTAGCCAGGTGCCCTATCTTCAATTCTTATAGAAGTAAATATTTCGGTTCTAATCAGTTAAGTAAACATCAAATTTTAGAGTTTTTAAATGGGAAGGATTGTCACAGGCTATATGGGTTTATGAAATGTGTGTTAAGCTACAGAAAATTCTGAATTTCAGAATTTAATTTTAATTAAAATTTTAGATTCATAATAGACTAACAGATCTGTACAGTAGATTAAGTATCTTCTCTATGTTTATTGAAGGCTTTTTTTTTATTTTTTTCAGAGTTTTTAAATTTGTTCTATTCTCTCATTTAGATATGATGTTTATAGAGGCAACTCCAGGCAGACGGTATTAACCATTGTCATAATGTGTTGTTATTGTAATATATTATTGTGTATAGCTTTACTATATAATAAACCCTCCAAAGGCTAATATTTTTTTTCATACATGCCACACTGGGGTCCTACAGACCCCAAAAGTTAATCCTTTATATAAATTATAGTTTTAAAATATTTTTGGAAGCTTTTATTTAGACAATTAAAAAAAAAAACGTACAAGATCAAGAAAACAATAAATTTGATTAAAAATATTTATTTTAATTTACGTTATATAAAAAAACACGTATAAAATGCACATTTTTCAAGTAGTTTTTACAGTTTTTAAAAAACGTATTTAGAAATTTCAAATTTTAAACAAATCAAGATTTATTATTTTTCTATTGTTACTTAGAATATTCTAAATATAAAAAATATGTTTTAAAAAATTTATTTCCGACTACTTTTCTTACATGCAGCCCTCATTGACTGCATTCTACGCACAAGTATGTGGCTGTGGCATTCCCTACAAACTAGTTTTGTTTTCCTATCTTTTTGTCTAGAACAATAAGAGCACCTTTTTTTTTAAACTGTCTTAGGGCCTTTGGACCCGTGCCATTGACTCTTCGTTCGTTAATTCATACTTTTAAGCTATTCTAGCCAAATATTTAAGCCAAGGCCTAAGCCATTCTGAAAAAATTCACATTTATCAGAAAGTTAAGCAATAAATGAAAAATAAAACATAACCCACCAAAAAAATATAAACCACACAATAAAACATTTTGAAAGAAATATTTGTTACACTTACCTCACTTACAAAGCAAATTGTAATAAAAGTGTAATAACAAAATGAAGAACTTAGATGCCACACTGGGGTCTACAGGACCCCAACACAAGTTTTTAATTTTCTATAAAAACAACACAATGAACTACAACTTTTCCAACTTAGGCGCTAAGGCGTTAGGTGTACCAACTTCGAATACACAGAAGTCACAGCCATTAGAATAATTTTATCAATTAGATATTCGTACATAATATGTTTTCGGGGTCTGTCAGACCCCAGTGTGCCTTGTGAGGGTAAAAGATGATTATCTATTTATCTATCTATATTACGGCGAACTTAACACTTGGACTTTTTAAAATTACATAGTAACGGAAGAAGAAAATGAGTACAATAAATAAAATTCACTTTTTTAACATTAATTTAATTATATTAATTACATATATTGTAGTGATACTTCTTTTTTATAAATGACAATAGTAAATGTGTTTAACTAGTCATTAAATGACAATAATACATCTTTTTTGCTAGTAATTTAAGCGTTTGTTTAAACAATAAATAAATATTATAAAAATAATGTATAGTAGCGTTAAAAAAACACAAAACATATGGTTTAGAATAGTTGTAGACTTGTTGGAACTAAACTGACAGTTAGAACAAACTGTCACAGTACATGTTTGTGACTACGATGTTGGAATACCATCTACGCTGGCCTAGAACTCGAGGCTATTCTTCTTATGACTAAATATAAGGAGCGATGTACTGGAGAGTTAGTCTTGTTCTGAAGCTCAAGTCACATGGTTATGTTTATGTTACAAAGTGATAATTTTTGTAACCTGTTTAATTATTTTGTTTCAATAATTTGTGTGGCATTGTAAATAATTATTTTCGTTCAATAAAAATTGCTTGAAGGTTTTTCTTAATGGCTAAACTATAAAAGGCAATCTTAGACATAATTTCCAACAAAATTTTTTATTTCATGCATGTTTCAATTTTGAATGGAATAAGAGTAAAGTTCAATTTTGTTGGGTTTTCTTGAAGGGGTAGTTTTTTTTTTTTTTTTTGATGAGTAGGGGAGAGCGCGGTTGGTTGGCAACAGTTTTCACTTTCTTGAATGTTGAGTCGTTCTTGTTAATATAATCCCAATGGGGCTGATACCACTGTAAACTCCAAGTATTAGAGTACTTTAAGTAATTTTTCCACTACATACTATTTAATACTAAGATCATAGAAAATTGATGAATTCGTTAATCCAGAGTATGCCAACCTGCCACACAACCTGCCCCACATAGGGGGTTAGCTATGTGGGGCAGGTTGGCCTAGAAGTTCGGGTTGTTTAGCCATCTCATTCATTTACTGCCTGACACATATTGTTGTTATTAAAAGCTGCACTCACAACTGAGGACAAGACTCTTGAGGTTGTGCGGGTCACATGGCCAACCTACCCCCTATGCCAACCAACCCCGCTCTCCCCTATTATTCAAACCTTTTTAAGATAATTCAATTACAAATGAAGCATAATAAAGTAGGCTCATTTTTTTATAGGAAAACTTGACTTCCTTTATTTTACTAACTGCATAACTACGTTACGTAATAACTCATAACTAACTTCTTTAATGATTGAAGCATGGAAATGCAAAAGGGTATAATTACCATAGAAATTTTTTTCAGAAATGGTATGACTTATAACCACTAGGGTGAACTATGTTCGGTGCTTATACCCATGCCATCTTTCAAACGTTCAATGAACTACTTCCAGGCAACAAACAATTACTGATACCCATTTCGGAAGAATGGCTTTGGCACACATAACAATTTAGCAAAAAAAAAACTTTAGTTGTTTTTTTAGCATTTGTACCCTTTTGCATATTAATGCTTCAATTGGTACTTTATGGAGATATAACAGTGCTTGTGTTTCTTCACAAATCAGAGGTTTTTATACAAATTATTTTCTTAACCTCCAGGTTGAATAAAAAATCACTAATTTCATGAGAACTTCTAAAGTAAGTTGAATTCGCAATACAGATGTTTTACTAATTTTTTTTTTTATTGTTCCTTTGATTATTTAATTAACATTACTTTATACTGTAATGGCTAATTGACTGGGACTCAAGTTCTTAATGTCAGAACTCAAGGATTCAAGTATACAGTTCAAAAGGAATAAACTCCATTAAAGAAAAAAATATTATATAAAACTCTATATAAAATATAAAAGGTTTTTGTTGCAGAGATATTCTACAATCTTTGTATAATAACTAATCAAATATCCTTAGCCACACCAAATATGATTTAATATAATTATAATAATTAAATATAATAATACTATATAAAAGAGTAATAAATTCCTTGATGGGTGATGTAGTTTGCTGACCTCAGAGTAGACTTGGCTGATATCATGGAAACAATAGAAAATTTCAAAAATTGCACTAGGGAAACTATATTAGCAAATAATTCAAATTACATCACTCAAAAGGAAATTCAACACTATTTTATACAGGGCAATACTGTGAAAAATAGTTTCTGGTAGTGAACAGAGCATGAATTAGTGGGTCAGAATTCAGAGTAACATTGTCACAAAAATCATTTAAACAATGACTGGCTGGTGTTTAAAGGTCTATGTAAGGCATATCATTTGTCATATAACAATAAAAAAAAATTTATTACCAGATGGCAGAATTCCTCATAATCGGGTTAAGACATCGTACAGGAAATGAGTCATTTCTGTTAAGAAAAAAGTTTATATATGTTAAAATATATATGTGTATATATTTATAAAATATGGTAAAGTAATGTTAGTTATAATATAGCATTTCCCAGTCTATTTGAACCTTTTCCAAGCCAACTGTAACCTTTTCCAAGTCAACTGTAACCCTTTCCAAGTCAAATGGAACCCTTTCCAAGCCAACTGTCACCTTTTCCAAGTCAACTGTAACCCTTTCCAAGTCAATTGTAACCCTTTCCAAGGCACAAGAAACCCTTTCCAAATCAAATGGAACCCCTTCCAACTCAATCGTCACCCAATCTATTTCAATTGTAACCGTTTCCATTTCAATTGTCACACTTGAAAAAATCTATTGAACATGGTAGCATTTTCGGATTTCTTTCGCACGGGGGTCCAATATAGATTATGGGGACGATATTATTGAAAAAAATATTCAATTTGTATTTTAGTGGCGGGGGGGGGGGAGGGGGGCACTCGATAAAACTTTGAATTTTGGATGTCTTTTACACGGGGGTCCAATTTTATGTTTGGGAGACGATTGAAAAAATTATCGCCACTAAATTACAAACCGTCCCTATAAAATAAAATTGAACCCCCGTGTAAAAGAAATCCAAAATTCAAACTATTTTCGAGTGCGCCCCCCCCCCCCGGCCACTATAACACAAGTTGAATATTTTTTTCAATAATATCACCCCCGATAATATAAAATTGGAACCCGTGCAAAAGAAATCCGAAAATGTTACCATTTTTAAAATATTTTTTCAAGGGTGACAATTGAAGTGGAAACAGTTACAATTGAAATAGATTGGGTGAGGATTGAGTTGGAAGGGGTTGCATTTGATTTGGAAAGGTTTACATTCGAATTGGAATGGGTTTCTTGTAACTTGGAAAGGGTTACAGTTGACTTGGAAAAGGTTCAAATAGATCTGGAAAAGCTATATCTTATACATTACACTTCGAAATGAAGTATTAACAACGAATGTAATATAAAACAAGTAAAATTCCAAATAAATATAGACTACTCTTCTTGATAAAATTCCTCATGAACTATATGTATATCCATATGCATATCCATAAGTACCATCAGATACTGAAGGAGATTTCTTTTTCTGATAAATTATCGGATCCAGCTGATTAATAAATTCAAAACAATCAGCTTCCCAATATATTAACGATCATGACCACGTTTATTGCTTTTAACTAAAATAATTTCTTTTAATAACTTAATAAAATGTAACTAATTTTACAATGTTGAATCTTGTAATAATATTCTCTGATGGGCAAAATGCTCGTAAATCTTACCACAGAGGAGCGTGAGGAGTAAGTTTGATGGCTTTGACTCAGCTGTGGCTTCAATGCTTTCTTAATCATTGGCATGTCCTGATCACCGAGTCTAAATCACATGTTTAAAAATCTGGTGCGTGCGCGCAACACACAACTTTCACTTACCAACTTTCGTCGATTAGAAATTGACGTGTTTTGCTAAATATCATTTCCCAAAGTCACACATTTTTCTACATTCATATCTTATTTTTGTTAATCGTTAAAGCCGTTTTTGAGTAAATAAAAAAAAAAACCGTGAAAATGATACAAATTTTATTAAGTAAAGTCCCCCCTCTCGTAGATCAATTTTGATGAAATTTTTACAGTTGTATCTCGGGCATATAAATACACCAAATACCAAGTTTGATCAAAATCGTTAAAACTGTTTTTGAGTAAATAAAAAAAACACGTGAAAATGATACAAAATTTATTAAGTAAAGTCCCCCCTCCGGTTGATCAATTGTGATGAAATGTTGGTTATCACATCTTTGGCATATTAATACATCAAATACCAAGTTTGATCAAAATCGTTAAAACCGTTTTTGAGTAAATAAAAAAACATGTGAAAATGTTACAAAATTTATTAAGTAAAGTCCCCCCTCCGGTTGATCAATTTTGATGAAATTTTTACAGTCATATTTCAGGCATATAAATAGATCAAATACTCATTTTAATCAAAATCGTTAGTGCCGTTTTTGAGAAAATCGAAAAAAACTTAAAAAGTTATTAAATAAAGTACCCCCTCCCTTTGAGCAATTTTGATGAAATTTGTGCTGTCACATCGCGGGCATATACATACTCTAAATAAAATACCCAATTTCAAGTTCGCATGGTTTATAGTTTTTGAGCTAGTCTGTTCACACACACACACACACAGACACACAGACAGACACACACACACACAGACCATTTCGCGGGACTTGGTTATTTTGACTCATGGGATCCCAAAATGTATATTTCCGTTGAAAACCGGAAGTCGAAAATTTTCACGATCGCAATACTTCCACTTACTATATATTTCATATATAGGTAAGTGAAAGTAAAAAGCGGGTGCTGTAGGTGGGAAAGCTAAGTCAGTTTTATTTGATTTCAAAATATATATTGAGACTGAACAACGAACAAATCTTGAAGTTGGTAGTTTTTGTGGCATTGTTAATTATTTCAATTTTTATTTCTTTCTCTGACATTGCGAATTGTTATTTGCGTCTGATAAGGTGCCTTTACACTCTACGAACCTCACCTTCGAACAGGTTCTCCCCCGAACCTTGCCGTACCGAGGTGAAGCGAACAGCCATTTATACTTCACGTGACGTTAAGCGAACTAATATGGCTGTCGCACCCAACGCTAGCTTATGATAAAGAAAAAATCTCCATTACCAATATGTTTTATATTATCTGTATATAATTACAACGTATCACAAATTACACTAGTATCATAAACTCAACTCAACTCCTGTCACATAGGAAAAACCCAAATCAAAAGAGACACTAGCGCTACCCCCGAACCCAGGCGAACAGATGAAGTACCTAGGACACCCGAACAGTCGACGTGAGGGCTTCACGAAGGTTGTTCGAGGCTGGTGTTTGAAGGTAAAGTTCGTAGAGCGTAACGGCACCTATAAAATTATTTAAATCCACGATAGTGTTACACTATTACGTATCAGCAAACAGCATTCTGTATGAGGAAATGTTTGGCATGTTGTAAGAGGAATACGTAAACCTCAGGAAGTGGAAAAAAGAAATTTAAATTGTCACTCTAAAAAAAAGCTTCTTTTTTTACTTTCACTTACCAATGTATCAAATATGTAGTAAGGGAAAGTATTGCGATCGTCAAAAATTTCGACTTCCGGTATTCAACGGAAATACACGTTTCGGGGTCCCCTGAGTCGAAATAACCGCGAAATGGTCTGTGTCGAACAGACTAGCTCAGAAACTATTTGGTGTATGTAGATGTCCGCGATGTGACAGAAAAATTTCTTGAAAATGGGTAAATGGAGGAAGTACTTAATTTAAAGAATTTTGTCTAATTTTTACGTTTTTCTTGATCCTCTCAAAATTCGCTCTAACGATTTTGATTGAACTCGGTATTGTGTGTATGTATATGCCTGCGATGGGACAATCAAAATTTCATAAAAATTTTATCAATTGGAGGGGACAATATAATTAATAAATGTTGCCCCATTTTCACGTGTTTTCTTTATTTACTCAAAAACGGCTTTAACGATTTTGATTAAACTCGGTATTGGGTGTATGTATATGCGCATCCACAAATCCTTTTGATTTCATAGGTATCCGCAATTATCGATGTAACTCTTGTACTATCATTATCTTTAGTATTGTATAACTTCCTTCTGTATATTTTTCAATTTTTTATGCATTGTTACCTAATGTATTAGCTCAAATTTGTGTTATTATTGAGTCCAGACATAACAATTTGTATGCTGTACCTTCTATTTTGTTAGTTTTCAATGTTTTATTTTCACTCAGTTGTCATGTAGCCTTTCACTTCAAAAGCATTGGGTTTCCCCGTCATAAGCCTTTGAATTCGGCAAACTAACCACTACCACTACCTCTCACCTTATTGTACCTTCACTCTTTGTATCTACCTTGAATCAGAAGGTAAATAACAGATTCTACATATTTTATTTTGCTAACCAGCTATTTATTTAAATATTCATGTATAATACCTTACCATCTTTTATATTATTATCAGTTCTGTAAAATATTCATTTATTGTCATCTAGCATAGATGTTCATATATATATATATATATATATATATATATATATACAGTACCAATCAAAAGTTTAGACTCACTCTTAGATTTTGTAAAATAAATAAATAATAAATAACAAAATTTTATTTATTGAACAACATAACAACTATAATTTTATTTTTAATTCATTTATAACTAGCTGTATATTCCGGTTTCACCCAGGGAACTTGGAAAACAATGAGGAAAGCCATGGGTTAAGAAAAGTTCGTTAGGGCATAATTGAGATTTTTTCGACTCCAACTGTTGATTTCGTAAACATCTAATGTAGATCGAGATCATGACGATTTTTATAACAATAAAGAATATACCCAGAGATTAGCTGAAGTGATGGAATTTTAATATGGACAGGTGTTCGCACCTGGTATGAATGAACTACTATGCGAAATTTGGAGAATTTAGGACAAACGGTATGGATTTCTATGAAGAACAAAAAAAAAAAAAAAAACAGAATATCATTTTTATTTTTATAGATTGTATTCATAACAATTTTTGAAATGTTATCTCTTTCGTTACAATTATTTTTTAACTTGAAGATTGTGAATTAAATGCAAGTGAGTCTAAACTTTTGACTGGTACTGTATATACTTACATATATATATATATATATATATATATATATTCTTTTTTTGTTTCTTTTTTTTCAAACAGAAAATCCTGATCTTCATTTAACACATCGTAAAGATTAACAGTTGACTATCTCTCACCTCGATAATTATTATTATTACTTATTTTATTAAATAAAGAAAAGATATCCTCACCTAATCCAACATTAAAAACTGCCTTCCCAAAAGAGCCCACTGTGGATAATGCACTGCTTACACTCTTACTGGAATTAGCTAGCCCGGTGACCATACTCTCCCCCGCGCTGTAAGTTCCTTGGGCAATGTGGCTTAAAGACTGAACTAAAACTTTACCCGACGTCTTCCAATTGTTGAGATCGAAGAGCGGGTTTGAATTCGTGGTTCTTCTAACTCTTGTTACGATGGGAGTACTGACAATGGTGAGTGCAAATATTATGACGACCTGTGCACAAGAAAAAACTACTTTGATGTACATCTTACATCAAACTGCAATCAATCCGAGTTTATGCTTTCTTACAATCTGCAATTGTATCTTAATGCGCTATATAAAATTGGTGATAGAGCACGTCTCAGATTACGAGAGAGAGAGAGAGAGAGAGAGAGAGAGAGAGAGAGAGAGAGAGAGAGAGAAACAATAATGTAATCATTTTAACGATAGCTTTATATTTTCCCTGTTTTATTCCCAATCCAACAGGGGAATTGTATTTAATAAAACAAGTTTAGTATTAGTAGTAGAAGTGAGAGATAGTCAACTGTTCTTCTTTACGATAAGTTAAATGAGCGCCTTAAAGCACAAGTGGTGTAACTCCAATTTTTGTTGTTTCGAGATATTAAATGGTTTGCTACAAGTTGTATATAAAAATCAGTATTGTTCTTTTGGAGTTTTTTTTCAATAAAACTCCATAAAAAGGTCATCTTTAACTTAAATTGACGTTTTTAAAACTTTTTATTTATTAATTTTTTTTTCGAGCACTTACTTTTACCATTTGTGCTGTAAATGTTTTTGAAAATCAAACAAAATCATTATCAATAAAACTCTGTTTTATTAAAAAAATAAGACAAATAATTTTTTTTTTGTTTAATGTTACTTTCTTCATATTCTTCCTGAAGTGGGCCAATATCTTCAGCATTCTCGCTAGAGACAAGCCTCAGGAAATAATTGGAGGGATGTATGGCAGCAGGTCCATCATGTCTTTCTTTTTTTCTTTCGTAACAGGCCTAGCGCTTGTGTACAGCTTTCTCTGATCAATGTTGCAAACGTTAAACGGTCGCCCTTTTTTCCCCGTTTGCATGAAATTCAAAGTTGAAAACGGCATCTCTTATGATATAGTTTCCTTGAAAAGGATTTTAAATGGCTCATTCTTTTGGTAGCGTATCCATTGCATTTTTAGCCACGATACAGGATGGCCTTCACAGTCATTCTTTCTTTTGCTGATTTTTTCAGGATATTTTCGACTGACAAAAAATCATCGATTGTCATAACTGTCACGTGAAAGTCTTTTTCTTTTCTCGACATAGCACTAGTTCTGACACAGTCATCAGATGTGTAAATTTGTTGCAAATTACTGAAATTTTCTTTCGATGCAAAGTCACGGTCATTGGGAAGGAATGAATGTCCACTTTGCATGAATTTTTGGTCAATTATTTCTATGTTGTTGTCTGGACTTTGGACATGTTTCACTAATGTCACGGCAATTTTCCAATTCCGCTTAACATAAACAAAACTGAATATGTGTGAGAATGACGACAAAATTTGTCGTCATTCTCACACAATGAATATTTAATATTGAACCTCTGATCCATTGTCAGCCAAAATACTTGGTATTCCACAACTATCATATTCACTTGAGTCCATTTTAGCAAAAATAATACTATAATAGCTTTCCTTTACGAAAGTTACTGCACAAATGGCATATCTTCCAACTGCACCGGTTGTGCTGTTAGCTAATTTGGGGCAGCGTTGATTGCACAAGAAATTTCTGCTTTTTATGCCGTTGCTATGGGAACTAGGAGCTACACCGTTAGTGCATTAAAAAGAACACATTTTTCCCTACTCAGTACCATGCCTAACTAAAAAAAACGAAAATTGGAGTTACACCACTTGTGCTTTGAGGAGCCCAAATGATAGTCAGGATTTTCAGTTTACAATGATTTTATTGTGGTAAGCCAACGTTTCGATTCAACTTGTGGATCTTCATCAGGGCCAAAAGAAAACAAATATATGAATATCTATGCTAGAGGGTGACAATAAATGGATACATTACAGAACTGATAATAATATAAAAGATGGTGTATACATGAATATTAAAAAAAGTGGCTGGTCAACAAGATAAAATAGAATCTGATATTTACCTACTGAGTCCAGGTCTTAGGATTAAGACTAAGGTAAAAATAAGGTGAGAGGTAGTGGTAGGGGTTTAGTTTGCCGACTTCAAAGGTTTATGACGGGGAAATCCAACGCATTTGATGTGAAAGGCACATGAAAACTAAGAGTATAGAAACTAACAAAATAGATGGTACTGTATACAAATAGTTATCGTCAACTACAGTAGTCTTGTTTTATTACTGATGGCCTTTATCGGACCCCGGAGACCGATTCTAAAAATCTAAAAAAAAACAGAATTTCATCTGTTAGCAACTTTTGCTGCACTAAAATGCAATAATCTCATTAAAAATCTACTAAATTAAGTCTTTGAGGTGTTAGGCCTTTCGGACATTTTCACGTGATAATCGGCTGTCACGATGTGAATGTAAGACATCGGACCCGGGGACCGATGCCACACCTAACGTGTCAACTCAACAAACTTGTGAAAAAGTGTTATCTTAGCGCAATTACCTATATGTTTATAGTACTCCGCTATGATCATCTGTTCCGCAACAAAGAGGCATCATCACATATCGCACATACCATATATTATTTCACAAATCCTAAAAATCTGTTTTTCATGAATTATAAGGTCCTGTCGTGCTGAAATGCCATGATTGTGGTATCGATGGATTCAGAAATCCACGGAGATTTTGCGTATCGCATTTCAGTGTTGTTTTTTTTTGTAATATCGACCCTAAAAGTAGCGATTCAACGGATTGAAACGGATCAAATTGGATTCTATAAATTTATATTGAGTTAAATGTTAATCCCATTCTATAGGTAACTATAGGCGGGCGCAAGCGACGGTGCTGCTTCTGCGACGGTGCTACAGGAACTAGAGAAACGGTGATAAATCCGGGCCATTACCTGGGATTCATAGGGTTTTTTGGCGTTTTTAATTTATTTTTCCATAATTAAAACCCGATTGAGCAAAAAATCATTTGAAAAATATCTAATAGGTATTGCTCGGTCCCTCAGTGTTCAATTAGAAAGTCAAAAGACGTGTCATTCCCTTTTATTTCCAAAAAATAAAAAGCTTCTTAAAGAGTGGATTGTAAAATTAAGAATAGATAAGCCTGTTTCGAAACATGTGACGATATGTAGTCTTTATTTTAAAGAGAGAGACTATATTTATCCTAGTAAATATTAGTATTTGGCATTTTATTATTCCAAAATGCTAGTTTTATGCAAATAACATTGAGACCATAGTGTCATAGATTTGTTTTTCTTTTTTAATTTTCCCCATTTTTCTATTACATCCGCTGTGCTTAATTGTTCCATGTTTTCAATGCGAAGCCTGAAAGTTTTGACAAATAAATAAATAATATGACAAAGAATCTAAGCTGTCATAACAATGATTGTGTAAATAGGTAATTAATGTTATTACTAACCGAAAAACGTCGAGTAAAGTTACAATGATGTGTTTGCATTTACCAGAACTACCAGCTTTACACATACAATGACAAGAAAATTGCTTATTATTATTAATAAATTTGATTTCCACTTTTATTTGATGGGGCAGACCTTTAAGATTGCTAGTTTAAAGGCACGAGGCTTGTAAAATAACTGTTTTTTTATTTTTAGATATTACTCCACATGTAAATATGTGGTTTGCATCAAGAATAGCCTGCCCATCAATTAATGGTCTTTTAAAATTACCAATTATCTCTATCACATCAACTAGGTCTTACACCGTTCTTTCCGACATTTTGCAAAACTACTAGCGCACCCTATATTCGATTGCGCCCGCCTATAGTATACAGGTGTTGGAAATAAATTCACTATTATAACCAGGAAGAACCTCCGCTATTCAGCAAAAAATAGCTTTTACAAAGTCTACTTTATTTTTCTGCAGTTACTAAAAGAACTGTTATGTGTTTTATTTATCTTTCATAACTCCTAGAAGATTTGTTTTATTTTTAAATTTTAGCAACTTTATTTTGTTGGTAAGCTCTTCTGATTCACAAACCTAATTCTTAACTCAACAAACTTGTGATAAGTGTTCCTTAACGCTACTATATGTTTAGAGTACTCGGCTATGATCATCTGTTCCGCACCAAAGAGGAGGCATCATCATAAATGAGGCGTTTGGTTTCAAAACCGGCTACATCCATTTTCAACAATTTTTCAGGAATGATCTAAAAAGGATCGATCGGAACGGCTTTTGATGAGAAATGTAATCTTTTAGTATTGATTTTCGTGGAATCTAGACGTTTTTGAAATAAAAACGCACATTGTTTTTAACGTTAAAAACTTGAAAAAAAAAATCGTTTGGAAAAATGGATGTAACTGGTTTTGAAACCAAACGCCTCATATCCAACATATATTATTTCTCAAACCCTAAAAATCGGTTCTTCATGAATTATAAGGTCCTGTCGTGCTGAAATGCCATGAATGTGGTATCGTTGGATTTAGAATTTCACCGAGCTATTGCGTATCGCATTTTCATTGTTCCTTTTTTAAATTGAATAAAATATCGACCTAAAAGTAGCGATTCAACGGATTGAAATGGATCAAATTGGATTTTATAATTTATATTGAGTTAAATGTTAATCCCATTCTATAACCGAATGTAAAACATCTATGATTTGACTTCGAGGTCGCATCTGTAGTTACCATGTTCCTGGATTACTTTTTTTTCATTTTTCTCATTTTCCTCTTACGCCGAACCTTATTTTAGGAAGATGTAACTTTGAACTTATTCTCCTACTGTACTTACTCTATCTGCAGTCACCTCAATGCTTCAATATTAAACTCAGAGCGAGTTGCTCGACTCAGTTACTCTTCGCTAGGAGTAATTCAGGCTTAAAGGTGTCCGCTAGGAACAAGGTCACGGCGAAGACGGAATATTGTCTCATTGCTCAGGGCCTGTTCTCACAATACGACTCCTGAATATTAATTCTCCCCTAACCCCATCTCATCACTAGACCCCCCCCCCTCCTCATTATTAAAATCTTTCAATGGCTTCTGATAATGCCTAAAATATTTTAAATTATATATTATAGATTAAATAATAATACAAACCAATTATTTTAAATTAATGTTTTTTTTTGTTTGTTTTATTTGGCAGTTCGAGATTTCAAATATATGTGTGTAATAATAAAGTCTATAAAGATATAAATGTATAAAATAAAGTCAATCAAAATAAATAATTATTTACCTATAACACAAGGTATGGAGTATTTCTCCTCTAATCTACATAAAAAAATAAATAAAAAAAACCATAAAGGTAGGGGAGACAACACTGTCCCCGTGTTGGCGACAGTTTTTACTTTTTTGATTGTTGAGTCGTTCATGTTAATATTTTCCCAATAGAGCTGATACCACTGTAAACTTCAAGTATTAGAGTACTTCAAGTATTTTTTTTCACAACATAATATTTAATACTAAGATCATAGAAAATAGAAGAATTCGTCAATTCAGAGTATGCCAATTAACCCCCTATGTGGGGCAGGTTGGCATAGAAGGTGGGATTGTTTAGCCATTTCATTCAAGTACTGCCTGACACATATTATTGTTATTAAAAGCCGCACTATAATGGTATAATAATTATGAATTGGTTTTTAAAAGGTTTTAAGGAAAATAGAATGACAATAAAAGAAGATAGAAGTTTAGACTGTCGTCACTTTCTGCATAAGAAAAACTGCTCTCATCCTCCTTGCTGGAACTAAAGACAATTGGTAGTTTCACCTTTGTTTATGTTTACCTTGCTTTTGTGAATTGCTACTGCGCCAACAAACCCCAGTTGAAAGAGAGCCAACTAACCCCACAGGAGAGATCATATGAAAGATGACTGCCAGGACAGGGGAGAACAACCAAACAAGAAACTGGTTAGTCGAAAGGTTAGGTTTTTCAATGGAGTTAGTGGCTATATGAACAAAATCGGAGTCAAATGTTTTGTCACGCCTTTAAACCAAATATACTGAAAATATAAAAATTTACTTACATGTTGTAAAATCAATCAATGAAGCACACTGTTAGCATTGGATTGATAACTCAGGACAAGACTTCCAAGGTCGAGCGGGTCACATGGTACAATGGTGGGGCCTTCACAATAAGTGTGACGGAAACTATAAACCAATGGCATCCTACACCCTATGCCAACCAACCCCGCTCTCCCCTATATATATATATATTTTTTTATTATGCACATGAAATATTGTAGTTTAATGTTTTGTTCAAAACCCATTAAAAAAGTACCGTAGTCTTTGGACAACCTAAAAAAATACGACTATTTCTTCTCCAACTTTTTTTTTTTTTTTTTTTTGGGACTTCAAGGCTTCTACTGAAGCCCTATACTGCCCATACTAACACCCATGGCACTGGGAGATGCTTCTCCTACGAAAGAAAAGCACCACCCAGGGCGGGACTCGAACCCGCAGCTCCGGCATGGGAGTATGGCGCTTTACCGTACAGCCACACCAGGCCCCCTTCTCCAGCTTTTTTTTGCTTTGATAATGACTAATTCTAAATATTTATTCTTTTCTTGTGGTTAACAAACTAAACCAATTTTATATTAATTTCAAATACTTTATTTTAGAACTAAAAGGATTGGTCGGTGGCGCAGTGGATAGCGTACCGCCTATGTCACGTGGGAGACCGTTATCTTCATCATTGAATTTTGATTGGATTGTATTAAAAATAATAGGATATAAATTATACAACGCATTATAGTTACTGAGCTACAGCAATGGTTGGCTGGGACTGCTCGTACAAAATAAGGGAAGAAGAAAATCTTCTCAAAATGTACATTAATACTATTTTTGTTTGGAAGCGACTCCGTGGTGTAATGGTTAGCATAACGCGCGGAAGACCCGGGTTCGATTCCCGGCGGAGCCAAATCTTTTCTCTTCAAAAATAAATTATTTAAAATAATTTAAAAAATAGGAGGTTAGTTGGATATAATAATAATAATGGTTAAATTAGTATAAAACTATTTTTATTTGAGAAAACATATATATTGAGCTTTCAGTATTTTAATCCTTAATCTGTTTTATTCGGAGCCATCACCTCAGCCATGAAGTTCGACCAAGAAGTTATGTTTTCCAATGTCTCGTCGACAGAAGAGATTATTTCGGCCCCAGCTTCCATGGTCTCTACCAAAGAGTCCGCGGCTGCTTTTCCCGTTTCGGCCACAATTCCGATCGCATCCTGTGCAACATCTCCAGCAAAATCCGAAAGTCCAATGATACCAGAAGCAGTTTTGTTGATGACGTAGTTCTGAGCTGCTAAGAGGCTTTGGACAGCCGCGTTCGTCAAGCCCGTAGCAGCGTGTATCGCCTTTTTTCCTGTATTTGCAACCTCCTCTAGGCCTGGTAGTTGTAATGTCCCGATCGCATTAGCCACCGTGCCTAAAAACATAAATAACAATATACAGATCATCATAGTTTCAATGCAGGAGCTGACTGGGAACGTCCGAGGGGTAGGCTGGGATGGAGGTGGGAGTATTGAGTGAAGGCAGATAGATCTGTGGATGTTGGAAAACAATCACTTTTCATTATTTTTTTATTAAGCTAACATTATCTTGTCTTCCATATTTTTATTCAAAAACAAACACAATATTTTAATATCCAGTTGTTATCTGTCACTATTTCTTAATTTTTTATGTATAACATATATATATATTTTTTTTTTTTTCGGTTGGCGCATTAGGCCTAATGAGACCTTTGGCCGCGCAGTGTGGTCTTCTTACAGACATTTTTATTGATTGCGGGAGTACTGACAGCCTGGAGGGAGTAGCCCAAACCTCACGTTGCTGCAAGCCATGGTCACCATGGTTCAGCGACAGACTGCCCATAGCTCCATAACCAACCCTATTGGGGCCAATTTGGCAGTGCCCTTCCCACCGATGGCGTCAGCTCTCTCGGGTTCAAGGACAGTGACAAACTGGTCTAGGTCCAAGGATTATGGTAGCTCAGAGTCAGCAGGCCCCGAGGACCTATATTTCTTTCCCTGAAGCATACCGTCCCTGAACCAAACCTCCGGGTGGTTACTGACATCCTGGAAAACTACACCACGATTCTCGATGAGATACACGGGGAAGGTTCATCACTCCTACGCCCGGTCAGTGTGAGTCGCCTCCAGTAGGCTGACGGACCTCACATACCCGGGGGTGGGGGTAGGCTTGGACTGCGTGGCGTTCATTGGTGGGCGGTCACACGAATGGAGCGGTCACCCATCCAAGTACTAACCACGATGGACGTTTTGCTTAACTTTGATTATCTATTTGATTATCTATTGCAAGCGCCCTTGTCCACTCGGCCATCCCGGCCCGTATAACATATATATTGTATTATATTTAGCTAGGAACTAAAAATTAATGTGAACAGAGATAGATTATATTTTATTTTAGAATGTAAACAATGCTTATATGATTTTTATTTGAAGAATTTTAGAAGTCTCAATGTAAATTTCAGTCTTAATGTTAATGCTTATCTCTTGGAAAATACTTTGTTTCACCCATAGGACAGCATAGCTCTGGCGAGATATCTCACTAAGAATAGTTGAGAGTTGATTGCACCCTTGTCTTATAGAAAGGTTTTGAAAAGAGATTGATTTACCCAGCCACAAGAGTAATCAAAACACACATCAGAGACATTTAAGACAATCGATATTATGCAGGGAGACCTGGGTCCGACTCCCAGCTGAGATCAATATTTTCTCTTCGAAAATAATTTTTTTTTTTTATTATTCATTTATTTTTCCGGGTCGAAACGTCGGCAAAATATACTTTATTATAGCGTTGTTTAATTTGAACCCACCCTCACCGATTTCCACCACACAAATGAACTATCTACATGTTATATTATTCTGCTGTTATTATGTTATATATTATGCTGTTGAAGAGTTAAATGTTTGGTACTTGTCTGGTATGTAATATTTTACTGTCGGTATGTTGATTTCAATGTGTAGAATGAGATTTAAAATTAACCAGTGTAAACTATTGTGAATTTTTTTAACAATTTCGGATTGTAATTGGTGAAACTCCGAAAGCATGCCCGTTTAGTCCAAAGGTCTAAGAATAGTGGTGTAGCTTAGTCGCTCGTTTCTGAGGTTGAGTGGTAATGTGTTGTCCTAATTTTAAAAAAAATGTTAAATTTAAAATGATTGTAAAAGAATAAAGAAAAAAAAAACTTACCTACTCCTTGGTTGAATGTATGCAAAGTATCATTCAGCACTTTTGACTCGGTCAGTGTGAAAGTATCTAAGACCATCTTTCCAGCATTAGTAATATCTTGGACCGGAGTTTTGATCACATCGACTGTGCTTTCAACAACAGTCTGCAATGTGCAAAAGGCACCAAAAATTGCATTGAGAAAAGGTTGTTCACTTGGTTCACATGTTGCACTGTTTGAAGCTTCTTGAGGTCTGGCCTGCCCAAAAGTTAGGGCGAAGATCGCGCATGCCAGAACCATGCTTGGGTTCATATTCAGGAATGTTAGTCTGGTTTGCACGCTGTGAACATACAAAAAGTATCTCACAAAGCACTACTTTGAATTACTTACTTATTTATTTTTAATTTATGATAGCTTAATTATAGCGCTTAGAAAGTGATCATTTCACATAGTGGACATAAACCAACTGACAAGTCTATGACCGCGTTGTCCATTACCTGGCGCTAAACAGACCTAGGTTGCTGCTTAAAATAGTGACTTCGGTTTTATTTCTTTGCAAAAATAACATATTTAAAAAATTTTTAATGTGGTTACTTGTGATTAAATAACCGAAATAGTACTTATATAAAATGTCAATAGAGCCTGTTATTTGGAAAAATAGTCCAACTCTCCATATAAATTCGATCGCCAGATCAGGGAGGGGTAGGGGATCATTTAAAAGATAGGATTGATTCGGTTTGTATGTGACGTCGGTAGCGCAGTGGAAGCGCACCGTGCTTGATCCGCGGGAGACCCGGCCACGGCCAATCCTTTGTCTTCAAAAAATTTATGTATATATATATATATATATATATATAATATATAATAATATATATATATATATATATATATATATATATAAATTGTAAATATAATACTTTACAGCCTACATCATTATATATATATATATATATATATATATATATATATAATGATGTAGGCTGTAAAGTATTATATTTACAATTTATAATATAATAGTTTTTATTAAAGAAGTATATAGGGGAGAGCGGGGTTGGTTGGCATAGGGGTTAGGTTGGCCATCGGCTTATAGTTTCCGTCACAGCTATTGTGAAGGCCCCACCATTGTACCATGTGACCCGCTCGTCCTCGGGAGTCTTGTCCTGAGTTTTCAATCCGATGTTAACAGTGTAGAAAAGAGTGTGCTTCATTGATTGATTTTACAACATGTAATTTAATTTTTATATTTTCAGTATATTTGGTTTAAAGGCGTGACAAAACATTTGACTCCAATTCTGTCCACATAGCCCCAATTCCTTTGAAAAACCTAACCTTTCGACTAAACAGTTTCTTGTTTGATTGTTCTCTCCTGTCCTGGCAGCCATCTTTCATATGATCTCTCCTGTGGGGTTAGTTGGTTCTCTTCAACTTGGGTTTGTTAGCGCAGTAGCAATTCACAAAAGTAAGGTAAACATAAACAAAGGTGAAATTACCTGTCTTTAGTTTCATTAAGGAGAATGAGAGCAATTTTTCTTATGCAGCAAGTGACGACAGTCTAAACTTCTATCCTCTTTTATTGTCATTCTATTTTACCTTAAAAGCTGTTAAAAGCGAATTCATAATTATTATAGCATTATAGTGCAGCTTTTAATAACAATAATATCTGTCAGGCAGTTCTTGAATGAGATGGCTAAACTTCCATACCTTCTAGGCCAACCTGCCCCACATAGGGGGTTAATTGGCATACTCTGGATTGACGAATTATTCAATTTTCTATGGTCTTAGTATTAAATATTATGTGATGAAAAAAATACTTGAAGTACTCTAATACTTGGAGTTTACAGTGATATCAGCCCTATTGGGATTATAATAACAATCAAAAAAGTTAAAACTGTTGCCAACCAAGCCCGCTCTCCCCTACTATATAAACCGATATTGTACTTATGAATTAATGTTTACATATCAATTGTTAATTGTATTATCTAAAATTTATATTATGTTAAACTTGTAATTATTTTGTTAATAAAAGTTTTATGATTGTGGCAATCCAAATAGTAAATTTCGTACCAAGGGCCGAAAGTGGGCGTTTGCCGGCCCGAGAAATTTTTTGACCGAGACTTTGTCGAGGTCATGAAAAGTTCGAGGGCCTGCAAAAGCACTTTGGCCCGATGCACGAACGCTATTTTTCACCATACTACAATAAATATTAATACGATATAACATTAACCAAAAACAAGATTTTCTTTTGGTTAAGTGAACCTCTTTGTTAGAAGGTTATCTTGTGGTTATGGGGACATGATGAATGTTTAATGGATGGATTGTTTTACGTTATGTTATATGTTATACTTTACTCCATAAAGTACTGGGTTTGTTTTGCTTTGATAGGACCGAGAGATATACGAGTAAAACTTCATCATTCACATCTACAGGTTTTACATTTTCCATTTTTAACCAGTTCAAAAACTTTGTATACTCTTCGTCATACCTATCTTTTGATTTTGCTAGTAACAAATCTGCTATGATTTCTTTTGCTCTACTATTTATATATTCTGATATATTATTAGCCATAATTACTAAATAACTAAACAATAATACGAGCAAAACAAACTTATGTAATGTATAAAATGAAATGAATGAATTTAAATAATAAACAGCTGATTTTGCGGCCCTAGGGCGGCGAAGTGTAGCTTTCGGACCGCAAATTAGGTGTGTAAAACAGGTGATTACATCGTAGTATGGTGAAAAGAAGTTTATAGTCTTTTGAAATTGAAGAAAACCAGATTATAAATCGGCTTTTATAGTCTTTTATCAATACTCAAGCAAATTAAAATATAACTATCATAAATAGAGCTAATAAAATTTTAAACCTACAAATCAAAGGTTATCAGAATATATTTTCAGTTTTACAACTTCTATTTTACTACCTCGGCAATTAATAGAACAGATGTTTAAAGTATATAGCGGATGCCAAACAAATCATTATCTTCTTAATTTTCTTAAGATCATCTATTATTTCTCAAAACCTTTTTATTTTTTTTTGTCGGAAATGAATGAATGAAATGAATGAAAGCCTTTTTATTTTTTTTGTTTTTTGCTCACTCCCAAAGTTTTCATCAGGCAACAACTTTTATCACTCACGGTGAACAATTATTCGCATTGAGTGAACAGATTGGGCCAGTCTGGGTGAGGTGTAATTAGCCACAGTGGCTAATTGATATCGAAGGACTCCGATTAATAAATTGTTAAGGTAAAAGACTTTAATATTGACACTGAAATATTTTCATCAGCCAATGAACAATTAAGATATTAAGAAACATTTAACAACGAAACATTATCACAACACAGCCTTAAAATGTAACATTTCTACAGTAAAAGGCTCTGATATACATAAAACATGTATTTATGTATTTTATACAGTAACTTAAACAATATCTAGATTCCTAGTCAGAACATTCGTTATGAATCACAATATAGAATAATGACTTCACTTATTCATTTTCCGATATTAATAAATTATAAATTAATATCAATACTTTGCAAAGATATAATAAATACAACATTTACCCACAAAAAAAAGCCTGAGAAAAACTTATTCAAAATCAATTTGTATCAAATAACAATTAAAATAGTGAGATATAATTTGTATACAGTCACTATTAAAATAATGAGCAAATTGAAGACTTAAAAACAGCTTTCTAAAACAATTATTACTTTTAAACACCCTGAGTTAGTGGCAAAAAACAAGAAAAAAAAACCATTTATAATGAGCAGGTGTAGATTCTGAAATTCTAACTACCTATTACATTCTACAAAAAGTAATTATATGCAATGGTAATGCATGTATGGTTACTACACAATTAATGTATTAAGGGAATTTTTTTTTTTTTTTTTTGTCTTTCAAACATTTATTCGCACCTGTCAGCCGTCTGCGACAATCAGCGAATCCGATGGCTGCAGCATCGCAATACTATTGAAGGCATGTATGGCTTGAAGGAAGGAACGTGCCAAGCAGCACCTCTTTCCGGGCTTGACAATAAATTCAGGAGAGGAGGTCTCTCATCCAGCTTCTTTTTAGCCGCCTTCGAACGGGCAAGTCAACCGTGGCCATGTCGTGAATTAATCTATTGTTATGTCCATCCAATTTAACAAAGAAGCGTGAGTAAAGCGTTCGTATATGTTGTCGGATAGTCGGTTGTTGTAAGTCTGTATGTAGAGTTTGGTTACTTACGTACCTGGAAATTTGAAGGGATAAAAGGGAATTTGAAAAAAAAAAAAAAAAATCTTGGTTAACCAAAAAAATTAATTTTTTCTGTAATCGTTGAATAATGGTAACATTACTAAACTGAAATGAGTGAAGAAAGTGAATTGCCTTCTTAATTAGTAATAAGTATAAATTAAAAAATAATTTGAAGTTGGAAATTAAATGCTTTTAAATGTTTCTTAACATTGTAAGAATTTATTTTAACACAATAAATTGATATGTGAATGAATTATTGGTGGAAATAATCAATATATTTTAAAATTTAAATATAATGATAATTACCTTCCTTGTTTATAACCTGCACTTGTTTATAACTGCACTACTTCACAATCATTTTAATTTAAACAGACATCTTTGATATTACTAAAAAAATTAAATTAAATGTAACTTAACTATAAGTATATATAATAAATAAAATGTTAAAATAAATTAATACTAGTTGTTTTATAACTATGCTTATAACCTTTCACAACCATGCTTATAACCTACCAACAACATACCATAATCTTCACAACGTCCTAATTTTGTTCATATTCTGGTTAGATCTGATCATGTATTACACGATTACAGAAATAAATTAATATTACACTCGTGAAAAAAATAGAATTTACAACTCTCGTGAAATTCTTGATTATAAGAATTAATTAATTAATTAATTGATTACGAAAGTAGATCATTTTACAAATTTCGTGAAAGTGAAACGTTTCACTCGAGTTGTAAAATGATCTACTTTCGTCACTTGTATAATAAATAACTATTTCTCCACGAGTTATTATTCGTACATTCTTTTGTTTGTGTATGTATGCAGGTATAATTCCGTCAAATACTTTTTAATAGATATTTTAACTTAATTGTATTATTACAATTATAATTGAATCAGCCGTTTGAAAAGTGTCCAAAAAAATCATTATCTTTTTATTGATTTAATATAATATGTTAACTGATGTTAAGGAGATTTAGTAGAATCGGAGCTTCCGGTAGGTGGAATGTTGGAGGGGGAAGCTGCCGGCTCGGTAGAAGAGATGGAGGCGCGCTATGGAGAGAGCTCACTAAAACCGCCGAAACAAATAATTGCTTACTCGTCGTGAACGCTTCATTTTTCGGCTTTAAAACATGGTTTTCGACGTCCCGTAGGGGCATTCGAGTTAAACTCGTCGTATCAAGATCTTTGAAATGAGTCCAAATTAGATATTTTTTTCGAAGTGCAAAAATAGGTGTCCGTTAGAGTTAAACGACAATTTCGCCATTTAAACCCCTAAGGGGTTACATTTTTTAAATTCCTTTCTTAGTGGTTACCTACATCGGGTTTAAAATCTAAATTCTGAACTTCAAGTTTCTATCATTAGTAGTTTTTGCACTGCGTTGATTCTGTCAGTCAGGGACAAAGCCTCTTATATATATATATATATATATATATATATATATATATATATATATATATATATAGAGAGAGAGAGAGAGAGAGAGAGAGAGAGAGAGAGATTTGAATGAAGAACAATAAATTTGAATATTGCCCATTTCAACCATACATCCTTATTGAGTTATTTTTCATTATACAATATATGTATATTGTAATGTAATGTAAGTGTTTTGTACAGTAATTTCCAAAATATGTTATTTGTAACACTCATTTGTATTCCATAATCAGGAGACACTTCTACATGTCGAAAACGACATTTATTTTTCCGATCTATCGACTGAACATGTATTTATCACGTATAGTCACTTTTCCAATCATCTGAATTTATGGGCATATCGGGTTTATCAACGTCCTATTAAATTGTATTCATGGGGTGTAGTGGTTAGCGTAGAAACTTACAATACTACAGGTCGCGGGTTCGCGTCCCGAGGATTTTAATGGGAATAAAAAATTCTTGGCTATGCCGTCTCTCGGACGTAAAATGGAGGTCCCGATCCTGTACGATGTCAAATACGTCAAATGATCCCTATCCTAATTATACCTGGATAGGTGTATGAAATTAAGGACTCCCACTGTAGCTTCGTCCGATTAGCCTTAGTGGCATAAAGTGACGTTAAAAAACAAATAAACAAACAATTGTATAATAGTAATATTACACAGAGGATTGCGCTAATCACTTAACAGTTTTAAATATATTTGCAATTTAAAGAGAAGAGAAACCAACAAACAATGTATTTATGAATAAATCATGTTTATTCACAAACAAATCGGCTATTGATAACTGTGACCGATTTCTTCACAGCTCTAGAAAATTTACATGCATGATTTTAGATGGTTATTCCTCTATCACTTCGCAGCTAGAATCGCATTTCTTTGTTATAAGAGTCTGTTATTATTATTATTATAAATATATTATTATAAATATATTATTATATTTATGATATGAGGAACTGTTTCCCTATTTAAATTTACAAAATAATAAATGAAAATGCTGTTCCATAGGAGTAGTAACGATAGTAAAAGTTTACTTTTAATGGATGAGAAATACCTAGAATGTCACAGTTCTTTTCTCCCTCATCCTCAAGTTTTTTTCCGCGAGCAGAAGAGAAGTAAGGTCGTCAAAACTTTGTAATAAAGTTCCGAGGGACCCTTTTTTTTCTTTAGGTTGTGAATCTGATCAAATCTCAGAATTGTGGATTCTCTCTCCTCCTGGTTATTTCTGATCCCCCTTTTTAAAACTTTTATTTGATCTCATCTATCAAGTTCTAGAGTTGTTAAAATATACTCTGAGTATTGACAGATATGGCAGATATCATGCCATAGAAATAAAAATTTTATCTAGCATTTTTGAAGTTAGTAAACTTAAATTAAATTAGTATCGGTAATCATTTCTCTGAGAGGTTTGAAGTTAATTCGGGTTCAATACAGGGGGATCCTCTTTCACATGTTTTATTATATTTAGCACTCGAATATGTTATTTGCGAGATAATAAATTCCTAAAAAGGTGTAATTTTAGGTGAAAATATGCCGGTATTAAGTTATGCCAATAATTTGTGTATATATAAGTGTATATTTTTTTACTTTCACTTACCTATACATGAAATATATAGTAAGGGAAATTATTGCGATCGTGAAAAATTTCGAATTCCGGTTTTCAACGGATACACACGTTTTGTTTTCCCCTGAGTCTAAATAACCAAGTCCTGCGAAATAGTCTGTGTGTGAACAGACTAGCTCAAAAACTATAAACCGTACGAACCTGAAATTGGCTATTTGGTATGTATGTATATGCCCACGATGTGACAGCGAAAATTTCATCAAAATTGGTCAAACCGAGGGGGCACTTTATATAAAGAATTTCGTCTAAGGTTTACGTTTTTTTCGATTTTCTCCAAAACGGCTCTAAAGATTTTGATTAAACTCGGCATTTGATGTATATATATGCCCGCGATGTGGCAGTCAATATTTCATCAAAATTGATAATATTCAGAATTTTCAAGTTTTGCATGACAGATACATTATAACTTAAATAATTATAATAATTATAACTTAAATAGATAAGCAAATATAAGCATAGAAATGTGGAAAAGTGTAGCGTTTAGATAAGTTCGTAAGTGAAAGTTGCGTTTTGCGCGCATGGCTTTTTTTTTTCATATTGTTCTTTTCTTTAGTTACTTACTTTAGAACTTTGGAAGTGCAGCTTCTGGTTGTAGAATATTTGGCTCTGAATATCCAAATTCCTGCGAAATGGTCTGTGTTTGTGTGTGTATGTGAACAGACTAGCTCAAATCTATAAACCTGAAAGTGGGTATTTGATGTATACATATGACATGTATACATATATATACATATATGATGTATATATTGAAGCGGTGGGGGAGGGCGGGTGGGGTTTTACCCTCCCCACCCTGGCTACCGCGACCAACTTTTTCAATGCGATCTCTTGTTAGTTCTCGCGAACTAAATTATTAAAACCGTAATTAATACGGCTTTTTTTTCGCGACTAGTTACCTCTCGCATAGGTAATTAATCCAAAAATCTTTATTAGGTAAGACTATAGATTAGGGCGGGGGGGAAGGGTTTTCCCCGACCCCACCAAGGACCACCACCGTCGCCGACTCGTTTCCCTCGCGGTCAAGTTGGCTCTCGCACACGTAAATTTTCATTAACGAATTAGTATGGGTTTTTTTTTCTTAGCTAATTATCTCTCGGGTTTACCCCCCCCCCCCCTGACTACCGCGACCGTCTTTGTCAATGCGATAAAAAAAAAAAAAAAAAATCGAGCGGAATTACGGCTCTAAGGGTAGAAGCTAACAATCGGTGATGGAAATTGGATGAGGCCAAAAATAGGGGGGTAGGTGCGGGAATATTATTAAAAATCGGTGTAACCACCCTTACCCACCCCCTTAACCCTATTTTCGGGCTACAGATATCATACCTCGAAAGCATAAAAATTGAACGAGAGCGGAGTGTTAGGCAGTCTAAAAATTTCTAATTAAATCGAAAGAGTAGAAAGAACTAATTAGATCGAAATATTAAAAAAAAAGAAAAAATCGAGCGTAGCCACGGCACCAAGGGTAGAAGCTAACTATAGGTGATGGAAATTGGATGAGGCAAAAAATAGGGGGTAGGTGCATGGTACACGTGTATACATGTATACATGACAGGGTACACCGCAAAAATTTCATCGAAATTGGTCAAATGGAGGAGGCACTTTATTTGATAATTTTTTACGTTTTTTCGGTTTTCTCAAAAACGGCTCTAACGATTTTGACCAAACTCGACATCTTTAACACGTTAGGTGCGGCGGCGTATTTTAGGGGTATCCTAAATTGAACGGTATCAGTTCCAGGGTCTGACTTCTGGAATGAGCCACATCGGGCGTCGGGGTCCGATGGATTGCTTTGACGAAAGCGTTATCTTTTGACTAAAAAATTAATATGAGTGTCTCAAGGGCATTATCTCTTTGTAAGGATTGGAACTATACATAACAGGCGCAAGAGAGGCCGTTACAGGAATTACGCCATACTCTATCGAAAATCGGACCTCGGAGAGGGATTTTCTCAAAAACGGTTTTAAATATTTTGATCAAACTCGTCATATTTAATGAGGATCAAGTATTGTTTACTATCAGGTATGTTTTATCATCATTAAAATGTTCTGCGGGGGGGGGATTGGGGAAGGGGGACTTTTTATTTTTATAGGGAATGGGGAATTGGACTTTTTGTTTTACTATAAAGTATCTTTATTTTTGTTCATATAGAGAAATTAACTGTCTTCCATTATGCCTAAAAATAAGAAATATCTAAATATAAAATATGAAAAAAATCGAGTAAACAGATGCAAGAGAAAAGTAAAAACTTATAAAACCCGTTCAGCCCATACCTGCACAGTCCGCCTTTCACAGATCATTGTTTATAATTAAAGATGTTATGTTAATTTAATTATTTGTTTTATGGTAACTAAATGAAGTTTTCAACATTACATATAGAATTATATAATCAGGCGACTTGGAGTATTAGGGCGGATTCACACTATCGCTCCGCTCCCGCTCCACTCCCGGTCCGCTCAAATATTCTAAAGAGAAATAGACAGAGAATTCCACTATCGGTACCGCTCCGGTCTCGCTCCACTCCCGGTCCGCTCTCACTCTACCCCATTCACACTAGCGCTCCCCTCCAGGTCCGGTCTCACTGGCAAAATATTCTAAAGAGGAATAGAGAGAGGTTAATCACAATATTGGCCCAGTTCCGTCCTCGCTCCACTCTCGCTCCACTCCCGCTCCACTCTCGCTCCACTCTCCTAAAGTCTTTTCATATTCACATTATATAATTTTACACCGTTCACGATTTAAGCCATTAATAATCGAAGCCGTCTGTATTTGGATTTTAATTAATAATTAGCTTTCAGTTATTAAAGTATTTATTTATTCATCAATTTTACGGCCAATAAAGTTCAACTTTAAAAAAAAAAAAAAAAATATATATATATATATATATATATATATATATATATATATAATTATAAATTAATTTAATTAATGGTGAAGAAATAATTTAATTTTTTTTTTTCCGAATGTATTCGAATACGCTTGAAATGATAAAAAATAAATAAAAAAAAATCACCAACAATACGCGCGGTTTTTCGACGTGAAAAAATCATGTTATGTTTGAGATATATTTTGCTATGAATTAATGTACTCGTAAAAAATGGTCACCGATTTATTTATTGACTAGATACTCATTGCTATTATAAAATAACGTTTAATTTGAAACGAATAAAAATACAGTATGTTATGAAAAATGTCAGATCATTAACAAAAAAATATATTAAAGCAAATAATAATTAAAATATTAATCAAGAAAAGAAGAGAACACAATTTGTAGCATTTACCGATTTCAACTTGAAATTTTCAAGCGTATTCGAATACATTCCGAAAAAAATTTAAATTATTTCTTCACCATTAATTAAATTAATTTATAATTATTATTAATAATTATCATTGTGTTGCAATATATTCTTCTTATTATATTTTTTGATAATATAGTATTATCTTCTTCATTAAGAAAAGTACACTTACCAGCTATTTCTACAAACGAAAAATTGTTTTTGTTTTTTTTTTGGCCGTAAAATTGAAGAATAAATGAATACTTAAATAACTGAAAGTTAATCATTAATTAAAATCCGAATACAGACAACTTCGATTATTAATGGCTTTAATAGCTTAATCCTTTCAAAATTGAACGATGTAAAATTATATAGTGTGAATATGGTAAGACATTATGAGAGCGGACCGGGAGTGGAGCGGGAGCGGAGCGCTAGTGTGAATGGGGTAGAGCGAGAGCGGACCGGGAGCGGAGCGAGAGTGGAGCGGACGCGAAACCGATAGTGTGAATAGGCCCTTATGCTTGCATTGCCGAATTATCACAAGTATAAACTTGTGTTGTTTAAAGAGCAAATAAATGAATTTATAAATAAAAATAAATAAATGAATGAGGAAAAATGTGTGACTTTGAGCAATGGCATTTAACAAAACTCGTCTCAATTTCTAATCAAAGTAACTTGGTAAGTGACAGTTGTGTGTTTCGCGTATCGCACCAGATTTTTTAATAATGTATTTCAACTCAGCTAAGCATGAAATATCAGATAGTGTACCTCATTGGGTGTACATATCTGTTCAGGTATGGAAGAAGGAAAGATAAAATTTTCTGTGGAATATTTTCGATTGTGGATCGATGAAGTTGACAGGGCTCACTGTTTGCTTTGGCTGAGAGGTTTCGCTATTCACACATGGCTGCCTAAGGTTTCAGGTTCCATCCTCGTCCTATTTTCTATGGGACAGCCATTACCAGGAAGTCGGAGAGTCCAGGAATATCCAGCTGTATTGTTTACAACTACTTGGGTGGATGAGTTGGAGCAATCGTAGTACCGAGAAGGAAAGTCATTAAAATGAGGAAACAAATAGAGTCTCGGTTTTAGTTTGATATGAAGCGCCCCACCGACATATTCTCGACGATATATATATATATATATATATATATATTATATATATATATATATATATATATATATATATATATATATATATATATATAATAATCTCGTGTTCCGAGGTTTATCGGAGGTAAACTCAGAAACTTCGGAACCGATTTTGATGAAATTTGGCTCATTGTGTGTAGTTTTATCCAACTTAAAAGATAGGATAGCTTATATCTCGGTTGGCCTAAATATTTCTTTTATTGCAAATTAAATTCTTTAATACAATAAAGAATCTCTTGAAGTCACAGTATAGTAAATATTTCAATATTTTTAATAAACTAAGGTTTAATGTAGCATTAAAGGACAACCAGGATCTCAAAAATCTCATTTTCGTCAAAAATGTCAGTTAAAACCAATGTACCGATATTTTGGTATTGGTCGATATCCTAATACTAAATCTTTTATATGAATAAAAATCTCGTGTACCGATGTTTTTCGGAGGTAAAATCAGAAACTACTCTGTGTACAACGTGTATAGTTTTGTCCAACTTCAAAGATAGGATAGTTTTTATCTTGATTATTGACCATAATATTTCTTTTATTGGGAATACAATAGATCGTGTTTCGATTTACTAACATAGCGTCATATGTCGATTTCATAACCTCTTTGTTGTTTGTCGGGGGTAAAAATCAGAAATTACTCAACTGATTTTTGTAAAATTTTGCTCATTTTCTGTATTTTTGTCCAACTTAAAAGATATGGTAGTTATTTATCTCGATTATTGGCTTCTGAGATTTCTTTTATTACAAATAGAAAGCTTATTATACTACAGTTGATTGTGATTATTTGTAAGTTCTATAAATTTCCAACAGATGTCGCTTTAAGTTGATTTTTGACACTTCATTTTCTTTCGATATTTAGGGAGGGTAAGCATAAATATATTTTTTCGTGCTTGGATTAGGAAAATCCGTGTTTTTACCATGGCAAATTATGTGTCGCATTTTCACGTGTGGGGAAAACATCGATCTATTTTTTTTTCGCAAAAGACAGGTTAACCAAAATCATCGTGCAACTATTAGTATAACCTCCTGATACGATATCTCATATCATCATGTTTTATATTCTAAATTTAATTAAATATGTATTATGGCAAAAGATTAATTTGGTTTGTAATTTGCTAACTGTCTATTGTGATTGTACTAAACACTGTTCCAATTATAATCTTTATTCCTTTTACATGTGTCATTCATTAACACATTATGGTCAAATATAAGATGTAAACTATAAAAACTTTAATCCATCCGAATTCTTTACCAAACAATTTTAAATTTGGCGTAAAGTTCTATTTTAAATCCCGTTGGTTTTTAGATTAGCTGAAACGTTTTTATCTTTATCAGTGAATTTTTATTTGACTATAAAAAAGTTTATAGGATATAAATAATACAACGCGTTATAGCTACTGAGACAAAGCAACGCGTGGTAGGGCCTGCTCGTAATCAATATATATTATAAAGCAAAGTGTACAATGTGCGTGCCGAAAAGGCTCAGAAACGAGTCCACATACGATTAAGAGATCTATATCAGCGTGTAACTGTATGTCCCCTAACGGAGAAGAAGGTTTCCGTTTTTCTCATAAGGGTGTGAAATTGAAGAGAAAAGTACTGGAATTTTAAGCCTCTCGCAACATTTAATTAGCCTACCCGAGAATGACATACGAGTTTATGAACGAAACATTTAGTTCGAGCTGCAAACCACCAGGAAGCGCTAGGGTGTGTTTCACTCAATGTTTATTGTTCACTCATTCCGTTATATTTGTAAAGGTTATATATTTTGTCAGCTGTTCTTTTTAAATTACTAAAAAATCAAGCGAAAATAATTAGTTTCACCTTTTCTTTTAAAATAAATTAATGATTTTACATATCTGCAATCAATGAGAAAACCGACTGGATACTTTACAAAATTAATTTTCTCATAAGAAGGTTAATTGATTAACACATTACATTTAATCAATATCTAACATACACTTAAGTAAATTTAATGCAATATGAGTGAGCGAATAAAAACAGACATAAAACAAAAAAGAAGAGCTGAATAGACTGATTATAATCCGAAAATAACAAGTTTGAAGTGTTCTTATTGTATGTAGTTATGAAAAATGGTTTTATTACTATGTATGTTGAGCATTCCAGTTGACAAAATGATGAATTGACTCCAAATATACATGTTTTCAATAAGATTTTATCACCGCTCATAGTTCAGGATAAAAAGAAATATGATGACAAAATTGTGCCCTCATGATATTTTGGTTTTCACTTAGTAACAGTAGTAAGATTGGAGAAGTGCAGAGTTCGGCCAAATTAGGGTGTGGGGGGGGGGGCTATAAATTAAGGGAGGTTGAACTGGAAGAAAGGTCTTACAAAAAAAGTTTCTATGAATCTTCGGTATTTTCTAAACTTCTGGATCTAATGGGACCATCACAGTAGTCGGCGCTTAAGTTGTACTCCAAATATAGTTTTTTACTTTCACTTAGCTATATATGAAATATATAGTAAGTGGAAGTATTGCGATCGTGAAAATTTTCGACTTCCGGTTTTCAACGGAAATACACGTTTTGCGGTCCCCTGAGTCCAATTAACCAAGTCCCGCAAAATGGTCTGTGTGTGTGTGTGTGTGTGTGTGTGTGTGTGTGTGTGTGTGTGTGTGTGTGTGTGTGTGTGTGTGTGTGTGTGTGTGTGTGTGTGTGTGTGTGTGTGAACAGACTAGCTCAAAAACTATAAGCCGTGCGAACATGAAATTGTGTATTTAGTGTATGTATATGCCCGCGATGTCGCAGCAAAAATTTCTTCAAAATTGCTCAAAGGGAGGGGGTACTTTATTTAATAACTTTTTATGTTGTTTTTTTTCGATTTTCTCAAAAACGGCTCGAACGATTTTGATTAAACTGAGTATTTGATCTATTTATATACCCGAGATATGACTGTAAAAATTTCATCAAAATTGATTAACTGGAGGGGGGACTTTACTTAATAAATTTTGTATAATTTTCACGTGTTTTTTTATTTACTAAAAACCGCTTTAACGATTTTGATCAAACTGGGTATTTGATCTATTTTTATACCCGAGATACGACTGTAAAAATTTCATCAAAATTGATCAACCGGAGGGGGGACTTTTCTTAATAAATTTTGTACCAATTTCACGTGTACATATTTATATTTACTAAAAAACGGCTTTAACGATTTTGAAGAAACTGGGTATTTGATGTATGTATATACGAAATATGTAAAAGCCAACATTTCATCAAAATTGATCAAACGGAGGGGGCACTTTACTTCATGACTTTTTTTCTTCTAATTTTTACCTTTTTTTCGATTATCTCAAAAACGGCTTTAAAAATTTTCATCAAATTCGTCATGTTTAATGAAAATAAGGTGTTCTTTAATACCAGGTAAGCTTCATCGTTATTAAAATGTTCTGAGGGGTTTTTTTTTGGGGGGGGGGGGAAAGAAAGAGAAAAGAAAAATATCCAGTCAACTCATAAAACTCGTTGAGCCCACGCATGCGGAGTACGTCTTTAATGACAGACCATTGTTCATAATTAAAGCCGTTCTGTTCATTTGAGAAGTGGCAATAACAAAACGCATTAATTTCTAATCTAAGTAAGTTGGTAAGTGAAAGTTGTGTGTTGCGAGCACGCACCAGATTTTTTTAACTAATAATCTAATAACTTATTATCTGCTGACTGCTTGGAATGGGCTTATAGGATTCATAATCACCGAAACCAAAAACGATGCATGACTCGACAAAGTTGCAGCAAAATGAATTGTTCATTCACCATTTTCAACACCCTATAAAGTATATAGGGTTCCTTATTTGGGCGGACACTGCAGATCTCGAAACTTAATATTGATGTTAAAATTTTCAAGAAAGTGCTAATTTTGTTCTAGATTTCCTTTAATTTTAAACTTTTTCTGTTATTAAAACTGCCACACAATTACCGGAGCGAAGCCGGGCACCCTAGCTAGTACTATAATAAATAAGATCTATATTATGTTTTTAATAGAAAATACACGCCAAATACTTTAGTTATTTATGCTAGTGTCTACCTAAGTATATACATTAATTTACTACCTTAAGTGTCAACTTAATAATATATTTGAGTACAATAAATTGTATAACATTACTTATTTATGCTACCTTACTTATAATTATTAGAATATGGGTCATTATCTCAAAATGTGTAAATCGTACGTCTGGTCCATTTTCAACTATTAAAATGAGAGCTAGTTACTAGAAAAAAATAGGAACTATTTCACTCCTTTTGTTGTTCTTTGGAGGCTATGTTTTAGCTCCAAACTAAAATTTATAATTGGTTAAAAAAATAAAAGTAATTTTTTTTTTCACTCCCTCACCTTGTCCGACTCCCAGGCAAGCTACTTTAAAAATTCGTATTCTTTCAACAATTGAATTTTTGATTAAATTGATTAATCGGTTAATTCAGTTATTACTTCAAGATTCCATGAAAAAATAAGCGGTGTCATTTATTGTTACCGATAACAATAAATAAAATAAAAAAGGTATGTCCAGACGTTTTTCCTTCACTCCCTCACATCAAGTGTTGGATGGTCTAGGCGTTGAGGGGAACATAGCTCAAATCCCGGGGTGGAAAGAATCGGTTAATGGAAGACCCTAGGATCGTTTTGACTGCCAACCAGGGGATGCGATCGCTTGCCTCCGCTGTGAGATTTAGGTTATTAAGGAAAATCTACGCTGTGGTCAATAGCTACTTCACTACCTCACTTCAAAAAAACTGGTGAATTTCCAAGCAATTTTTTTACTCAACTATAGTTTTTCGATGGAAAATGGTCATAGTTTTCGATTCTGCAGTCTTTTTCAACTTTAACCTACTTACAGTGATTAAAAAATAATAAAGACTTTGAAAATTTCACTCCCTCACTTGTTCCAAAAATTTCTTAAATTGGGGAGCGAATAACTCCATTCTTTAAATTCTCAAAAGAATTTGAGAATGCAAGGACCTTGAGAATGTAAAGGTGACGATTCCTAAACTATGAACAAAAGTATGTAACTGTAACCTAACCTAATATTAAGCTTACTTTTGGCTATACGCGTTTGGAATTTCATATTTTTGAATTCGAAATTGTTTTTATTGTATTTCTATTGTTTTTGAAGATTGTATTTCTCTAAAACATACGCGTATTTGCTTTCACTTCTCAAAGTTTACTACTACCTTAATACATTTTTCACTACCTCAATCCCTCACTTTGGAATTGTTTTCATAATTGTTTAAAAGAACAATTAAAGGTTCTCCTGTCTGGTTACTATTCAAAAAGTGAAGGTAATATACCACTGAGTACGTATGAATTTTTTCGGCCCGAAATTATAACTTTTCAATAATGAAATTTTCGAATCTTCAGATAATGACCCATATACTTACCTAAGTATATACATTAAATTAGTCCCTTTAGTGTCTACTGTAATGTAGATAAGTACAAAAAATCGTACTTATATACAGAAATAATTTCGCGAGAATTATACTTAGTTAAACAAACGATTCCGCAATAATAGTAATTGTGCAATTTAAGTTGAAAGTGCGAACTCTATCTTGGAAGGATAAATTTAATGGCACTCGGGATTGCAATAATAAAGATTTGTGAGGAGGAATTTGTGCCCATTTCCAAGATGAAATAAAAACTCCCTTTATCAGATCTATTACATCTCTTGAAATTATAATTCTGGAAATAGTCTTGTATTTTTCAATTATTTTTTGTTTTACAAAGAATAACTTAAGAGAGATACTTTTTATCTCTTTTTATATGGTATTCTAACCTCCTAATTATTCCAGAATGGAAACATGGATTTTCTAAAATATTATCTAACAATATCTGGAGAAAACCAGGTTAGTTAAGAAAAATAATATAGTAGATTATTTCGATGATAATTTTCTGAGGATGGTCGGTTCTTCTATTTTTCTTTAAAATTACCTCAACCATTTTTGTCCGCGTGTTTTTTGGTTTTTTTTTTTTTTCGTATTATTTAAATGAGAACGTGTAAACATCAAAGCGATATCCACGATTCAGTTCGAGTTTACCGAGAGTTCCCGAGGAGATGTAGTCCAGATAATCTCTCCGCCTTAATAATGGGAACAGCCAACAATATGTACAAATGAATGTTCCTTCAATATAATAGTTATTTATTATACAAGTGAAGAAAGTAGATCATTTTACAACTCGAGTGAAACGTTTACCCACACGAGCGAAGCGAGTGTGGTAATTTCACGAGAGTTGTAAATTCTACTTTTTTCACGAGTGTAATATTAATTTTTTTCTGTAATCGTGTAATACATGATCAGATCTAACCAGAATATGAACAAAATTAGGATGTTGTGAAGATTATGGTATGTTGTTGGTAGGTTATAAGCATGGTTGTGAAAGGTTATAAAATGTTATAACAATAAATTGAAAATGTTTAATTAAATAAAAAATAATATAATAATAGTAATATTTAATCAAACAGTGTTTTTTGTAAAGTTTTTTAGTAATATCAAAGATGTCTGTTTAAATTAGAATGATTGTGAAGTAGTGCAGTTATAAATAAGTGCAGGTTATAAACAAGGAAGGTAATTATTATTATATTTAAATTTTAAAATATATTGATTATTTCCACCAATAATTCATTCACATTTCAATTTATTTTGTTAAAATAAATTCTTACAATGTTAAGAAACATTTAAAAGCATTTAATTTCCAACTTCAAATATTTTTTAATTTATACTTATTACTAATTAAGAAGGCAATTCACTTTCTTCACTCTATTGCAAAATGTTTCACTTTCTTCACTCATTTCAGTTTAGTAATGTGACCTTTATTCAACGATTACAGAAAAAAAAGTAATACACAATAGATATGAGTAGAAGTACTATTTCAATATATGGACATTTCCTGCAATGGTTGCTTAAAATTAAAAATTTGATGGCCCCTTTAGCAATATTTAACAAATAAATTAAATCTTTTGTTTTGTAAATTTATTTGTTTGTTTTTTTAAAAATGTGTCATTGTCCTGTTTAAATGATTAAATGGGTTCAAGTTATATGCACATATAAATGCAAAAGGGTACAAATAAATTAATAATATAAGAATCGGAGTATTCCTAACCACCAGATCATTATTCTTTTTGTTATTTCAAGAAGAATGTATTTAAATAACCAAAAAGGATATTTTTTAAAATGATTTAATGATTTTAAATTATATGACTCCATAGGAAAAAGAACACACTGTACATGAGTTACTATTAAAGAAAGGGAATAAAAGGTTTAAGAAATTGTATCTATTAAAATCAATTTAACTATAATTATCGGCTAACTTTATTATAATCCACTGACGATTAATTAAGTAACTTTCAACTAGCAATAATCACAATTCAGTAGACCTTCATTGGTTACGATATTGCCTCTGAACAAGGTTAATTTAATTAAATGTTTATATTTTTTAATGTTATTCTGCCTTAACACAATCAAAAGGCCTACATCGGATCTCGGGCACTCTCGGTAAACCCGAACTGAATCGTGGATATCGGGTAGGGCGTGATCGGAATACCTTGTTGTTTACTTACGCGGGCCGCCATCTTGGAGTTGCTCACCCGAAGTAATACTCATGTTATCACAGGTTATAGATGGAAAACAAAAAATAAAAAAACTAGAAACGTATCATTTCTCAGTGATATCGAAAAATATCCTGAGGGTGAATAAGCCAGTGGCGGATCCAGAAATTTTCTGAGGGGGGCGCACTTTTTTTTTTTACATGTCATGAGGAATGAAGGCCCTAATTTAAAATACATATTAGTACATAATGACGTTGCAAATTACTGTACATTTTTAAATACAACTAATTTTCAATTAATGGACTTGAAAAATGACTAAAGATAGCTCATTTTATATAGAAATAGAAATACTTTATGAGTGTCCTCACCGCTACTGGAATGAGCTGAGGAAGGTGATAATTAAATTCTGCATCATCTGGGAGATTCAAATGAATTCATAATTATATCATGAGAAATTTTTATATTAAGAGTATCAACGTACTTAAAATGCCTAAATGAGATCGATTTCATATTAAATTTAAATTTCGTATAAGATCGTAGTAGACAAAGTGGCTCTTAACAAAACTTTTTCAATTTCTGACTTGGCAATTCAAATAAGTCGGGCTGTTTGACTGGCAGTGAAAAATCACCTCACTTAAACAGCTCATTGATGATTCCCTCCAACTTTTTTATTTTTATTTTTTTTTTTCTAATTTGAATAAATGGGTAGGTACATTGAAATGCGAGAGGGGTAATTACTAAATTTAAACTTTTTTTTGTAGATATTATATCATCTTTGTATATATTATATTATGTTATATTATATTGTATATACAGTAGGACCCCCATTATCCGGGGTTCTGTTAACCAGGGTTCCAATTAATAATCTGTTTTTAATTTTTATGTTATTTATTTTGTATGTATAATATTTATTTAAAAAAAATGAATACATACATATTTTAACGATTACACAATGGTTAATTATCTATTGTTCTTAGAAATCAATATATATTATAAAGCAAAGTGTACAATGTGCGTGCCGAAAAGGCTCAAAAACGACTCCACGTAGGATTAAGGAAGTTATGTCTTCATTTAGCCATATGACCCCTTACTGAGAAGAAGGTTTCCATTTTTCTCTTAAGAGTGTAAAATTGAAGAGAAATGGACGGGAATTTTAAGCCTCTCACACCATTTAATTAGTCTCTCTGAGATTGAGATACGAGTTTATGAATGAAAAATTTAGTTCGAGCTCCAGGCTACCAGGAAGCGCTAGGGTGCGTTTCACTCAATGTTTATTGCCCATTCATTCAGTATGTAATCGTTCTATATTTTTTCAGCTGTTCTTTTTAAATTACTAAAAAATTAAGATAAAATAATTAGTTTGCGTTTCAAAATAAAATAAGTACTTTACATCTCAGCAATCAATTAGAAAACCAACTGGATTCCTTAAAAAAAATAGTTTTCTCATAAGCAGGCTAATATATGCTCAGCACATTACATTTAATCTATTTACAATATATACTTAAGTAAATTTAATGCAATATGAGTGAACATTTCTTAGTAGTACAGTGAGCGAATAAAATTAGACATAAAAAACAGATGAATTGACTAAATATAAATCGAAAATAAAAAGTTTTAAGTGTTCTTATTGTATTTATGAAAAAGAAGTTGGTTTTATTACTACGTATGATGAGCATTCCAGTTGACAAAACGAATAACTCCAATAACAGCATTCAAGATTTTATCATCGCTCATAGTTCAAGATAAAAAGAAATATGATGAAAAAATTGTGCCTTCAAGAATTTTGGTTTTCACTTTGTAATAGTAGTAAGATTCGAGATATGCAGAAACCGTTCAAATTACGGGGGGATATCTTAAGGGAGGTTAAAATGGAAAAAAGGTCTTAAAAAAAAGTTTCTATGAATCTTCGGTAGTTTCTATACTTCTGGATTAAATAGGACCATCATAGTAATCAGTGCTTAAGTTTTACTCGAGATATAATTTTTTTTAACTGAGATACCAGATTTTTCAACAATAATCTAATAACTTATCATCTTCTGTCTACTTGGAATGGGCTTATAGGATTCAGAATCACAGAAATCATCAAAGCGAAGCATAACTCGACAAAGTTGCAGGAAAATTAATTGTTCATTTACCATTTTCAACCCCCTGTAAATTATACAGGGTTCCTTATTAGGGCGGACTTTGAAGTCTGCAGTATATTGATACCAAGTTAAAACCGAATTTTCAAGAAGGTGCTAATTTTGTTCTATATTCCCTTTAATAAGTTTTTTTGGTATTAAAACTACCACACAACTACCGGAGCGAAGCCGGGCACCCTAGTTAGTTATAAAATAAAGTAATAAATGGAAAAACAAGGCAAGCTGGTATCATATGATGTGATGTTTCCGGTAACTATTGCTCCGATTCAGTGGAGGGGAAGTAAGGACACCAATAAATTATTACTATTTATGTATAAAATGGGCTTTAAATATTTTTTTTAAACTTCTTAAGTGAAAAATTGATTTTATTTAAATATTTAATAGAAATTGACCTCTTAAATGTGCACTAATATTTTAAATTAGGTCCTTTATGATGCAAAAATTTAAAAAATTGCGCCCCCCTTTAGAAAATTTCTTTGTATTCATAATATTTATTTAAATACAATAAAATGAATACGTAAATATTTTAACGATTACACAATGGTTAACTATCTATTGTTTTTAAAAAACTATGTAGTAAAATAATAAATGGAAAAACAGGGCAAGCTGGTAACGTTTGATGAGATGTTTCCGGTAACTATTACTCCAATTCACATTCTAAAGGAACGAAATTGTTTTCAATCTTTCTAGAAAACTGCTACTCTGGCCTGTTTGTCTACATAAAAAAATATTCTCAGTTGTGATTTAGTCTCTATTCAAATACGAACTGACAAAATGTCGCAATAAAAGAAAACCTGTAACTTTTAATGCTATATACTAAACAAATTTATACCAGTTAATAGTTATTTTAATATTTTTTACAAATCCCTGATACCATAACAATATATTCACTTCTGACCTGATGTATAGTATACTGCACAGTTTTGTAACTTTTTCCGTATTTCTTAGAAAATTCTGAAAAAAAATCACGAATGTTTTCTAGAGGGCTAATAGTAATAATTTGAAGTAAAAAAAATATTTTTTTTAAGAAAACTTTATTCAGACTGAAGGGGTTAAATACGAACTGACAAAATGTCGCAAAAAAAAAGAAAATCTGTCATTTTAATGCTTGAACAGAAATTAACCATTATAAACCGAGTAGAAATAGGTGAAAGTGATAAAACATTGTCCGCTGAATTAGGAATCGGCGAGCAAACTGTTCGTGATATTTTGAAGAAGAGAATAGACATTTTCACCATACTACGATGTAATCACCTGTTTTACACACCTAATTTGCGGTCCGAAAGCTACACTTCGCCGCGCTAGGGCCGAAAATGAATATTTCGCCCTAGGGCCGCAAAATCAGCTGTTTATTATTTTAATTCATTCATTTCATTATATACATTACATAAGTTTGTTTTGCTCGTATTATTGTTTAGTTAATTAGTAATTATGGCTAATAATATATCAGAATCTATAAATAGAAGAGCAAAAGAAATCATAGCATATTTCTAAAACAAGTAATAGAATCTTCAAAGTAACCAAAATTGTACTTTTAACATTTCTATAAATCAAAAATAAACGAACTAACTTTTTTTAGCATTTTGAAATATATCAGTTGTATTAAATGAAACACACATATGTTCATCTCTCTTTATTAACTTACATAATAACATAAAGTAAAACAATCCATACATTAAACATTCATGTCCCCATAACCACAAGATAACCTTCTAACAAAGAGGTACACTTAACCAAAAGAAAATCTTGTTTTTGATTAATGTTATATCGTATTAATATTTATTGTAGTATGGTGAAAAATAGCGTTCGTGCCTCGGGCCAAAGTGCTATTGCAGGCCCTTTGATTGATTTATGGAAACTACGGGACTGTTTATATGGTTAATGGAAATCTATCACCTCCTTGCTCATCCCCTTCTGCCCTTACGGCTTTCCATGCCTGGAATCCCCATTGTCCCCAGTGATATGCCCTTTGATTTCAAAGGAGTATAATTCGCAGCCCAGTTCGGGTTCATCGCATTCCCTGGTATCAATTCGGAATCCCCATGTTTTTCTCATGGTCAGCTTTAGGTTGCATGCTCTAGAGTAGGTTCACCTAAAGACCTAATTGTATATGCCCCAGTGGGTAAAACTAATACCCGACTACGTCTCGGTCAAAAAATATCTCGGGCCGGCAAACGCCCACTTTCGGCCCTTGGTACGAAATATACTATTCCGACTTCGTATCGTCGTCGGCCCAAACATCGTGCCCTCGGAAAACAATGAAGAACTCAAAATTAAAAGACGTAGATGAAGCTGTCTATAAGAGGCTCAAGCAAAAACGCGCTGAAGGAGTTCGTTTGTCACTTTTGTTCGTTTGCTGTTTGTTAAAACGTCGTTTGTTGATAAAAGGGATTTTCTGCAGTTTTTATTTTTTTAAACTTCTTTTCTGTCACATTATGTCGATAAAATGTTATAATTCGATTATCCGAGGTTTTCGATTATCCGTGGACGCCCATACCCATCATTACCCCGTACAAAGAGGGTTCTACTGTATTATATTAAATATTTTAAGAAGTTTCAATTTAAACCGTTATTACGTTGAGAAGAGGGACTTAGGGAGATAAATATTATCCAGAAATTGAAAACTAAACATAAACATAATAATGAAATTTAGAGATTCCAGCCTCTTAGACATTTTATTAGAAACTTTTAGAACTCTTTTCTTTCGAAATATGGTGCAATATATCTGTTTTTATATCTATCTCAAATTATATTCCCCTCCAGTTAAGTCTAAAACTACCGCAGTACTTATATATATGTTATAATAGTTTTCTTGAGGTTCAGTTAATAATAACCTGCAATAATAAGCTATATTATCGCGACGTTTCGAGACTAAATTGTTCTCAAATTTAAACTTCATATATGAACATTTAGGTTAGGATAAAAATATATGAGTTACATACAAAGGTAAAATTGTTTAAGACTAAACTTATAACAAAAATAATTTTAGTTAATTTAGTATTAATTTTACCTATAAAACTCATGTAATTGTACTCCAACCTGTTTTTTCATCGTAGGGCATCGTTATGAGAACAATACTCGTATAGTCTCTGAAACGTCGCCATAATTTAGTTGTTTATTATTAACTGTACCTTAAGGACCCTATTATTACTTATATACCCTATTATTAGATAACATTTATATCAACAGTCAAGTAAACATATCCTACATATATTGGTTGCGGTAAAAATAAATAAGATAACTAATAAAAAAGAGAAAAATAAAACAAAATAACTAACCAGAGAAATTATATAATACTAGCATTCCCCGTCGCGGCTTTTCCCGCGAGCCTTTAAAATCAATTCTGTGATCGATATATTGGTATTGATTTAATATAATATGTTAACGGAATCAATTTAAAAATACATTTGTTGCCTCTTTAAATCGGTAAGGAAACAATTCTCCATCTGCTGTTAGTTCCACAAATAGGTTGAATGCTGAGACATATGAGTATAATAACTACTGGAATCAGAATAATTGATAATCAGAAATGTCACCGTAATCATTTTGAGTAAACGCAGAAAATTTGTCCCAATTTTTGATGACATGTAATACAACAATTTGCCGAAAATGACAACATTTTTCTTGAGAATTCTATAGAATATTTGATAGAGATCGAAATAAACACGCACAATCCCCAATCATGGGAATCACAGTGTGCATAATTTGATTACCACTAATATTTAAATAATCAGTAGCCATATTTTATGTGAATGTCTATTTTAATAATATTGTAACGTTACATCGATCTTCAAATAAAAAACATATGGTTTAAAATCTCAAAAATAGATTTCCGTTAGAGTTTAAGCCCCTTAGGGGTTACATGTTTGAAATTCCTTTCTTAGTGGTTACCTACATCGCGTTTAAAATCTAAATTCCGAACTTCAATTTTCTGTCATTAGTAGTTTTTGCTCTGCGTTGATTCTGTCAGTCAGGACAAAGCCTCTTATATATAGAGAGATCAAATATTAAATGTATGTGAAACATTAAACAGAATTAAATAAATTAGATAAAAATAAACATAAAATTCTATTTTTAAAAAATTATGTTTATTTTTATCTAATTTATTTAATTGTGTTTAATGTTTCACATTAAACAAAATGACCTAAAATTCATTCACTGACATAAAATTCTTCACTGATATTTTTTTTTTATTGGTCCTCCCCTTCCTCGCCTGTTAGGCTATACGGGGTTTCCCGGGCCAGGGGAGAGGGTGGGGGATTGATGCCGAGTATTATTAAATTTCCCCTGGCTCCGGGTTTTGAACTTACTATCTTTCGGTTCTCAATCATACGTTGCCATGGGCAACGCGTATTTTCTGACGCGTTTGCCCACTCGGCCATCCCGCCACCCTAGTTCTTCACTGATGATGACCTAAAATTTGCGTCGAAACGTCGGCTACATTAAAATATGCAAATCTCACATATTTGTGCTAATTATTTTGACCGCAACCCCAACCAATTCCTATTCATTATATTTAAGGTCAACTATCTTCCATCATTATAAATAGTTGTATATTCTCTAATTAACCATTGTGGTAAAAGATGACTTGGCTTGAAGTCCACCTAAGAATCACAGGAAGAAGCTGTTATTACTATAAAACGAAAACTATAGACAGGTATGCATAATCATTTAAAAAAAAAATATAAAGAAATAACTTATGTGGGTTAAAGAATATTTATTAACAGAAATATAGAGTTATCACAATGCCAACAAATTAATAAAACTTAAATATATGAGCAGGTTACAAAAATGATATCGTTAAAACACACAATCATATGACTTGCGCTACACAGTCAAGACACAGACTTCGACTTCTACTGGCTCGTTCAGTCACTGCTCCTTATATATAATAGTAAATAGTCAGGCCTGAAATATTCCAGAACAATGTGGGCAGTTCTACGCCATCACGGAAAGATCTAGACACAAACAGTTCGTTCCAACCGCTTATTTTGTTCCAATAAGCGGTCCGGGAGGTTACGGCATATGTTTTTTTTTATTTGCTTATCGGTTTAACGTTACAATAATTTAATGTTAGAAAAAAATAGATGGAATATGTTTGTTTTCTTTAACGTCCCTCTATGTTGCTACTCTGCCTATGTGCTGCTGAGGCTAATAGGAAGATGCTACAATGGCAGTCCTAAATTGTGCCTATTTTTATATTTTGGATAGGGATCTTTAACGAGTACCTGACATCGCACAGCCTCGGGACCTCCATTTTACGTCCTATCCAAGGGACGGCATATCTAAGGAATTTTTATTCCCTTTGAAAAATCCTAGGGACACCGCAGGACACGAACTCGCGACCCGGCGGATCGACGGAATATGTAAAATTATGTATTCATAGTGAAAAAGTTTAAAATAAAAATGACTTTAAACGATTCGAAATGACATAAAACGGCCAAATTGACATTTCTAATGAACATTCTAAGCTCGGGAAAAAAATATGTAAAATCCGTTCCCTAGTTATGATATTGAGCAACTTTCTTTTAAAAAACTTTATTCCCGAGTAGAGATATTTAAGAAACGTTAAAGAAGAGAGGTAAGGATAAGAACCGATTCTGAACCGAATAGCGCAAATGATCCGGAAAAGTGGCTAATACAAAACCGATATGAAGCACCCCGTTCGGCCGCCTTCGATCAATACTCGTCCACTTTTTTCATTTGTCTTCCGTAAACGAAGATGAATGTTGTGGCCGTAGTTTAAGATCGGAAGGGTTAATAAGACAAGATGGTACTCCTGTATTCTCTCTTGAAATTGTACGCAACCGGTACTAATAATCATTAGTTCGTCTACAGTCACTTTAAATTGGAATAAAATAACACTAAATAAGTAGGTATATCACATTTTGGATAAATCAGTACAGTTATTGACACCCTTAAGACTAAATTACTGTGGTGAAATTTAAAAAAATATTTTTTATGAAGGTTTCTATTTGAAACCTCCTATAGCTCTTCTTTATCTATGCTTATAAAGACTCAAGAGGTTTTTTTGGGTCAAAAGTTTAATAGTTTCACCATATGGCAGCATTTATTGTTAAAAGTGCAAAAACTAGTTATTGACAACATGTGGATTTAATTGTGAAATCTTCCCTATGGTTAGTTTGCTAAACAATTACTTCATAGATGACTTGGAGGACCCTTCAAAAATTAGACTCATGTATATCTTGAAATAAAATTAGGACTTGTTTACTTATTTCTTTAAGTTAAAGTTAGAGTGTCAATAACTGTACTGAGTATCAATAACTGTATGGTTTACCATAGGTATTTTCAATCTTTAGAACTATTTTTGAAAATAATCCTAAATATAACTGGATAAGGGTGATCCTTTAATAATAATTCTTTTAAATATATGATATTTTATTTTTGATGAGAAAATAGTGCCCTCGGCTGGGAGTCGAACCCGGTCTCTCGCGTAACAGGCACAGTAAGCTATCCACTACGCCACCGAGCTCGCTTCCAAGCCGAGCCAATCTCTCTTCTTCACTGGTCCCTATATGGTGGATATTTTGTCCATTTCGTCTATTTTTAAATTAATTTAAGCATTTGGTGTTGGTTGCTACTAATTATAATTTTATATTAACCATTTGCACTCGAGGTCTCCGGAGCGGAGCCATTTAAAATATGTCTTCAAACTCGAGGGCTCCTCCATAGCGAAGACGATGCAAATAATTTTCAGTTTTTAACATATAAGGACATAAAAAAATCGTAAAAACTAACAAATAAAAACAAATTAATTTTTTATTGTACCTATGTGTTCTTGAAGCTTCACAAATACATATAATCTAAATTTCATTACAATTCCTCACTTGATTCTAAAAATTTACTGTATAATATTATGTTTTCAAGTTATATAAGGGGCGAATAAGTTGCGTCGAGTTGCCGGTAGGTAACGTCCGACACGGTGCCGATTGCCAAGTGTTAATTTTAAATATTTGATTTTCAAAGAGACAAAATTTGCCTCGGCCGGTAATCGAACCCGGGTCTACCTGGTAACATGTGCGGTACGCTATATATATATTCCTTAAATTATTTCTCTTGTCTTGACGACCTGAATATTCTTATTATAATTTGTATAGAATTCATATTTTTATAGGAAGAGAAATGGGTTGGCCTTGGCTGTGACTCGAACCCAGAATTTCCATATCACAAGTACGGCGCTCTCGCCACTTGAGCCACCAGGTACATGCCCGGTCATGTCGATCTATTCTCTTTTTTCAACCCGTTTCCTACCGATCTCACATATTCTGCAAATTATACATGGGGGGGGGGACTATTTATTCAATTACTAATGTTACTTGAAGATTATCAATTATTTAAAAAAAATATATATATAAATATAAATATATATAATAAAGGAAAGTAATTTGGATCTTCGTCTCTACTAATGTTTATTATATTTTGTACATTACAAACGTTTCGACCTCCAGGGCCGTCTTCAGTGTCTAAAAATTACATAAATTAATGTTTGGTTAGTCAACTTTTTACAAATTAATAAAAGATATGTATAAAAAGGAGATATTACTTCTTTGATTACTGCATCATCCAATCATATTACTGCCTTCCCAGTAGTTAACCCTAAACGTAAGGATGTATATATGTATTGAAAGTATAATCACTGTCAACTTAAACATATTTACAAGCAGGCCGTACAGACACAAATAATTTACATCATGCATATGCAGAAATATTACAAAAAATAAAATAAGATAGGAGTGATCACTAATGTGATATTGAAATAAGCAAATTAAAAATACTAAATTATGGTTTTCATTGTTATATTGAATATTTTAATTTTCGTTGTTAAAGTAGAAATTTATGATTAACCTACATGTGCTTGTGTTGTGTGTGGGGATAGATATATTTAATTTCATATGGTTTTTAATTTTTGCATAAAGTTAGTTATTAATTGCTATTTATTAATTTTTAATATTTATTAGTAATCTATTGGAAGTTATCTATTATATGTTTTAAATTAACTAGTATGGTAGCTATTTTTATAATGCTTGGTTTGTTTCGACAATTCATGTATATTATGGAATGTTGGCTGTATTGTTTAGACTCACACTTAATAACACTGGCCTACATCGTCGTAATAGAAAACACAGTCACTGGCCTGCTTGTAAATATGTTTAAGTTGACAGTGATTATACTTAGAATACATATATACATCCTTGTTAAACCTCTTTGGTACGTTTAGGGTTAACTACTGGGAAGGCAGTAATATGATTAGGATGATGCAGTAATTAAAGAAGTAATATCTCCTTTTTATACATATCTTTTATTAATTTGTAAAAAGTTGACTAACCAAACATTAATTTATGTAATTTTTAGACACTGAAGACGGCCCTGGAGGTCGAAACGTTTGTAATGTACAAAATATAATAAACATTAGTAGAGACGAAGATCCAAATTACTTTCCTTTATAATATCAAAGTCTCTAACCCCTATTTTAAATAAATTTGTAATATATATAATAGTTAACATCTTTAAGAAACTACTCTTATAGATTTTTTGCAATAAAAAAAGAGAATATATTTGAATTCAACACCCTCAAAAATATTGAAACACTTTGGGTAAACCATAAAGTTATTGGCACCCCATCTTTAACTCAAAGAAATAGGTAAACAAGTCCTAATTTTATAACAAGATAAACATGAGTCTAATGTTTGGAAGGTCCTCTAAGTCATCTATGAACTAAGACTTTAACAAACTAACCATAGGGAAGATTTCTTAATTAAATCCACAGGGTGCCAATAACTACATTTGGCACTTTTAGCAATAAGTATTGCCGTATTGTAAAACTATTGAACTTTTGACCCAAAAAAACTTCTTGAGTCTTTATGAGGATAGATAATGAGGAGCTATAGGAAGTTTATATTAGATTCCTTCATAAAAAGTATTTTTTTTTTAATTTCACCACAGAAATATAGTCTAAATTGTGCCAATAACTGTACAGTTTACCCTATATAATTTTTTTTTTTTTTTTTTTTTTTGTTTTAGCTGAATTCGAACCTGACGTTAGTTTTTGTGTATAAAAATCTACAAGGATAATTTTCTTGAATGTATAATATTTTTTTTTTTTTCCATTTCAATGACCTAACATAGAATCTACAGTACCGCTCTAATTTTTTTTTAATCTACATCAATACATAATTTGATGAAGAATAATGTCGATGTATTCTATAATGTATTCTATAATATATTCGATAATGTATTCTTTTAAAATATTAAGATACTTATGTATATTATTTTCCATCGTAAAACATATAAATATACTATTTATAGTATGTTTTTATATTTATAGGATAACGCTCATGAGCGTTATTCCATCCTATATTGCGGACTGTAGGCGCGTGGGTGTTTGAACAGAGGGCGGCGTGTCGGAACATAGCTATACATCGATTTATATCGATTTATGCAGATTTCCGAGTGTAATTATATCGACCTAATTGGAATCACTAGGCCAAAATCACATCGTCACAACCGTCCGCATTGACGCACTATAGAAAAGATCTTAAAGAAATATTATTCGGAGACATTTCTCATCGTTATTCATGAACAGAGACAATACCTACCTGGTCAAAAACTACATTTATAAATTGAAAACATCGCAAATATATCCTAACTTAAAACAAAACAAACGAAAAAAATATGATTGAAAAGAGTTCTAGACTTTTTGTTGAGACAGTTGGAACAAACTGTTCTATAGTACATGTTCGTGACTGTTTTAGAACAATCTACGCTATTCGGGAACCATCTAGATTAAATATAAGGAGCGATGGATTGGAGAGTTGGTCTTCCTCTGATGATCGAACCGTATGGTTGCTTGCATATTAATGTGTCTCTAAAAGTTTATACTTTTTGTAACCTTCTTAATAATATTAGTACTTATTTTTTTGTCTGCCGCATTATAATTCTTCGTTAATAAAAATTGTTTAAACCCACAATAATGTTACAATATATATATTTTACTTGAATAAAAGAAAGAACAACAAAAAAACGAAGAATAATAGGATTTAACAAAGCTGTAAAAAGGCATAGGTCATTATCTGAAGATGCGTAGATTTCACTTGCTAAAATTTCATTATTCAAATGTCATAAATACATAAAAGGTTTAGATAATGTGCAATCTGTGACAAATTAATTATTATTTATCATATTTATATCCTTTATTTAGCAGATTTATATTTTTAAAAAAAGTGGGGGGGGGGGTTATATTATCTTTTCTGTCAATTAAATACTTGCAGTTACATAGCCTCGATTATACATTCAAAATAATATCCTTTACCCGCTGTAATTATATCACATATGAGAATTGAACGATGTGGCAGAAGACTGTATGCGCCCGAGTCTCTGGCGCCTTTTCGCCGCTAAGGTCCGTTTTCTATAAACCTAGTTGATATATTTTGAAATTTGACCAGTGATATTTAAAGAAGAATAATTGCTCCAGATGTTTTATTTCAGGGCGTTTTTCGTTAATGATGGCCATTTAATCACAAATTAACTTGGAATTTTAACTTCTTAGCGAGTGACTTGAAAAAATTGATTTTAAAGGTATTTTATGTTTTCTATGCAAATTATTTTAGAACTTTTGTTTATTTATTCTGAATATAGAACTATCTAGCTTTAATAAAAGACCAGTTATGGCGAAATTAAGCATAATGGAAAAAATTTCAGTAATAAAAAAACTAATTAAAATCAAATTCGTCATTCCGCCATGTTTGAACGCCAGTTTGGGTTGGTGCGGCCACTTTTTTTTCTGGGAACATTGGCTTTTTCTTAATCTTTCTTGACAAGGAACACAACGATATGCAATTTATAGGGATGTGGAGGGTGGGGGTGCACTGTAGGGGGCTGGCCCACCGTGTATTACCTTCACTTTTTAAATAGTAGCCAGACAGGAGAACCTTTAATTGTTATTTTAAAAAATTATGAAAACAATTTCAAAGTGAGGGAATGAAAGGTGAGTGAGGTAATGAAAAATGTGTTGAGGTAGTACTAAACTTTGAGAATTGAAAGCGAAAACGCGTATATTTTAAAGAAATACAATCTTAAAAAACAATAGAAATACAATAAAAACAATTTCAAATTCAAAAATAGGAAATTCCAAACGCGTATTGCCAAAAGTATATTTTAAACTTGATTTTAGAGTTAGGTTAGGCTACAGTTACATACTTTTGGTCATAGTTTAGGAATCGTCACCTTTACATTCAAAAACATTCTCAAATTCTTTTGAGAATACAAAGAATGTAGTTATTCGCTCCCTCATTTAAGGATTTTTTGGAAAAATTATTTATTATTTCTTAATCACTGTAAGTAGGTTAAAATAAAAAAAAACTGCAGAATCGAAGCCTTGACCATAGTTTTTATTTGTTTCTAGTAACTAGCTCTCGTTTTAGTGGTTGAAAATGGACCGGACGTTTTCAGATAATTACCCGCATACATGACATAATAAATGATCAACAGGTCTGTAGTGAATCTGACCTCTTCCTGTATTGCATGGTTATTATAAAAATAAGACCAACATTATAACCAACGTTTTGGAAGTTTCTTTCATCTTCAGGGTTAACTTATTCGCAAATTTTAAAATTCTAAACAACTTTTCTATAAAAAGTTTTCTTTGACTCTACAAATATTCACCATTTTCTATATTATATAATCTTCATTATTCATAAATTTGCATGTTTTATTAGGAAGAATGGTATATTATTATCAACAGGTATATAGTGAATCTGACCTCTTCCTGTATTACATGTTTATTATAAAAATAAGACCAACATTATAACCAACGTTTTGGAAGTTTCTTTCATCTTCAGGGTTAACTTATTCGCAAATTTTAAAATTCTAACCAACGTTTCTATAAAAAATGTCTTATGACTCCACAAATATTCACCATGTCCCATATAATATAATCTTCATTAATAATATGTTGAAGCATTTTTTATTAGGAAGAGTGATATATTATTGTCAACAGGTCTGTAGCGAATCTGACCTCTTCCTATATTACATGTTTATTATAGAAATAAGAACAACATTATAGCCATCGTTTTTGAGGTTCTTCCATCTAACAAATTTCTTTTGCCTCCAAAAATATGCTATTCACCAACTTCCATATTATATAATCTTCATTATCATTATATTTGTATATTTTACTAGAAAGAATGATACATTATTATCAACAGGTATGAGGTGAATATGAACTTTACTAAACTATTCTAATGATTCTGAACTTCCAGTATTAAATGATGATTATCATGATAAAAACATGAATCAGAATATAATATAGAAGATCAAATAATATAGAACAAGAATAAGGTAAATATCGTATTTGTAGAGGCAGAAACATTTTTTTGTTAGATTAGAATTTTAAAACATGAGAATGAATTAACCCTGAAGATGGTAGAAGCTTCCGAAACGTTAGATGTAATGTTGGGCTTTTTTTTGCAATAAACAGGTAAAAATTCCTAGGGCCACCGCTGGGCGCGAACCTGTGACCTTTAGTATTGTAGGTTGCCATGCTATACCACGGGTGACCCATAATTTTATGAAGTTATCTCCATTGAAATCTCAAAGTTAACACAAAACCAGTAGTTTTCTAAGAAAATGCCATGTGCTTACAATTTGTTTTATGTTGGGTAAAGAGCGACTGCTGATAACTCACGAGGTGGGGCAAAATGGCGACCATTCAAATTAGATTACTGGCTCTGTACGCGGCATTATAAATATTTGCGACGTGATTAGTTCTATTTGTAACAGTACGGGATGAAAATAATAAAAACATTTGATAAAATAAAAAAAAACACTCTATTCAAATAAAAATAACAGAACGAATAATGAAAATAAAGAAACTTCTGTTGATAAAATAAATAAACCACTTGAAAATATAATTATGCAGTTTTTTTAGCAAGTCACAGTATCCCAAACACGTAATCAACACACACTCTGGGAGAGGTTATATGTCTGGTTACCCGCAGTGTAGCCAGGTATAAATACATTTATATAATCTGTGGCAACAGTGACAAAGGCAGGTTTCTATTAGAAGTAGATGCTGCTACAATTACAATCAACTGGAAAAGACTATAATGTTTATTTCAAAAGCGGTCATTTCACCGCCATAGGTAGAAATAGGTATAAATAATTTGTCGGTAGGTTTAGTGTTAAAGTTCTATTGTATTGCGGGGGGGGGGGGGGAGGAGGGTAATTATTATAAATGGTGCAGGGGTCTAGTCGACCTAAGGCCACTGTCAATACCCAATTCCTCTCATTCTGACATCTAAACGTTTTTACAACACAGAAAATATACAATGAATGTTTACAATCCATTTACATGATATTTATTAAAGCGCAATATCGGATCTAATATAACATGGAATCCATTTATATAGGAATATTTGTTTGTTTTTAATAGTTTCAACGATTCGGATAAAATAAACAAGGCAAAAAAATAAAATATTTCAAGCCACTTCAATTCGCTTCAGTCCTTAGGAACTATATAACATGGCCGATTATTGCAACATAGAGATCGTTTTTAAGAAGATGTATATTTTTTCCCAAATTGTAGGAACATTCCCCCTTTCATTAAAAGATGAAAATTTTAGAGTATGTTATATTCAATTTATTTATTCAATTGCCTTGTTTGTTCTCTATGGAAACGAAATATGCGGTAAACTCTTCTACGACACTCGACACAGGGAAGTTTTACCTTTTTTGTTACATGCTTCGAATATTCTAATGGCCATTTTGCCTTTGACCAATTTGATTTGTTTGTCAATCAAAAAAAAGGAAATGAATAATTTTATTCGTTTATTGTTTTCCGTGCAAAACAGATGTGCAGCGAAGCTGATTGTATCAAACAGTTTTAAGATTTTCTATTTAATTTTAACATTTATAGATTTATTTTTCAACATTTTAGTAAGAAAAGTTTTGTATTATGAAAGGATGGATACTGCCTGGACATTCATCGCTGTGATGGGTTTCCGGTTCGTTCCTGTTTTAGCAATTGTTGACCAATTCGCGAGTGCATTAGATGTTGTAAGGATGATTTTGAATGAAACTTGCAACCGATTCAACGCAGAGCACGTAGAAGAGCACATAGAAGATGTTGAACTGTTGCGAGATGCTTGCAGCCTGCTCAATTCTTGCTACGCCTCACAGATACTCCTCTTTCTTACGACAGTTGTAATCTACGATGTGACGACAATATATATACTTGCAATGTTCCCTTCAAGCCAGTTGATTATATTAATGTCAGCTTTTAACGGATTGGTCTTCCTAACATCTTCAACGTTACGTTTGACGACTAGTTGTTGGAGAATATCGAAACAGGTAATTTTGTGCCTAAAATATTGTGCTATCTTTTGCAAGATTTTATTCTATATTAAATTACGCGTAGGGAAGAGCGGGGTTGGTTGGCAACAGTTTTCACTTTTTTTATCGTTGAGTCGTTCCTGTTAATATAATCCCAATGGGGCTGATACCACTGTAAACTCCAAGTATTCGAGTACTTCAAGTACTTTTTTCAAAACATAATATTTAATACAAAGATCAAAAATCACAATACAATATTTTGATAGAAAATAATTCATATTATTTATTTGCCTTCGTTTTACTATTGTTTTGTATTTACTTTCAAGTTGGCATTTTAATTCATCTGTTGCAACTGAAGGGGGCATTTTACTTAATAACTTTTGTGTCATTTGTCTGTTGTCTCATTTTCATGTGTTTTTTTTTATTATTATTTAAAACGGTTGTAACGATTTTGATAAAACTGGGCATTTGATGTACTTATAAGCCCGAGATAAGACTGCAAAACTTTTATCAAAATTGATTAACCGGAGGCGGCACTTTATTTCATAACTTTTTTTTCCTATTTTTATGTTTTTTTTTATTTTCTCAAAAAAAGCTTTAACGATTTTGATTAAACTCGGCATGTTTAATGAGAATTAAGTATTCTTTAATATCAGGTTAGCTTGAGGGGTTCTGATGTTCTGAGGGGGCATAAATGAGGAAGGAGGGTAAGTCGAAAGGTTGGACCTAATAAAGCCAAGGCCCTTCTTAACTGAAAAAACGCGATGGGAATTCGCTAAAATTACGGTGGAAATAGTCACTACGTACTAGTCACTATCAACTAGTACTATCACTAGTCACTATCAATAAATGAAATAGTCACGCCTTTAAGTAAAAGCTTTACTGATCCGCTTATAATAATTATTAAGGAATTATGTCGTTATGTTCGTAAATCGTAATCTCCGTAAAAAAAGTATTTTATCAATAAAATATGAATACGGGCATGGTATTGAAAGTAAAAGGTGTTTAAGGGTATATCAGCTTCTTAATATCCTAAACCACTTTAGAATTGAGTGTTAGTGATTGATATTTCAATCTACTGATATGTTCAAATTTTTTTCAAAAGTTTCTTTAATTTTGTCTTAAGAAATTTTATCTTTTTGCTTTACTTTCTTTGGTTTCAGAATGAAGAATTCAACCACTTACTCTACCGAATGGTAATCAACGACGATTCGATGGAACTTGTAAAAAATGTTAGTTTCGTAAAATAATAAAATGCTTAAATCTAGAGTTACTTTAATAAAAAAAAAACTTTTAATTTCCAGAACCGCATCAATTCTTACTTTAAAGCGAATACGAATTTAGAATTTTCTACTTTTGGGCTTTTTAATTTGGACAATGCACTCTTCTGTTCTGTGAGTACCTAGACTATATTTTATGTGTCTAAAATTTTATTACGTTTTTTTAAAGGAGGAATCTCTTCCATGTTTATATTGATTTTATTCTCCCAACGTTTCGGGGTTTAGGCTCATCTTCTGGGGATATCTGCTGAACATTTTTAATATCCCACCAACCGTTTGTCTGTACATAATAATTGTTTTATGTGAAATAAATAGGGGGAGGTTTGGCACAATGAAACACAAAAGTTTTTTTACGCATAGGCATGAGACTTTATTTTCAATTTTTTTATTTTTTTCATGTTACCTTAGGATCTAATCTATGTAAGAAATGCTTAAACATTTTTTTATGCATTTTCTCTGACCGGGAGCAGCTATTTTCCAGAAAAATAATTTTGTTTCATTGTGCCTCATGCCCGGGGTACAATGAAACAGCTGAAAAAAACAACACCATTATTAAAAAAAAACTTTATTCGGCTTCAAATCGATTTTTTGTTCTTCTGCTTTATGATAGCCACGAAATTTTCCAGGAAAGAGAAAAGTTTGACTTCGGAAGAAAGTTGTCATAAATTAATACAGTTTTTTTGATATTTCGCACCAATCTGTAAGAAAATGAAAAAAAAAAACCGACTGCTTATTGCATAATGAAAAAAACATGTGGCACGATGAAACACTCGTGGGACTCCATGAAACGTTTCATTGTACCCCGATCGCCCTCGTTTCAAGGTGTGTGTGTGTGTGTGTGTGTATGATTTAATTTCTTAACCTGTGAAATTTTTGTTTCAGATGCTTTCCGTCATCACTACATGCACGCTACTTATGGTGCAATTTGGAAATTTAAATTAGATAATACTGTCTTTAGAGATGGCGCTCAGTTCAAAATTTCATTATGCAATTAACTTTCTGGCATGAAAAAAAACAAACTAAAAACTAATAAAAGATAAGATCTGGCTTATCCTGATCTAGGATAAGTAATACCATGAGAATTGTAATATAAATTTTAGTACTTATTTATTACATGGCCGGATATAACTATTATACGCCATCTTCTTAGTAACCTGAGCTGATACATTTTAATAACTTAAAAAAAAAAAGAAGAGGGTAATAAAAAAATAAAAGTTAAAAATAGCATTAAATGTGCCCTATTCAACAGTATGAAGCAACAATAACAAAATGAAAACAATATAAACCAATAAAATACCGCCTAGAAAAATAACTTAAACTAAAAATATACTTGAATAATTCAAACTAACAACCAAAAAAAAAAAAAAAAAAAAGGTACAATAAACAACAAGAAAACTGTAATGGAAACAGAAATCATCCTCAAAAGATTACACAGTAAATGCAAATAGATGCAGACATGCAATAGTAAATGATGGGTAACCTACAGGAAGTAACTCTAAGCTTCGTTCTTTATATGTATATGTTACCTCTTTTGAGTAACTTATAAGCCATGGGGTAAACAATTAAGAAAAAAAGATACTTTCACAATTGTTTATTTGGAAAATAATAAATAATAAAAATAACAAAAATGACTAATAACTATTAAATACTATTGCTTTAAACTAAAAGAGAAAAATAATAACTAATTGATACTTTGTGAAATAAAATGTTACCTCGCATGCGAAAAGAACATAAAAAATAAATCTTCTGCTTCTTTAAAATAGCGGACCAGATATGATTACGAATTAGAGAACGCAGATCTAATTGGTCAAGTTTTATTTTGCATATTTGATGATAACTGCATATATTTGCATATTTTGATGATTTAATCAATATATATTACAAAGCAAAGTGTACAATGTGCGTGCCGAAAAGGCTCAAAAACGACTACACGTACCATCAAGTATGTTATGTCGTCGTATTGCCCTATTGACCCTAACGATGAAGAAGGTTTCAGTTTTCATTTTAAGTGTGTAATGTTGAAGGGACAAGGGCTGTAATTTTAAGCCTCTCGCTATATGTAATTAGACGCTCTAATAAGCCCAGGCGAGTTAATGAATGAAAAAATTTAGTTCGACATTTGGAAGCCAGGAGCGCTAGCTGGATTAGAGCTAAACTCAAATCATAAGGTTATCGTTCATTAGTTCGGTTTGTTATGGTTTTAGCTTCAGCTGTTTTCTTTAAATTACACGAGATTATGTATAAATAATTATTTTTCCCTTTTTATTTCTAAATATGGTCATTACATCTCTGCAATGAAATGAAATTAAAAATAAGCGAATTAAGTTTTATAGAAGAGGAAAGAATTGGTCGAAACATTGCCTTTAATCAATATAAAATATAAGAGTACATTTACAACAACAAAAAAATTGCTTATTAGTGTAGTGATCGAATAAAAACTAACACTGAATAAAATAGATAACCTATAGATAATATGAATAAAAGATATAACCTATAGTTCTGTTCTGTTCGTAAATTTTCAACCGAATTCGAAAAAGGAGAAGTTACTCAACTTGATAAGGATGCGGTATCGTCATGAGAATGGTCTCAATGGAATCAGAGCATAGAAACAATACAAAATGGTACATAACAGGACATATTTGCTGCCAAATAATTTTTCTTAATCTAGAAAAGGGAAGAAAACGCATTGAGAGAACCGCATTAATAGACTCTCTTATACCCAAACCATATATGGGCGGACTCTGAGGTTTCGAAACTTACTACTAATACTAAATTGAAGTTTCAGGATGGTACAAATTTTGTTTTAACCATAATTAATTTTGGTCTATTTTTCTGTACTATTACATTAAAGTTATTCTTTCATTCCACCTATTCCACAACTCCCTGAGCGAAGCCGGGCCCCACAGCTAGTAAAGTATAAATTTATTTTGGTTAGATGATAGTTGACCGGATATAGAATTAGGTAGAGAATAGTCCGGGGAGGCGGTCAATAAAATACAAAATAGTGTAAAACTATTTTATTGTTGCCGACGTTTCGACCCAACTATGCAGGTCTTCGTCAGGGCTAAATAAACAAGACAGAGACAACAATATGAGTAATTAGCACAAAGAATATGAACTGAAAGATAAAATATAAAAATATAAAAAAAAAAGAATATGAACTGACATTATAAGTTATAAATGACTGTGAACTTAAGGTTAAGCATATAATTTATAACACATGGTTGTAATATGGCTATTGACACTGATACTGTTAACACAGATGCCGTTGATACTGATAGTATAGGTGGTGTGATAAGATGAGGTAAGGTACATAATAGTGGATATGTTATGAGAATGGCGTACTATGGGTAGAAATGGTGGCAAAATGGGGCAGATTAGAAGAGGGATTAATATATGATGGATTATAATTATAGTAAATAGAGGAGCTTACCTTATGACAGGGATGGATGTCTCGGCCAAAGTGAGGGTCAGAGCAGGGTACACTTTAGTCGGAGTGGGAGAATGTCAGAAAAAAAAAGGGGTTGCGGAAGGCGGGTTAGGATTGTTTACATACGCTAACTTTACACAAATAAATAACATTAGTTACAGGAGTAAATAGTGGCATTTTTAAACAGTATAACAAAATTGAGGACACTTATAACTAGCTGACTATATATGTATGTAATTAATATTATGTGAAAAACATTAAAATAGGATGAAATAAAAATTAGAATAAAAAATACAGTACTGTTGATATAAATAGGCTATTTCTGTATTTGATAGGAACATATTAATTATCTACGTGGCCTTAAGTGTTAGAAATGTATAATTGTGGAACTTGACATTTATTTATAGGTTCAGTACAAATACTAGTTGTTATTTCATATAGTAATTTGTTCATTCTATTAAATGAGTAGTAGTAGATGTGTTACATTACATGAATTGATATGGTTCTATTACATAAAATAGGTACATAATATGAATAGGTGGATGTGTTAAGTGAGGAGTGAGAAGGGGAGGTTATACAACAAATACAGAAAAGAATTTATATGTTTATGTAATCTATCCGTGCTAAACGTCGGCAACAATAAAATAGTTTTACACTATTTTGTATTTTATTGACCGCCTCCCCGGACTATTCTCTACCTAATTCTATATCCGGTCAACTATCATCTAACCAATATGAAACCTAAAACACGGGGCCAAAAACAAGATACTGACCCAGCAACCCTTCGGCGCAGCACCAGAATCCACAACAAAATAACTCCATCCCAATCTCTATCTTCGCTTCATCGCAGCTCTTCACCACCATCATCATCACCACAGATACCATATCTGCTCGGCACTTCTACCTCTACTACTACCCCAGCACCCCCAATCCACAGTAATTCTACAGCCCCACAAACTCATGTTACTTTTTCGTCTCTAAAACATACGTTTCCACATCACAAATCAAAATTCAACACCTTAACCAACCTCCACAAACGCCTCATCATTACCTCGGAGCAACACATCTTCCTCTTAAAATGCAGATCTAACAACATCTTCCCTAAAGGCATCGACCAACGTTTTCTTAACCTCCGCACACTCCCACCACTCCAAAAAAAACTCACACAATCCATAAATTGTTTTAAAAAATCATTATTAAATTTAAAAATCAGAGAGGTTATACAACATGTCACGCTCCTAAAAACTAAAATTTCCGCCCTCAACACCCTTTTAACTACCGCCATCGGCGAAGAAAACATGTCAAAACTCCACACCAACATCACTCATATCTGTACTTCCATCCGGCAACATAAAAAACGTTCCCTCATTTCTAAATTCAACGAAATCTATCAAACATCCCTAAAACACAAAATTCACCCCACTGGCAACGAGAAATGGGTCCATAACATCTCCTCTACCACCATACCCTCCGAAATAACCAATATTCTAAGCCTTGGACCAAAATTTTCACTTCCGACCTCCAACTGCTCCCACCTCATTCCCTCTCTCATCACAGACTTAGAATATATCTACAGAGATGACTCCTTTGGAATTACCGATGAGGAAAAAGAAGTATCACGGATCCGTACCAATAATATGGTTTCCAATCACCTCCAACACCCACCTTCACGCCCTTCCCTCTTTTCCCCTCTATTCTTCAAAGAATTATCCCTAACCAGGTCCTTCCTAAAATCCAATGACCATCTTATTGTTACGAACGCGGATAAAGGTAATTCCACTGTAGTCATGGACAAAGACGAATACATAGATAAAATCCATAGACTTCTCTCCGACAGATCCACCTACATTCCCTCCACCCGCGATCCGACCCGCTCCCTTACGGCCAAATTCAATAAACACCTCAAAAACCTCCTCGAGGCCCAACAAATTAACCGTCATACATACTACAACCTGATATCCTATAATTCCGTACCACCCCGCCTATACGGACTACCCAAAATCCACAAACCAGGAAATCCCCTACGCCCCATCATCTCCAACATTAATGCCCCTTCATCAAAACTCAGTAAATTTCTTCTTCCCTCCCTTCAAAAACTCAGCCACAACAACAATTATGATATCCACAATTCCTTCCACCTCAGAGAACAACTACTATCACTCCATATTCCTGACAATTTCATCCTTGCCTCCTTCGATGCTGAAAGTCTCTTCACTAATATCCCCATCGACATAGCCCTCAATATCGTCCAACACAACTGGTCCACTATACAACCTCATACCTCCCTCAACCTCACCTCATATCTAGAGTCCCTTGAACTGTGCTGTAAATCTGGATACCTCTCTTTCCAAAACCAATTTCACGATCAAATTTCCGGCCTTGCAATGGGCAACTCCCTAGCTCCTGATATCTCCAACATAGTACTGAACGACCTACTTGACAAAATTACCCCTCTGTTTCACAATGATATCATTTTCATCAAAAAGTATGTTGACGACCTCCTCCTGGTCCTCAACCCCGAAAAAATCCCCGAAATCCTGTCATCTTTCAATACCTACCAGCACCGACTCCGATTCACAGTTGAAAAAGAAACCAACCACCAACTCCCTTTCCTCGAGCTCCTCATCATAAGAAATACCGATGGCACCCTTACAACAGACTGGTACACCAAACCTACATATTCAGGTAGACTCATCAACTTCCACTCACAACACCCCTATCATCACAAACTCAATGTGGCAAAGAACTTAATTCACCGATCCCTTTCTTTGTCTGACCCACAATACCATCCCAGCAATATAAAATGCATAACTGATATACTGATAACCAACAATTACCCATCGAGACTTATAACCAAACTCATCAATACATACAAAAACAGAAACAATTCTAGTATCATGACCCCTACCCCCTTACCTAGCACAGCCTCTCCCCTCTTATATAGGTCTCTCCCCTATATCCCTACACTCACAGACAAAATACAAAAATCTTTAACAACCTCAATCCCTTCCCTACGTTGCGGCCTTAAGCCGCTCAATAAACTTTCCCACCTGTTTTCCACCCTTAAAGATCCCATTCCAATGCAATACCAATCCAATATTGTCTACCGTATCCCATGTTCAACCACTAATTGTAATTCAGCCTATATCGGAGAAACCAAAAATCACCTCAAAACTCGCATTTCCCAACATAAATATTCCATAACGTCCCGTAACCTTTCCGCATCCAAACTCTCAGAACACGCCTTAAGCCTTAACCATTCCTTCGATTTTGATAAAACCTCTATCCTCGCTACAGTTCCTAACCATGAAAAAAGACTTATATCCGAATCCATATACATTCATCTCGAACCAAACCCCGTCAACCACAAGATAGACAAGAACTGTATCTCACTTACTTACAGACACATTTTAAACCTTATCAAACAACAATAACCTATAATATCCCTCCGCCACCATTTCTTGACACATAACACGGATAGATTACATAAACATATAAATTCTTTTCTGTATTTGTTGTATAATCTCCCCTTCTCACTCCTCACTTAACACATCCACCTGTTCATATTATATACCTATTTTATGTAATAGAACCATATCAATTCATGTAATGTAACACATCTACTACTACTCATTTAATAGAATGAACAAATTACTATATGAAATAACAACTAGTATTTGTACTGAACCTATAAATAAATGTCAAGTTCCACAATTATACATTTCTAACACTTAAGGCCACGTAGATAATTAATATGTTCCTATCAAATACAGAAATAGCCTATTTATATCAACAGTACTGTATTTTTTATTCTAATTTTTATTTCATCCTATTTTAATGTTTTTCACATAATATTAATTACATACATATATAGTCAGCTAGTTATAAGTGTCCTCAATTTTGTTATACTGTTTAAAAATGCCACTATTTACTCCTGTAACTAATGTTATTTATTTGTGTAAAGTTAGCGTATGTAAACAATCCTAACCCGCCTTCCGCAACCCCTTTTTTTTTTCTGACATTCTCCCACTCCGACTAAAGTGTACCCTGCTCTGACCCTCACTTTGGCCGAGACATCCATCCCTGTCATAAGGTAAGCTCCTCTATTTACTATAATTATAATCCATCATATATTAATCCCTCTTCTAATCTGCCCCATTTTGCCACCATTTCTACCCATAGTACGCCATTCTCATAACATATCCACTATTATGTACCTTACCTCATCTTATCACACCACCTATACTATCAGTATCAACGGCATCAGTGTTAACAGTATCAGTGTCAATAGCCATATTACAACCATGTGTTATAAATTATATGCTTAACCTTAAGTTCACAGTCATTTATAACTTATAATGTCAGTTCATATTCTTTTTTTTTTTATATTTTTATATTTTATCTTTCAGTTCATATTCTTTGTCCTAATTACTCATATTGTTGTCTCTGTCTTGTTTATTTAGCCCTGACGAAGACCTGCATAGTTGGGTCGAAACGTCGGCAACAATAAAATAGTTTTACACTATTTTGTATTTTATTGACCGCCTCCCCGGACTATTCTCTATATAAATTTATTTATGCAAAATTTTTGGACTTTTCAACCACCTGGTCGGTTTCACCCTATATCTAATAAACAATACATTAAGAAATATAATAGTAATATCCAGCGTGGGAGCTAAGATCCCAATTTCGATCGGGGTAATTCGCCCTAAATAATTCTTCTTCTTCGAATTAATGATTACAAGGATTCCCGACTTACCAACTCCCTTTTTAGTAAATAAAAATATAAGTCGCACCCCAGTCCATGTTAAAGAAGATTTGAAAAAAAAAAAAAAAAAAAAAGATGATTTATGAAAAAAATCAGGAAAATATAAATAAAATTTTAGACGGGGATAATTTAATTGTTTTCAACGACTTGAACAACGACCCAATAATTTTAGGCGCTTATATACTTGCTCCAATCACATATATTTATGTCGAAAGATCATTTTCGAATTATAAAAATATTTCAAACGACAGGAGGTTAGGATCCACAGAAATAAAAAAAAAACCTGTACCATTACAACCTATAATGTACAGTAATGTGTAAGGAATTACTGTAACTTGGTGAGCGGTAGTGCAAGGAGGTGATTTGACCGTGATCCCGCTCAACTGTTAGCTTTTGTCCCCTTAATTTTTCAATTAAGAATACATTTAGAAATGCTTTTAATAATTAAGTATAAGAATGCCCAAATTTAGTATAAGAGTGACCAAATGTAGATATGCATTTTATAATTAATTTTATTAATTAAGTATTTTACTTGTTTTATACATTTTTAATTGATTGTTAATTTAGTTATCTTTATTCGTTTATAATTCTAGTTAACTAATAAGTTAGAATTATTTTTACTTTTTAGTTTTAAATGCGTTTAATTTTGTTATAGAAAATACTTATATGTTTGATCAAGATTAAAAAAAAAAATTATTTTTGTTTCATTTCTAATCCCCCTACACTCCCTATCCTATGAAATATTTTATACACAATAGTATCTTTGAATATTACAGTTATTTAACAGCATATTTTTAGTTTTTATGCAGCATATTTTATAGTTTTATACTGCATATTACACGTCATATTTTGAAGCTTTTTACTGCATAAAAATCCGGGCTCTGATCATAAGTTACCGAAAATGGAAATAAAAAGATGCTCCATGAATATTAGGAATCCCGATTTGAATACTTTCTGGTCTGCTGAAATCTCGATCAAATATTTAGATGGTCGGCACAGAAAATATAAAAAATACGCGTCAAAGTAAGAATAGCGTCCAGGAAAACGAGGTGAGTGAATCACATTTCACATTGAATTGGATTTAATTAAAACCCTTGCTCAAAAATGAAACTATATCACGTACTTAACATTATTTTTTTTTTTTTTTAAATCAATATTCTTATTTGTATATGTATAAATTTATATCTTCTTTGTATTTAGCCCGATTTCTACTTATAACGAATTAAATATGTTTACAAATATAAGAGAATTTTCCTTTAAAACTATACCTTCAATTTCTCATTTTTCTATGAATCCATTGAATTTTATGTCGACCCGATTGCAAAGGATTAAGCGAAAGCAAATTGTACTATTATAGAGAAAGCTCGACAAACTGTAATTCGATACCAAAGTAAATATTGAATATCTTTATGAATCTTTTAAAATCATCAATTTTAAAATCAAAATTATGAGGGGTCACCTGTGGTATGTATAGAAACCTACAATACTAAAGGTCGCGGGTTCGCGTCCCGAGGTGGCCCTAGGATTTTTTGGAGTAAAAATATCCTTGTTTATGCCGTCCCTCGGATAGGGCGTAAAATGGATGTCCCGAGCCTCTACGATGTCAGGTACAAGTTAAAGATCCCAATCCTAATTATACCTGGATAGGCAAAATTTAGGACTCCCGCTGTAGCATCGTCCGATTAGCCTTAGTGGCCTTAGCCTTAAACAAACAACAACAAAATCAAAATCTTACTATTATTAAAACTGAATTTTTAAGCTCAGTTTATTTCAGTAGACTCAAAGGTACTTTGAAGTCCTTAAAAGATTAAAACTTTTTAATGTGATATACATATCAAATGTGCCGAGGTAAACTGAATAATAAAAATTGACCGATAAGTTTCTCGTCGATCAGTTATAGCAACGAGAGTAGATTTTTTAATAATTTACTCTCACTTAACATATCAACAAATAATGGGCAATTCCACGTGAAATCAACACAGAAATATATCATTTTGAACCTCACCATTTCAGATTTTCTTGAAATTTGGTATATGTGTACTACTTGTATCCACTAGAACATTTGTGAAATATTACTGAGATATGTCAACCCGTTTTTGAATTATTGGTCTCAAAAATAGGTCCAGAAACATAAAAAATCATGATTAAAAATAGCTGTAGATGTTTTCCAAATTTAACTAGGGCTATGGGATTGGTGTCGTTTAACAGCACATTCCATGCCGTTTCATATGATACACAGTAATATATAGGGTGGTACTAAAGACATTTTCTTAAACCGTACTTAAAATTTTAATTTCAATTATCTCGAAAAGGGTATGTTTTAGAATTATTATATTTTAAAAAGTGGGATCAAACTTTCTTCATTACTAAAAAAATTAAAAAATAGTGATGAAATTCTATAAATCTAGCTTTTTATGATTAAAAATAGCTGCAGATGTTTTCCAAATTTGACTAGGGCTATGGGATTGGTGTTTAACAGCACATTCCATGCCGTTTCATATGATACACAGTAATATATAGGGTGGTACTAAAGACATTTTCTTAAACCGTACTTAAAATTTTAATTTCAATTATCTCGAAAAGGGTATGTTTTAGAATTATTATATTTTAAAAAGTGGGATCAAACTTCTTCATTACTAAAAAAATTAAAAAATAGTGATGAAATTCTATAAATCTAGCTTTTTATGATTAAAAATAGCTGCAGATGTTTTCCAAATTTGACTAGGATTATTTGATTGGTGTCGTTTAACAGCGTATTCCATGCCATTTCATCATTTATAAAAAAATGTTTAGGTAGATGGTAAAGAATTTTTCTTAAAACCAAGATTAAAATTTTAATTTCAATTTTCTCAAAAAAGGCATTTTTTTTTTTTAATTTTTATGTACATCTATTTTTTTTAAATAGGTCATACCGCCTATACCTACACAATGTTCCATATCATATGAAACGGCATGGAATGCGCTGTTAAACGACACCAATCTCATAGTCCTAGTCAAATTTGGAAAACATCTAAAGCGATTTTTAATCTTGATTTTTTCCGCTTCTGGACCAATTTTTGAGGGCTTTAGAGACCAATTTTTCAAAAACGGGTAGACATATCTCAGTAATATTTCACAATTGATCTAGTAGATACAAGTAGGTCACATATACCAAATTTCAAGAAAATCTGAAATAGTGAGGCTCAAGCCTTTGTTAAATTCACGTGGAATTTCTTCTTCCATGGACCCTTACATTCATTTCTTTTTCAAAAATTTAACAGAACTTACCGCTCAAAATGCCGGTCTTCGAAACTACGTACAAGCTAAGATCACAACAAAATATTCCCAACTGATCGAGCGAGAAGCAAGTGAGCAGCCAACCTTGTCATAACCTATTAAATTTTTATTGTCTAATCCATATTTATGATTCATTAATGTCAATTGATTAACACTGAACTGAACAACAAACTGAATCAAATTTTACCACAAAAAAAAAAAAAAAAAAGATCGGGCCGCAAGTTATATTTCATTGACAAATTTCACAAATATTACCGTCTGAAATGCAAATATATTTAAAATTCAACCAGAACTTCTTTTTGATCTTATAAATTAATTCTCATGCATTATTTTTATATACGTATGTTACTTTACATATACGGGGAGGTGGGGCACAGTGAAAAGTTTTCCCCTAGCACGCCACCTGATACTTTATTTTCAATTTTTTATTTTTTCTATGTTACCTTAGGATCTTGTTTGTCTGTTTGCTTAACGTCCATTTTTATGCTGCTTAGGCTAATCGGACAATGCTACAGTGGGAGTCCTAAATTTTTCCTATCCGGGTATAATTAGGATAGGAATCTTTAACGAGTACCTGACATCGTACAGGCTCGGGACTTCCATTTTTTCCTCGCATTAAAAAATCCTTGGGCCACCGCGGGACGCGAACCAGCTAGGTAGGTAGGTTGCCATGCTAACCACTACACCACAGGTGACCCCACCTTAGGATCTAATCTATGTAAGAAATGCGTTAAACATTATTTTACGCATCATGTCTGGCCGGGAGCAACTATTTACCAAAAAATAATTTTGTTTCATTGTGCCCCATGCCCGGGGTACAATGAATCAGCTGAAAAAACAACACCATAATTAACAAAAAAAACTTTAATCGGCTTCCAGTCGGCTTTTCGTTCTCCTGTTTTACGTTAGCCACGAAATTCTTCAGGAAAGAGGAAAGTTTGACTTTGGAAGAAAGTTTTATAAATTAATACAGTTTTTCTGGTGCTCCGCTCTCAATTTCGCACCAATCAGTAAGAAAATGAGAAGAAAAAAACCACTGTTTATTGTACAATGAAAAACATGCGGCACGATGAAACACTCGTGGGACTCTATGAAACTTTTCATTGTGCCCCGAACGCCCTTGTTTCTAGGAACCTTACGAACCATTTTGATATGTTTAACTTCTTACAATGAACGTGAAGAGGTAGGAAAGCCAAAGTCAGGCAAAACCTTGAAAAAGTTGTAAGAGCAGATTGAATAAAATAATTACTTATACCTAGAAACAAATATCCGTTCGACGAAAAAAATTTGTATTAGTAGTTATATTTGGCCGGTTGAGCAGGAGCACGAAGGAAATGACCTTGAGCGTGCCGTAGCAGAGCAATGTGTGACCTTGAGGGTCATTGACCGACCTTGTGAGGGCGAGGGGGGTGTTGTTCTAGGGTGAGGGGGGTGTCCTTGAGGTGTGTTATGAGGTTTCAAGGGGTCAACGGATGTGAGATGCCCAACATGGCAACGTTGGATTGTAGATGTGGCAATAGCGCTTTGTTTACATCGTGCTGTAGCAAGGCTATATGTGACCTTGATTTACTCAGCTGTTTCATTCATAATTTATCAATTGAATTCATTGATCAAGCTTAGTAAAAGCGCTCCCCACCACATACATAAGCCTCCGTCATAGTCCTAGTACTGATAAACCAGTTTACTGGTTCATCTGTTTCATTCAAGTTCATTCATAATTCATAAGAAAAACCGCTGCTACACAAAACCGCACTTCAGCAAGTCTGTCACGAATCAAGTCGAAAGGGGACAATAAGCTGACTTTAAAGCCACTCTTGCCGCTCGCTGTCTGACTTTTGGTTGCTCCAGAACTTTTGGTTCCCCAGTGCACCGACTGTTTCATTGTGCACCGTGTTTCATTCTGCCCCTCGACCCTATATTTATTTGAAGTTCAATATTTTCCTAGTTCGATTGGTAGATATTCGAGGGGCTAAAAGTTGAAGTAATAACCCCTAAAAACAATTGTTGGGACATTTAATTCATCCTCCAAAGATTTATTATAAAGTTATTTATAGTCTCTTAAAACATGTCAATTTATGTCTCAGTTATACATTAAAATAGGGAGTTGTTTTAAAGGCTTAATTTAAGGCCACCTCCCACTGTCCAATCCCAACTTCGCCGATTCTGCCTTCCAGAAATCCTCCCACCTCCGTCTCGACCTCCATCATGGAAGTTTCCCAGTCGGCACAGAACTTATTAATATTTTAGGTAATAGTACGCATCTAAGACTCGCAATTTTACGCGACCTTTTTTAACCCTTTGCACTCGAGGTCTCCGGACCGGAGCCCTTTAAAATTAATTTAAATTCACATCCTAAAAGAAATTCTGGAATAATTATAATTGTGTAAATATTAGTTTTGTTAAGTTTAAGGACCTAAGACGCGAGTTAAGTAATTTTTCAACCGAAGATTTTTCCGGATTTAGCCAAGCCTTAACTTCCTCTTTAATTTTTTTTTTTTTTTTTTTTTTTAGTTATAGTGTTTAGTTTTATACTTTTCGTTTCAGAAAAGGCAATTATTTAAAATTAAAATAACCAGATAAACAATATTGAAACACTACAAATATGTCACACCTAAGCGCACCGATAGTCACACCGAAGCTGGACTGAAGAGGGTTGAGGACAGCATTCCCTTCAAGGAACTCATTGGGAGTGGACAATTCTTTCGAGCGGTTTGGATATGTTAGACAGAATAGAGATGGGTCTATAGTCGGAGGCTAAGGTGGGAACTGGTGATTTGTTCAACGGACGGACTATCACTTCTATTTCGTAATACTATCATTATTGTAAAACCTAATATTCAAATTTTTCAACGGCTTCAAATGTTTTTTCTTCTATTTCACCTTTTTTGCAGGTTGCCTTAAATTTTTTCTTGTCCGTCTTCGTTTTCAGCTCATGTACTTTACCGGCTTTAATCAACGTTAAAGTATTTAGTTTTATGAATTCCGTTTCAGAAATGGTAATTATTTAAAATTTTAAAAAACTGATAAACAATTTTCTAAGATTATAAGGCGTATTTGAGACTCAACCATCCAAAAGGTAGTTGCCTTATAAGAATATTTGATGCCTGCTTTCAGAGGGTTCACGCTGCTGATTATTTTTCCGGTTTCTGAGTAGCATTTCCTTGAGTGAATTACATCCATAAAGAATTAAACTAAATATTCATATCATACCAATGCGTTGAACTTATTTTGATTAAATGAGAGAATTTCTAAACAAGTAAATTTCCAACAACTACGAATTCTGGTATCACAAAAAAATTACTATAAATCTGAACTTTTTTTATTTGTTCTTTCACTTTCTCGCCTTGTAGGCTATACGGGGTTACACGGGCCAGGGGATTGGGCGGGTGGGGTGATGCCGAAATTTTATAAATTTCCCCTGGCTCCAGGTTTTGAAATAAATCTAGAAATCTAAACCATCCATAGTTCCCAATCTAAGCTGTACGGTTCCATCAACAACTTCATTGAATAGTTGAAGATGTTGGCTACATCTTGTAGAACCCGATTAACTGGAACCAAAGAAATTAAAGATGAAATTCAGAATCAAAGGAAATGGGGAAAGTCATTGGCAGTTGTGATGACCCACACATAATTAATTGTTATTATATTATATTGTATGAGGGCTATAAATATTTTGTAATTAAATATTAATGATAATGATTATAATTATTGTAATTAGGTGCCCAAATAGATAATTGAATGTGTGAGTTTATATAAATATGGTAAATAATAAAATTGGGCCAAAATTCGTACTCTAAAGGCGGGTTCACACGAGGTAGTGAACAGGGCGAGAACACGACCAGTAATGCGCATGTCACACGACTTGCTTTCTTCCAGTAGGAGCTCACGACCTTATCTAGTTCACATGGTAAAGTGCCTTTGTTGGTCGTGCTTCTCTCGCACTTGTTCTCGTTATGGCAGAATATGAAGCCGCAAAAGTTGAATTGTAGCAATTTGAATTGTAGCCGGGTATCTGAGGCCCCAGAAAGCGCCCCCTATTCGGTTGAGGCAGTTTAGACTCAGAGCTACCCTATTTCTCAAGCACTCCAGCGACGATATATGACTGAGGCGGGCGTGCTCACTCCAACTAAATGGAGATTTCACGACCCGTCACTTCAAGGTCGTGCACTACCAACATTCCCACTATCACTAGTTCACACGTGGTAGTGATCACGACTGACTAGTCGGCAGGTAGTGCTCTCGCCCAATTCACGACCCCGTGTGAACCCGCCTTAAGACCTCCTTATCGTCCTAGTTCTGAGAAGGCCTTAGCCCAGCCTTGATGAGTCTTAGAATCTGCTGCCACTTGTGCCCTCCGGCCAAACCTCACTCCTTGTTCTATAGAAGGCCTGTATTATTTATAATAATTTGATATATTTGTTTATATGTATATATGTATATATTATTCACCAACAATAAATTACTTCCACTGCGTAATTCTGTGTTTTTGCTTGTCCCTATTGTTTGATATTACTAAGATCCACGGACCTTTATACTAACCCTATTAATTTAAATCAACAAGGGACATCGCACAGTCATATATTTGTTAAAGTGTTTAAGTGCGTGTAGGAACATACCCTTCAATAAATATTAAATATCCATATCATCTCGTACTACTTTAGTAAATATTTTTAAATATAAAATAAAAATATATTTTGTTACAGATGATCAAAATGATGGTGATGGTGGTATTGGTATTCACAATGTGCTGGCTCCCCTTCAACATATTAGTGGTAAGACTTGTTACTTTATAATAAATAATTTCATTATGGTATACTGAAGTTTATTATGGAACAGTGATGGATCATTGGTTTCATATGCCCAAAATTCAAGATTCAGGTCCATCTGTGCAGGAGGGATTGAATGAATTTTTTTTTTTAATTGTCTAGTATGAAAGATTAAGGTAGAACCTCGTTAATTCTGATCAACTAGGGACGGGGCCGATCCGAGTCATCTAAAATCCGGAGAATGATAAATATGGGAAATTCAATTTTGATGAACACCTCAGGGATCAATACTTGCCCCATTACTGAACATCACATACACCCACAACATACCACAAACATCAAACGCTCTTACGGCTACCTACGCAGATGACACAAGACCCGAAAATGCAACACAGGCTTCACTTGACTTACAACATCACTTACTACGATTACATGATTGGTTTAAACGTTGGAAGACTCAAATAAATCATCAAAAGTCTCAACGCATCACATTTACTCTACGAACAGAAACATGTCCACCTATCTACTTAAACAATATACCGATCCCAAAAATGGACAGAGTACAATACCTTTTTTTTTTCCTTCCATAGTAACCCAATGGGAGGGTCGTGTATTTCTAATTTTTACAGATTCCTTGCCGTTAGGCATACTACCTGCATAGATATTAATATTTTTTTTTCACAGTAATAGTAAACAATCTGTATGTTAAAGTTTTCTAACTAATCACAAAAACGAGTTTGACAAAAAAAACTTCTTCTTCTTCCTCTAACTCCTGTGTGCCGCTAAGCGTGGAATGCCGTCCCGGTCCAGCGAGCCCATTGGCCTCTGTCCCTTGCCATTCTTCTCATCTCCGGGATGGTTAGTCCTCTTGCTGCTCCCAGTTTCCCAAGGTAGTCGGAGTACAAACATCTGGGTCTGCCACGAGGAGGAAAACAGATTTAAATATCCTAATTTTAGCCTCTCTGCTAACTTCATGTTTCCCAATGACAGTTTTGGATATATGGTAGTACAGTCCATTGGTCTTCATCACCCGATTTAGTACCTCCTGGTCTATTTTGCCATCTTTGCTCATGACTGTCCCTAGATACGTGTGGGCGTTTGTTGTTTCTAGGAGTTCGCCATTACAGAATATCCTAGGCTACAAATCTTCTCTACCAACACTCATAGTTTTGCTTTTTGCCGGATTTATGCTCAAACCTCTTAGCCGGAGTTCCTCATTCCATTCGTTTAATGATGTTTGCAGAGCTTCCTGGGAATCCGCAATCAGTACTATGTCGTCTGCATAGATCATTGCCTGAGCAAGCACTGGTGTTAGATTCAGGTAATCCACCACAGCTCTCGGAGTTCTTCTTTTGCAGACCTCATCCATAAGAAGGACAAAGAGCAGAGGACTAAGGCTGTCCCCCTGCTTTACTCCTTTATAAAAGTGAAAAGATTGTGATGTTTGACCTTTAAGCCTCACTATGCCCTTTGGGTCCTGAAAAACTGCTTTGATGGCGCTCACTATATTTGTTGGCACTCTTCTTCTAATCAACGCGTCCCAAATCTCCTGCCTCTGAACTGAATCGAAGGCTGCCCTTAGGTCCAGAAATGCCAGGTACACTGCCTTGCCACGATCCCATGCTTTTTCTACGATCATTCTGAGGGAGAATATGTGGTCCTGGGTCTGTCTACCAGGTCTGAAGGCGGCTTGCTCCTCTTCCAGATCTTGTTCTACCAAATTCCTCAGTCTTTGTTCTAGTATTCTTATACCTTATATACTACTGAGGATAGACAAATCGGCCTATAGTTTCCACATTCACTTTGACTGCCCTTCTTGTGGTAAACGCTTAGAGTCCCAAACTCTTTGAAAAAGCATTTGGAGGTACTTCACCATTTCGCTCCCACCATATTTAATGAATTCTGGGGCTATACCATCTGGTCCTGGAGCTTTTCCTAGCTGGATTTTACCAACAGATAACGCCACCTCGTCTTCTTCAATTGCATCGTCCATGTCATCTGGGTATGCATCATCCGTTCTCCCTCTTCTTCGGCAGTCCCGGAAATTGCTGTTTCGACGTTCTTCCATGCAAAATTTTCTCTGAAAGAATTGCCTCCAGACTTCAAGTATTTCCTTTTCCTCCATCACCAGCCTCCCTTGTGTATCCTTAATGCTCCTCACAGGCTTTGACTTTTTTCCTCTCAGGGCCTTGGTGATGTGCCAGAACTTCCTTTCATTTTCCCTATAGTTTTGCTCTAGTTCTCGGCCAAACTCCTCCCAGGTCTTCATTTTCGCAGATTTGACTACTCTTTTGACCTGATTCCTGTTCCTAACATATTCTTCCCAGTGAACAAAAAAAAACAAAAAATAAAAGTTCAAAACACCACTGGGTGTGGTGGGAGTTAAGGTCCATTCTAGTTCTGCCGGATCTTCTGTCTTATCTTATCAATAGTTCCAGTTTATATTTTTCAAATAATTTGTTTTAGGGAGTAGGCCATGTGTCGCCCTTCATCATGATTGTTTTTATTAAGTGTCCTCTGTTGTGTTCGTGCAAGTGACAGTAGTATAAGATATGTTTAAAAGTTTGTGGAGTTTGTCCGTCACAGTCACAAGTGTTTGTAATACAGAGGCGGAACCGGTTCAAATAATGTTTTGTTTGTCCGTGTTCTGACAGTAATTGTGTTAGTTTGTAATTTGTGATTTTTGGTTTTTCATGATTTTGTTGTGTGATTTTCGGGATATATTTGTGTAAAGGTCGTCCTTTAATGATTTTGTTGAGTACAATACCTTGGACTGACATTTGATAGGAGAATGTCTAAAACTTCCACTCTTCAGACGACATTCCAAATTAAAAACAAGACAGAAATTAAACTTACGGAATACAAATATACGGCATTGCAAAACAATCACACCTGAACAGACTCCAAACCTTTCAGTCCAAGATACTATGACTAATTACCCAAACACTACTGTACATTAATAACAAGACTTTACGTACTGATTTACACGTTCCAACAGTCAATGGACACATACGGACGTACTACAAACGATTTCATGATAAGTTTAAGGAACATGCCAACAAATTAATAAAAGAAATGTCCGCAACTGGCATGCTAGGGAACAGCAGAAGACGATTGAAAAGGGTCTGGATTAGAGACCTACTTACGTAATGAATCAAGTACGTAAGTAAATTAAAGCCGCGGAAGGGACAGCAGACAGGTCAGCAAAGGAAGCAGCGATGATGACGAGCCCAGCACTGCAAATATATGAACCGAAAGACATAAAAGCATGGTTCAAGAAGAGAGTAAGGAGCAATTGGGAGTGGTGGGACCATGTGGTCTGAAGTCCTTCTCACTAATAAGATCAGGTCCGTTAAATCTACAACGAGAGAATGGATTAGCTCCCTTCGAGGGAACCGAAGAGAAGAGGTAGCACTGGCAAGGCTTCGGATAGGACATACGAACCTCACCCATGTTCACCTCATTACTAGGGAACGCCAGCCAGAGAGTGAAACCTGCAAAGCCCCTCTTACAGTTAAGCATATCATAGAAGATTGCAGAAGATATGAAGGCGAATTCACAAGGCTGAGTATACCACGTAGCATCTTGGAGGCATTGAAGGATTCACACAAAGCTGCAGATAGCATTGTAGAATTGTTAAGGAGATTTCCATCTTTGCAAAAATATAATAATAAATAATAAATACAAATATATAGTAGTACATATCCCGAAAGTAATAGCAGGATATACAATAAAAAATAATTTATTTTGGCACAGTAAAAATTCGAAAATCTATCACAAATTAAGAGGGAAGAACACTTTAAGTTACACCCATAGTCAAATATCTGAGCTATTACTGGCGATGCAAATTGATTTTAAAAGCATATATTAAATAGAGTTGCGTCAGCTAAATTTCATTTATAAATAATTTATTTTTTGAAGAGAAAAGATTTGGCTCCGCCGGGAGTCGAACCCGGGTCTCCTGCGTTACATGCGAGGATGCTAACCGCTATACCACAGAGCTCGGCTCAAGGCAGAGCAAATCCTTCCTCTTCACTGATACCTTCCTCTGTGGTGTAGCGGTTAGCATCCTCGCATGTAACGCAGGAGACCCGGGTTCGACTCCCGGCGGAGCCAAATCTTTTCTCTTCAAAAAATAAATTATTTAAAAATGATTTAAAATTGGTGGTCAGCCACAATTTAAGATTGGATTAATTAAATTTCATTTAATATAAAAATAATTAAATTTTCAACTAGGTGGCAACCATTATATTAACAACCTCAGGAAACAGAAATATATTAACATTATTGTCAGACTAAGAAGTGAATAATTGGGCTTAAATTACTCCATCCAGAGATCTGAAGAACAACTGTTCTGCTCAATGTGTAATTTAAAAGAAATTGAAGACACCATTTATTTCATTGGAAGGTGCCCGGTACTAAAAGAATTCCGACTTATTTAATTAGGGAAATCATTGCTTAATAGCTGTGACGTAATGGATTATATTAACGGCAAGGACTGGGACATTTTATATAAATACACATTTAGTGCATTCAGCTATAGGAAAATAATGATAAGGGACTTTAACTTTTTTTATATGCTTGTGTTTAAAAACAGAATCGTTATCTATGTAAATATTTAGAAATAAGATACGCTATGGCATTTTGTATTATATGAGATATTATATATTGTTGATGCTATTATGTAAGTAAGTTATATTTATTGGAATTGTAATATGGAATTGTATTTATGTAATCGGATCGTGAATGTGCACTTTTATGATACCTTGAAAGACTGATAATTAAAATGGGATGTATGAAAAGATGCCTACGGGGCAGACGGGCAAATAGCCCATTGCTTAACGTGTGCGAATAGTAGTACATGCTAATGATTGGTAAATATTACAAAAATAAAATAGAGCATTTTGTAATAATATCTTAAACAATGTCATAGAGTAAAAAATCTGGTGCGATGCGCGCAACACACAACTTTCACTTACCAACTTACATTAGAAATCGACATGTTTTTTTAATTGCCATTTTTATAAATAATATAAAAAAGATGACTTGATTTTGATTAAAAATGATTAATTTAATCAAAATCATTAAAGCCGTTTTTGAGATATTCCAAAAAAATATAAAAATTGGAAAAAAAAGTTATGAAATAAAGAGCCCCCTGCATTTGACCAATTTTGATGAAATGTTGTCTGTCACATTTTGAGCATATACATACACCAAATATCCAGTCTGATAAAAATCATTACAGCCGCTGTTGAGTAAATAAAAAAAACACGCGAACATAAGAAAAAGTTTATTAAATGAAGAACCCCCTCCGTTTCACCAATATTGATAAAATTTTGGCTGTCGCATCACGGGCATATACATACATCAAATACCCAGTTTCATCAAAATCATCAAAGCCGTTTTTGAGAAAGTAAAAAAAAACGTAAACATTAGATAAAATTCTTTAAGTAAAGTCCCCCCTCCGGTTGATCAATTTTGATGAAATTTTTACAGTCGAATCTCGGACATATACATACATCATATACCCAGTTTGATCAAAATCGTTAAAGCCGTTTTTGAGCAAATAAAAAAAACACGTGAAAATGATACAAAATTTATTAAGTAAAGTCCCCCCTCCGGTTGATCAATTTTGATGAAATTTTTACAGTCATATCTCGGGCATATAAGTAGATCAAATACTCAGTTTAATCAAAATCGTTAGAGCTGTTTTTGAGAAAATCGAAAAAAACGTAAAAAGTTAATAAATAAACTACCCCCTCCCTTTGAGCAATTTTGATGAAATTTTTGCTGTCACATCGCGGGCTTATACATACACTAAATACCCAATTTCAGGTTCCCACGGTTTATAGTTTTTGAGCTAGTCTGTTCACACACACACACACACAGACACACACACACACACACACACACACACACACACAGACCATTTCGCGGGACTTGGTTATTTCGACTCAGGGGGTCCCAAAAAGTGTATTTCCGTTGAAAACCGAAAGTCGAAATTTTTCACGATCGCAATACTTCCACTTACTATATATTTCATATATAGGTAAGTGAAAGTAAAAAGGGGCGTAATGTTGATCGCCCATTTCAAACAAACTAACTAGCCGCGGAAGGGGTGCCGCTGGGTACTGCTTTTCCTCATGCCTAACAAGCCATTTTGTTTTGTTTTATTTTATTTATATGCCATCAAACCTGCTGATTGTTAATAGTTGTTTTTAACAGGGGCGGATTAAATACTAAAATGATGATAGGAAAACAAATGTATGAATAATAAGTAAATCCCGGTTATAATCGAGATGGTCCACAAGAAGAAGTGGAAATGGGCTGACCATATCTTCATAAGATAAGAAGATAGCTAGACCAAGTAGACACCTAGGGTCGAGAAGAAGGCCGACCAGGAACTGGGGTAATGAAATTTGGGCGACATGCGGAGGAACTACCTGGAGCAGTAAAGGTAGGGAAGTGCCTGGCTGGTAGGTGAATAGTGAAAGCGATACGGCCGAGTCCACTATCTGCTCTGGAGCCTGTGTTACATTGAAGATTAATGTATAAAAAAAAAAAAACAAAAAAAAAACAATTCTTGTTTCTTTTAATTTTGTTTAAAATTAAAATCATTTTGTTTTACATGCTTTGATGATACCATGAAATAAAGTAGGGAAGAGCGGGGTTGGTTGGCTTAGGGGTTAGGTTGGCCATTGGCTTATAGTTTGCGTCACACCTGTTATGAAGGCCCCACCATTGTACCATGTGACCCGCTCGACCTCGGGAGTCTTGTCCTGAGTTTTCAATCTGATGCTAACATTGTAGAGAACAGCGTGCTTCATAGATTGATTTTAAAACATGTAAGTAAATTTTTATATTTTCAGTAAATTTGGTTTAAAGGGATGACAAAACATTTGACTCCGATTCCGTTCACATAGCTTCAAACTCCTTTGAAAAACCTAACCTTTCGACAAACCAGTTTCTTGTTTGATTGTTTTTTCATATGATCTCTCCTGTGGGGTTAGTTGGCTCTCTTCAACTGGGGTTTGTTGGCGCAGTAGCAATTGACAAAAGCAAGGTAAATATAAACAAAGTGAAACTAGCAAATGTCTTTAGCTCCAGCGAGGAGGATGAGAGCAATATTTCCAATGCAGAAAGTGACGGCAGTCTAAACTTCTATCTTCTTCTATTGTCATTCTAATTTCCCTTAAAAGCTGTTTAAAACCGATTCAAAATTATTAAACCATTATATTGAAGCTTTTAACAACAATAATATGTGTCAGGCAGTACTTGAATGAGATGGCTAAACAACTCTACCTTCTAGGCCAACCTTCCCCGCCTAGGGGGTTAATTGGCATACTCTGGATTGACGAATTCTTCAATTTTCTATAATGTTAGTATTGAATATTATGTGTTGAAAAAAATACTTGAAGTACTCTAATACTTGTACAGTGGTATCAGTGGTATGGAGTTTACAGTGGTATCAGCCATATTGGGATTATATTAACAGGAACGACTCAACAATAAAAAAAGTGAAAACTGTTGCCAACCAATCCCGCTCTCCCCTACTGGTATTGCCGAACCGACCTCACACCTGAGTTTAGGTACTTTTTTAGTTTAGCGTAGTGCAAGTTGTGTCATCGAAAATATTATCATAGAAAAGAAACACAATTTTTCAAAACCTACAGCTATTATGATAAAACCTATTTTCATCCTTCAAGAGATGAGCAATACGATTTTTTAGGATTTTTTGACATTGCACTCGGTGAAAATGTTCACCCCCTGGCTATAAATAAATAACGAATTTAAAGTCAGGAGATACTAAATAAGTTAAAAAATAGACGAATCCGTTAGATAAGGAGAATATCAGACGAAATAAGGGAGAATCGATGAGATGTTTGGAATAATTCATAGTTACTACTTCGACATCGAACACGACTTTCCCTCCATACATACTAAAGTAGGATCGCCAAAGAGCAATGAATTGTACGGAAGATCTTCGTCCGAGGGAAACATCTAAGGGTAGATGGATAGACAGAAAAGCTCTCGATCAAGATATCCATTATGCATTCTTGTAAAAAGATGGATGCGATAAGATCTTCGTGTTGTTAGATTCTTATAAATAGGGCACGGATACGAGTATATTTACATTCCTGTTATTTCAATATTAACTGATGTGAATACCGGTTAATATTGAAATAATCGGTTAAAAGGTAATTATTGAAATGAGAACCTGTGTCTGTTTGCGAAGACCACGTCCAGTTACTTTCATGACGCGACATCCAGTTACTTTTAGTAAACAGTTACTTCTTTTAAACACTTATTTTGGCACTAGTACTGAAGTGCGGCTTCAAATTAAAGCCCGATCTCCACTGAAATAGACAAAAAAAAGGTTTATTTATCTCTGAAGAGCGAGCACAGCGAGCGGGAGTCGAAAGCTAGAATCTATTGAAGCCAATCAAGGCACTTTTTAACTGAAATAAAGGCGATGGGAGTTCGATAACATCACGGTCACATAACCTCTCAAAACAGGCCACGCCCATCGGCCGGCTCTTCAGTACCTTTACCCTTAGTTTCATAACAATATTTATAACCTGTAAATAACCTGTATTTGCAAATAATGGCCTAGATGAGAATAATAAGAATATATTTCAGCTATGAATATTTATTTATAATAGAACACACCCTTGTTCTTTGTAATATTTCATTTTCTTGCAAAAACTGAAATGCCTTGTTTTTGTCAGAAATTTCTTGAGCTAATTTCAAAAGACCCATTTTTAGTGTCACTGAAATTACAAATTAAGGTTATCACTGTTTATAACCACTACAGATTGTTGAAAGTAACTGTTTACTAAAAGTAACTGGATGTGGTCTTCGCAAACAGACCCGAGAACCTTTTCCAATCGTGTCCACACGTATTTATTTCCTTCGGTTATTCGAATACGAAATGAAATCCTTTATAACCGATAGCATAAATAACAGGTTATTTTATACCAAACAGTCTACTAAGAACTGCTGGTATTGTACCTATTCCCTGAATCACTGAATTTACAAAATCAGGTGCTATGCGCGCAACACACAACTTTCACTTACAAACTTTCTTAGACTAGAAATCTCATGGGGGACCCCAAAACGTGTACTTCCGCTGAAAACCGGAAGTCAAAATTTTTCACGATCGCAATACTTTCCCTTAATATATATATTTCATATAAAGGTATGTGAAAGTACAAGTAACCTACATCAGTTCTTCTAGTACTGCACCAATCTGACATTTTTGATCAAATGTAAACGTCATTCCTCAACTTCACATATTTTTCCACATTTGTATGCTTATTTGGTTTGTCTACATAAGTTATAGAGAGTTTGTATTGCAAAACTTGAAAGTTCTAATAATGTCCATTATTATCTATCTAATAATGTTCCTTAGACAACTCCATTACATGAACAGAACGCCTAACATTAAAGGCATGCGTCAGCTCGTGGTTTATGAGTTGTCGGAATATTTTTCTTTTTTCCTCCTGTATATGTTTACATGATTTTTTTCATATTTTATATTTAGCCATTTCTTTATTTTTAGGCATAATGAGAGACAGTCAATTTCTTCATATAAACAAAAACAAAGGTACTTTATAGGAAAACAAAAAAGCTACCTTCGCCATTTAATCTCCCTCAGAACATTTTTATAATGATAAAACTTATCTGATATTAAAGAATACTTGATACTCATTAAACGTGGCGTTTTTGAGAAAATAAAAAAAAATGAGACAAAATTTATTAAAATAAAGTGCCCCCTCCGTTTGACCTACTGTGATGAAATTTTGATTGCCACATCGCCGGAGTATGCATAGATTAAATACCCAATTTCAGGGTCGTACGGTTTAGAGTTTTTGAGCTAGTCTGTTCACATACACACACAGACCATTTCGCGGGACTTGGTTATTTGGACTCAGGGGTCCCCAAAACGTCTATTTCCGTTGAAAACCGGAAGTCGAATTTTTTTACGATCGCAATACTTTCCCTTACTATGTATTTCATATATAGGTAAGTTAAAGTAAAAATAACTTACACCAGTTCTTCTAGTACCGTCAGTACTGCACCTCATTTCATCATTCAACAATCCATTCAAACAGTATAAGAAAAGAAACAATTTTCTACAAATCAACATTTGTAATTATAATGGAGTAGTAACATTACACAACTCATCTCATCCAAAGGAGGTCAAAATTCAGTTAGCAGTGAATTCACACAGCATTAATAACACAAAAAACACATAATATTGTCGAATAGATGAGGCTCATTTTTTGTGCAAAAAATATTATATTAGTAACATTGGCCCTATATTACCTTCTTTGCTGACTTCTAAAGTTAACATATTGAGCTAACCTCTTATCAAAAATTTAATATAATATATAAATATATGATTCGTAGGATCAGTATGAAGCTATCTATAATTAATCACTCTTGTTACTAATAAAATAACTACTAGGATAATTTTAGAAAAGACTCTTAATTTGTTTTGGAAGAGATTTTTTGCAGAACCCCAAAGTTCTGCTCCATATTTCCGAATCGGTCTTGAAATAGTGGTGAGGATTAGTCTTTGTTTTGTTGGTTGAGTGAAGATCTGTATTGATCCCTGATGTCTCTGTTGAGCTCTTGTTTGTTTTTTAATTTGAGCTTGTTCCAACAAGTAGTCTTGGACTAACAGTCATGCCTCCCACTTTTTTGATTGATTGGTTTTTGAACAAGAGCCTATCAAACGGGAAATCCTACCAATCGAACTTAGAAACAAAGATTGTTGGAACAAACCGTTGTTTAACACCTGGTTAATTGTATGTATGAATAATGATGATGGAAGATAGTTGACCGTAGATGTAATGAACAGGAATTGGTTGGGGGTGCGGTCAAAATAATTAGCACAAATATGTGATATTTACATATTTTATTGTAGCCAACATTTCATCCCACATTTTAGGTCATCATCAGGGCTATTAAATAAGTTAGATAACCTGAACATATTTTTTTTTGTAGAAAAAAAAAATGTCATTTGAAAATTATAGCTCTTAAAGTAAGTCCATGATAAAAGTAATAAATGAAAATGAGATAAAACTTAAAATAGCATATCTGAGTTAATGTGGAGTAATATTTACCTCAAAGACCTTAAAAGACCATAGCAACCTTATTATATGTTCACCTATAGTTCTTATAACCTATTAGGACCATTGTAACCTTATTATATGTTCACCTATAGTTTAATATTTCTCTACTTTACCTCAGATATGCTATTTTAAGTTTTATCTCATTTTCATTTATAGCTTTTATCATGTTCATTTGTATGAATAATTTCTTAGTTAAATTGTATTCATCTGATATCTTTCTGATTGTTTCAGTTAATATGGGAAGCTAAGCCAGAGCTGTCGAACTGGGCATTCTTGCCGTACATGTACTTCGCCCTGCACTGGCTTGCAATGTCACACTCTTGCTACAACCCTTTGATCTACTGCTGGCTCAACGCGAGGTTCAGGTCTGCCTTCTGCGTGGCCCTCAACAGGCTGTCTTGCAAGAAGAAGCCTCCGCAAGATCAACTCCTGCACAGGATCAACACCACTTGCACCACATACATTACCATCAGCGCAAAGCAGCGTGGCAAGACCTCCTACCGTGAGCAGAAGATTTAAACATATCAAAGTCCTTAATGTCCGTTTTTCCTAACTTCAACCATATGATAAAGAAAAAATATATATTTCAAAGAAATAATTAATTGGAAGAAGAGAATATTTACTAATAAAAACTGATCAAGACTCTCAAATTTCATGAAAAAAACAAAACGGTCAATAAGTTATTGACTAAAGAAGAAAATAAGTATCAAAAAAATGTTAAAGAACTTATTGAATGAAAGTATTAAAGCAGATGAGCAAATTAATATTTATTTTTGTCTTTTTATCCGCTCTAATAGGTAGTCATTGGCAACAGCTATAACTTATATCATTTAGTAGAATTAGTGCAATTTTAAATATTCAAGCATTTTTTTTTTTACCAGATGTCGCTCATATTCGTTCCTAATATACAATAACTTTCTTGTAGTCCCAAACACTCTATTGTCTATTAAACTATTGGAATTCATGACAATATATTGGAGATAATAAATACGTCACGAATCAGAGGAAATATGTATAATAAATGATCTGCGATGGAAAAGTGATCTCCAACATTGAGAGTTGAATAAAATAAGTTTTAATAAAAACATCTAGGAAGATGATAATTTTATTATAATCACTAATGTTGACTGGTCAGTTATTTACTAAAATTTAAGAGAATTGAAATTTTTGTATTCTTCCAATAATTATCCATCCAATAATTATGATGCTTTAATTTTCAAGGAACAAAATCTGTAAACTATTCAATTTTCATTTTTTTTTTTTTTTTTTTTTCAACTTGGTCATATATTTCATGTAAATAATCAAAATATTTTTTGAAGTTAGGAATTAAAAACTGTGTTTCAATAATCTAAAATCTGTTAGTGGTGTACTGATTTTGGTGATTGTTAAATCATAAAATAATAAAGAAAATAAAAATGTAAAAAATATATAAACACAATTATGTAAATTAACTAAATTTTATTATTCCTTATCTAAATTTAAGATTAGCCTAAGAATTCTATTTTATCCTCTTTAGATATTTTTTACTGAGTATATTTCATATAATTTTTTTTTAGTTTTATGGCAATTTTTCTCAGGTCAAACTTACATTTTATCCCTTCAAAAATTATTTTATATAATTATAAGGTATTTGTAAATAATTTGTACAAAGTAATAATTGAGCTTAGTTGCTATTGTTTCTAATAAGCTATCTGTATATATATTACGATATTCATTACTCTATTGATGTTCATATTATTCTTAAATTTAATTATATTTTTCTTAAAAATTATTCAATAATCGAATGATTTTAAAATTATTTAAGTATTATTCTTAGAAACAGAAGGTGTATTTAAAACTTTTTTTTTTTTTAAGATGATTTAATTAAGTATCCAAGGAAAGATGCACAACCTAGATAAGGTGGCAAAAGGATATGGACTGGCAATTAATGTCAATAAAACAAAAACTATAAGAATAAATGCCAGAAAAGAGCAGCCGATAAGAATCCAAGGCTAAATACAAGAAGAAGTGGAGGCTTTCATTAGCAAATACTAGAAGAAGTGGAGGCTTTCATCAGCAAATACTAGAAGAAGTGGAGGCTTTCATCAGCAAATACTAGAAGTAGTGGAGGCTTTCATCAGCAAATACTAGAACAAGTGGAGGCTTTCATTAAAATATACTAGGAGAAGAGGTGGAGGAGGACCTTGGAAGTGTAGTGGCGAAAGATGGCGCCCAGCTCTGTACTCTATGGCGTGCCAGGGAAATAAGTTTGCACACAAAGCTAGGCATATTCAATTCCAATGTAAAGTCTGTTCTCTATGGCTCAGAGACGTGGAGAGTGACAACATCCATCTAAGCCCGTTTGCTGAGGTTCTGCAATAGATGCTTAAGGTATATCTTCGGTTTTTGGTGGCCAAGAATCATCTCTAATGAGGAGCTACTTAGGAAAACAAAGCAAAAGAAAATAGAAGATGAAATTAGAACGAGGAAATGGAGATGGATTGGACACACATTAAGGAGGAGAGAGAGCATCGTCCGGGAGGCTCTTGAATGGAACCCTCAGGGACAGCGTTGTGTTGGGAGGCCGAGGAAGACGTGGAGGAATTCTGTCCTGGAAGATCTTGGCTAGGAGCCAAAATGATACGTGGGCCACCCTCAAAGAGATGGCTCCAGATCGAGATAGGTGGCGAAACTTTATGAAGGCCCTAAGTCCCACTGAGGGATAACAGGAAATAATAAAATAATCAATCTAGAACTTTCAAACAACCGGAAGTCTTCCTGGCTTTTCCAGACAGTTCAAGAACCATCTTCCGAAATTTATCCAAAACCAATTTTCAAATTTATCTCAAACAATTAAATACGTTTTTCAATTTTCAATTTACTCCTACATATAACAATTCCTGACTTTCAATCATCACCTGAGAATTTTAAAATTATAATTGAGAAAGGGACAAAAAAAAATTAATGACTTATGCAATGAACATTGAGCTTTTCATAACATATATATTTATTGAGATATGAAGAGGTTGTTTGTATAATTAAAATAAATATATATATAAATATAATTCTAAATCTGTAAATTTTATTTATCTAATTAGTTTGAAAAGAATGTATCTGCATTTCAGAAAAGTCGGAATCCTCCGTACACTTTTTGATTCCTTGACTGAAAAGCCAATTGGGTAAGAGAACAAAAACATGAAAGAATAATTCAGTAAAATTGATCAATGGGAATTATGCAAATCACTAGATCAATGATTACATCCCATTTTTTATTTTTTTTTTCAATCTTCATATTTTTGTGGGTACTTTTAAATGTTCAAATACATTTAATATTTTATTAGTAAGTACTATTGTTGGGGATATTGAAACGCTTGAACGCAACAAGGTTATTTTAATTTTTTTTTTGCATTTTTGTAAATACTGAGAAATATTTCATTCTTAAAATATAAAATATCTTGCTTTACTAAATAATTTTAATAAAAGAAGGCGAGTTACATAAAGTCCAGTGTAAGGCCTCACTAATATCAATATTAAAACATAATAATTCATTATTCATCAAAATTGTCATATATATATATATATATATATATATATATATATATATATATATATATATATATATATGAAATGGTGTGTTGAGCTTGAAACCGTGACTCATAAAATATTACTAAATATCAGTAGCGATCCAGAAATTTTCTGAGGGGGCTCACTTTTTTATTTTTGTGTCATGAAGAAACTAATTTAAAATATTAGTGCTAATTTAAAATATTAGTGCATCTTTAAGTAGTAAATTTCTATTAAATTTTGAAATAGAATCCATTTTTCATTTAAGTAGATTAAAAAATGACTAAAGATATCCCTCTTTATACAGAAATAGTAATAATTGATAGGTGTCCTGGCATTGCAGGGAGGGGGGCACATGCCCCTACACCCCTCTTCTGGATCCGACACCGCTAAATATGCTGGAATATATGAAAATCGCCTAAAAGATATATGCATTTAATAATTAATGAATAAATCATTCCTAATATTGAGATTAGTAAGGCCAAAAACTTGATTGTACTTCCGAAAACTAAAGTGAAATATTTTGTTTTCTGGTATAGTGTCTAATGTTTTTTTTTTTTTTTTTTAATCTAAAATTATAACTACCATTTTTCCATCAATTATTTTTTAAATTATATCAGCAATACAAATTTTAAGAAAATTGAAACGAACTGAAAAATTCATGTACAATATGCTATTGTTATGTTTTTATGAATGTCTAAACAGAATTCCGTAGTTCATTTTGTATTTGTTTCATGGTTATTATTATTATTAGTAATTTTGGTATTCAGACCTGAATATAATTTATTGTTTTCAATACCTAAAATGAAAAGAATTACTTGTAAATATTAAGATATATGCTTTGTATATATTACCTGTGAATTGTTTCATATAATAATTGTAAAAGATGTATATATTTCATAAATGTTTTTAACTACAATATTCTTATTGGTGTATCAACGAGGTTAATTAAAAGTTAATATCCAAAAAAATTAGAAAAAAATAAAAATAATATGAGCTATTTTGTTTTGTTTTGTCATTTAAATCATGGTTGAATTCACAATATCCAGTCATGTCATAAACAGAAACATAGAGTTTAAACTAACTCGGCTGTTCCCAAAGTTTCCTATAAAAGAGTTTTCTAATAAATATTTTTAAAAATGCTGATTAAAATTTGAAATACAACATCTTCATTGTATATATTGATTATACAAAATATATATTCTTCAATTGTCAAAGATGGAAAATGGTGAAAATTTTTTATAAATACCTTAACTCACCATTAGTCGCAGCAACTTATAGTAAAAATGTAGTTGCATATCATCCATGTCATACAGATGTCTTTTTCAATTTAGGCAATAGCATTTATTTAAATCACTTAAATTATTAAAACACTTTTCCTGAAGACAATTTAATCCTGTAAGTATAAAAAAAAAACAAAAAATACTATAAAAATCTATACAACTAACAGTTAAAATAATAAAAGATGTCAGACTTTTTTAAGTCTGTCAGATTAGACAGCAGGCCGAAAATAGGACAGATCATTTGGAATAAAAAATTGATACACTTATTTCAAAAGGGTCAATTTAAGGCCAATAATACATTATTACATAAAAAAATAAATAATTATGAACATGTAAGTAAATGTTTGAGGTGGATTTTTGAGATAAATCCATGGTTAATGTGAACTTTAATTCTTCTTCTTAATAAGAATCAAAGATTACAGGCACATTAGTTAGGAGGATAATTGAAGGCTAGATTCGTGTATGATCAAGCCACACTTAAATCTGTCGTCAGGCCATCTCACTGGTTGATGTGCAACTATTGACATTTAAGTCTTTGATTATGGCTAGCTTATACTTCATTTGACTGACAATATAATACATACCATATGACTATAGTTAATTTTTTTTTTTATAACTGTTGGCATGTGAAGTTGATGTTTAAATGTTCACGTATAGTATATAATTATAGTAGTAAAACAGATTGTAATGCTATAAAGCTAATAAATTTGTATTATACATTAACTTTCAATTTTATTTTAAATGATTTTGACAGAAGTCGTAAAAGGTTTTGTTAATTCGTATGATATTTCATAAATTATATTCCTGTATAATCAAAAGTTCCAAAGTAATCGAACTAATTAAATTTATGTATTTTGTCCATTAGCATAAGCTATTTCCATTAGAACACGATATTTTATACTCTTTTGGTAAAATCTAAAATCCTTTAAGTACAATGTCATAATTCATGTTTTCCAAAACTTTTTGAAAATAAAATAATAAATGAAATAATGCCATTTTTAAATGAAATAATTGAGTGACTACTGCTGCTACAGAGTTAAATCATGGCCATTCAAGCAAAAGTCATTAGTCCTACTTAGTTGAAAGCTACTAGTTCATTTTATTATTATTATTTTTTTTTTTTTTCAAATAGCCATTTAATATTCTCTCATCCATGAAGTATCTGGTTTTCCTATAATCACTTAATATTCATGTATTCATTTGTGAATTAATATGAATCAGGTAAGCTACGGCATCTAAACCCTTCTTCGCTGTAACATTTTACACTGTTGCTAATGTAAAACTTATCGCAAATAAAATATGATTTAGACTTTCATTAAAGTTTTGCTTGTGGATGGTTATACTAAAAATAGCATTTAGATATATGTATGCGCACCAGACATAATTGCTCTATATCTTTTCAAACACTAGCAATATAGTATATGTATTCCATCGATGTTGTAAACATTATTGATAGGTCTTTCTGTTGAATGTCCTTTATTCGAGCTGGTATTTTTTGCAAGATTCCTCGGTTATCAGCTGAATCGCAGGCCCCCTTTTAGTTTTTTTTGATGAATTTTATAGGTTGATCATGTGTAAAATTAAGATGATTACAGTGGGATCAGATTAATTGTAATAGGCATTCGTTTAATACTTTATAAACTTCTACGAATTTCTAAATTATAATCAATTAATAAAATTAAAAACCAGCAAACACTTGATTTTAATATTGGATTTACTTCAAATTAATAAGACCCCAAATCCACAATGCATAACAAGAAGTTTAAATGTAGCATACAAAAACTTTCATTCAGAAAAATAATATTTTGAGCTGAAAGATTTTTTTTTGAAACTTTATAAGAGGCTGATAAACATTAGTTACTTAAAACCTTATTATTATTGTTAGTTACAATATTATTGTTAGTTAAAATACCCACCCACATATCCATAATCCCATATCTTATTCGATGAATAATTTAATTTACATTATTAATTTTTTTTTTCAATAGGTAGCAATCATTATCAAACTTAAGATAGTAACCAGACTATATGACTTTTGCACAAAGGCTTAAAAATTGTTTCATTATTTTATAGGCCAGGTTTCATTCATTTTTCAAGTGTAAAGAATAGTTTTTCAATAAATATTTTATTAGTAAATTGTCTTTATTATGAAGCTGAAATAAATAAATACTATAAGGATAAAGATATTGTTCTGAAATTAAATTAGCTTGCTTCTTTTTTATTTTTATTTTCATGTTAAAATATTGCATCCATTGTAGAATAAAAAATGAAAATTTAAAAATGAAATTGAAAAAATGAAAATGAAAACCCTAAAGAAGAAATGCATATAACATCTTTGAATTTTTTATTTCTTAAAAAAAAAATCAAATAAAAATATATATATTTAGTTGTAATGGAAGGTTTTTTCTTCTTTATGTCATATTAATTCATCATCATTAATGGCTGTGATTTCTAATCATAAACTAAAGAACTTAAAAATCTTATATTGCTAGATATTTATTTGAAAAATGTTATGTTAAACAGAGAAAAAAAATACAAAAATATAAGTTACCATTAAGAAAAAACTGATGATGTAATTTTATATAATATAAAGTAATTATATAAGTCAATCCCATATGTAAATAAACATTTTAAAAACTAAAATTTTGTATGTAACATTTAGTAATTAGTGTTATGATGATTCCAATTCTTGATGTTGTTTATAGAATTATAAAATGTATTAATGTCCCTTAGGAGACTGTATGTTTCACTTACTTTCCTTTTGATGTTTTAATGATATACAATCTAACAGTTACATCAGTTTACATTGTAATCATGATTGTAATAATTTTTTATGCAAATTCAAATTTTAGGAATTAAACTTATATGTTCAATTATAAATAGTTTCCTACAAGAGCATCAATTAATATTCTGACAATGCGATGGATTCAACTCACGTGGTGAGCTGTGTGTAATCGACGAAAATAAATATTTAGTTCAAAAAATTTGAATTTTATAACAATCAAGAAAATTATATTGGTATAAAATATCAACATGGATTTAGGAGTAATGCGCAAGTGGAGTAATTATTTTCTACGAAGTTATTACAGCCCAAAAAAGTTCTTCATCTTCAACATCTTTTTTATACATTTTTTTCATTACAAATGAAAATTGATTTCAAGCTATAAATATATTTTTTAATACACATAATATGTAAAAAAATAAATTTTTAAATATTAATTCCATAAAAATTTAATTTAAATGAGAAATTCTTTGGGATATTTCATTAAATTTTTAATTTAAAAAAATCCTTTGAAGATGATTTTCAATCCTATCGTAAAACAAAGGAAATGAACAAATTTTATTTTGCTATACCTCTTCCTTAAAAAAAAAAATTGTATTCATGTTATTTATATATGTGCTAATGTTATACCTAACACTCGATTTCCAATAAAATGTACCAATTTATAATTTATTAGTAGTAATCTTAATTATAAGTCATTTTGCTCACCAATTAGACTGTATACTTACTAGTGTTCTAAGCTTTGTATGTAGAAAAAAAACAATATCAAAATATTTTACATATATGTTATTTTATGTATATGTATAAAAGAAAACAGTACTATACAATTGAGAAACTTTTGAAATCCTTCAAATTTTAAAAACTATTTATCCAAAGTAGATTTAGATATTTCATTGATGTTATGAATGTAAGCAACATACAATTTATTCAAAAATATATATTTCTATTCTGTAAATATTTAATTGTCATTGTATTTTCATGAAATGTGAATGCAAAAATATATTATGTATAAATGTTTATTTAATATGTCCTAATACCCTGGAATTCTCTATAGGCAGACCATCATAGTTAATCATTACATGTTATACATAAATGGTTTCTTATTTTTTAATAATTTTTATCTGAATATAAAGACAAAATTGTGTTTAAATTCATTTTAGGGCTCCTTGCATGTCAATGAATATAATTCAAGAGGTTTATAATCTAATCCTTTAAGTCCTAATAAAGTTTATGTGTTTGAGCAAATAATTGAGTTTGGAGAATCTCTTAGAGCAGTAGAAACATTTTTTTTTTCTGTTTTCTATAAGTTTTCATTTGAGGACATATTAGGATTGTCAAACGACTGATATTTGTATTATAGACTTACCGATTGCAAAAAAATGGAAATAAAATTTCTATTTAGTTTTCTCTTAAAAATCCATTAATATAATAATAATAATAATAATAATAAAAATGTTTTATTTTCTCATTTGTAGCTACAAGATTTTTTTTTTCATCAAAACATTTTTTTTTATGGCATTGGTCACTGTGACCGTCAGCCAGAGTTAGTTGCCTTTCATAAAGGCATGATATAATAATATTTTAAATTAATTTAAATAAACATAGGTGTATCTATTCCTATTTAAACAGAAATATATCTCTTTAATATTTAAGTGCACAAAAATTATCCTTAACTTTATAGTAATAATAGTAATCCTAATATACAAATAGTGCCCATATATATATATATATACACGCATACATACACATATACATATATATATACATATATATATATATATATATATATATATACATATATATATATATATATATATATATATATATATATATATATATATATATATATATATATACACATACACATATACACATACACATACACATACATATCAACACACGCACACACATACATATATTTACAAATAATCCATGACTAACCCTAAAGGAAGTAAAAATTCACAACATAACTTATGTAACTAGTTTGTATAACAACGAATTATTTAAAATTCAATTAAATCTATTAACTAAAATTATTGTATCAGTAATTAAACTCCTTTACCAATCTGCCTCTGTAATGCCAGGCTAATTTGCAGTATTTTATCAACGAATTAAGGTTATCGCTGTTTAATATTTCAATAACTTCTTCAATTGTTAGAATGGCCTTAAAGAAGCATTTAAGTCGGAATTCGGACAAAATGGGGCATACTGCTATAAAATGAAAATTATTTTCAATTTCTTTTCGGTTACAAAGTGAGCAAAGTTGTAATTGACCCTCGTTATATATTTTAAAATTTAGATTTAGCATTTCGCACCTAGCTTTAAAGACCCAGCTTATGTCACGCATTTTCATATGTTGAAAATAATTTATTTTGTTTTCATCGTGACATAATTGTTTATATAGCAAGTACGTATTTGTTTTATTTGCCCTTTTAAAAATCCATTAATCAACAAAATAATAAAGTGTTTTTAAAAATTAGTTTTGGAAGATCCATTACACTCTTCAAATAAATTTAAAGTATCTCCAAATAATTAATTAAATCTGCTGGATTTAATAGAACTTAAGTAAATCTATTCAATATGCTTAATTATTCATGTAAAACAACTTTAATGTTTAATGAAAATTATGTTATGAAGATTCTGCGAGCATTAGAGGATTATTCATAGGCTAAATGTTAATTAGCCCAAATGGACTGAAATGACTTAATATTTATTAATCAATGTAATTAATTTTCAAAGGAAAAGCTATTTAAACTTTGAACAACACCAGGAACTCCTTCATCCAGAATTCTATGAAGAGGAGAGTTTTTGTTTTTTTTAAGGTGACTAAGTTCAGCTTTTACACATTATTATAACTGAAAAATTCAAACAAAAAGTTTGCTAAGAACAAAAAAATAAAGATATTATTAATGAAGTACTTCTATGGAAACCATTACTTGAGCAAAATTTCAACAATCAACAAACATTCTAATAAAAGTAAAACACGGAGGCTATTAAAATTGCCTTTTTACTTTCACTTACCTATATATGAAATATATAGTAAGTGGAAGTATTGCGATCGTGAAAAATTTCGACTTCCGGTTTTCAACGGAAATACACGTTTTGGGGTCCCCTGAGTCGAAATGACCAAGTCCCGCGAAATGGTCTGTGTGTGTGTGTGTGTCTGTGTGTGTGTGAACAGACTAGCTCAAAAACTATAAACCGTGCGATTCTGAAATTGGTTATTTAGTGTAGGTATATGCCCGCGATGTGACAGCATAAATTTCATCAAAATTACTTAAAGGGAGGGGGTACTTTACTTAATAACTTTTTAGGTTTTTTTCGATTTTCTCAAAAACGGCTCTAACGATTTCGATTAAACTGAGTATTTGATGTATTTATATGCCCGAGATATGGCTGTAAAAATTTCATCAAAATTGATTAACCGGAGGGGGGACTTTACTTAATAAATTTTGTAAAATTTTCACGTGTTTTTTTTATTTACTCTAAATCGGCTTTAACGATTTTGATCAAACTGGGTATTTGATGCATGTATATGCCCGAGATATGACTGTTAAAAGTTCATCAAAATTGATTAACCGGAGGAGGGACTTTACTTAATAAATTTTGTATCATTTTCACGGGTTTTGTTATTTACTCAAAAACGGCATTCACGATTTTGATCAAACTGTTTATTTGATGTATGTATATGCCAAAGATATTATAGCCAACACTTCATCAAAATTGTTCGAACGGAGGGGGCACTTTATATCATAACTTTTTTTCCGATTTTTACCTTTTTTTCGATTATCTCAAAAACGACTTTAACGATTTTCATCAAATTCGTCATGTTTAATGAAAATTAGGTGTTCTTTAATATCAGGTAAGAAATGAATGTGGAAAAATGTGTAACTTTGAGAAGTGGCATTAACACAACGCATTAATTTCTAATCTAAGTATGTGGGTAAGTGAAAGTTGTGTGTTGCGCGCACGCACCAGATTTTTTTTATTATAATTCAGCTTCAACTTGTCAGCATCTATCTTTTTTAGGTACTATTTTAAATTTGATTTAATCTTAACTTTCCGTAACTCGAGGTACCTGTATGAACAGTTCTAGTAGCAGTCACCTGTGAGGTGATACATCAGAAAAAATGTTAACAATGTTTTTTTTATTTCATATTTTTTTGTATATTGGATAAATAGAATTGGCTATAATTAGAGAAGTAACTAATATTAATAATTTTATCTCAAGATAAATTATTTTATCATTTTATTATTTTTTTTTAATGAATTATTTCAAGGTATTAAAATAAGGTATTTCAATTTTGATAAATATAACAACAACTCAAGTGTTATCGGGGATATAACACCTATGCAATTTTAATTCTTTACATGTAAAGAATGCATTCTTATTTGGTGAATTCTTTACTTTGCCTGTAAACAATAGTATACCTATGTATAGAATTTTTTTACCACCTTATCTAGAAAAGAGAAATACAAAATAAGAATCAAACTTCAGAAGACTTTGAGTCGGTCATTAGAGAAACCAAGGAAAAAGGCGATATAAATTTCTACTGTTGCGCTAAAAAGAAATATTCAGTACTTAAATTGTTTTCTCCGATATGTATCCCGTAATATAAGTTAAAATAAAAAATGTTTTCAACGAAAGTTGAAACTATTTGTCTGATTAGCAGGCTACGAGATTCAAAATGAACTAAAACAAGAATTTAGAAGAAGAAGAAGAAGAAGAAGAAGAAAAAGTATTTTTATTCTGGGACATCATGTCCCCTAAGAATAACAGTATATGTACAAATCCAGAGTCATTTGTCTGGCTAGTTTAAAACAAAGTTGTTAATTAAAGAAATAAAATAAAAGCGAGTCTCATTGAACAAAAAAAAAAAAACAATAGCATAAGAAATTAGAATATAAGTTGACTAGTTTTCAACCATTTGAACTTAAAAAAATAAATAAAAGAGAAACAAGATTTATGTATACAAACACAGATAAGTATTGCAAATCAAAACAGGTTTCATTATTTTACATAGTTGCGGTAGTTTGAAGATTAAGGAGGTGGAGGAATAATTGGGTTTTAAAAGATGTAAGGGATGCATTTTTGCGGATAAAAACGGGTAAAGAGTTCCAAAAGGAGGCACCACGGATGATAAATGATTTTGTAAAGGAGGGAGTTTGGTAGGAAGGGATGTATAGGTTTAAGGTTTGGGATCTGGTATTTAGGAAGTGAATGGAGGAACAAGGTGTAAATAAATTCAGGATATACAGAGGCTTCTTAATTCTGAAAGTTCGGAAAAGATATACACCAAGGAAATATTGCCGCCAAAAAACTGGGTAGGCCATTTCGATTCAGCATAGTAACTTGAGACGTGGGAGCGCCTGGGGACACCAAAGATAAATCTAATGAAGCAATTTATTGTCTCTTTAACCTCGCCTCATGCTTACCAGACAGTCCCTCATATACAAGACAGTCATAATCAAAATAGGGAAATATAAGAGAGGAAACAAGGAGTTGACGGGTTTTGGAGAACAAGCAATCACGGGATCTGCGGAACTGTTTGAGGATAGTGATGGATTTTCTAGTGATTTGGGAAATATGGTTACTCCACGACAAATGCTGGTCAAAGATCACTCCAAGATTTCTGACATGTGGATGATAATGGATAGGTTGGCCATTGAGGTAAAGTAGGGGGTAGTAAGGAAGGGAATTAATGAGATGCTTGGAGCCGATCAGGATAGCCTTGGTTTTTTCTCCATTTAGACTCAATTCATTTTTTTCTGCCCAGGCGTTTATGCTATCTATGTCTTCCTGTAATTTACTGTTTTAGATATTTATGTCAGCATTATCAAAAGACTGATTCAGTTATATTTTGTCATTTTATTTATTTCAATATTCATTGCTTTAAATTTTCCCAGTTTACTAGAATTTAAAATGTTGATTTCGGTTTCTTTATATTATTTACATTCTTTACTGTAAAATGTAAATGATTAATAACTTAAAGTAAAGGTACATCCATTGGTGTTATTAGTGGGTCAGGATAGTGCCAGGTAACAAACATACCAAACAAACAATATGAGTTTGTTTGGGTCTTGAAAAGTTAAAAGTAGGAGAGAGCGGGGTTGGTTGGCAACAGTTTTCACTTTTTTGATTGTTGAGTCATTCCTGTTAATATAATCCCAATAGGGTTTATACCTCTGTAAACTTTAAGTATTAGAGTATTTCAAGTATTTTTTTTAACTCATAATATTTAACACTATGATCAAAGAAAATTGAAGAATTCGTCAAGCCAGGTGAGGTTGTTTGGCCTTCTCATTCAAATACTGCCTGACACATATTATTGTTATTAAAAGTTGCACTATAATGGTATAATAATTTTGAATTGGTTTTTAACAGCTATTAAGGGAAAATGCAATGAAAAATAGCTGCATTTATTTCAATTTAACAAAATTATAAGTTAGAAAAATGTAATGGCTTAAAAGCATCATTTCTTCAGAACAATGAAAAACAAATTTTTCATTAAACAAACCGAATTCAACACATCTTAAAAACTTTAGGTAGGAGATAAATATTCATAGGCGAACAATAACTCCTCTCTAAATACTTACCAGTCCTCAAAAGTCAATAAATATGTTTTTATGGCATTGCAGATCAGTTACGGTAGCGGAATTCTTTTAACAACATCGGCAAGGGGGTACCATACATCTTTTTTTTTTTTAGCCATGACCAAAACTCGTGCTTCTTTTCCATTGTGCAGAGTAATACATCTGTATCATCAATTGTAGTCATGATTCCTGGGTATGTCTTGCCCCCATAGTTCACATCAACATATTCGCCACTGCGCCAACAAACCCCAGTTGAAGAGAGCCAGGACAGGAGAGAGCAACCAAACAAGAAACTGGTTGATTGAAAAGTTAGGTTTTTCAAAAGAGTTTGGGGCTTTGTGTACAGAATCGGAGTCAAATGCTTTGTCATGCCTTAAAAACCAAATTTACTGAAAATGTAAAAATTTACTAACATGTTGTAAAATCAATCAATGAAGCAAACTCTTCTCTACATTGTTAGCATCAGACTGTAGTGATAGGAAGAAAAACGCCAAACTGTTTGAAAAACTGTTTTTTATAAAAAACGGAAAAAACTGTTTTCCTGAATCAGCCCAAACAGTTGTAATTTAGAACTTCCTACTCTTCCCGTTCTCATTCATAAATACCCAAACGTTTGGAACTCATTACAGAACGACTGATATAGGGGCCGGGAAGGCCGAGTGGACAAGGGCGCTTGCAATAGATAATCGAAGTTAAGCAACGTCCATCGTGGTCAGTACTTGGATGGGTGACCGCTCCATTCGGGTGACCGCCCACCAATAAAAGCCATGCAGTCCAAGTCTACCCACACCCCCGGGTATGTGAGGCCCGTCACCCTACTGGAGGCGACTCACACCGACCGGGCGTAGGAGTGATGAACCTTCCCCGTGTATCTCATCGAGAATCGTGGTGTGGTTTTCCAGGATGTCAGTAACCGCCCGGAGGTTTGGTTCAGGGACGGTATGCTTCAGGGAAAGAAATATAGGTCCTCGGGGCCTGCTGACTCTGAGCTACCATAATCCTTGGACCTAGACCAGTGTGTCACTGTCCTTGAACCCGAGAGAGCTGACGCCATCGGTGGGAAGGACACTGCCAAATTGGCCCCAATGGGATTGGTTATGGAGCTATGGACAGTCTGCCGCTGTACCATGGTGACCATGGCTTGCAGCAACGTGAGGTTTGGGCTACCCCCTCCAGGCTGTCTGTACTCCCGCAAGCAAAACAAATGTCTGTAAGAAGACCACACTGCGCGGCCAAAGGTATCATTAGGCCTAATGCGCCAACCGAAAAAAAAAAAAAAAAAAAAAAAAAAAAAAAAAAAAAAAAAAAAAAAAAAAAAAAAAAAAAAAACAGAACGACTGAAATTGAAAAGAACAGTTGTTTTCTTCACCACTAGCGCTCCGTTATTTGATTTTTCGTTAGGTTTTCTGTGGATTATATTTTCGAATTTCTATTTATTTCATTTAAAATTTAAAATGACACTTTTACTTTCATTTTTATAATGCCAGTTTATTCAAGTGCTAATTAAAACATATCTCCAAATTGCTGTGAATGGATAATAATAAATTACAATAAGGAAGTTATTATATATAGTTCATTACAATGAAAAAACAAGTAAAAAATTCTAAACATTAAAGAAGTTTATTTTTCGTAATATTTCAAGAGTTCATAATATTTTAACATTTTTCACGATAAAGACCTGTCGAAATTATTTTAAGTTTGTGATTTTTTTTTTTAATTTTGTTGCTTCAACAATTTATGACATTTTTTGATTTTATTCTCGAATTATTTTTTTTTTTTTAATTTTGAATTAATACTATGATTACGTTTCCAATAAAACAACACAACACTAATCAAACACCTGATAGAAACATTTGTCTGGAGGTTTTCTGTTTTCCCCAACCTGTTTTTTCAAACCTTTTTTCCAACAGTTGTTTTTTTTCAACGAACAGTTCGTTGGCGTTTTGTAAAAACAACCGAAACGCCCATCTCTATCAGACTGAAACCTCATGACGAGACTCTTAGGGCGGATTCACACTATCGCTCCGCTCCCGCTCCACTCCCGGTCCGCTCAAATATTCTAAAGAGAAATAGACAGAGAATTCCACTATCGGTACCGCTCCGGTCTCGCTCCACTCCCGGTCCGCTCTCACTCTACCCCATTCACACTAGCGCTCCGCTCCCGCTCCGCTCCAGGTCCGGTCTCAATGGCAAAATATTCTAAAGAGGAATAGAGAGAGGTTAATCATAATATTGGCCCAGGTCCGGCCTCGCTCCGCTCCCGCTCCACTCGCTCCACTCTCGCTCCGCTCCCGCTCCACTCTCGCTCCACTCTCGCTCCACTCTCGCTCCGCTTCCGCTCCACTCTCCTAAAGTCTTTTTATATAAGGTCGAGCGGGTCACAAGGTACGATGGTGGCGCCTTCACTCCAGTTGTGACGGAAACTATAAGCCAACTCCATGTTATATGTTATGTAACTATAAGCCAACTATAAGCCACCATCCTAAGCCAAAGGCCAACCTACCCCCTATGCCAACCAACCCCGCCCTCCCCTACCGTTTGTATAGACTGCAGCTCGAAAACTGCCGTTACCGTTACTATATGTATTTCCTCTCAAAACCCTTTGATTTGATTTTTTTTTTTATTGATCTTATTTGTTTTTTTATTGTAAATGTTTTGAACTTTGAGGAAGTTACTAAAATCTATTTGAGATGAAGTTACTAAAATCGAGGATGCTTGAGCCTTAGGAGCAGCATTAATTCATATCAGAGATGAGATGGATAGATAGTTGAGGATTAGATCAACTCAATAACCCCTTCCGCAGCACTGTCAATCTGAATTATCTATATTCCCGATTCCATTCAGTTAAATTAACGGAGCGAGCAGTTATGGTCATGGGCGTACCCAGTGGGGGGCAGGGGGGGCAGCTGCCCCCCTGGAAGGCTGGAAGCAATAATTTTTTAGGTTTTTAAGACTGGAAGCAATAATTTTTTCGGCTTTTAAGACTGGAAGCAATAATAGAATACATTTTTTTCAAGCAAATAATTGTAATAACTTAGTTGATAAAGCGCTGCTATAATTACACATAATTTTGGTTTCATTCACCTTTTCCGCGGTAAGGTGTTACAACATGAATGACCACAGCTTGCCCCCCCCCCATAGTTTTTAGCTTGCCCCCTCCCCAGTTTTGATCCTGGGTACGCCCTTGGTTACGGTGCGCCTCAATTTGCTACGATTCCGCATTGAGTAACTCCTCTAAGGCTCTTTTCTAAATTTTATATGAAAATAAAAAAAAAAATCTGGTGCGTGCGCGCAACACACAACTTTCACTTACCAACTTACTTAGATTAGAAATTAATGCGTTTTATTAATTGCCTCTTCTCAAATGAACAGAACGGCCTTAATTATGAAAAATGGTCTGTCATTAAAGGCGTACTCCTCATTCTTTTTTTCTCCTTTATATGTTTTCTTTATTTTTATCATATTTCACATTTAGCCATTTCTTATTTTTAGGCGTACCGAGAGACAGTTAATTTCTCCATATACACAAAAACAAAGGTACTTTATAGGAAACGAACAAACAAAAAAGGCCCCAACCCCCCCCCCCCTAAAAAAAGCCCCCTCAGAACATTTTAATAATGATAAAGCTTACCTGATATTAAAGAAAACATAATTTTTACTAAGCATGACAAATTTGATCGTCACCATTAAAGCCGTTTTTGAGATTAAAAAAAAGGTAAAAATTGGAAAAAAAGTTATAAAATAAAGTCCCCCCTCCGGTTGATCAATTTTGATGTAATGTTGGCTATCCCATCTTTGGCATATACATACATCAAATACCCAGTTTGATCAAAATCGTCAAAACAGTTTTTGGTCAAATAAATAAAACACGTGAAAATGACACAAAATTTATTAAGTTAAGTCCCCCCTCCGGTTGATCAATTTTGATGAAATTTTTGCAGTCATATCTCGGCCATATAAATAGATCAAATACTCAGTTTAATCAAAATCGTTAGAGCCGTTTTTGAGAAAATCGAAAAAAACTTAAAAAGTTATTAAATAAAGTACCCCCTCCCTTTGAGCAATTTTTGATGAAATTTTTGCTGTCACATCGCGGGTATATATATACACTAAATACCCAATTTCAGGTTTGCACGGTTTATAGTTTTTGAGCTAGTCTGTTCACACACACACACACACACACACACACACACACACACACACACACACACACACACACAGACACACACACACACACACAGACCATTTCGCGGGACTTGGTTAATTGGACTCAGGGGACCCCAAAACGTGTATTTCCGTTGAAAACCGGAAGTCGAAATTTTTCACGATCGCAATACTTCCACTTACTATATATTTCATATATAGGTAAGTGAAAGTAAAAATCTGGTGCGTGCGCGCAACACACAACTTTCACTTACCAATTTACTTAGATTAGAAATTGACGTGTTTGTTAATTGTCACTTCTCAAAGTCACACATTTTTTCACATCCATTTCTTATTTTTGTTTATATTTTTTATTTAAAGTACACTAATTTGTTTTTATTATTAAATAAAAGTTTTTACTTGTGATAATTCGGCAATGCAAGCATAGTACTACAGGTCTTCTGATTGTATAATTCTCTATGTAGTTGTCCATTAAACAAATAATTTCCATTAAATGAACATAACGGCTTTAATTATAAACAAGGTCTGTAATACATACCCTAAATATCCAATTTCAGGTTCGCACGGTTTATGGTTTTAGAGCTAGTCAGTTCACACACAGACACACACACACACACACACACACACACACACACACACACACACACACTCACACACACACACACACACACACACACACACACACAGACCATTTCGCGGGAATTGGTTATGTGGACTCACGGGACCCCAAACCGTGTATTTCCGTTGAAGACCAGAAGTCGAAATTTTTCACGATCGCAATACTTTCCCTTACTATATATTTCATACGTAAGTGAAAGTAAAAAGACGAAAAAAAAAAAAAAAGTGATGTATAAATTATTATTATTATGGCACTACGGTCCTGCAAGAAACCGGGCCTCCAACACCACAGCCGACCAATCTCTGCGATCCTGTGCTACTCTTCTCCAGTTTGGTACACCCAGCAGTTTCAGGTCCTCCTCGACATCACCCAGCCATCTGATTCGAGGGCGCCCTCTGCTTCGTTTACCGTCCGGTTTCTCATGGAGTATTCTTCCTACTATCCTGTGCCCCGGCATTCTTTCCATATGTCCCAGCCATCTCAGTCTGACTTTCTTTATTAACGCCACCATGTCCATACAGCTCCATCAGCTTCATATACATAAATGAAAAGCTTCACAGTGATAAATAGAAAATCTCGAATGCCAATTCTCCACCACTAAACTTTCCGTATAGAAAATGAATAAAACTTATAAAATAAATTCCTTAGTGATCAAAATTGTGACGGAAAAAACCTAAGCAGATTTTTTTTTTTTAAGATGTAAAATGTTATGAAATTGTCTAATACGGTTAGAGTCATGTTTTAATCCGTGATCACATGTTTGAATGGTTCTATGTATTCTATGGTGAGGCATGTATAAGAAGCAATCGTCTAGTGTCTTATTCTAGCTTTGGAAAGCAAAGAATACTGTTAATTTTAAGTCACTGTTCCATCACTGCTAGTTACTGTTTTGTAACGCCATTATTAGTTGAGTTCTAATTGTTTGTTTGACATTTCTGTGTCATAGTTTAACGTCAATAATTTTTTTTTAAATCCATACCAGTATTTATCCGGGTAAACAGAAAAATATCAAAAAGAGAAATGGTGCTTACGTATAATAATGCTATTGTTAAACCAAACGGGTCTGTTTGCGAAGACCACATCCAGTTACTTTCACGACGCGACATCCAGTTACTTTAAGTAAACAGTTACTTTCAACAATCTGTAGTGGTTATAAACAGTGATAACCTTAATTTGTAATTTCAGTGATAATAAAAATGGGTCTTTTGAAATTAGCTCAAGAAATTTCTGACAAAAACAAGGCATTTCAGTTTTTGCAAGAAAATGAAATATTACATAGAACAAGGGTGTGTTCTATTATAAATAAATATTCATAGCTGAAATATATTCTTGTTATTCTCATCTAGGCCATTATTTGCAAATACAGGTTATAAATATCAGGTTATCAAAATAAGGGTAAGGGTACTGAAGAGTGGCTGATGGGCGTGGCCTGTCTTGAGAGGTTGTGTGACGGTGATGTTACCGAACTCCCATCGCCTTAATTTCAGTTAAAAAGTGCCTTGATTTGCTTTAATAGATTCTAGCTTTCGACTCCCGCTCGCTCTTCAGAGATAAATAAACCCCCAAAAGGGTCCTTTTCAGTGGATATCGGGCCTCAATTTGAAGCTAAAGTAACTGGATGTCGCGTCATGAAAGTAACTGGATGTGGTCTAATTGGTAAATTCCCAAAAAAAATTATACCCCCCCCCCCAAGAAAAGTAAATAATATATGCTTCTCTGAGAAACAAAAAAAAAATTAAATAACAGAAAAAAAGTGTCTACAAAAATAAAATTTTATTCCTTTACATTTTAAAACTTGTAAACCCATTTTGTCCCAGGGATGGTTTCAAACGTTATTAATATGGATATTTATTTCAGTATATTAGGGGATATTTGTTTTCGATTACTATATAAACACCAATGTTGGTGTTATCAGTATGTCAGGTTATAAACATCGCGGATATCAGTTTTTTAGATCTGAAAAAGTAAAAAGTACCGTTTATACAAACAGCTGCGCCTAAACGGTCGTTACGATATGTTTTCTCTCTCAAAACCCTGTAAATTAATAGTGAATATTATATTATAAATGTTTTAAACTTTGAGGAAAATGCTAGGTTCCAAATTATTTTAAAAATGTTGAATATAGTTTAAATTTTTTTCAAGTATATTTTTGGTGAACATAAAAACTTTAAATATGCAAACTTCAGAATGTGGAATTTGGAAATTCAGACTGAATTATAGGTGTTTCAACAGCACACTGAAAATAAATTTTTAACTTGACTAAATGGATGTTTTCTTTTTCTTTCGCTTACCTATATATAAAATATATAGTAAGGGAAAGTATAGCGATCGTGAAAAATTTCGGCTTCCGGTTTTCAACGAAATCACACATGGTGGGGTCCCCTGAGCCTAAATAACCAAGTCCCGCGAAATGGTCTGTGTGTGAGTTACAAGTTCATCAAAATTGATCAAACGTTGGAGGCACTTTATTTCATAACTTTTTTCCTATTTTTACTTTTTTTTTTTTTTTCGATTTTATCGAAAATAGCTTTAGGTAACGATATTGATTAAAGTCGTGCTTAATGATAATCAAGTATTCTTTAATATCAGGTAAACTTTATCATTACTAAAATGTTCTGAGGGGGCTTAAATGGGGAAGGGGCCTTTTTTTGTTTTCCTATAAAGTACCTTTGTTTTTGTTTATATGGAGAAATTATCTGTCTCTCGTTTCGCCTAAAAATAAGAAATGGCTAAATATGAAATTTGAAAAAAAAAAAATCAAATTGACATATACAGGAAAAAAAAAGAAAAATATTCCGTCAACTCATAAAACACATTGATCCCATGCGCATGCGCAGTAAGCATTAACGACAGACGATTGTTTATAATTGAAGATGTTCTGTTCATTTATTGGAAACTAGCTAGGGTGCCCGGCTTCACTCCGGTAGTTCTGTGATAGTTTTAATAACAGAAAAACTTTAAAATTAAAGGAAATATAAAACAAAATTAGCATCTTCTTGAAACTTCAGGTTTAACTTGGTATTAATAGTAAGATCGAAATCTGCTCAGTTCCCCCAAATAAGGAATCCTATACACTTTATGGGGGGTTGAAAATGGTAAATGAAAAATTGGCTGCAAATTTGTCCAGAAATGCATCGTTTTTTATGATTTCTGTGATCCTGAATCCTATAAGCCCATTCCATGCAGTAAACAATAATTTATAATTTAATAACAATAATCATAACAACAATAATCAGTAAATAATTTATTAGATTATAGTTGAAAAATCTGGATTATCGACTTGTACTGGTATATATCTGTACATCCCACGTCGGATTGTTAAAACTAAAAATATCAATTTTAAGTTAAAAATACCGTTTGAATCAGAATTAAAAAACCTCCATATTAGTCACAATAGTATTAATAATTTCGTTGGCTTCAGGCGTAATTTACCACATTCTTTTGCGGTGAGGATGATCGTGTTAACGCAAGTAAAGGGCTACTTTTGAGTTACAGTTAGCACTAAACGCCCCAATCGTAGACTATTATACTATACTATTAACTATACTAAGAACACTTAAAACTTTTTGTTTTGATTTATATTTAGTCAAGTAACCTCTCTTTTCTTTTTTTTTTTTTTTTTTTATTCAGTCAAGTTATCTCTTTTTTTTTATGTTTGTTTTTATTCGCTCTCTGTACTACTAAGAAATTTTCACTCATATTGCATTAAATATTCTTATACATTATTCATTGATTAAACGTAATGTGTTGATAAATTAGCCTTCTTTAAGGAATCCAGTTGATTTTCTAATTCATTGATTTTCAGTTGATTTTCTAATTCATTGATTGATTGATTTTTCAGAGATATAAAATAATTATAGTAGTAATTATTTTAAAACACAAAGAAGAAAACTCATTATAATAGCTTAATTTTGAGTAGTTTAAAAATAACATCTGAAGAAATATATAACCATTACGAACTGAATGAATGAAGAATAAATATTGAGTGAAACGCACCCTAGCGCTTCCTGGTAGTCTGCAGCTCGAACTAAATTTTTCACTTATTTAACCCAAACAGGTAGGCTAATTACATTGTGCGAGAGGCCTAAAATTCCGTTCCTTTTTTCTTCAATTTTACACGCTAGTGATAAAAACTGAAACCTTTTTCATCGTTAGGAGTTATATAGCTACTCGATGACATAACATTCTTGGTCGTACGTTGAGTCGTTTTTGAGCCTTTTCGGCACGCACATTGTACACTTTGCTTTATAATACAAGGGCTATCCTGAAAGTAGATTACGTTTTCGTCTGTGTCCGCTAGGGGCGGGGCTAGCGCGGCCATCTTGGTGTCAGAGCGTTGCGCAGCTCAGTCGGCATCTAGCCGTGCTAGTGAGAGGTTAGTGCTGTGCTCCGTGAAGATACTGTGACGGTTTGAAATGTCTGCGTTAATTGAAAATCCCGCGAGCTGCGAGGTGCGTGCAGTAATAAGGTTTCTGACTGCAAAAAACTGTAAACCGATAGAAATCTATCGGCAGCTGTGTGAAGTGTATGGGGACAACATTATCACTGAAGGTGGAGTGCGTCAGTGGGTCATAAGATTTAAAAATGGCCGAACCAATGTTCACGACGAAGATCGAAGTGGGAGACCCAGCAAAGTGACTGCCGAACTTGTCGAAAAAGTCGATGCTAAAGTCCGTGAAAATCGAAAGTTCACTCGAACTTTCTTTGAGTTTTCCACCAATTTCGCGAAGTTTGTTGCACGAAATCATCAGCGAAAAGCTTGGTTACCACAAGTCGCAGGCGGCAGAATTTTCCGACGAAGGAATTTCCAAGCTCGTACATCGCTACGATAAATGCCTTAATTTGAATGGTGACAATGTAGAAAAGTAGTATTTGAGTGTGGCTTTCATCTGTATATAATAAAATTTGTTTCCTATACTTTGTTTATTTTTTATTCCAAAACGTAATCTACTTTCTGGATAGCCCTCGTATATATTGATTATTTGTTTCATAGTAATTATATGAAGCTTTCAACAACTACATAGAGAATTATGTATTCAGACGACTTGGAGTATTATGCTAGCATTACCGAATTATCAAAAGTAAAAACTTTTATTTAAAAAAAAAAAAAAATAGTTTACTTTAAAGAGCAAATAAAAATAAGTAAATGAATGTGGAAAAATGTGACTTTGAATGGCATTTAACAAAACTCGTCAATTTCTAATCAAAGTATGTTGCTAAGTGAAAGTGGTGTGTTGCGTGCATCGCACCATGTTTTTTCACTTCTGTCTGTTTTAGGGTTCGGGGGAACTTGGGTCGAACCCTAGCCGGGACTGGATTAAGTATCCACACTTCGGCGAGCGTTGCATTGCTTGAGTTCTTGCACCAATGTGCATAATAATCTTTTAGCACATTAAAAAAAAAAAAATTATACCGTGAAAACAGCCATTTTTGAGATATGACGTTGAAAAGGGAGAGGGATAAAAGTAACTACTTAAAAATAAAAATAATAATATTTAAAAAGACAATTCATCCAAGTCGTAAATGTGAACGAAAATTTTTATTAAGTGATCTTTCTTAAAGATTTAAAATTCAAATGTTACGTTCCTGTTGGTTTTTGGCTTCTTCCGACAAACCGGAAGTTTTTTTCTGTGATTGAGTTCGTAGTCGCATGCTGAGTAAGCCATCCCCACTCCGAAGCCCAGTCCTAGAAGAAACGCCCAACGCTTACCTTTCAAACAGAGTTTAAAAAATGAAAAATAGTTTAAAAAGTACTAAAAGAATATCAAATAATTTAAGTTAAAAAATACAATAATGTAGGGTGAGGTGGAGCACAATGAAATACAAAAGTTTTTATTACCCTTAGCACGCCACCTGAAACTATTTTTTCCATGTTACCTTAGGATCTAATCTATATAACAGCAGCTATTTTCCACGAGTTTGTTTTATTGGTATACGGGGTGTCCCGAATTTAAATGGCAAAATTTCAGGAACTTATAGGGGACCGAAAAACTAAGACAAAACGTCCTTTAGAGATTTGCTCGTTTTTGTTTAGTTTAAGAGAAAAACGCAAAAAAATGAAACAAAACATATCATTTTTATACTTATTTATTTATATTTATATTTATGTTATGTTCTTTTTTAATGTTAATATTGCTCAAAATGTCATCCTCTTGCACTAATGCAAGCATTACATCTAGCACTCACTTGATAAATTGCAGCTAAACATAGTTTGATGATATTTTGTGCACTGCATCAATGATTCGGTATCTTAATTGCTCTCTTGAGTTGATTGACACCAAATAAACTTCCTGGTTCAAGATTCCCCATACGAAGAAACCCATGGGTGTCATATCAGGTGATCTGGGTGGCCAAGGTACTACTCCTCCACGTCCAATCCATCGTTGTGGATAATTTATATCCAGCCAAGCTCGAGCAGCTCTGCTATAATGACATCCACCGAGTTGGAACCACATTTCAATCCGCTGTTGTAAGGGAATGTCATCTAAATAATTAGAAAATTCGTTCTCCAAAAAATGTGTAAATGTGATCCCATTCAATCTTTCAGGTAAAAAATATGGTCCCACCAGTAATCCGTTCCAAATTCCAAGACAAACGTTAATAGCAAATTCATGCTGAAACCTATTCTCTCTAATAGCTCTGGGATTTTCAAGAGCCCGTACATGATAATTTCTTTGATTAACAATTCCTCCACTTGTAAAGGTAGCTTCATCGGTCCATATAATTTTTAATGGAAATTACAATTAAATACAAATACAATTTCTTCTCCGATAATCTGCCCTTATTGCTGCCTGGAATTGGTCGCTTTCATTACCTATAAAGAATTACCCAGTCTCTCGTAGTCTATCAAAAGTTCACGAAGATACTCGTGGATTAGGCACTCTTCTATTTGGTAATCGGCGCGCATACCCCCGCACCGCTTCTAAAGCATTACCGTTACAGAAATCAGATCAGCGTGTGTCAACATTACAATATGTACGCGGCATTGTGACTGATGCTATTCACACACAAATATCTGATTAACTGACTGAATACTGATTTATGAATTAAAATCCTAGAAGGAAGCCAAAATGTAAACAAATAAAAGAATGTAAAGGATAACATTAAGTGTTTACATATCTCACTGCCTAGCCTGACGTACTTTGAAAGGTGATAATCGCTACCTATAACATTTTTGTTTTGTTTCTTTTTTTGCGATTTTCTCCAAAACTAAGAAAAAACGAGCAAATCTCTGAAGGACTTTTTGATCCCCTATAAGTTCCTGAAGTTTTGCCATTTAAATTCGGGACACCCTGTATATAAATATGTAGCAAAATGATGATAATTTAACTTACGTTTGAAAACGACAGTAGACAGGACTAATCCGACAATTGCTCCAGTTGCTGTAACATAAAATTTAAAATATAATGAAATGCCTTTACGTTTAATACGAGTTTAATACTCGTAATAAGATATGGTTGATCACTTTATGATAAATCTACAAATAAAATTACACTTTTTTTTTTTTTTATGTTAAGGGATATAAAAAGGAATAAAGAAAAAAGTCGCGCCCCCCGCGCCCCGCCCATGGACCCGCCAATGAAACTAACCCTATATGCTAAAATGGTTTCCGTTCGATAAAATATGAGAAAACTGAGTTTATCACTGCAATATTTGAAGTTTCAATCAACATAGAACTGCAGAGTGGTTAGCTCTCGATCCGCCATGTTGTGGACGAACAAAGAACTTGATAAATTATGCCATAAGGTAGTTTAAAGTAAATTTGGTAGTTATTTATTCCCACTTTATTCAAGATTTTATAAATAGTTTCCTTTATTTTCTGTTAGTTTTTCGAGAATTTTTTTTTTAAACTAAATTAAATTTCTTATTTAAAAACAATCACCGATCATAACCTATACGTTCATGTTTAATCGAGTATTTGGAATAATCTTATTTCTTATTTTTCACTGCTTGATAACATTAAGGGTCTGGCCACACATGTCCGGACCGGATCCGCACCGCAGCATTAATATAGGTTATGTTCAGATGCCTAATATATTTATGCCTAAAGGTCAGGCCACACATGTCAGACACAGGCCACTTTAGGCATAACTAAAGGTAATATGTAAGTTAAATTAAAAATATTCTGAACATAACCTATATTAATGCTGCGGTGCGGATCCGGTGCGGACATGTGTGGCCAGACCCTAAAACTGACAATACTTTCATCCCTAAGATATTTTAACCGCCATTGGGGACACGTCCCCCCCCCAATGTAAAAAATTAAATAAAAATTACGATTTCACGAATGTATCCGAGTTTAACTAATCAAATTAAATAAAATATAAATTTAAAAAATTAGTTAATTACTGTATACTCTGTTGATTTATTATACCCGATTTCTCCATATGATTCTTTATTTTCACAAATCGTAGCCTTGTCGCTTTTTTATAAGCATCGTCAGGCGTATTGTATATTTGACGAATTATTTTTATTTCAGATTGAACTGTATTGTTTATGAATTCTGTTAACAAACTTGGATCTCCATTTCTTTTTTTAACCAAGCAGCTTGATCCTACTTACCTTCAACTCGACGAATCTTGTAGAAGTTAATGGAAAGCAATGAAATGAGAAGGATCAGAATCAGAAGAAGAACTTGGATAAAATTCAGTCAAGAAATTTCGGCCCACATCCTTCAACATTAAGCCTAAACCTATTCCCTATTTTATAACTGAGGCATAAATTGACAAGTTTTAAGAGACAATAAATATCTTAAAAGCACATCGTTGGAGGATGAATCAAATGCCCCAACAGTTGTTTTTAGGCGTTATTATTTTATCTTTTAGCATGTAGGAGCCTGGCAACACTGTGTAAGCAACACTGATTGGCAACACTGAGACAATTAAAAAGTAACCTCCCTATTGTATAGAAACGGTTATAGTTAGTTAGTGTGTTAATGTGTGTTATTAATTTATGTAAAAGTATTGTAATAAAAACTGTTGAAGAGTAATCAAGGACCAGTTTATTTAATTATTTGTACTAACATTGTACAAGCCTTTTAAATTTCTACCAATCCTATCTACGAGAATATTGAGCCGTCTTCCCCCAATAATTTGTTGACGGTGACGCCCATGGTCAATAAAAGTATTTTCTTTTTCTCTAAAATGAAAGTAGCTTTCGAATCGAATAATGTGTGACTAAAAATACGAATTCTCAATAAATATGATCTCAATATCTAGCAATAACAACACTGATCGTACAGAAAACTTATAAATTTGTAAATAGTCAAAATAAGAAATGTATACATGACTAACAAATTCAAATTAATAGATAAATTTACATACCAATATTCTTTAAACCATCGACTGCGCATTTATCCCAACGGGGACCAACATCATCTTCAAATGCCATTTCTTATTATCGGGCGTACGAAAACCATAATCAATCGGCTTCTATAAACTTAGAAAAAATTTTTCATGTGATTTATGGAACGTAAATCTAATGATCAATCAACTCTAGCTACGGTATCAACAATATTAGGATGCTGCATATGTTTGGTTATTACCTATTTAAAAAGAAAGAAAACATGTGCCTGTTTATATTTTTCTTATTTTTGTAATTAATTAGGATTTCAATTAAAATGAATATTAATGATTTCAATTTTTTTACCTAATTTTGTTATTGTTTTCAACTTCGTATTTCACAAGAAGAAATGAATTTTATTTATCCAATGGAAATGTTTCATGTAATTCTTGTAATGAAAATTAACTATTTTTCTTGATAATTTTTATGAAATTGGTTTCGTATGAGTGCAAGGTTAAATACAGATGAAACCAATGAGATTAGAAAAAAAGAAATTCACCACTGTCGCAATTATCTCTCTCTCTCTCTCTCTCTATATATATATATATATATATATATATATATATATATATATATAGTTTTCGTCAACAGTTAACATAAAAATCGGTCGCATTTGTAATTAAACGCTAGCAAACTGAAAAAATAAATTATAGGTATGTACATTTGTCGGTAGTACTACACAAGAGTAACAACTTTGTGGATGGCCTCGAGATTTTTTGATCATACTGTAGACTAGATTCCGAAAATGGCCGAGTATATCGAACGAACGTACACAGAGGTTAACGAACTACTACTAGTACTATAGCTCCGATAACTACTAAAAATGGGGTCACTTGTGGTATAGTGGTTAGCATGGCAACCTACAATACTAAAGGTCGTAGGTTCGCGTCCCGCAGTGGCCCTAGGATTTTCTGATGGGAGTATAAAATTCTTGACTATGCCATCTCTCGGATAGGACGTAAAATAGAGGTCCCGATCCTGTACGATGTCATGTACTTTAAAGATCCCTACCCTAATTATACTTGGATAGGCAAAATTTAGGACTCCCACTGCAGCTCCGTCCGATTAGCCTCAGTGACATAAAGTGAGGTTTTACAAAAAAAAACAAAAAAAAAACACTAAAAATATCCTGTTGGGAACACGGTAACACTTTTGAAGAAGCAGAAATCCCCAGTGTAAATACATTCGATATAAATCCTGTTCAGCTGTTTTTGGTTTTAACCTTCCAACATAATGCAATGTTACTTTTTGGGACAACTAAGAGCAGCTTGGTCTGTTTTACTTTAGCAACTCTAGTTATGTTTAAAGAGAAAAGTACTATTTATAAAAAAGTACTAGCTATTTGGAGTAGGTTATTTACTAATTTCTCTTAGTTTTTTCTTAGTTTCTATCTCAATCGAGTTTGCAATGATTCAAAATTAAGATAAGCCGTTGCTTGAAATCAAAGATATTATTATAGAAGCTATTTCCCACGAGTTTGTTTTATTGGTATACAGGGTGTCCCGAATTTAAATGGCAAAATTTCAGGAACTTATAGGGGACCGTCCTTTAGAGTCTTGCTGTCTTTGTCCTTTAGAAAAGTCCTTTAGAGATTTGCTCGTTTTTGCTTAGTTTTAGAGAAAATCGCAAAAAAAAGAAACAAAACAAGTTTTCATTTTTATACCCTTTTAATACACCAAAAAATGTGTAAATTTGATTCCATTCAATCTTTCAGGTAAAAAATATGGTCCCACCAATAATCCGTTCCAAATTCCAAGCCAAACGTTAATAGTAAATTCATGCTGAAACCTATTCTCTCTAATAGCTCTGGGATTTTCAAGAGCCCATACATGATAATTTCTTTGATTAACAATTCCTTCTCTTGTAAAGGTAGCTTCATCGGTCCATATAATTTTTAATGGAAATTACAATTAAATACAAATACAATTTCTTCTCCGATAATCTGCTCTTATTGCTGCCTGGAATTGGTAGCCTTCATTACCTATTAAGAATTACCCAGTCTCTCGTAGTCTATCAAAAGCTAACAAAAATACTCGTGGATTAGGCACTCTTCTATTTGGTAATCGGCGCGCATACTCCCGCACCGCTTCTAAAGCATTACCGTTACAGAAACCGTACACAGAAATCAGATCAGCGTGTTCAACATTAGAATATGTACGCGGCATTGTGGCTGATGCTATTCACACAAAAATATCTGAGTAACTGACTGAAGACTGATTTAGGAATTATAATCCTAGAAGGAACCAAAATGTAAACAAATAAAATAATGTAAAGGATAACATTAAGTGTTTACATATCTCACTGCCTAGCCTGACGTACTTTGAAAGGTGATAATCGCTACCTATACTTTTTTTTTTCTTAGTTTCTATCTCAATCGCGTTTGCAATGATTCAAAATTAAGATAAGCCGTTGCTTGAAATCAGAGATATTATTATTTTTATTTTTTTCTCGGGGGACTAGCATAGCTTACAATACTAAAGATCGTGGGTTCACATACCGCCTAGTGACCCCATGGTTTTTTAAAAGGAGTAGAAAATCCTTGACAGAGCCGACCATCGGATGGCACTTAAAATGGAGATCCCGAGCCTGTGCGATGTCAGTTACTCGTTAAATACCCCTATCCTAATTATAACTCCCACGCTAGCATCATTCAACAAGCCTTAGTAGTGTAAAGTGACGTTTAAATATATTCACCTGTAATATTCAACTCTTGTAAAAATCCTTGGAGATAAAATTAAAAAAATGTAGTCACGTAACAATTATATAAATATTTATAATTATAGTCTCAGGGAACTGCAACGTATTATGCAAATTTCAGGGCCGCATTAATTATATTTATATACAAATTTGTTGATATCAAATCACCAAATCCTTAGACTACTAATCAAAATTATAGAGACACTCGGGTTTTCTTTATTAAATTTTTTTTAATATTACTACCGAAAATAATATGAAAATCTCAATCACTTCAAATATTTTATTTGATCTCCAGGAGGTATAGGAAAGATACCTCATCAAAACCTGATTTTTCACGATCACCCGAGGTCTAGGTCAAGAAGGATTGCGTTAAGGCAGATTTGTCGAAATTCGTATTGGACGGTGGTGTATGGGGAGCGAAAGGTCGTTTCAGCAGGTTCACTAAGCCTTTACTAATATATTTATTATTTTATTGATTTACTAGCTAGGGTGCCCGGCTTCGCTCCGGTAGTTGTGGGGTAGTTTTAATACCAGAAAAACATTGAAATTAAAGGAAATAGGGAACAAAATTAGCACCTTCTTGAAAATTCGGTTTTAACTTGGGTATCAATATTCTGCAGACTTGAGATCTGCAGAGTCCGCCCAAATCAGGAACCATGTATAATTTACAGGGGGTTGAAAATGGTAAGTGAACAATTAATTTTGCTGCAACTTTGTCGAGTTATGCATCGTTTTTTATGGTTTCTGTGATTCTGAATCCTATAAGCCCATTCCAAGTAGTCAACAGATAATAAGTTATGAGATTATAGTTGAAAAACCTGGTATCTCAGTTAAAAAAATTATATTTTGAGTAAAACTTAAGCGCCGACTACTATGATGATCCTATTTGATCCAGAATTATAGAAACTACCGAAGATTCATAGAAACTTTGTTTTAAGACCTTTCTTCCATTTCAACCTCCCTTTAGATGTCCCCCCGTAATTTGGACGGTTTCTGCATATCTCGAATCTTACTACTATTACAAAGTGAAAACCAAAATTTCTTGAAGGCACAATTTTTTCATCATATTTCTTTTTATCTTGAACTATGAGGGATGATCAAATCTTGAATGCTGTTATTGGAGTTAGACGTTTTGTCAACTGGAATGCTCATCATACGTAGTAACCAAACCAACTTCTTTTTCATAAATACAATAAAAACACTTCAAACTTTTCATTTTCGATTTATATTCAGTCAATTCACCTCTTTTTTAATGTTTGATTTTATCGCTCACGCTCGTTCTACTAAGAAATATTGCATTAAATTTACTTAGGTATATATTATATATAGATTAAATGTAATGTGCTGATCAGTGAATACTTCTATACTGCCTTCTTATGAGAAAACTAATTTTTTAAGGAATCCAGTTGGTTTTTTAATTGATTGCAGAGATGTAAAATCATTATTATATTTTGAAAGCAAAGGAGAAACTAATTATTTTCGCTTAGTATTTTAGTGATTTAAAAAGAACAGCTGTACAAATATATAACCTTTACAATAAACATGAGGATGAATGAACAATAAACATTGAGTGAAACGCATTCTAGCGCTTCCTGGTAGTCTGTAGCTCGAACTAAATTTTTCATTCCTAAACTCGTATCTCAATCAATTAAATGGTGCGAGAGGCGTAATATTCCAGTCCTTTTCTCTTCAATGTTGCACTCTTAAGAGAAAAACGGAAACCTTTTATCTTCTCCGTTAGGGGTTATGTGGCTAAAATATGACATAACTTCCTTAATCCTACGTGGAGTCGTTTTTGAGCCTTTTCGGCACGCACATTGTACACTTTGCTTTATAATATATATTGATTATATCTATATAAATAAAGATGAAATTCTATGTGTTTGTTTGTTTGTTTATTTGTTCTTCATAGAAATCCATACCAAATTTTGCTCAGAGGTTCTTTGATACCAGATGCGAACACCTGTCCATATTAAAATTGCATAATCTCGCTTTACAATGTTTTTTTTACGAAATCGGCCGTTTTATTAGAAAAATGAAATTCCCCGGGTGAAACCGGGATATACAGCTATCTATATAAATAAAGATGAAATTCTGTTTGTTTTTTCTTCATAGAAATCCATACCGTTGGTCCAAAATTCTCCAAATATCGCTCAGTGGTTCTTTGATACCAGGTGCGAACACCTGTCCATATTAATATTGCATAACATTAGCCAATTTCTGGGTATATTGTTTATTATTATAAAAATCGCCCTGATCTCGCTTTAAATTGGTTTTTACGAAATCGACCGTTTGAGTCGATAAAAGTCACTTTAAAGATTTAAAAAATGAAAATCTCCGAGTGAAACCGGTATATGCAGCTAGTTATTTATATAAATAAAGATGAAATTCTGTTTGTTTTTTCTTCATAGAAATCTATACCGTTTGTCCTAAAACCTCCAAATTTCGCTGAGTGGTTCTTTCACGCCAGGTGCGAACATCTGTCCATATTAAAGTTGCATAACTTCAGCCAATCTCTGGTTATATTCTTTATTGTTATAAAAATCGTTTTGGTCTCGCTATACATTGGTTTTTACGAAATCGACCGTTTCATTCGATAAAAGTCTCTATTTATAGATTTAAAAAAATGAAATCCTCAGGGTGAAACCGGTATATACAGCTAATATTAAATAATAAATAAATATTTATCTTACCCATATGGACAAAAAAGGATGATCCGGTTAAGCAGACTTGCACTAAAAGTAAGAGACTTACTTGGCCCTTACGAAATTTGAGTTTTTGTCAGATTCCCTAGTTTACGGTGCATCGAACGATTTGTACTCTACAGCAGTTTTTTTTTAATTCCTAAAAAAATACAGCTTGGCTTTTTCGCTGATTAACTAGGCTTACATACGTGTTGCGCAGCTTCTTTGTAATTAAAGATATAAATAATTAGCTATTCAGTAATTATTGTGTAAAGATATCGACAAGCTACTTCTGGGCGTGTCCTATTTTGAATATTGTAACGTTAAATCAATAAAAAAAAAAAAAAATATATAGCGTAAACTCCCAGATCGTTTGTTGGAACATATAATAAGCGGTTGGAACGAACTGTTTGGGTCTAGATCTTTCCGTGGCCTAGCCCACAAAGGCGTAGAACTGTCCACATTGTGTGTTATAACGTTATCATTTTTGTAACCTGTTCAAGTATTTAAGTTTTATAAATTCGTTGGCATTGATAACTGTATATTTTGTTGAATAAATATTTCTTAACTCACATAAGTGTTACAATATAACCGAACTCCCATCGCGTCCTTTTCAGTTAAAAAGGAATTTGATCAGCTTTATTAAATCCCACCTTTCAAAGCCCGCTCGCTATGCTCGCTCTTCAGAGATAAATAAAACCCTCAATTTTTATTGTTTATTTATAATTTACTGCCGTTCATTCCTTCAAATGTTCACTTTCATACGATGTAATTTAAAGTAAGATTCAAATTTATGGAAATAGATAGCATCTTCTTTTTTATTTGCTTTACTAGCCTTGAACGTCTCGTTTTACTGAAAATGAACTTAAACTTATTTCTCATCTACATGCATAAAAAACAAATATTACTTTCTGACTTTGAGGAAATCAAATGGACCGAAAAACAACTTTCAATCAAATAAAAATAACTTCAAAGTCTATTATGGGAGTGATGGACACTGGTCAATAGAGGAGGACAGCTGAGAAATTTTGAGAAACTAAAACTACCAATTATATAAATTCCTATTCATTTACTATAACTATTAAGCCTTACATAAACACATATTTCAATGGGCCGGGATAGCCGAGCTTGTTTGAGCGCGAACCGCTTTAGCAAGCACGAGCCGAACGGAGGCGGTTCGAATCCGCCCTGGGAGGGTTGACTTTTATTTCGTGGAAGCCCCACGGAATTAATTTCATTATTCCGTACATTCACTATTAATTCCATGAATATTTTCATCCTCACTTTTAACAACATAAGGAAAATCACTCACTCATATATTAATTACGGAGTGGAGGGGAGACGAATGAGAGAGAAGGCAACGAGTGAGTAGTAGGAGTTCTTATTTATGATCTCAGTGCGAGAATGTAGGATAAAGATATTTGTTTAAGTTAAACAGCATTTATAAAAAAAAAAGAAGGAAAAATATGAAAAGTTGTCTCAATCTTATTCATTTTCTTCTGTGCCGTAAACATGATTACCAGGTCTCCCGCAAGATGGCAATTCAGATGCAGGACAGCTTACAAGCGAAATCGGATAGGAAATGTAAGTTATATCCAATGAAAATCTGTATTATATACTTTTTGTTAATCTCTGTATGCCATACCCTGTAATTTTCATAATATTGGCAAACTTGTAGTCCAGGAAGTATTAAATTAAAAGTTTTTAATGTCATACTAAGACAAAACCCCCCAAAAATGGCTATTTAAACAAAAAAAAAACACTGGCTGAGTCTTGGGGTTTTACCAACATTTAAGGTGCGTATATATGCTCAAGCTATTTCCACAAACTTGCTTGCGCAAGCCAGTTTGAGCATACAAACTGAATAAAATACTTCCGTTCAATTTTACACTATAAGTGTGGAACCATGACGTGTAGTTTGGTGTGTCCTCAATGTGGGGGAAATACTAATTCTTGCAATGGTTGAGGTGTGAAAAATGAAATGAAATACGTATCTCGTGAGAGCCAAATATTTTGGCTTGCACAAACTTCAAGCCTGCGTTTACACCCAACGATTTATTTGTGCAAATGGCTTGGTGAACGCACCTTTAGGTTCAGTTTCACACACAACACATGTTTGCTGCATAACTAAGTGAATCTGAAACATAAGTAGGCGCGCGAGGCATTAAGTTCAAGGTCTGTAGAAAAAAATTTCTGCTTTTTTTTTAATTTTATTTCATAAAAATTCTAGGTTTTTTTTTTTTTTTTTGGATTGTGAACTTAAAATAACCGATTTTAGGGGAAATAATAGCGTCTTAAATCCAAATTCTATCAGAGTAACAAAAAAAAAAATGAATTATTAAAATGAACTAGAACTGTTTTCCCCAACTTATAATCAAAACAATGGTCCATCAAAAACAGAAAAAAATAATATATTAAATATATATTGTTATCTGTTTACAGGTTCAATAGCTTCGGATACCACTGTCGACTTGGAAACAGCAATAAATAAAACAGGCAAGTATTTAAAATTATATTTAGGTCATAAGAATAATAATAAGGCCCGATGCCGACACCAATCGCTTACAGCATACTTCCATCCACCTCCACCATATATATATATATATATATATATATATATATATATATATATATATATATACATATATAGGGGGAGGTGGGGCGCAATGAAACACAAAAGTTTCTTATACCCATAGCACCCCACCTGAGACTTTATTTTCATTTTTTTAAATTTTTTCCATGTTACCTTAGGATTTAATCTATGTAAGATATGCGTTAAACACTATTTTATGCATCATCTATGATCGCGAGCAGCTATTTTCCAAAAAATAAATTTTGTTTCATTGTACCCCATGCCCGGGGTACTTTGAAATAACTGAAAAAAACAACACCATAATTAACGAAAAAACTTGATTCGGCTACAGATTGGTTTTTCGTTCTCCTGCTTTACAAGAGCTTCAGGAGAGAGGAAACTTGCCATAAATTAACAGAGTGTTTTTGGTGTTCCGCTCACTACTTCGCAGCATCCCCGTAAATACTCGCAAAACTTGCGAGTATGGAGTATGGAGTATGGCTCCGCATGGAAGCGAGCTCTGTGGTGCAATGGTTAGCATACCGCGCATATCACGCGGAAGACCCGGGTAAGACTTCCGGTGGAGCCCAATCTTTTCTCTTTAAAAAATTATTCCAAAAATTTATTTCAAATACTAATATTTACCTAGATAAATATAGTCACTTTCTTTAAAATGAAGACTACATATGGTCATGTGTTTCGAAACAGGCTTATCTATTCTTAATTTTACAATCCACTCTACAAGAAGCTTTTTATTTTTTGGAAATAAATGGAGCGGCACGTCTTTTGATTTTCTAATTGAATACTGAGGGACCGAGTAATACCTATTGGACATTTTTCAAATATTTTGCTCAATCGGGTTTTAATTATGGAAAAATGCAAAAAAAAAAAACCTATGAATCCCAGGTACTGGCCCGGCTTCTATCACCGTTTCTCTAGTTCCAGTAAAGAAGCAGCACCGTCACTTTAGCCCTCGAATAGGCCACGCCCAGAAGTAGTATTGGGAAACTTTTACTATTATTTTATTGCTAAATATAGTACTTTACTCAATTTGTTTAATTTTTCATCAGGTTGTGGCAAGTACAACTGGATGATAATCCTACTAACCTTTCCTGTAGCATGTACTTCGATTTTCTCAACCGGAAGTATGTCCTATGTGATATCAGTTGCGGCACCTGATTTGGATCTAACACCGACCGGAAAAGCATGGCTGCAGTCTTCATCTTTTGCAGGTTTGATAAATAAATTCAATTTAATTGATAGATATTACATTTAGATAGGTTGAGGAGCTTAATCTATATGAATAAAGATGAAATTCTGTTTGTTTGTTCTTTATAGAAATCCATACCGTTTGTCCTAAATTCTCCGAATTTCGCTCAGTGGTTCTTTTATACCAGGTACGAACACCTGTCCATATTAAAACTGCATAACTTCAGCCGATCTTCAGCTGATATTCTTTATTGTTATAAAAATTGGAATGATCTCACTTTACAATGTTTTTTTTTTACGAAATCGACCGTTTCATTAGAAAAATGAAATTCCCCGGGAGAGACCGTGATATACAGCTATAATCTATGTATATAAAGCTGAAATTCTGTTTGTTCTTTATGGAAATCCATACCGTTTGTCCTAAATTCTCCAAATTTTGCTCAGTGGTTCTTTCATACCAGGTGCGAACACCTGTCCCTATTAAATTGCATAACAGCCAATCTTTGGGTATATTCTTTATTGTTATAAAAATCGTTTTGATCTCGCTTTACATTGGTTTTTACGAAATCGACCGTTTGAGTCGATAAAAGTCTCACTTTATAGATTTTATAGGTTTAAAACATTAAATTCTCCGTGTGAAACCGGTATATACAGCTAGTTTAATATACTTTGCCTAATCTATATAAATAAAGATGAAATTCTGTCTGTTTGTTCTTTATAGAAATCCATACCGTTTCTCCTAAATTCTCGAAATTTCGCATAGTGGTTCTTTCATACCAGGTGCGAACACCTGTCCATATTTAAATTGCATAACTTCAGCCGATGTTCAGCTGATATTCTAATCTCGCTTTACATTAGGCTTTTACTGAGAAAAAATTCTCATTTTATAGATTTCGAAGAGGCCAACAAGGCCCTGTAATGCCGTTCCTCCGGAATGGATCGGGGTCCATGTTTAAAGGCTGAACGAGTCCTTTTCGAAGTATTGGCCGACAAATGCGCGTATAACCACTTCTCGCTTTCGCTCCTGGCTCTCTTCTATCCTAACGAACTTTTCTTGACCCACGCTTTTCTCATTGTTTTTTGCGACTGAATTTCTCCTTTTTTCTTTGATATTTGGTACCTGATTGATTTATGGAAACTAACCGGACTATATGGGTAATTTGCTCCTTGCTCACCCACTTCTGCCCTGCCCTTTCCATGCCTGGAATCCCCATTGATATGCTATATACTATTCCCAGACCAGTTCAGATCGCATTTGCGATGACTATAAATAAAACTCAAGGGCAGTCACTGAGGGTAGCTGCTATCAATTTGGATTCCCCATGTTTTTCTCATGGTCAGCATTAGGATGCATGCTCTAGAGTAGGTTCACTTAAAGACGTAATTATATATGCCCCAGAGGGTAAAACTAAAAATATAATATATCCTAAAGCTTTGGAATAATAAGCTATTAATACTATTTTTGTGTATATTATGGTTCACGTTTATTAGTAAAATGAAATTCTCCGGGTGAAACCGGGATATACAGCTAGTATAAAATAAATATGACAGTTTAAAAGAGTTTTTTTCAGGTATGGCAATCTCTGGTTATATTTGGGGTGCCTTATCAGATGCATTTGGGAGAAAGAAACTAATGGTAATCGGATTCTTGTCGGATTTCTTTTTGAATATTGCAGCTGGGCTTATTAAATCCGTTCCAGTTATAGTATCCTTCAAGTTCTTATCAGGAATTATGTAAGTTAAACTAGAATTTTTATTTTTATTTTAACTAAACAATATATTATAAATACATTGTTTGTTTTGTTTTTTTATCTTGTCACAACGGATCAGGCTTTGTGGTCCATATTCAATCTACTTAGTGTACATGTCCGAAGTGTTCTATCAGCAGCACAGGGATATGATAGCACAATTTTTTGGTGTGTTTGCATCAGCTGGAAATATCGCACACGGTGGTAGGTTGGTTATTTTATGTTTTAGCTGCAGTAAATGTTAATCTTTTAATCTTAATAGTAAATGCTCTGACGGAAGAAAACAAAACAGATGTATATTTCTGTTACTTAGGTAAAAAGATCTAGAAGGTTCGAGAACGGAAGCTGTATTAAGGTCAGGCCACACCTAACCGCAACGGCGAACCGGGCCTGAGGCCCGGTGCACATGCGCTGCAAGGCCCGCTTGACGCTTAGAAGCTTTTCCAGGAAGGCTTAATCCTTCGTAAAAAATGGTCAGTGCACATGAGGAGATAGGACGACGCGTCACTTCAAAATTACCACTCCGATACCAAGTTTCTTGATCGTTTTGTCTTTATTTTATTTTATTTGTCTTCATTTTAGTCCTGTCGAATATCCTCATGTTTGGATCGAAACGTAGGCTGGCCAAATACAGAATATTTGACAGAAAATCCTGATTACCAATCATCCTACAGAAAAAGTTTACCATTACACACGTCTAAATTAATTAAATAAATAAAATGAGTTATAAAATATTAAAGATTCAATCTCAAATTACATATCTTATTAACTCCTCATTGATAATGATACATAATCATCAATCTAATAAATAATAATTTAAAGGATTAATTTTAATTGGTTATCTAATAACATTTAAAGTTAAATAAGTAATACAAATGAAATCAATAATTATGTTACTTAAAACTAGCCTGTATTAAAGAGGAAGATAGGAAAGGACGCAAAGGCTCATGTGCACTGCCCCTATATAAACAAGGTACTTGTGGAACGCAAAGGCGTCGAATAGCCGCCCGATAAGAGGAGAAACAAGCTTCAGCTCCTGAGCCTATCGGACTAATCCGGAACATCCGCCCATGTGCATTGCCCCTATAAACCCAAGTTATGTCTGCCTATCGCCGTGACATTACAACCATTAACACATGCCCGACACGGGTCAAATTCTTCACCCGCGCGGCATCCGTGTCAGAGCTTATGCCGTACCGGACTCGTGTATAAGAGAGGTTATATTTCCATAGAGACGGTTACAGCTCGAGTTAGGTCTTCCCAACGTGAAAATAAACTTGTTAATTGAAAAAAAAATTGATTCACTGCAGGTCCCGTATGGCCAGGAAAATCGAAAATAAAATGAATACTTAAATAGTTATTTAATAGAAAGCAAATTTTGTTTTTTTTTTTACTAATATAAATTAACATTATTGTAATAAATTGTATTATTTACATTTCAATATAATACCATTTTATGTTAGGAATTCTCAGTCTTATGACCAATTAATGATAATGTGTGTTAAATTATTAAAAGAAATAATGAAAATTGTAATATACAAATTAGGTTGTGATATTTTTTTTAATTTCCACTTGATAGCAATGTTTTAAATTTTATGTAGATTCAATGAAATTAATAGAATGTTTGTAAGATAACAGCAGAAAATCAAAACAAAAGATGTATTATTTTCAATTAATGCATACTTATTTAGTATATTGATAGTATTACTTAAGTACCATCGACCAGGGCTACTTTGGTCCTTGGGGGGTTACTTTGGTCCAACACCAAAAAAATTATTCAATATTTGTACTGCACAAATAAAACAAGACATATAGGTATTTTGGGGTTTAAAAGATATTTTATACCCTACTTGAGGGTATTTTAATAGTTTTGGGTAATTTAAAATATTTTAAACTTTATTGAGAACAGTCTGTAAGTTGTCTAAATAGCCATTGGCTACTTTTTCATTAATAGCAGCCCTTACTCGTTTAATGTTGCTTGCTGTACCCACTGTTAACTTAAGGTGACTTTTCCTAAATGATGCTGCCTAATTCAAACCCGGAAAATTGTTCTTAAAGCTCTTTACTGTATGCCCCTGTTTGTCAAGATCACTGATGGGAAATCCAACATGTCAATATGAGCTCAAAGGCTTGTTCTTCTTTTACACTTACCTTATTTTTATCTTGTTATTGAATTCGTCCTTGATGAAAAGTTTGGAAGTAATTAATTGAAGTATCTAAACAAAGGTTTATAAAAACTCCAGTGTGCCCAATGGTAAAAATTTTAAATTACCCAACACTATTAAAATACCCTCAAGTAAAGTTTAAAATATTTCTTTAACCCAAAAATACCTATATGTCTTGTTTTGTTTGTACAGTACAAATAATGAAAAACATTTTTGGGTTTTGGACCAAAGTAACCCCTCAAGGACCAAAATAGCCCCGGTCGACAGTATACAACTTTAATCATAAACATTTTGATGCAGATGCTTTTGAATCTTTTCCATTTCTACAATTCCAACATTAATTATGTTTCAGTAGCCATAAGGCCTGTAATTGTAAATATTTGATTAGGTGGGGATACAAACATCTGAAAGAATAAAAGTGAATTCATTTTTTCTTCTGCAAGTTGTACTCTAATGAGCAATATAATCTTAATTATTGACAGGAAAGATAGTTTCCCTCAGGTACTCGTTGACAAAACAAAATCTTGATAAAAAATGTAGACAGAATCCAATTTGAGAAAATTAAATGTACATAATTTTAATAGTACCAATTTAAAATTTTTGAATTCTATTTATTTATTTATCCATGCCTATTTTACATAAAAGGCTTTCATGGAATTTGCTGGAATTAGATAAGTTTGGTATAACAAGTTTTTGGAAGAGTGGTAAGAGAAATGTAAAAAGAACAGAAATCAATTGATGTACAACTTTTATTTATTAGTATAGTAAAATGAAGTTTTACAATACTTTTATACCCTGTAATGGTTGACTAGGAATGTTCTCAATCATATACAAAGCAGCCATTATTAAGATCAATGTTTTAATAGGACATTTTCTAATATTACCGCAGCAAATTAATCTAGAGAGAAAATTCCATAATTGAAATGATTCCTTAACAGTCAAGCAAATTCTAAACGGTGATGTTCTATCTAAATCGTCTTCCTTAAGATCTTCACTACAAATGAGGCTATTTTTTGTGGGTTTGTAATTTTCTATCCTTATTGCTTGTACCCATTTGTCTTTTGATTCAGCACTAACCGAAAATCTAAAATAGAAAACTAGAACTAAAATTTGAATAAAGAGTGAACATAAACGCATAAAATGAAGAAAAAATAAAATTAAAACACTTACCTGTTAAAAAGTAATTTAGAGGTGTGAGGACTTGCCTTTTTATAATTGCATCCACCAAATGCTACACACATTCCTCCCATTTTGGACATTTTAAAAACTTTAGAGAAATACTCCAAAAGAGCTCTGATAAATAAAAATAAACTGTTTATTCTATTGCATCATCTTTTAGTGGTCTGCAATAGAATAATTTGTGTACTGAATTATTTTACATTGGATTAAGATTAAAATGGGTGGACTGTATAAAATTCTCTAAATAAGAAAATGAAATAAACTGATTTATTCTGTTGATTAATCATACATAAGGAAATAAATTCATTCGGGCTTTCAGAGTGAGATCAGAAAAGAAAAACTAAAGAAAGAAATGTCTGAGAGGGAGCGGTTTTCTTTAAAGTTGAAGTTCTACCTTGGTGTTTTTTGACTCTCTGCAGGCTGCTCCCATCTTCCTTTCTTCTTCCGCACCTGCGGGATGCCTCTTTTTCTACTCCATGGAATTAATTGGAAAACTTATAATGAAAAAGGAGGTACTCTTTTTCTGCCAGAGTTGACCAATCTGCATGTCTATTCCGGTCGCGAACCTAGCGCTGTTCAACTACTGCTTCCAGCTGTCTGGATCGCGTCTGATGTTCGTTCCCCGAACATAAACAATGCATGATCAATAATCGAGAGGTTACTTTCGGGCTGGTAAAAGGGACCTCAAGAAATGGGGGACGCGGTTCACACTACCAATCATGTGGTGACTCCTCTTTGTTATTCTATAATCTGTGGGTGCTTCCTTAGTGCTCAAATTCTGAAACTTCCTTTTAGGGTTTCAGGTAAATGTAATTTGGTAGGTAAAACTTGAATAATCTGTGTGCAAAATTTTCGCTTCAGGCTTCGCAATGTGGATGATACCAATGGCACTTCCTGATTGGATGCCCTTCAAGGCTTGGCAGCTGTTCATGATGTGTGGAGGAATACCTTCTCTGCTTACTGGTCTTAGCTGCCTCTTCTTCTACGAATCTCCCAAGTTCTTGGTGGACAAAGGAAGGAGTGAGAAGGCCCTCAATGTATGCAGAAATATCTTTGCTATTAATACAGGCTTGCCTCCTCGGTCTTTCCCCGTAAGGATCTATATTTCTCTTTTATAATTAAGTAAACTATTAAGATTAAGGAAATCTGTTCTACCCCCCCCCCCATCTTCATCGTTTACTGCTGGTAAACATAAAAATTATAATGTTTTATTCAAAAGTAACCAAAATGTGTATATAAAGATAAACAGATTCACATAGTATTAAGAAGACTTCCTCGGAACATTTTCAAGTACATTGTACAGATATTTAATTTCAGGATATTTAAAAACTATTCACCTAAAACCAAGTTTATTCCTTATTTTTGTTTTATATTTATCCCTTGGACTGAATATTGCTCGTTGTAGTGAATTACCACCCCCCTCCCCCCCCCCCCCAAAAAAAACCCAATAGAACTCATGTTCAAGTTAATTTGTTGTTTTTATACGTCAGTAATCTTAATAAGAAATAATTAATTTACCAATTAATGATATTATAATTCAATGATATAATTATTAGTATTTATTTTTAACCGACTTCGAACGAAAGAGGAGGTTACTCAATTCGATACGTATGTGACTTTTTTTTTTTTTTGTGCCTTTTTTTTTTTTTTTTTTTCTATGTATGTTCACCGATTACTCAGAGATGGGTGGACCAATTGGAACGAAACCTTTTGCATCTTGTAGAGTATTTTCCCAAGGTGGTCCCATTTAAACCTTTTTGGGGTTCCTAATTTATTTAAGAAGTTATCGGGAAAAAACATGAAAGTAATTATTTAATTATCGCTCAAATTGTTTACTTATTGGAAAAACATATGGCATATATAACATAAGGTATGCTCCAACAAGCTATTAAAACTAATTGATAACTAACAAATCCAAATATTGTATTACCACTGGATGAATCAAATGGGAAAACCAACCAATCAAATTCAGAATCAAAAGAGTGGGGGGAGAACATGAGCAGTCTGTTAGTTATCGATGTGTTTTACGTGCTTGTTGGAACAAACCTATACATAACCTTAACTAATTTTTCAACATTAGATTTAAATGAAGATATAAATATCAGCAGAATACAATATCGCTGTCGTTTTCTGTAGCGATATTAGCATAAATAATAGATAGATGTACATTCACCGATAACAGTAAACCTTCTTAATTTAGATCTAATCAACGGTTGGACACCATAATCATAAGACAACAAAATTCGTGGAATTCCAAGAAAGACTGAGTATTTAATCGGTAATCGTTTTAAAGCAGAATTTAAGACTTCTTCAAGTTCCCGAAGGATCGTTTAAATTTAAAATCGTAGCTATTATTGATTTAAATTAGATTTTGATTTCTATCTTTTATTGACTATGCACATTAAAGATAAAAAGAATACAATAATTCCTGGAAAAGCTCATTTTCAATTGACTTAATAAAGGATTCAGATACCTCTGTCTTCTTCCGGATACACTCGGTTACTGTTGAATATCTTGCCGGAGGTCTTGTGCCGATCCTTTAAGGGTGACACTTCTGTTATGTTATCCGGATTACTAGTATCGGTTTTTAAATTTGTTTCTACAACTATCGAGGCTTTTGCTGGAGTTCATCCACCAATAAAAACTACAAAATAAAACTTGATAACTACCCGAAAACAACCTCATTGTATGAAAGTCCCCTCAGCAAAAATTTGGCTGTCATGGAAATGATTGTTAAAAATGATGATAAGTGCTACGCCACTAGAATTGAAGCAACATTGTTTAGCAATTTATTTTCTGAATAATGTTTTATTACGAAGGATATAATTCATAGTACTTCGGTAATAAATTTAGTCAAAAATTCATCGAAAGGAATTACGAACATAATTGACTCAACCTTTGGAATTAAGTCAGTAGTCTAATACGGAGAATAATAATATCCTTCGTAATAATAAATTAACCATATGTGGGTCCCAAACCCTGTTGCTTCTATCCTAGCGGGGCAGTCTTTTTGATATCGATAAATTTTATGGTTGCCTCTTTTTTGCAGGGACTTCTATCCAATGATGTAATCCAATGAAGTCGTGTTTAATATTGCCATAGTTTTCAGAAGGATATTCAAGCAATCAAAATTTAAAAATTACTTTCAAATTTACTATAGGTCATATTAGCATCCTCATCGATTCTCCATTAACGATATCATGTCTAAAACCGGCCAAAATCTCGACTGTTCAATGACTTATCTACTTCATCTTGGAATGGTCGGATTTATGTATTTATGTATATTTAACTCAACACATCTCGGAACACTGATTCTCTACGTAAATGACGAGTACTGACGACATTTAGCAAAGGAAAATTATCATCATTGTGGAAAAACATTTTATGTGTTCCCTTTCCAATTGAACATTGACCTTTAAAAAAAAAAAAAAAATCCATTTATAATCATAAAAAGTAGTGTGTTGAAAGTTGTATAATACACACACCGCTTTCCCACTTTTCTGTGTTTATTCATAAAATTAAAAAGGTAAAGTGCATTTCATAAAAATTTTATACAATTATTGTATAATAAAAAAATCTGGGAAAGACAAACGTGGTAGAGCGTAAAAAGATTTCGAAATTTTTAAACCAACGTTTATTTTATCAACGACTAATTAATAACCAACGAAATTTTTAAACCAACGTACTTTTTTCTACATTTGTTATCTTCTCCAACTAAAAATTGTGAAATAAAAAACATTTTATAAAAAAATATTAAACCGACTTCGAAACCTAGGAACCAGTAAAAATAAATTCACTGAAAAGTATGAAATAATTACCTTCTGATTTATATGAATACACAGCAAAATTGAAAATGGTATAAAAAGTGGAAAAATGCAATAAGACGAATAATTTTATTTTGATTTGTACAAATACACACTAATTGTTAATAAAAATTATTAAATTTAAATATTAAATACTATGTTCAATACAACACAATCTTTTCGGAGGCGGCGCAAAATTAAAAATTTTTTACACTAGACATTATGAAAATCTTCTAAATGGATCTTCTCTTCCCAGCTATTGGTTTCAATGCCTACTAATGGAATTGTATCAGTAACATGTTATTTCTATTTTGCGCCGCCTCCGAAAAGATTGTGTTGTATTGAACATAGTATTTAAAATTTAAATTTAATAATTTTTATCAACAATTAGTGTGTATTTGTACAAATCAAAATAAAATTATTCGTCTTATTGCACTTTTCCACTTTTTATACCATTTTCAATTTTGCTGTGTATTCATATAAATCAGAAGGTAATTATTTCATACTTTTCAGTGAATTTATTTTTACTGGTTCCTAGGTTTCGAAGTCGGTTTAATATTTTTTTATAAAATGTTTTTTATTTATATTTATAAATTATTTTTAATATTGTTTGTGAACCAAATTTACATTTAAATAAATTAAGTTTAAATAGAGCAATTAATAAATTGATCTTTTTTTTTTTATTTTTGTAATTTAAAATTATTTCATTCACCTCTCTCAAATCAATTAAAAACATAAAAAAACTTAATTTCTTAAATCACAAAAAATATATAATTAATGATAATGGCCCATAATTAGGCAGCTGTCAACATGAAATCCTATCTGATTTTCATTTTGTAGGGAATACAGAATACTTTCACTTTTACATTAACATAATCATGGGCGTCACCAGCACCAAATTATTGGGTGGGGGGGCTCAATATTCTCCTAGATAAGAGAAATTTTAGAAGATAAAAGTTGAAATAATAATGCCTTAAAAAAAAATGGGGACTTAGTATCAATGAGGCAAAGACCGCGTACATGAAGAGTAGCAGACGTCACCCTTTGCAAGCCAATGAGATAATCAGTATCGGCACCCATAAGTTTCCAGTATGCAAGGAATTAAGTACCTCGGTTCCTTGATGTCAGATAATAACAAAATCAAGGCTGAAATTGGCACAAGAATAGCTGCGGGAAACCGATGCTACTTTGCGCTTGGGACTAAAATTCCGAGGAATGTCTAGAAAGGCGAGAGAAGTGGTATACAAGACCATGATACGCCCTGTGGTAACTTACGGAAGCGAAACGTGGACAATAACGGCCGAACACAGAATGCTTAGAGTCTGGGAGAGAAAGATCCTGCTCAAGATATACGGACCTATATGAGGGAGGAGTTTGGAGAGCAAGGTACAACAGGTAACTCGCCACATTATATAGAGAAGTTGACATTGTTAGCTTCATCAAGGTGTCTCTTATAAGATGGCTTGGCCATGTGGAGAGGATGCAGGAAGGAAGGGTACCCAGAAAAGTTCCTTATGGTCAACCGTGAGGAGGAAGACCACCACTACGATGGATAGACGCCGTGGAAGCGGATTTGAGAAAGCTTGGAGTCAGGCGGTGGAGAGCTGCCGCAGCAGATCGAGAGAAGTGGCAAAAAATCGTAAAGGAGGCCCAGGTCCCCCGCGGACCGTAGCACCGAGGCGTAAGTAAGTCAGTAAGTAAAAAAACATGGCTGGGACATTTAATTCATCCTTCAAAAATGTATTTTAAAGGTATTTATATTCACTTAAAACTTGATAATTTATGTCTCAGTTAGGATATAGGTTGCTAAAGCTTCATGTTGAAAGATGTGGGCCGATATTCCTGGAGTGAATTCTTTCCAAGTTCTTGTTCTGATCCTACTTTTGAAATAAAATTTGAGAATTTATTGATAGTTTTTGAGTTATATCAAAGAAATTTTATATTTATTCATAGTTCTTACCCTAAGGTTTTCTGGAAATATGAAAGTGATTTCATTAAGATATTAATGTACCTAAAAGAGGTCTGGGACTCTAAAGTTGGCAGTGAATAAATATGTAGTTAAAATTTTATTCCGGCTCCTGGACTATCCCTTCATTATTAAATTTACTCATTATGAATTATTAATTTGTTTTGAATATTTGTTATTATATAATTTTCAGTAAAATATGGATTTATTCTACATTTTTCTTGTATAAACCATTGCAGGTGAATAAAATTCATGCCAAAAGCAGTGATTCTGAGGAAAAGAAATCCATATGCTCTCAAGTTTGGAATGAAATCATGGGCATGTTTAGACCTCCTTTCTTACTTAGGGGGCTGACAGTATTTTTAATATTTTTTGTGATGTTTGGTTCGTAAGTAACAACTTGCAATCAATTTTCTTTCTTAATAAATGTGTAAATAAAAAAGTAGTTAAAAATTTATACATTTTATGTATACATTTGATCATACATGCATATGTATATTAAGTATAGTAGGGTTCCAATTAACCGAGGTGCCAAGTCTAAGGGGGGGGATGTGTATGTATATGAGTTAATTTAAACTAACTACAACAAAAGATTTCTTTTTGAAAATATAGTTTCATAATTTCTGTTATTATTATGCATTATTATTATTAAGTATTTATTAGGTATTTAAGCATCTATGTAGTTTTTATTTAAAAATAACCTACATTTTCAGTTGGTATTGGTATGGTTCTGACTAACCGATTATTTCGATTAACCGAGGTAACCTTGGTCCCCATGGTCTCGGCTGATCGGAACCCTACTGTAATTCTATTAAATACTGTAGGTCATTCACAAAAGACAGTCCAATTTTTCCTTTAGAGATTTTTAACATCAAGATATTTAGGGAAAGTAGTTTGTTAACAGTAGAAAATTTTAGATTTTTGAGCTCGTTGACAACAAAAAATAAAGTGATAGAGGAAATAAAAGCTATAATGGCAGCTGGAAATTAATACAGCTTTGCTATGCAAAAATTACTCACCTATAAATCCATGCCTCCAATGATATACTGGTTGGATTCCGGCTACAAGAACCAGATAGATTGATAGGAACACCCAAAAGAAGAACAAGGCAAACTGACAGCAGTCAAAGCCAAAGTGCTAGGCATTTGAGCAACTGCTAAATGTTGAAGATCCCTCATAGGACCAGCAATTTACCATGCAGAGGACATGGATTCAATTCCCTGCCATAGTCAATTCTGTTCTCTTCTAATAAAATTATTTAAAAATCATAATATTTATTTTTTTACAAAGATTTGTATAACAATAGTATGAATTTTTCACTCTTATTTTAATTTAAATAATAAATAATCATTTCTGATTTATTCATTTATTCTTCAGACAAAACACTCTACGGCTCTGGATGCCTGAAATATTCACACTCATGCAGAATTCTTCCATTACCGATGTTGTTGGTCTTTGCCCACTTATCGCTGAAGACAGGAACAGTAATAAAATTGTAATATAACATTCAAAGATTATAATTAGACAATTATAACGAGTAAAAATGATTTTTTTTTAATTTAATATAATTAATATTAGCAGGTAATAAGTAGCAATTTGATTAAAAACATTAACATGTTTCAGGTGGTTCCAAAAAACTCTGTATATTTAAGCATGATTGCAATTCACTGCTGTTGCCTAGTTTGTAATCTTCTATTTGCATTTACAGTAAAATGCATAAAGAGGAAGATCATATTGAGTGAGATTATTTTTATATTATAAATGACTAACATATATACAGTACCGATCAAAAGTATAGACTTACCGTTAGATTTTGTAAAATAAATAAGTAACAACATTTTATTTATTGGACAAAGTAACAACTATAATTTTATTTTTAATATATTTATAACTAGCTTTAATATCCCGGTTTCACCCACGGAATTTTGAAAACAATGAGAAAAGCCGAGGGGCCAGAGAAGTTCGTTAGGACAGAAATGAGATTTTTTTTTACTCCATCGGTTGATTTCGTAAAAATCTAATGTGAAGCGAGATCATAACGATTTTTATAACAATAAAGAATATACCCAGAGATTGGCTGTTATGCAATTTTAATATGGACAGGTGATCGCACCTGGTATGAAAGAACCACTAAGCGAAATTCGGAGAATTTAGGACAAATGGTATGTATTTCTATAAAGAACAAACAGAAAAAACAAACTAACAGAATTTCATCTTTATTTACATAGATTGTATTTCAAACAATCATATAATTTTTGAAATGTTATCTCTTGAGTTACAATTATTTTTTTAAACTTGAAGATTGTGAATTAAATACAAGTGAGTCTAAAATTTTGACTGGTACTGTATTTTTAATGAATCTCTGGTTTGCATATTTTGTGGTGGAAGGAATTCTACAAATAGTTTAGACAGCACTCAGTGCTATCAACTCGCAGATACATTAACACAATACATAGTGAAGTACATAATAACGTTAATTATAACTCAATCGATGGATATAAACAGAAAGGGAAAAATATATTCAAAAACTATTTAAAGAAGGAAATTTGTGTAAAAACGTAAAAAGGTCATTAAAAACAAAAATAATATTTTTATTTATTCATGGTTTAAGACCTAAAATTCTTACAGGTCTTCAATTCTTATGAATAATTTGAATTCTTCCTCTTACTCTTTTTCTTTTGTCCTGCAGTTCTTGCGGGGGCTTTTGCCTCTTCAATTACGTCTCCACTGTTCATCTAGCTTGGTTTATTTATTTGCTGATTCCCATCTTCAGCAACTCATCTTGTCTTTTGTCATGTCATGAATAAGGTTGCCCCATCCTATGGGCATCGATACCGTTTGTTTCTATGATTGTTGGCCTTCACTTCCTTTTCCTTTTGATTTTATTTTGAGCAGCTTTAAACTGAATAATTAATAACAATATATAAAATTTATAAAAAAAAAAAAAACAAAAAAAAAACATAGAGTAAACCATAAAGTTCACACCCTTAAGACTACATTTCTGTGGTGAAATTAAAAAAATTACTTTTTATGAAGGAATCAAATTGAAACTTCCTATAGCTCCTCTTTATCTATCCTAATAAAGACTCAATTGGTTTTTTTGACTAAAAGTTCAATAGTTTTACCATGTGGCAATATTTATTGTTATTGTATTAACTAGTTATTGACACACTGTGGATTTAATTGTGAAATCTTCCCTATGGTTACTTTGTTAGTCTTACTTCATAGATGACTTAGAGGACCCTTCAAACATTAGATTCATGTATATTTTGAAATAAAATTAGGACTTGTATACATATTTCTTTAAGTTAAAGGTGGGGTGTCAGTAACTGTAAAGAGTGTCAATAACTGTATGGTTTACCCTACCTAAATATCTTTATTTCCTTGAAATATTTTTTTTTAAACTGTTTAATTCTGATTATTTGTGTCGTCTGGTATTGTACATAATAAATTAATTTATTTTAACACTATTGTTAATTTCAGTTATTGCTATTAGTATCTCAGGTTGCTGCATTTTTATTATTCCTTGGATTAGTGCAAACATATCATTACTACCCATTGCAGTATATCTTGCTCTATACGAAGCTAGTATTTATGCATTCCTTGGTGCAATTGTGCAAATATTTCCAACACATCTCAGGTAATCTTACTTTGATACAAATAATATAAAAATTTGTGAGAAAAGATATTGTTATTTAATCCAAGAAAACTTGTCTAAAATCATTATAGGTCTAAAAGTATAAGCCTCGCAATGGTGTTTGGCCGAATAGCAATATGCATGGGTAACTTTTTACTATCCAATGTCATGTTTACGAATTGTGATGATATGTTCTGGTCCCTAGCTGCTGGAGCATTATGTGAGTATCATGTAAATCATGTTATATTATAGATGTTCATTGATAAATAGTAATAACTCACTGGTAAAATTATTGTTTCCCTGAGAGGCAGAAATTTAAAACAATCGCAATAATTAAATTTAGAAAAAACTGTTCTACTACCCCAAATTTGTCTTGGAGTCCCTAACTCGTAAGGAAGTACTGTAACTTAGGCAAGAGATGTGAATGGTGGAGATTTGGGCATGATCTCTCACAACCTCAATGTTTTCCATCGATTCATTCAGGGAAGCATCTGACCTCAGAATTTTTTCTTCAAATTTCAGTGTCAGTCCAACAAAACATGTTACAAAATAAATAATCAACCCATCGGTGGCATATTACAGAGAGTAACCGTGAGAGGAAGGTCAACATTTATACTTTGGGTCCACCAGGATATAAAAGTCGATTTGACCTGGGCGGATTCTAACTGCACTTCAACAAGTCCGGCTACCTTGGCTCGAAACTATCTACTGTAATCGAACTCATGGAGGGGCTTGATTCGAAGAGTGTTTGAACAACTCGGCATTAGTCCCCTGCCCTCTCTTTGGCCTAGGAAAAACAACCGTAGAGCCAAAAATGCGAGAAAAGTGAAGAAAAAAATCTATGAAGCACAGTACCTTCACAAGATATGCTATAAATTATGGCATTTGATGATTTTTTTTTTTAGCATGTTCTTTAGTCAAAAGTCTATACTGAATTATTAAAGTAAAGACTTTGGTCAGAAGTGCAGGAATTACAAATTATTTTGAGAAGCCAAGACAATTAGAGGTTTATGGCTAAAAACTACTACATATTTATACATATTACATTTTTCTTTTTAAGGACAAGTGTTTACAACCGATATATTTTTACATTGAAATAATTATTTTTTATCACAGAAGGTGCTATTTCTCTTTACACAATTTTATTTATTAATAAATAATAAAACAAGAGTGATATTAGGCGAAAGGCAACACGTGAGTGTGCGACTGGGGGGGGGGGGGGGGGGGTTGACCCCCGAGTTTTGAACTAAATTCGCCCCTGGTTACAAACATTTGAGAATACCTAATCAAGACATAAAAGCATAAAAAACATAAAATGTTATTTTTATATGGATTAGTTGGTAGTACTAATGAAGTTTTTTTTTTTATTATTTATAATTTACTAATTGTATGAATTTACAGGTATTGTGATATTTTCCATTCTTCTTTCATTCACTCCTCATGACGATTCGAAAATAGCTGAGTGAATGAGCAAATTAAGTAAAGCAGAAGTACCTGCAAGTATTATTTTTGAAAAATTGAAAGAACTAGAAAACTTTACACAGTATGCCTTTAGATGCATCACCTATTATTAGCTATTGAGTTATTGTTAGAAAAGTTTCTGACGAAAGATAAAATCATTTGGTTGGAAACGTCAACCATCATTGGTTTTTAGTAGGGGAGAGCGGGGTTGGTTGGCATAGGGGGTAGGTTGGCCATTGGCATATAGTTTCCGTCACACCTGTTGTGAAGACCCCACCATTGTACCATGTGACCCGCTCGATCTCGGGAGTCTTGTCCTAAGTTTTCAATCCGATGCTAACAGTGTAGATAAGAGTGTGCTTCATTGATTGATTTTACAACATGTAAGTAAATTTTTGTATTTTCAGTAAAGTTGGTTTAAAGGCATGGAAAAACATTTGACTCCGATTCTGTTCACATTGCCCCAAACTCCTTTGAAAAACCTAACCTTCCGATTAACCAGTTTCTTGTTTGATTGTTCTCCCCTGTCCTGGCAGTCATCTTTTATATGATCTCTCCTGTGGGGATAGATGGCTCTCTACACCTTTTTTTCGATGCAGTAGCAATTCACAAAAGCAAGGTAAACATAATCAAAGGTGAAACTACCAATTGTCTTTAGTTCCAGCGAGGAAGATGGGAGCAATGTTTCTTATGCAAAAAGTGACGACAGTCTAAACTTCTATCTTCTTCTATTGTCATTCTATTTTCCCTTAAAAGCTGTTAAAAACCGATTCAAAATTATTATACCATTATAGTGCAGCTTTTAATAACAATATGTGTCAAGCTGTACTTGAATGAGATGGCTAAATAACCCCACCTTCTAGGCCAACCTGCCCCACATAGGGGGTTAATTGGCATACTCTGGATTGACGAATTCTTCAGTTTTCTATAATCTTAGTATTAAATATTATGTTGTGAAAAAAAAATACTTGAAGTACTCTTATACTTGGAGTTTATAGTGGTATCAGCCCCATTGCGATTATATTAACAAGAACTACTCAACAATAAAAAAAGTGAAAACTGTTGCCAACCAACCCCGCTCTCCCCTACTATTAGTCATATTTAAGGATTCTGGTTCTTTAGATATTAACATTTTCTTGTTTAAAAGGAACTTTGTCTTTTACAAAATGATATCATTTTAATGTCAAATCAAAAATGTATTTACGGAATCATCTTTCATCATTAAATGAAAGTATGAATATATTTATTAAACTATTGTTGATGGAAATTTGAAAGCAAAAATTGATTGAAGTTGATATTCATTACTGTTTTTATTTTCATTTTTTTCACTATAAAACAAATAACCAAATTCAAAGAACAAATTTATTACAGGGATATTAAATGTAGTATTTCAAATGGATTTTATGAATTAAGAATGTAACCTTCCTCAGGAATGTATAAATTAAACAAAGTTCATGTCAAAAATATATTATATTATCATTTTTATAATGATCGATTTGTATTCCATCATTTCTGACTGAAATTATTAAGGATTATTATGAAACAAAAGTTGTTAAGTAAATAAATAATATACTATCATAGTATTTCTTTATAACCCCCCACACCTTAAAAAATAAATAAAATAAAAGTTATTGAAAAATAAACCAATCTTCTTTTATGACTACAAGCTTTTTTTCCAATCTCTTTGGAGCATCATCTGAGACAAATGTAAAAGGAATATATATCAGAGTGCAGGATGAAGTTCACTTAAAACAAGTAATATTCGTGTCAGGGGAGGGCCCCCTCCCCCTCTGAAGTGAGGACACTAATCAACTATTTCTATTTCTTTACACAAAAAAGGCTATGTTTAGTAATTCTTTTTGACGCCGTCGTCGAATCCATGAAAAATGTATTGTATTTAAACATCTAATATAAATCTACGTGTGATATAATCTCATTGTTATCAAATTATATCACATGTTCAGTAATTATTAATTTTAGTATTTAAAATGTTGAGTATATGTATTTTTGTATTTGATTCTATACAGCAATTTAATGCTTATTAAAGCCTTGTTAAATGAAAGATGTTTTTTATTCATTACAATTTAATAAGCATTAAATTTACTTTCGAAATGGACAAGAACTGAAAACCTGAAAGATTCGATACGGAACATTCAGCAACCCAAAGTAATTCTAAATGGATTCATTGGATAAAGACATTTCAAGTATTCATCACAGCCATTAAAGCAAAAGAAGAGGAGAAGTTAAATCTACTATTCAATCACGTAAGTCATTCAATCTTTGAACAAATTAGTGAATGTTCTTCAGATGAAGAAGCCATCTCTATATTAGATACAGTTTACATTAAGCCTAAAAATGAAATCTTTGCTAGGCATAAGTTGATAACTAGGCACCAGCATTCAGATGAATCTATGGACCAGTTCCTTCAATCATTGCGCGTTCTTAATAGTGACTGTGGGTTCAAAGATGTTAGTGCCACTGCCTATACAGAGGAGTACATTCGAGACGCCTTCATTAATGGCCTTTTATCATCTAGCATTAGACAGAGGTTGTTAGAAAATTTCAACTTAACCTTTGATAAAGCTTTTTCAAAAGCTCGTGGTCCAAAATCTGCACAAGCTTTCTCAGAGTCGTATACTTCAAACGTACCTCTAGTTGCCTGCACCTCCTCTCGGAGTATTCCAGACCGATTGTCTTCACCCCAGCCAGAATCTCCTTCAAACGTCTCCTTTAACGCTGTCGTAAACTCACAAAAATGTTATTTCTGTGGTCACTCAAGACCTCCTCGTTTATCTTGCCCGGCCCGAGAGTCCTTTTGCAAACGATGTAACAAAAAGGGCCATTTTGCGCGAGTCTGCAAATCTAAATCGAAAACCTCAGCTTCCACTGAAAACTGTGACGTTTCCGATGAAGACAACTGGGCCATGACAGCAGCCATCCATCCTTGTTTGGTTCCATTTAAAATCTCAGCAACCTCACCTCCTAGTCTTGCCTAGTCTACAAGTCTACAATACCTATAAAAATCGACGAGTATTCAGCTGATGGCCTGATTGATACTGGGAGTACGCAGAGTTTTATTAACGAAGCGTTTGCTAATAAACATAGCCTCGAGCGCTATCCCACTACCTCTGCCGTCTCGATGGCTTCGTCCTCTTATTCTGTAAATATTAAGTCTTTCTGTCGTGTAAACTTACAAGCGCTGAACAATTCGTATTCAAATGTTGAACTAAGCGTTCTAAAGAACTGCTGCGTTGATGTAATATTGGGTCATGACATCCTCAGGCAACATTCTAGCTTGACAGTTTCTTTCGGCGGCAGTAGGCCAACTTTAAGCGTCAGTTGTCTTGCCTGCTCTAAGGTAGGACCAGCCGTTTTGTTTAAACATTTAGCTCCAAACTGGAAACCTATATCGATAAAATCAAGGAGGCACTCGAATGAAGACGAGAAGTTTATTCGGACTCACATTAATGAGCTATTTAAAGAAGGTGTCCTTGAGGAAAGTAACTCTCCGTAGAGAGCACAAGTTCTAGTTGTGAAAGGAGTGCATAGGAAACGTATGGTCGTTGACTATTCCCTCACCATTAACAAGTATACTCTATTGGATGCATACCCTATACCATCAATAGAGAAAATTGCCTCCAACATAGCCCGATATAACGTCCTTAGTACAATTGATCTAAAGAGTGCTTACTATCAGATCCCAATACGAAAAGAAGACGGACCCTATACTGCCTTTGAGGCTGTGGGAAAACTCTGGCAGTTTAAACGGATTCCAATGGGAGTAACAAATGGTGTCGCAGCATTTCAAAGGAAAATGGATGAAATTAAAACTAAAGAAGGTCTAGAAGGGGTAAATATATACTTGGATGACATTACGGTCAGTGGAAAGAACCAGATTGAACATGACCATAACTTAAATAAATTCATGGAGGCCTGCAAAAAATATAATCTGACTATTAATAGGCAAAAATCTAAATTTAATTTAAAATCAATTAAAATTCTTGGCTATCTTATAGAAAATAATACCCTACGTCCTGACCCAGGTAGATTCAAACCTTTAATCGATTTTCCATTACCTCAGAACAAAGTTTCCTTACAGCGAGCACTCGGAATGTTTTCATACTACTTTAAATGGGTACCACACTTTTCTAAAAAAGTTCATCGATTAGTGAACTGCAAAACTTTTCCTCTTAACCATCAGCTGGTGGTAGATTTCAATGACATTCGAACGAGTATCTTAAAATCTTGTATCTACAATGTCGAAGAAAACGTTCCTTTCTGAGTGGAGACTGATGCCTCCGATGTAGCTATTGCTGCAGTCCTCACGCAGAAACAGCGGCCGGTCGCCTGAACTCATCACTCGGCAGTCGAGAAGGAGGCCTACCCCATAATCGAAGCACTTCGGAAGTGGAGGTATTATTTAATCGGTCGTACCTTCAAATTAATAACTGATCAAAAATCTGTCTCTTATATGTTTGACATGAAACATCCTGGGAAAATCAAGAATGAGAAATTCACTCGATGGCGACTTGAGTTGGCTGCGTATAACTGCGATATCATGTATCGCCCAGGAAAAGAAAATGCAGCAGCCGATGCCTTCACCACATTCTGCAGCTCTACCCATTCCAGTAACAAATTAGAGGCCCTACAAGAATCATTATGCCACCCTGGAGTCACCCGCATGGTTCATTATATCAAAATTCAAAATCTCCCATATACCATAGAAGAGGTTAAGAAAGTGACTTCCTCTTGTAGAACTTGCGCAGCTGTCAAACCACGCTTCAGTAGAATACAAGGTAATCTTATAAAGGCAACAGCTCCATTTGAAAGACTCAGTATGGACTTTAAAGGTCCCTTACCGTCAAGCACACGCTATAAATACCTATTGACAGTCGTCGACGGATATACAAGATATCCTTTTGCAATACCTTGTGAAGATTTGTCTGCAAAAACTGTAATCGGAGTGCTGGGTCAAATATTCTCCATCTTTGGATATCCTTGTTATATTCATTCCGATCGAGTTACAGTTTTTATATCCAAAGAGCTGGAACAATACTTCCATTCTAAGGGGATAGCCACGAGCCGAATTACACCATATAACCCCTATGGAAATGGTCAAGTGGAGAGATACAACGGAATAATCTGGAAGTCAATATCGCTCGCACTTCACTCGAAAGGCCTACCAATATCGCAGTGGGAGAGAGTTGTAACCGAAGCATTGCAGTCAATAAGGTCATTACTCTGCACAGCTACTAATACAACCCCACATGAACGAATGTTTTACCATAAGATGAAAAATATTTCGGGAGAAGCCTCTGTACACCAGGGAAAGTACTACTTCGCAACTTCGTAAGACGAAGTATGACCCTCTTGTACAAGAAGTACATCTTTTAGAAGCTAACCCCTACTACGCTCTTGTTCGACTGCCAGATGGAAAGGAGACCACAGTAAACCTGCGACACCTTGCACCTTCTGGAGGAGGTCCTGAACCCAATATTGAACTTGAAGATTCAGAGGACGGTCCTCAGCCAAAGGAACCTCAAGTCACCGCCGAGCCGGAAATCAGATCATCTCCCCAGGACCCCCAGCTCCAGAAGAACATCAACCAACAAGAACTAGGAGTACTTCAGGAGGTCTCTCCTTCAGAAGACGATTTCTCAGTTGAAACGGGCTTTACCACCACCCCGCGAAGATCGTCTCGTGTCAAACGACAGTCATCCTATTCGAACGCGTATGTTCTTAAATAAAAGGGGGGGGGGGAGTGTGATATAATCTCTTTGCTATCAAATTATATCTCATGTTCAGTAATTATTAATTTTAGTATTTAAAATGTTGAGTATATATATTTTTGTATTTGATTCTATACAGCAATTTAATGCTTATTAAAGCCTTGTTAAATGAAAGGTGTTTTCTATCCATTACACTACGGCACTAATATTTTAAATTTGGTCCTTCATGACATACAAATTTAAAAAATAAAAAAGTGCGGCCCCCTGGATCCGCTATTGCTTTGTGGAAAAAGCAGATTTATTCGGATATACATAACCTGATATTACCGCAAGGGACGGCAGTCAAAGAGTCGCCGTTACAACATGGCGCTGGCTCATAATCATCAAAACTCACTGCCACCATAATTATGATGCCAACTTAATAATCACATACAAATTATCTCATTTAATATGGAATGTACAATAACATATGTACATAATCTATAAAAGAAGATATTTTTCAATATTTTTAGTAACGTAATTTGATTAAACCAATGCCAACATTTGATCAATCAAAGATGCAGAAATCATCTTGTTGATATAAAAGTTTAATCATGCTTGATTGTCATTGTTGATCATTGGCGGATCCAGGTGGGGGCTACAGCCCCTCCCTTTGGAAAATTGTTCGTCATTACAATAGAGAATATGACTTTCTTAATTGTCAGGAAGCAAGTTAAAGAACAAATAATGTGCAGAACAAGTAGAATTTTAGTTGTAGGAAAGATAGAAAAGCTGATTAGCAGATCCAAAGGGGCTGTGGACTGCAGCCCCCCCTTTACGATCGACAGGATCCGCCCATGTTGTTGATTGTTGTATTAGTCGCTATCTCAACCTCTGATGATCAATGACCAAGAGTATGTTGTCTTTAAGGAAATGAATTTTTGTAATTTTGTTCAATAAAAAAGGCATTAAATAAATAAATAAAATAAAAAAATGATTGATTGACATTGGCATTTAATAATTTATGAAACCTAAGCATGAACAATCTTTATCAATAGCTTTTTAACTTATGCAATTGCAGAATGTAAACCATCTGATATCCCCTTATAACCAGCCTCACTGATAAGAATTACCTAATTGTTTATATTTCATTTATTTTGGGCTAAAGGGCTTAAGTCATAAAACATTTTTTTTGTCTCGTCTTCTTAAAATTCATAATTGACTATATTTTATTCGATATTCACAATTTATTACAGTATCTGTTGAAAGAATATAGTTTCATTTGTTATTCTGGAATAAAGAAATACAATCAGAAAGAATTTATAATGATTTTCAATAGCTTCGTAAATCGTTTAAGCTTCACATTGGATGACTTAAACCTCTTTTGACCAAACACCATTGATTTATCACAAATGAAATACCTTTAAATTACTATTATATTTTATCAGCAGACTTGCACCCATGCTGTTCCGCATCAAGCAAATAAGATTTTTTAAATAAGATATAAAACTAACCTTAACTAAAAGAAGTGGGATATAAAAAAGCGTGGCCTGTTTGGAGAGGTTAAGTGACCGAGATATTGTCGGCTGATTCTTGTCGTGGCTACGTTCACTACCGATCTGATTCAAATCTAACGTTAGCGATAGCTAAACCTGTTTGCATGGGCGTACCCAGCGGAGGGCAGGGGGGGCAGCTGCCCCCCCCCCTGGAAGGCTGGCAGCAATAATATTTTAGGCTTTTAAGACTGGAAGCAATAATAGAATACGTTTTTTTCAAGCAAATAATTGTAATAACTTAGTTGATAAAGCACGGATATAATTATACATAATTTTGGTTTCATTCACCTTTTCCGCGGTAAGGTATTACAACCTGAACGACCATAGCTTGCCCCCCTAGTTTTTAGCTTGCCCCCCCCCTAGTTTTTAGCTTGCCCCCCCCTAGTTTTGATCCTGAGTACGCCCTTGTAGGGTTGATGGCCATCCCTAAAGGTGGCTTTACAATGTGTCGAAACTCGACCTCGAACAGCCTGTCTCAGCCAACATAATAGAAAATTTGTTTGAACCAAACAAGTTCAACTATCTTGCTGTGAGCTTCTTTAGGGCTATTACAAGAATGAGAGTGGAAAAGGGGATCATTAACAGTCGCCACTGAGGGAATAACATAATTTACTGACCCCCTTCTCTACTCTCATTCTTGTATTAGCCCTGAAGAAGCCCACAGCATGACGGGCGAAAGCTTGGCGATTGTAAAACCTATTACATAATCAAACTTTGAAGAAGATATCTCCTTGGTTCCTTCCTATTCCAATCCTTTAGAACAAAAAAACCCAGCTATATCCTCGACCTCCTTACACCTCGTTCACCACATCCAGCTATTAAACACAAGATCCCATCCCACCGACCTGTATGTTCCCAGCCATAGAACAGCCTCCTTTGACCGATCCTTTACAGTACGTGCAACCCATCTTTGGAATTCCCTGCCTAACTCAATACGCAGCGCATCCTCCTTGGCAACATTTAAACACCATTTATTCACCCGTCTCCTAGATAATCAATCTTCCTCACAAATGTAAAAATGGTCGATATTTAGAACAATGTGTAAACACCATTTGTATTTTTATTATCCTATATATAATTTATGATAATGTACATATGTCATATATATAATTTCATCATACTGATTTAATTTTAGTCAGACAAATGTAATACCATATGTTTCCTTTTTGTTATTGATAGGGGACTATAAATTCCCAGAATAAAGTTGTATTTTCATTCATTCATTCATTCAAGAAGAAATGCTTATAATGGATTCAGACTATGAAAATCTAAACCAACGTTTTGAGAAATTTATTTTTCTTCGTGAAGTTTATACTGTTAAGTTAAGTTATTGCATACTATACAATATTACCGAGGTAGCTTCTAAGACTACCAAGACTTTATACCGAGAGTTGTTCAAAAAATAATCTGATAATTATTTAGTTGCTTGTCAATCATCAACTGAAATAGTGATTACAGTCTTACACGTGGCGTAAAAAAATTTTGAGATAGTTCCAGCTGTGGCTCAAAAATTTTCTACAAAAATCAAAATCCACCAGGTCAATATTTACTGAGGTCATGATGTTGCTAGCGGCATATTACTAAGATTTCTTATAAACGCTCTGCAAGAAGAAATAATTGTATTAAATATTAAAATCAACCAAGAGAATTCCAAAGGCATTTGTATTGGTAGGAAGAAACCTTGGTGAATAATGATAATATTATGAGTTAAAATAAAAGAGTTATATTTAATTTATTATTTCAATAAAAATTTTTTGTACAATTAAGATTTTATTTGAAAAAATAGCTGATTAAGAATTTTCTCTGCAATCTGTTTATTATACGGTGGTTTAGTTGTTCTATAGGACTACGAAGGTATAGCCTATTAAAAGTAGAATTTGGATACTCAAAGCATTGCTCGGAACAGTAGTGGAAGATGCGAGAGCTTTTAGGAACACAAAAAATAATTATTACAGAACAATTCTTTAATCTTTTTAACGGAATCATCATTTAGTATTTTTTTCATACTCTCTACTCCATACTCTACAGGTAGTAAAGCACTTTTTCAGTACACATCTTAATCTTTGAAGTATATAGAAAAAGTAATATAAAAATCTATAAAAATAATGGATAACATAACAAACAGGTCATCTGTCAGAACAATATGACAAGAAAGATACTTTGGAATGAAAAAGGCCTTGCCTATTTCGGGAGATTAACGAATTCCCAACTGAGAAGCCGACTGATTAGCCGCACAACCAAGCTTAGGCTATATAAGACCCTTGTGAGACCAGTCGCTACATATGCAAGTGAGACATGGGTACTAAAGAAGTCAACATCCAGTAGGATCGACACCTTTGAACGCAAAATATTGAGGCGTATTCTAGGACCTGTGAAAGAAGATGGAGTAAACCGGCTTAGAAAAAATAGAGAAGTATATTCCCTCTACGGCAACATGAAGCTGTCAGACTATGTGAGAATACAACGCCTAAAGTGGTTGGGTCACCTCCATAGAATGGCTGATAGCAGAACCGTCAAGGTGTTGTATCAGGGCTACCCAGAAGGAGTGAGAGCTCGAGGGGGACCACTAAGCAGGTGGAGGGACAGTGTCTCAGGGGACCTCCGAAATTTTAAAGTGTCTCCAAGACTTGCTGCAGACCGACAGGAGTGGGCAAGGGCGATTGAGCAGGCCAGGGACCACCTAGTGCGTCTCTCCTGCCTATGAAGAAGAAGAAGAACGAATTCCCAACGCGTCCTTTTCAGTTAAAAAGGGCTTTGATCAGCTTAATTGGATTCCAGCTGTTGACTACCGCTCGTTCTCCAAAGATAAATAAACCACGAAAAGGATCCTTTTCAGTTGAGATCGGGGCCTCACGAAACGATGCTATATTTGTCACTTCTAGCAGTAGGGTCATTATCTGAAGATGCGTAGATTTCACTTGCTAAAATTTCATTTTTAAAAGTTTCGGGCCGAAAAAATTCATAAGTACTCAGTGGTGGTATATAACCTCCATTTTTTAAATAGTAGCCAGACAGGAGAACCTTTAATTGTTCTTTTAAAAAATTATGAAATAATTTCAAAGTGAGGGAGTGAATGGTAGTGAAAAATGTGTTAAGGTAGTAGTAAACTTTGAAAATTGAAAGCAAAAACGCGTATATTTTAAAAAAATACAATCTTAAAAAACAATAGAAAACAATTTTAAATACAAAAATATACAATTCTAAACGCGTATAGCCAAAAGTAAGTTTAATATTAGAGTTAGGTTAGGTTACAGTTACATACTTTTGGTCATAGTTTAGAAATCGTCACCTTTACATTCAAAAGCATTCTCAAAATCTTTTGAGAATTCAAAGAATGCAATGAAGCATTCGCTCCCTCATTTAAGAAATTTTTGGAAAAAGTGAGGGAGTGAAGTTTTCAAAGTCTTTATTATTTTTTAATCACTGTAAGAAGGTTAAAGTTGAAAAATATTGCAGAATCGAAAAATATGACCATTTTCCATCGAAAAATAATAGTTGAGTGAAAAAATTACTTGGAAATCCACCAGTTTTTTTGAAGTGAGGGAGTGAAGTAGCTATTGACCACAGAGTAGATTCCCCTTAATAACCTAAATCTCACAGCGGAGGCAAGAGATCGCAGCCCTTGGTCGTCAGTTAAAACGATCCTAGGGTCTTCCCTCAACCGATTCTTTCCACCCTGGGGTTTTAGCTGTGTTCCTTTCAACGCTCAGACCATCCAACACTTGATGTGAGGGAGTGAAGTAAACACGTCTGGACATACCTTTTTTATTTTATTTATTGTTATTGGTAACAATAAATGACACCGCTTATTTTTTCATGGAATCTTGAAGTGATTACTGACTTAACCGATTAACCAAGTTAATCAAACACTCGATTGTTGAAAAAATACGAATTTTTAAAGTAGCTTGCTTTGGAGTCGGACAAGGTGAGGGAGTGAAAAAACAAGTACTTTTAATTTTTTTTAACCAATTATAAATTTAGTTTGGAGCTAAAACATAGCCTCCATAGAACAACAAAAGGAGTGAAATAGTTCCTATTTTTTCTAGTAACTAGCTCTCATTTGAATGGTTGAAAATGGACCGGACGTACGATTTACACATTTTCAGATAATGACCCAGTAACACAGCTATATACTAGTACCAAAAATATGTAGACATTTCAGAAGGATTCAAGATATATCATAAAATATACCTACAGAAATAATAATAAACATTAAAAAGGAGGATAAATTTCCTCCTTTGTGGATGTGTGGATTTCAGGGATAAATTCAAGCATTATTCCAAAATTTTCTTTAAAAAAAAGAGGAATGAAACACTACCGGCACATAAGCCTAGTTTTCAGTTTCTTGTATGGTCAGGTCACCATTAAATCTCTTCCGATCAGTTAATCTCCTATATGCTATATCAAAAAATCAAAATCCACCAAATTTTTTTGAGTATCCTATATCCTAATGCTTGCCACTACACCAAGGTGACCCCAACAGCTTTAATGGTGATCATACAAGAAACTGCTAACCAGAGACTTACGTACCAATAGTGTTTGGTTACTCTTTATTCAAAGAAATTTTGGTGTAGTGGATAGCATAGTAGGGTTACCGATACTAAAGATCGCGAATTCGTATACCAGCAGGAATCCCTAAATAGTTTAAAGGTATTATAAAAATATAAGGGTATGTCGTCCTTTGGAGGGGTCGTATAATGGAGGTTCCGAGCCTGTTCGACGGCAGGTACTCCATAAAGGTCCCTATTATACCTCTACCACTACAACCCATGAAGGGTCTTGGTTCAGTACTATGTAAGGAAGAGCACTGTTTCTTGGTCAGCGGTCGTGCAAGGAGGTGATTTGACCGTGTTTTCCCCCCTTAATTTTTCAATTAAGGGTACCCACTCTATAGAGGCTGGGTTTGCCCCAGGAGGGTCTCTCGGCCCACGAGACGAACTGTGGCGAATAATAAAGATATCATAAGTCATGTCAGATTCGAACTCGGGACCTTGAGCACAGCAATTCACTGCCTTACCAGTGAGCTACCCCGCTCCTCCCTATTATACCTGCATGGTCATAATATATTATGCCTTTTGTAGTTAGATTAGGACTCCCACTGAAGTACCGTCAGATTACCTTTGTAGCATTATGTGACGTTAAATAAATAAACTAAATAAATCTGTAGTCCGTTTATCTTACAGTTTACAAACGATTACTGGATTGATTTGAGACTGACAACATTTGGAATTTTTTTTAATAGTTAAAACGAATCAATCTTAAGTTACTCTTTAATAAATCACCAAATAAACTGAAATATCTTCAGCTTAAATATTTAACTCGAAAATATAATTAGAAGTTCCTGAATAATTATACAAGTCTGCATAATTGTAGTCTCAAAGAATTGTTGTTTCAATTATATTACATACCTACTTAGTATATGATTTTCAGGGTTACCTTATCTATTGTAGACATTAAATCCAAAATCCTTTGACTATGAAGACAAAATGATAACGACACAATTGTTTGTTTTTTGATCCCAAAAATCAATATGAAAATACCTCCTTATCATTTCATGTCACTTTTTAGATCTCAGGCATTAGATTAACTTTTTCTAATCTAAACTAATTTTTCATGATTTAAAAATATTTATAAGTACAATTGCTGCCGGTTAATTCGTTGTAATCGGGCTAGGATAAAAATCAACGAAATAAATCCAAAAAACGGATTTAAAGAAAAATGAAAAAATAAGGGTAAATTCTTCAATGAACATTCTCTTATTTTTTCAAATATATTTAATTCGTCGTAAGTAGATATGAGACAACATATAAAGAATATATATATTTATAAAGATACATATACAAATACTTATGTCAAAATCAATTTGTTTTTTTAAAGTCCGTAAGTATTTGAGCTAGGACTCTAATTTAATCAAATTAAAGTCGGATTGAATTTGTAATTGTGAAATGTGGTTCACTCAACTCAGTTTCTGTGCCTACCATCTCAAGATTTGAGTAGATCGGAGAGTGTTGTAATTTTACAATACTGTATTGTAATTTACTGTTGCGTTCAGGAAATTTGGAACTTAATTCTAACATCACCCTGTACAAATAAGTTCCATTTTTATCTGAATAATTTCATACAAATTTTAATTCATGCTTTTACCAATGTATGGTAAACATAAGGACTCACACATATTTAAGGTCTGGCCACACATGTCCGCACCGGATCCGCACCGCAGCAATAATACAGGTTATGTTCAGAATATTTTTAATTTAACTTACATATTACCTTTAGTTATGCCTAAAGTGGCCTGTGTCTGACATGTGTGGCCTGACCTTTAGGCATAACTAACTATCCTATTCTTTTTAATACAGTAGAATCAAAATTCACTGATAAAGGTAAAAACGCTTCTGCTAATCTAAAAATCAAGGGGATTTAAAACAGAACGTTTCACCAAATTAAAAATTGTTTGATAAAGAATTTAGATGGGTTAAAGTTTTTTCTTTTTAAATCTCATATTTGACTTTTTTTCGGTTGGCGCATTAGGCCCGATGAGACCTTTGGCCGCGCAGGGTGGTCTTCTTACAGACATTTGTGTTGCTTAAGGGAGCACAGACAGCCTGGAGAGGGTAGCCCAAACCACACGTTGCTGCAAGCCATGGTCACCAGTGGTGGTGGCAGACTGCCCATAGCTCCATAACAAATCTCATTGGGACCAATTTGGCAGTGTCCTTCCCACCGATGGCGTCAGCTCTCTAAGGTTCAAGGACAGTGACAAACTGTCAAGACAAAAAGTCCTAGGTCCAAAGATTATGGTAGCTCAGAGTCAGCAGGCCCCGAGGACCTATATTTCTTTCCCCGAAGAGTACCGTCCTTGTACCAAATTTCCGGGCGGTTACTGACATCCTGGAAAACCACACCACGATTCTCGATGAGCTCATATTTGACTATAGTAGGTATTAGTGACCGACCAAAGTTTCGGTTTCGGCCAGTTTCGGCCGAAAAACCTGGTTTCGGCCAGGCCGAAACTAGCTCCTGTGTCTGTCATCTCCAAGTAGGACTACACGATTTCAGCTTGTAAGCTCGACGTCTTTCGTGGCATTTAACACTCTTGAATTTAATTATGGGAAGTATCTGTTATTTTAGTTAGTTACACTTGTATTGTATTTAGGTAGAACATAGATTATTCTCATTCTTTTGGCATCTTTACTTTATCGAAAACTTTAAAGTGTGGAGACAAAAATTTGAGAGTGACAAACAGAGATGTCCTCTGAATCACATCAAGTCTAAACATGCAATGAACAGCATGCTTTTCATACAGAATTCTTTACGTTAAGTGTACAGAATAGTATTTATTCTTTACCTTGAGCGTTTTTTTTTTTTTTTTTATTTCTTTCCCTCATACAGTAACCCTGTATGAGAGCTGTTTATTTGTTAATGTGTACATGCTCCATGCACTAGGCATAATACATGTATCAATACAAAATTAATTGGGAATACAGAAGTATAATACAATACAGAATTAATTGGATATTTAAAGAAAACAAAACAAGAAAATACAAAATGTAGAGTACAAAAATGAACTTCCTAACATGAGATATAACACAAAATAAATTTTACATAAAACATAACACAATAAGTTCTTTTGAGATGAAAAAAAAAAATCAGAAAAAATAAATAAAATAGCAATAAAGTAAACTAAATGAAAATAAAAACAAAACATCAAAATGTCCGACTTTTCAATTTTCTTGGTCTTGTTGAAGAAATTCAAAATCGATTTCAATTATATATTTTTTCAATTCCTTATTATAATTTTTGTAAATGTCCTTTTCACTTAACGGCCAGCTGTCTCCTTTTAGAAGGATGCTTCTTATAAGATGGTATCTTTTATTGTCGAAAATTGGGCAGTCGTATAGGAAGTGATGAAATGTTTGTGAGGTTTGGCCGTCGCAGTTGCAGGTGTCAGAGTTCGTCAGGTGAAAACGTTTTAGGTATGATCGGCTTTGTCCGTGTTCAGTTAAAAATTGTGTCAATTTGTAGTGCGAACTTTTAATTTTGTCATAGTTTGAAAGTGTAATTTCTGGAATAAATTTAAAGAGAGGTCTTCCTTTAGTTGTTTGTTGCCATTGTGTGTTCCATGTATTTATGTTTTCGGCCAAAATATGTTTTTTAATAAAAGATAGGGGGATTTTGTCATAGGTTATGGGGAGGAGACTATTGCACGAGGCAGATTTTGCTAGGCGGTCCGCTGCTTCCTTTCCTGCGATCCCGCTGTGCCCTTTAACCCATTCTATTTTGACCGTAACGTCCATGTCAAGAAGGTGTAAGATGTTTTTTCTAATGGTCTCAGTCAACATGTCATGGCATTGAGGGTTCCTTATGTTGTCAATTAAAATTTGGTTGTCGGTTAGAATTTTGAAAGAAATAGAAGGAGAGAGGTTAGAATATTGTAAAATGTATTCGGTGGCCTTTAAAACAGCTAATTTTTCAGCTTGGTTGTTTGAGCAATTGGTTCCCAGTCGAAATTGTTCGTCGTGTTGTATACCGTTTACTGTTAAGGTGAATGCGCAGCCAGTTTTTTCCCCTTCTCTGCTGCCGTCTGTGTAAACGTCTTGTGTTTGTAAGTCTTCAGTATGAGTATCTTCTAAGTATTGAATTAATTTGGAATGTATTGCGGGATGTAGCCAATTTTGGACGTCAGTATCTAATTCAATATTTTCGGTTTTGAAGTGTTTGTAATCATGCCCTTGTTTTGTTATTTTGTAAATGGTAGATAATTGTTGGATTTTGTGTTCTGTTGGGGTAATTCCTGCGAGGATACAAGCAGCTTTATAAGATACCGTGTTGTAAGCCTTGCTTATCCTTATACCTATAATTCTCTGTATTCTTCTTAACTTTTGAAGATTCACGGTCTTCAGAGCTGCTGTTTCCCAAACAGGAATTGCATATAAAAGTTTGGGAAGTATAGCACCTTCATAGATTATTTTAAAGATCTGAGAACCTAGCCCCCATTTTAGTTTAGCGGTATTTGAGAGTGCGTTGATTGTTTTTAGTGTCTTGTTTATTGTATCGTCAATGTGGTTTTTCCAGTTCAATTTTCTGTCGAATTTGAGTCCTAAGTATGTGAGGTTAGTAAGAGGTTCAACTTTCGTATTGTTCATCTGAATGTTTAGATCGGGAATTCGACGTTTTTTAGATAAAACAATATAATTCGATTTTTGAACATTAAAGTCTAGTTTGTTTGTCTTAGCCAAATTGTCTAGAATTGTCAGCGTATGGTTTGTTGTTTGTTCCATATCAGAAAATGTTCTGTTGATTGTCATCACTAATATGTCGTCGGCGTAAGCTAGAATGTGAACGTTATCAGGTAGTGGTAAATCGAAAATGGTATTAATTAGTACATTCCATAAAGTAGGTGATATGTTTGATCCTTGGGGTGTTCCGATTGCAAGTGATTTAGTAAAAGAATAATATTTAGACCTTAGTTCAACTGACCTATCCTGGAAAAAGTTCGATATTATTTTAAAGATATTTATTGGACAATTGTAATTTCTTAAATTTTCGAGGATCATCGGCCACCATGCACTGTCAAATGCTGAGGATATGTCCAGTTTTAACATTAGTACGTTCGATTTGGATTGAAAAGCTGAGTTAATAATTTGGGCTGTTTTGAAAAGTGCGTCTACGGAACTTTTTCCTTGTGTGAAACCGAACTGATTGCGGCTGAGAATATTATTTTTAATCAAATGATAGACGAGTCGTTTATTAATGATTTTATCCAGAACTTTGCCCATGATAGGCAGTATGGTTATCGGTCTAAGCTTGTTAGAGTCTCTTTTCGGTATAACTTGTAAAAGTCCTTTCTTCCAAGATCTAGGCACCTTCTCTTGTAGCCAAATCATTTGATAAATATTAGTGATTAAATTTGGAAAAGTGTTGGTCACGTGCTGTAGTATGTCCGTCGTTATATTGTCATGACCTGGTGTCTTTTTTTTGTTTAGTTGATTAATTGTGAATAGGATTTCCTCGCTTTCTAACATATTATCTTTTCCTGTTTTTGGCAGTTCATAGAATTTTCGTCTAACAAGGGGAGGGCACAGCTATGGGGTCGCCGATCGGGCCCATTTTTTTTCTGGTGATTCTACATCGAAAAATAGTCGACACGTGTCCGAGCGTTCCGTCCAATGGGCCTTAGGTTTTGAGAAATAAAATAAAATACCTTGAAAATCCTTTATTTTTTATCTTGAGTTTGGAAAATGATATCGCCATAATTCTTTCACTAATTCATTTATTTTAGAGAGTAGATTAAAGGAAAAATACAATCGTTAAAGAATTATTCATATTTCTTCAATTTAATTTAAAAAAAGCTTCAAGTTTTCAAGTAAACTAGCTTTATAAATTTTTTCACATAAAAAAGAAATGCAGAATTGAGTTCAGCAACTCAAGAAACCCTGATGTCTTAAATATCATCCAAAACAAAAAATAAATTGTTTTTCCTGTCAGGAGCAGCTTAAAAATGTTTCAGCAAAATTGTATGTGTAGTTTCAAAAGTCTGCATCTCGTGTTGAGCTGATCCGATTTTTACGTTCTTGAGCTCGTTGCATAGAAGAAAGCTTCCTTTTTCTAACCATATAAATAACTATCGTATTATCTCGGGAAGCTATTGTAAAAAATGGTCCTCAAAATAAAAATTAAATTCAAACTTTTCTTTATATTATGTTGATTCCTGAACACGTAAAAATATCTCGATTAGGTAAAAATGTGTAACTCTAGAGCCTTTATTTACCCTATAAATTTGATGAGAATCGGTAGAATTTTCTCCGAAATATGGTCGGATTTTTGGATGTTTAACGAAATTGTAAGGGTCTAGCCTTAGCGAAACTTTTAATGCAATTTTTAATTTTTTTTTTTTTTTTATCTTCCCAAAATTTACTTATAGGTTTTTTTTGTTTGTCCTCAAAACGAATCTGAAAACTGTTATGAAACAAAAACAGTTTTGCACAAAATGATTTTTTAATGTCAGTATTTTTCCAGAATATTCCATCAACATAACTCTAAAAAGTAATTATTTCCATCCTTTTCACGATGTTTTTATCACTAGTAAATTCATTTTACGGAGCCAATTTTGTTTTTCTTGGTCGGCTAGGAGAAAATGGGTTCATCCCGATTGTTTCACGTTCGCCTTACAAAAAATGATTTTGAACTTCAAACGAACTAAAATTTAAAACTACTTTTTCTCAATGATCTATATGCAATGTGTTTTTTCTATGCCCTCGCCATCAACAAGTAGTACTTTTTTCTTATGGATATACTTCCAATGTGAAGGTGGTATAATGAAACAAGTGCGAACTAAAATAGAAAAACGTACTTTGTACTCGTCCGCATATACTCTTTGTTTACTTACTGGTGAGGGTAGGTGGGGGATTTAAAAACTGATACGATGTGAATCATTCCTAATTGTTATTTCTTATTGAAAACTCTTACAAACCTCTCTCTCAAAGTGATCGACTAACTTTTTATTTTCATTCATTCTTGGATTTTTTTTTAAATTATTAGTATTGTTTTTGGTTGATACTCGGCTCATTTGTTTCATAACAGTTTTCAGATTCGTTTTTAGGACAAACAAAAAAACCTATAAGTAAATTTTGGGAAGATTAAAAAAAAAAAAAATTAAAAATTGCATTAAAAGTTTCGCTAAGTCTAGACCCTTACAATTTCGTTAAACATCCAAAAATCCGACCATATTTCGGAGAAAATTCTACCGATTCTCATCAAATTTATAGGGTAAATAAAGGCTCTAGAGTTACACATTTTTACCTAATCGAAATATTTTTACGTGTTCAGGAATCAACATAATATAAAGAAAAGTTTGAATTTAATTTTTATTTTGAGGACCATTTTTTACAAGAGCTTCCCGAGATAATACGATAGTTATTTATATGGTTAGAAAAAGGAAGCTTTCTTCTATGCAACGAGCTCAAGAACGTAAAAATCGGATCAGCTCAACACGATATGCAGACTTTTGAAACTACACATACAATTTTGCTGAAACATTTTTAAGCTGCTCCTGACAGGAAAAACAATTTATTTTTTGTTTTGGATGATATTTAAGACATCAGGGTTTCTTGAGGTGCTGAACTCAATTCTGCATTTCTTTTTTATGTGAAAAAATTTATAAAGCTAGTTTACTTGAAAACTTGAAGCTTTTTTTAAATTAAATTGAAGAAATATGAATAATTCTTTAACGATTGTATTTTTCCTTTAATCTACTCTCTAAAATAAATGAATTAGTGAAAGAATTATGGCGATATCATTTTCCAAACTCAAGATAAAAAATAAAGGATTTTCAAGGTATTTTATTTTATTTCTCAAAACCTAAGGCCCATTGGACGGAACGCTCGGACACGTGTCGACTATTTTTCGATGTAGAATCACCAGAAAAAAAATGGGCCCGATCGACGACCTGTGCCCTCCCCTTGTAAGATTAAGATGTTCATCGGTGTCATTTATGGATTCGTCTTGGTGTACAAGTGAGTCCAGTACGTATTCCATGGTACTTATGAAATCAGTGGTGTATTGTTGTTGGTTAGTTAGTATAGTTTTTAATGCGTCTTGTGTTTTAGTTTTATCAGTTGCATATTTATAGATCCAGTTCCAAGGATTAGAAATGTTTGTACAGTAGTCTTTCCATGTTTCGATTTTGGACTTCTTTAGAAGAGTTTGATATCTGTGTTTGCTTTCTAAATAATCTAATTTGCGTTGTTCACGAAGTGTTGTGTCTTTCTTTGTTCTTTGATATGTTCTTCTCAGTCTGTTTGTAGTTTTCCTAATTTCTGTAAGTTGATTATTCCACCTAGGCACTGTGCGATGTGTTTTGGTTTCTTTTGGGTTTGTGATTTTGAAAGACATGTTACAAGCTTTAGTCAACGATTTCATAAAGTAATTGATAACAATATCTATGTCATAACTGATAATTTTTTCAATAATTTTCGATTCTATTTGTGTGGGATTCAGGTTAGCTCCGTCAATAGTGAATTGCTTTTTTAGTTGTAGAGATAAGTTTTGGTCAAATTTTTCCCAGTCTGCAGTTTTAGTTATGTATCGTTTCTGAAACAGATTATTGGTGTTTTGAGGTTGTAAGTTAGGATGGAAGGTTAATTGGTAACAAATCGATCTATGGTCCGAAAAATTTGTGTCATCGATTATTTTCCATTCCCTTATCAGTTTTGCGGCTTTGATGTTACATAAAGTTAAGTCGATATTGCTTTTCCCCCTCGCATTCTCAAATGTCGTTACAGTGGATTTCTGATTAACTAGTATTAAGTTTTGGGAGGTTATGAATGTTTCCATAATGCATCCTCTGGGATTGATCTTTTTCGCGTTCCACAGTTTTGACTGACTATTTGAGTCAACTCCAATTATTATGTTGTGATTGGTATATTTTTGTAATACTGATCTAATTTTTGCGAGGTCATTATTAATGTTAGCAGTGATGTCGAAGTATGCCGAGATAAATATAAATTTAAAGTCGCCAATTATTACTTCTACAGTGCAGAAATCGGGATCGGTGTGTTGGGTTAATAGCATAGCGTCCACATGATTACTTTTTATCACAATCGCGGCTCTAGGTCGTGAAACATATGATTGATATATTTTGAATTTATGGGAATAACCTGTAATTTTAAATAATTTAGAATATGGTTCTTGTATTAGAGCAAGGTCTACTGCTTTGTTTGAGATAAAACTGTTGATATAATCTGAGCATATTTTTGAATTATGTGTGTTTAGTTGTAGAACATTAATTACTTTAATCATCTTTATTTGGTTTTCTGTTTAATAAAAGTATTTGTAGTTTGTATGTAGAGTATTTATAAGTCTGTATTTTGTATTAGTCTGTTTAATTCCCTGATATAAGATGGACAGCGGCTATCTAAAGCTGAGTGATCGGTCTTTACTTAAAGCGTTCATTCCTCCGATGCTTATTGAACTGAGTACAGTTTGGACAGTTAAGCGTGGCATGTGGAGGGCAATCCTTGAGGAGATGGTTCCCGGAGCACCTAGGGCACGTAGTTACACCTCCGCAGCCTTCCTTCGTGTTGTGAAATTTACAACAGTTGATGCATCTTGTCACACGATAATAGTCTTCAGCCCAATGCTTTTTGTATACCAGACTCAACTTATTGTTAATCATCATTCTTCTTGTGGTCGAGTCTGTTTCGATGATTGCGCTGAGCTGGCTGGTCCTTCTATTTTTGAGGATGATGACAGGCCTTATGGAGTCTTTCTGGATGCCTAAGCCCTCGTTTTGGTTAATTAAGCAATCGACAAAATTATCCAAGGTGATATCTTCGTCAATGTCTCTGAGAATAAGTCTAGGCTTTCTTCTTCTCATTTCTTTAACAGAAAAGGTGTTTTCTTTGTTTAACTTTTCAAGTATCACATTCTTTTCTGCTTCGCTATTTGTTTCCACAAGAATGGATTCTTTCCTAGCAGCTAACCTTTCAATGCCTAGTTTTAACTCCGATGGTTTGATCACAGATTTGAATTCTTTCTTTATTTCTTCTGCGTTCTTTGAAGACTTGCTTTTCACTATAAGTTTGAAAGATTTAAGAGCATTTTTTCTTTTGTAAGTAGGAACTGTGACTTCTGAATATGAGGTTTCAAGGTTAGATTGACTAGGTGCAATGTTTGTATTTTGGGGTGTAAAAGTAGAAGTATTACTTATATACTCACGAATGTTGTTAATAGCGATTAACAATTCGGTTTTCAGGTCTGTTCTTAGTATTCTCCATTCTGAGATGGTCTCTAAGGTTTGGAGAGCTGTTTCTATAGAACATTCACTAAGCGCCATCTTGATGTGACTTCTTACCTTGAGCGTTAAGAACCTTTTTGTGCTTTTAATCATCTCCTCATTAATAATGAAATTTGTTTTCTAAAAAAAAAAAAAAGATTACCCCCTTAGATTCAATTCAAAATTGAAAAAAAAATATTTTAGTCAGTAACCTTGTCATTAATAGTTGCATCTAATGGTGGTAGTAGGTTTCGGCCTTTGTTCTTGTATGGAATGGTAATCAGTTTCAAAACCAATTTTTCAACCTTGGAAGCCGCCTTTCACCCAGCGGTTCACCAATAATATCACAAAAACTTGTCTCAATTTTTAACATGAAGAAGCAGTTTTCGACCAAAATAGGTCTATGGCCGAAATTCGGTTTCGGCTAAAATTTTGGTTTCGGTCGGACACTAGTAGGTATTAATGATTCATTCATTTAGCACTTACTGGATTATTTCAGAAGAGGCGAGATTAAATATAACAAAAATATAAAAGGATCTAATTAGGAAGATAATTGGAATAGGGTTTAGTACAATCAAAATAGAGAGCAAAAATGTAAAAAATTAATCTTAAGCCTAATACTTTTTAATTTGATTCAGAATATAACACATGATGAAATGATATATCGTATCAGTAGGTTCTACCTGAAATAGGTTATGAACAGGAGCATAAGGAACCTCTAACCATGCTTCTAACAGTACGGTACAACTTATCAAAACATAAAAATTTAATTTTATGAATGAAATAGATGACGTTAATTTATAACTTTTTATAATAATATTTTACATTTTTGTTTATTATTAGAATTCATAATTTCTATCTTGTAGTGGTAGTAGGGCACAATGATTTTGGTTAACCTATCCTTTGCTAGAACAAATAGATTCAATGATTTCCCCACACGTGAAAAGGCGACACATAATTGCCCAAAGGAAAAACACCAATATTCCTCGTCCAAGCGGGGGAAAAAAATAGATTTGGCTAATGGATGCTTACCCACCCTAAATATCGAAAGAAAATGAAGTGCTGTGTCAATAAACCAACTTACACCGCCATCTGTTGGAAATTTAAAGAACTTATAATAATCAATAATCACACTCAATTGTAGTCAGTAGCGGATCCAGGAGAGGGTTGCGCCCCCCCCCTCCCTGAGAGGTGAGGACACTGATAAAGTATTTCTATTTCTATATAAAATGAGCTATCTTTAGTCATTTTTCAAGTCCACTAATTAAAAATGAATTGTATATAAACATTTACAGTAATTTGAAACGTCATTATGTACTAATATGTATTTTAAATTAGGTCCTTCATTACTCTTGTAATGTACAAAAAAAAAAGTGCGCCCCCCCTCAGAAAATTCTGGATCCGCCATTGATTTTAGTATGATAAGCATTTAATTTGCAAGAAAAGAAATATTGCGGCAAATAATGAGATAAAAATTATTCCATCTTTAAGTTCGACAAAACTACACAAAATGGGCCAAATTTTATAAAGAAGATCGAATGGGTATTTCCTGATTTTACCCCCGACAAACTTTGTGACATGAAATTTTTATATGTATAAAGATTAAGAGTAATGGAGAACGAATTTAGATAATTCGTGAGCAGCAGCGGTTTTTCTTTTTTGTCTGAGTGTGACAATGGAAGAATAAGTCAAACAGATCCCATAAAAGAATTAGAGATATCAAAAGATTTACGAGCCTCGTTCATTATCTGCTGTGCCGCGGACCTGACAACTGGGTCTCCCGCAAGATGGCAGTTCAGAGGCAGGATCACAACGTGGATGCGAAACCGGATCGGACATGTGAGTTACATTAAATAAAATCTGGTACCATGCGCGCAACACCCAACTTTCACTTAATATCCTATTCTCAGTAAAAATTCACGTGTTCTGTAAATTGTTTATTTGTTTGTTTTAACGTCACTTTATGCCACTAAGGCTAATCGGACGATGCTACAGCGGGAGTCCTAAATTTTGCCTATCCAGGTATTAATAGGATAGGGATCTTTAACGAATACCTGATATCGCACAGGCTCGGGACATCCATTTTACGTCCTATCCTAGGGACGGCATATCTAAGGATTTTTAACTCCCATTAAAAAATCCTAGGGCCACCGCTGGAATCGAACCCGCGACCTTTAGTATTGTAGTTTGCCATGCTAACCACTGCACCACAGGTGACCCTGATAGGGAGGGATCTTTAACGAGTACCTGACATCGTACGAGCTCGGGACCTCTCGGTGATTTCTATTTTCGTTTTTACGTGTATTTATTTTTTCATTAATTTTCAGCGTTGTGTTAGAATATTGCAATACAATTTCAATGTAGATGAAAGTTGAATAGATTTATATGTAAAATGAATCGAAATATTTAATTAAGAACTTCCTGTGTTGCAGCTTTTAAAAAGGATCCTTAGTCTATCGTTTACGTTTAAAAATTGGGTTCACCTGTGGTGTAGTGGTTAGCATAGAAACCTACAACACTAAAGGTTGCGGGTTCGCGTCCAGAGATGACCCTATATTTATTAATGGGAGTAAAAAATCCTTGTCTATGCCGCCCCTCGGATAGGACGTAAAATGGTAGTCCCAAGCATGTACGATGACAGGTACCCCTTCAAGATCCCTATCATAATTATACCTGAATAGGAAAAATTTATGACTCCCACTCTAGCATCGACCGATTAGCCTTAGTTAGCCTTAGTGACGTTAAAACAAACAAACGTTTAAAAACTCAACGAAAAACTTCCACCACTTTTTTACATCTCAACATCTAATTGCAGTGTTGATAAAAAATTTGAGCCATTCTGACACTTCGCACATATATTCCACTTTTATTTACTTATTCTTTTAGTCTCCTTAAGTTATAGAGTATTACAATTTCACTCTAAGAGATATAAAAAATCCTATTTTCATCAAAATTCGAGTTTTTTTTTTTACTACGAGTTTCTTTTTGTAATTATATCGTGAAGGGTAATCGATAGGTGTATTTACGGCTCGTTGTAAATTAATGCTTAAAAATATTTAAAAAGCCGAGGAAGATTACTGTTCCTTTAAAACCACTTTATATTGCATTCAGAAATCTTTTATGGAACTAAAGTTTGTACACAATTTCAGGTTCATACGGTTTATTGTTTTTGAGCTAGTCAGTTCACACACTCACACACACATACCTTTTAGCGGGTCTTGGTTCTTTGGACTTAGGGGACTCCAAAACGTGTATTTCCGTTGAAAACCAGAAGTCGAAAGTTTTCACGATCGCAACACTCCCTAACTATATATTTCATATAAAGATAAGAGAAAGTAAAAAATTAAATTAAAAATCGATTTGTTTATAAAGGTAAAAATGTTTTTGAAAATCCGTTAAAATATGGAATTGAATAATTCCATATTCAATTCAATAATTCCATTGAATTGGTGAATAAAGTGTGTAAGAATCGATAAAAAATTATAATATTCGCTATATATGACCGAAGATTTGGCTACTCAGAGTCAGCAGGCCTCGATCGCCTATATTTCTTTCCCCGAAGCAGATCGTCCATGGTCAGGTTCTCCGGGAGATTACTAACATCCTGAAAATCCACACCGCGATTCTCCATAGGATACACGGGGCATGGTGATCACTCCCACTTTGATGCTTAAAAGAGATTAATCCTATATATATATTAAAAGGGATTCGCTTATCGAACAATGCTACAGTGGGAGTTCTAAATTTTGTTCTAAAGTTAGGTATCTTTAACGAGTACCAGGATCGGGACCTCCATTTTATGTCCTATCCACAAAAAATCCTAGGCCGCAGGACGCGAACCCGTGACCTTTAGTATTGTGGGTTGCTATGCTATTCACTAAACCACAGGCGACCCCAGGATTTTTTGTAAATAAAGGTTATACCGTGTTTATTTGTTTAGTTTTATTTTTAAAAAATAAGTATCACCGTTTGGGCTTATTCGAAACAAGACTCGTTTGATAAATTAAAAATATATAATTACATCGCAGATTTCTGATTCTATAGCACAATAATGACAATAATCTCTGAGGATTAAATGATTGAATTATTTTAAATACCTAGATAATTATTTTAAAGATTATACGAATTAGCCATTATGATTATTAAGGCTTATAAGTAATGAGCCGACACGTGATAATTGCAATATCACGTTCTCTAGGTATTTTCCAACAACATTAATATTATATTATATTACAATATTAATAATATTATATTATATTAATTAATATTAATTACCAGTAATATTATATTAATTATCGTTAATATTATATTAATTAATGTTAATGTCATATTAATGATTATTGATATTATATTAATTAATATTAATATTATATCAAGAATTATTAAGGGAATCAATAATCGAGTAATGGAAATATCCCGTTTTTGACAGAACACTTGACACACTTAGGATTTTCATTTGTTTGTTTGTTTAACGTCACTTCATGCCACTAAGGCTAATCGGACGATGCTACAGTGGACGCCTAAATTTTGCCTATACAGGTATAATTAGGAGAGGGATCTTTAACGAGTATCTGACATCGTACAGGCTCGAGACCTCCATTTTACGTCCTATCCGAGGGACGGCAGGGCTAAGAAAACTTTAACGCCCATTAAAAAATCCTAGGGCCACCGCTGGGAGCGAACACGCGACCTTAAGTATTGTAGGTTGCCACGCTAACCACTAAACCACAGGTGACGCTAGGGGGAAAGTCCGTTACTAAAATAAAGTAGAACCGATGCCTTTAAATTTTTTTTTTTTTTTTTTTTTATGATTTTAAATACTTTTATCAGTTTAATAAAAATAATGGTGATGTTTAAGGTGTTTTTAAAATACCTAAATTAAAGCCGTATTCAACCAATGTATACCATTGGCGGATCCAGAGGGGGGGTTGTGGGGGCTGCAGCCCCTCCCTTTGGAAAATATTTCGTCATTTTAACATAGAATTTGATTTTCCTTAAAGTAAGGAAGCAAGTTAAAGAACAAATAATGTGCAGAACAAGTAGAATTTTAGTTGTGGGAAAGGTATATAAAGGTAAAAAAGCTGGTTAGCAGATCCGAATGAAGGGCTGTGGGGCTGCAGCCCCCCCCCCCTTTAAGACTGCAGCCCCCTCCTTTACGATCGGCTGGATCCGCCCATGATGTATACAGGGTAAATTTAAAATATATAAAAAAATATAAAAATAGGAAACTAAATATATATCCGCCAATATCTAAATATATATCCGCCAATTTTTTATAGCGTCGTTCTTGTTCGAGACTCTCTCGCGGCCACTGTCCTAGACAATATGAGGGCAACAACAGGCCCGCTGTAAGATTTGGTCAGGTCCGCAAGACATTTTGAAAAACCCAATTAAAAATACATATTACATTACTTTCTCATACTCCCTCCAAATGAGGAAGATTAAGATTAGTAAGGGCATCATAACTTACGTGTGTATCGGTACAGCTTCGTAAAAACGTGTGGGCAAAAAATGCACTTTTGAAAGAGGCCCACGAACGGATTTATACACTAAAGTGTGTCCCACAACATATCAAAGGTTGCACATACCCACTCTAGACTGACGCTAAGTGGAATCGCTGAACGTCTTAGCCAAGCCTTTAACAGATGTGTACCCTATTAAATGTTTATTTTGTATATATTAATTTTAAGTGTAATTATGATTGGGTAACTTTTGTAACCTATTCTGGCTCAGCTACGGTTAATAGATATACGGTCGAAGCATAACAGCGCTAGCCAATCAAAACCAAGCTTTGACCTGTGACGTCACAGTAGACCTGCAAAACGTTAGTCTTAATATGTTATTAAGATGTTTTTTAACATGTTGTTCTTCATGTTGAACAATAAATTAACAGACTGTATTACAAAAAGCAGTAATTTGTTTAGTCTTAATGAAACATAACAACTTAGTAGTCAAAAGACAATATATTTTGCAACTAATGAAAGTACGGCTTCGGAAGTAGAGGTCTGCAATGGCGTCACGGACTTGAAACCACCCCCACTCTAAATAGAATGCTTCGACTGTATATTTATTAACCGTCGGCTCAGCGACTTCCACTATAAACTATAAATATTAAGGCATTTTATTATGACATCTTTAGATAAGTGCTTATAATTATCTTTTGTTTCAATAAGTTTTCACCGATATTTTGTTTAGACTCAACTTTGAAATTAGATTTTCAAAGAATCAATGTTTACTTTATCTTTTATTTTAATTGAGGATAAGTTTTCATTATTAAACTTAGTTGGAAGTTGTTGTTTCAAAGAATCAATGTTGATAATTATATTTGCTTCAAGTGAACTTAAAATTCAAATCATAACGAATAAATATTTTATTGTGTAGTATCAAATTCTTTTATTTTCTCAGATATTGTTTAAGTTTCCATGCATGGTCTGCTGTTATTGCAAGTTCAAAGCTATTACTTCTTTCCCCAGAATACCTTTAGAAAGGAATCAATCCAATGCGAGTACTAGTTTAGTACTATGGCGGGAATATATAATAAAACTTCATATTTTCTTTAACCTTTAACGTTGCCTGAAGTAGGAAGGTTTATCACTCTTACGTCCGGTCGGTGTGAGTCGCCTCCAGTAGGCTGACATGCTTCACATACCCGGAGGTGGAGGTAGGCACACGCTCGAAGTTACTTAACTTTGATTACTTATTGAAAGCGCCTTTGTCCACTCGACGGCGCATTATTTAATCTTTTGGCTATTTAGGAAAATAACCTGGCAACACATTGTATGTTGTGTAAGGTTATTCATTTAATTAGCCAAAATAATCATGTAGTTATTATTCACCTAATTAATTAACAAATATTAATTCTTTTAACATTTTTTTTTTTTAACACACAACATAGCACTTAATATTATTGGATGTTTTTTTCCAATCGATTCATCAAGCATTCACACATTACAGAGCATTTTTTCTAAAACCAACTAGGTAATCATACAAATATTTAGAAGCGTAAGAGTTTAGGAAGAACACGCGCAGTTGGTTTGTTATCAACGTGTTTTTAGGGTTTTTTTTTGTCCCCTAATTCCTCGCCTTTTAGGGTATACAGTGGTTTCTCGGGCCAGGGGAGAGGATTAATAGGTGGAGGATTAATACCAAGTATTATTAAATATCTACTGGCTCCGGGTTTTGAACTGGCTATCTTCGGTTTATCAATTATATGTTGTCAGGAGTTATAATTACTACCATAATATATTTGTTTAGTTTTTTTTTTTTTAACAAAAATGTATGTTTATTGTAGTTATAGGCGTATTCTTGCTTCTGGGGAGGGGGGGGGGGGGGGTGAGGAGTGTATCCAGCGGCCTCTAGCTGGGTACGCCAATGTAAAAAGGTAACTTGAAATTTAAATCAATATTATCTAAACATCGATCTTTATAAAAATATATATAATAAGATATAGGAACCAAAAGCACCTAGACAAAACAATAAAGGGTGTTTGATGCAAAATAATTTAAGATTAAATACGTACGAAATAGGCAGTGCATTTAATCCAGTTAATATTAACAAAAGAATATAATAAATTCTTTTCGATTGAAGAAATAGAGATATGCAATCAAATGATCTCTCTAGAAGTACTTTTAGTGTGAAAAGGACCAATGGCGTGAAATTCACTACCAAATTAAGTGTCTTTTTCATTTTAGGCAACCTGTTACTAAGTTATGATAACGGTTATTTTATGAATTTAAACAGCGATTTATCTACATCAGATAAAATCATATGATTTCATATTTGAAATAATCTAAAAGTTATTATCGCAGTGTGAGTTGGTGTATAAAGTTAATCTGTGCTCTGTATTTTAAAAATGAAATGAATTTTGATAATGAGATGAATGAATGTATTATACAGTTAATCATTCCAGAAATTTTATTGACCTCATAATTGGTGCACATACTCAACAAGTTGAGTCATTGTGGTCATCAGTTAAACGCTGCAACAAAAAAGAAAATGGAACTCGAAGAAGCATGCTTGACTCCTACTTGTGTATAACAATAAATGATAATAATGATATGATAATAAATGAATAACAACATTTTATTTATTGAACAAAATAATAACTACAATTTTATTTTTAATTTACTTATAACTAGCTGTATATCCTGGTTTCATCCAGGGAACTTAGAAAACAATGAGAAAAGCCGTGGGTTAAAAAAAATTCTTTAGGACAGATATGAGATTCTTTTTTCGTCTCCAACGGTTGATTTCGTAAAAATCTAGTGTAAATCGAGATCATAAAGATTTTTATAACGATAAAGAATATACCCAGAGATTGGCTGAAGTGATGGAATTTTAATATGTACAGGTGTACGCACCTGGTATGAAAGAGCCACTAATCGAAATTTGGAAAATTTATTATAAACGGTATGGATTTCTATAAAGAACAAACAAACAGAATTTCCTCTTTATTTATATAGATTGTATTCAAAACAATCATAGAATTTTTGATATTTTATCTCTTGAGTTACAATTTTTTTTTTAAACTTAAAGATTGTGAATTAAATAGAAGTGAGTCTAAACTTTTAACTGGTACTGTATGTATGGAGGCCTCGTAACGAAGGCAAGGATTTATTCATAGAAATTTTCGAGGCAATGAAAGACTATTGGCCTCCAGATTAATAACTTTTTTTTTGCAATATTTCTTGTTAATAAGTTAGATAGTAAATAAATCATGTGTTTTTCAATAATGATGTTACCTTTGTTATTATTTAAATAACCGTTATCATAAATATCATTAAAAACAGGTTGCCTAAAATGAAAAAGACCCCAAATTAGTACCTGAAGTGAGCAAAAAAGAAAATTTGTAAGAAGATAATGAAAATTTCATAAATTGAAAAATTTAATTTGGTATTTTCCGGGAATGGTAAAAATGGACATTGGTCCTTTAAGAACCAAGGTACAGATACAATTATATAAGAATGCATATTTACATTTCGAAATTACTATGTAAATCAAAAGAAACCAGATATGAATGTCCTTATCTCTAGCAAAATTTTATTTAAAACAACCAGCCTGTAATTTTCATAATAACTGCTAATATTTATATGTTTCATTTATTCTCATTATGATCTAAGTAAATAAATATTAAATCCGGGAACTGTTATTAACTGTTTTTTATATCAGACTAAAATAAAGGCCCAAAAAAATTGATCGAAAAGGCTATTTGAAAAATCCACTGCCTGTGTTGATTTTACCAACTTAAATTTGTAATATACAAGTAAGTTTCAATCACATTGTTCATGCATGTCCTAGTGAACCTGATTGTAACAACCAAAATTATTGAAGAATAATAACTTCAGCGAAAGTATCTTCATTGGGATGGCCAAGTATAGTTTGTATTACCAACATGGTATGTTTTAAACAGCGGCTTTTGCGCTTCACGACTTCGACGGCGACCGTACCTGGCCGGACGACCTACACCGATCGCCCTCCTATCATGAAGGCAAGAAAAGAGAGGAAGGGGACAGAACCTGCTAACCAGCCTGACCCCAACAAACACTCATGACCTGTACAGGTCGGCGTTTGGTGGTCCCAGTAACCACGACCACCACGTCTGCACCAGGCACCCCTAGAGGTCCTGGCACCACCCAACGACGACGCCCGGGAGAGCGTCTTCCCCGTGGTACCATTTGGCATCACCGCCTTAACTCCCGAATGGATAGCGGGCCGGACACCCTGTCCTACGGATTCTCCTACTTAGGGCATGATGGCGGGGGCTTACCACCATGGCCTAAGGAGGACTGGTCCCGTGCCAGCGCCTCTGTCGTTCACGAGTTGTAAACAGCTTCCCAGGGGGCACCACAAGGAGGTGACAGTAGGCGTTGCAGGGGATCGGGCAAGCGGGGAACAACAGACAGTGAGTGGGGCACTATAGCCTGATGTTCCGAATCTTCTCACTATTCGGCTCCCGCCACAATGCTTTATTAAGCATTATATAAACAAAGATAGGTTGGTAACCTGGGACAGCGTAGACCATTACTCCCCCAAATAATAAAGACTATATTATAATTCTTATTTATTATATTTAATGATATGTACAAAGAAGATAAATGTCCATTTAGTTTATGTTAATTTTTATTTGTATTTATTCTTTAACTAGATGTATATACCGGTTTCACCCGGAGAATTTCATTTTTTAAATCTATAACGTAAGACTTTCATTGACTCTAGCGGTTGATTTCGTAAAAACCAATGTAAAGCGAGATAAATATGATTTTTATAACAATAAAGAATATACCAAGAGATTGGCTAAAGTTATGCAATTTTAATATGGACAGAAGTTCGCACCTGGTATCAAAGAACCACTGAGCGAAATTTGGAAAATTTAGGACAAACGTTACGGATTTCTATAAAGAACAAACAGAATTTCATCTTTATTTATATATAGATTATAGCAGCATATCCCGGTTTCACTCGGTGAATTTCATTTTTCTAATGAAACTGTAGATTTCGTAAAAAAAAACAAAAAAAAACATTGTAAACCGAGATCATTACGATTTTTATAACAATAAAGAAAATAAGCTAAAGATCCCCTTGATATACAATCGGCCTTTCTTTCAATTAAGACGTGCAAGTATGTATAATTTATACATTTAATAGTCGTTAGTTTAAATTTTAAATAAGTATATGTTGTTCACTTTTTTTTATTACAGGTTCAATAACCTCGGATACTACTATCGACTTAGAAACAGCGATAAACAAAACAGGTAAGTATTTATAATTATATTTATGTCTTTACATATGTATTTCATATATACTTAGCTGGGCTGTATTTTGATGTATGATGTATATTGATATATGAAATGAACGAAAATTTTTATGAATGATTATTTTGGCCCGGGATGGCCGAGCGAGTTAAAGCGCGACCCGCTTTAGCATTCTCAGCCCTAATGACGCAGGTTTGAATCCACCTGATCTTGTTCACTTTTATTTCATGGCGGACCCACGGAATAAAATCTCGACCTTTCGACTATGGGTTGAATAGGTTGGTTGAACCTTGGGAATAACCCCTCCATATGCCCCACAAGGCGAGGAAGGGTTACTGTAAAAAGGAAAAATAAAGTTTTAGATCTTTTTAGAAACTCAGATAAATCAGTTTTAACCTTAAATCAGTCATGCCAACACCACGAGCGGGTGCGTTGCATAAGGATTGGGCCACGACCGATTTCCAAGTAATTTGAGACAATACTTAAGGTCATTTGTATGAGTTTGTAAAGTTTTTATATTCGCGGTCGCAAGCAACGGTGCTGCTTCTTGACTGGAACTAGAGGATCGGGGATAGAAGCCGGGCCAGGGTTTTTTGGGAGTTTTTAATTTATTTGTCCAAAATTAAAGTCCGAGAGAGCAAAAAATTATTTGAAAATTGTCTAATAGGTATTGCTCGGTCCCTCAGTGTTCAATCAGAAAATCAAAAGATGTGTCATTCCATTTGTTTCCAAAAAATTAAAAGCTACTTAAGGAGAGGATTGTGAAATTAAAAATAGATAAGCCTTTTTCGAAACATATGACGATGTGTTGTCTGCATTTTAAAGAAAGTGACTATATTTATCCAAGTAAATATTAGTATTTGACATTTTATCGATTTGATGATTGGGACCATAGTGTCATAGATTTGTTTTCTTTTTTTTAATTTCCCCCATTTTTGCCTTACATCCGTTGTGCATAATTGTTCCAATTTTTCAATGTGATGTCCAAAAATATTTCTAATAAATAAATAATATGACAAAGAAAGTAAGCTGTCATACAAAAATGACATTGTAATTGTTGAGTACAATTACAGAAAAAATTCTTATTTTTATTAATAAATTTAATTTCCACTTTTATTTGATGGGGCAAGTCTTTAAGATCGCTTGTTTGAAGGCCAAAGGCTTGTAAAATAACTACATTTTAGCTTCTAGATACTATTCCACAAGTAATTATGTGGTTTGCATCAAGGATAGCTTGCTCTTCAATTGATGGTCTTTTGAAATTACCAATTATGTCTATCGCATCAACTATCTCTATCCCCGTTCCTTCCGACATTTTGCTAAAACTACTAGCTCACCCTATAGTCGATTGCGACTGCGAATGACTTCTTAGTCTTTTAGTAGTTTTTTTTTAGGGAAGGAATGCATCTCAAGCTAACCAGATCCAATTAGGAAAACATAATCTGAATGCATGTAATAACTCTAAATACCTTGGTGCCCAAGTATCAGAGAAAAGCGATCCAACCGATGGTATTAAAGGAAGGCAGGTAATAGATGTCTGTTTGCCTCGAGTAAGCTCCTCCGGTTTGCAAATCTGTCACGTAAAGCAAAATTGGCACTGTATAAAACTGTTTTATGATCCATCGCGTGTTGCGGCAATGAAACGGGGATCCTCATTAAGAGGAATATAAATGCTCTCTTAATATAGGAGCGGAAGGAGCTAAAAAGAATATATGGCCCTAAATTGGAAAATGATACCTGGAAAATACCCTCCAATTCAGAACTACAATTTCTTTATGGAGAATCAGATTTGGAGAACCATGTTAAAAAAGAAAGATTAAGGTGGCTGGGGGACGTAGAAAGAATTGGGGATGAAAGATTGCCAAGGAAGATATGGTTATCATGGATGGTTTTCCTGGAGGAAGGAGATCGAGAGGAAGGCCGTGCCTAGGACATGGGCGGATCCAGCCGATCGTAAAGGGGGGGGACTGCAGCACCAGAGCCCTTTATTTGGATCTGCTAATCAGCTTTTTTACCTTTATGTTCCTTTCCCACAACTAAAATTCGACTTGTTCTGCACATATTTTTTCTTTAACTTGCTTCCTTACATTAAGGAAAGTCAAATTCTATCTTTAAATGACGAACATTTTTCCAAAGGCAGGGGCTGCACCCCCCCCCCCCCCCCTGGATCCGCCAATGGCCTAAGATGGCTAGATGATGTTGAATGGGTGTTAGGAGAACGGTGGCGATGGATAGAGAGGAATGGAGAAGTCTTATTGAGAAGGCCCAGGTACGCTATGGTATCAGGGTGCCTCTAGTATCAAAGGAAACTAGAGAGGTAGTCTGGGAATAAGGTTAGAAATGCGAATATATGCGACTATAATAACATCAGCATTCTTTGAGAGGTTTAGCAGTCTGAAAACCGAGGACGGTAATTTCGCGCCCACCATAAGCAAAGGATTGTAAACTTTTAATTATTTAAAATGAACTCGTAGACAGCAAAGTTTCATATTTTATAATATATTACAATTGGCATGAACTATGTTAACCGTTTATCAATACCAGTCAACACTGATACTGACTTAGGACACTGTGTTCTTGGTGGTATTTCAAAATATTTGTTCATTTTTATTTTATTTTTTTCTTTAGGATGCGGCAAGTTCAACTGGATGGTAATCCTGCTAACATTTCCTGTCGCATGTACTTCGGTGTTCGTAACCGGAAGTATGTCCTATGTGATATCAGTTGCAGCACCTGATTTGGATCTAACACCAACTGGAAAAGCTTTTCTGCAGTCTTCACCTTATGCAGGTTTGATTAATAAATTCAATTTAAAACATTAAGTGAGGTTGAGAAGTTTCTAAAGGTAAATAATTTGAAAATTAAGGAATTCAAGATTTTTGGAATCTAAGGGATTAAATACTCATCATAATTATAGTGTACTTTGCTAAGAAAACGTAGTTCGTCCATTATGAGTATATATGTGAGAGTATAAATAATAATTTTAAGAATATCTCTTTGTCATAAAAACCTAGGACGACCTATCCTACATTATCCTTTATCAATTCTCCACTATCCCTTGTTGAACAGATCAGCTACATACGACTCCAACTGGGCAAGCTGTTGGAATGGGCAAAATGTTCAAATTGGAATCGTCATACAAAGTTGAAACTGCTCAACATTACTACAGCACTCAGGCTACTACAGCACTTACTGAACAAAAGCTCAAAACTCCATCAACTACAAAAGACTCATTTATGTGACAATAATGAGACCTATGGAATGAGCTCTAAGGCTCCAACAAGCCATCAAACTTCTCTCGTGCAATCCAAAATCCTGATGTTCATTATTTTGTCACAAATAACATCTTCCATAAAGAACTTGATGTTCGATATGTCGCCGATAAGTCCAGATACCTCTACTTTCACAATAAACTTCCCACTCATTCTAACCCTAGCTTTCTCCTCAACTCCTAACAATCCACCAAGGCATCTGAAAAAAAGATGGTCTCGGAAACTTGTAATTTAGATTTATTATAAGAGAGCTAGCGAAAGTGTTACAAACTCTAACTCTAACTCTACAAGTTAACTAGGTAACTCTACAAGTTACCTCATGTGATATTTTTTTTCTTTTTAATCACATTTACTATATTATTATTTATTGATACAGTTGCAAATATCAATAAATGCTTAAAAAATATTAATATTCTTTTTTTAGGTATGATAGTCTCTGGTTACATTTGGGGTTCCTTATCAGATGCTTTTGGGAGGAAAAAACTAATGGTGATCGGATTCTTGTCAGATTTCTTTTTGAACATCGCAGCTGGGCTTATAAAATCCCTTCCAGTCATACTATTCTTCAAGTTTTTATCAGGATTCATGTAAGTTAAAGTTGGATGTTTTGTTTTTTCTTATAACTAAACAATATATTAAAAACATATTTTTTCCCATCACCATTTTTCATATTCATCTTAGTACTATAGATCAATTATTTCAGGGTTTGTGGTCCATATTCCATCTTCTTAGTATACATGTCCGAAGTGTTCTCTCAGCAACATAGGGATATGATAGCACAATTTTTTGGAGTATTTACATCTGTTGGAAGTATCATTCAGGGTGGTAGGTTGGCTATCTTATTTTTTAGCTGTGGTAAATGTTAATAATGTGATAGAAGAAACCAAAACAGGTGTTCAGTTAACTTATGGAGAGGTCTGGAACATTCAAGAATGGAATCAGGAATATTCGAGAATGTTCGTTAGCATACGATATATAAATGAGCAAATGACATGTGAGTTAGTCTAACTAGGACAGTGGAAGAATAATGTTAGATTTGATTTGGTATAAGCTACTGTTTTTTCACATTAATATTAATTGAGTTCTCATTTTTTGCCGAACATTTTCTTATTTAAATTTTAAATAAATAATATTATTGAAACCCCTATCAGTGTTCGAATACTTTTATACCTTGTGATGGTTGACTAGGTACTCTCTCTATCATATAAAATCAACCATTATTAAGATGGATGTTTTAATAGGACATTTTTAATACTACCACACTAACCTAATCTAAATATAGAGAGAAAAATTACATAATTGAAATAATTCCTTAACAGCCATTGAATAATAAAGTCTCTATGAACCACCAAATCCAAATTATTATTACTATTTATTATTATATAATTAATTATTATTACTTATAATTATTGCTGAAGCTGAATAAAACATTTGATATTTTGATCATGATCAAACCACCTTCATGCCCAACCATTGACCGAAAAATGGCTCCTAAGTATTGAATCCAGAAACTTCCTTTTAGGGTTATAGGTAAATTTAATTTGGTAGGTAAACTTGGATAATCTGTGTGTGAAATTATCTTTTCAGGCTGTTTAGAATTCTAATACAGAAAACTAATCCCACAACAAAATATAGAGTCTGTTAAATAACAAGATGCTGGCTATCGGACTGCATCATCCCAAATTTAATATGATACAAAATTATATAATGTATTATTATATAAAGTGTATTATATAATTGTATAGCATAAATAGCATACAAAAATATGTTTGTCTCATACTTATATTGAATATAAGATATAGTCTTATGTAAATTAAACTATCAATTTTCAAAATATTTTTTGTTCAGGCCTCGCAATGTGGTTGATACCAATGGCACTTCCTGATTGGATGCCCTTCAAAGCTTGGCAGCTGTTCACGATGTGCGGAGGAATACCTTCTCTGCTCATTGGTCTTAGCTGCCTCTTCTTCTACGAATCTCCCAAGTTCTTGGTGGACAAAGGAAGGAGTGAGAAGGCCCTCAAAGTATGCAGAAATATCTTCGCGATCAATACTGGCTTGCCTCCTCTATCTTTTCCAGTAGGTATCCATATTTTTCTTCAATTGTTTACCTGATGCCGATAAAAATAAAACATAAATGGTACAAAGTGTATGTATAGAAGTAGTATAGTATTCAAAGAGTACTAAGAAGAACTTTTTAAAGTGTTTTATAGTGATATTTAATTCTTATAAAACCAAAGATAAAAAAAAAAAAATAGCATTTCGTTACACTAGTCATTTCCCCATAATTCATGTAAGAACAAAGAAAACCCTTTTTAAAAATAATGTATAAAATTATTGACTCTTTTGGTAAATGAGTATATTAATAAACTGATACAAGATTTATAAAACACTTTATTAACGATTTTATTTTTACACACTTTTAATGTAATGACTTTGTGCTCACACCAATAGGAGAGGGGTCATCTGGTTGGAGGTACCCACAAAAGTCACCACATAAGTAGGAGAGTGGTTGGCATAGAAACTTACAGTACTAAAGATCGCAAGTTCGCGCTCCGAGGTGGCTCTAGGATTTTTGGAAGTATAAAAGGGGATTAATGGGAGTAAACAATCCTTGTCTATGCCATCCTTCGGATAGGAAGTAAAATGGAGGTCCCCAGCCTGTACGATCTCAGGTACTCGTTAAAGATCCCTATCCTAATTATACCTGGATAGGCAAAATTTAGGACTCCCACTGTAGCATCATCCGATTAGCCTTAGTGGCATAAAGTGACATTAAAACACAAAAAAACCAATAGGAGACATAGGAGAGAGTGAGCTTTCTGTAACCTATTTGTATTTTCAGCCAATTCCACCAATTTTTTGGACTTTCTTCTTTTATAATATCTTATATTCTTATATATAATTATCTTTTATAAATATTGGGAGTGAATAAACTTTAGTTTATATTCATTTATGATTATTGAACTATCTCCTTCTTGATTTAATCCACTCATTATGAATTGTTAATTTGTTTTGAATATTCATTATTTATTAATTTAATCATATAAATCATTGCAGGTTAAAAAAATTCATGCCATAAGCAGTGATCCTGCGGCAAAGAAATCCATACAGTCTCGAGTTTGGAATGAAATCACGGACATGTTTAGACCTCCTTTCTTACTCAAGGCGTTGACAGTGTTCTTAATATTTATTGTGATGTTTGCTTCGTAAGTATCAAAATAAGTCTCCAAATGAATATTAATTTATGGGTAATTTAATGAAATCTTTTAAATAACAGTGGTTTTTCACATACAGTCCATTTTTTTCTTTAGAGACTTGTAACATGAAGATATTTAGGGGAAGTGGGGTCTTTTTCGTTTAATCCCCGCATCTATTTTTATTATAAAAATAAAACACATGTTTATAAAAAAAATATTTACATTTATTAAATGTTACTCTAAAGACCAAAATGCTGATATATCATTCAGGATTACCTCAAAAAAATTATTTTAATTAATCTAATCTTAGTTCGTGGCTGACCACCATTTTAAATTATTTTTAAATAATTTATTTTTTTGAAGAGAAAAGATTTGGCTCCGCCGGGAGTCGAACCCGGGTCTCCTGCGTTACATGCGAGGATGCTAACCACTACACAGTGGTTCACTATCAGTGAAGAGGAAGGATTTGCTCTGCCTTGAGCCGAGCTCTGTGGTGTAGTGGTTAGCATCCTCGCATGTAACGCAGGAGACCCGGGTTCGACTCCCGGCAGAGCCAAATCTTTTCTCTTCAAAAAAATTAATTACTCAAAAAAATTATTGTCTTTGTTCCTATGTCCCCACATGAATTCACATAGGTAAGAATCCGATAACAATCTTTTAGTTCCAGCCTCTACTTTATTTCTTCTTTTGGCTGCAGCCCATTGAGACTCAATAGATTGCGTGTGCGCTCCAATTGGCGGATCAACGAAATGTTCAGGGTGGTTGACAGTATAATGTTTGTAGTCAGATCCTTTAATTTTTCCTATTTTAGAGTAGGCCTTCCATAAATCTGATATTATAATTGTTTGGGGAAGAATGCTTTCTTTAATGCATGCTAATAGAGTACATTCATTCCTGTTAGGCATTACATAGATGAAACATTATTTTGTTTCCTGGCATATCCCCCCGAAAACCCACTGATGTTTATATAATCGACCTACATTATATTTTCATCTTGTAAAACACGATTTATCAATTTCGATAGTCATACCATTTCCTCTTATCTTCATTGGGTTTCTGATGAGAGAGTCTGCGCAAACCTCCCTTAAATAATTTTTCCAATTAGTAGTAGTTTCCGCAGACATACCTAATTCCTCTTGGCAAAATAAGGTGGTTGTATACTGTTTTGTCCAAGCATAAATGAACATCATTGCTGTATTTAAAAGAAGTTTCGAACCGGTGAACCATTACCATCTCTAATGCCAATTTCCAAACGGCAACTTTCATGGTGACATCACCATCTATAACCATTCCATCTCTTATATAATTTCACAATGTGCCCATTCCAGCATCATCTTTTCTTATGGAGCAGAAAAAGACCATGGAAGTGTGTTGTTTAAGGTCGAAACTTTAAATATTTAGGCTCTTTGATAACATAAAATAATGAAGTGACAATAAAAGCTAGAATAGCAGTCTTAAATTAATTCTGCTATACTATACGAAAATTACTCAACGATAAATCCATGGTTGATCACACTGAATGGGAAGGTCATTAGACCTATAGTCACATATGGTTTGGAGACCTGGATAATATGCAAGGCTTCAGAGGGGAAGTTGCTTGCATGAGAGGAAGGGTTTTCCGAATAAAGTAAGTAGCCAAGTAATTGAACAAGGAGGATGGAGAAATCATTCAAACAAGAAGCTTACCCCGCTAGATACTGACCTGGATTTAGCCTCAATAGTATTGGGTATTAAATGAGATGGTTGCCATGTGGCACTTATGGTCAAAGAATCGTTCACCAAATGCCTACTAGATGGTAGCTCTAATGGTAAGTGTGGTAGAGGAAGACCACAACTTTGGTGGCTGGACGAGGTGGAGGAAATCTTGAAGAGGATGTGCTTAAGATGATGGAGGATATTTGCCTGAGACAGTAGACAGTTTAGGAGGCTAAGCTATAAGAAAAGCCAAGGTTCTTTCTGGACCATAGTGCTATTGAATAAATAAATAACCATCTAATCATAAATCATCGCTGATAAAATTAAAACCAAATTAATGCTTCCTGTATCATATACATCAGGCATCATAGTTTCTTACAGTAAATCATTCAAAAACACTCCTGCAGTTTCTTTCATATTGTTGGTAGATATACTATTTTCCTGGAGAAACCATATCTCCAATATCTCCCGTTTCGACCTTAAAGCAACTAAACCATTTCAGTAACCTTTTCCCTTTCGAAACACGCAGACTTCTGGTCACCTCCTTAATATTCCCCCACTTTAACTATTGTTGCACGGTGTGTGGGGGTATCTCAGGGGATTTCGACGCAAAACTAAAACGTTTAATAAATTGTTCCATCTGATTTATATTCGGGAAAACAAGAGACGTCTCCATATCGCCTTTTTACGAAAAGTTGCTATATCCTTCCTACCGCCGTAAGTATTTCCTGGCAACCTTCTTTTTCTGTCCTACTATCCATCATATATCTCCTAACTTCTTCATCCCAAATCCCCGGTACATTCCCGCAATACCCGCTCTAGGCCTTCAGATCTATATACACCTGCCCACCGAACGTCAACTTTTGATAGATCTTTCATTATCCGGTCCACCTCTTTATGGAATTCCATTCCCACATCCATCTGTAATTCCAATACCCTTCCACCTTCAAATCCCGCCTCTATCATCACTTCATAGCCATCCAGCGTCCTTTTTAAACCGATGGAAGTTCTTATTTTCCTTATATATTTTACTTTATCTTTTTATTACCATTTTTCTTTTTCTTTTTTTCTTTTATTTTTTTAGGAAATATAAATACTATTTAACCAATCTGTAAATAAGTGTGTAAATATGTATATATTATTAGATGTGGAAACTAGTTTCTTTCACCTGATCGAATATTTAATGTGTATTTTATTTTCTCTTTTTAAACTAGAGGTTCCCTAATTATTTGTAGTTATTCAGTATCATTTTAATTTGTTTATTTAAACTTTAAGGCTCTAAAGCCCCCTTTGTATATTATTTAAATTTGTTCTTAAGGGACACTTGTCCCAGAACCAATAAATAAAGAATTTATTATTTATTTATTATTTTTGGTGTGCATTTATGAATTGAAGCTTTTCTTATGAATTTTCAATTTATTGATTCATAATATTTATTTTTTACATGAAAAGAGTAAGAATTTTTATTTTTATATTCATTTTTATATTATTTTTTTTTTTTTTAAAGTAACCTGCTGTTTCATTCATTCGTTTTACAGACAAAATACTCTTCGGCTCTGGATGCCTGAAATATTCACACTCTTGCAGAATTCTTCTGTTACTGACGTTGTTGGTCTTTGCCCACTTATCGCTGAAGACAGGAACAGTAATAAAATCGTAATATAACATTCAAAGATTATAATTAGACAATTGTAATGAGTAAAAGTATTGTTTTAATTTATTATAATTAATATTGGCAAGTAATAAGTAGCATTTTAATAAAAAGATATATAATTATTTTTCAGATGGTTCCAAAAGACTCTGTATACTTAAGCATGATTGTAATTCACTGCTGTTGCCTGATTTGTCATATTCTATTTGCATTTACAGTCAAATGCATAAAGAGGAAGATTTTACTAAGTGAGATTATTTTTATATTATAAATGACAAACATATATATTTTTAAGATTATCTGGTTTGCATACTTTGTGGTGGAAGGAATGCTCTGTATGAAGAACATTTTTATTTTGACTGCAACGAAAGTCTTAGATAGCACTCTGTTCAACTCAAAAATATATAAAGAAAATAGAAAATGAACTGATAATGTAAATTATAACAATTTTCATACAATAAGCAGAACGGGAAAAATATATACAAAACTATTCAACACGTTCACGGTGGCGTGTACCACCGGTTGCACATACTTGACTACCTCATCGGACACTTTAGCCAATCACAAAACTTTCCACGATGGTGTATAATGAGGTAGGATTTTATTGTTGTCGGATTGTTAATACTGCATAAGGCCCTTAAATAATACCTGTCCGATCGACCCAAAATCATTATATTCAGCTGCTAATGGGCGAGGAGCATGAATTACAATCCCGGCGTGAACGTGTTAAAGACATAAAACCTTAAAAAAAAATTAATGCTAAACAAGAATAATAAAAAAATTAAACATATCTATTTCCTTAAAATAATTTTGAGAAAAAAAAATTTCAAAGCAGAGACAATAATAAGTTTTCTTTAAGAAATTTAAAAACCAATTGTGATTGAAGCCTCATTATCACCAAGAGAAGAAGTCATTAACGAAAATTGAATACATGTCTTATATTTTTTTTTTCAACTAGATGTGTGGATAAAAATTTACCTATTTCTATAATATCTAACTACAGTCGAACCTGGATAACTGGAATCTCTTGGTGACAGGATTTTAATTCCACTTACAGAGGTATTCCACTGAAACACGGTTTCATTTATCGAGGGTGCAGGTATCTTGTTAAGGAGGCATGTACCACTAAAAGAGGTTTTCAAACAACTTGTAATTTTTTTAAAAAACATATTACAGCACACACTTAAAAACCTTATATACATAATATATTGATACAATAATTTGATATTTTTTGTAATATGAAAATAAAATAAAGCAGATTACAAGATAATTATGTACAAATGTATTAATGAAAGTAGTCACTTATTTTTTTCTCTACTTCACTTTGGCACCTAATAATATTTTTTTCTGTCATATAATTTATCAAAGATTTCACCTTCAGCCCCTTTATTCATTTCAAAAAAAGTCTGCAACTTCTCAATAATATTTAGTGCATGTTTTTTCGTGACTGGTAGCCTCCGTCCACTGTTTTAAATTTTTCAAGGATTTCTCCTTCATTCAGCTCCCCTGCTGTTATAATTCAATCATTATCATGTAGACATACTGTTTGAATATTGGAAGCTTCTCATTGGTACCTCCTATCACATTTTCCCTTTTTTTTTTTTTTTTATTAATATTAAGCTTTTATATTTAGGTGGAGTAAAATTACACTTTTATGTTAGGTTTCTAATTTCAAAAGATATTTTTATAAATCAATAAGCATTTAATTCCATGGTTGGTTGTATTGTTGTATTTTATTGTATATAACAGATTAATTTATTGCAATACTCTTGTTTATTCCAGTTGTCAGTATTAGTATCGCTGGTTGCTGCATTTTCATTATCCCTTGGATTAGTGCAAATATATCATTACTACCCATAGCAGTATATCTTGCTCTATACGAAGCTAGTATTTATGCATTCCTTGGTGCAATAGTGCAAATATTTCCAACACATCTCAGGTACTTTTACTATCATTCATGTAATATAATGTCTTATAATAAATGATATTTTTATAAACTTATCTAAAATTATTGCAGGGCTAAAAGTGTGAGCCTGGCAATGGTATTGGGCCGAATAGCAATATTTTCAGGTAACTTTTTACTATCCAACATCATGTTTACAAACTGTGATGAGATGTTCTGGTCCCTAGCTGCTGGAGCATTATGTGAGTCTCATTTAAATTATACGTAATATTATAGTTGTTCATTGATCAATAGTTTTAACCTACTGGTATAAAAAAAAAAAAATCCCTGTTCTAAGTGAGAATATCCACCTGAGATATTTAAATTTGGCATAAATCATAAAACTCAGCTACAAGTACATAATGAATAAATAAATCAACTTCTGAAATCAAATTCAACTCATCATTAGGATTATATCTAAAGCTCTAATATAATATATTTATGTAGGCACTAAAAATTGATATCAACACAGTTGTTATATTTTACTTTAGAATGTAAACAGTGCTTACATGACTTTTTATTTCAAGAATTAGTCTTAATGTCTTTGTAAATTAAATAGTCCTTAATTTTTTTTAACATTATAGGTAATGTTTCAATCAATTAAACTAACCTTCATATTAACTTAAAGTTGAGATTAACTGAGTTTTGATGTCGAAAAGTTTTTTAGGGAGTGAATGTAAATAAAACTTAGTTTTATTTGACTGTTAGATGTACTGTTCATGGGCGTACCCAGCGGGGGGCTGGATGCAATAATTTTTTAAGCTTTTAAGGCGGGAAGCAGTAATAGAATAATTTTTATCAAGCAAATAATTGTAATAACTTAGTTGATAAAGCACTGCTATAATTATAAATAATTTTGGTTTCATTCACCTTTTCCGCGGTAAGATGTTAGAACCTGAACGACCATAGCTTGCCCTCCCCCTAGTTTTGATCCTGCGTACGCCTTTGGTACTGTTGCTATATATATTATATATTAGTACGGTTCACAAGCTTAACCTGTTCGCTGCGGAACAGTCCAAGGCTTAACCTTGAGTGGGTGCTACGGGGCTGCCGCTTGAGCAATCACCCAGTGCTGAGTTCTTTTTGCTAGTTTTTCATCACAAATTCATCATTTCCGATTTAAAAAAAAAAAATTCATCCTCATTATATCCGGACTTTAGACCTTTGGACCATTGTAAGTGTCAATTTTTTTTTTTTTTAAATGTTCTTCTTTCAACGGCAAGCACGACAATAAAAACAAAGGTACTTCATAAACATCACAGCAATACATCGTTAATTTTCTATTTTTGTGTTTACTAGGAACTTGTGGGACTTGAACAGGTTAGCCTATGCCAAACCAGGTATAAGAAGGTCTGGCCATTCAGACCTGGCATAGAATGAAAAGGGGGTGCCTGCGCTACCTACTGGGTAATCAAAGAGTCCACAGATTGATTTAGAGACCGCTAGATGCCCTTTCAGCGGCACAGAAATATGTGCGAGTTCAGAATCACAAATCTGTGATAGTAGCACTGGAGGCGCGCCTGCCCACCGCACATATCTGTGTTAGTAGCACTAGAGGCACGCCTGCCCACCGCACATATCTGTGTTAGTAGCAGTTAAAGGGTTAACAGTTTTCATTTCGAATAATTCGATGTAGAAATTCAAATAATTAACTTTACTTTCAAACACTAGGAAGTATTTAGGAAGAATTTGAATTTAACCTATTTTAATGCACACAATGGCTACTGAGGTGCATTATTTGGTCAGAAGCAGAAGCATGTATCAAAACATAGCATATTATTTTCTTAAAAACGCAATTTTTAAAGAATGTATTTGCATTTTTGATCATTATTTTTAATATAATGGATTTTAAATAAAAAAAAAGTAATAAATTAAGCCTTAAAGGTGTCGGCCCAATCTAATTCAGTGTGAAATGGCAGTGCTATTAAGAAAAAGTAGTTTCCAATATGGGGTATAAGTACCCACACTGTTTAACAGCTAAATCAGGCCAGCTAAAACAGCCATGCAGAGAGGTCTCCCAGGCTAGTGCCTTACATCTTCCTGGACTATTTTACCTGTTTATCGTCTTTTTATTTAAAACCTTATCCTACTATTTCCTTTCTCACATTTTATAGCAGTATGTAGGACTGGTGTCCTCGATAATGCTCTGTGAAAAGTCTTAAGCTGCTCCATCTGAGGCTTGGTACCCCTGAGCTGTAGGGTTAAGATTGGGAATCCCTTCCCTTAATAGAGTAGTAGGTAGAACTTGTGTCCTGGATACTGCTCTGTGAAGAGTCTTAGACTGCTTCATCTGAGATCTGGTATCCCTCAGGTGTAGGGTTAAGACTGGGAAGTCCTTGACTTGCCTGGAACCCTGGAAGTCTTAATCATATAAGGGCGCTATTTAAGCAGATAGCTCCCTTATGTGATTAAGGTCCATCCATATCTCTTGAAAGTCACCTTTTTCACTAGGGCAGCATAGCTCTGGCGAGATAACCCTCTGAATACATTCTGGAATATTTATTCTCGCTTAGATTGCGCCCTGTTGCGAATAAGGTTCATGCTTATTGGTTGGAAATAACCTTGTTTCACTATTAGAGCAGCGTAGCTGTGATGAGATATCCCCCTAAGAATAGTTCAGAGTTGACCCCTTGGCTGATAGAAAGATTTTTGGAAGAGAGATTGATTTTGAGCCACAAGAGTAGTCCAAACGCACATTAGAATCAGTTAAGACAATCAAGATATTAACATTCTCGGTTATCCCGACCTCCAAATTATCCCCTGTGACCAAACTGATGTATGAGGTTGGAAGGTTTGATCACTGATAGATATGATGAACAACATGGTTTAATTCTCTTCCCTCCTCATGGTCCAGGAAAAAATAAACTTTAGAGCCTAAAAGGGGGGGGGGGATTTCAAAAATAATGCACAGTGCCTTCTTCATGAAACTATTCCTGTTGTAGTAAGCTGTAAATTATAGCTTAAATGATTTTTTTTTTTTCAGACGTATTCTTATTTTATAATACTTAAATCAAAAGTCAATACAGAATAATATCACATATTCATTACTTACATATTATTTTAATATGTATGATTCCATGAAAATTGAAGGTTCTTCGTGGTACATGTATATGATATATTAATTTCTATTACAGACAGAAGTTTTTCCTCCTCTTTGTCCTTTTCTTATTTTATTTTTTTTTAATGTTTGTTAAAAAACAATTTATTATGATTAAGTTTCATAAAAGAATGTGCAAAATGTAACTAATCCATTTTTTCAAAAGTTGCACCAAAGTTTAGAACCTTACAGTAGTAGAAGAGCTACTGTTAGTTTCTCACCTACTTAACTATCTACTTGATACCTGTGGATGAATTTTGGTAAATATTGACCATAAGGAACGTGTTTTCCTGTGATAGACATTTTCCAAATAGTAGTGGATACCTGATCAAGACATTTCAAGATTGTGCAAGGCATAAAACCATATAAATTATTTAATAGTATTGATTGAGTTTTATTATTTAATATATATAATTAATTTATATTTAATGATGACTTTACAGGTATTGTGATATTTTCCATGCTGCTTTCATTCACTCCTCACGACGATTCGAAAATAGCTGAATGAAGGAGCAAATTATAGAAAAACAGAAGTACCTGCAAGATATAACCCTTTAAAGCAACTTACATTTGCTGGTTTGAAAAAATTAAGCAATTAGAAAAGTTTATATAGCTATTAGAGGTGAAGCTTCTCATGAAACAAAAGCATTTAGCTGGAAACAGCCAGTTATATATTTTTTTTAAAAAAACCTTTTTTTTTATAATTAATCTGGTTTTTTTATAAGTAATCTGTTTTTTACATCTTTTTGTTTAAGAAATTAAAAATGTTCATGTTAAAAAGGAGCGTCATTTATAGGAGGGTATTGATTCATTGTAAGATCAATAATTTATTTTTGTAATCACCTTTCGCCATTAAATAATAATATGAAATAATTTTTTAATTCTATTTTTCATTAAAATATCAAAGAAAGAGGTAATAGCTCAAAAGTTTAAGTTTATTTCTAATTTTGTGGATATTTTTTTACTACAAAATCAAAATGAGCAAAATTAATAAATTCTAATAATAATATTTTTTTTTATTCAATCATGTCAGACTTATTTATCATCTAAAAAAGAAATTACAGGAAACTAAAATTGTTAAATAAATAGTATGCCTTCACATTCCCCCACTCCAAAAAAAAAATAAGTAAAATGAAAAATAAACGTATTCTTTCTTTATGGATAAAAATTATTTTTCCAATCTATTTCCTAGTATAATCTGGAGAACTAATAAGAAGATGGTTTCATAGTTTTCTTCAATTGAATAGCAGACAAGTCAAGCAGCAGGACCAGAACTAGAATTTTTTCCAGAAATGGCAAGCTTCATTTGACATCTAATGTTTCACTTTTTGCCACCCTCTCCAATGTATTATAGATACATCCTATATCTTTATATCTACTATATTTATAGATACTATAAATAGATCATTTTTTAAAATTTATTAGTAACATAATGTCATTAAAACTTTACCAAGCATCAATGTATCAAAGATGAAGCCATCATCTTGGTTATATATAATAATTCATGCTTGATTGAAATTGGAATCAAAGATATTGACATACAAATCTATGTATGAACAATCAGCGGCAGTTCGAAGTCCCTCTAGGCGAGTTGACTTTTATTTTGTGGTGGACCCACCATACTAAGAATAGGTTGGTTACACCTCTGGAATCACCCTCCATATTGCCACGAATGGCCAGTAAGTAAAATTTATTAGTAACAAAATTAAATCTATGCCAACCATCAATGTATCAAAGTTGTAGCCAGCCATCATCTTGCTGATATATAATTAATCGTGCTAGATTGCTTTAGGCAGATATTGCAAGATATTGACGCAACAATCAGTGGCGGTTCGAATCCCCCTGGGCGAGTTGACTTTTATTTCATATTGGACCCACCATAATAAGAATAGGTTGGTTACACCTCTGGAATAACCCTCCATATGCCAGGAATGGCCAGTAAGGATTAGCTAATCTCACATGAATTATTAAATTATATTATTATTAGTTATAAAGCCTAAAAATCGGTTTTTCATGAATTATAAGGTCCTGAACTGCTCAAATGCCATACACTTGGTTTCATTGGATTCAGAATTTCACGTAGCGTTTTCGCATCGCATTCTCTCAGTGATCGTTTTTTGTCTAAAATAAATAAAATCGATCTAGAAGTAGTGATTCAACGGATCGAGACGAATCAAATTGGATTTTACAAATTGCAATACGATTTAAGACCGAGGTTCCAATGGAACCTAACTGTGGTTTGTGTTTTAAAGCCCTAAAATCTAGCATTCTTGCGATAATGAAGGATTGTCAACAGCTTATTGTGCTTTAACAGTAAATATAAGGCCTTTTCGGGCTTAGGATCTATGTATACATTTGGTTATGTCTGATTTAGAATTGATTGTAGCGTTAGAAAACTGAACTCTCACATTTAGCAATTACAGTATACATCACCGTCTCCAGTTTAATTGGCCGAACTCCATTAAGACAAATCTCTTCGAAGTCTGTCATTAAAGGCTGCACATGCGTGGGCTTTTCTTTAAGAGTTGACGGAATATATATATATTCCTGTATGTTTACTTGATTTTTTCATATTTCATATTTAGCCAGTTTTTATTTTTAGGCTTAACGAAAGACAGTTAATTTCTCCATATAAACACAACAAAGGTACTTTATAGGAAAACAAAAAATGCCCCTTCCCCATTTAAGCCTCATCAGAACATTTTAATAATGATAAAGCTTACCTGTTATTAAATAACACCTAATTTTCATTAAAAATGACGAATCTGATCAAAATCATTAAAGCCGTCTTTGAGATAATCGAAAAGAAGGTAAAAATTGGGAAAAAAAAGTTATGTAATAAAGTACCCCTTCCGTTTGACCAATTTTGATTTAATGTTGGCTGTCACATCTTTGGCATATACACACATCAAATACCCAGTTTGATCAAAATCGTTAAAGCCTTTTTTCAGTAAATAAAAAAAACACGTGAAAATGATACAAAATTTATTTAGTAAAGTCCCCCCTCCGGTTTATCAATTTTGATGTAATATTGGCTATCGCATCTTTGGCATATACATACATCAAATACCCAGTTTGATCAATATCGTTAAAGCCTTTTTTGAGTAAATAAAAAAAACACGTGAAAATGATACAAAATTTATTAAGTAAAGTCCCCCCTCCGGTCGATCAATTTTGATGTAATGTTGGCTATCGCATCTTTGGCATATAAATACATCAAATACCCAGTTTGATCAAAATCGTCAAAACCGTTTTTGAGTAAATAAAAAAAACACGTGAAAATGATACACAATTTATTAAGTAAAGTCCCCCCTCCGGTTGATCAATTTTGATGAATTTTTTACAGTCATATTTCGGGCATATGAATAGATCAAATACTCAGTTTAATCAAAATCGTTAGAGCCGTTTTTGAGAAAATCGAAAAAAACTTAAAAGTTATTAAATAAAGTACCCCCTGCCTTTGAGCAATTATGATGAAATTTTTGCTGTCACATCGCGGGCATGTACATACACCAAGTATCCAATTTCAGTTTTGTACGACCTACAGTGTTTGAGCTAGTCTGTTCACACACACACAGACACACAGACCATTTCGCGGGACTTGGTTATTAATTTTGATGTAATTTTTCGGGCATATTAATAAATCAAATACTCAGTTTTATCAAAATCGTTGGAGCCGTTTTTGAGAAAATCGAAAAAAACGTAAAAAGTTAATAAATTAAGTGTTCTTTCCGTTTACCAATTTTGATGAAATTTACTAAATACCTAATTTCAGGTTCGCAAGGTTTTTGAGGTAGTCTGTTCACACACACACACAAACACAGACCATTTCGCGATAGTTGGTTAGTTGGACTCAGGGGACTCCAAAACGTGTATTTCCGTTAAAAACCGGAACTATATATTTCATATATAGGTAAGTGAAAGTAAAAAATTATTAAAGATAGCCATTTTTGTAAATGAATGATTGATTGGTGTCCACACTTCTCAGGAGGGTGCGCGCCCTTCCCCTGGGTTCGCAACTGCCGTATTTACACAAGCATCGTAAATCGAACAACCTTTTGAGTTTAATAAAATATTAAATAGAGTAAGCAGCTACTGTTGACAATTGAAACCATTTCGTTCGGGTCCGATTACAGCAGACCTATCAATTACCCCGAACTGACTCAATAATTTATGTGAATTCACTGTTGAACAAGAAGATTATTACAGACTTTCCGCCCAAAATCTGTTGACATGGCCGTCTAGAATTTACATAAGAAAAAAAACAACGTCAAGGCCTCCTCAAAAAGGCTTAGATCACGAAAACCTAGAACTGTCATAATTTTATCGAGAGCATGGTAAGCAATCGTACTGTATTTTATTTTAATGTTATATTATTTATTTATTAGAATTGAAGTCACTAAAATCTTTAATAAAATATGTTGATGAAAAAAAAATAAATACTGGAAACCCTCCTACAGCAGATTAAGAAAAAAAAATCTGGTGCGTTCGCGCAACACACAACTTTCACTTACTAACTTACTTAGATAAGAAATTAATATCATTTCCCAAAGTCACACATTTTTCTACATTCATATCTTATTTTTATTAATCGTTAAAGCCGTTTTTGAGTAAATAAAAAACCCCGTGAAAATGATACAAAATTTATCAAGTAAAGTCCCCCCTTCGGTTGATCAATTTTGATGAAATGTTGGCTATCACATATTTGGCATATACATACATCAAATACCCAGTTTGGTCACAATCGTGAAAGCCGTTTTTGAGAAAATCAAAAAAACACGTGAAAATGTTACAAAATTTATTAAGTAAAGTCCCCCCTCCGGTTAATCAATTTTAATGAAATTTTTACAGTCATATCTCGGGCATATAAATACATCAAATACCCAGTTTGATCAAAATCGTTAAAGCCGATTTAGAGTAAATAAAAAAAACACGTGAAAATGTTACAAAATTTATTAAGTAAAGTCCCCCCTCCGGTTGATCAATTTTGATGAAATGTTGTCTATCACAAATTTGGCATATACATACATCAAATACCCAGTTTGGTCACAATCGTGAAAGCCGTTTTTGAGTAAATAAAAAAGCACGTAAAAATGATACAAAATTTATTAAGTAAAGTGCCCCCTGCGGTTGATCAATTTTGATGAAATTTTTACAGACATATCTCGGGCATATAAATAGATCAAATACTAAGTTTAATCAAAATCGTTAGAGCCGTTTTTGAGAAAATCAAAAAAACACTTGAAAATGTTACAAAATTTATTAAGTAAAGTCCCCCCTCCGGTTAATCAATTTTGATGAAATTTTTACAGTCATATCTCGGGCATATAAATAGATGAAATACTCAGTTTAAACAAAATCGTTGGAGCCGTTTTTGAGAAAATCGAAAAAAACCTAAAAAGTTATTAAGTAAAGTACCCCCTCCCTTTAAGTAATTTTGATGAAGTTTATGCTGTCACATCGCGGGCATATACCTACACTAAACACCTAATTTCAGGATCGCACGGTTTATAGTTTTTGAGCTAGTCTGTTCAGACACACACACACACATACGCACACACACACACACACACACACACACATACGCACACACACACACACACACACACACACACACACACAGACCATTTCGCGGGACTTGGTCATTTCGACTCAGGGGACCCCAAAACGTGTATTTCCGTTGAAAACCGGAAGTCGAATTTTTTCACGATCGCAATACTTCCACTTACTATATATTTCTTATATAGGTAAGTGAAAGTAAAAAAATACAAATATTTGAAACTTAGAGAAACCACTCATAGGGAATGTAGAAGTAATATACAGAAAAGTTTCTGTAGAGAAAGTGCAGTAGCGCCCCTTCTGTATTCCCTTAAATATTCTAATTTTTATTTTATTTTTTTTCATAAAACGGTAAATTTTTTAAATAAATCTACAATCTAACAAATAATATTCGTTGTAAAATTCTTCTCAAAAATGATCTTTTGCGTGTTCAAAGAAATGCAACCCGATTTCGAAATAATCCCTCTATGAAAATCAAAGATCTATCATCATAGTGTGTGAGTGTGTTATATATAAGTAAAACACTGTTGATGTCAGTAGCGGATACAGATCCACCTCTCCTGAAAGGTGAGAAAACTAATAAAGTATTACCATCTATATATAAAATGAGCTATAATTATATATTTAGTCATTTTTCAAGTCTACTAATTGAAAATGGATTGTGTTTAAACATTTATCGTAATTTACAACGTAATTATGTAGTAATATGTATTTTAAATTCGGGCCCTCTTTACTCATGAAATGTAAATTAAAAAAGTGCGCCCCCCTCAGAAAAATTCTGGATCCGCTACTGGTTGATGTCCCATCTATCAAGATAAACAGAAGGATCATTCTTATTACATTTAGCGGTAAGTCGGTATGCTAGAAAGAAGATGTTTTTAATTGATTTCAACTCATGAAATCAATGAAATAGTCTATAATCTCAGGAATAAAGGATAAAATCTTGTCTTTCGCCCAAGAGCACATACAAAATTCATTAGAATTTTTGGGTCAAATTTATTTTTAGTGATAGAACTAAGTAGTGTAATAGAATCGTATCGGAAAGAAACATTTGGTTGTTTCTCCTTTGGTGTAGTGGTTAGCATACCTACAATACTAAAGGTCGCGGTTTCGTGTCCAACGGTGGCCCTAGGGTTTTTTTAAGGCAGTAAAAAAACCCTTGGCTTCCTTCGTTCTTCGGAGAGGACGTAACATGGAGGTCTCGAGCCTATACGATGTCAGGCGGTTTGCTGATCGAAAAAAAGGCATAAAGTGACGTTAACCAAACAAACAAGATAAAAAAAAAAACAAAAAAAAATGTTGACCATCACTGGATTCTCGGCAGATGAGGAAGATCAAAGTTAGTGATATTACAACCGATCTTTTTTTCCTATAATTCTAAACCTAATAATAATTTAACCATCATTGTGGGTGACCACCTATTTTTTAAATAATCTATTTTTGAAGAGAAAAGATGTGGCTCCGCCGGGAATCGAACCCGGTTCTTCCACGTAACATGCGCGATATGCTATCCATTATACCACGGAGTCGCTTCCAAAGGAAGAGGAAGGATTGGGCACCGTTTGGAAGCGACTCCGTGGTGTAATGGATAGCATACCGCGTATGTCACGGGGAAGACCCGGGTTCGATTCCCGGCGGAGCCAAATCTTTTCTCTTCAAAAATAAATTATTTAAACTTAATAATAATTACAATTTGAAACTTTAACGGGAAGTGTGGTCGAAATCGATTAAAAACGTAATCAGTTATGGATTAACCCACCTACCCCATATACCTATGGGCACCCCACATTTATAAGAAACTCCTTATATAACTTACATAATAATACTTCTATATGACTTATAGACAACCAAAACGAACTTGAATAAGAAAGACATAAAAACTTGTATCTTAAAACTTGAAAAAGGTAAAAAAATTGTTATTTATAGCGAGAGTGGTGCCCCCCCCCCTTACCCTCTAAGGGTGGTAACTTTAGGCCCGATGCTGACGAGCGGCATTTTTCTGCGGTCCGGCCTATAAGCCTATAGGCTTGCGGTCAGGGATACCTGGAGTATAATGGACCGACCGGATTATACCATTATACTCCAGGTGCCCCTGACCACAAGCCTATAATTGGCTTATAGGCAGGACCGCAGAAAAATGCTGCTCGTCTGCATCGGGGCTTATAGTTTCTTACTTTTTCATCCCCTATGAGTGAATTGTTTTCCATCCACTAATTTTCCTCTACTAAGAAAAATTAAGGGGAACCCCTCACACAACTCCACCCTCCTTTAAAATAGGATATTGATGTGCCTATTATTTCACAATTTCATTTACTAACCCTTCGTTAACGTGTTTTTTAGTTTACTTTGAATTATGAAAGAGATCCCGCTAAATTACAGACGAATGATATTTTCCTTTACATATCAGGAGCCTTGTACGACGGGTCCCGGAAGTCTGTATTTTCATCAGTATTTAGGATATTTTTCCTTTCTACTGGAATTGTTCAATATACATTAAAGGTAATTTAAATATGTAGTAGGGTAAGTATAAAAAAAAAAAATGTTGAGCAAATAATTAGGAATTACCATGGGCGGATCCAGCCGATCGTAAAGGGGGGGCTGCAGTCCTAAAGGGGGGGCTGTAGCCCCAAAGCACTTTATTTGGATCTGCTAATAAGCTTTTTTTACCTTTATGTTCCTTTCCCACAATTAAAATTCGACTTGTTCTGCACGTTATTTGTTCTTTAACTTTCTTCCTTACATTAAGGAAAGTCAACTATCTTTAAATGACGAAAAATTTTCCAAAGGGAGGGGCTGCAGCCCCCACAGCCCCCCCCCCCTGGATCCGCCAATGGGAATTACTGACTAAAGCACTTCGCCATACATAATTTTTTATTTGATTTTAGATTATTCTTCAAGATGAGGACGCCAATCAGCTGATGATCATAGAAGCGATTCATTGGATGATTGTATTTTGTTCGGTGATAGTGATGTTGATCAGTTGCCTCTCTCAAAGTTCTCTTTTCTTGGAAATGCAAGCCAGGGTAAAATCAGGAGTATATGATTATGAAGGGGATTTGTCGGAAGAACAAATAATAGTAAGTCATAATACACAGAGTACCTGTCCGATAATTGGGTGCTTTCGTATCAAACGGCAGTTAGTAGTATATTACCAGACCTGGGCATTATTTTAAATAAAAGTATTTTAAATACAAATGAAAATACTTTTTTTACTTTCACTTACCTATATATGAAATATATAGTAAGTGGAAGTATTGCGATCGTGAAAAATTTCGACTTCCGGTTTTCAACGGAAATACACGTTTTGGGGTCCCCTGAGTCCAATTAACCAAGTCCCGCAAAATGGTCTGTGTGTGTGTGTGTGTGTGTGTCTGTGTGTGTGTGTGTGTGTGTGTGAACAGACTAGCTCAAAAACTAAAATCCGCGCGAACTTGAAATTGGGTATTTAGTGTAGGTATATGCCCGCGATGTGACAGCATAAATTTCATCAAAATTACTTAAAGGGAGGGGGTACTTTACTTAATAACTTTTTAGTTTTTTTTCGATTTTCTCAAAAACGGCTCTAACGATTTTGATTAAACTTAGTATTTGATCTATTTATATGCCCGAGATACGACTGTAAAAATTTCATCAAAATTGATTAACCGGAGGGGGGACTTTACTTAATAAATTTTGTATAATTTTCAAGTGTTTTTTTTTAATTTATTCAAAAACAGCTTTCACGATTTTGATCAAACTGGGTATTTGATGTATCTATATGCCAAAGATGTGATAGCCAACATTTCATCAAAATTGATTAACCGGAGGGGGGACTTTACTTAGTAAATTTTGTCCAATTTTTACCTTTTTTTCGATTTTCTCAGAAACGGGTTTAACGATTTTCATCAAATTCGTCATGTTTAATGAAAGTTAGGTGTTCTTTAATATTAAAATGTTCTGGGGGGGCTTAAATGGGGTAGGGGCCTTTTTTTGTTTCCTATAAAGTACCTTTGTTTTTGTTTATATGGAGACTTCTCGTTACGCCAAATATGAGATATGATAAAAATAAAGAAAACACATAGAGGAAAAAAAAAAAAAATATTCAGTCAACTCTTAAAATTCGTTGAGCCCACGCATGCGGAGTACGCCTTTAATGACAGACCATTGTTCAGAATTAAAGCCGTTCTGTTCATTAGAGAAGTGGCAATTAACAAAACGCATTAGTTTCTAATCTAAGTAACTTGGTAAGTGAAAGTTGTGTGTTGCGAGCACGCACCAGATTTTTTTATTTTAGTATTTTAGAATTAAAATAAAATAAATCACATGTTTATTTTCATTTTAATTCTAAAATACTCAAATAAAAAAAAGTATTTTCATTTTAATTCTAAAATACTAAAATAAAAAAAAAGTATTTTCATTTGTATTTTAAATAATAAAATAAAATAAATCTTAAGTAGGTTGTTTAAAGATAAACAATTTTCGTAAGAGTATAGTGTAGTCCTTTGCACTATTTTGAGCCAGTACGTTTATTTCAGTTCGATGTGGCGCAATTATGAACTTAGTACAGCTTCATCCGATTTCAAAATTTTGTCACATTGGTGGTTTTTTGATAATCTAAATAGACGTCTAATGAATTCATTTCACATAAATGGTTTTATGCATAGGTTTTGGGGTGGAGGGTTAAATATTAACTTTTTACGGCCATATCTGATTGTCACGAAATATGAAAAAAAGATTGTTCATAAGTCAAATAACAAGGCCAATTCCTCACAATTTTAACAAAAATTAGGTTTTTTAAGGGGGGGGGTTGATTATTGACTTTTTACCGGTTTATTCGAAAGTAAAAAAATCGAAAATTAAGTTGGAGCCATACTCGAAGGCATAAACAGGATCCCAATTTGAAGACAATACCAAAAGAGTTAGTAAAAATGTGTATGACTGATACATTCAATAAAGTTAGAATCGGTCATTATTTTTCCGAGAGGTTGAGAGTCGTTCGAAATTGGAGGGGAAATTCAGGCAAGATTAGAGGTAAGAAATGCTAACCATTAACAAAATTACTTAGCTCATGCCTTCTTCCTTAAAACTTAAAAATTCGAGTTTACAAAAATATTATTCCTCCTGCGGTTCTTTAAGAATGCAAAACATTAACGCTAACATTGAGAGATGACCAAGTGAAGTGATAGCAGACATATGAATAAAATCGGAGTGTGAAATTGCAACAGTGATAAACGAATTGCATAAAAATTAATAAGCGCGGTGACGAATGGAAAACGTCTGAGGGAAGTAAGGGCTGAGAAGTAGATGGGAGGATTGCGTTAGGGCAAATTTGCCGAAATTCCTATTGGACGGAGGTCCTTGAATGGTGTATGGGTAGCGAATAGTCTAATAGGGAGCCCAATTAGTTTAAATAGGTTCCGAATCCGATTGGAATCTGTAGAAAAAGAAATTTAATTTAATAATTTCAACAAAATGAAAGCGAAGATGATCTGAGAATCAAATACATTAAACCAAGTAAAGACTAATATTAAAAGAAATATTTATTTATTAATCAATTGCAATGCACTAGCTAATAGGTTTTAAAAGTATTTTGTATTTTCATTTTAATTTTTTTTATTTAAAATACAAAATACTTTTTTTATTTTGCATTTAAAATAATTTTATCGAAAAGTATTTTAAATGATTTGAGGTTAAAATGCATTTTATTCACATTTATTTTAAATACTTGCTATTTAAAATAAAGTATTTTAAAATAAAAATTAAAATACTTTTTGCCCAGGTGTGTATATTACACATTACCTTGTTATTTTCTGTTTAACCAGGACCTTGAATAAGTGGGTATTTTTTTTTTGTGTTATATCTTTTTTTTATTTATTATTATTATTTTTTTTTTTGTCAGTACACTATCATATTATGATAGTATATTAGCCATATAATAGTATATTATGATATTATCATATATTATATTATTTCTAAAAGCCTTTTTTCTTGTCGGTACGCCTTAGCTTCCTTAAAACAAAAAAAAAACCTGTACCTACTACCCATGAAGGGTCTTGGGGTTCAGTACTATGTAAAGAAGAGCACTGTTTCTTGGTCAGCGATCGTGCAAGGAGGTGATTTGACCGTGATCACACTCAACCGCCAGGTTTTTCCCCTTAATTTTTCAATTAAGGCTTCCCACTTTAGGAACCCCCAGGAGGGTCTCTCGGCCCCCGAGACGAACTGTGGCGAATAATAAAGATATCATAAGCCATGTCAGATTCGAACTCGGGACCTTGAGCACAGCAATCTATTGCCTTACCAATGGGCTACCCCGCTAGCATCCTTAATACTTCATAAAATTTCATGAATGAGGCATAATATGAAAGCTTTCCTTAACCGTCATACAGGAAAAATATACAAATCACTCATTTCGCCATCGATTGCGAATTATAACCTAGAAACCGCGTTTTTCAAAAATCATAGTGGTCATAGAAGCTTCTGAATGGCTCCAGTCTTTTCAGGTTTTCAAGGAGAACATTTTCGGTCATGTAAATGTTTTCGATTAATCCCTTCGTTTGGGAGTTGTAAGCAAAAAACTGCAATTCTCAGCGAAAATTTAAAAATGTTCGCAGGGCTTTTTCGAAGATGTTATTTTTTTTATTTATTTTTTTTACTTTTACTTACCTATATATGGAATATATAAGTGGAAGTATTGCGATCGTGAAAATTTTCGACTTCCGGTTTTCAACGGAAATACACGTTTTGGGGTCCCCTGAGTCAAAATAACCAAGTTCCGCGAAATGTGTGTGTGTGTGTGTGTGTGTGTGTGTGTGTGTGTGTGTGTGTGTGTGTGTGTGTGTGTGTGTGTGTGTGTGTGTGTGTGTGTGTGTGTGTGTGTGTCTGTGTGTCTGTGTGTGTGTGTGTGTGAACAGACTAGCTCAAAAACTATAAACCGTGCGAACCTGAAATTGGGTATCTAGAGTATGTATATGCCCGCGATGTGACAGCAAAAATTTCATCAAATTAGCTCAAAGGAAGGGGGTACTTTATTTAATAACTTTTTAAGTTTTTTTCGATTTTCTCAAAAACGGCTCTAACTATTTTGATTAAACTGGGTATTTGATCTATTGATATGCCCGAGATATGACTGTAAAAATTTCATCAAAATTGATCAACCGGAGGGGGGACTTTACTTAATAAATTTTGTATCATTTTCACGTGTTTTTTTTATTTACTCAATAACGGTTTTAACGATTTTGATCAAACTTGGCATTTGATGTATTTATATGCCCGAGATATGATTGTAAAAATTTCATCAAAATTGATCTACAGGAGGGGGGACTTTACTTAATAAATTTAGTCCAATTTTTACCTTTTTGATCGATTATCTCAAAAACGGCTTTAACGTTTTTTATCAAATTCGTTATGTTTAATGAAAATTAGTTGTTATTCAATATCAGGTAAGTTTTATCATTATTAAAATGTTCTGAGGGGGCTTAAATGGGGAAGGGGATTTTTTTTTTCTATAAAGTACCTTTGTTTTAGTTTATATTGAGAAATTAACTGTCTCTCATCACGCTTAAAAATAAGAAATGGCTAAATATGATATATGAAGAAAATCAAGTAAACATATACAGGAGAAAAAAAGAAAAATATTCCGTCAACTCATAAAACACCTTGAGCTCACGCATGCGCCGTACGCCTTTAATGACAAACCAATGCGTTATAATTAAACTGTTCTGTTCATTTGAGAAGTGGCAATTAACAAAACGAATTAATTTCTAAACTAAGTAAGTTGGTAAGTGAAAGTTGTGTGTAGCGCGCACGCACCAGATTTTTAGTCAATAGAATCAGCCCACTAGCTTTCCGCGATACCGATTTACGCGATACGAATGTTTATTTAAGTATTCTGTCTATTCCCAAGACGCACTATACGATATTAAATATACGGTGTGTCCTTTAATTGAGTGGGATTAAAGTATTTTAGAGTGCGAATGCTTCACACGGGTCAGCTAGTAACGTTTTATTACTTGATCATATTCGTTGATTGACGTATATTTTTTTAGATTTCCTTTCCCTTCTGTTAAGATACATTGTCGGATACCCCAGATAAGGCCAGGAGATGAGCAATGAATAAAATAATACTTTATTTGCGCAGAAACTATCGATTGTGTAAGTGCAAAATCTGTGAAATTTCTTTCAAATTGAATAAAAAATCATGAAAAACAGTCAATCACATGGGCTTTCGCCAAGGGAGGGAGCATGGAAGATACGAGTATCCCCTTAAAAAATATGACGAACAAACGCTACAAATGAAATAAATTCGTATCCATTTACTATTGTACCACTTCTGTGGGTTAACAAATATTTATTTAACGAAAATATAACAATACCAAAACCAAACGACATAAATATCCGAGCAGGTTACAAAAATTATCACTTTGTAACACAAATCATATGACTGGTGCTTCACAGTCAAGACAAACACTAAGACTCTGACTAACTCGTCTAATCACTCGCTCCTTATATATAGCCGTAAAAGGACTGGCCTAGAAGGTTCTGGATTGAGCTCGAAAAATCTAGTCCCATGCACGTACTCTAAAGGAATCTGCCCCAGAATTAATAAATATTGATTCTTCTTTTCTTTTATTTTTCAGGCAAGAGCTACAGCTAACAGAGACATTCAATTCTCAACCAGAGTATTCTCAACGTGTTGCATTATCGCGTTGATATTTTCGTATTTCAAAGCTCCATTATACATGAAACAATTTTCTCTACCTTACCCGCTGTGGTTCCCATACAAGATTGAATCATATTGGAGGTACGCAACATACACCTAATCATTTCTAAGCTGAATAAATAATAGTTCTTTGATGTTATTTAAAAAATCAAAACCCCAAATTCTCTATTCGCAGTCGCAATCGACTACAGGGTGCGCTAGTAGTTTTGCAAAATGTCGGAAGGAACGGGGATAGACATAATTGGTAATTTCAAAAGACCATTAATTGAAGGGCAAGCTATCCTTGATGAAAACCACGTAATTACATGTGGAATAGTATGTAGAAGCGAAAATCTAGTTATTTTTCAAGTCTTTTGCCTTCAAACAAGCGATCTTAAAGGCCTGCCCCATCAAATAAAAGTGGAAATTAAATTTATTAATTACAATAAGCAATTTTCTTGTAATTGTACGTGTAAAGCTGGTAGTAATGGTAAATGCAAGCACATCACTGCAACTTTACACTACGTTCTTCGGTTAGTAATAGCATTAATTACCTATTCGTTTTCATGTCAGCTAAGTTTTTTTGTCATATTATTTATTTATTTGTTAATATTTTCACGCACTACATTGAAAACTTGGAACAATTAAGCACAACGGATGTAAGACAAAAATGTTGAAAATTAAAAAAAGGAAAACAAATCTATGACAATCATCAAATCGATAAAATTTCAAATACTAATATTTACTTAGATAAATATAGTCACTTTCTTTAAAATGAAGACTACATATCGGCATATGTTTCGAAACAGGCTTACCTATTCTCAATTTTACAATCCACTCACTCTTTAAGGAGCTTTTTATTTTTTGGAAATAAATATAATGACACGTCTTTTGATTTTCGAATTGAACACTTTAGGGACCGAGCAATACCTATTAGACATTTTTCAAATAATATTTTGATCAATCGGGTTTTAATTATAGAAAAATAAATTAAAAACACCAAAAAAACCTATGAATCCTAGATACTGGCCCGGCTTCTATCCTTGTTTCTCTAGTCCCTGTAAAGAAGCAGCACCGTCGCTTGCGCCCGCCTATAGATGTAATTGATGTCATGTTTTTTTCAGTTACTTGCCATCGATGATATGGGTTTGGTTCGTAGCTGAAGCAATGGTGGTCTGTGCTTGCACCAACTGGGTAACATATGTGACCATGGCAGGTCACCTCATTGGTCAATACAAGATCCTTATCATAGCCATTAAAGACATCGATAGCTTGGCAGAAGAAAAAGAAGAAGCTGAACTTAAAGTTGTGGAGAGAATCAAGTGCTGTGTGCAACATCATTGTCTCTTGACAAAGTAAATATAATTTATTTTTATTACCTAATTATTATTATTATAATTATTATTACTAATTATTATAACTAGCGTTCCCGCCGCGGCTTTGCTCGCGAGGCTTTAAAATCAATTCTGTGATCATTCCCTTGGTATTGATTTAATATTATATGCTATATATTGACAACATATGTTATATATTAACAACATAACAGGGATCGCAGCTTCCGGTAGGTGGAATGTTGGAGGGGGAAGCAGCCGGCTCGGTAGAAGAGAGGAAAAACAAAAGAAAACAAAAAATTCCTTACTCGTCGTGAACGCTTCATTTTTCGTCTTTAAAACATGGTTTTCGACGCCCCGTAGGAGCTTTCGAGTTAAACTCGTCGTAAAATGAGTCCAAATCAGATATTTTTTCTCAAAGTGCAAAAATAGGTGTCCGTTAGAGTTAAACGACAATTTTGCCATAAACCCCTTAGGGGTTACATTTTTGAAATTCCTTTCTTAGTGGTTACCTACATCGCGTTTAAAATCTAAATTCCGAACTTCATCATTTCGGATAAAGCATAAATTCCAAGTTTCTATCACAACAGCTTTTGCTCTGCGTTGATTCTGCCAGTCAGGACAAAGCCTCATATATATATATAAAGAGATCTCTTGCTGTAACATAATATTTTCCCTTTTTAAAGAATTATATTAGAAGAGAAAAAAATTCTAGATTCCGCGTGTGGAATCTAACCCTCATACTCTGCATCTTCTTCGCAGTGCTCTTGCCATTGAGCTTACCTGTGGACACGGGGGGACAGGGGGGACGCGTCCCCCCAATATTTTGACAGGAGGGGACTGTCCCCCCCCCCAATATTTTGGCAGGAGAAGATCCAATGTCAAAAATTAAATAAAAATATGATTTTACGAATTTATCCGAGTTTAACCAATAAAATATAAATATAAAATATTAGTAAATTTTAGCACACTATTGTTAAAAGCTAGCCAGGCGTATTGTATATTTGATGAATTATATATTTTTTATTTCTGCTGGAACTGTTTTGTTTTATTACTCTACATTTCTTTTTTAAACCAAGCAGCTTGATCCTACTTTCCATCAAATTGATGAAGCTTATGGAAGTTAATGGAAAGCAATGAAATTAGTGGGATCAGGATCAGAAGAAAAACTTGGATAAAATTCAATCAAGAAATTTTGGCCCACATCCTTCAACATTAAGTCTTAACAATTCCATATTTTAATGATAACTGAGCCATAAACTGACAAGTTTTAAGAGACTATATATACCTTTAAAATACAGCGTCGGAGGATAAATTTAAATGCCCAACAGTTGTTTTTAGGGGTTATTATTTCAACTTTTAGCCCCTCGAATTTCCACCTACCCTATCTTGGAAAATATTGAGTCCCCCCCCCCAATAATTTGGTGCTGGTGACGCCCATGCTTGAGAAATTCCTATAAATACTGCGATCGGAAATCCTAGCTGCGTCAATCTTCTCTCTTCAACGATCCCACCCTTTTAATATAATTATTTTTTCTTTTTAATTTAGGAATGATTGCTAATAAATTCTCAATACCCTTTTCAACAAATCCTTTAATTTTAAAGTTTATTTCATTGAATATTAAAATTATAAATTACATTACAAATTTTTCCTAGCTATGAATTCATTCCATTTCAATATGTTTGTTACCTGAGGTTTCACATACTTGAGATTTGCATTTTTATATGCAAATAATTTATTTATTTTATATGTTAGTACATATAAGCCTAGTTGCTCCTATAATTTTTTTTAAATTTAAATGATAATAAATTAGCTTATCTTTATAATTTTTACTTTCACTTACCTATATATGAAAAAATTCAACTTCCGGTATTCAACGGAAATATACGTTTTAGGGTCCCCTGAGTCCATATAACCAAGACCCGCAGAATGGTCTGGGTGTGTGAACAGATTAACGCAAAAAGGATAAACTGCACGAAACTGAGATTTGGCATTTGAAGTAGGTATATACCCCGAATGTGGCAGCAAAAATTTCATTAAAATATGGTAATCGGAGTGGGGAATATGGGAACGGAGGGGAAGGACATATGTACGTTTTTTGCGATTTTCTCAACAAGGCTCTAACGATTTTGATTAAACTTTTAACCATCGATACTTATCTTAGGTCGGTTTCTGGAAAGGCTTTAGAGACTAAAATTCAAAAACTAAGTTCCAATTTTCTAAAATACCCGTTCTATTGATTCCAATTCAAGATATACTTATTTTCAAAAAACAGTTATGAAATTATACTTTTACTCATACAAAAATAATTAAATAATAATTTATCGAAAATCACCGAAGTCTTTCAAGTTTTGCAATAATTGAAATACTTTAAACGTTTTGGAGAATAACAAACAAAGGTGAAGTTTCTAAATTGCGTTCTTAACCAAGTAGATTGGTAAGTGAAAGTCGTGTATTGCGCGCACCGCACCAGATTTTTTTGCCTTTATGATGCATGTCTCTGGCATTATCTTTACCTTAAATCATATAATAGTTATTTTCATCACTAGTAAAGTGGTTGTTTTCGGTGCGCGGTCTAGTTTAACGTGCGAGGCGTAGCCAGCCGAGAGCGGAAATTAGACCAAGGTAAATCCGTCCCCGACGGAAGATTATAAGTTACTGATCCCCTTCTCCACTCTCATTCTTGTATTGGCCCTGAAGAAGCCTACAGCAAAATGGGTGAAAGCTTGGCTGTTGAAGAACCTGTTACATGGTCAAACCCTGAAGAAGAAATGCATATAATGGATTCAGACCATGAAAGCCTGAAACAACATCTGTTTATTAACCTATAATAGAAGAAAAGTACTTACAAATATATTTAAATTAATATTTATAGTACAATTCTGATTACTCATTTTATTAAAACCTTTGTTTGACATTGCCTTAAAGCGTGGGATTTAGCTGGAAGTAGTTCATTTAAAGCTTTTTGGGCTTCTTCTAAAACATCTTCCGGTTTATCCATGTTATTTTGTACTTCAAACATGCTACTTATATTAGAATTAAGCACAGTATAGCTACAAGTAACCTCCTTCAAACAAATGTTTATTAATATATATTAGTAGCAGGTAAGGTTAGCGCACCAAAAAGATTTTTCAGGCCTAGGCCCAAAAAGTACTACTTTATGTACTCAAACCGAGTATTCAAAAGACTTATTGTTGATGCAGTATGATCAAAATAATATTATGTGATTAGTATTTTCATAATATTAAAACAAAATAATGTTCTGTACTTTAATATACATTTTTCAAGTAGCTAATGTTATCTGTGTATTTTTTGAAATATTAATAAAGAATTTTTTTTAAATAATTACTGTATTATTTTATTTCAGTTTTTTCTTCGACTTACAATCCTACTTTAATATCTCTCTACTGGTGACCGCTTTTAGTACAGGTCTCATCTTGTGTACTCTTGGCTACCTTTTTGTTGTAAGAAATTAATTAATTTATTGAACTTGGATTTCATAATAAGATGTTATTCATTTTTATTTATTTATTTAAGTCTCCAGGGACTTCCATGGCAACGGTTGGTTCTCTTTTATTCGTATTCATTTCTGAACTATGCATTGCAGGATATTATTGCATTTTAGGACAAAAGATCGCCGATGTTGTATGTATAATACATTTTTTTTTTGTATGAATAGTTAAATCTACAATAATTTTTGTTTCTAATTATTATTGCATGGTAAATTGTGAAATTGAAAAAAACAAACTATAAAATCTATCAATCATTATATAATAGATTGATTGGTGAATGTCAATCTTCCCAATATCATTTATTTAAACATTACACAAACCTAGTAAAACGCCAACATTCCAGACTATTTCGTCCATCTTCAGGGAAATTTTCTTCTGTTATATATTTTCTTTTTATATTTTGGTGGCTTTGTCACATTATATTTTATATATTTCTTACATTTTTCCATTAAAATGTAATAGGTCGCATTTGAAATGTTGGCGTTTTACTATGTTTATGTATAATGTTTAAATAAATGATATTGGGAAGATTTACATTCACCAATCTATCTATTATATATGATTTAATCTATCATTTAATAATTTTATAATCAACTCTTGAAGACTGAAGATATTGGAATGGCAATATACAATTTGAAATGGTACACAATGTCCCTGCCGATTAAAAAAGATCTGCTGATGATGTTGGTGGGAAGTAAGAAAACCAGGCAACTTACCGGGCTCGGGCTCCATGAATTTTCAATTAAAGGATTGTCTGAGGTTTGATATTTATAATTATAAAATATTTTTACTATCCTAGGCTTGATATTTATAATTATTATATTATAAAAATGTAAAGGCCGAATTTTTTACTTTCACTTACCAATATTTGAAATATATAGTAAGGGAAAGTGTTGTGATTTTGACTTGCGGTTTTCAACGGAAATACACGTTTTGGGGGTTCCCTGAGTCCAAATAACCAAGTCCCGCAAAATGATCTATGTGAGAGTGTGTGTGTGTGTGTGTGTGTGTGTGTGTGTGTGAATAGACTAGCTCAAAAACTATAATCAGTACGAACCTGAAATTGGGTATTTGGTGTATGTATATGCCGGCGAGGTGACAGCAAAAATTTCATCAAAATTGGTCGAACGAAGATGGTACTTTATTTAATGGATTTTGTCTATTTTTTGCGTTTTTTCGATTTTCTCAAAAATGGCTCTAACGATTTTGATTAAACTCGGTAAAAGATATATGTATACTGAGAACTTTCAAGTTTTCCAATACTCCATCCAATACAGGAGTTTCTGGAAAAATATTGTCACCCCTATTCTCAAATCTACAAATCTAATGTGACACTGGGATCTTTGGGCAAGGGTTGTGTGGTAATTAATCAAACTATGTGCAATTTACATTGTTTATTTACAACAGTTTCTACACGTCCCAACTACATAAGGAGGGGGGGGGGGGTACCTTGACTCATAAATCACTGGGGGGTACTTGACTACTTCGGGTCCCACTATGCCCCAGGCTCACTCTGCCTGTCCCAGACTTAGACTGCCGTCTCCCTGACTGACTGCCTCAGACTCTCCCAGACTGCCTGACTGTCTCCCCCAGACTGCCCCACTCCTGGGCCAGCCTCTTCTAGGAGTTCCCCCTCTCTCTCAGGGTCTCCTAGGTTCACTGGAGATCTTCCACGTGACAACTCCCCCCTCCCCTGAATACCAACGTCCTCGTTGGTAAGTTGGGACCTGTAACAAAAAATAAACAAAGCGGCAGAAAACTCGTTTTTACCATAATTTACTTAACTGTAGAGTTTACAAACAAAAGAACCAAGTACTGAATGTTAAAAAACAAAAAAAAATTCGAAACAACAAAAAAGGTGAGAACCAATAAAAAACTCAAATAGAGGAACCTCGCTGCATCATTTTCTTTTTGAATTCGACAATCATCGGCTCACCCCTTTATTGTTCATTTTCTGATATACCGTGCTTTTGACTAGCACATCCCCAAATATTACCTCAGTTTGACTCTGAGAAACTTGTTGCATACTTAAGCCTTCTACGTTTGACTCGTAGGATTCCACAACAAATTCAAAAACTTTACTCTCTAAGTACTTTACTACTCTCTTCAAGCACTTTACTATACCCTTTAAGTACTTTACTATCCTCTTCAAGTACTTTACTCTCTTTGAACTTCAAAGGGGTATGGGATGCCGGCCGTCTCATTTTATTTAATTTTCCTCTTAAGAACCATAATAACATCTACAAGTTGCAGTGAAATTCCTTTACAATTATTTCTTGACTTAATAAAAAACAAAACAAAAATAAATTACATTATTCTGCTACTTTAAATTTATTCTTTACCCATAAAAGATACAAATTTAGTTAATAATACCCTCTAAGAATTTTACTTAAAAATTATACTTTTTCTTACAAATTCCATTTTTATTCAACTCATTTCCAATTTCTACCTACTACTAAAGAACTAGAAAAATATAAGTCATAAAACTATAAACAATAAAAAATCTCGATAAAGGGATTTAAAAGATCGTTTGTTTTGCGTATCCTGCATAACGTCTCACCGACTGACCTACTTTTATCGCTGACTAATCTAGTACCCTTCTTGGAACTGGTCGCCGACTTAGACTGGGAAGCTGTTGGCGCTGCTTCCGTAACCGCGACAATAGGCCTTCTCAAGAAAATTCTTTTTACCCATTTCTTTAGTATAAAACCCCGATAGTGATCGAAATCTTTGGCTCCGATAAATTTTTGCTTAAGTTCTTTAAAAAGCAAAGATGGGAAAACACAAAGACCGCAACCCAAAACCATAATTCTCAATTTACTCTCGTGTTTTCTCAACGTTGCAGGCTTTTCAATTGTGTCTTGCTGACGATTATCTTACAATCCCAATTACAATGGGGAGGTGCGCATTGTTATCTAGACTCCTTATCTTGCAATTGGATTGGATATTTCCTGGACGTTACAGGATCCTCAATTGTTCGTTAGTTATGACAATTGTTAATTGTTAGCATTTTGCTAACAATTAGCTATGCCCAATTTTGTGTTCGTTGTTCTCGGGTACCGCTTGCTCAGTCTCTATTGTTTACTAGCAGAGGCAAATTTAGCATTTCCTCCTATTCTTTAACCTTTAGATTCTGCACTTTTCCCCAAAGCAAAGAAAATGTTCAACAATTTAATGAAACTTTATTTTTTTTTTGTTTATAATCTACGAATCTAAATTTCCCATTTTTTTTTTTTTTTTTTTTTTTTTTGTTTCAACGATCAAAAAAATCGTTTTGTACGCCCTACGTGTATGGTCTCGACTTTAAATTTCCTTACCATCTTCGTCTGTCCTTATCCCATTTAATCCCGAGATTACAATCAAAGGGTCACGATATCATTTTTCTTCCTACCTGAAAATTTTCATGGACTAATAACTCCCTTCTAAGCTACTTTTTGACTTATATTTTTCTAAAAAAAACTAAACCTACAATACTCTACAAACAAAGACTATTCACATTAATAAAATGATCACTAATTATTAAATTACCTAGTTGAAACATTGTAGAAAGAACTCCATAATTTTTTCCATCAGTTCCTATAGGAACTTAAACTAAAAACTCAACCTCTTTTAATCTTTCTCCTAAATCGTCAACCATTGACAGTCAAGCTCAAAATACTTAGATACCCCGTATCTTAAAATTACAAAACCTCTAACTTCTCTCTTATTTTTCTAGTTTCTATTTTTCATTCTATACTTACTTTCTATTTTTCTAGATTCTCTCTTATTTCTATCTTACACTATAGCTGGGATTCTTTCTACAATTGTTTCCTCTTATGTCTAAATTTTATTTTATTTTTTACAAAACAAAAAATAACTTAAAAATCTTTACCTAAGATGTCAACTTGGCGAGCTAAGAATACTTCGGGTAGCTCCCATCTCTCTTTTCTGCTCCGTAGCTCTCCGAGTTGGTCCTGCTGATCCGCAGTGCTGATTCTTCTTCTTCCTTCCAGCTCTCTAGTTCCACCGTTTCCAGCCATCCAAAATTCTCCCAGCAGCTCCTCCAGCTTCGACAAAATACTGCCAGGAACCTTTTCCTCTTCCTACTTCACAGCCCATGCTAGACAACTCTTGCAGCTTCCTTTTACCAACATCCGTGCCCGGCACGTCTAGCAGCTCTATTCTACCCCCAACACAACCCTTACCCGGCGCCTCCACCAAATTTGTGTCACCCCTATTCTCAAATCTACAAATCTAATGTGACACTGGGATCTTTGGGCAAGGGTTGTGTGGTAATTAATCAAACTATGTGCAATTTACATTGTTTATTTACAACAGTTTCTACACGTCCCAACTACATAAGGAGGGGGGGGGGTACCTTGATTCATAAATCACTGGGGGGTACTTGACTACTTCGGGTCCCACTATGCCCCAGGCTCACTCTGCCTGTCCCAGACTTAGACTGCCGTCTCCCTGACTGACTGCCTCAGACTCTCCCAGACTGCCTGACTGTCTCCCCCAGACTGCCCCACTCCTGGGCCAGCCTCTTCTAGGAGTTCCCCCTCTCTCTCAGGGTCTCCTAGGTTCACTGGAGATCTTCCACGTGACAATATTAATGTGTTAAATTTTTTTATGAAATTTAAATAAAAATTAGATAGAAATAATTACAAAAAAACAAAAAACATATATTAGAACAGCATATCAAGGTAATATAAACCCCCAGGGCATGTATTTCAGTCAGCATGTTAAATGAAGGTATTATACCAGTTTTTTTAAACAAATTTTACAATCATTTCTAAAAAAATATTTAATATATTATACAAGCCTTAATTGCATTTTCTTGTCGATATGTGTAATTATGACATTCTCTCATACATATATTTCCTTTTAAATAATTATAGAATGTTTGAGGTGTGTGGAGGCTATTCTATGTTTTAGAGCACAAAGGAAATAAAAAATTTTTTTTATAGTAGTATCGACCAGGGGCGTATATAAAGGGGGCCAAGGAGGCCCTTCCCCAAAATTAGTGTTATAATGAAAACATTAAGTACCATATTCTGAATTATTTTATTGTATCATGCAAAACCCATGAAAATGGCTATACATGGTTATACAGTTGCATTTGTATCAGAATTCAAAAAATTATTAATGAGTAAGAAAATTTGGAACAGCCCACCAGTCATCTTGGCTCCCCTGAAAATATACTCTGTAGAATTCATCTATGAAATAGATATATTTCATCTACAAATATATTTGATATCTATGAGTAGTAAGCAGTAATTATATACTATTGAAAATTAACTCATTAATTTTTAGATATTGCAGGCATCTTTCACCTATTTCAACATGTTAATGGCACTCAGCGGTGGAAAGTGATGGTTGAATATTACTGCTATAACCACGGAGCTTTAATGCACTTTTATTTTATCTGTAGTTTTCCGCATTTGTTTTTTGATTCTAAAAATCAATAAAATATGAGCAGCTATTGATGAAAAATTGTTATTATATAGTTCTTTCCCAGGCTCCCTCTCCTTACTAGGTACACTACGGATGCCATAGAGGCATGTTATTTATTTATAAATTATATTTAATCAAAGCGAAACTTTTCATTATTATAGCTGTGCTAGGTGGTCTCTATTCAGGATGATTAAATTCAATCCTATAAAGATGACAAATTTCAATATTAACTTATGACACTGTTACCTCAATAAAGTTACATATCTGTCTAGGAGTCCTACCTTTATGCACTATGCTATAAAGTAAAAAATTTATTCTACAAATCAATGTTGTGGCTCTTGAAATCAGTAATTGTCATTTATAATATAGATATATTTATTTTGATAACATTTGAAATCACTACAAGGAAAAAAATAATACGAGGAAAACAAGCAGTTGATATAAATTTAATAATAAGCTTATTGTTCATGTATTCTTGATAATATGATACAATTATTCTACAATTTATTACATATATAAAAGAAACTATCTATAGTAGATTTTATTTTGTTAGGAACACAGACATAACATATAGCTTTACATGTTATAAAAATCTATGGAAGATTTTTCTAATGCATCAATTATTTTATCAGATACATCAGTAATCTTCCTAATTATAAAAATTTAGTAAACATATAGAAGTCACAAAAATCATATGTTTACTTCAGAGTTGGTTTACAACAATGCTACAAATAAGATATTAGTCTTTTGCCAGAAAGATGTCAGAAGTGCAGTCTCCTCCCGGATACCTTAAGGCAGAAAGAATATGTTAACTATTGTCTATATTTATATTTAAAAACTAATAAAACTTTTATAATAATTAAAAAAATGTTTATATAATTAGCATGGCAACCTACAATACTGAATGTTGCAGGTTCGCACCCAGTGTTGGCCCTAGGATTTTTTAATGGGAGTAAAAAATACTTAGCCATGCCATCCCTCAGATAGGACGTAAAATGGAGGTCCCAAGCCTGTAGGATGTCTATTAAAGATCCCTATCCTAATTATACCTGGATAGGCAAAATTTAGGACTCCCACTGTAGCACCGTCCAATTTGCCTTAGTGGCATAAAGTGACGTTAAACAAACCAACAACTTTTAAATAATAAATGAGAAATTGAAGAGGAATAAAGAGCACACTTCAAAAGGATGAAAACTAGCCAAAACATGAGAAATATACCTAATACCTATGCTTCAGCAGTATGAATAGGAGTTGATTAACCTCTGATTTAAAGATCTGCTCACACATAACTACACCGCAACACTGGCGTGTATCGGATCTGATTCATTAATGAAGGATAGATGGTAACTGGTCACACATGCCCGACACCGGGTCAACCGACCTGTTACTATCTATCCTTCGTATTTGAATCAGATCCTATACACACTCCGTGCTGTGGTGCGGTTATAGGTGACGAAACCTTTATCCTAAAATTTGTCCTACTATCTCTCTTTTATTCTTGGTTCAAAGCAGGTGGACCTAAATTATTAATGAATACTGTGTTTTTTCCCACCTGAATTAGTTATTGTTACAACACTTGGAAGCAGTATTGTCTAACTCCACCCGAATTGTCATTCCAACACATTAGAGTTTCCTCTTTTTATTTATAATTAACACATTATGAGCGGGGCAGGTGTTTGTACCCGTTGCGAGGATTGCCTCTTATCCATATATTTGATAAAACATTAATCTTTACTTGTGTCACTTAAAATTACTTATTTTAAATGGGTAATAATACCTGTCCCGCTTATAAGCGTCAATGTGTGGAAGGGGTACTAGTACCTGCCCCGCTTATAAGTGGCAATCCTTGCAACGGGTACAAATACCCGCCCCGCTCATAATTTGTTAATTAATGAATCCTGCTCTTGTAGAATCTTGGTTTGTCGTTCAATCAGTTCTATTTTAAGAGAATCCATAATTATTTTTGGGACCTTAATTTCCAGAATTCCTAATTGTAGATTCCATTTTATTTGGGCATGACTTTTTTGTGAGGCACATTTTTTGGTGGATGTTTGAAGGATCTACTGGATTGTCTGGCAGGCTAACACATTCAAACATAGCTTGCTCCTGACAACCACTTGATAATTTGAATTCATGAGTTAGAGTCCCGAGTGGTGGGGGGAAGCTTTTATCAAATCAGTATGATATTTTCCAACTTCTCTCTGGCCCCTGTACAGCCTAAAAGGCTAGGAAGGGAAAATAAAATAAAAAGCATTAAATAATACCTGCACTCATGAGCCAATGCTGGACCATCAGGCTCTGCACCGAAGTTGGTTAAAAAATTTTCATTTAATTTCATTCCACCATTTACAGGATCAACATCTACTTGAAGGAGTACAGATCCATTTCTGAAATTGAAATAGTTTTATTAAAGCAATAAGTTTATAGTAAAGTTATACTTTTATAGAGCATAAAACAGTATATGTATTAAGACATTTGACAAACATAATTAGGAAAACATTAGTTTTATAAAATTACTAGCTGTATATACCGGTTTCACCCGGGAATTTGGTTTTTTAAATCTATAAAATGAGACTTTTTTTGACTCAAACGGTCGATTTCTTATAAGCCAATGTAAAGCGAGATCATAACGATTTTTTTGACAATAAGAAATATACCTGGAGATTGGTTGAAGTTATGCAATTTTAGTATGGACAGGTGTTCGCACCTGGTATGAAAGAACCACTAAGCGAAATTTGGAGAATTTAGGACAAACATTATGGATTTCTATAAAGAACAAAAAAACAAACAAACAGAATTCATCTTTATTAATATAGATTATAGCTGTATATCCCGGTTTCACCCGGGGAATTTCATTTTTCTAAAAAAACAGTCGATTTCGTAAAAAAACATTGTAAAGCGAGATCATTACGATTTTTATAACAATAAAGAATATCAGCTGAAGTTACGTAATTTTAATATGGACAGGTGTTCTCACCTGGTATCAAAGAACCACTGAGCGAATTTTGGAGAATTTAGGACAAACGGTATGGATTTTTATAAAGAACAAACAAATAGACAAACTAACAGAATTTCATCTCTATTTATATAGAAGAATGAAGACAGGGAAAATAATCAATGGTATATATACAATTAAAGATTCCAAACACCAAAATCTTGGTTTTTAAAATACGTTTTTGTTTTGATGTCCCTATACATTTGGTGTTTATCTTTGTAATTTTAGTTTTATCTATCTTCATGATGTCTAAATTAGAGCATGATGCAATTTTCAGAAATCAGGGAGAAACAAACTGTTTTAAACAAAATGTTTAAAAGGTTAAAAAGGGAAGGGCCCTGATTAGCTTTATTTAATCCCGGATTTCAACTTCCACTCACTAAAGAAAATTTGAACTTTTTGTATTATTTTTTTCTTCAAGATTTGTTCATGAACACATTTTGTTGTATAAAGTTATATGGCTGTGAGTTTGAATTAGTTTTATTACAGCCATGGTACACAAGCATTAACATCAATTAACGTAGTTCATGCAATAAAAACAACAGCAAGTTTGAAACCTGTGTTGGCACGAAAGTGCCTTAAGAGGGTTGGCGAAGAAGAGGAGTGACATGACTTATGCCCTGCTCTTCTCAATTTCATTCAAGAATACTCGAATAAACCTTCCTGGCTTTTCTTTAATAGTTAAATCAAGACAAAAATATTGAGCATTTTTTAAACATAAAACAAAATTATAAAATATTTTTTTATTTTGAAAACCCAGCCTTCGAGGGCTTAAGTGCAGTTCACTGGCTACATCAGCCTAGCTATAGCTAGCTTAGCAAACTCAAATAAACCTTCCTGACTTTTCTTTGATATTTTAAATCAAGACAAAAATATTGAGCATTTTTTAAACATAAATCAAAATTATAAAAAAAAAATTTATTTTGAAAATCCAGCCCGCGAGGGCTTAAGAGCAGTTCACCGGCTACACCAGCCTAGCTATGCCCCAAGTGTATAATATGTTTTATGCTAAAAATGAATTACTTATAAAATAAATATAAAATTATATCATCATTGCAGGTAAGTGTGTACCATAAACTATTTAAACAGTCTTGGAACCCTTGGTTTTTCATAGGAGTGTAAAAATATAATTATCAAACTAATTATCGTAACAAGAAATAAGTATGGAGTATAACAACTTTTTAAGACGTAAATAAAATTATCCGTGCTCATTTTAATAAGCAGATGTAATGCAATTAACTTAATAAATGTGTTTAATTAACGTCACTTTATTCCACAAATCAGACAATGCTTGATTGGAAGTCCTAAATTTTGCCTATCCAATCACCAGTATAATTATGATAGGGATCTGAGTACCTGACATCGTACAGGCTCGGGACCTCCATCTTAAGGTCAGGCCACACAAGTCCGCACTGCATCCGCGTGTGTGATACTATTATCATTATATAGATAATTATGTAATGTTATAATTATATTAAATAATATTAAATGATATTGTTTATTAAATAACTATTTTACTATAGTATATTATAGATATACTATCTATCCTTCGTAAATGAATCAGATACGTGCTGCGGTGAGGACATGTGTGGCCTGACCTTTATATGGCCGGCATAGCTAAGGAATTTTTACTCACTTTAAAAAAATCCTAGGGCCACCTCGGGATGCGAGCCCGTAATCTTTAGTATTGTTTGAGGCTTTACTAGCCACTACACCACAGGTGACCCCCTCAATACAATATTAAATAATAATTTCCGAAAATACCTACTGTTAAGTTAACCATCAGGTTATAAAAATCGCCGTTGGTAGCGCTATCTAATGTTACGTTTTGTATTTAAAGAAAACTTTCATTTTAGCTTCCGACCTCTTTGTCAATACTACTTATCTCAATAATTTTGAAAAGATTATAAATATATAATCCCTTTTTATATTAGTAACTTTTATCGTATTATCTAAAAAATGATCAGATTAAAAAACTTAAAGCTGTAAGAAGCCAAACAAGAATTATTTTATACCTGCAAAGATCAGGATAGATTTGCCTGTCCCAAGCTGAGAAGAGTGAGTTGGTGACATAAAGACGACGGCCATCCAAACTAAGTTGTATCATCTGCGGGCCACCTTCCATTTTCACTCCTTTGACGATAAGTGGATCCTAACATATGTTTCCAATTAATGCTATAATAAGAATTGAAAATTATAAAAGCTAAAAATTTGTAACAATTAGTTATCTCTAGTTTACTTAAAAAAAAAAAAAAAAAAAAAAAAAAAAAAAAAAAAAAAAATTTAATACTTTTCAAAAATAGTGCTATACTGGCTGTCTATAGTGAATGGTGACATTAACAGTAAACTGCCAGGTCATTCAAAAAGTCCTGTCGTTTTTCGTTTGTTCGTTGTTTATTTTGATTCTAGAGTGTTTGCTAATTAATTCCGTTCAATACAACTTTTATCCATGTAAACACTAATGTTTATACTTTATGAATAGGAGGCTAAGGAGGATTAATTTAATGCAGTCACCATCCAACTGTCTAGTTAAAATGATTCCAGTTGAAACTCAAATTCGGTCGATTTTGCTCTATGAGTTTAAACTTGGCTCAAAAGCTGCCGAAACTGCTAGAAAAATATGCTCCGTGTTTGGGGAAGATGTGCTGTCTGAGCGGAAGGCACAATTTTGGTTTTCAAAATTTCGTGGAGGCGACGAGACACTAGAAGACGAGGCACGCTCGGGTCGACCAACTGTAGTTGATAAGGAGGACGTTCGAAGAGTAGTAGAGTTGGATCCGCGTCAAAGTTGTTCAGAGATAGCCTCTCAACTTAATATCTCAGCCACCACTGCCTGGAATTACCTTAAAGAACTGGGAAAAGTGAAAAAACTGGATAAATGGATTCCTCATAAGCTTTCAGATGCCAATATGCTTGTTCGCTTGACAACTGCATCTTCGTTAACTTCCCGCTTGAAAGTCGAACCCTTTTTGAATCGAATCATCACCTGTGATGAGAAATGGGTGTTGTACAACAACTTCAGACGATCATATCAGTGGTTGTCGGCAGATGAGAAACCTAAACAATTTCCAAAACCAGATCTCCATCCAAAGAAAGTTTTACTCATTGTTTTCTGGACAGCCAAAGGTATAGTGCATTTTGAGATTCTGAATCAAGGGCAAACCATCACTGCAGCAGTATACTGCAATATACTGGACCATTGCCAATCCAAGCTTAAGACTTTTGATCCCGGCTTAGTCAACAGAAGAAGACCTTTGCTTCTTCAAGACAACGCTCGACCACACACCGCCAAACTGACCAGGGAAAAATTGACAGAAATAGGCTGGGAAGTTTTGCCTCACCCACCATATTCCCCTGACCTGTCACCCACTGATTATCACCTATTCAGAGATCTCGACAACAATCTGAGACAGAAATGTTTTTAAGACCGTGACAACCTAATTCACGAACTGACCACTTATTTTTGCAGTAAAAATCAACAGTTTTTTAAGGAAGGAATTTGGGCTTTACCATCTCGTTGGGAGAAGGTTACCGACTGTAACGTTGGATATTTTGATGAATAAAGGTGATTATTTGAAAATATTTATTTATTTATAATTTCCCCCAAAAAAACGACAGGACTTTTTGAATGACCTGGTATATTTGATAATTCTTGGCGGATATCTAAAAGGCTGTAGAATGTTGTGAAACTGTCTATACATGGCAGGAAGGCTTCCTATTAGGCATTTGTCGATACTTTAAATTCTTATATCTGATAAAAATGATACTGATACTGTTGTATCTGATAAACAAAATTGAATGACCTTCGCATTATAATTCAATGAATGACAGTTGCATTATAATTCAATGAATGAAAGTTGCATTATAATTGAATAAATCAACTATGGTTCAATGAAACTTTATATGGCAACAATTTTCTCAAGCCAATTTTCTGTCCAGACAGATTTATTACAAGCCAAATTTGCAACGATTTATTTGTGCAAACCAGTTTAAGCAAATGGCTTGAGTGTGTAAACTTACCTTAACTGACATAAGCTATACATATTCTATAAATTATACTTTACCTTTGCATCCAATGGGTTCACAAGTCCTTTTTGCGTAGGAAGACCACCGAGAGATATACTTGATGCAAGTTTAGGTTTTGCTGGGTTTGTAATATCGTACTGGTGTATTTCGCCTTGTAGCCAGTTTGATATATAAAGCCACTTATCATCCATTGATATTAATATGTCGGTGATCAAACCTTTTTTAACATAAAATTCAATTAATTATAATCCATAAAATATCAGAATCATTTATATAATTATAATAATATATTATATTATAATGATATTAATATATCATTTATTATAATTATTTATAAGATATGTTATCACAATAAAGCTTTGGCAAAATAAATAAAATAGAAGATGACTAATAATATTAATTTAACAATTTGATATTACCAGGAATTATTGGAAGTTCCCAGTTTTCTGCTTTAATATTGGGAATTGAAATGACTTTTTCAGCTGTCCATGTTTTATCAGCTTTTCTGAAAATCCTTTATAAAAATATGAGTTTAATTAGGATTTTATTAAAATAAATTTTATATTTTTATAATTTAAAAATGATTGAATATTGCTGTTACATTTTATTATTAAAATGAATATTACCTGAAAACTGTTGATGTGAACGCACAACCAACAAACCCTTGTTGTGATTTTGGATCATGTAAAAACCTGATCTAAACATTTATATACAACAAAAAGAAACATGAAATTAAAATTGTAAAGAAGTTAAACATATTAAGTTAGTACATGACCACTAAAAGTTAATTTTAATTTAATTAAATTCTCATTTCTTTAAAGAAGAAAAAAAATGATTAAGTTGAATACATTACTAAAATAATCAAACTAATTACTAAACAATTATATTTGTTATTATGAATTAATACTTAAAATTTATATAAATTGTAAATATAAATAATTAATATCAATCATAATTACTATTAAAAACAATTACTTCAAGTGGTGTGACCCCTTCATCTCCTAAATTAATTTTCTGAATAAGTCTTTTTTCTTTCCAAGAATAGACATTTAATGTTCTTCCGCTCAAAGCTTCAAAACAAAATGTTTTTATAAATTAATCAAAACCAAATATTTTTTTATGATTTATGGTTAGTAATGATAAATCTTGGGTTATTACTTGATGCTATAACTTTATAAATTAAAGCCTGGATTTAATTTATCTTTCTTATTTATCTTAGTAGATAATTGTAAAATTATTTTATAATAATAAATATGCCTTGCATACCTTTATCTTTAATTACGTCGAAAGTTTTTCCATTAAACCAATTATACGGTGATATAAATTCAGTGGCAATGAGTACGTCCCAGTAAGGTTGATACCAAAAATCATAACCAAATTCGCCTTTCTCCTCTCCTATCGTCCATAAACCTAAGCATAATAAAATTGTTTATTACCTGTTAATTTTATAATAATTGTTTTAAAATTCATTATATATAATTGGAAATATTATTTTAAGCGCATACGAGTCCATAATTGAAGACCCCACGCTAAGAACGTGTTCAGTCACATTTTGCAAATTTTACAGAAGAGCAAAAAGATAGGTTAAATCTTGAATAGAACACAAGCTAGTAACTTTAACTCAATGGGAAAAAATATTGTATGCCCAATATATTTTCAAATAATGCTAATGTTAATGAAAATACAATACATTATTTGTTAGGTCAAAAAGAATTAATGACCAAAAAAGAATTGTAATTACTTGTGCCCCCAAAAAAGAATTGTAAATATCTCAAGGACTGAACCCGCTATTTTCGTGTAAGCTACACAGATATGTAGTGCTCGAAATGGTTTACTGCTATTATTACTGTGGAGAGCTATTGGGGTCTGACAATCCCCACTTCACCATTAACGTTAAGATTTTTTTTAAATCTTTTTTTTTTTTTAATTCAAAAGTGAAATGTCGGATAAACGTGTTATTTTCTTCACTGATCACCCAGATTTTATAGGATATGCGTTTTATATGATGTATGGGTAAATCTCTCCAGAATACGTTTCTTTACTTCCATAAAATGTAATAATAGTTTAAACAAATTTACAGCAAAGCATGATTGGTTTAAATAGCTATCCATAGAAACAGATCATACCTTTAACTTTCCAAGTATCTCCATCTAATAAAATTAGGTCTCCTAAATTGTTTCCTTTTGTATCACCAAGCGTTGAAAGTAAGACAGTATTATCAGGAAGGCAATGGGCAGTGTGTGCTGAAGTTACACCAACTGATACCATTTCTTCTTTTTCAATAACCTGTTAAAAGTTATTAATTTTATTAAATTAATTTTTATGAATTTAGTTTTTGTTTTCCATAAAATAAGTTTAATTTATAATGATAAATTAGCAATGTATCTTCCTTTTTTCCACAACAAATGTAGAAAATTTATTTTCTACATTTGTAACATTGTTAACGTTTCGGGGGTGTGTCCCCATTCCTTAAAACCTGCACATTAATTTATATCCATTTACATTTAATGATCCAATCACTAGATTAATAATTTAGATAAAATTAATTAAATATAACTTACATAAATAATTTCTCAATAGTATGATTGATATTCTTTTACTAAATATTACAATACCATTTCAATCTCATATGCTAAAATACACTGTTATAAATTTTCTATATGTCAGCTCATACTTGTCCATTTCCAAGTGACTAAAGGCTGATGGACTTTGTCCTCTATATTTTCACCCTGTTAACACTAAATCCCTTGTCCACCAGCTGATTGTGATAATTTTGTTTTTCTGTAATTATTTTTTCACTACTAGCTGTATATACCGGTTTCACCCGGGGAATTTCTTAAATCTATAAAAGCTATTAACTGAGACTTTTATCGACTCAAACGGTCGATTTTGTAAAAACCAATGTAAAGCGAGATCAAAACGATTTTTATAACAATAAAGAATATACCTATGGATTGGCTGAAGTTATGCAATTTTAATATGGACAGATGTTCGCTCCTGGTATGAAAGAACCACTGAGCGAAATTTGGAGAATTTAGGATAAACGTTAAGGATAACATTAGGAACAAACAGAATTTCATCTTTATATACATAGATTATAGCTGTACATCCCAGTTTCACACGGGGAATTTCATTTTTCTAAAGAAACTGTCGATTTCGTAAAAAAAAAAAATTGTAAAGCGAGATCATTATGATTTTTATAACAATCAAGAATATCAGCTGAAGATCGGCTGAAGTTATGCAATTTTAATATGGACAGGTGTTCGCACCTGGTCTGAAAGAACCACTGAGCGAAATTTGGAGAATTTAGGACTAATGGTATGGATTTCTATAAAGAACAAACAAACAGAATTTCATCTTTATTTATATAGATGTCCATATAATGGGTGCCTAAGTTTTTCGTATCCGTTTTATAATTGACTGTAAATTTATTGGTTTTCGTTAATATTCTATTAACCTTAGGTAAGTTATTCTAATTTACCTCAGGTAATTTTCTATTAATATAAACTAGTTATTGGATCATTAAATGTTAATGGATATAAATTAATGTGCAGGTTTTGAGAAAGGGGACACAGCCCCGAAACGTTAACAATGTTAAAATGTAGAAAATAAATATTTGTTGTGGAAAAAAGGAAGATACATTGCTAATTATCATCATTTATAATATAAAAATCATCCTACCAAATTTAGAAGAAAAGAAAAAGTTTAATTTAATTTCATCTAGCTAACTTGCTTTGAAATGATAAAATATTATATAATACCTATAATTTTTTTCTTCTAATTTTATTTAGTTCCTGTAACCAAGAACCTTTCAGCATATAACTAGGGCCCATCAGAATATATTGAGTGGATTTAAATTCAGATTTGTACATACATTTATATTGACTTTGTTAGTATTTTCTATACATTCTGGAAGATTCTTAATTTATAATGTTCCAATTTATGAATTTAATGAAAATTGTTTATATATCTTCCGCTATATTTTTTTTATTAGTGTCAGATCATGACAAGTTTCGGAGGTATGTCAAGGATGTTTCGGGGTCCACCAACCCATCATGAGATGCATGGATGGCTAAGTCTTCATGCTGTAGTGTCTTCAATTTTTCTTTTGAATCTTCTATTGATTCCTTTCATATGGCCTTCACTAATCTCCATATTTCATAAGTTTGTCATGAAAATTTATCATAATCTGACACTAATAAAAAAATATAAATATAAATTTATTTCTCTAAATTCCTAAATTGGAACATTATTGATATTTGCAAAGTTGGCTACATGTTACAACTACAGGAACCTGTGATTTAGTTTTATAGGTTATATAGCATTTCCAAGTCTATTTGAACCTTTTCCAAGTCAGCTGTAACCCTTTCCAAGTCACAAGAAACCCTTTCCCAGTCAAGTGTATCCTTTTCCTAGTCAATAGTAACCCTTTCCAAGTCACAAGAAACCCTTTCCAAATCAAATGGAACCCCTTCCAACCTAATCGTCACCCAATCTATTTCAATTTTAACCGTTTCCATTTCAATTGTCACCCTAGAAAAAATCTATTGAAGATGGTAACATTTTCGGATTTCTTTCGCATGGGGATCCAATTTTATGTTATCGGGGACGATGTTTTTGAAAAAAACATATTCATTTTGTAATTTAGTGGCGGGGAGGGGGGGGGGGGCGCACTCGAAAATAGTTTGAATTTCGGATTTCTTTCACACGGGGTCCAATTTTATGTTATTGGGGAAAATATTTTTGAAAAAAAAATTCATTTTGTAATTCAGTGGAAATAGAAAGGGTGACGATTGAGTTGGAAGGGGTTCCATTTGATTTGGAAAGGCTTTCTTGTGAATTGGAAAGGGTTACTCTTGACTTGGAAAGGGTTTCTTGTGACTTGGAAAAGGTTCAAATAGACTTGGAAATGCTATATCAACCCTGAAATTCCATAACACAGTCAAAATTATTTACATTTATAACTACGATATCCAAATAGTCTGCACAATTGTTAGAAACTTTACAGGGTATTTTTACATTTGACCACGGCCAGGAATTGAACCCAGGTCCTCTGCATCACCGCTGCAGCGCTCTTACCAATAAGCTAACTGTGGGGCCTCTCCCAAGTATGTCCGAATCTTTTTTCTCTGCTGTGATCCCGCCTATAAGGTCTCATCCCATTGTAGCGAAGTGTGGCGACACCAGGTAGGTGGTATCACAGAGGAAAAAGATTCGAACACAATTTGTAGTAGCCTCCCGGTTAGCTCACTGGTAAGAACGCTGCAACGGTAATTCCCGGCTGTGGTCGTATCTTTTATCTTCTAATTAAATGGTTTAAAAAAATATAAACATATTATATATAAATACATTAATTCATACCTTATGAAGTTTTGGAGCTCTTTCATTTGATGTATCAACTACATAAATCCTGCTTGAAGCAATACCAGGAAGAATAAGTTTGTTTCGAGCTTTAGTAGGATCACTGAAACAGCTCGAACATGAATTCCATCCCATATGGTGAAGTTCATCTCCGACATTGGGCATTTTTAATCTGTGGATTACCTAAATAAATTAAATGTTTATTAATAATTTGAATTAAACACACATAGATAATTATTATCAAGTAAGATAGATAAAATGATAGTCCGCATTTTCAGTTTACAATGATTTTATTGTGGTAAGCCAACGTTTGGATCCAACTTGTGAATCTTCATCGAGGCTAAAAGAAAACAAATATATGAGTATCTATGCTAGAGGGTGACAATAAATGGATACCTAACCACAATAAAGGACTCCTCTCAGAATCCATTTCCATCCATCTGGAAAAAAATAACCCTGTAAATCATAAAACAGATAATGAGATAATTTCATCCACTTATTCTAACATCTTCCGCATCCTCAAATCAATCAAATTTTGATTTCATAGGTACCTGCAATTATCCCTGTTCCTCTTGTACTATTATTATCTTTTTGTATTGTATAACTTTTTTCTGTATATTTTCCTATTTTTTATGCATTTTTATATATCTCATATGTTATTATTGAGTCCAGACATAACTATTTGTATACAGTACCATCTATTTTGTTGGTTTTTAATATTTTTGTTCACTTAGTTGTCATGTGCCTTTCAATTCAAAAGCGTTGGATTTCCCTGTCATAAACCTTTGAAGTCGGCAAACTAACCCCCTACCACTACCTCTCACCTTATTTTTACCTTTAGTCTTAGTATCCACCTGGACTCAGTAGGTAAGTATCAGATTCTATTTTATCTTGTTAACCAGCCATTTATTTTAATATTCATTTATACACCATCTTTTATAAATGTTATAAGCTTTAATAAATTTATAAATGTATCATTTATTGTCACCCTCTTGCATAGATACTCATATATTTGTTTTCTTTTAGCCCTGATGAAGATCCACAAGTTGGATCGAAACGTTGGCTTACCACAATAAAATCATTGTAAACTGAAAACCCTGACTATCATTTAACCTATCGTAATTGAAGAACAGTTGACTATCTCTCACTTCTACTATTATCAAGTAAATAATACCTTGGTGTATGTTTCACTTTCTGGATCGACGTCAACAGTTGCGAGATAATCTGGTTTGGTCGGGTCCAACTGAACACAAGTAACGTAAAGCAACTTCTCTCTCTTAGCATTTTTAATTGCATCTGCGGGTGTAGCCCAACCAGGACCTGTTTCAAAATATTACTTAATACTGTTGTAAAAATAAGATGGAAATATTATTTGATTGATTATATATAGGGTAAACCGTACAGTTATTGGCACTCTTAAGATTACATTTCTGTGGTTAAATTTAAAAAAAAAATACTTTTTATAAAGGGGTCAAATAGAAACTTTCTATAGCTCCTCATTATCTATCCTCATAAAGACTCAAGAGGTTTTTTTCGGTCAAAAGTTCAACAGTTTTGCCATTTGGCAATATTTATTGTAAAAAGTGCAAAAACTAGTTATTGACGCCTTGTGGATTTAATTGTGATATCTTCCCTATGGTTATTAGTTTGCTGAACACTTACTTCATAGATGACTTAGAGGACCCTTCAAACATTAGACTCATGTATATCTTGAAATAAAATTAGGACTTGTTTACTTATTTCTTTAAGTTAAAGTTGAAGTGTCAATAACTGTACTGAGTGCCAATAACTATATGGTTTCCCCTACAGTAGAGATGAATATTATTGAGGAACTATTAGTTCGGATCTTGATCTCTACTAATTTTATTATTTTATTTTCTGTATTACATATGTTTCGACCTCCAGGGCTGTCTTCAGTGGGTCTTAAAATAATTGCTACATATAATAGGTCGTCAATGTATAAATAAAATACTTCACAGACGCTTGAATCTAGCCAGTTTCTTCATCAATTCTAATCTTATCTTATAACATGATGAAGGATCTTATCTTATATGATGAAGGAACTGGCTTGATTCAAGCATCTTTGAAGTATTTTACTTGTACATTCATATTCTCTATATTATCATCATCATATCATATTTTTTCTCTATATTCTGCTAAATAGGGTAGATAGAAATTCAAGAGAGGCTAGAAGTTAAAATAATAACGCCTAAAAAATCTGTTTAGACATTTCATCACTCCTCCAAAGATTGATTTGAAGATTTATTTATTTCTACTCTCTTAAAATTCGTCAATTTATGTCTCAGCTAGAAAACAGGAAGTTGCTAAGGCTTCTTTGTTGAAGGATGTGGACCGAAATTTCTTGATTAAATTTTGCCCAAGTTATTTCTTTGCTTTCCATTAGCTTCATGGAGTAGATGGAAAGTAGGATTAAAAAAAAAATCAAAGTGCGGCATCGGTCCCCGGAGTCCGATGTCTTACATTCCCTTCTTAACAGCCGATTTTCATATGAAAATGTTCGAAAGTCCGAACACTTCAAAAACTCAATTTAGTCGATTTGACAATGCCCTCCTGCCAAAATATTGGGGGCGACGCATCCCCTTTGTCCCCCACGCCGGTGATGCCCGTGTATACATTGACGACCTATTATATATAGCAATTAATTTAAGACCCACTAAAGACGGCTCTGGAGGTCAAAACTTTTGTAATAAAGAAATGGAAGAGAAATAATAAAATTAGTATAGACTGAGATCCAAATTATTTTCCTCATAACTAGGAAGCCTCTTAAACTCTTTTAAGAAATAAGTAATAAGATTTAATTTGGTTCAAGATACTATTTTATCTTACTAGAGCCATTAATTACTAAAAATCTACACAAGGCCCCCCTAGTGGGTATCTCATGCCTTTCCCTCCGATATTTATGTAATATACAAATTCGAGAAATGTAAAACATAGTGTAATACTTGTACCACCTGGTTTTTCGTTTTTCCAGTTGGGCCAAACTTAATTTTGCCACCCCTTCAATAAAATTCGATTTCTTGCTATGTTTTTTTTAGATAATATATTTCGGAATAGTTATATAGGTAATTAGTAAATATTCTGAGGTCACCTATGGTATAGTAGTTACCATAGCAACCTACAATACTAAAGGTCGAGGGTTCGCGTCCCGCGGTGGCGTTGGGATTTTTTAAAGGGGAGTTCCCGAGCCTGAGCGATGCCAGGTACTCGTTAATGATCCCTAAAGTGATTATACCTGGATAGGCAAAATTTAGGACTCCCAGCAACATCGGTTAGCCTTAGCGGTATAAATTGACGTTGAAGAAACAACAATTATGGTTTGTTTGGTTGTGGTTGGTAAATATGGCAACACCTATGGTTTGGGGTGGGGCCGGGATGGCCGAGTGGACAAGGGCGCTTGCAATAGATAATCAAAGTTAAGCAACATCCATCGTGGTCAGTACTTGGATGGGTGACCGCTCCATTCGGGTGACCGCCCACCAATGAACGCCACGCAGTCCAAGTTTACCCCCACCCCCGGGTATGTGAGACCCGTCAGCCTACTGGAGGTGACTCACACCGACCGGGCGTAGGAGTGATGAACCTTCCCCGTATATCTCATCGAGAATCGTGGTGTGGTTTTCCAGGATGTCAGTAACCGCCCGGAGGTTTGGTTCAGGGACGGTATGCTTCAGGGAAAGAAATATAGGTCCTCGGGGGCCTGCTGACTCTGAGCTACCATAATCCTTGGACCTAGACCAGTTTGTCACTGTCCTTGAACCCGAGAGAGCTGACGCCATCGGTGGGAAGGACACTGCCAAATTGGCCCCAATGGGATTGGTTATGGAGCAATGGGCAGTCTGCCGCTGTACCTTGGCTTGCAGCAACGTGAGGTTTGGGCTACCCCCTCCAGGCTGTCTGTACTCCCGCAAGCAAAACAAATGTCTGTAAGAAGACCACACTGCGCGGCCAAAGGTCTCATTAGGCCTAATTCGCAAACCGAAAAAAAAAAAAAAAAAAAAAAAAAAAAAAAAAAAAAAAAAAAAAAAGAATGGTTTGGGGTAAACATGATAACCTACTAAACTTGTGGTGGCGGACTTATAGCCTGGCAGGTGGTCATAGGATTATTAAAGGAGTAAAAATTTCTTGGTTTTACCGTCCCTTGGATGGGACGTAAAATGGAGGTCCCGAGCCTGTTACTCGTTAAAGATCCCTATCCTAATTATACATGGATTGGAAGAAATTAGAGCTCCTTCTGTAGTACCCTCAGATCAGCCTTAGTAGCAGAAAAAGTGACGTTAACTGAATAGACAAATAAATATTCTAGACAAATAATCACTTATTTTATTTACTTAAGTTCAAAAGAAGCAAATTAATATCAAATCAAAATCAAATTACATGTTGTTATGACTTGAGGTCACCTGTGGTATAGTGGTTAGCATAGAAACTTGCTTTGAATTGAAGGTCGCGGGTTCGCGTCCCGAGGTGGCCCTAGATTATTTTAATGGGAGTAAAAAATCCTTGTCAATGCCGTCCCTCGGATACATTGGCGGATCCAGGGGGGGGGGGGCTGTGGGGGCTGCAGCCCCTCCCTTTGGAAAATTTTCCGTCATTAAAAGATATAATTTGACTTTCCTTAATGTAAGGAAGCAAGTTAAAGAACAAATAATGTGTAGAACAAGTATAATTTTAGTTGTAGGAAAGGAACATAAAGGTAAAAAAGCTGATTACCAGATCCAAATGAAGGGTTGTGGGGCTGCAGCCCCCCCCCTTTAGGTCTGCAGCCCCTCTTTACGATCGGCTGGATCCACCCATGCTCGGATAGGACGTAAAATGGAGGTCCCGAGCCTGTACGATGTCAGGTAGTCGTTGAAGATCCCTATCCTAATCATACCTTGATAGGCAAAATTTAGGACTCCCACTGTACAGTGCGTCAGGTTTAACATGACCGGTGGGGCTAGGGAGACGCGCAGAAGGGAGGGGCTTGTGGGCTGTGAGTGGGGGGGGGGCAGTGAGCGGAGTAGGGGAATAGTTGCGATGCTAATACCACTTCGGAGAATATTAGGCACCTCGTCCCGGCCACTCTCACTGTTGCAATTCACAACACCGTTCAACACTTGGCGTAGTTTCTCGTTAACCAGTTATTTGTTGACATTTAGGTATTTAGACACCGAAACCCACGGTACGGAGGTTGGCGGCAGACTGGGTCGCTGAGTTCCCCCACCACTCGATTCCACTCCGTAGCTTGTGCGCATCTCGAGGCCACCGGTCATGCTAGATCTGACGCCCTGTAGCATCGTCCGATTAGCCTTAGTAGCATAAAGTGACAACAAACAAACAATTATGATTTACTTGCGCCGCTCGAATATTTGTTCGATTTAAGTAGATTCGAAAAATACTCTGTCAGGCTGGTTCTTCTATAAGGTATATAAAACCAGCAGGAAATGAAAAATAATCTGCCATTGAGTTTTTCGAAATTTAAATTTCAAATATCGTGTGTTGTGAATGCTCAGTTCTTACCAACTATTTCTGTTATAGCCAGTTATTAGATACAAGTTCCAGCTTTCCATTCCGACTCCTGGATTAATGCGTATAATTTTCTGGTATTGAGAAAGTGCACCTCATTCATTTTATTTTATTGTTCTGGATCTCAGAATAAACATGAGAATTTTAAAAACAGGTCTACCATTTCGTGACTTTCTTTGATTGGCGAGTGTAAACTAACCTGGGTTAGTTCAAATAGACGCTGAATTCCAAAAATGACTCATTGCAAAACGATTAAAACTCTAATTAATTACGAAGTTGTAAAGATTTTACGCAACATTGTGTTGTTCCTAAAACATGTTGGATTAGTAAAGAGTTCTTTCTTCATTATTTATCTTTGGACCAATCACACACAGATTGATTTGAAAAATATTGTAACGCCTATGTGGGTTTAAATAATATTTATCAAATGAAAAATATAATAATAATAATCTTTATTGCTTTAAAGGTTTTACATCACCTTGTAGCAAGGAGTTTGTTTTTTAAACAAATATACAAAATACATAAATATCCATATTATACATAGTTACAAAATTATATCTTAATTATGTTATCAATAATCTACCATTTCCTTATGATAATATATCCAACTTTCACCAAAAGAAATATGAAACCTATAAAAATGACGGTAAAAATAGACAATTTAAAAAAAAATAAAATAAAAATGTTATGACATGACTATCTCCTTTAATCAAACATTAAAAAACTTCTTATTTTTAAACCTTCCACAATGAAAATAAAAATATCTTAAGTTTATTATAGTCCGTGATTGTTAAGATGTCCTGGAACATTTCTTTATTAGTTTTCTTAATGTTTCAGCATTTTATAAGAAATTGGTTTCTGATCGGATTTAAAATGGGACATGATGTGAAGAAGTGTCATTTTTTTTCTCAAATCATTTTTTGAGCAAAGACATCGAGCAAACAATGAACTCATCCTATAATCCTAACTATAGAGTTATATGCCCGTTAGGTCAGGCTCAACCATATATTTCTTGGCGAGTCAATATATTAAAACTGAGATTGGTAAGCCAGCTAAGAGTCAGTAATGTGAATATACACCATTTTAATAGAAGTTAGAGAGAAAAATGCATACAATAGACAGTAGAGAAGTTTGCCCAATCTGCAACAGAAATGAGTTGGAAACAATAGAACATCTTTTCATCACCTGCCCCGTTTACAATAACTTCAGAAACAAATATCTTTCCAAATACCTACCTGTAAAAAACTCAATTTATGAGCTGCTGGAAATAGAATCAATTGCCAAAATTAATGATATATCTAACTTCCTTCTATATTCGCTTACCGAAAGGAATTTTATTTTAAATTGCTTTTAAATAACCGATAATAATCTATACCTACTCTTCTCTCGTACATATGTCTGTCATAATTTTGCTATCCAATTATTTAATAATTTAAAGATTATTGATTATAATCCGCTAAGTATCTGAAAATGTAAATATTGTATGTCTTTTCTTTATATTATGTTATATTTTGATTTGAATTGTAGTTGGACTATATTTATGTTCATATCCATAATGTCATGTAAAAATGTGTGTCAGCCAAACTCTATTTGGACGGGGCAGTGTCCCCAAATACAAATAAAGATTTCATTTCATTTCAAGTGTTGGAAATTGTCTGGTACATTCTTGTTGCAAAGAGGACATGAGAATTTCGGATCAAAATTATATAGGATTGAGTTCATTATGAGTCTCTGAAATTTGGAACCAGCTAATCGTACTTGTGAGATTAGTCTTATTTTATTGAGTTGGCATCGATATTTTACATAATCTTCACCTAAGGCAAGCGTTGATATGTTTCTATATATATATCGCTAAATGAGGATAGTATTGCTTTATCAATATCTTTGCTTAAAAGGTGATTATCCATCGTTAGTACCAAACTTTTCATCTCTTTCAGAAGGACATTTGTATCTTGAGCCTCCCATATTTCCTTGGTTCCTATCGAGAAAAGAGTGAGAGTTGACTTCAGTAGCCCAGTTATATGGTACAGCCTTAATTTTTTCCAACTGTCTCAGTCTTTTATAACATTGGAGTGGCAGTCAGCTTTCTGACATTGAGTGTACTTTGTTCCACCAGTTAAGCGTTCGTTTAAATACCTTTAAATGCAAAGGTCTGCAGCCTGTTTCAGTTCTGAGGTAAGAACTTGGGGTGGTTTTTGGAAGCTGAAGTACCTTTTTCAAAAAATATAATTCACAATGTCAGACAAACACAAAAAAATAAATAATTAACGAGGTTACTAAAGGAATCAAATTGTAACGATACAGTAACACAAAAATAACCATATTATTCGAGCCTTAGAGAAAGACTAACTCTCCAGTCCATGACTCCTTTTATTTAGTCTGAATCAGAACTTTCCAGATGGTTCCAGAATAGCGTAGATTGTTCTAGAACAGTCACGAACAGGTACTAGAACAGTTTGTTCCAACTGTTCTAAGAAAAAGTCTAGAACTCTTTTCAATCATAATATGATAGACTTATTATGTCTCACGTTACAATATGATTCCTTATAAATAAGAAACTTTTACAACCAATAAACACTACACAGATTTATTACAAGTCAACCTAAAATAATTCCTAATTAACACGATATTAACACTATCACACAAATCGCTATCATGAACTTTTGCCCATCCAGGTATGATTAGGATAGGGATCTTTAACGACTACCTGACATCGTAATCTGCTGGATATATAATTAATTAAATTTATCAAATTCTATTGTTGTTGCAGAATATTACCTACTTAGTCGTTCTTAGCAGTGTTTAATCAATGTCAATATTACTAATTGGCCTTCAATCACAATTCAGGCTTTGATTAATTGGATGTTATGAAGTTAGTGGATTCCCTGAACACACACATTATGAAGTTTCCTTATGTTCTTGGAATCCTCTTGACGAGGGCAAATAAACTGTCTGATAAATAATGTGAACTAATAATAATGTAAATTGTTTAAAATATTAAGTATGTTCCGACAAGAATTTAAGACTCGTTAACAACAGACAGTGCATTTCTTCATCCCACTTTTTCGATTACAAATTTGATTAGTTGGTTTTGCCTTTCCATTTTTCGAGCATCGAAGAAGTATCGAGCATTGTTTCTAAAACCAAAAAATCTGGTGCGTGCGCGCAACATACAACTTTCACTTACCAACTAACTTAGATTAGAAATTAATGTGTTTTGTTAATTGCCACTTCTCAAAGTTACACATTTTTCCACATTCATTTCTTATTTTTGTTTTGCTCTCTAAATTACACTAGTTTTTTTTTAATTATTAAATAAAAGTTTTTACTTGCGATTATTCGGCAATGCAAGCATGATACTCCAAGTCGTCTGATTTTATAATTCTCTATGTAGTTGTTGAAAACTTCATTTAGTTACCATGAAAGAAATAATTTCCATTAAATAAACAGAACGGCTTTAATTCTGTTAAAACAATGGCCTGACTTTAAACGCGTAATCCGCATGCGTGGGCTCAACGTGTTTTATGAGTTTTTTTCTCCTCTATATGTTTACTTGATTTTTTCATATTTCATATTTAGCCATTTCTTATTTTTAGACGTAATGAGAGACAGTTAATTTTTCCAAACAAAAAAGGCCCCTTCCTCATTTATGCCCACTCAGATCATTTTAATAATGATAAAGCTTACCTGATATTAAAGAACACCTTATTTTGATTAAACATGGCGAATTTGATCAAAATCATTAAAGCCGTTTTTGAGATAATCGAAAAAAGGTAAAAATTGGACAAAAAAGGTATGAAATAAAGTGCCCCCTCCGTTTGACCAATTTTGATAAATGTTGGTGATCACACCTTTGGCATATACATACATCAAATACCTAGTTTGATCAAAATCTTTGAAGCCGTTTTCGAGTAAATAAAAAAAACACCTGAAAATGATACAAAAGTTATGAAATAAAGTACCCCCTCCTTTTGAACAATTTTGATGAAATTTTTGCTGTCATATCGCGGGCATAAATATAGACTAAATACCAAATTTCAGGTTCACATGGTTTATAGTTTTTGAGCTAGTCTATTCATACACACACACAGACCATTTCGCGGGACTTGGTTATTTGGACTCGGGGGACCTCAAAACGTGTATTTCCGTTGAAAACCGGAAGTCGAAATTTTTCACGATCGCAATACTTTCCCATACTATATATTTCATATATAGGTAAGTGAAAGTAAAAAAATGGGGAGAAAGGACATGCGCAGTCTGTAAAGGTGGCTTTACACCGAGTCTTAGGCACTGTTCGGCTAATCTAAATAACATTCGTACTTAGAGAGGTACTTTGTAAGTACGACCCCCTCCGTCCCCCCCCCCCCCCGCTGTTCGGAGATAGCGCTAGTATCGATTTCGAGCTTAGTGGTTCAGTCCTTAAGTCGTCTTGGTAACACTCTCCTAAGGTACCTTCACACTGTGTGAACCTCAATCCCGAACATCCTGTTCGGAACAGTATTCGGCTAATCTAAATAATAAACGGACTCGATCAGGCACTTCATATGTTCGCCTGTGTGTTCGGGGATAGCGCTAGTGTCGCTTTTGAGTTAGTTAAGATAAGCTTCTAGACCTTCTTTTAGCATTTTTTTGATGTTGTTCCTATCTATAATAAGCTAGAGTAAAAGCTAGAACATCCGTTAGTTCCAATTCAGCCGTCTTTGTGATTTAAATTGTTGTATTAAGGTACATAGGTGCGGTCAGAAATTATTGTTCGCTCAAATTCACGTTTCAGTGTAAATAGTTAAAAATGGCTGTTCGTAGTACACCTGTATTTTAAAGTTTGAAGGATTCTTTGGTCTTCACGTGGTCCGACGTGGTGTAAAGACATCTGAAGTTGTCAACGTGTTTCAAGTGGTTCTTGGAACATTCTAATTGTCTCTTTGCTATTTATGTTTTTACTAGCTGTGGGGCCCGGCTTCGCTCAGGGACTTGTGGAATAGGTGGAATGAAAGAATAACTTTAAAATAATAGTACAGAAAAATAGACCAAAATTAATCATGGTTAAAACAAAATTTGTACCCTCCTGAAACTTCAGCTTAGTATTAGTGGTAAGTTTAGAAACCTCAGAGCCCGCCCATATATGGTTTGGGTATAAGGGACCCTATTAATGCGGTTCTCTCAATGCGTTTTCTTCCATTTTCTAGATTAAGAAAAATTATTTTGGCAGCAAATATGTCCTGGTATGCATCTTTTTTTATGTTTTCTATGTTCTGATTCCATTGAGACCATTCTCATGACGATACCGCATCCTTATCAAGTAACTTCTCCTTTTTCGAATTCGGTTGAAAATTTACGAACAGAACAGAACTATTAAACAGAAATATTATATGAACACTTTATTTTCGGTATATATTCCATTAGGTTATATCTTTTATTCATATTATCTATAGGTTATCTATTTTATTCAGAGTTAGTTTTTATTCGCTCACTAATAAGCAATTTTTCTTTTGTTGTAAATTTACTCTTATATTGTCTATTGATTAAAGGCAATGTTTCGACCAATTCTTTCCTCTTCTGTAAAACTTAATTCGCTTAGGAATCCAGTTGGTTTTGTTTATTTTTAATTTCAATTCATTGCATAGATGTAATGACCTTATTTAAAAATAAAAAGGAAAAAATAATTATTTATACATAATCTCGTGTAATTTAAAGAAAACAGCTGAAGCTAAAACCATAACAAACCGAACTAATGAACGATAACCTTATGAATTGAGCTTAGCTAGCGCTCCTGGCTTCCAAATTTCGAACTAAATTTTTCATTCATTACCTCGCCTGGGCTTATTAGAGGGGTAATTGCATGTAGCGAGAGGCTTAAAATTACAGCCCTTGTCCCTTCAACATTACACACTTAAAATGAAAACTGAAACCTTCTTCATCGTTAGGAGCAATAGGGCAATACGACGACATAACATTCTTGATAGTAGGTGTAGTCGTTTTTGAGCCTTTTCGGCACGCACATTATACACTTTGCTTTATAATATATATTGACTACCTACAAAAGACAATCTAAACACCGGGGTCACCTGTGGTGTAGTGGTTAGCATAGAAACCTACAATACTTAAGGTCGCGAGTTGCGTCCCGAGGTGGCCATAGGGATTTTTAATAGGAGTAAAAAATCCTTTTCTATGCCGTCCCTCGGATAGGACGTAAAATGGAGGCCCCGAGCCTGTACGATGTCAGGTACTCGTTAAAGATCCCTATCCTAATTATACCGGGATAGGCAAAATTTAGGACTCCCACTGTAGCATCGTCCGATTAGCCTTAGTGACATAAAATGACGTTAAAACAAACAATCTAAACCCCGATCGTTGCTATTGATAATATTGAGAGATTTTTTCTTGCAATAAGTTTACACCGCAAATGAAATAAAAACTTATCTAATGGTGGAGGGATCCAGGTTATCAAGTCAGCTTAGACAATCACCCAATACCCCTCCAAAAATACTCTTAAATACTTGGAATTTACTTATTTGATTATTTTACTGATGCAAATATAAATATCAAGTTTAGTTATTTATTAATCAATTTATTATTATTAGAGTTCATTTAATCCCCTTAGGATGGCTCGATACCTAATAAAATATTTTATTCCGGTTTTTTTAAATGTTGATCCTTTATTAACCTCATACTATTTTTACAATAGTCGGTTTCGAAATACAACGTTTCGGCACTAAGCCATTTTCAAGGAGAAGTCCTGTGAAACAAAAGTGTCTGTAATTTTTAACTAGTAAACAGATTTTTAATTTTTGACAAGGGTAGTCAGCCTAATTTATTTGAAAAATTGTAGTCACAGGTCTTCTTCTTGAAAATGGCTTAGTGCCGAAACGTTGAACCGACTATTGTAAAAATAGTGTGACGTTAATAAAGGATCAACATTTTTAAAAACTGGACTACTATCTGCTTAGCCTCAAGACTAATAAAGAATTACTATAAAAATATTTTATTTAAAATAAAGTAACGAAATGATTCAGATAAAAAGAAATATGCAATTCCCAGAGAAATCATACAATTTTTTTTTTTTTTTTTCAGGAAACCACTGAAAGAAAAAACTTATTAGTTTATCGTCGTTTAGTCAAGAATTTAGAAATTTAGTAACTGCTAAAGCTCGAACTTTAGTTCGACATACGGGACGTTTTATTCATATTGCAAAAAAGAAAAACAAGATTCATAATACAGTTTCCGATAGAAACCGGTTTACTTTCCGTCAGTTAAGTTCTCATATGAGAATGATGAAATATTCTCACCAAATTTAACAAAAAAAAATATTAAGAAACAATTTCTGTATTGGACTTTGAAACAATTCGATAAAGAAAGTGACGCGCGATTAGAAATTCTATAATTTTTTTTTCTATTTTCGACCTTGACGCTCGCGAATTCTTGAATAATATTTAAGATTACATAATTTGAGGAAGCTGTTGAACTTGAAACGAGATCGTTCGCATATCAAACGTTTAAGATAATTTCAAATAGCTTAGCAACTGGTTTATTCTTATTTATTAAAATCGTTTCATTCATTATAGGTATAATATTGAAATAGAAATCCTAATATCGATGTAACTATCGATACTATAAAAATATCGTTCTTGTAAGATCGATAGTTGATATTTTCATCAAAATAATAAGCATTATGGAAACAGCAGTGATTTTGAAATAAGGACATTCCTTATGAAGTTATGTCCACCAGAAAATAATATTTTCTCTAAAGGTTACTGATTATTTAATGAACTACAAACACAAAACAAATTATTTATAAATCAAAGTTTAAGTATTCTTATTTTAAAAATATTTTACATTTTATTCTTTAAATTGAAAGAATAAAATTTAAAATATTTTGTACAGGGTGTCCAAAAAGAGTATTCGGGGTTTGGAAGTTGAATAAAATCTCAAATATAGAATATCAAGTAGGATGTTTACGTTTTATTTAAACACAATGAACTGGAAATTTATTTAGAAAAAACAATATTGTTTAGGTGTCCACCATAACGCTGCTGGCACTCCTCGAATTTCAAACGCACATTTCTAAAAACGCGTTGACACATTGTTCCTGAGATTTTCGTCACTTCTGTTCTGATATTTTGCTTCAATTGCGTTAGATTCGTCGGTTTCTTTTCGTATACCCTACATTTCAGGTATCCCCACATAAAGAAGTCAAGAGGACTGAGATCGGGACTCCTGGGAGGCCAGCTAATGCCTCAGCGAGAAATCACTTTGTTTTGTAATAATTCGTTTACCGTAGCAATTGATAAGTCTGAAGTATGGCAAGTGGCCCCGTCTTGCTGAAACCGTGTTCTGGAGTTACATCCTTTAAACTCTTAAAGTTCTTGGGCCAAAAAACCTCTTATCATTTCACAGTAACAAAAACCCGAATACTCTTTCTGGGCACCCTGTATAAAAATTAAATATATTTATTAAAATATTCATTCCTTCATAATTAATTTTTTCATTAGTTATAATTCAAAATACATAATTACATTTGTACATACTTCTTTTGTTCCTACTTATAATCCTAATGTTGTGCTCAAGGTCCCGATTTCGAATCTTCTTGGTGGCCGAGAGACTCCTGGAGAAAACCCATCCTCGTTTACCCATACCCACTGATAGTGGGTACTCTTAATTGAAAAGGGGGAAACTGCGGTTTAGCGTGATCACCGTCAAATCTCCTCCTTCCACGACCGTTGACTAAGAAACAGTACTGCACCCAAGACAGGTTTATAATCCTTAAGGAGAAACTATTTTTTTGTTTTACATTAAACTATAATACAGTCGATCCTGGTTAAGTGGAATACCTCTATAAGTGGTACAAAACTTGTTGTACCATCATTTTTCCCTTTAATAAACTCTTTAACTGGAATGTCTTCACCTCTATAAGTGAAATCAATTTTTTTTGGGAGTTACTTCAGTAAGTGGGATGATTTTTGTATTCACCTCTATAAGTGGAGTCCACATTTCTAAGAAAACGTGAAGGGTTATCCTGTTCAGCCACAGGATTGGGAAAATTTGATAGGAGATACCAATGAGAGGCTTCCAACTTTAAACAGTATGTCCATATGAATGATGAAATTATAACAGCAGGAGGGCTGAATGATGAAAAAATCCTTGAAAAATTTAAAACGCCAAACGGAAACGAAAATTCAGAAGAATCAGGGAGGCTACCATTCACGAAAAATGATGCATTAAATATTATTAAGAAGCTGCAGACTTTTTTTGAGATGAATAAAGGGTCTGAAGATGAAATCTTTGATAAATTATATGGCATAGAAAAAAACATTTTTAAGTGCCAAATTAAAGTGCAGAAAAAATAAGTGATTACTTTCATTAATACATTCGTACATAATTATCTTGTAATAAGCATTATTTCATTTTCACATTACAAAAAATATGAAATAATTGTATTAATATTTTATGTACTTATGGTTTTTAAGTGTGTATTGAATATTTTTTATAAAAATTACAAGTTGTTTGAAAACCTCTTTTAGTGGTACATGCCCCATTAATCAGTGGGAAGGTACATGCCCACTGGATAAGTGGAATCTTGTTTAAGTGGAATACCTCTGTAGGTGGAATTAAAATCCTGTCACCAAGAGATTCCAGTTATCCAGGTTCGCCTGTATAAGCAAATAGGACTAGATCAAATTTATTTATATAAACTATCAAAACGGGTGGCGGGATGGACGAGTGGGCAAACGCGTCAGAAAATACACGTTGCCCATGGCAACATATGATTGAGAACCGAAAGATAGCAAGTTCAAAACCCGGAGCCAGGGGAAAATTTAATAATACTCGGCATTATTCCCCCACCCTCTCCCCTGGCCCGGGAAACCCCGTATAGCCTACAAGGCTAGGAAGGGGAGGACCAAGAAAAAAAAAATAATCTATCAAAACTAGTTAATGAAATTTTCTTTTCTCAATAACCGCTGACCATCAGACTCTACTACATATGCTATAAAACATTATTCCCACTTATAAAAATTTCATGGTGAACATAGCTATAGAAAAAGAAACCAAAGAAGGTCGAAAAGGAGCTGGCCGCCGATGTCATGGTCTGACATGCAAACCATTTCAATTAGGATTACATAATCCTTGTGAAAAAAAAGAAAAAAAAATATTCGATACTAAATTATTGGGTAGCAGAAGAAAAAAAAATTATACTCGCAAGAATTGAATAATAATTTGGTTTATTTCACCAATTAAGTAATGATGGAAGAAGTTTGGTCATCGAATATTTTTTTTTTTTTTTTTTTAATGGAGGTATCACTTAATCTAGAGATTTAAACATCATTGTATAATTTTGGAAAGTGGTTCCAAAAAAAAAAAAATTCGATTTCACCGTCCACTTTTTCTAAGGCCTCTCGGCTATTCAAACTGCTTTCATGTCTTTAATGATACTATTTTGGCAAGATGCAGTTAATTTGCATCGCGAAGAACTGCAATATTTTAGAGAAATCTTCTATTGCTCGTTTGCTTTAATGTCACTTTATGCTACAGTGGGAATCCTAAATTTTGCCTATCCAGGTAAAATTAGGATAAGGATCTTTAAAGAGTAGCCTGACATCGTACAGGCTCGGGACCTCCATTTTACGTCCTATACGAGGTACGGCATAGACAAGGATTTTTTACTCCCATTAAACATTAATAGGGCCACCACGGGAACTTTATTATTGTAGGTTGCCATGCTAACCGCTACACCATAGGTCACCCCTACTGTTTTGGCAAGATGCAATTAATTTCGTATTGTGAAGAACTGCAATATTTCAGAGAAAACTTCTATTGTTTTAAGTTCAAGACAATGAAACCTGTTACAATAAATAACAGTTTCTTGAATAACTTTTATAGAATTAATATGATGATGAATATTTCCATTTATATAAAATAGTATGTTTCATACACAAACGCGTTAAAGGAACAAAAAATTATCCATAGCTGATAAAAGAAAATAAACTAAGAAGTGTTTGGTTGCAAATAGTTTTATAAAAAGGTTAAAATATTAGAGACTAGTGAATAATTCTCAATTCATATTAATCAATAACTGTATAACATTAATTTGAGACTAAGTTAACACACACAACGATTTTATTAAAATTTTAGGTTAGAATGGATACAGTACCAGTCAAAAGTTTAGACTCACTTGTATTTAATTCACAATCTTCAAGTTTAAAAAAATAATTGTAACTCAAGTGATAACATTTCAAAAATTATATGATTGTTTCGAATACAATCTATATAAATAAAGATGAAATTCTGTTTGTTTGTTTGTTCTTTATAGAAATACATACCGTTTGTCTTAAATTCTCCAAATTTCGCTTAGTGGTTTTTTCATACCAGGTGCGAACACCTGTCCATATTAAAATTGCATAACTTCAGCCAATCTCTGGGTATATTCTTTATTGTGATAAAAATCGTTATGATCTCTCTTTACATTTGATTTTTACGAAATCAACCGTTGGAGTAAAAAAAAATCTCATTTCTGTCTTAACGAACTTTTCTTGACACACGGCTTTTGTTTTCCAAGACCCCTGTGTGAAACCGGGATATAAAAATAGTTATAAATAAATTAAAAATAATATTATAGTTGTTATAAATAAAGTCCAATAAATAAAATGTTGTTACTTACTTATTTTACAAAATCTAAGGGTGAGTCTAAACTTTTGACTGGTACTATATATATTTTCAAATCTATTTACTTCTGCTATAAATATCAGAATTTATCTCTATTAATAAATATGAGGGATATCTCCGATATAATTTTGTATTACATGAAGTTTCTCATTTTAATAGGTTCAATGTTGTAATCAAATTTCTGAAGAAATTTAAAAATAAGAAAAACCTACGATATTTAGAAAGTAGAAACAAATATTTCAATGAAAAAAAATCTATATAGAAGTTTATCTTTTTTCTTATCTTCGTACTGACATTTTTATTACTATAATGCTCAATGATAAGTTGCTATATATAACTATACTATGGAAATATACTGTACTCAATTTCACATTTCACTGTTGATTTAATTTAATTACAAATAAAATTGTACGGAGTGTACAAATCAAGTTGTTTTATATTATATTGAACTATTGAAGAAAATTATTTTTTTTTTTTTTATCCTCTAGAACCACACGATATTCTTTGTTGGGCAACCAGGTGGAAGATAAAAACGAATGAGATGTGTATTTATCATCATACTGTAATATTTAGTGATATTGATATAACTTTTACATCACATTATCATGGTCTATACGGTGTACTATTTTTATTAGAATCCACTTCCTGAATCACAGGAATCAACTTTACGCTAAATTTAAAATTGTTTGGGAAAAAATTTAGATGGGTTAAGTTTTTTTTTTGTTAACATCTTTTATTTGACCATAATGGGTTAATGAATGACTCATGTAAAGTTAACCAATAAAGAATAAATTTGGAACATGGTTCAGTTCAATCACATTAGACAGCAAACATGTAGCAAATTAATATTTTGGTATAATAAATATTAATTAAATTCAGAATATAACACATGATGAAATGAGATATCTTATCAGGAGGTTATACTAATAGATGCACAATGATTTTGGTTAACCTGTCTTTTGCTAAAACAAATATATTCGATCTTTTCCCCACACGTGAAAAGGTGGCACATAATTTGTCATGGGAAAAACGCCATTGGACAAAACCACACACAATGAGCCAAATTTCATCAAAATCGGTTGAGTTGTTTCTGATTTTACCTCCGACAAACATCGGGACACGAAATTTTTATATAAAGATAACAATGAATGCTTATACTCTATGAAATATAATTTTAACAATGCCTCTGTAGTATTTTCATACCATAATACTATTTAGTTTCTGATTAATATCCTAGCAATAATTTTCATAGCTATCATTGAATTCAAAATTTACATAATCCAACAAAATCACTGATGTATTTCGACACTATGGCTTGAAGGTTTATTTTACTTTTTTTTTTCTTTGAAAAAAGAAAATTGCATAGTTTGTACCTTTTCCATTAATTTTATCGACAATAACTTCTATTTCAGATCATAAGGCGTTATCCAATAACAAAATTCTATCAATTTCGGTTTCGAATGATTCCTTTTAGCTCTTTGCTACTATCATTATTAGAGCTCGGAATTCCGTGCAATAAAAATTTGAAAAGGTGCAATCAAAATTTAAAAACGTGCAGTAAAACCTTCAAAACTTGCAAAAACATGCAATAAAATGTATTGCTTGAAAATCAGGCATTAAATTATTTGTGTGAACAAAAAATAGCTACTTTGGAAAAAAATAAGTAGCGGAGAGTAAATTAAAATAGAAATCGATATATTTTTGAAAAAAAAATCAGGTGAAAAAATCGATCCGGTGAAAAAATTATTTAATTAAAATAGTTTAATTAAAATATTTATATTAAACTATAACATATTTAATTAAACATAAAATATTTAATTAAAATAGTAACAGAAAGATGTGAAATACAGAGTAAAATACTCGCATGTGAGCTATAATTACATATTTTGGAAATAGAAAAGATACTACTCAAATTATGGAATCACTCTGGTGACACGCACTACCCCTGTTACTGATCTAGGGTTAAAAAAAATTAGGTACTTAATTGTGCTACAGCGGGTATCAATTTGTGATTTCCTCTCACATCCAATTTTTTATCTCAAGATTTACAGGCCACTAAACAATCATCCTTATTGAGATCAGGATATTTTTCAATCCATCCCGCAGTTTTCGAAGACACACTTGCTCCCATTTTAGGCATTATTTGTAGCAATATACTCGTCAGAAGATAGTTTGATACTGACAGAACGATGGGAACAGAGAAACAAAATGTAAACATCCAGGAACCACTGTACCCTCATTTTTGTGAAATTGGAGGTTTGTGTTGGTTTACATCTCCCAAGTTCCCTTTATTTTTTTTCCTTTGATATTAAAATTGGCCTAACGGAGGGGGTACTTTATTTAAAGAATTTTGTCTAATTTTTACGTTTTCTTTCCATTTTCTCAAAAACGGCTCTAACGATTTTGATTAAACTTGATATTTGATGTGTGTATGTGCCCCCGATATGACAGTCAAAATTTCATCAAAATTGATCAATTGGAGGGGGCACTTTACTTGGTAAATTTTGTCTCACTTTCACGTGTTTTTTTTTTATTTGCTCAAAAATGGCTTTAATGATTTTGATGAAACTGGGTATTTGATGTATGTATAGGCCAGCGATGCGACAGCCGAAATTTCATCTAAATTGGTGAAACAGAGGTGGTACTTTATGTAATAAACTTTTTCTTATGTTCACGTGTTTTTTTATTTACACAGCAATGGCTGTAATGATTTTGTTCAGACTGGATATTTGGTGTATGAATATGCTCACAATCTGACAGCCAAAATTTCATCAACATTGGTCAAACGCAGGAACTCTATTTCATAACTTTTTTCCAATGTTTACGTTTTTTTCGAATATTTCAAAAACGGCTTTAATGATTTTGATTAAATTAATCATTTTTAATAAAAATCAAGTCATCTTTTTTATATAATTTATAGAAATGGCAATTAAAAAAACCTGTAAATTTCTAATCTAAGTAAGTTGGTAAGTGAAAGGTGTGTGTTGCGTGCATCGCATCAGATTTTTTATCTTTGTTGAGCGAATATAGTAGCCTTAATTCACATAATATATTAACATTTTATAGAAATGACTATATAATATAATAACGTATTATAGTTATACTGACCACAGACAGGAGACATTGTAGAAGATTTAAGATGATTCGATGATTGCACTCTGATAGAAGAATGTCAACTGATAGAACGCCCGGCCTCCAATCACAGCTCCTTTAAATTCATCCCCGGTGACTAAGCAGGAAATTCATTAAATATAATAATAATTAATATATATATCTCCACGAACTAAAATTAATTTGAAATATGGCGTGCAGTAATTGTTAAGAGGAAAATGCACAACACAACACAGACACACACTAATCGTTCTGATCAGATGATAAACAACTCAAGAACTACGTAGATCATTATGCAACACTAGATCAACTATTATATCATAATCATATCTCAGTTATGTTTTAAAATAGCTTCGAATATACGTTTATGTGTGAATGACTTACTCTCTTCAACGCATTAATGAGTTACAGATTTCTCAATGAATTTTGCGGCAAAAATTGATAAAAATTTCGTTATAATTCCGTTAAATAAAATAAAAGTGTTTCATCATTATTAGGTTTATATATGTATATATATATTATATATATATATATATATATATATATATATATATATATATATATATATATAAATGTGTGTGTGTGCAACGACGTATTATATCACAAGGTCATCAGTCGTTGGCTAATAAACCTTGCCGTCAGTTTATATTAAGAAATTTACATACTTCATAACTAAGATGAAGTAACAGATAACTAAATAAAAAAAAATTGGTGCGATGCGCGCAACACAACTTTCACTTACTAACTTTCTTTATCACACACGTATTTGCTCTGTAAGGAACATCATTTTTTATTTATATTTTTAAATAAAAGTTTTTACTAGTGATAATTCGGAAATACAAACATAATATTTCATCGCGCCTGATTTTGTAATACTCTATGTAGTTGTTGGAAACATCATTTAGTTACCATTAAAACAAATAATTTCCATTGATTACACTAGTCGACAAGGTTTTTTTCACAAGATATCTGAATAGTGAATCTAGTGGCATTTTCCATCCTGATTTCAGATATGTAGTCAGAATTTTCCCATCAGGCATAGTTTTTCTGTAAAAGCTACTTTTCAAAATATGATTTTAGCGTTTTCTTTGACCTGTCATAGGAACCGTTACCTCATATGTAGCTATTTTACTCAAGCTGTATTATTGAAATTATTTGCAATGTCATGCTGAAGCGCAATAAAACATGACTGTGCAGGTTCATTGTTGTTGTTTAGACATGTTCAGACCTCTTTGGCATTGTGATGTGTCAATATTGAGCTGACTGTGAGATTGTTGAGTAGTGAAATATTTCCTTCTTTTCTGTTTAGAAGTGTATTGTGTATGTTGTACATGTTGTATTTCTGTGCTTTATTTTTTCATCATGCCAAGAAATTGTGTAAATCATGCAGATAATTTCTGCTATATTTGTGGTGAGCTGACCTTCAAGTCTCAGAGACGAAATTTGACCCCCCTTGTAAAGAAGTGTTATAAACTTTACTTTGGCTGTCAAGTTGGTGATTTTGATAAGAGCTGGACCCCAAATACATGCTGTGTTTCGTGTGTTAGACTGCTGACTGGGTGGAAAAATGGTACACATCATATGCCATTTGCAATTCCCATGATTTGGAGGGAACCGAAGGATCATTTAACTGACTGTTATTTTTGTTTGACAAATATTAAAGGAATCACATCTAAAAAAAAAATATACAGTTAAGTATCCGAATTTGCAATCTGCAATGAGACCTGTCTTACACAGTGAAGAGTTCCCCGTACCAGTATATGCAGATACAACCTTAAGTGATAACTCTGGTTCTGACCTGACTGAAACTCCAAATGATTCAGATGAAAATAAAAATGATCTTACATTTGAAGCCAGTAGCTGTTCATCAGAACCATACTTTCCCAATCAGCAAGACCTTAGTGACCTGATTCGCGATTTAAATCTGTCTAAACAGCAAGCGGAAGTTTTAGCTTCCAGACTCAAAGGGTGGAATCTACTCCAAAAAGATGTAAGAATTAGTAGATATCGTAGCCGCCATAGTGTTTTCAAAGTATACTTCTCTGAAGAAAATGGTATTGTGTTTTGTAATAATATTTGTCCAGTTATGGAAACTCTTGGGCTTCGACACCGGCCAGATGAGTGGCGATTGTTCATAGACTCCTCTAAAGTAAGTTTGAAAGCTGTGCTGCTACATATTGGCAATAAACTTCCATCAATACCGATAGCGCATGCCGCTGATATGAAAGAGACATATGAAAATATGAAACTAGTTTTAGAGAAAATACAATATGGAAAATATGAATGGAATATCTGTGGTGATTTAAAGGTCATTGCTTTATTGCTTGGTTTGCAGCTTGGGTTCACCAAATTTTGCCGTTTTTTGTGCGAGTGGGACAGCAGAGATAAAAAGTCTCACTACGTTAGAAAGTCATGGCCAAAACGTGAATCTCTTATCCCTGGCCAGAAAAATGTGGCATGTGTCCCTTTAGTGAAGCCTGAAAAAAATATTTTTACCTCCATTGCATATTAAGTTAGGAGTTATGAAAAATTTCGTCAAAGCTATGGATAAACTTTCTGATGGATTCTTGTACTTGAAATCGAAATTCCCCAAAGTCAGTGATGCTAAATTGAAAGAAGGAGTTTTTATAGGACCACAAATCCGATCATTAATGGCTGATGAACATTTCGAGGGACTGTTAAATCCACTGGAGAAAGCAGCCTGGCAGTCTTTCAAAAGTTTGTGTTGCAATTTTCTTGGAAACCATAAAGCAGAAAACTATCGTGACATAGTGGCTGATCTTCTGCATTCTTATAAAGCTATGGGATGCAACATGTCTTTAAAAATTCAGTTCTTGGACTCTCACTTGGACTTCTTCCCCGAAAACCTTGGAGCTGTCAGCGATGAACACGGTGAGCGTTTTCATCAGCAAATTTCTACAATAGAGAAGAGGTACCAAGGCAAGTGGAGTTCCAATATGCTGGCTGACTACTGTTGGACTAAAATGAGAGACGTTCCAGATGCAAAATATACCCGAAAATCACTATCTACCACTTTCTAGGTAAGTCAGAATCAGTAGTTATAATTTTGAGTTAGATAGCTATTTACGGATTTTTTGGAATATTATAAAAAATTCAAATGAATATCACACAAAACTCCTGCCCGATGGGGAAAAACTGTAATTATATTTGAATTCAGCACGAAAAATACTTTTAGAATCTGTTATTTTAATTCTTGTGAAAGAAAAAAAGTTAAATTTTGTCGACCAGTGTTATATATGTTTAAAAACACGTTGACAACTCTTTCCCATGAACAGAACGTCTTTAATTATAAACAATGGTCCGTCTTTGAAGGCGTACTGCGCCTGCGTGGGCTCAACGTGTTGCATGAGTAGTTGGAATATTTTTTCCTGTGTGTGTTTACTCGATTTTTTTCATTTTTCATATTTAGCCATTTCTTCTTTTTAAGCATTTCCGACTAATTTCCGATGCTGCAGAGCTGCATGCGAAACTGGAAAGCAGTAGTACACATTTGGAAGAGGCTGATTCAGCTGGATAAAGATCTACAAGATTGTAAAACCAACCAAAAAAAAAAAAATCCATTATAAAAAGTGAAAGTAAAAACAGGGATAATATTGAATAAAGACGGTGATTATTTTGCACCAGAAATCGAAAGGCCCAACTTAATCAGCATAATGAAAGTGATTTCGGCAATTCTACACGCGTCATAAGAGAATTCACGATCACACCCTAAATGGAATGCTGGAAATGGCCGAATTACTTACAATCAATACTACAAAATACAAATCAAATGCGATCAAAATTTTTAAAAATCATTTCATGATCAAGAATAGTTATTATTTTTTGATGATTTGTGAGAAAAAAAAATCATATCCTGATCATAATTTTTGAATAAAAATGTGACTATTAAAAATAATAACAGTCAATTTTTTTTTAAATTTTGATCCTTTATTAACCTCACACTATTTTCACAATTTTCGGTTCAACGTTACAAACATTTGACTGTGATTCTTACCTAAAGTGACAATAGTTTTTAACTAGTAAAAAGATTTTTAATTTTTGACAAGGGTAGTCAGCCTATTTTATTTGAAAAATTTTGGTCACAGGTATTCTTCTTGAAAATGGCTTAGTGCCGAAACGTTGAACCGAATATTGTAAAAGAAGTGTGACGTTAATAAAGGATCAAAATTTACCAAATAACCAAGTCCCGCGAAATGGTCTGTGTGTGTGTGAACAGACTAGCTCAAAAACTATAAACCGTGCGAACCTGAAATTGGGTATTAAGTGTATGTATATGCCCGCGATGTGACAGCAAAAATTTCATCATAATTGCTCAAAAATAGGGAGTACTTTATTTAATAACTTTTTACGTTTTTTTTTTTCCATTTTCTCAAAAACGGCTCTAACGATTTTGATTAAACTGAGTATTTGATGTATTAATATGCCCGAGATATGACTGTAAAAATCTGGTGCGTCCGCGCAACACACAACTTTCACTTACCAACTTACTTAGATTAGAACTTAATGCGTTTTGTTAATTGCCACTTCTCAAATGAACAGAACGGCTTTAATTGTGAACAATGGTCTGTCATTAAAGGCGTATTCCGCATGCGCTCAACGAGTTTTATGAGTTGACTGAATATTTTTCTTTTTTTCTCCTCTTTATGTTTTCTTTATTTTTATCATATCTCATATTCAGCCATTTCTTATTTTTAGGCGTAACGAGAGGCAGTAAATTTCTCCATGTAAACAAAAACAAAGGTTCTTTATAACAAAGAAAGAAACAAACATAAAAGCAAAAAAAAATTTGATGAAATGTTGGCTATCACATCTTTGGCATATATATACATCAAATACCCAGTTTGATCAAAATTTTTAAAGTCGTTTTTGGAAATAAAAAAAAAACCTGAAAATGATGCAAAATTTATTAAGTAAAGTCCCCCTTCCGGTTAATCAATTTTGATGAAATTTTTACAGTCATATCTCGGGCATATTAATACATCAAATACTCAGTTTAATCGAAATCGTTAGAGCCGTTTTTGAGAAAATCGAAAAAAAAACCTAAAAAGTTATTAAGTAAAGTACCCCCTCCCTTTAAGTAATTTTGATGAAATTTATGCTGTCACATCGCGGGCATATACCTACACTAAATACCCAATTTCAGGATCGCGCCGTTTATAGTTTTTGAGCTAGTCTGTTCACACACACACACACACACACACACAGACCATTACGCGGAACTTAATCATTTCGACTCAGGGGACCCCAAAACGTGTATTTCCGTTGAATACCGGAAGTCGAAATTTTTCACGATCGCAATACTTCCACTTACTATATATTTCATATATAGGTAAGTGAAAGTAAAAACTTGACTACTATCTGCTTAGCCTCAAGACTAATATAGAATTATTATAAAAAAAATCTGGTGCATGCTCGCATCACACAACTTTCACTTACCAACTTACTTAGATTAGAAATTGATGCGTTTTGTTAATTGCCACTTCTTAAATGAACAGAACGGCTTTAATTATGAACAATGGTCTGTCATTAAAGGCGTACTCCGCTTGCGTGGGCTCAACGAATTTTATGAGTTGACTGAATATTTTTCTTTTTTTCTCTTCTTTATGTTTTCTTTATTTTTATCATATCTCATATTTAGCCATTTCTTATTTTTAGGCGTAACGAGAGACAGTTAATTTCTCCATATAAACAAAAACAAAGGTACTTTATAGGAAACAAAAGAACAGCCCCCTCAGAACATTTTAATAATAATAACGCTCCCCTGATATTAAAGAATGCCTAATTTTCATTAAACATGACGAATTTGATGAAAATCGTTAAAGCCGTTTTTGAGATAATCGAAAAAATAGTAAAAATTGGAAAAAAAGTTATGAAATAAAGTGCCCCCTCCGTTTGACCAAGTTTGATGAAATGTTGGCTATCGCATCTTTGCCATATACATACATCAAATACCCAGTTTGATAAAAATCGTTAAAGCCGTTTTTGAGTAAATAAAAAAAAACACTTTAAAATGATACAAAATTTATTAAGTAAAGTCCCCCCTCCGGTTGATCAATTTTGATGAAATTTTTACAGTCATATCTCGGGCATATAAATAGATCAAATACTCAGTTTAATCAAAATCGTTAGAGCCGTTTTTGAGAAAATCGAAAAAAACTTAAAAAGTAATTAAATAAAGTACCCCCTCCTTTTGAGCAATATTAATGAAATTTTTGCTGTCACATCACGGGCATATACATATACAAAATACTTAATTTCAGATTCGCACGGTTTATAGTTTTTGAGCTAGTCTGTTCACACACACACACACACACACACACACACACACACACACACACACACACACACACACACACACACACACACACACACACACACAGACACACACACACACACACACACACACACACAGACCATTTCGCGGGACTTGGTTAATTGGACTCAGGGGACCCCAAAACGTGTATTTCCGTTGAAAACCGGAAGTCGAATTTTTTCACGATCGCAATACTTCCACTTACTATATATTTCATATATAGGTAAGTGAAAGTAATAATAATAATTTTCGAGTAATACTTTTTTAAAACCTAAAATATATATTTTTAAAAATATTTTTATATATATTTTTCATGATACATTTCTGCAGAAACCCGGGAAAAACTAAATGCACGCGGATTGGAAAGAAGCCAAGGAGAATAATGAGAGTTCTGAGAGCAAATAGAGAGAGATTAGAGGAGGTCGATGATTTCCAATATCTGGGTGCTCATCTCTACCAAAGCGTCTACATCGATGAAGAGAATCAAAGGAGGTGTTAAAAAGTAGGTGATCAAGAAAAACATCGCCGTATACGATTCCACATTTCTCCCAATTGTTCCATACTCCTCCGAATCCTGGACCCGTAGCTCGAAACAAAAAAGTTGGATCCAGGCGATGGCATGGGCGGATCCAGCCGATCGTAAACGGGGGCTGAAGTCCTAAAGGGAGGGGGGCTGCAGCCCCACAGCCCTTTATTTGGTTCTGCTAATCAATTTTTTTACCTTTATGTTCCTTTCCCACAACTAAAATTTTACTTGTTCAGCATATCATTTGTTCTTCAAATTGCGCCTTAGTTTAAGGGAAGTCAAAATCTATCTTTAAATGGCAAAAAAATTTCCAAAGGGAGGGGCTGCAGTCCCCACAACCCCCCCCCCTGTTTCCGCAAATGGTCGATGGAGATGCTGTTGCGGCCACAGGTAATTTTATTAAATAATTAAAAATAATTGTTAGACAAAATTAATTGTTTATAGCCATTATAAACAAATTGTTTATAGCGGCCCAGTAGCTACATTTGGTATTAGCCAATACCAAGCGTAAGCCGGGCCAGTAGCCTTACGAGTGCTGCAAGAGAGACAGGTGAGGTAGCAGCTACCTAAGGAACTTGATCGAGCCCGGCTCAAAACTGCTTCAGGAGCACAGAAAGTTGGTCCAGACAGACAAGTTTTTTCCACAAAGACGGTAGAGGACATTAATATTCATTTTTTGTATATATGTCGAGTGGAAGTGCTAAAAGATATCAATTTAGTTTTTTTTTCTTATTTTTTTTCTTTTAATTGTTTTTATTGTAACCAGAGGCATATATATTTATTTTATTTTTTTTGTTTAATTCAGGATTTTTCTTTCTTTTTTATTAAATGTTGACAAGGATCTTATTTATTTTTTTGTTTTCGATAAAAAGGAAATTATATGTAAATATTAATTCATTTAAAGTTGTTTCACAATAAAGATATTGTATTTAAAATTAAAATCATATTTAATTCTGCAATTACCAGAAATTTATATTTAAATAAGGTTTAGTTTCAGGAAATTCTAAATTCAGAATTTCCAAGCTGCCTTAACAGATGCGATACCTTCGTAAAGTGGAAGGAAAGGTCCGAAATCACCATACGGATCAGCCTCGAAGTTAAACTGGCTCAGAACATCCAAGAGGAGCACAAGTTAAGGTGGTTTGGACACCTCCTTACAGAACGAACAGTCAAAAAGGCCTACGAGACCCGAGTCAATACCACGCAATTCCTGAGAGGAAAGTGTCCAAGAGGCGTTCAGGAGGCGCAAAATGGTTTGGAGAAGAAGAGAGCTGGCTCAAGAACGGAGTACCTGGTCTAGAAAGGTGCCTTTACACTGTGGGAACTTCACCATCGAACAGAGCCAGTCACGAACACTGTTCGGCGAATCTGAATAAGATACGAACACGAACAGACACTTTATCCGTTCGTCCGTGTGTTCGGGGATAGGGCTGTGTCGCTTTTGTGTTAGTGAATATAAGCTTCGAGACCTTCCTTTAGCATTTTTACTTTCACATACCTATATATGAAATATATAGTAAGGGAAAGTATTGCGATCGTGAAAAATTTCGACTTCCGGTTTTCAACAGAAATACACGTTTTGGAGTCCCCTGAGTCCAAATAACCAAATCCCGCGAAATAGTCTGTGTGCCTGTGTGTGTGTGTGTGAACAGACTAGCTCAAAAACTATAAACCGTGCGAACCTGGAATTGGGTGTATGTACATGCCCGTGATGTGACAGCAAAAATTTCATCAAAATTGGTGAAACGGTGGGGGTACTTTATTTAATAACTTTTTACTTTTTTTTTTTTTTCAATTTTCTTAAAAACGGCTCTAACGATTTTGATAAAACGTGAAAAGTAAAAGATTTGGTATTTGATGTATTTATTTGCCCGAGATATGTCTACAAAAATTTCATCAAAATTGATCAACCGGAGGAAGAGAAATAGTTAAGAAATAGCTAAACATGAAATATGAAAACTCAACTCGTAAAACACTCACGCATGCGCCGTACGCCTTTAATGATAGACTAATGCTTTATAATTACCGATGTTCTGTTAATTTAATGGAAATTATTTGTTGCAAGGTAACTAAATGTACAACTACATAGAGAATTATAAGATCAGATGACTTGGAGTATTGTACTTGCATTGCCAAAGTATCATAAGTAAAAACTTTTATTTAATAATAAAACAATTTAATGCACTTTAAAGAGCAAATAAAAACAAAAATAAGTAAATGAATGTGAAAAATTGTGTGACTTTGAGAAATGGCATTTAACAAAACATGTCAATTTCTAATTAAAGTAAGTTGGTAAGTGAAAGTTGTGTGTTGCGCGCATTGCACCAGACTTTTATCATTGTTATTTATGTAATACAGTATCACTCACTACAGTATCACTCAGTGAGCGATCAATAATTTTTATGTCTAAACCAAGCATTGTTTTTAAATTATCATAAAAATCAAACGTAATAATTGAGTTTTGATCTAACAAAACAGGCCTTGTCCACTTTTTTAAATTCTTATACTATACCCAAAAAATATTTTTTTAATAAATTTCCATTGCTATTCAAAATAATGGCTACTACATACCATGACCAGTCTATAAGTTTGTAAAAAATGCACACAATGCACTTAATGTAAGAGATAGACAGAAATGAAGAGTAGGTAGTAAAGCTATGGATTTATGATTTTTCAACATTTTGAAAGCGTTTGTAACAAGTTTTGATTTGAAACGCTATTATATTCACAAAAAAATATTGGGATCCACTGCTTAATAAATTATTAAATGATTTTTCGTGGATTAGGCGAGTTTTGTAATGTTTACTCAATTATATCTATAAAAAATAATCGACCTTCAAAAATTTCGTAATTTACGGAAATTATGGAAATTATCCATTAGCTCCAGATATTACTACATCCGGCTTAGTTCCAGATCGGGAGAAAGAAAAAAAAATCAACTTTCCAAAGAATTTAAAGAACCACTTCATTAGGAAAAATAAAGGCAAAAACCGGTTGTCAGCGCGATTACTGAATTTCAAAGTTACCCAATCACCTCTTTTCACCATATAATATACTTGTCACTATCAACGTGAATTTTTTTTTTTTTTTTTTTTTGCTTTGTTTTAGCCGAGAAATAACAATGGTCGAATAATAATGGTACAATCGGTTCTATTAAACACACTGGCTCGCGGTTGCGAAGTTATCTATAGTTAAAGAAATAGTATTAGTCAGTTATAGTTAAAAGCTCGATTAAAATTATTGGCGTAATGTAATGTTTTTAGTCCAATAAATATTATCATCACCTCTGAATTTTTTTTTAAATATTACCTAGAAATGGGATTAACTATTTTTTACTATAGTATTTCTATTGTGGAAGATTTTTGTAATGCCTTTGTTTATTACTGACAATGAATTAAATGTTTCAAAAAATATAAGGTCAAAAAAAAAAATCTTTAATATTCTTTCACCGATCGCCTGTGGCCGAGAGACCCTCCTGGGGCAAACTCTGTCTATATAAAGTGATTAGCCCTAATTGAAAAATTAGGGGGAGAAAACCTGGCGTTTGTGCGTGACCACGGTCAAATCACCTCCTTGCACGACCGCTGACCAAGTAACAGTACATCCTAACACAGTACTGCATCCAAACACCCTTCATGGGTTGTATTGGTGCAGGTTTTAATATTACCATGGGCCGATCCAGCCGATCGTAAAGGGGGGATGCAGCCCTAAAGGGGGGGGGGGGCTGCAGCCACTCAGCCCTTCATTTGGATATGCTAATCAGCTTTTTTACCTTTATTTTCCTTTCCACAACTAAAATTCTACTTGTTATGCACATTATTTGTTCTTTAACTTGCTTCCTTACACTAAGGAAAGTCAAATTCTATCTTTAAATGACGAAAAATTTTCCAAAGGGAGGGGCTGCAGCCCCCACAGCCCATGAAACCCCTGGATCCGCCAATGAATATTACGTCACATTTATAATGACTTTTTGTAACCCATCTGTCTGTCGTTGATAATTTACTGCTCACATTTAATTTTACATTAGTTACACTTAGTTTTTTTGTAATGTACAGTGCGTTTGCAATAAATGGGTGCTCAGTTTTCCTAACAACCTACTACAGCTACTAAAACACCATGCGTACATCATTTTCGAGCATCATTTCTCTTATTTTCTTGAACATTTTTCATTGCAATTGCAATTTTTTTTTTCTCGCCATGATACATCATTGTCCTATTCAGTCAGCTAATAATTTCGTGCATATTTTACTCATATCTGTGTGAGTAAGAGCATGATTTTATACATTCCTTTACCATAATGGTACCACTTATACTGATCAGGAAACTGGGTGATCCTCAAGATAGGAATGTAAATATCGAAAAAAAAAATATATATTTCATCGATTAATTTAACCATCATTGTGGGTAACCACCTATATTTAAAATTATTTTAAATAATTTATTTTTGAAGAGAAAAGATTTGGCTCCGCCGGGAATCGAACCCGGGTCTTCCGCGTGACATGCGCGCTAACCATTACAACACGGGGTCGCTTCCAAATGGAGCGAGATCGTGGGAGAGGTGTCAGTGAAGAGGAAGGATTTGGCACCGTTTGGAAGCGACTCCGTGTTGTAATGGTTAGCATACCGCGCATGTCACGCGGAAGACCCGGGTTCGATTCCCGGTGGAGCCAAATCTTTTCTCTTCAAAAATAAATTATTTAAAATACTTCATCGATAGTTTTTAAATATATCTAAATACTCATTCAATATATCTTTGTATAAAATATATTTTATTTTGGCCGACCTACAATGAATATTAAATAAACCTAAATACCCTCTCTATAGTATACTAGCTTTGGGGCCCGGCTTCGCTCAGGGAGTTGTGGAATAGGTGGAATGAAACAATACCTTTAAAATGTAATAGTACAGAAAAATAGACCAAAATTAATAATGGTTAAAACAAAATTTGTACCATCCTGAAACTTCAGTTTAGTATTAGTGGTAAGTTTTGAAACCTCAGAGTCCGCCCATATATGGTTTGGGTATAAGAGATGCTATTAATGCGGTTCTCTCAATGCGTTTTCTTCCCTTTTCTAGATTAAGAAAAATTATTTTGGCAGCAAATATGTCCTGCTATGTACCATTTTGTATTGTTTCTATGTTCTGATTCCATTGAGACCATTCTCATATCGATACCGCATCCTTATCAAGTTGAGTAACTTCTCCTTTTTAAAATTCGGTTGAAAATTTACGAACAGAACAGAACTATTAAACAGAAATATTATATGAACACTTTATTTTCGATATACAATCCATTAGGTTATATCTTTTATTCATTTTATCTATAGGTTATCTATTTTATTCAGTGTTAGTTTTTATTCGCTCACTCAATAATAAGCAATTTTTCTTTTGTTGTAAACTTACTCTTATATTGTATATTGATTAAAGGCAATGTTTCGACCAATTCTTTCCTCTTCTGTAAAACTTAATGCGCTTGGTTTTGTTTTTAATTTCAATTCATTGCAGAGATGTAATGACCTTATTTAAAAATAAAAAGGAAACAATAATTATTTATACATAATCTCGTGTAATTTAAAGAAAACAGCTGAAGCTAAAACCATAACGAACCGAACTAATGAACGATAACCTTATGAATTGAGTTAAGCTAGCGCTCCTAGCTTCCAAATGTCGAACTAAATTTTTTCATTCATTAACTCGCCTGGGCTTATTAGAGGGGCTAATTACATGTAGCGAGAGGCTTAAAATTACTGCCCTTATCCCTTCAACATTACACACTTAAAATGAAAACTGAAACCTTCTTCATCGTTAGGGGCAATAGGGCAATACTACAACATAACATACGTAATAGTATGTGTAGTCGTTTTTGAGCCTTTTCGGCACGCACATTGTACACTTTGCTTTATAGTATATATTGATTATACAATTCAACAATTTCAACCCGAAAACATTTTGTGACACTTCTGTGGGTTTAAATGATTTTATTAGAAGAAAATAATAATTTAAAATGCGATTCAAACAATAAAAACACATATAGTTAACAAGGTTACAAAAAGTATCAACTTGTAATGATACAGTAACACAACAATAACCATATGATTCCAGCTTCAGAGCAAGACTAACTCTTCAGTCCATCGCTGCTTATATTTAGTCTGAATCAGAACATTCCAGGACGTTCCCAACAAGCGTAGAAGGTTCTCTAACAGTCACGAATATGGACTAGAAGAGTTGGTAATTGTTCCAACAAACAGACTAGAGCTATTTTAAACCATATTATTTGGTGGTTTCACGTTCAATATCTTAAATTTATAATCGATATTTAGAAATTGAGACGTGCCTGTCAATTTAAATTAGCTAATCCTGTAGATATCAGGCTCTATTCGAATAATAAAACTTTTACTTCAATTGAAAAGAAACTTGAATCTCATACAGCAAACTTTACGGCATCATTATTCCAATAACCTACATTATATTCTTCTTCATTGTCTTGCAAGGTGAATAGAGAGATGGTGGGCTCACTTTGAAAGGGACAATATGGTTGCCCGAAATCTATGACGTAGTTGGACGCATCTGTGAATTTATCAATGAATTGATAACCATGGATAGCCAGGTTATCAGCAGGCTGCTCAGCAAAAATGAAAATTTTAAAAATAAAAAAGTTACTGAAGAAACAAAAAATAATTATGTAGCATAATAGCATATTATAATTATTGTTATAAAATTTATATTGTATGTTCATGTAATTTTATATATTAAATATATATTTATATATAAATAAATTGTTTAAAGCACATTGTTTTTTTTTTTTTTTAAATTTCTACATTATCATTAGTAAGCAATAATTTTATTGATGATTTTTTACCTACAATGTATTTTTATCCCATATTTTACCATCAATTATAAATGAAAACTATTTCTGTAACTCCTAGGTTTTTATTTATTAGTTTATTTTAATTAATAAATCTTGGTTGAAATTATTCATTCATTAGCGAAAATCCAATGAGTGGTTACACCCGATTTAAATAATCACTGGGAAGCTATAATTATTTGGCATGTACCACCAAACCTAATTTTTTAAGTAATAAAAGTCTGATGTTCGTGAATAATGGTCGGATTTGTGGTGATAAAATCTCACTTGTGAAATCAGAATTTAAAATAACGCAAAATATTAATTTTTAAACAATTTATTTTTGAAGAGAAAAGATTTGGCTCCATCGAAGTTGAACCCGGGTCTCCCGCGTTATATGCGCGGATGCTAACCACTGCACCAGAGAGCTCGGCTTAAGACAGGGCAAATCCTTCCTCTTCACTGATACCTACTCCCCCTATCTCACAAATTTTGCGAGTAGTAGCGGGAGGTGGACAAATTTTGTCCAATTTATGATATTTATTGACGTACGTCAATTTTTAAATTATTTTATTCAATTATTATTATTTATTCAATTATTATTATTTATTCAAAAAATAAATTATTTAAAAATAATTTAAAAAGGTGGTCACCCACAAATTAAGATTAGATTAATATATAATATCATAAATTGGACATTCATTTGACATTCGCATGCGCTGTCATGCGTCCGATGACGTAAGCGGGAAGAGGTTGTGCGGGTTTGTCTACCCAAGTGAGCCCACCTTCTCTCTATTCACCTTGATTGTCTAGCACTTACAGCCGAACATTGACGCAAGCCGTTCACTAATGAATCCTCAGATATCCATAACCTCCAAGCCACACTCAGTGTTGATAGTGTTTACATTTTAAACAAAGTGTATTTCTAACATGATGGGAGCTCAAAAAATGTCGAATTCATGCCCTGAGTAATATTACATACCGAGAATTTGTAAACACGTAGATAATAAGATGTGAAAAATTGTTTATATAACGGATTTCAAATTCTTGTTTCTGTTTAAAAAACATGAAACCCGTATTAAGACTATATCATTTCAGGTTATTTTATATATCATTTGTGAAAGACTTTGTCTTAAAAAAAAAAAAAAACATAGCTATTTATTTTAGTCAATATATCTAATAACAGCGATTTTTCAAGGTACTTATCGGTTATTGCAGCCACATCGAAATTGCTTGAGAAAAATCGATTACATGCTATCCTACGAGTAACCTACTCAGTAACCTTGTAAGTAGTCTCGTGTTTACATTATCAACAGTAAGACCTACACATTAAAAGATATTTTAAGAAGAATTAACAGTGAAGAAAGTAAATTTTATTCAAAAACATGGACTTATTCCAAAAGAGGGGGTTAATTTAAGGGGGCTCTTATCGCGTTGTTTTCAGTTATAAAGTGCCTCGTTTAGCAGCTTATACCGGCTTTCGACTCGCTACTCTCGCTCTTCAGAGGACTTTTTCAAGACGGAGATCGGGGTCACGCTAAACGACGATAAATAAATTTCTTTGTTTGTTTTATAACATTTTGTTTTTTTACTTATTGACTATATGTAAATAAATGTTCTTCTTCCTATGTCAAATATGTAAATAAAAACCTTTTTTGTATAACCTTATTGAATGAAGTTGTGTTGATAACCTTTTCTGTATGAAGTATTGTTTATAACCTTATAGAATGAAGTAGGTTATTCCTTGATCATATAATCGATTTTTCGAAGCTATTTCGATGTGGCCGCTTTAACCTAGAAGTACCTTTTTTTATATATGTATATCAGGCCTCGATATTTTTACTATTAAACTTCATAGCTTATATTGCTCCCATCGTAGTTTGCAACTAACAATCAGAAAATTTGAGGGGAATACTGTTACTCCCGCAATTTACTTGCATAACATCTTCCTGATCTTGATTCAGGTGAGGTCTCTCATCTAACTCTTTTTCAATCGCCATCTGTAAGGTATGTCAATCGTGGTCATATCACTTATAAGTTTGGTATTGTGTCCGTGCAATCGCACATGAAAGGTTAAATAAAACAATAGTTCAAATGTGTTGATCGACGGCCTATTTACTTACAGTTGATGTGTTCTGTTTTGTTACTTACCTAGGAGCGTCTGTTTGCAGTTTCTGTAATTGCATCTTTATTTGTTAAACTGTTAACCAGGGGGGTGTGTGTCAATATAATTAGTATATAGTATATATATAGTAGTAGGTTTGTATTTAGTTTCTTTCTAATTTTCATTTATAGCGATTTGTCTGTATTTTATTTTTTTACATGTTCCTTAATGTCAAATATCTGACCAAGTTATCTCATTTGTTGGTAGGGTTATTGTCTGTTTGAGGATTAGGTTTTTGCCGATAACTTAAGACTGGTGTAATGTATTTAAATTTAATTTTTAATTCAATTTTAATTTTACTTAATTAAGTTTTAATATTTAATTTTATTTTCTAAAGAGATTTTTTTAAAAATAAAGTGTTTTTTATTATATTTAATGGAGCCGTTCTGGGGGCATGTGTATTTTTAATGTATTTTTAAAAAATTCCATTATTAATTAAATTGAATCGTTATTTTAAAACTGTTTTTTTTTTTCTTTTAGAAAAGAGAAAAAAAAACATTGATGTTATGTTGACTATATTATGTGTGTAACACAAGTGTTAAATAGAGAAAATTATATTGCTCACCATGTAAAGTGCATATTAACTGGTAAATGTGTTAAAAATACCACCTATTAAACACAAGATCTCATCCCACCAACCTGTATGTTCCCAGCCATAAAACAGCCTCCCTTGATTTAATCTAAACCTTTACTGTAGGTGCAACCCATCTTTGGAATTCCTCCCTTGACTCATTCAAACACTATTTATTTATCCATTTCCTTGACAATCAATCTTCCGTAAAAGTGGTCAATATTTAGATCTATGAGTAAACAATTATTTCTATTTCATTATCCTATATATAATGAATAATTTAATTCCACTGATCTAATTTTAGTCAAACAAATGTACTACCATAAGTTATCTTTTTGTTATTCTTAGGGGAGTAAAAGTCCCAGAAAAAATTTATATGTTCATTCATTCATTCAAATATATGCAAATTCACGCAAAAACAAATTAAAAAAATGTTTTTTTAATTTTGACTTAACACTCTTTCCTCTGCAGTCACAGATATAATAAGGATGAAAGATATTAAAAAAATTAAGTATTATTATTGATTATTCAAACTTAAATAATTTAAGAAATTTTCAGTAAGGTCAGCAAGCAAGAAAGCATTTTTAAAAAAAATAAAACCATTTATTAAATATAAAAAAAATAAAATAAAATAATTACATAAAATACTGTACATCAGTCTATTAACACAATATCAATATTATATCCAACCTTTGTATTTATGCCCTGAACCTAGCTCGCCGTGGTATACTTCGACGTAGGCCGCTGGTTTGTGCTCATATTTTGGTTTGTGATCTTCTTCTTTGTGGTAGTATCCATGCTTGTGTTCTTCCTCCTCGTGGTGGTAACCGTGTTTGTGTCCTTCCTCCTTGTGGTGGTAACCATGTTTGTGTTCTTCTTCCTTGTGGTGGTAACCATGCTTTGAATGGTCTTCTTCCTCTTCTTTGTGATGGTATTCGTGCTTGGAATGTTTCTCTTCCTCTTTGTGGTGGTATTCATGCTTCGAATGTTTTTCTTCTTCATGCTCTTTATGGTGGTATTCGTGCTTCTCTTCCTTCTTCTCCTCCTTTTTCTCCTCCTTATGATGGTATCCTCCCTCGTGTTGGCCGAAGATGTCCGCTGAATAGTGATCCTTACAGTGCCATTGCTTGCAGGTCCATTCCTTGCACAGAGGCTCACCCTTGTCCCAGCCTGCCGGAAGTCCTGAGACCTCCTGCTGCTCCGAGGGGTGTGCTGCCAGGAGTACGGCTAAGAGAAAGGCGAACGCGATCATGACTGTGAATTCGAACGGGTCCCCGCGAAATATATATAGCGAACATAAGTGGAGGGGAACCGAGTCGCCAAAGGAAAAAGTTGATTTGGGTTAGTTTTGAGATATTTCCTGTAACTGGGGAACTATATGAACACTGGTCGGAGGAAACGTGTGTTGAACGGAAGGAAGTACTCGTCACCTCATATTTTATCTAATTTTTACAGCGGATATTTTATCTAATATCTAATTTTTACAGCGGAGCATTAAAGATGATAATAATGAATTAGTATCTTCATATACATTGTACATAAAAATGAAAAAATTATTATTTTTTTCAAAAGCAAAAAAAATACAAAAGCTTTTGGCTCGTATTGCAGGTGAATGGGATGTTCCTATGGTAACCTCCTCATATGTCAGATTCCATGGCAGGTAATACAAGAGTTGGGGATTATTCGAAATATAATTTGAATTATGGATAATGAAAAAATTGTTTATTCGTTATTAGCACATACGAATAATTAATCAACGGATGGTTATTCATTATTAATTATAATTCCTTATTATTAGGCCAAAGGGATGTTTGCGAGGTTCACTTACTAATAGAAAGATAACTTCATTATTAGCATTCATATATATATATATATATACTATGCTATATAGCATATAGCATATTACTGATAGAAATCAACATTATTAGCAGTTTTGCACGATTTATTAAAATATTTCAGATAGTTAATTTACAAATATTTATTTAAAATAATAGTATACTTTTTTTAGATATTGCAATTAAGAATGTTTGTTCATTCAAGTACTAATTGATGCACAATGTTTTTGTTTAACCTGTTTTTTGCTAACACAAACAGATTTGATGGTTTCCCCACACATGAGCAGGAAAGAAATCAGATTTTGTTTTTTTTAGCTTACTCTCTAGAATAACTCTTATTTATCTTTTATCTTGGTTAGTTAAATATATTTTTGTTTTTCACAAAAGTTTATGGTTATTTGTTTATTGTTTTTTTTTTTCATATGTGTTTTATTTTAATGATCAGCTGTTTGATTATAACATCCATCAGCTGTTCTTTTGTAGTCTTTCAATACCTTCGGTATCTGCTTGAATATAGTGGAGTGATTTTCTATTTTCGACCTACTACTATCTTTTATTAGACTGTTGATGTAATACATGTTGCATTTTATTTACGCCTACACGATTTAGATTGTTTGCTTTCTTTCAAGTTTATGAATTATTAAATGGGGAAACTTTGACCGGTTAGTTTGTTTATCCTCGAGTTTTTTTTGGAATTTCCCCATTATATCATAATATAAATAATTTCTATCTCTGTTTTAGTTTTCATTCCTTTATATTAATAATATGTAATTGATATAAAATTTTAATAACGATTCTCATATAACAGAGATAGAAATGATATAGTGGTATAATTGGGAAATTAAAAAAAAAAAAAAAAAAAAAAAAACTGAGCAAACTTGGAGGGTTAACAAACTATTTGATAACTAATGTGCCCAATTCAGGAATCAATCTAAATACATGCACAAAGAAAATGCAAATTATTGCCCATCAACTGTTCAATAAAATACAGTAACTTGAAAAAAGAACTTTACTCCATGAAATCCAACAGATAACGATGGCATTGAAGGCAAAAAAGAACAGCTGATGGACCATACAATTAAACAGCTTACTTCCAATCCCGACAAAATTTAAGTGCTATAGAACAAAAATCTAAATATATGCATATGTGTAAGAACGCTACAGTAATATATGAACGTTATCCCCACATAAATGTTAACATGGAAAGGTTTCTTTGTCGAGGGGAAGGAATAATTATCCGATTTCAACGAATCGGATACTTATCAGAATTTAGACCCACTAGTTGCTGATAGGAACTACAGAACGCTAAAGACCTGTTTACATGGTAACATTTTTGGAACGAACACAGTTTTCTTCGCTATTCGTCAGGGGCAATCGAAATGGAAGGACTACTGGGTACTTCACGTTCAAGTTTTTTGATCAATTTTGGAATGAATATTATTCTTATTGATCGTGTACGTAAACTACAAAATTTTTATCCAAAGAAACTGCCAAAAAACTTAACAGGCCTCAAAAATTTTTATCCCTCAGAAATAATGAGGACGATAATGTAGCATGGATTAATTTTCTAATTCAGACTAAACAAGAAGTCTTGGATCGAATCATATTGTGAAGTTTGTGTTACAGCGTCGTTACAAGATGATACTTTTTGTAATCTTGTTAATAATTTGAGTTCGTATTGTTTGTCTGACATTGTCTATTATTATTTTTATCTAATAAAAATTATTTAGACCCACATAGGGTAAACCGTAGAGTTATTGGCACCCTTAAGACTAAATTTAAGTGGTGACATTAAAAAAAAATACTTCTTATGAAGGGATCTATTTGAATCTTCTTATAACTCCTCTTTATCTACCCTTATAAAGACTCAAGAGGTTTTTTTTGGCCAAAAGTTCAATAGTTTTACAATATGGCAATATTTATTGTTAAAAGTGCCAAATCTAGTTATTGGCATCCTGTGGATTTAATTGCGAAATCTTCCCAATGCTTAGTTTGTTAAAGTCTTACTTCATAGATGACTTAGAGGAGCCTTCAAACATTAGACTCATGTATATCTTGTAATAAAATTAGGACTTGTTTATCTATTTCTTTAAGTTAAAGTTGGGGTGCCAATAACTGTATTGAGTGCCAATAACTGTATGGTTTAAGTGTTATAAATGTATATAATGTGTTAATATAAATCTTTCAAAATAGAAGCACTTTCTGCCTTATCCAATTATCAGGGATACGATTTTTATGTAATAAAAATTTCAAAATATGGACGTATATTTGCAATTATATGTAATAAAACATGAAAATATGAAAAAAAAAGAAGAGAGCAATGAAAATATGGACAGAAAATTAAAATATTTCAAAATTTCAGTATTCACATAAAAAATGAATATACATTTAAAATACTTACCGTAAAATGAGGTGACATTGTGACTTTGTGACAAGACTGTTTTTCTACAGTTTTTGAATTTCCCTCCTTAAAAAGAATCAGGTTAGGCATTTCAGTGTACTTGTCAGTTGGTCAGTAATGTGCTGCAACCTACTGGCCACATATGGACCTACATAACTTCTTTCATTCCATTTACCTTTGTGCTTTATTTCAAGGTTTCAACTAAATGAAAACAATCAAACATATATGAAATAAAGCACCATGGTAAATGGAATGAAAGAAGTTATATGTGGCCAGTAGGTTGCAGCACATTCCTGACTACCTGAAAGGTACACTGAATTGCCTAACCTTATTCTTTTTAAGGAGGGAAATTCAAAAACTGTAGAAAAATAGGCTTGTCACAAAGTCACCCCATTAGTCACAATGTCACCTCATTTTACGGTATAAAAAAAAAATAAACGAAATTTGTGGAAATATAGGACACGCATTAAACTTCCTCGTCTTCACCATCAAAAACGTGGCAAATAAGATGCATTCTAAGGTTTGCTATGGAAAATCTACCACGATTCGCTCGAAATAAAGCTTTCTATTTTCTGAAAGATCTTTCCACATCGACTGACGTGACGGGTGCGAATTCGGTAGCGCAAACGATACAGGACACGTTTACTGTCTCATTTAAATGTTTCTTCTGCTAACTCTGCGACGTACTTACTTTTCGGTTTTCTTTCCTCTTTGGCACTTAACACACTAGGTTTAACATATCACTAAAATTATATTATTTTTGTATATAATCACTATTATTATAAAGCAACTGAGGCAATACAAGTACTTTCGTAGGATGAGTCGTCTATGTAAGAAAAGAGGGGGATCAAACTTTCTGAGAACTGTCGATATTGCTTTGTTTTTATGTAATAAAAATTTCAAAATATGGACGTATATTTGCAATTATATGTAATAAAACATGAAAATATGAAAAAAAAAAGAAGAGAGCAATGAAAATATGGACAGAAAATTAAAATATTTCAAAATTTCAGTATTCACATAAAAAATGAATATACATTTAAAATACTTACCGTAAAATGAGGTGACATTGTGACTTTGTGACAAGACTGTTTTTCTACAGTTTTTGAATTTCCCTCCTTAAAAAGAATAAGGTTAGGCAATTCAGTGTACCTTTCAGGTAGTCAGTAATGTGCAGTCTATGTAAGAAAAGAGGGGGATCAAACTTTCTGAGAACTGTCGATATTGCTTTGTGCCTATTGATTTTCAAAGAATTTTTTTAATATAAAAATATGGAAAAATTTGGATAGTAAAAATGGTTCAAAATGGTTTATATCACGGTAAAAACCATTTAGAATGCATATACGTGCAATACTAGGCCTTAGAAGAAAATATGTAAATACATGAAAATCCCATCCCTACCAATTATGTTTTGATTTATTCTTTTAATTTCCTGAAAACAGTTGGCCCTGTCTCTCAGAGTGTCTATAAAATGGGCATATACTATCGAAACACAAAGTGGGCGATAACCTTGGAACAAGTTGAAAGAGTGAATGGAAATTGCAAAATCAAACCCAAAATTAGTCCGCCAAGAGCCGGTTGCAACAATAAAAACGAAAAGTTGTTTGTTCCCAATTAAAAATTTTTGAAATGTGTCTATAACGAATATAAAACACGATATGCAGTAAAATTACTGAAATTGAATCAGTTTAGACGTGGCATGGTAAGCACAATAAACATAGAAAGGCATAAGAACGATTACTATGCAGAACAAGTAGAATTTTAGTTGTGAGGAGGTAAAAAAGTAAAAAAGCTGATTGACATATCCAGGGGAAAGGCTGTGGAGCTGGAACCCCCCCCCATTACAACCGGCTGGATCCGCCCATCTATCGTCTAGACAATGTTTTAGACATGATTATACAACTAAAACTGAACGTACTATTATCATATGTATATCTTTCGACCTATGAGTGCCAAAACAAAATTTCTTAAAAAATAAAATCTAGTTTTTATGCTTAAAAATAAATAAAATCTGGTGCGTGCGCGCACCACATAACTTTCACTTACCATGTTACTTAGATTAGAAATTGATGTGTTTAGTTAATTACCACTTCTCAAAGTCACACATTTTTCCTCATTCATTTCTCATTTTTTTTTTTATTTGCTCTATAAAACAGTATTTTTTTTTACTATTAAATAAAATTTTTTACTTGTCATAAATCAATGCAAGCATAATACTCCAAGCCGTCTGATTTTATAATTCTCTATGTAGTCATTGAAAACTTCATTTAGTAACCATGGACATGTTTTCAAATACTTTCAACCATTTTTCTGCCAGCAATGGAATTCGATGCCTGTATTTTCTTTCGTTTGAGGCTCGAACTTTTCTTATCCAATTTCTTATGTCCTAGTAATTATCGAAATTCCAAACTTTAAAAAATGAGTCATTGATATAAACAAACTGCCCTACTAATCAACAATCAGACAAAATAAAAATAAATACAGTAGAGAAAGGAAGTGACATTCCACAGTGGGAGTTTATAATCGTACTATCCGATTTTTTTTTTTTTTTTCGTGTTTTATTAATGTTTCGCTGTAATATGTAAATTATTTTTTTACTGATCAGCTGATCTATCGTTACCTCACTACGTCTGCTCCGATGTCCTTGAGTCTGGTTTCATTTAGCTGTTAGTTCTTCTCCACTTTGTGGGCTCTGACTAGTTTGATCAGTAGAACTGTTATTTATATTAATATTTGAATTTTTATAACTATGATAACGTCCCTATTAAGATAATCCATTCAACAATGTGAAACGAAGAATGAAATCTTTATTTGAAAGCAATGGAATTTAATTTTCAACAGTCCAAAATCCAGTAGGGGAAAGCGGGGTTGGTTGGCTTAGGGGGTAGGTTGGCCATCGGCTTATAGTTTCCGTCACACCTGTTGTGAAGGCCACACCATTGTACCATGAGACCCGCTCGACCTCGGGAGTCTTGTCCTGAGTTTTCAATCCGATGCTAACAGTGAAGAGAAGAGAGTGCTTCTTTGATTGATTTTACAACATGTAAGTAAATTTTTATATTTTCAGTAAATTTGGTTTAAAGGCATGGTAAAACATTTGACTCCGATTCTGTTCACATAACCCCAAACTCCTTTGAAAAACCTAATCTTTCGACTAACCAGTTTCTTGTTTCATTGTTCTCCCCTGTCCTGACAGCCATCTTTCATAAGATCACTCCTGTGGGGTTCGTTGGTCTCTTCAACTGGGGTTAGTTGGCGCAGTAGCAATTCGCAAAAGCAAGGTAACATAAACAAAGGTGAAAGTACCAATTGCTTTTAGTTCCAGCAAGGAGGATGAGAGCAATTTTTCTGATGCAGAAAGTTACGACAGTCTAAACATCTATCTTCTTCTATTTTCATTCTATTTTCCCTTAAAAGCTGTTAAAACCGATTCAAAATTATTATACCATTATAGTTCAGCTTTTAATAACAATAATATGTGTTAGGCAGTACTTGAATGAGATGGCTAAACAACCCCACCTTCTATTTCTTGATGAAGAAGATAATATTATCAAAACATTTAATAAGAACACGGGCGTCACCGACAGGGGGGACGCGTCCCCCCCAATATTTTAACAGGAGGGGACTGTCCCCCCCAATATTTTGGCAGGAGAGGACCCAATGTAAAAAATGCGATTTTACGAATTTATCGGAGTTTAACTAATAAAATATAAATATAAAATATTAATTAATTTCTGCACACTTTATTATTAAAAGCTTTATTATTTTCCTGGCTTGCCTTTTTATAACTTTCTTTGTAACACTCTTTTTTGGAGTACTCCGACTAGTAGGAGGATTTTCCATTTTAGAACAATTCAAAAATAAAAAGCGGTAAAGTATAAACAAAGCAGACAAAACAAGTTTGGTTATAATCACGGTTATAATGGCATTTCATTGGCTGGGATCTGACGTCAGTTTTCGTGCATGCGCACTAGAGGTACAATACAACTGTTGTCAAGCTATACACCTACCTATACAGGTGACTTTACACTCAACGAACCTCACCCTCGAACAGGTTCTCCCCCGAACCTTGCCGTACCACGTTGCTGGTCCACGAACAGTCATTTATACTTAACGTGAAGTTAAGCGAACCAATAAATGCGATTTTACGAATTTATCAGAGTTTAACTAATAAAATATAAATATAAAATATTAACTAATTTCTGCACGCTTTATTATTAAAAGCTAGTCAGGCGTATTGTATATTTGATGAATTATATATTTTTTACTTCAGCTGGAACTGTTTTGTTTTAATGTTCTACATTTCTTTTTTAAACCTAGCAGCTTGATCAAATTGATGGAAAGCAATGAAATTGGGCAAAAAAAGTGGGATCAGAATCAGAAGAAAAACTTGAATAAAATTCTATTAAGAAATTTTTGTCCACATCCTTGAACATTAAGCCTTAATAATCCCCATTGTAAATTTATAACTGAGGCATAAATTGAAAATTTTTAAGAGACTACAAATAACTTTAAAATACAGCGTTGGAGGATGAATTTAAATGTCACAACAGTTGTTTTTAGGACTCATTATTTCAACTTTTAGCCCCTCGAATTTTCACCTACCTTATCTAGGAAAATATTGAGCCCCCCCCCAATAATTTGGTGCTGGTGACGCCCATGAATAAGAAGAGTATTGCAACACTATGCTAATTATTATAAATTAATTTAATTAATCGTGAAGAAATAATTTAATTTTTTTTCCGAAAGCAGTCGAATACGCTTGAAATAATTTAAAAAAAAAAATATCATCGAAAAGAAAATAAAACATGAAATCTTGTTGTGAAGCGGTTTGTCCACTAGAAAAATTCATTTTATGTTTGAGATATATTTTGCATTGAATTAATGTAAAAAACGGTCATCGATTTATTGACTAGATACTCATTTCTATTATAAAATAACGTTCAATTTGAAGCTTGAATATATTATGAAAAATGTCAGATCATTAAAAAAAATATATATTAAAGCAAAAAATAATTAAAATATGAATCAGGAAAAGAAGAGAACACTATCGGTAAAAGCTGCAACGAGTTCAATCCCCCTCAAATAAAATTTCATCAAGACCTGTCTGGACGGAGCGGGAGCGGAGCAAGACCGGACCGATAGTGTGAATGGGGTAGATCGAGATCGAACCGGGAGCGGAGCGAGACCGGACCGGGAGCGGACCGATAGTGTGAATGGGTGAGATCGAGAGCGGACCGGGAGCGGAGCGAGACTGGACCGGTACCGATAGTGGAATACTCTCTTTCTATTTCTCTTTAGACTATTTTGCTAGACCGAGATCGAACTTGGAGGGGAGCGGGAGCCGAGTGATTGTGTGAAGTTCTTTAATTTTTTTTTTTTTTTTTTTTTTTTGTTCTGGGTCATATTTACCCGAGGTGAGTAGATAAGTAACATAGATTCAGGTGAGTAGTTAAGGGTTAATAAATTTATTCAATAAATCATAGGCCTTGAGATATAATGTGTGTCACCAATATATATGGCAGTAAAAGGCAAAGTCGAAGCATAACCCGACTTGTTCATGTAGTTACTTTTATTTTATTTTTCACTTTTACTTTTACAATGACAAAGATATTATTTATTTATCTCCATTTTATTATTATACTTTTATATCTTAATAGCTATTATGAATTTCATTATATTTGTGTTACACAATATCCTTGATGAAAGCGAATGTTCCTCAAACCTAATTACTTTCTCCGGCGTCTTGCCATCCAGTCAGGTGTCTTTTTTTATAAGTATTTGTTTCAAGTTACCGACTTTCAAGGTAGGAAGTTCAGGTTTTTTTTTAATTTTATTTTCGCCCCTATTATAAGAGCAGTGGTAGTCAAACAAGTATCAAATAATCGAACCAATAACTTGATCTCTCGTCGATTCATTAAGGATTCATTCCTTGAAAGAAATAATCCGGTTTGCTATTAAAAAGAGGAAATTCCTTATATTATTTAAACTATGTAATCCATTGGCATATATTTACATTTAATAAATTTCACTTTTATTTGATACTACATACAACCCTGAAAAGACGAAAAACTGCTGTTAAATCCCAATAGCTACTTTTACGCCGACAATGGTGATAAGCATGAAATGGTGATACACCTGTGGTGTAGTGACTAACATAGCAGGTTACAATACAGAAGGTCGCGGGTTCGTATCCCATCAGGGAATAAAAAATCCTCGGCTACGCTGAGTCCTTCTGATGGGACGTAAAATGGAGGTCCCGAGCCTGAACTTTAACGAACTAAGTCACTCGTTAAAGATCCCTATCCTAATTATACCTGATTAGGCAAAATTTAGGAACAAACAAATGGTATTAAGGATTATTATATTTTTCTCTTTTGTAGCTTGGCTTTTGCCATGATTATTTGGTTATCTATCAAACTTTTTGTTAGTTTACACTAGGTACGTTTTCAGTCACCTTACATCTATGAACTAATTTTAATTGGAGTATTAGATGACGTAAAAGCTAAATCTTCATCCATTTAACAATATCCACACAATAGTAATAAGTCAATAAAAGTTTAAAGCATTGAATTTAGATGATATGAAAAAGTGAGATTTTCTGGTACTTGTGTACTAGATCTAGAAAAGTACTAGAAAATGTCACTGGACCTCCAAGTTGACGGATCCAGCCGGTTGTAAAGGGGGTCCCTGCTGCCCCACATCCCTTCCCCAGGCGATTGCCAGGTGATTAGCTTTTTTACCTTTATGTTCCTTTCCCACAACTAAAATTCTACTTGTTCTGCATATCATTTCTCATCTGCATACCTAACATTCTTACTTGTACTGAAGTTAAATTTTATCTTTAATGAAAAAAAAATTCAATAAGGAGTAGCTGCATCCCCCCCACCCCCGGATCCGCTAATGCCACCGACTGATATCCGCCATGATTGTTATTACCTGGCATTAAACAACTGATAAGGTGCTGACACTGATAAGGCGCTAGCCACTTTCTTGATATTGCTTTTTAAATAAGGACTTTTTCATTATTATTTATTTCATTAATTTGTGAGTAGTTTTTGGATGTCTTAGTGTCGGCCCGATCTCTACTGAAAAAGAAATGGTCAGTGTTCACACCTTTTTTCCCATCGCATCCTTTCCATTATAAAAAAGGCATTGGCTAGCTCAAAATGGAAACAAACTCCCAACGGGTCCTTTTCAGCGGAGAATGTCTCCAGAAAATGAAAGGAAGTTGAAATCTGTAATCTAATAAACAACAACATAATTAACAACACCAAAAAAAATCCAATAACGCAAAATAATAACTCAGCATTTAGGAGTGATAAGAATAGGTTATGAGATAAGGGTATATTCCCTGGTGATTTAATAAGCAGTAAATATGTACCAACAGTTCTAACAATTCTATAAATAAATAAACAAATCTAAAAGTTTGTAATTAACATGCTGTTGGGTCACCAATAGCGTATTGGTTAGCATAGAAACCTACAATACTATAGGTCGCGGGTTCTCGTCCCGCGATCGCCCTATATTTTAAATAAAGTTTTAAATAAAGTAAAACGTCTTCGCCTTTGCCGTCCCTCGAAAAGGACCTAAAATGATGGTCCTATACACCTACCTATATTGTACCCGAATAGCCTTTGGGAAGGCTGTTCGAAGGTGTTGTTCTAGGGTAAAGTTCGCAGAGTATAAAGGCACCTTCCTATTAAACCTGGATAGGCAAATTTTAGCACTTGCACTTAATGGCATCCGATTACCCTTAATGGCATAAAGTGACGTCAGACAAGCAAACGACAAATCTGGCAACACCTGTAGTTTGGCAACAACAAAAACAAACAAACAAAATAACATTCTTATGAACGTACTTCTAAGTATGGACAGCAAAGTGTTTGAATGAAAAAAAAAATTGAATGCAGAGAAGAGAAAGGCGATTTTAATAGCCACTAAAAATGTAATCTCATACTCAACCCCAGGTACCTAAGGAATGTTCAAATAAAATTGTATCTAGCCATTTAAAATCTTTAATTTTTTTAAAACCCATATCTTTATTTTTATTTATCATTATTTACCATTTATTATTTTGCAAAATGAAAAAAAAAAAATTGTTTTGAACAACCATTTTAATTATTAACCCTAATTTTTATAATTGAATTGTAAATCATAAAATTGTTATTGTTATTGTTGAAACTGCTACTTTCTTGATGTTGTAGAGCACCTGATGTGGAGAGGGTGGCAGACCTTGAAACTTCGTGAAGTTTCTATATTTGTCATGATAAGACAATAATAAAGATATACAGTAAGATGCATCATTTTTTCACTTAATTCCTGAATTGGAACAATATTAACCATCGGTTATTTTAAAAAATCTAAATAACAAAATATACAAAGGTTAATAAAAGAAAACAAAATTTCTTTTGTGTAAAAAAAAAGTAAAGTTAAATTTAAATATAAAAATTATGAATAGATTATTTTATAAAGATAAGTAAGGTGCTCAGGTCCCTGTTAAATAGCTAACCTTTCCATTTTTTTTTTTTTATTTTAGTCACTCCAGTGGCTGTTGACATTTTTATGAAACAGTAATAAATATAACCTTTAATTACTTTTGTAATGCATGTATAATTTATACATTATTTTATAATTATACATACTTTAATTACTGATCTAATGCATCTATAATCTCATACCAAGAAGTTGACTTACATAGAACAGTTAACTTGAGATAAACATCAGATGACCAGTTGAAGGCTTATTTGTAAGGTATCAACTAGTTGTATAAATATTACAAATTACATACATAAAATGCTTTTGTTTTATTTGCTTGATACTGAATCATAATATAATATAACCTTAAATGTTTTATCCAAGAAATACTTAAATTAGGAGAAAGATAAAGAGACCGTGATGTTTTGGTTCATACATTTTACGAAAATGATGTAGGTACTTTCACCATAATTATTTTGGTACCATTTTAGTGTCATTCTGTTTTGTTACTGGAGAAATATGTCTTATGAAGATTATGTATCTTCTGAATGTTAAGAGTTTATAAAAACTGAACAGAAAAGGATACAATTGACTAAAACATGTATTTATTACATATTTTAATCATTATGGTTTACTTTACTTACATATACACCCGACATGGTGGCTACATAACAATAATTAATGAAACCAACTCAGATTGGGAGCTTATAGGACAGCTATCCTATAATATGAATTCATGGAACTTTCCCAATCTCATCAAGACACAAAGCATTTCTCTCATTTATGTAGAATGGTCAAGAAATATATTTTCTAAGAGGGTGGAAAGGCAGGGAATTGCTTTTTATAGTTGGTGCTGAAGACAAAAAAATTACTATTCAAGCTGTAGATAACAAAATTCTAGTTTATTTCAACAAAATCTCTGTTGATGGTAAGCCAGACAATCATACCTGCAATCTTGGGTGGTTAAAAGATAGGGACCTAACATTTGTACTGGTAGAATATTTTGGTCACTTTACCGGCTGTAATTTAAATGCTTCCGGTTGCATAAAAAATAATCTTGATATGTTGGGGAACAGGACACTGATGCAAATATGCATCCCTGGCACCCACAACTCAGGAATGAACTCATTATATGACAGGAGTACTATTTTTTTGCATCCTTGTAATACTCTAGCACAAAGTTACAGTATCAAAGGACAACTTCATTTTGGGATAAGATATTTCGATGTAAGACCCATCTTGAAAGGAGGCAGGTTCATGACCGGGCATTACCAAAGGATTCCTGGAAGCTGGCAGGGAGGTGTCGGTCATTCAATAAAATCCATTGTTGAAGAAATGAATGAGTTTACAGATTCGCACACAGAAGTTATTATTATAAGACTTTCTCATTCCCTCAACACTGACCTCAATGAAAATAAATTTCGTGAGTTCAATCAATCTGAATGGGAGAGATTATTCACTGAGCTAGACAGATTAGAACATTTATATAATTCTCAGGGAAGTATGGATCTGTCAGAGTTGACTATCAATGAATTGACCAATTATGGTCAAACTTCAGCTGTAATAATAGGAGTAGATTTAGTTGTCAAATTAGATGAAAGATTGGGTAAAGGATATTTTTATTCTGACAGTATTAACATGTATGATGTTTATTCAAACACTAACAGACTATTAGAAATGGCTATGGATCAAATAATAAAAATGCACCGATATTCTAAAGACAACTATTTTTTATTGTCATGGACCTTAACTCAAAACATTAAAGATGCTCCTTTGTGCCAAATGAGAGGTATTAACAGTATTAAGGATCTTGCAAGAAAAGCAAACAGTTATCTAGCTTATATTCTTTATCCACAAATAAATCCTAATTCCTTCCCAAATATTATTTGTATTGATGATGTTAAGAGTACTGAAGTAACAGAAATAGCCCTTGCAATAAATAAAAAGATAATAAGATATTGACTTACTCTGTATGGTCAATTTTTTTTTCTTTATATATGGTTTATTTTTATTTTTCGAGGTGCCATAATAAAAATAGCTGATAAATAATTAATTTTTATCCATTGGCTCGAAATAAAATTACTAATGACCTCCTTTAATAACTTCCACCTTCCACCATCCCACTCCACCTCCACTTTAACCATCCCTAACCAACTTCCACCCATTGTGGGGCAGTGGTTTTTCAATTTCTGATACCAAAAATCCTCCAGGCATCCTCCGGATTCAGTGGCTATATAAATACATACATATATATATATATATATATATATATATATATATATATATATGTATGTATGTATATGTATATATCCTCTGCATCTGTTACTGTGTATGTCCTCAGTCATTATTCCTCTGGGGATCACATGTCCTTTTTTTTTAACACATTTAACGCCGGCTCCAATGTTCTCTAAGTGAGCCAGGGAGCCAGAGGGTTTTGGTTTATCATTGAGCTGGTACGTCCCCAGGACGCAGTTGGCCATCAGAGTCGCCAAAGAGTTTCTTAAACCACAATACACCAATAAAAATTTTCATTCACTTTCAAATTCAAAATTCACTTTCATTTTCGTTATTATGTTTTTTTATGTTTCATATTTCTGCTATAAAAATAAATTAAGAATTTGTTATAATGATCTAGTAAATTTATAATTAAACAATTCTGAATGAATTTGAATTAAAAAAAAAAAAAAAGAGTAATTCCTTAGAAAGTGAAACTAATTGAGGGTATGGAAACTTTCAGTTAAAAAATCATCATAAAATTACTGTAATACATTATTATTTTTTCTTTATAAATTTTATTTTTAAAAAGCATTAGATATAAAAAAAAAATAATATTAACTAATGAGAGTACTTACAAGATTTTAATTAATTAAACAATTGTAATCCTTTACCTAATTATTTTAATACTACTATAATTAACAATATTTACAATTGGTTTGCGACATGAAATTCAAATAAATTAGTATATACATGTAGTATATATGTGGTGTAAGTGCAGTTTCAGCATTGACAAATCTCCTCCTTGTTGTCCCTAAAAATTTGTATATATAGTTTTTTGTTCTTTTTCTTAATGGAATAATTAATGTTTTATAGTGGAGTAATTTAATTATGATCAAGTTGGCAGCTGTGAGGTGGCACTATGTTTGTAAGGTTTTTGAGAAATAACATTGTTGGTTGTAACCTACTCATGGCTGGTCGCCCTCGTGTTCTTTTGTCTCACCCAATGCCCTTTTCTATTAGTATTTACAGATTATTCAAAAGGTTATGGGCCCAGTAAGCATCAAAAGTGTCGCGATTCGTCGAAACAAGTAAAAGTTCCGCGATCGGGTATCGGTCATGTCGGCGTCGGTTACAGTGGCATCGGGGACGGCGTTTCCTCAGTTGTCGCCGAATAATTTTTCGACCTGGCGTTTTCGCGTAGAATGTTTATTGGGAGAGAAGGGCGTGAAGTGCGCACTCGATGAAGACTTTGTTGAAAAGACAAAGAAAAGCAATGATACCAAAGAAAAGGCCGCGCTAATGGATAAAGACGCCAAAGCAATGTCAATAATTGTGCAATGTGTAAGTGACAAACACATAGAATATATTAGGGATTCGACTTCAGCATTTCACATGATGAAACGACTCAAAGGAGTATTTGAAAGAAGAAGTACGATGACTAAGCTGTTTATTAGACGAAAGTTGATGTCACTTAAATGTGAAGATGGCGTCGATCTTCAAGATCATTTTATGCGTTTTGACACCCTGATTCGAGATCTGGAGGACACCGGTACAAAAATTGAATCAGATGATAAAATTTGTCATCTTTTATTGACTTTGCCACCGATTTACGAAAGTGTAATAGTTGCTATGGAGACAACGACCAATGATTTGACACTTGACTTTGTTAAAGGGAAACTTTTGGACTATGAATTAAAATTGAAGGGTACTGTGCGGGATACCAGTGTTAGCAATACTAATGAGTGCACATTTAATGCCAAGACAAAAGGAAAATTTAAGTGCTATGGTTGTGGCAACGAGGGTCACTACATAGCAAATTGCCCGAAGAAGAAATTTGCCTCTCAAGATAGGATTCAAGGGAAATTTAGAAAATATCAGCAGCGGAACCAGAGTGCACATTTTTCTAAAAATGAGGTAAATAGTGATAAATCTAAAGATGTTACGTTTGTGACATATACGGCAGACGTTTTAACCCCTAAAGATGGGAATATTAATTTTATTATTGACTCAGGTTGTACTGCTCATTTAATATCTTCTGAGTATATGAATTTAATGTTTGACATACAGAATATCCCTCCTTTATTAATTAAAGTCGCCAATGGGGAAAATATAATTGCAAAAAATGCGGGAAAATTAAGAGTGAATTGGAATCATAATCGATCATTGAGATTTACAATAAATTGTCTCATTGTCGAGGGTATAACCTGCAACCTCTTATCAGTACCTTCCCTACTTAAAGCTGGGTTGACTGTTTTGTTTGAGGATAAATGTGCGACTGTTATGCAAGGCCATGAAAAATTATTTCAGTGCAATTTATCCAGAAGTTTATTCATGATTGAGTTTATGACTATCAATAATGAGACCGTAAGTAGTTATTCTTGTCAAAACAACCAAAATATATGGCATTTAAGAATGGGTCATGTCAACCGTCACGCTCTGAAATTACTTGGATTACCCTATTCGAAAGACAAATGTGATAGTTGCATGAAGGGCAAATTCACCAGACTACCATTTAAGCAAGTTACTCATAGGCAATCAAATAGAGTTGGGGAGTTGTTGTACAGTGATGTATGGGGTCCAATTAGCCCCCTGACTAAGGATGGTGAACGATATTTCCTTAGTGTTGCCGATGACTTTTCTCGCTTTCATGTCATTTTCCTTATGAAGAACAAATCGGAGGTCTCTACACATTTAATGACTTACATAAATGAGCTAAATTCAGCGGGAAAAACAGTTTCTAAATTACGGACGGACAACGGTGGAGAATTTCAATCTACGGAATTTCAAACTTTTTGTCGACAGATGGGAATTAGACAGGAGTTTAGTTGTGCATATTCACCTCAGCAGATGGGAGTGTCTGAGAGACTTAACAGAACTCTTTTAGATAAAGTCCGTACCATGTTAATCGACACCAATCTTCCGAAACACTTGTGGGGCGAGGCTGTGCGAACAGCTTGCTACCAATTAAATAGAAGCCCATGTAGATCAATTGAAGGGAAAGTTCCGGCAAAAATTTTTTATGGGAATCTGGATATGAGTAAACTTAGAGTATTTGGATGTAAGGCGTGGGCCTACAATCTGCCTAAAGGATCGAAGCTTGAGCCGAGAGCTACCGAAATGAGATTAGTAGGTTATTGTGGGTCAGGATACAGACTGTGGGATCCTGTAACCGATAATATAATAAAATCCCGCGATGTTAGGACAGATGAAATGGATTTTGTTTATAAAAATATCTCGGAAAAGACTGCTTCCTCCACAGAGAATCCTAGAAAAATTGTAGAGTCTACCGATGAGTTTATTGAAGCTTCGGAAGAGAAGAACAAGGCATCGGAAGGAGAGAATGAAGAAGATGACACCAATGATCCCAACTCTGAAACAGATGATGAAACAAGTGTCGAAAAAGGTAAAAGAAAAACCAAATTACCTTCTCGTTTTGCGGATTATGAATTATACTTTTGTCTCTTAAGTGTTCAGGATGATCCTAAGAATTACAAAGAAGCAATTAAATCTAAGGAATGGAAGAGGGCAATAGAAGATGAAATCAATGCTCAAGAAAAATTTAAAAGTTGGTCACCGGCTAACTTGCCAGAGGGGGAAAAAGTAATTGACACCAAGTGGATATTTCATACTAAACAGAATGGGTCTAAAAAGGCTCGTCTTGTCGCTCGAGGTTTTATGGAGGAGGGGAATCATGATGTTTATTCACCAGTAGCAAAGATGTCATCTATTCGTTGTTTCATTGTTCATGCACTGATCAATGATATGGAGTTGCGTCAGCTTGATATTCCCACGGCATTCCTGAATGGAAAACTCGACAAGCCCGTTTATATAACAAAGCCGGAAGGAGTAAGTAGCCCTACTTCTGTACTAAAATTGAACCGTGCTCTGTATGGTCTAAAAACTGCCGCAAAATGTTGGAACAGCCGTTTTTGCACGTTTATTGAAAAGTTAGGCCTGAAACGATCTGGGAAAGATGCATGTTTATTTGTCAAAAAGGACCTGATGTTGATTATATTTGTTGATGACATTTTAGTTGCAGGAACTCCTACTGAGACAAGTAACATTATCACTGCATTGAAGAATGAGTTCTCAGCTAAGGATTTAGGACCATTGAAAACATTTCTAGGAATGGAGTTCTCAAGAAAGGAAAACAGTATTACAATTTCTCAAAAGAGGTATGTGGAGCAACTTCTTAAAAAATTCAATATGGATTTGTGTAAGGGTGCTGACACCCCTATGACCCAAGAGGCTCACTTGGAAACACTTCCTTTGATATCAGTTCCCTACAGGGAATTAATTGGGGGTCTCATGTACCTTAGTATATCAACTAGACCGGACATAACATTTGCCACTTCTTACCTCAGTAGATTTCTCGATCAACCCACTCAGCAGTTATGGATAAAAGCCAAGAGGGTACTTAGGTATCTAAGTTGTACTAATGAATTGGGGTTAGTATTTAAGAAGAACTCACAACAAACCGGAATTATGGCCTACACCGATGCAGACTGGGCAGGAGATCACAAGGACCGAAAGAGTACAAGTGGAACAGCCTTATATTATAATGGAAATTTAGTCTCCTGGCAATCTACAAAACAACCTACCGTCGCTCTATCCACTGCAGAAGCGGAATATATAGCTGCCAGTCAAACCGCCACCGAGGTGATGTACATCAGCGGAATCTTGAGTGATTTGTGTAGTGTGAGTTGTGAAAGTCAAAAAAGTGTTGTGCCAGTGATCTATTGCGATAATCAGAGTGCCTTGCACATGATTTCTCATTATGAAAATACCCGTAGGGCAAAACATATAGACATTAAAGTAAATTTCATTAAAGATATTGTAAATAAAAATATTGTTAATGTAAAGTATGTCGAATCTAGTAAGAATATTGCTGATTTATTTACGAAGGCTTTACCTTCAGAAAAATTTAAATTCTTCAGAAATTTACTTGGTATCGAACACATCCAATAGTTTGTTTGTCTTTTATTTTGTATTACTTTGTTTATTTGAATTATTGATTTATATTCTTGTGACAATTTAAAGTTGAGGAACTTGAAATTGAGAGGGGGTAATGGAATAATTAATGTTTTATAGTGGAGTAATTTAATTATGATCAAGTTGGCAGCTGTGAGGTGGCACTATGTTTGTAAGGTTTTTGAGAAATAACATTGTTGGTTGTAACCTACTCATGGCTGGTCGCCCTCGTGTTCTTTTGTCTCACCCAATGCCCTTTTCTATTAGTATTTACAGATTATTCAAAATTTCTAATCCACTGTAACAGGGTAATGTAATATAATAATAAAATATAAGTAGCGAGAATAATTTTAAAATTAGACAAAAATTGAGTGAAAACTTTAAAAATCCACAAATTCGGCTGTAAAGCAGCTAGGAGGAAACCAAAAACGCTGAAATGACCTTCATGAACCAGTGCAGGTGGCTGAATAACTAAATTCAAAACTTTCCTACATGGCCATCGCTTTTAAGTGAATAGGATAGTAGATACCTGAGTACTAGGTGTTGAATGTATTAAGGAAGACTACTCTTAATATTATCTTTCAACATTTCTACATAACTGTGAATCTTATTCATTTAGCCCTGAAGAAGAACTTCATAGAGGGTCGATATGTTAACTAGAGCAAATATTTATACTCTATTTCGGTATTGATATTTATCATTATTTATTTGCTCAATTACTTTATATTAGCTCAAGTTAAAATGCTTTTATTTCCTTATTCTTAAAATAATTTTATTTACTACTATGAAAAAATAAGATAAATGCACTTTCCGCAAGTAGTTTACATCAACATCATAGAACAGATTCAACAGAAGATTTGTTTTTGGAAAATTAATAGTTGGCCGTATCAAATTGAATTAATAATGAATTAATTTACATTTTATTTATTTATTTAATTAAATTTTAGGTGCCATATACAACATCATAGGCTAGTGGCACAGTAAATCATTTTAAATCATTGTAAAATTATATTAAAGAATGAAAAACGAAGATATAAGAATTTCATAAAAATTTTCATCATACATTGTTTGGAAGAAACGAACTGATCAAGAGATATCCTTTAAGGTGCCTTTACACCTTAGGAACCTCACCTTCCAACCTTGCCGTACCGACGTGAAGCGAACAGCCATTTACACTTCACGGGACGTTAAGCGAACAAATATGGCTGACTCACCCAAAGCTAGCTTATGATAAAGAAAAAAAATCCATTATCAATATATTTTATATTTTCTGAAAAATAAAAAAATAGGAGACGATTTACAACGTTTCACAAATTACACTAGTATCATAAACAACTCCTGTCACTTAGGAAAAACCCAAATCAAAAGTGACACTAGCGCTACCAGGCCCGGTTCCAGAAAAAAAATTCGGGGGGGGGGGGGGGGATTGGTCGGTAGAAAAAAGAACAGCGTAAAAATAGCACACTTTATTTGCTTATGCTTATACATTAAGTTCATATACAAAATTCTTTATGAAAAATTCTAGTCAAAATTAAACTACACTTCCCTAGAAAACTCGTAAAAGTTAGATGCGTAATTAATTTTTTTAATTCAGCTCACTAATTTTTTTTCGTCGAAATTTCGGGGGGGGGGGTTGATCCCAAATATCCCCCACCCTGGGACCGCCACTGAGCGCTACCCCCGAACCCAGGCAAACAGATGAAGTACCTGGAACACCTGAACAAGCGACGTAAAGGGTTCATGAAGGTTGTTCGAAGGTAAAGTTCGTAAGGTGTAAAGGCACCTTTACAGAAAATGGGATTTTTTTTTAAATGTGTTTTTTCGCCTGGTCCTAATTCCTTCCCACATTTTTTTTTAAGTAAGCGTGTATGTTGAAACGCTATACAGTATTAGGTTTCTATCAAAAATACATGTCCAAATATTAATTTATCTTCAACTGATCAAAGAATACAGCGATAGGCGGGCGCAATCGAATATAGGGTGCGCTAGTAGTTTTGCAAATTGTCTGAAAGAACGGGGATAGACATAGTTGATGTGATAGAGATAATTGGTAATTTTAAAAGACCATTAATTGAAGGGCAGGCTATTCTTGATGCAAACCACATATTTACATGTGGAATAATATCTAAAAATAAAAAAACAGTCATTTTTCAAGCCTCGTGCCTTTAAACTAGCAATCTTAAAGGACTGCCCCATCAAATAAAAGTGGAAATCAAATTTATTAATAATAATAAGCAATGTTCTTGTCATTGTACGTGTAAAGCTGGTAGTTCTGGTAAATGCAAACACATCATTGTAACTTTACTCGACGTTTTTCGGTTAGCAATAACATTAATTACCTATTCACACAATCATTGTTATGACAGCTTAGATTCTTTGTCATATTATTTATTTATTTGTCAAAACTTTCAGGCTACGCATTGAAAACATGGAACAATTAAGCACAACGGATGTAATAGAAAAATGGGGAAAATTAAAAAAGAAAAACAAATCTATGACACTATGGTCTCAATGTTATTTGCATAAAACTAGTATTTTGGAATAATAAAATGTCAAATACTAATATTTACCTGGATAAATATAGTCTCTTTCTTTAAAATAAAGACTACATATCGTCATATGTTTCGAAACAGGCTTATCTTCTTAATTTTACAATCCAATCTTTAAGAAGCTTTTTATTTTTTGGAAATAAAAGGGAATGACACGTCTTTTGATTTTCTAATTGAACACTGAGGGATCGAGCAATACCTATTAGATATTTTTTAAATGATTTTTTGCTCAATCGGGTTTTAATTATGGAAAAATAAATTAAAAACGCCAAAAAACCCTATGAATCCCAGGTAATGGCCCCGCTTTTATCCCCGTTTCTCTAGTTCCTGCAGCGCCGTCGCAGAAGCAGCACCGTCGCTTGCGCCCGCCTATTAGAGGGTTGTAGATATTGCCATTAAAGACCAGTTATTTTTTGCCACTAATTCCTTTTGAAATTTTTAAGCTTCCGCGAAGGCTACCAGGCAAATTTGTTTAAACCAATTTAATTGACTCACCTCTCCTTATTTAACTGACCACTCGAAAAGGAACTTCAAAGGGAAATTTGAAGGCCTTTTTGCAAGGATATATTTCGGAAAGAAGTTTGGAACGAACAATGCTTCGATTTTTTGCCGCCAAGGGTGAAACCAAATAAACATGCTTAAAGGTCTGGCCACACATGTCCGCACCGCAGCACTAATGTAGGTTATGTCAAGGGCGGATCCAGCCGATCGTAAAGGGGGGGGGGGGGCTGCAGTCCTAAAGGGAGGGGGGCATCCCACTTCCCCTGGATCTGCTAATCAGCTTTTTTACCTTTATGTTCCTTTTCCACAACTAAAATTCTACTCGTTCTTCACATTATTTGTTCTCTAACTTGCTTCCTTACATTAAGGAAAGTCAAATTCTATCTTTAAATGACGAACAATTTTCCAAAGGGAGGGTCCCCCCCTGGATCCGCCAATAGGTTACGTTCAGAATATTTTTAATTTAACTAACATATTACCTTTAGTTATGCGTAAAGGTCAGGCCACACATGTCAGACACAGGCCACTTTAGGCATAACTAAAGGTAATATGTAAGTTAAATTAAAAATATTCTGAACATAACCTATATTAGTGCAGCGGTGCAGACATGTGTGGCCTGAACGTGTGGATCCGGTAAAAGTACTGAAGTGCGGCTTATGCACCGTTCACTAAGGCGCCCTTCAAAGTAAGGCCCGATCTCCATTGAAAAGGACCCTTTTGGGGGTTTATTTATCTCTGAAGAGCGAGCGGGAGTCGAAAGCTAGAATCTATTAAAGCCAATCAAGGCACTTTTTAACTGAAATAAAGGCGATGGGAGTTCGATAACATCACGGTCACATAACCTCTCAAAACAGGCCACGCCCATCAGCCGCTCTTCAGTACCATTAACCTTAATCCTTTAAGTTTTTTTACTAATCTGAATGCTGAAAACGCTGCAGTTCACTTATCAATCGGTTAATTAGTGAAATACTACATTTAAAAACTTAAACGTGTAGAGAAAGAACTTTCTGGTTTTCCCAGACTTTTTTAAATTGAATAATTTTATTTTTTTCTTTATGTCCACTCAACTACCAATCCTTTCCCTAGAGATTATTGATTGTTATTCCAGAGTTTATAATTTATAGAGTAAGAAACGCAAAAATGTTTCTTGATTCATCACTTTTATGCATATTGATCAACAAAATCATTTCTGTTGGTGGATGATTTGTTGACCACAGAGAAAATGATGGTATGTGCTCTCAAAAAAGCGAAAGCTCCACCTCATATCCACCTCAAAAAAAAAAAACAATCTGTTCAAATATTTATACTATATATTTTAAAATAATATTTAATAGAAAGGTTAAATGAAACGATGCAGTAATTAAGAAAACATATTTTATTTTAATATAAACAGTATTATTTAATTCAAGTGTAAATTATGACATCTAGTTACAGTTTTAATATAAAAGGATAAATTTAACATTTCTGAACTTTATGTACCCTGAAATCAAAAAAAGATCCTGTAATCATGATATTTGATAAAACAAGTAAATTTTATTGTATTACTAAATTAAATTAAAGTACAGAAGATGACGTTTTATTGAAGAAAGAGTATTTATAAAAATAAACTATTATTAAGCTTTATGACGCACGAAGTGAACAAGTCAATGGTGTAACACAGACACCACATGGGGTCTTGGAAGACAATACACTTTTACACGGTCCCTTACTGAAGGTGATGATCAGGAAGAGGGTCCAAAAAAATCTTGTTATCTGGGCCCCATATACTGTGTTGATATGTGTTGAATATTTCGTTTCAGTGATCTTATACCATACGATGAACTAAATATTGTTATTTCTTAAATTCTAAGTTTTCCAACGATATATTATTCATATATAAGTAAGTATAAGCATATCACTACTCATTTTACCGGAAATTGAAATTTTTGTTTTAGGAATTCTTATATTTCTTCTCTTTTATTTGTTTATTAAATTTTTTCATATTTTATATTTATCCATTTCTTGTTACTATGGAAATACGAGAGAATGTTATTTACTCCAAATAAACGAAATTAAAGGTGTGTTATTAATTATCTCTCTATATATAAGAGGCTTTGTCCTGACTAACAGAATCAACGCAGAGCAAAAACTACTAATGATAGAACTTGAAGTTCGGAATTTAGATTTTAAACGCGATATAGGTAACCACTAAGAAAGGAATTTCAAAAATGTAACCACTAAGGGGTTTAAATGGCGAAATTATCGCTTGACTCTAACGGACACCTATTTTTGCACTTCGAAAAAAAATATCTAATTTGGACTCATGTTAAAGATCTTGATACGACGAGTTTAACTCGAAAGCTCCTACGGGACGTCGAAACCATGTTTTAAAGCCGAAACATGAAGCGTTCACGACTAGTGAGCAATTTTTTGTCTCGGAGGTTTTAGTGACCTCTCTCCATTGCGCGCCTCCCTCTCGGGACGGTTAATGGTTTTTTTAAATTGTTAACATATCATATTAAATCAATACCAAGATAATGATCTCAGAATTGATTTTAAAGTCTCGCGGGCAAAACCGCGACGGGGAATGCTATTTATTTATAAATAAAAAGTGACTAAATTTTAACACATAAAGTTTAATTATGACAGTTAGTCAAGGCGTTAAAGGCGGGTTTAGACGATGCCAATTGGAGAGGCAATTTTTGGTGCCAGTTGCGTGAACGACTGAGGCCAGACCAGTTGAACGAAAACTTGTTCTCCCGGGGAAACTATTGCCACGATAGGTGGTGACAAAATATGGCGGAGTGCTCATAGTCGTCTATTGCGTCTCGTGATAAGTTAAAAGTAATGTGTGAAGATCTTTGTCGGGAATTCATCGCTGAAGCTTGCGAAGTTCTAGAGGAAGAGTTAAATAAGAAGAGAGAGTGGACAAGGAAATGGCTTTTGAAAAGAGGCAGTCACGGAGCTTAATCTCAATTGATTGAAAAGAATAACGAATGGAGGATACATTGGAATGCAAAGCATGTTTAAGGATGGTCTGCAGAATTTTGACCAACTGCAGCGTTAAAGGTACTGAAAGTGGGGCTGATGGGGATGGCCCGTTTTGAGAGGTTAAGTGACTATTAGATACAGGAATAAATTCTTGTAACTTTATAATTCATGTTTTATTTCCCAACAGCAAGCTTTTTATTATTTTAATAAAACCATGCTTTGAATGGTCTTCTTCCTCTTCTTTGTGATGGTACTCGCTCTTCAGAGATAAATAAAAATGGTCCTTATCAGTGGAGATCGGGCCTTACTTTGAAGGGCGCCTAAGTGAACGACGCATAAGCCGCACTTCTGTACCATATGATTAAATCAACAATAGCATTAATATTTTGTAATTGAAAATATAATAATCGATATGTCACATCTCCTCCCCTTCCCTCTCATTCTCTCCCTGAGTTGGTCTGGATGCCCTCCCTGCGTCTTTCCATTATCAATAACCTAATAAAGTGTGTTTCCTTCTTTCTTCTTTATTAGACCTTCTAAGTAACCTTTACAAGATGGGTTTACACCCAGCTGCGTCTCCCTCTTCAAGCTGCTTTCATTCCTTTCCTTTGTCAACAAGATCTTGCGCTTTGTTGCCCATTTATCAGCGCCAATATTAGATACAGGAATAAATGCTTGTATCTTTATAATTCATGTTTTATTTCGCAACAGAAAGCCTTTTATTATTGTAATAAAATCAACAATAGCATTAATACTTCGTAATTGAAAATATAATAATTGATATGTCACAGTGACCGTGATGTTATCGAACTTCCATCGCCTTTTTTTCAGTTAAAAAGTGCCTTGATTGGCTTTAATAGATTCTAGCTTTCGACTCCCGCTCGCTGCGCTCGCTCTTCAGAGATAAATAAACCCCCTAAAGGGTCCTTTTCAGTGGAGATCAGGCCTTACTTAGAAGGGTGCCTTAGTGACCGAAGCATCAGCCCCACTTCAGTTCATGTACCATTGTAGCCGTTATCCCTATGAACCCCAACACTTTTCTTGCAACATTTGCCGATGATACCGCCATCCTACCATCCCATGTAAAAGAAACCTCCCCGTGATTGAGCATTGGTGCAGCAACTGGCGCACCAAAATAAACTAATCAAAATGAAAACACATCACCTTCACCCTTCGACGCAGTTCCTGTCCATCAATCCTCTTCAACTCAATACCACTTCCAGCATCACTCACAATCTGCTACCTGGGATTCCTTTTAGCAAAAATACTAATATGGTACCCACATACTAGATTTGGACAATTATACAGATTACTAAACAAAACACCTCATCTCTCAACCGACAACAAATGAATTGAAACCCATCTGGATCTGCTTCATCGAACTGCGGGGAACAGCAAAACATTCGAACATCAAACGGATCCAGTCCTTCCAGTCCCTAGTCCGAACCATAATCAATGCCCCATATTACGTCACAAACAATCCTCACAGGTTTGTGACGTAACGACAGAGGCCAAGATACCTCTTGTAATATAAACTATTGTAGTCCTGGTAATTGTAGCTTCTCCACTCAAGCCCTGCCTGATTGTAGCTGAGTGCTCTCCCCTAGTCACCACTGGTTTTATTAACAGTAATGAGGCTGGGATCTCCCTGAGTCTTGTTTTCTGGCCTTCCTGAGAGGGGGAGTCAAAACACGAATCAGAGTTTCCCAGGCTGAATCTATTTATATTAAATAGGTATGTAGAATGTAGAATGTAATTTCATTTCACTTTTTTGTTTGTTAGTTTTACTTTAACTTACCTATATATATATATATATATATATATATATATATATATAAGTTAAGGTTGTGAGTAGAATTATATTGTATTTAATCCCACACTAAACAATAATATTTTATTTTGCTCTCTACTCACAACGTTAATAATTTCTAATGTTATAAATGATGATTTACATTATTGAATAAACAAGTCTTTTCCCAGCAAGTGAGTTGTTTATCATTATATAATATTATTAACATTATTGCATTTTTTACTTTTCTTCTCCTGTCGATCATAAGTGGTGCCGAAACCCGGGAAGGTGAGTTCAATTTTATTATACTTTTTTTTTTTTTCCCTTCCTCGGCTTTTGTCGTACAGTGACGAAGATTAAAATACTTCAAAATGGCTGAAGGAGTGTTACGCCCGGCGATCCTAACTTTACCACCAGAGATCCCTCCAATACCGACGGAAAACTTGGCATCAGCACACGTTAATGCATTGGAGTGGCTTAAGGTAAGAACGGCAACATCTCAAGATTTGAGAAAGGCAGTGTCGGATTTGGAAAGGTTCGATGGCGGAATTGGAGAAATGAATCATTTCATTAAAGGAGGCGACCGTGTGATGGCGCGAATAGAAGCTAAAGCGGCTGAGAATCTCATAGATCCAATGGACGCGAATGCTTTGAAGGCTGCTTTAGTATGTCGCGTCAAAAGGAGCGTATTAAATATGATACAAGCGGACGAGGACACACCGTGGGCTGTCGTAAAGGATAGGCTAAAGAAGGCATTTGGGGGAGGCCGCTGGGCTCCGGAAGAAGATATATTGCAAATGTTTAGGGAAAAGAAGCAAACATATCAGACGAACGGGCAATATGCAGGGACATTGCTAGCTCGTTTTAATGCCATAACAGAGAAAATGAGGGAGACAGTGAATGCGGTAGAGGTGGAAGGTAGAATGGCATTTCTAGCCACTATATTAAAAGTGCAGCTTGCGAGAGACACAGGAAAAAAGGAAGGACTACCCCGAGACAAACATTTTATCGAATGTGCTCAAGAAATGATGGACGCGAGCGCACGGGAAGAGGAGGCTCGGAGTGGAGAAGGAACAGAAACGGGGTGGAGCAGGGTAACTTACAGAAGAGGTGAGGCTGGTAGGGTCAGAACAAGGTCAGATATATGGAAAAAGAGAGATGCAGATTTCGGCGGACGAGAGAGGACTACAGTGAGGGAGAAGAAGCCAGGAAAAGAAAAAAGAATTTGGACAAAAGAGGAAAGAAAATGCCATGGGTGCGGAAAAGTAGGGCATCTGGTCGCGCAGTGTCCTCGTACCAAATGTTTTGAATGTGGAAATGAGGGACATATCGCGAGACAATGTCCTTATATGTACAGGCGGGGTGAAACGAACCGGGTGGAACCAATGGAGGTAAATGCACAAAGAGTGTGGAAAAAGAGAGGACCTTCTTCGGAGTCGGAGGAGTCAATAGAAACATATGAGACAGAGGATGACGGAAGCGCACAAGGAAGCAGACGAGTTCGTGAAGGAAGGAGCAGCAGAAGAACTGTAGCGAGAGCAGCAGATGCTGTAAGAAGAAGGCGAAACGAAGAATGAGGAGGGTGTAAGGGGAGTGGCAACCGCGCTATAGTAAATAATATAGAGAGTGGGTGCGTTGGATTGCCAATCGTGAGTGTCGCGGGGGGAGTAAAGTGCTTGATTGACACGGGCAGTTCAAACACGATAATAAGCCGAAGCGCATTAGAAGTGATGTATTCAGGTAAACAGATACATATACAAGCTTGCGAGTGCAAATTAATCACCTTGGGAGGGCCTTGCAGTGTAGAGGGAGAAGTGGAATTGGAATTGAGTAGGTGGATAATAGGGGAGGGAAGATTGCGAGTCCATATTGTGAAAAGTATGCCTAGAGAATACGGCGGAATAATTGGCTGCGATCTTTTAGGAAAAGTGGGTGCCAAAATTAGTAACGAAGGCGAAAAATGGATAATCCGCTTGGGAGGAAAGAAATATAAGTGTAAAAGCGTCCGGGAAGAAGAAGTGGTCACGGTAGGGGCTTTAAAAAAGATTGAGCCATGGAGAAAAGGGTTACAAATAGAATATACAGATATATTTTTTAGAGATGGGGAGGTACTGGGAGCTACAGGAAGAACGGTACACGAAATCCCTTTAAAGCAAGAAAGAGTGATTTACGTTAAAGAAAGGCGGTACCCACAAGCACTTAGAAGGCACATCCGGGAAGAGCTTGATAATTTAAAGAGTCAAGGTATTATCGTGGACAGTACTTCGCCATATAACAGCCCTCTATGGGCAGTAAAGAAAAAATCCGTGGACGGAGAGGAAAAATATAGAGTCGTGGTAGACTTTAGAAAGCTAAATGAGAATACTTTCGACGAAAAATACCCGATTCCAAGGTTTGAAGACATTTTGGATAGGTTAAGTGGAGCCACGATATTTAGCACCCTGGACTTGAAAGCCGGTTATCATCAAATACGGATGCATCCCAAGGACCAGCATAAAACAGCGTTTTCCTTTGAAAGAGGGCATTACGAATTTACACGGATGCCATTTGGATTGAAAAACGCACCTATAACGTTCCAAAAGCTTATGGATGAGTTCTTGAGGGGATTAGATGAGGCATTTTGCCAAGTGTATATGGACGATCTTCTGATCTTTAGCAAGGACGAAGGCCAGCATATAGAACACTTGCGTCGCGTGTTCGAAAGGATCAGAGAATTTGGGCTAAAATTGTCGGTAGAAAAATCGATTCTGGGACAGGAACAAATCACTTTTTTGGGTCATTCAATTTCGAAAGAAGGAATAAGGCCTGATAAGCAAAAGGTAGAAGCAATCCAAAACATGGCGATGCCAAGAGACGTAAAAGGAATTCGGAGGTTACTGGGTACGCTGAATTACTATCGGAGGTTCGTCCCGGAGATGGCGAAATACTTGGTGCCACTTAATAACCTTTTAAAAAAAGGCCGGAAAATAGAAATAACGCCGGAGATAGAGAGTAGTATTACGAAGTGCATGGCTCGTTTACAGGAGAAACCAGTACTCGCTTTCCCAGACTTTGCCAAACAATTTACGATCACCACGGATGCGAGTGAGTATGCATTGGGGGCGGTATTATCGCAAGAAGGGACCAGAGGGGAGCAGCCAGTTGCATACGCAAGTAGACGGCTCACTGAAACAGAGGCAAAGTATAGCGCCCTGGAGCGAGAACTTCTAGGTATAGTTTGGGCGGTTGAACATTTCAGGCCGTACGTATTTGGTCGTAAATTTAGGGTGAGTACCGATCACCGACCCTTGCTTTGGGTAGGGAAGCTGAAAGAATCGTCAGCCAGAGTGACCCGTTGGAAGGAGTATTTAAGCCAATACAACATGGAGGTAACATATAAACCCGGGAAAGAGAATATAGTAGCGGATTGGCTGTCGCGAGCAATGCAAATAAATGCAATAGAGGAAGAGAAGGGAGAATCCTCTGAAGTCATACGATCATTTGTTAGAGAATGGACACCAGAAGGTGAAGGGAGAAGAGAGTGCCGAGCGTCGGAGAGCGAAAGGGAGTCGACGAGCAGTAATAGTTCTGGCGGAGAAAGGACAACAGACATGGAAGAAAGGGAAGAGACCATCAATGCGAAGAAGCTACAAATTATATGGAAGACAAAAACCTCAGGTTTAACAAAAGTGGATTTTACGCAGTACGGAAGATGTAAAATCACTACTATTTGGTCACAGCCAGGAATAACGGAGGATCAGTTGTGCAGTCTGTTAAAGGACGCATCTAGACCTGCAAGAACTAACTATCTATATGTAGGGAATGCATCGGTTTGGGAGAAGATACAAAGACTATGGAGAGCAGAAAAGATCGGGATTGATCGAAAGTTCGTCCGATGCAAGCTTATGGTCGAAACAATTAGGGATCTAGAACAACAGCAGGAAGTCACATTGGCTTACCATCGAGGAAAGACGAACCATCGAGGAGTGAACGAAACTCTCCAAGCACTAAAGAGGAAATATTTTTGGTGGGGAATGAGAAAGACAATAGAAGAAGTAATTGGAACATGCGAGGTATGTCAAAAAACGAAGTACGATTGTCACCCTCCGAAAGGAAAACAAGAGGAAACGTCGACTCCAAATGTACCGCTACTCGAGCTACAGGTGGATACTTTCACATGGAAAGGGTTTAAATGGGTAACAGTTATGGACGTTTTTAGCAAGGTAGCCATGGCATACCCAGTGCAGGAAAAGTCTTCGGGAGCGGTGATCGGGGCTCTACGGAATTGGTTCCAGTTTTATGGGATACCGGACAAAATTTCATCTGATGGAGGCAGGGAGTTTGATAATGTAGTTATAAGGAACAAAATGAAAGCCCTGGAAATAAGTTGGCACATAAATACTCCGGGACACCCTAAAAGCAGAGGAGGGATAGAACGGTTGCATAGCACATTGGGGGACCACCTCAGGGTATATCATGTTGAAAAGGGCCTCGAACCAGGTGCAGCTATGCCGAAGGCGGTAGCGGCATACAACCACTCCATACACGCAGTGACAGGATTTTCCCCATTTGAAATACTTTTTGGTCTTCGACAAAGGAGAAGAGATAGCGAGGAAACTGTAGTAGGTGAGCGCTTTTCGGGGAGGCTAAGAACTAATAAGATAGAACTGTTAAAAATTCAAGAGAAAGCGCGACGGCGAATAGAATCAGAAAAGAGGAGGAGAGTTGCACGGACCAATATGAAGTTGGCTGACAGGATGGGAAGTATCAAGATAGGGACCGTGGTGTATCGCAGGGTTAGTTCAAATCGGGGCAAGGAAGTTGTACGGTATGAAGGACCTTTTAAAATAATTGTAATTCGCGAAAATAACATTGTTACGATACAGAGCATAAAGGACCCTAGGAAAAGGAGGACAGTGCACATAGAGCAGTTAAAATTTCCACTAAGGGATTCCGGGAAATGATCTTTTTGAATTAATCCTATATGGATCAGGACTTTTGAATACTTTTTCTATTGGAATAGATATATTGTTATTTTCGTTTAGTTAACATCGTTCTGTTGGACTTTTTTAGATATTTTTCCTTATCATTGAATTCTCAACTTCATGGGAGTTTACGCAGAATATTGAAGAATATTCGTAAACTGGTGGGGGGGAGTTAAGATTGTGAGTAGAATTATATTGTATTTAATCCCACACTAAACAATAATATTTTATTTTGCTCTCTACTCACAACGTTAATAATTTCTAATGTTATAAATGATGATTTACATTATTGAATAAACAAGTCTTTTCCCAGCAAGTGAGTTGTTTATCATTATATAATATTATTAACATTATTGCATTTTTTACTTTTCTTCTCCTGTCGATCATAAGTTATATATATATATATATATATATATATATATATATATATATATATATATATATATATTTTTTTTTTTTTTTTTTTTTTTTAAAACTTACCTATATATGAAATTTTGCGATCGTGAAAAATTTCGACTCCCGGTTTTCAAAGGAATCACACCTTTTTGGATCCCCTGAGTCTAAATAACCAAGTCCCGCAAAATGGTCTGTGTGTGTGTGTGTTTGTGAAGAGACTAGCACAAAAACTATAAACCGTACAAACCTGAAATTGAGTAACTGGTGTATGTATATGCCCGTGATGTGACAAAAAAGTTTCGTCAAAATTTATCAACCGGAGGGGCACTTTAGTTTATAACTTTTTTACTTTCACTTACCTATATATGTAATAAGTGTATATGTAATGTAGTAAGTGGAAGTATTGCGATCGTGAAAATTTACGACTTCCGGTTTTCAACGGAAATACACGTTTTGGGGTCCCCTGAGTCCAAACGACCAAGTCCCGCGAAATGGTCTGTGTGTGTGTGTGTGTGTGGGTGTGTGTGTGTGTGTGTGTGTGTGTGTGTGTGTGTGTGTGTGTGTGTGTCTGTGTGTGTGTGTGTGTGTGTGTGTGTGTGTGTGTGTGTGAACAGACTAGCTCAAAAACTATAAACCGTGCGAACCTGAAATTGGGTATTTAGTGTAGGTATATGCCCGCGATGTGACAGCAAAAATTTCATCAAAATTGCTCAAAGGGAGGGGGTACTTTATTTAATAACTTTTTACGTTTTTTTCGATTTTCTCAAAAACAGCTCTAACGATTTTGATTAAACTTGATATTTGATGTATGTACATGCCAAAGATGTGATAGCCAACATTTCATCAAAATTGATCAACCGGAGGGGGGACTTGACTTGATAAATTTTGTATCATTTTCACGTGTTTTTTTTATTTACTCAAAAACGGCTTTAACGATTTTGATCAAACTGGCCATTTGATGTATGTATATGCCAAAGATGTGATAGCCAACATTTCATCAAAATTGGTCAAACGGAGGGGGCACTTTATTTCATAACTTTTTTCAATTTTTAACCTTATTTCCATTATCTCAAAAAATTTTCATCAAATTCGTCATGTTTAATGAAAATTAGGTGTTCTTTATTATCAGGTAAGCTTTATCATTATTAAAATGTTCTGAGGGGGCTTAAATGGGGTAGGGACATTCTTTGTTTGTTTGTTTTTGTTTTTATGGAGAAATTAACTGTCTCTCATTACGCCTAAAAATAAAAAATGGCTAAATATGTGATATGATTAAAACCAAGTAAACATATAGAGTAGAAAATTATTAAGTCAACTCATAAAACACGTTGAGCCCACGCATGCGTAATACGCCTTTAATGGCAGATCATTGTTCATAATTAAAGCCGTTCTGTTCATATAATGGAAATTATTGGTTTCATGGTAACTAAATGAAATTTTCAACAAGTACTTAGAAAATTATAAATATCAGTCGACTTGCAGAATTATGCTTGCATTGCCGAATTATCTCAAGTAAAAACTTTTATTTAGTTTTTGTTATAGAGCAAATGAAAACAAAAATAAGAAATGAATGTGGAAAAATGTGTAACTGAGTGAGAAGTGGTATTAACACACGCATTAATTTCTAATATAAGTTGGTAAGTGAAAGTTGGGTGTTGCGCGCACGCACCAGATTTTTTCCTCATTTTTTCGATTTTCTTAAAAATAGCTTTAACGATTTTGATTAAACTCGTCATGTTTAATGATAATCAAGTATTCTTTAATATCGGGTAAGCTTTATCATTATTTAAATGTTCTGAAGGGGCATAAATGGGGGAGGGCATTTTCTGTTTTTATTTAAGTACCTTTATTTTTGTTTATATGGAGAAATTATCTGTCTCTCGTTTCACCTAAAAATAAGATATGGCTAAATATGAAATATGAAAAAAATCAAGTAAACATATAAAGGAAAAAAAAAAATATTCTGTCAACTCATGATTACACGTTGAGCTCATGCATGCGCAGTACGCCTTTAATGACAGACCATTGCTTAATAAGTAAACATGTTCTGTTCATTTAATGGAAATTATTTGTTTCATGGGAACTATCAACTACACAGAGAATTATAAAATCAGACGATATGGAGTATTATGAACATTGTGCAGTTTTGACCGCATTCTTAATTAATTCCTGTTCATTATATCTACGGTCAGCTATCTGAGTATTATGCTTGCATTGCCGAATTATCGCAAGTAAAAATTTTTATTAAATAATAAATAAAAATTAGTGTATTTGAAAGAGCAAATACAAACAAAAATAAGTAAACGAATGTGGAAAATTGTGTGACTTTGAGAAATTGCATTTAACAAAACATGTCAATTTCTAATCAAAGTAAGTTAGTAAGTGGAAGTTGTGTGTCCCGCGCATCGCACCCGATTTTTTTTCTTTCTTTCCTTCTTCGAGGTTTATATTTTACTTTCTTTTACGTAATTTTTTATATTTTTATTGTTTGAATGAGAGATTTGAAAGCTCTAATATTAATGCGCTTGATTCTGGAAAAATGTATTAATTCTTTCAAAAAATAAAAATAAAAAAATCTGGTGCGTGCGCGCAACACACAACGTTCACTTACCAACTTACTTAGATTAGAAATTGACATGTTTTGCTAAATATCATTTCCCAGAGTCACACATTTTTCTACATTCATATCTTATTTTTGTTAATCGTTCAAGCCGTTTTTGAGTAAATAAAAAACCCCGTGAAAATGATACAAAATTTATTAAGTAAAGTCCCCCCTCCCGTCGATCAATTTTAATGAAATTATAACTGTCATATCTCGGGCATATTAATACACCAAATACTCAGTTTAATCAAAATCGTTAGAGCCGTTTTTAAGAAAATCGAAAAAAACCTAAAAAGTACCCCCTCCCTTTAAGTAATTTTGATGAAATTAATGCTGTCACATCGCGGGCATATACCTACACTAAATACCCAATTTCAGGTTCCCACGGTTTATAGTTTTTGAGCTAGTCTGTTCACACACACACACACACACACACACACACACACACACACACACACACACACACACACACACACACACACACACACACACACACACACACACACCCGTGCGGAGTAGCTAGTCTCCCATCGGGCGCCTCCCCAGGTGGCGGATAGGGGGATTCTCGCCAGAAAGGGCGGGAACCGGGATATATACCCGGGGTGGACCAAAACTAGACAAATCCAGACGCGACGGTTCCTAGAATAGGCGGCGTACTGGTCAGCGTCTGTTCCTCATGTTAGAGGCGGCTGTTTCTAAACCTGGCAGAAGGTATAAAATGCGAAGTTTGGAAGATGTTAATGATGGAAGTTAACAACTCTAAGTCTGTTACGGTGCAGGGGCCCGGAACCCCAGTACCGGCGCCGAGAGGGAATGAGAAAGCGGGTTCCCCGGTGTCGTCATCACATGACCGCAGTGCTACAATGGTGGAAGGCTTGGCCGTTGTAGCATCTAATACGACAAGACTTACTACTTCAGAGGTGATGCAGAACCTTGGGCGTAAGATAAACGAACTACTTTCTTTTATACGCACGAGGCACAACGTTCACGGTGAGATAAGGAGTTACGCTTGCGAAATCCAACTCTACTTTGAAAAGTTGGAAACAGCTGCTCTCCCTATTGAAATGGCAGATAGTCACACCCAAACAAAGGAGAAAAGTCCAGCAAAGAAGAGCGCCGCTAATCTTATAACCGAGGGGACAGTTACGACACCTTCTTTGGTGGGAAATAAAAAGAAGAAGACAAAGGAAAAGGTACAACAGATAGTGCCTAGCTCAAGATTTCAAGATCAAGCTGCGATACAGAATGCAGATCAGGCTGAGCACAGTAACGTGGCCCACAGATCGGCAGTACAAGAATCCCAAGACCACTGGCAAGAAGTGCGTAAGAAGAAGACGAAGAAACCTCGCCTGAAACCTCCGAGACCTGATGCGGTAAATGTGAAGATTCCCGAGAGTCAGTCCTACGCGGAAATCTTGCGAAAGGTACGAGATAATCCGGCATTGGTGGATTTGACATCCTCAATAACTAAGGTCAGGAAAATTAATAAAGGCGATCTCCTACTGCAGTTGGACCGGACCAAAGGGCAAAATCTAGAACGGCTAAAAAGCTCTATGCAAGGAGTGTTTGGCGAAGAGACGGAAATTCGGACTTGGAGGGAGGAGTCCCTTTTTGAACTAAGAGATCTGGATGCAGTCACTACAAAAGAGGAGGTGGCGGAGGCCTTGAAATCTCTCTTGGGTAATGAACCAGTGCCCATAACGGCAGTAAGATTTTTGCGTCGCGCTTATGGAAATACGCAAACAGCGGTCATCTCTCTGCCAGTTCTTCAGGCTAGGAAGGTAATGGCTCAAGGAAAGGTCCGAGTAGGCCTGGTGGTTAGCCGTATAAGAGAAACAATTAAAGTTTCAAAGTGTTTTCGGTGCTGGGAGTATGGACACATGGCTCGAAACTGTGCGGGAGAAGATAGGACCTCACTGTGTCGAAATTGTAGCCAAGCAGGACACAAAGCTGCTGATTGTGAACAGGATCCTCATTGCGCATTATGCGCTGGGAATGAAGATGCGGACCACCCCTGCGGAAGTAGAAAGTGTCCAGCTTTTCGCTCAGCACTGAAAACCATGACGCAAGCTCAACAAAATCGAAGATGAGGATAATCCAGTTGAATCTGAATCATTGCGAAGCTGCTCAGGATCTCCTCTATCAAACTGTGCGGGAACAACAAATCGACATCGCTATTCTTTGCGAACAATATAAAAATCTGGACAGCAATTCGTGGGTGTCAGATGTTAGTGGTAAAGCTGCTATTTGGGCCTGTGGTTCCCAAGCTATCCAGGAAGTTAGCACTGCCTCGCACTCCGGTTTTGTATGGGCGAAAATCAACGACGTGTACATCTTTAGTTGTTATGCCTATCCCAGCATCACAATCGAAGACTTTGCAAATTTGTTGGATCGCATTGTCTTAGAGACCGGTTACCGCAAGCCAGTTATAATTGCAGGTGATTTTAACGCATGGGCAACGGAATGGGGAAGTAGGATAACAAATCGACGGGGTGAAGTTCTCCTGGAAGCCTTTGCACAAATCAGTAACCTGATCCTTATGAACACCGGAACAACCCCAACGTTCGCTAGAGCAGGACGATCGTCTATTATAGATCTGACGTTTGCCAGTTGTGTCCTGCAACGGATCGCTTCTTGGAAGGTCTGTGAGTTTTACACACACAGTGATCACCAGGCCGTTGTGATTAGGCTTGATATGCCTACAAGAAAGAAGAGTTGTCAATGGAGAACCATCTGGAACAGGAAAACTTTCGATGGCGATTCATTCAACCTAATGCTAGAGGATGAATGCGAATTAAAAGGGTCAGCAGAGGAAAAGGCACGTATACTGACCTCTTTTATTTCTAGAGCCTGTGATGCAGCTATGATCCGCACAAAGCCTGGCATACATCATTCCCCAGTATACTGGTGGACAGACACGATAGCAGATCTTCGTCGGTGTTGTCACAGAGCAAGAAGACGCTACCAGCGGGCGAGACGCCTTCCCGAGTTCTCGGTGCTCCAGGAAGAGTTCAAAAGAGCTAGAAGGAACCTCCAACGAGCCATCAAAGAAGGTAAAAGACGTGGCTGGAAAGAACTTTGTGAAGAGGTGGATGCAGACCCATGGGGTAGGCCTTATAAAATAGTGCTTAAGAAGCTTAATAAAGGTGCAAAGCAGCTTCCCACGAGACCGGATGTTGTGGACAATATTGTCAGTACATTATTTCCGGAACAAGCGAATGGAATTGGATGCATAGACAATGTAGAAACAATTGATTTTCCACTCATAACACAGGAAGAGATAGAGGTCATCGCTTCAGAACTGCAACATGGCAAGGCACCAGGACTAGATGGTATTCCAAACGTGGCTCTTAAGGCGGCTCTGAGGAAACGGCCAGACCTTTTCATAGACCTATTTAACTCCTGCATTCGTGAGGGCTCAATCCCGAAACCTTGGAAGAGACAGCGTCTTGTACTTGTTCCAAAGGGTAAGGGAAGATCCGAAGACCCATCAAGCTATCGTCCAATTTGTTTATTGGATACTATGGGTAAGGCATTTGAGAAGATCATCCTACTTAGGTTACAGGAGTACACTGAGGGAGTAAATGGCCTCTCAAGGTTTCAATATGGATTCCGCAAAGAACGTTCCACGGTAGACGCTATTAAATTGGTAGTAGAGACAGCACGCACAGCAATCGCAGGAGCAAGGTGGAGGAGAGGTGCTAAGTGTTATGCAGCAATCATCACTCTAGATGTCAAGAATGCATTTAATACCGCAAATTGGACCAGTATATTGGATGCCTTACGGACTATGGCGGTACCAGTCTATCTTCTGAAAATGATAACAGACTACTTTAGAGATAGAATTCTGTACTACCCTTCAGGTGTTGGCCAAAGGAGATACGAGGTGACTGGTGGCGTCCCACAAGGCTCTGTACTAGGGCCTCTCCTGTGGAACGTCATGTACAACGCCATCTTCAAGCTGACAATGCCGGAGGGAACTACAGTTGTGGGATTCGCAGATGACGTTGCAGTGGTTGTGGCAGCGAAACACTTGGAAGAAGTTACCCTCATCGCTAACCAGGCCGTTGCTACGGTTCGAGGCTGGCTGTCTTCGGTAGGCCTAAAGCTTGCAGATCACAAGACAGAGGTTCTCTTAACCACTAGCAGGAAGCAAACCGAGACCATCACTGTCACTGTAGGTAGGCACGAAATCCACTCACAGCCTTCCTTAAAATATCTGGGAGTAATGATTGATGCACGTCTTCGCTTTGATCTTCATTTAGAATATATCAGCGCCAAAGCTGCTAAGATAGCATCTCTATTGTCGCGACTCATGCCAAACGTCGGGGGTCCTAGGGAGAACCGCAGAAGACTGCTCGCTACGGTTATAACATCGATAATCTTGTATGCAGCTCCTATTTGGAAAGAAGCGATGGCCACTAAATCATATAAGAGGCAGATAGTTTCAGTTTATCGCAGGGTCTCCCTAAGGGCAGTAAGTGCCTTCAGAACCGTCTCCTACGAGGCAGTGTGCGTGGTAGCCAGAATGCCGCCAATTGAACTTCTTGTAGAAGAAAGAAGTAGGCATTATGGGCGTCGTTCTTATGTTTCCAGAGAAGAAGAGAGGAAATTAACCATAGACCAGTGGCAACAGCGTTGGGAGTCAGGTGTTTCTGGGAGGTGGACCCGAAGGTTAATACCCCATGTTGGCTTGTGGTATGATCGTCGGCATGGTGAAGTAGATTACTATCTAACCCAACTGCTAACCGGGCATGGATGCTTTAGAGCTTACCAGTTGCGATTTAAACTGGACAGCACAGCTGTATGCCCCACATGTCAGAATATCGAGGAAACAGCAGAGCATGTGTTCTTCATTTGCATCCGTTTTGCCGAAGAAAGAAGAGAGCTAGAGAGATTGTGTGGAGAGAGCATCACGCCAGAAAACCTAGTAAGCCATATGCTGCGCTCCGAACAACACTGGGACGAAGTGAAGAGATTCGCAGCAGTAGTCCTTAAGAAGTTGAGAGTGGAAGAGAAGGCTAGAAGAGTCGACTAGCATGGTTAAAACCATGCTAATAGATCAATAATGCGGCAACCAGCCATATCCCTCCACGAAGTAATGCCTAACGGCGGTCCCGTGGAGAGGATTTACCAGGTGTAAAGGGAGGTGGTTTTAGTGGGTAAAAATCCCACACACGTAATAGGTACGGGCCTATACGTGTCTTTTGAAGATTTCCACCTACCCTCGTAAAAAAAAAAAAAAAAAAAAAAAAAAAAAAAAAAAAAAAAAAAAAAAAAAAAAAAAAACACACACACACACACACACACACACAGACCATTTCGCGGGACTTGGTTATTTCGACTCAGGGGGTCCCAAAACGTGTATTTCCGTTGAAAACCGGAAGTCGAAATTTTTCACGATTGCAATACTTCCACTTACTATATATTTCATATATAGGTAAGTGAAAGTAAAAAGTCTGGTGCGATGCTCGCAACAAACAACAGATTTTGCAGACCTTCGATGCTTTAAAAATTTATAAGCATCACGTATTTACACTCTAAAGTAAAATAAATGTTTTTATTAATAAATAGCAGTTTTTATACTCATAATAAGCTTCATAAAGTGAAGAATTAATACAAAAAACACGTGAAAATGGGACATTTATTAAGTAAAGTGCCTCCCCCAATTTTGATGAAATTTTGACTGTTACATCCCGACCATAAACATACACCAAATGTCAAGTTTAATCGAAATCGTTTGAGCCTTTATGAGAAAAACCTAAAAATTAGGCAAAATTCTTTAAGTAAAGTACCCCCCTCCATTTTACCAATTTTTATGAAATTTTTGCTGTCATATCGCAGGCATATGCATAAACCAAATATATCAGTTTTGTATGGTTTATAGTTTTTGAGCTAATCTGTTCACACACAGAGACCATTTCGCGGTACTTGCGGGATTCGAAATCTTTTTCAATATCCGCGTTTACAGGAACACTAAAACATTTAGTTTGGTTTAAAAGTAGGAAATTTGTAACTTACATTCCATGAACATCACAGCAGTTAAACCCTTTGCGACAACAATAGTAATAAGTAGGACAACAGTTTCCGCCAGGGCAATATCTGGGCGCCTTTTCTATAAATAAATTGGTAAGATTCCTCCCGATACCTGAAATAAATAAAGAAAAGGAATGAATATATGTGTATATGATACAGGAAGTTGCTTCTGCCTTCGAAGAATTCTCACGCATTTTTAAAAGTATCTGCAAAAGTTGATTCAGAATAAACATATCATCGTTTTCAAGGGAGAGTTACCTACGCCTTCAGTAAATTAGTGAGTTTATTCCAGCAATTTAGTGTTGTGACAACAATTCTAACTGAAACTGACCCATTGGGAATTCGTTTGGACCTTTTTTTACTTTCACTTACCTATATACATGAAATATATAGTAAGTGGAAGTATTGCGATCGTGAAAAATTTCGACTTCCGGTTTTCAACGGAAATACACGTTTTGGGGTCCCCTGAGTCGAAATGTCTAAGCCCCGCGAAATGGTCGGTGTGTGTGTGTGTGTGTGTGTGTGTGTGTGTGTGTGTGTGTGTGTGTGTGTGTGTGTGTGTGTGTGTGTGTGTGTGTGTGTGTGTGTGTGTGTGTGTGTGTGTGTGTGTGTGTGTGTGTGTGTGTGTGTGTGTGTGTGTGTGTGTGTGTGAGTGTGTGTGTGTGTGTGTGAGTGTGTGTGTGTGTGTGTGTGTGTGTGTGTGTGTGTGTGTGTGTGTGTGTGTGTGTGTGTGTGTGTGTGTGTGTGTGTGTGTGTGTGTGTGTGTGTGTGTGTGTGTGTGTGTGTGTGTGTGTGTGTGTGTGTGTGTGGGTGTGTGTGTGTGTGTGTGTGTGTGTGTGTGTGTGTGTGTGTGTGTGTGTGTGTGTGTGTGTGTGTGTGTGTGTGTGTGTGTGTGTGTGTGTGTGTGTGTGTGTGTGTGTGTGTGTGTGTGTGTGTGTGTGTGTGTGTGTGTGTGTGTGTGTGTGTGTGTGTGTGTGTGTGTGTGTGTGTGTGTGTGTGTGTGTGTGTGTGTGTGTGTGTGTGTGTGTGTGTGTGTGTGTGTGTGTGTGTGTGTGTGTGTGTGTGTGTGTGTGTGTGTGTGTGTGTGTGTGTGTGTGTGTGTGTGTGTGTGTGTGTGTGTGTGTGTGTGTGTGTGTGTGTGTGTGTGTGTGTGTGTGTGTGTGTGTGTGTGTGTGTGTGTGTGTGTGTGTGTGTGTGTGTGTGTGTGTGTGTGTACAGACTACCTCAAAAACTATAAACCATGCGATCCTGAAATTGGGTATTTAGTGTAAGTATATGCCCGCGATGTGACAGCATAAATTTCATCAAAATTACTTAAAGGGAGGGGGTAATTTACTTAATAACTTTTTAGGTTTTTTTCGATTTTCTCAAAAACGGCTCTAACTATTTTGATTAAACTGAGTATTTGATCTACGTATATGCCCGTGATATGACTGTAAAAATTACATCAAAATTTATTAACCGGAGGGGGGACTTTACTTAATAAATTTTGTAACATTTTCACGTGTTTTTTTAATTTACTCTAAATCGGCTTTAACGATTTTGATCAAACTGGGTATTTGATGTATGCATAAACCAAAGATGTGATAGCCAACATTTCACCAAAATTGATTAACCGGAGGGGGGACTTTACTTAATAACTTTTGTAATATTTTCAAGTGTTTTTTTTTTACTTTCACTTACCTATATATGAAATATATAGTAAGTGGAAGTATTGCGATCGTGAAAAATTTTGACTTCCGGTTTTCAACGGAAATACACGTTTTGGGGTCCCCTGAGTCCAAATGACCAAGTCCCGCGAAATGGTCTGTGTGTGTGTGTGTGTGTGTGTGTGTGTGTGTGTGTGTGTGTGTGTGTGTGTGTGTGTGTGTGTGTGTGTGTGAACAGACTAGCTCAAAAACTATAAACCGTGCGAACCTGAAATTTGGTATTTAGTTTAGGTATATGCCTGCGATGTGACAGCAAAAATTTCATCAAAATTGCTCAAAGGGAGGGGGTACTTTATTTAGTAACTGTTTACGTTTTTTTCGATTTTCTCAAAAACGGCTCTAACGATTTTGATTAAACTGAGGACTTTACTTAATAAATTTTGTATCATTTTCACGTGTTTTTTTTAATTTACTCGAAAACTGCTTCAACGATTTTTATCAAACTGGGTATTTGATGTATGTTTATGCCCGAGATATGACTGTAAAAATTTCATCAAAATTGATCAACCGGAGGGGGAACTTTACTTAATAAATTTCGTATCATTTTCACGTGTTTTTTTTAATTTACTCGAAAACTGCTTCAACGATTTTGATCAAACTGGGTATTTGATGTATGTTTATTCCCGAGATATGACTGTAAAAATTTCATCAAAATTGATTAACCGGAGGGGGGACTTTACTTAAGAAATTTCGTATCATTTTCACGTGTTTTTTTAATTTACTCGAAAACTGTTTCAACGATTTTGATCAAACTGGGTATTTGATGTATGTATATGCCCGAGATATGGCTGTAAAAATTTCATCAAAATTGATCAACCGGAGGGGGAACTTTACTTAATAAATTTCGTATCATTTTCACGTGTTTTTTTTAATTTACTCGAAAACTGCTTCAACGATTTTGATCAAACTGGGTATTTGATGTATGTTTATTCCCGAGATATGACTGTAAAAATTTCATCAAAATTGATTAACCGGAGGGGGGACTTTACTTAAGAAATTTCGTATCATTTTCACGTGTTTTTTTAATTTACTCGAAAACTGTTTCAACGATTTTGATCAAACTGGGTATTTGATGTATGTATATGCCCGAGATATGGCTGTAAAAAATTCATCAAAATTGATTAACCGGAGGGGGGACTTTACTTTATTATAAATTTCGTATCATTTTCACGTGTTTTTTTTATTTAATCAAAAACGGCATTCAAGATTTTGATCAAACTGGGTATTTGATGTATGCATATACCAAAGATTTGATACCCAACATTTCATCAAAATTGGTCAAACGAATGGGGCACTTTATTTCATAACTCTTTTACACCTTTTTACCTTTTTTTCGATTACATATCTTAAAAACGGCTTTAACGATTTTCATCAAATTCGTCGTGTTTAATGACAATTAGGTGTTCTTTAATATCAGGTAAGCTTTATTATTATTAAAATGTTCTGAGGGGGCTTAAATGAGGAAGGGGTCTTTTTTGTTTTCCTATAAAGTACCTTTGTATTTGCTTATATGGAGAAATTATCTGTCTCTCGTTTCGCCTAAAAATAAGAAATGGCTAAATATGAGATATGATAAAAATCAAGTAAACATATAGAGGAGAAAAAAAGAAAAATATTCAGTCAACTCATAAAACACGTTGAGCCCACTCATGCAGAGTACGCCTTTAATGACAGACCATTGTTCATAATTAAAGCCAATCTGTTCATTTAATGGAAATTATTTGTTTCATGGTAAATGAAGTTTTCAACATCTACATAGAGAATTATAAAATCAGACGACTTGGAGTATTATGCTTGCATTGCCGAATTACCAAAAGCTTTTATTTAATAAAAAAAAAAACTAGTGTTTTTTATAGAGCAAACAAAAAGAAAAATTAATAAATGAATGTGGAAAATGTGTCTTTGAGAAGTGGCAATTAACAAAATACAACAATTTCTATTTTAAGTAAGTTGGTAAGTGAAAGTTTTGTGTTGCGCGCACGCACCAGATTTTTATTTACTCAAAGAAGGCTTTCACGATTTTGATCAAACTGGGTATTTGATGTATGCATAAGCCAAAGATGTGATAGCCAACATTTCACCAAAATTGACCAACCGGAGGGGGGACTTTACTTAATAAATTTTGAGACGTCCAGTGAAATTTCTTTGATAGTTATAGCCGATGTCCGACGAGACTGTATACTCGCCCCACTGTTGTGAGGCGTAAGTATCTATGAAACTTGACGGGAGGTATAATCTTACCTGTCTTGTCTTCATCGTGGAAATTATACGGGTGAGCCGTTGCTAATATTAATACGCATGCAAAAACGCACAATCCCATAAAACAAAACAGTCTCATTTTCTTGAAGAGTTTAACTTGAATGCTAATCTATAAAATTTAATCACATATATAGAGTCTATTCTAATCCTATCAAAGATCCATGATTAGATATGACCGACAGCTTTCCAACTAAAGCCTGATTAATTAATTTAAGCCTGATTGACACCATATATAAACCTCACCGATAATTTTTCTCGCAAAAACCACGATTTTGCTCTTATAACTCGCAATGGAAGGCAAAATGAATTGTACATTTTCTGGTCTAGCGATTAAGGAAAGCTTTAAAATGGTGCCTCATTCATGAAATTTGATGAAGTATTAAGGAATTTATGGCTACCGACAAAAAAAAAAAAAGGCCTTGAAAAATAGCATCTTAACATCGATTTTTTTTAATAAAATTTTTTTAGAGATAAAAAACTTGGCTTCCTTGTAGACAAAAGATTAACATGGAACCCACACACTAGACTTTAAAAAAAAGAACTCAACCGACGATTAGGACAACTGTATAGACGCCTTAAGAGAACATCTCCTCTCTCAATTGACAACAAATTACTGATATACAAAACAATATTGAAACCACAGATGGTTCGGAGTAGTTAGGTATGGTCAGAGATGGTTAGGAATGGTCAGAGATGGTTTGGAGTGGTTAGGTATGGTCAGAGATGGTTCGGAGTGGTTAGGTATGGTCAGAGATGGTTCGGAGTGGTTAGGTAGGTTCAGAGATGGTTCGAAGTGGTTAGGTATGTTCAGAGATGGTTCGAAGTGGTTAGGTATGGTCAGAGATAGTCCGGAGTGGTTAGGTATGGTCAGAGATGGTTAGGAATGGTCAGAGATGGTTCGGAGTTGTTAGGTATGGTCAGAGATGGTTCGGAGTGGTTAGGTATAGTCAGAGATGGTTAGGAATGGTCAGAGATGGTTCGGAGTGGTTAGGTATGGTCAGAGATGGTTTGGAGTGATTAGGTATGGTCAGAGATGGTTCAGAGTGGTTAGGAATGGTCAGAGATGGTTCGGAGTGGTTAGGTATGTTTATAGATGGTTCGAAGTGGTTAGGTATGTTCAGAGATGGTTCGAAGTGGTTAGGAATGGTCAGAGATGGTTCGGAGGGGTTAGGTATGGTCAGAAATGGTTCAGAGTGTTTAGGGATGGTCAGAGATGGTTCGGAGTGGTTAGGTAAGGTCAGAGATGATTCGGAGTGGTCAGGTATGGTCAGAGATGGTTCGGAAGGGTTAGGTATGGTCAGAGATGGTTAGGAGTGGTTAGGTATGGTCAGAGATGGTTAGGAATGGTCAGAGATGGTTAGGAGTGGTTAGGTATGGTCAGAGATGGTTAGGAATGGTCAGAGATGGTTTGGAGTGGTTAGGTATGGTCAGAGATGGTTCGGAGTGGTTAGGTATGGTCAGAGATGGTTCGGAGTGGTTAGGTATGTTCAGAGATGGTTCGAAGTGGTTAGGTATGTTCAGAGATGGTTCGAAGTGGTTAGGTATGGTCAGATATGGTCCGGAGTGGTCAGGTATGGTCAGAGATGGTTAGGAATGGTCAGAGATGGTTAGGAATGGTCAGAGATGGTTCGGAGTGGTTAGGTATGGTCAGAGATGGTTCGGAGTGGATAGGTATGGTCAGAGATGGTTCGGAGTGGTTAGGAATGGTCAGAGATGGTTCGGAGTGGTTAGGAATGTTCATAGATGGTTCGAAGTGGTTAGGTATGTTCAGAGATGGTTCGGAGTGGTTAGGAATGGTCAGAGATGGTTCGGAGTGGTTAGGAATGTTTATAGATGGTTCGAAGTGGTTAGGTATGTTCAGAGATGGTTCGAAGTGGTTAGGTATGTTCAGAGATGGTTCGAAGTGGTTAGGTATGGTCAGATATGGTCCGGAGTGGTCAGGTATGGTCAGAGATGGTTAGGAATGGTCAGAGATGGTTAGGAATGGTCAGAGATGGTTCGGAGTGGTTAGGTATGGTCAGAGATGGTTCGGAGTGGATAGGTATGGTCAGAGATGGTTCGAAGTGGTTAGGTATGTTCAGAGATGGTTCGAAGTGGTTAGGTATGGTCAGATATGGTCCGGAGTGGTCAGGTATGGTCAGAGATGGTTAGGAATGGTCAGAGATGGTTAGGAATGGTCAGAGATGGTTCGGAGTGGTTAGGTATGGTCAGAGATGGTTCGGAGTGGATAGGTATGGTCAGAGATGGTTCGGAGTGGTTAGTAATGGTCAGAGATGGTTCGGAGTGGTTAGGAATGTTCATAGATGGTTCGAAGTGGTTAGGTATGTTCAGAGATGGTTCGGAGTGGTTAGGAATGGTCAGAGATGGTTCGGAGTGGTTAGTCTTGCTCCGGCAGTTGAGGAGGAAGGACGCACGGCAAATTGCTCCTGAGGATTATCCCCATCCAGGACGCTGATTTGGTCAGTCAACCCCAGGACACGGCAGAGGGTGGACGTGTTTTTGGAGGAGTCTTCGGAAAAGTGTATGTGTAGTGGAGTGACGGTGGTTGAGACCCGAGGGACACTTAGAGGCGATTCGGGACTCCCACCAGGACAGGAGAAAGTAAGTAACCCCCTTTTATTTTGTTATTAAGTGGTACCTTTTGGGTTTTTTGTTTTGTTTTTTTTTTAATAGAAGGTTTTGTTTATTTTGCTATTTTAATGACCGGAGGACAGGTGTTTTGTAAATAGTGTATAGTTAAATAGTGCTGTGCTGAACTTAAGAAGGAAAAAACCCAAGAAAAGTTGAATCCAAAAAAGTTTTTTTGAAAATTAAAACACGTAAAACTTTTAAACGGATAGAAATTTTTAAAATTTTCTTACACAGAAATTAGTTAAATACCTAATAGAGAAAGGTGTAATCAAAAGAAATTTTGAAAAACCAAAATTGTGGAACTTTTTTTGAAAATTGAAACACGCGGAAGTGCGTTAATAAAGAAGTTTTATTAATATCTTAGGGTGTTAATAATAGTCTTAGGGGAAATAAATTTATACCCTGGGATATAAATATAATACACGCAATAATAAAGAAGTTAATAAATTTTTACGTAAATTACGTAATTAAAACGGAAGTATGTCGGACAAGGAGGCGGAAGCCAGGAAACCTAAGGAAAATGTCCCGGAAGGCCCAAAACAACTTCCCACCAAGGAAGAAGATGGAAATACCAAAGGAAAGCCAACTTCCGGTTCAAAACCGGGAAATAGTAAAGAAGGTCCGGAGACTTTAACGGTGGTAGAGAGCGTAAACCAGCCATCGTTGGTCCCGAAGGAGACTTTAATGGGTGGTCACAATGTAAAATGTCCCTCCATGGACCAAAAGGAGATTTTAACGATGGGATATGATGCAAAAGCGCCATCAGCCCCATTGGAGACTTTAACGTGGGGGCAAGACAGTAAAGGTCCCTCGATGGCCCATCCAATGGTTTCAACGCTGGTGCAAGACGTAAAAAAGGTAATCTCTGATACGGGAAGTGAGATGGAGTATACAGACACCACTGAGGGTGCAGAAGAAAGGCAAACTAGCCCGAGAAGGCGTAGTAAGAGGGCTAGAGAGGAGGATGCTGACATAGTAGGTAGTCCTTCAGAAGTGGCCACCCAAATAATGGAGAGAATGAAGGGATACCTAGAGCGGGCGAAAATTTCCAAGGAGAGGCAGAACCACATTAATGCGAGGATTATGGACCTAAGAGATCTGATTGTGACCCTCGAGGCAGAAAGGAAATTGATCCCCGACATAGTCAAGCATGTGACAAAAGAAATGCTGTGCACGGGGCAACTGTATGACATTATTGCAACAAAGGTTGCAGAATTAGTTGCCCCGGTGGTAGCGTCGGGGATCGGAGAGGCCATAGAGGCAACGATGGCCGAATTTGTTGCTGAAGGAGGAGAGAATTCCCCCGCCCTTGCCAGGATGGCCTCCTGCCTCGAGGCGAAGAGGAAAAAGGGTGGACAAAATATTCCCACCCCACCACCAGAAGAACCGAGAAGCAACCCAGAACCTGTGCCCGGACCCAGCGGGCAGAATCACAAGTATCAGGGAATACAACCCGCGCCCATGCCCCAACGAAAGGTGAGCAGCACCCCTCTTTGCAGGGGAAAAAATATGAACTCCGGGACGGACACTGAGGAAGAGCCCTTCACGGCCGTGAGAACGAGGAGGAGGAAGAAGAAGAAGACCGTGGAGGAGGAAAAGGAGGTCCCGGAGCAGAAAAATAAAAACCAGGAGAAGAGGCTTACCTTCGCTGGGGTACTGGCTAGCGTCCCACAGGTACCATCGAAGGCCGAGGAGACCCCTACGTACGTTACATTGACTGGGAAGACGGAAGGTTGGTCTCCCAGCAGAATACATGAGCAGCTCCCATCCCAGGAAGAGCTGAGGAAACTAGGAGTCGTCGCCAAAATGGTAAGGGTAACTGGCACCGGCAAAGCGGTCTTGGTAAGAACAGAAGGTGCAGACCAAGCAAGGCGACTCCTAGAGTGGACTAAACTCCAGGAAGGAGGCCTCGAAGCCAAGTTGGCCTCGGCAAGAAGACCACGGCTCGAGGTTAGAGGCGTGCCAAAGCACTGGGATGGGGGAACATTTGAGAGGTACCTGTGGGGAAAATGCGGGGAGGCCCCCAGCACGGAAGAAAAGAAGAGGGAGTGGATCAGGCCCTGCTATTCCACTCCGTCCAGAGGAGGCCTCACGGTCAACTGGGTTGTTGAGGTGCACCAGACCGTGAGGCAGACGCTGATGGGACTGTCACAGGATCAACTGACTACAGGATGGTGTTGCCTGACCATCAGAGATTACCTCGACCCCCTACTCTGTCTCAAATGCCAGGAATACGGCCACCCAGCTAAGTCATGCACGAAGGAGGTGGCCTGCAGGTGGTGCACAGCAACCGGTCACAAGGTCAAGGAGTGTCCGGAGCAGAGGAAAGGTGCGCCACCATGCTGCAAGAATTGTTCCCAGAGAGGCAGAGAGGGGAAGGAAGCCAGGCACTGCGCGGGAAGCAGGGAGTGCCCGTTGCACCTGGAGATGATGGTCAGGCAGGCGAAAAAAACCCGATATGCGTAGGCTGCATGTACTGCAGGTCAATATGGGCCGAAGACGCGTGGTAGCGGACGAATTGAGAGCTCTCGCCCGAACAGTTGACATCATGGCGGTCCAGGAGCCATGGTGCCACGGTAATGTGGTCGCAGGATTTGGTGTAACGTCAAGGGTAGTCGCAGCAGGCAGTGGTGAGAGGAGGCCTAGAGCGGCTATAGTGATAGTCAACCCGAACCTTGACGTTATGGAGTTGAAGCAATTCACCACGGCAGACCAGGCGGCATGTTACGTCAGATGGGGTGAAATGACATTCGCCCTAGCATCATCATACATGCCGCCGAAACAGAAAATAGATGAGAACATGGCTGCTGTGGAGGCTGTCGCAAGAAGCTACCGGAATGCGATAGTCTGCTCCGACACCAATTCGTGGAGCACGGCCTGGGGTTCAGTCCGCACAGATGCCAGAGGAAGAGTGGTTGAGGATGGCGTGGCGAGGTGTCAGCTAGTGGTCATGAACGAGCACTCTGGCCCCACGTTTGTGGGAGCAAGGGGCCAGAGTTGGATAGATGTGACACTCGCCACGGCCACCATGGCGAAAAGAATTGCGGGCTGGACCTTACGGTCTGACACGAGCTCCGACCACAGGGTCATAGCCTTCAGTGTGGGCAAGGAGGAAGGCATTCCCCGACCCATTGAGAGGGGATTTGTGACCCGAACGGCGGACTGGAGAGCTTTCTCCAGTGAACTGGAGGGGATGATGGTCGATAAGGAGTGGGATGAGATGGCGCCGATGGAAGGCGAGTCAGACATTGATAGTAGAATAGCAATGCTGACGGGCGACATCACCCAAGCGGCGGACCTCACCCTCCAGCGCCGAAGGGCGAGAGCACGTCCGGTCCCATGGTGGACGCCAGCCCTCACACAGCTAAAGAAGGATTATTACAGGGCTCGGCGTAGGTACCAGGAGTGCAGGGACGAGGAGAGGAGGCCTGCACTCCGTGAAGAGGCCAAGCACAGGTACAGGGTATACCGAAACGGAGTGCGTCACCACAAGAAGAGGTCCTGGGACAACTTCATAGTAGAAGAAACTGAGAAGAATCCCTGGGGAATCCCGTATAGGGTGGCACTGGGAAAGGTAAAGCCGCTACAAACAATGGCGGCTATCAAAATAGGAACTTCCCAGGCAGCCACCCTGGACGAAGCTGCAAGAATGTACATCGAATATACTTACCCCAGGGATGATCCGTCCCAGGATAACGAGGAAGATGAAGTGGTTAGACGCACCACGGTGTACCCACCGGGTACCGACCTGTGCCCACCATGGGACATATGGGACCTGCGTCTGGCCGTGGATAGGCAGAGGACTGGTAGGGCTCCAGGACTAGATGCAATAGATGCTGCAATCCTCAAGAGGAGCACCCCTTATATTGAGGAAGAACTTCTGGACATCTTCAACGAATGCCTGGATAAGGGGTGCTTCCCAAGCAACTGGAGGATTGCAGACCTGAGACTGCTCTACAAGGGAGGGGGCAAGGACAAGGAGAGTCCTAAGGCCTATCGACCAATCTGCCTCCTCCCAGTGATGAGTAAGGTCCTGGAGTGCCTGATGGTATCAAGACTAAGACCGGTCCTCGATGCAGCTAGCCATCCACGGCAGTTCGGCTCGACCCGTGGCAAGGGAACCGGAGATGCGCTGCTGAGAGTGCGGAGGGATGTAGAGGAGAGGGCGGAGAAATATGTAATGCTAATATTGTTCGACATATCCTCCGCCTTCGATAGCGTTTGGTGGCCCTCCGTACTCCAGCGGTTGCAAGAGTTCGACACCCCCAGCAACCTGTACTGCCTCGTGAGTAGCTACCTCAGTGGAAGAAAAGTCAAGATAAGGGGTAGCTACTACGAGGTAGAGAATAATATTCAGAGAGGATGTCCACAGGGTTCGGTACTTGGCCCGGCCCTGTGGAAGTTAGTTTTCGACCAGTTGCTGGGGGAGCTAGAAGACAGAGGGTTCCTTGCCACGGCCTACGTCGACGACCTGGCAGTTATAGTGGCCGCGAACAGCAGAGCCAGAGTGAAGACGGAAGCCGAGAGGTGCGCCAGTCTCGTTGCAGCATGGTGCGTGAGGAAGAAGTTGAGCATGGCAGCAGCTAAGACCCAGGCCATGCTCATCAGAGGCTCCACGGACAGGGCTCACCCTATAACACTGCAGATCCAAGGAGAAAGGGTACGTTTAGGTGAGGAGGTGACTTATCTTGGAGTAAGATTCAGGAAAGGGTTCGACGTAACCCCTCACCTAGCGTACCTAGAAGATAGGGTGACCCTGACCATAAACGGGTTGAGTAGGATCGGGGGTGCATTCTGGGGCCTCAGGTACCCCGCGACGATGACGATATACAAAGGAGTGGTGCTGGGTATCCTGAGGTATGCATCCCCGGCGTGGAGCCGTAACCTCACGCAGCAACAGAAGAGGAGGCTGGCCACCATACAGAGGAGGGCTCTGCTGAGGGTCACTAAGGCATACAGGACGGTGTCTCATGAGGCAGTGCAGGTGCTGGCGGGAGCGATGCCCCTGGACCTCATTTATAAAGAAGATGTTATGAGATATGATGTGAAGAGGCAGGGGCTAGATGCGCTCCCTGACGGGCTGCGGCGGAGGATCGGTGAGACCCCCAACGCCTGGAAGAAGATGCTGAGGGAGGACCTCATAGATGAATGGAACGGACGGTGGGTTAATAGCCAAAAAGGCTCCACGTTGAGGAAGTTCTTCCCCACCGTCCAGTCAAGACTAAAGGCAAAGTGGGTCCTCCCGGACTATTGGGTCTCACAGATCCTGACGGGACACGGTGGGTTCCGGGGGAAGCTACAAAGTCATGGAAAGAATATTGACCCCCGGTGCCCCACGTGTGGCGTACCCGAGACCGCCGAGCACGTCGTTGTGGATTGCACTGCCATGGATGGACACCGTGCCAGGTTGTCGAGGAGGATCGGGTTGTTCGCCCTCGCCGAGACCGACCTCCCACGCCTCGTAGATGAAGACGTGTACCCCGCCTTTAAGGAATTCATCTACGGGTGGAAACAGGTGGTGGGTCCCACGCACTTCAATATCGGAAGAGGCCCGCCACCCGGTCTCGGCGAGACACCAGAAGACTAAGGAAGGAAAGCACCAAGGCTGGACCAGCCAGACGAAGGAGGAGAGACCATCCGGACGGATGCTGACCGGGAGCGCTGGACAGGACCGGACGGATGGAGAGGAATAGCCGGATGAAGAGTACCAGGAGGGCTGGACACCCACCCGGTGAAGGAGACAAGGTGCAGCCCCATCTTAAGGTGCACAACCGTGCACTGGGCTGCATCATAGTAGCGGACCCCAAATATTGTTCCCAAATTAAAAATCCTCGAAAAATGTACAATAAGATAATTAATAATAAACAGTGTTTTATTGGTAGCGGTGGGCGTACGTATCCCCAACGTATCAACCCACCGCTACCGAACCCCGTATGCCGGAAACGGCCAGGAAGGGGGAAAAAAAAAAAAAAAAAAAAAAAAAAAAAAAAAAAAAAAAAAAAAAAAAAAGGTTCGGAGTGGTTAGGAATGTTTATAGATGGTTCGAAGTGGTTAGGTATGTTCAGAGATGGTTCGAAGTGGTTAGGTATGTTCAGAGATGGTTCGAAGTGGTTAGGTATGGTCAGATATGGTCCGGAGTGGTCAGGTATGGTCAGAGATGGTTAGGAATGGTCAGAGATGGTTAGGAATGGTCAGAGATGGTTCGGAGTGGTTAGGTATGGTCAGAGATGGTTCGGAGTGGATAGGTATGGTCAGAGATGGTTCGGAGTGGTTAGGAATGGTCAGAGATGGTTCGGAGTGGTTAGGAATGTTCATAGATGGTTCGGAGTAGTTAGGAATGTTTATAGATGGTTCGAAGTGGTTAGGTATGTTCAGAGATGGTTCGAAGTGGTTAGGTATGTTCAGAGATGGTTCGAAGTGGTTAACGAAAGATGAGCAGCACCCCTCTCTGCAGGGGAAAAAACATGGACTCCGGGACGGACACTGAGGAAGAGCCCTTCACTGCCGTGAGAACGAGGAGGAGGAAGAAGAAGAAGACCGTGGAGGAGGAAAAGGAGGTCCCGGAGCAGAAAAATAAAAACCAGGAGAAGAGGCTTACCTTCGCTGGGGTACTGGCTAGCGTCCCACAGGTACCATCGAAGGCCGAGGAGACCCCTACGTACGTTACATTGACTGGGAAGACGGAAGGTTGGTCTCCCAGCAGAATACATGAGCAGCTCCCATCCCAGGAAGAGCTGAGGAAACTAGGAGTCGTCGCCAAAATGGTAAGGGTAACTGGCACCGGCAAGGCGGTGTTGGTAAGAACGGAAGGTGCAGACCAAGCAAGGCGACTCCTAGAGTGGACTAAACTCCAGGAAGGAGGCCTCGAAGCCAAGTTGGCCTCGGCAAGAAGACCACGGCTCGAGGTTAGAGGCGTGCCAAAGCACTGGGATGGGGGAACATTTGAGAGGTACCTGTGGGGCAAATGCGGGGAGGCCCCCAGCACGGAAGAAAAGAAGAGGGAGTGGATCAGGCCCTGCTTTTCCACTCCGTCCAGAGGAGGCCTCACGGTCAACTGGGTTGTTGAGGTGCACCAGACCGTGAGGCAGACGCTGATGGGACTGTCACAGGATCAACTGACTACAGGATGGTGTTGCCTGACCATCAGAGATTACCTCGACCCCCTACTCTGTCTCAAATGCCAGGAATACGGCCACCCAGCTAAGTCATGCACGAAGGAGGTGGCCTGCAGGTGGTGCACAGCAACCGGTCACAAGGTCAAGGAGTGTCCGGAGCAGAGGAAAGGTGCGCCACCATGCTGCAAGAACTGTTCCCAGAGAGGCAGAGAGGGGAAGGAAGCCAGGCACTGCGCGGGAAGCAGGGAGTGCCCGTTGCACCTGGAGATGATGGTCAGGCAGGCGAAAAAAACCCGATATGCGTAGGCTGCATGTACTGCAGGTCAATATGGGCCGAAGACGCGTGGTAGCGGACGAATTGAGAGCTCTCGCCCGAACAGTTGACATCATGGCGGTCCAGGAGCCATGGTGCCACGGTAATGTGGTCGCAGGATTTGGTGTAACGTCAAGGGTAGTCGCAGCAGGCAGTGGTGAGAGGAGGCCTAGAGCGGCTATAGTGATAGTCAACCCGAACCTTGACGTTATGGAGTTGAAGCAATTTACCACGGCAGACCAGGCGGCATGTTACGTCAGATGGGGTGAAATGACATTCGCCCTAGCATCATCATACATGCCGCCGAAACAGAAAATAGATGAGAACATGGCTGCTGTGGAGGCTGTCGCAAGAAGCTACCGGAATGCGATAGTCTGCTCCGACACCAATTCGTGGAGCACGGCCTGGGGTTCAGTCCGCACAGATGCCAGAGGAAGAGTGGTGGAGGATGGCGTGGCGAGGTGTCAACTAGTGGTCATGAACGAGCACTCTGGCCCCACGTTTGTGGGAGCAAGGGGCCAGAGTTGGATAGATGTGACACTCGCCACGGCCACCATGGCGAAAAGAATTGCGGGCTGGACCTTACGGTGTGACACGAGCTCCGACCACAGGGTCATAGCCTTCAGTGTGGGCAAGGAGGAAGGCATTCCCCGACCCATTGAGAGGGGATTTGTGACCCGAACGGCGGACTGGAGAGCTTTCTCCAGTGAACTGGAGGGGATGATGGTCGATAAGGAGTGGGATGAGATGGCGCCGATGGAAGGCGAGTCAGACATTGATAGTAGAATAGCAATGCTGACGGGCGCCATCACCCAAGCGGCGGACCTCACCCTCCAGCGCCGAAGGGCGAGAGCACGTCCGGTCCCATGGTGGACGCCAGCCCTCACACAGCTAAAGAAGGATTATTACAGGGCACGGCGTAGGTACCAGGAGTGCAGGGACGAGGAGAGGAGGCCTGCACTCCGTGAAGAGGCCAAGCACAGGTACAGGGTATACCGAAACGGAGTGCGTCACCACAAGAAGAGGTCCTGGGACAACTTCATAGTAGAAGAAACTGAGAAGAATCCCTGGGGAATCCCGTATAGGGTGGCACTGGGAAAGGTAAAGCCGCTACAAACAATGGCGGCTATCAAAATAGGAACTTCCCAGGCAGCCACCCTGGACGAAGCTGCAAGAATGTACATCGAATATACTTACCCCAGGGATGATCCGTCCCAGGATAACGAGGAAGATGAAGTGGTTAGACGCACCACGGTGTACCCGCCGGGTACCGACCTGTGCCCACCATGGGACATATGGGACCTGCGTCTGGCCGTGGATAGGCAGAGGACTGGTAGGGCTCCAGGACTAGATGCAATAGATGCTGCAATCCTCAAGAGGAGCACCCCTTATATAGAGGAAGAACTTCTGGACATCTTCAACGAGTGCCTGGATAAGGGGTGCTTCCCAAGCAACTGGAGGATTGCAGACCTGAGACTGCTCTACAAGGGAGGGGGCAAGGACAAGGAGAGTCCTAAGGCCTATCGACCAATCTGCCTCCTCCCAGTGATGAGTAAGGTCCTGGAGTGCCTGATGGTATCAAGACTAAGACCGGTCCTCGATGCAGCTAGCCATCCACGGCAGTTCGGCTCGACCCGTGGCAAGGGAACCGGAGATGCGCTGCTGAGAGTGCGGAGGGATGTAGAGGAGAGGGCGGAGAAATATGTAATGCTAATATTGTTCGACATATCCTCCGCCTTCGATAGCGTTTGGTGGCCCTCCGTACTCCAGCGGTTGCAAGAGTTCGACACCCCCAGCAACCTGTACTGCCTCGTGAGTAGCTACCTCAGTGGAAGAAAAGTCAAGATAAGGGGTAGCTACTACGAGGTAGAGAATAATATTCAGAGAGGATGTCCACAGGGTTCGGTACTTGGCCCGGCCCTGTGGAAGTTAGTTTTCGACCAGTTGCTGGGGGAGCTAGAAGACAGAGGGTTCCTTGCCACGGCCTACGTCGACGACCTGGCAGTTATAGTGGCCGCGAACAGCAGAGCCAGAGTGAAGACGGAAGCCGAGAGGTGCGCCAGTCTCGTTGCAGCATGGTGCGTGAGGAAGAAGTTGAGCATGGCAGCAGCTAAGACCCAGGCCATGCTCATCAGAGGCTCCACGGACAGGGCTCACCCTATAACACTGCAGATCCAAGGAGAAAGGGTACGTTTAGGTGAGGAGGTGACTTATCTTGGAGTAAGATTCAGGAAAGGGTTCGACGTAACCCCTCACCTAGCGTACCTAGAAGATAGGGTGACCCTGACCATAAACGGGTTGAGTAGGATCGGGGGTGCATTCTGGGGCCTCAGGTACCCCGCGACGATGACGATATACAAAGGAGTGGTGCTGGGTATCCTGAGGTATGCATCCCCGGCGTGGAGCCGTAACCTCACGCAGCAACAGAAGAGGAGGCTGGCCACCATACAGAGGAGGGCTCTGCTGAGGGTCACTAAGGCATACAGGACGGTGTCTCATGAGGCAGTGCAGGTGCTGGCGGGAGCGATGCCCCTGGACCTCATTTATAAAGAAGATGTTATGAGATATGATGTGAAGAGGCAGGGGCTAGATGCGCTCCCTGACGGGCTGCGGCGGAGGATCGGTGAGACCCCCAACGCCTGGAAGAAGATGCTGAGGGAGGACCTCATAGATGAATGGAACGGACGGTGGGTTAATAGCCAAAAAGGCTCCACGTTGAGGAAGTTCTTCCCCACCGTCCAGTCAAGACTAAAGGCAAAGTGGGTCCTCCCGGACTATTGGGTCTCACAGATCCTGACGGGACACGGTGGGTTCCGGGGGAAGCTACAAAGTCATGGAAAGAATATTGACCCCCGGTGCCCCACGTGTGGCGTACCCGAGACCGCCGAGCACGTCGTTGTAGATTGCACTGCCATGGATGGACACCGTGCCAGGTTGTCGAGGAGGATCGGGTTGTTCGCCCTCGCCGAGACCGACCTCCCACGCCTCGTAGATGAAGACGTGTACCCCGCCTTTAAGGAATTCATCTACGGGTGGAAACAGGTGGTGGGTCCCACGCACTTCAATATCGGAAGAGGCCCGCCACCCGGTCTCGGCGAGACACCAGAAGACTAAGGAAGGAGAGCACCAAGGCTGGACCAGCCAGACGAAGGAGGAGGGACCATCCGGACGGATGCTGACCGGGAGCGCTGGACAGGACCGGACGGATGGAGAGGAATAGCCGGATGGAGAGTACCAGGAGGGCTGGACACCCACCCGGCGAAGGAGACAAGGTGCAGCCCCATCTTAAGGTGCACAACCGTGCACTGGGCTGCACCATAGTAGCGGACCCCAAATATTGTTCCCAAGTTAAAAATCCTTGAGAAATGTATAATAAGATAATTAATAATAAAGAGTGTTTTATTGGTAGCGGTGGGCGTACGTATCCCCAACGTATCAACCCACCGCTACCGAACCCCGTATGCCGGAAACGGCCAGGAAGGGGAAAAAAAAAAAAAAAAAAAAAAAAAAAAAAAAAAAAAAAGGTTCGAAGTGGTTAGGTATGGTCAGATATGGTCCGGAGTGGTCAGGTATGGTCAGAGATGGTTAGGAATGGTCAGAGATGGTTAGGAATGGTCAGAGATGGTTCGGAGTGGTTAGGTATGGTCAGAGATGGTTCGGAGGGGATAGGTATGGTCAGAGATGGTTCGGAGTGGTTAGGAATGGTCAGAGATGGTTCGGAGTGGTTAGGAATGTTCATAGATGGTTCGAAGTGGTTAGGTATGGTCAGAGATAGTCCGGAGTGGTTAGGTATGGTCAGAGATGGTTAGGAATGGTCAGAGATGGTTCGGAGTTGTTAGGTATGGTCAGAGATGGTTCGGAGTGGTTAGGTATAGTCAGAGATGGTTAGGAATGGTCAGAGATGGTTCGGAGTGGTTAGGTATGGTCAGAGATGGTTTGGAGTGATTAGGTATGGTCAGAGATGGTTCAGAGTGGATAGGAATGGTCAGAGATGGTTCGGAGTGGTTAGGTATGTTTATAGATGGTTCGAAGTGGTTAGGTATGTTCAGAGATGGTTCGAAGTGGTTAGGTATGGTCAGAGATAGTTTGAAGTGGTTAGGTATGGTCAGAGATGGTTCGGAGGGGTTTGGTATGGTCAGAGATGGTTCGGAGTGGTTAGGGATGGTCAGAGATGGTTCCGAGTGGTTTGGAATGGTATGAGATGGTTTGGAGTGGTTAGGTATGGTCAGAGATGGTTCGGAGTGGTTAGGAATGGTCAGAGATGGTTCGGAGTGGTTAGGAATGGTCACAGATCGTTCGCAGTGGTTAGGTATGGTCATAGATCGTTCGTAGTGGATAGGTATGGTCAGAGATGGTTTATCGTGTTGGTTAATTTTGCTGGCTGTAATTGAAACAAATAAACATGTACAGAAGTAAAATACCAGAACACAAAGAGTTTTATATTGTTAGCAGGGAGACTTTATCTTTACTTCCACTTACCTTTATATGAAATATATAGTAAGGTGTAAAGTATTGCGATCGTGAAAAACTTCCGGTTTTCAACGGAAATACACGTTTTGGAGTCCCCTGAATCCAAATAACCAAGCCCCGCTAAATGGTCTGTGTTTGTGAAAATAGTGCTCAAAAACTATAAATCGTACGAACCTGAAATTGGGTATTTGGTGACTGTGTGGGTATTTGGTCAAACGGCAGCGAGCATGAGTCGAAAGCTGGAATCTATTATAGCTATTGATTAAAGCTGTGGCGATCCACACATATAATTATTAGTTCATATATTATATAAATATGATGTATATTAATTGTTATTATATTGTATTATATGAGGGCTATTATAGAAATATTGTGTATGTGGATATAAATGAGAATGATTATAATTAGTTTAATAAGGTGCCCAAATAGAAAATTGAATATATTTGAGTTTGTATAAATATGCTAACAAATAACATAGGGCCAAACTTTGTACCCTAGCCATCCTTATCGCCCCACTCTAAAAAGGGCCCAGAGAAACAGTCTCTAGCCGAATCTCCTTCCAGTTAGACGTATTGCTGTCGGCCCCCCACTCCTTTGCCAAGGCTAGTATTTTAATAGTAATTAGACATATTTGTCTATAAGTATATATCTATATATTATTTACCAATTACAATATTCTTCCACTGCGTAATTCTGTTTGTTTTTTGCATGCCCCAATTATTAAAGATAATTAAGATCCACGGACCTAAACAGACCTAAACGGACCTCATTACTAACCCATATTATAATTTAATTAAATCAGGGACATAGCAAATTGTTAGCAGAGCGTGGTTGTTTTTCATTGAAAAATAATAAATAGCAAATTGGTTGCAGAGCGCGATTTTTTGATTTTTAAATAAAACCAAAACTGGTAGTTGCAGCGCGATTTTTTGTGAATAAAAATAATAGTAATTTTTTTTGTCGCGCGTATTAGAAAATATCGGGGCTTGATGATTTGAACTAAATATTAAGGGCAATTTGTAATTAATTAAAAATTAAAATTATAATTAATTATTAGGGCGATTCTGTTATAATTAATAAATTAATCATATTAACGGTAATATCAAAATTAAAATGGCGGATCAATCTAATAATATGGTATCTAGGGCATTAACAATTAAAGATTTAGATAAAATGGTGGATTTATTGGAAATAACTATGAAAGAACGATTGGCCGAGCAGCATTGTAATTTTATGGCGAAAATTAATAATATCTATGAAAATATGAAATATTTGAATTTATTGTTGAATGAAAATATTAATAATTCAAAAGGAGTGGGATATAATAAAAATGATAAGGCAATTAGTAATTATAAAAATAATTTAGAGATAGAAAATAATAACTGTGGCCTAAGTGAATTAAATTTATCTAGCCCATCGGAAGAAAAAACTAACAATTTTGAGAAATTAATTGAAATAAATCAAATATCTAACGCGCGAATAATTTTTATGAAGATTGCCCCAGAAAATGATGAAAATTTAAATATTAGCCCAATTGAGAATAATTGTGAAAATTTAAACTGCCGCCCAACTGATAAAATTGAATTTAGAGTTGAACAGGCGTACCAACCTAGATATTCGATCGGAAATAATATGGGCATGATTCATAGAAATAATCAGTATCATGCCTATCTTTGCCCTAATCCTGACTATCAAGTTATATCTGAAAGGATTATTTTGTTTTCTTCTAAGAATAAACATATTTATCGTCGTCGAAATAAATTTAATTTTTCAAACAAAGGTAGTAATCAACGAAACTATAATAATAGATTGAATCTTCGAATTGATAATCGAATGATGAAATATTTTAGAAATAAAAATTGTAACGGCATTTATAAAAATCTGGTGCGTGCTCGCAACACACAACTTTCACTTACCAACTTACTTAGATTAGAAATGAATGCGTTTTGTTAATTGTCAATTCTCAAATGAACAGAACGGCTTTAATTATGAACAATGGTCTGTCATTAAAGGCGTACTCCGTATGCGTGGGCTCAACGAGTTTTATGAGTTGACTGAATATTTTTTTTTTTTTTCTCCTCTTTCTGTTTTCTTTATTTTTATCATATCTCATATTTAGCCATTTCTTATTTTTAAGCGTAACGAGAGACAGTTAATTTCTCCATGTAAACAAAAAATTTTTGAGTAAATAAAAAATATGTACACGTGAAATTGGTACAATAGTTATGAAGTAAAGTCCCGCCTCCGGTTGATCAATTTTGATGAAATTTTTACAGTCTTATCTCGGGCATATACATACATTATATACCCAGTTTGATCAAAATCGTTAAAGCCGTTTTTGAGTAAATAAAAAAAACACGTAAAAATGATACAAAATTTGTTAAGTAAAGTCCCCCCTCCGGTTGATCAATTTTGATGTATTGTTGGCTATCGCATCTTTGGCATATACATACATCAAATACCCAGTTTGATCAAAATCGTTAAAACCATTTTTGAGTAGATAAAAAAAAACACGTGAAAATGATACGAAATTTTTTAAGTAAAGTCCCCCCTCCGGTTAATCAATTTTGATGAAATTTTTACAGTCATATCTCAGGCATATTAGTACATCAAATACTCAGTTTAATCAAAATCGTTAGAGCCGTTTTTGAGAAAATCGAAAAAAACGTAAAAAGTTATTAAATAAAGTACCCCCTCCCTTTGAGCAATTTTGATGAAATTTTTGCTGTCACATCGCGGGCATATACCTACACTTAATACCCAATTTCAGGTTCCCACGGTTTATAGTTTTTGAGCTAGTCTGTTCACACACACACACACACACACACACACACACACACACACACACACACACACACACACACACACACACACACACACACACACACACACACACACACACACACACACACACACACACACACACACACACACACACACACACACACACACACACACACACACAGACACACACACAGACACACACACACACACACACACACACACACAGACCATTTCGCGGGACTTGGTTATTTCGACTCAGGGGGTCCCAAAACGTGTATTCCCGTTGAAAACCGGAAGTCGAAATTTTTCACGATCGCAATACTTCCACTTACTATATATTTCATATATAGGTAAGTGAAAGTAAAAAAAATCTGATTAATAAATATGCTAGAAATCATAGTCGTGGCAACATTAATTATTGCAAAGAGACATATTATTTATTATCGCTTAAAGTAGATAATAGTAATGGTAATTATTGGAAAGCAAAATACAAAAAGGTATTAGGTTCAGATCGGAACGGTGGCAAAGCATTGTTGCAAAGCAGTGCAAAGCTAAAACATAAGTTTGGATGTAATTTAAAGTATAAAGACCGCGCGTGTTTCAAGGAATTTAAACAATTGGATTAATGAGAGTAATGTTAATGGTTTATTTTAATAACAATAAGTAATTTGTTTAATTCTAAATAAAATCTTAATATTAATAATTATCGATAGCCATAATTAGTAACATTAATTAACGGTAATAATAATATTTTTATATTGAATATAATATTTATGGAAAATAATATTTATAGAAAAATAAATGTGTTTATTATCGACGAATTAAATATTGTTATAGAATATTAAAGGGGCCTAAAATATAATTAATTGAATAGTAAGGTTGTATAAAATAAATAAGTACTGTTTAAAAGGGCAGCATTAGATCTTCGCTATTACTTTCACTTACCTATAAATGAAATATATAGTAAGGAAAGTATTGCGATCGTGAAAAATTTCGACCTCCGGTTTTCAACGGAAATACACGTTTTGGGGTCCCCTGAGTCGAAATGACTACGTCCCGCGAAATGGTCTGTGTGTGTGTGTCTGTGTGTCTGTGTGTCTGTGTGAACAGACTAGCTCAAAAACTATAAACCGTGCGAACCTGAAATTGGGTATTTAGAGTATGTATGAGCCCGCGATGTGACAGCAAAAATTTCATCAAATTTGCTCAAAGGGAGGGGGTACTTTATTTAATAACTTTTTAAGTTTTTTTCGATTTTCTCAAAAACGGCTCTAACGATTTTGATTAAACTGAGTATTTGATCTATTTATATGCCTGAAATATGACTGTAAAAATTTCATCAAAATTGATCAACCTGAGGGGGGACTTTACTTATTAAATTTTGTAGCATTTTCACATGTTTTTTTTAATTACTCAAAAACGGTTTTAACGGTTTTGATCAAACTTGGTATTTGATTTATTTATATGCCAAAGATGTGATAACCCACATTTCATCACAATTGATCAACCGGAGGGGGGACTTTACTTAATAAATTTTGTATCATTTTCACGTGTTTTTTTTATTTACTCAAAAACTGTTTTAACAATTTTGATCAAACTTGGTATTTGATGTATTTATATGCCCGAGATATGACTGTAACAATTTCATCACAATTGATCAACCGGAGGGGGGACTTTACTTAATAAATTTTGTATCATTTTCACGGTTTTTTTTTATTTACTCAAAAACGGCTTTAACGATTAACAAAAATAAGATATTAAATGTTATGTTATAACTTATTAAATGTTGTCCCATTTTCACGTGTGTTTTTTTCCATCCAAAAGATGGAATTTAGGTGGGTAAAAAAAAATGATTAAAGTTTCTGGATTCGCATAAATTGAAGAGTTCGTCGACGCCTTAGCTTTGATTTATATTAGGACCCTAGAGTTCTTCGTCATGGTTTATGACTTGTGAACACAATAGGTGTTGCATTTATCCAACGAAACGCTTGGCTGATTTCATTTTATATTACCTGATAATCGATCAGATAAAAATTTTAATGTAGTCACATTTGCAGCTCGCCTGTTAACTGGTAAGTAATGTTTCATTTAAAAGTAACATTTCTTAAATCCGACTACGTAGTTTTTTTTTTTTTTATCAATCCATTATGAGTGAGATTCCGAATCCGATGGTCGATTGACTATTCTGAAATATATGATTTTTTTTTTCCAAACCCCTCATAATCCTCATAATCCCCAAATCCCTCATAACATGAATTTCGGGCCATTCCATGTCAAATCAACACAAAAATATATCATTTTGAACCTCACCATCTCAGATTTTCTTGAAATTTGGTATAGGTGTACTAAATGTATCTACTAGAACAATTGTGAAATATTACTGAGATATACCGACCCGTTTTTGAATTATTGGTCTCTAAAGTCCTCAAAAATAGGTCCGGAAACAGAAAAAATCATCATTAAAAATAGCTGTAGATATTTTCCAAATTTGACTTGGACTATGAGATTGGTGTCGTTTAACAGCGCATTCCATGCCATTTCATATAATATACAGCAATGTATAGGTTGGTACTAAAGAAGTTTTCATTAAAACCTAGTTTAAAATTGTAATCTCAATTTTCTCGAATAGGGCATCATTTAAAAATACCTATAACTATACATTAGTGTATATCATATGAAACGGCATGGAATGCGCTGTTAAACGACACCAATCTCATAGTCCTAGTCGAATTTGGAAAACATCTGCAGCTATATTTAATCGTGTTTTTTACTTTCACTTACCTATATATGAAATATATAGTAAGTGGAAGTATTGCGATCGTGAAAAATTTCGACTTCCGGTTTTCAACGGAAATACATGTTTTGGGACCCCCTGAGTCGAAATAACCAAGTCCCACGAAATGGTCTGTGTGTGTGTGTGTGTGTGTGTGTGTGTGCGTGTGCGTGTGCGTGTGCGTGTGCGTGTGCGTGTGCGTGTGCGTGTGCGTGTGCGTGTGCGTGTGCGTGTGCGTGTGCGTGTGCGTGTGCGTGTGCGTGTGCGTGTGCGTGTGCGTGTGCGTGTGCGTGTGCGTGTGCGTGTGCGTGTGCGTGTGCGTGTGCGTGTGCGTGTGCGTGTGTGTGTGTGTGTGTGTGTGTGTGTGTGTGTGTGTGTGTGTGTGTGTGTGTGTGTGTGTGTGTGTGTGTGTGTGTGTGTGTGTGTGTGTGTGTGTGTGTGTGTGTGTGTGTGTGTGTGTATGTGAACAGACTAGTTTCTGTTTCCGGACCTATTTTTGAGGGCTTTAGAGACCAATAATCCAAAAACGGGTCGGCATATCTCAGTAATATTTCAGAATTGTTCTAGTAGATGCAGGTAGTACATATATACCAAATTTTAAGAAAATCTGAGATGTTGAGGTTCAAAATGATATATTTTTGTGTTGATTTGACGTGGAATGGCCCTTTCATTTAGCTCCAAAGTTATGAAATTATAATATACCAAAACTCGTACCTATATTGATGATTAGTGTTGGTTTAAAAAGACGTTCGACTTTTTCGTCATTTTAAGGCCTGCTCTTTATTATACGTAATGCTTTTTAAACTAGATTTGTAATTTGCCCAGGAGGATAAATTTAAATTTGGCTATACTACTTTTGACGAGGAACGATTATTGAAAAGAATGATTTTATTCATTTTTCTCTATTTTTGTTAAGTATAAACTCTGAACATGATCAAGGCCATGAATAACCTGGTGCGATGCGTGCAATACCCAACTTTCAATTACCAAGAACTTTTACTCAGAATTTAACCTATAGTATCGGAAAATAGTAACTTTAGGAACTCTTCAAGATTATTTATTTTTCAATACCCATATAAATAAATTAAGAGTGGTTGCTTAATTTCGTATGGCGGGTATTAAGTAAGCACGCTTATCAATTAACAGCAAATACAGGCCATTTAATATTAATCAGTCATGTAAATATTGTAACTCCAATTCTAATGACGAAATTAAACACTTTTTGTTGACCTGTTCAGCTTTCGGGGACCTCAGGCAGTCTCTGTTGTCCAGACATAATAAACCATTTTGCATTCCAAAACTGATTTTGTAAGATCTTTTATCTGTAAAGGATATAGGTACACTAAACAATATTTATTTATTCGTAGTCCAGGCAATCAACACAGAGATGCAATCAAATATTAATAACTTGATCTATTTTCTTGATGTGTCACTATAGTAATTATAATCATGTTATAGGGTCAATCGATTTGAAATGGACCAGAAAAAAATAATTTGGTTGCTCAATCATTTTATGAAAAATTTATAATTTACCACCAATTACGTATGGAATCAGTAGTTCAAATCAATTTTTTAAAAAAAAATTAGGATCAACCGTTACAAAATGGCACCCATTTTTGTTTCACCTTTCAGGCCGATTTTTGAGGTTTTAAGCTCTCACAGAAAATTCATTTTCTTAAGACTGGTAAGTCAGAGACTAATAATTCAAACACGATTGTTTTCCTTAAAGTCTGTTCTATATTTCGTGTTCTCTTTATTATTTGAATATTTTGAAGTCCAATAATTGAAAACAACTGCTTTAAATCCTCAAAACACCGTTTTTGAGGGTAAGTTTTGGGTTTTATAATGCCAAGAGGGTAAGTTTTATCATGCCAAAAATCAGCTTTGGCGTACATGCCCTTATAATCAAAACTCACCCTCAAAAACGGTTTTTTGAGAATTTAAAGCAGTTTTTTTAATAGCACTTTTCAAGTATTGGACTTAAAAATATTCAAATAATAAAGAGAACACGAAATATGGAACAGACTTTAAGGAAAACAATTGTGTTTGAATATTAGTCTATGACTTACCTGTCTTGAGAAAATGAGTTTCTGTGAGAGCTTAAAAACTCAAAAATCGGCCTGAAAGGTGAAACAAAAATGGCTACCATTTTGAAACGGTTGATCCTAAAAATTTGTATAAAGTTAATTTGAACTACTGATTCCTTACGTAATTGGTGGTAAAATTATAATTTTTTTCTAAAATGATCGAGCAACCACTTTGGACCACTTGATATGGAATGACCCTATAGTAATTTTAATCATTTATATTATTAATCAAAGATAAACTCAATTATTAAGTCTGTTTATCAGTTTATCATTACAGTGAGTGTCATAAATTTTGCGTAAGCTTGTAGAATTCGGGCTGGGATCTTTAACCAATACCTGACATCCCACACTTGGGACCTCCATTTTACGTCCTCTCCGAAGGAGGTAAATTGAAAACCTTCAATTTTTCGAAATCCCAAACGGTATCCATGTTTCCGAACAGTTGGATGATGTTGATACTCTATTAACAAAAACATTATGGAGAAGACTGGAGATCAATAGGTACCCTAGAATTCTACAAGGCTGTAATAGACAGTACAATGTCACTTATCCAAGTAAATATGCATGATACCAATATGGATGATGGTTAACATCAAGATTTAAATGAAAATTTGTATATTTAAAAAATAAAAACTATGCATATATTTTTCATATCAAGTAAAGAGATTAGTTTTAAAAAATGTCTATTTAGAATTTAACCGAAAATTGATATTTTCTTATCAAAGTCAGGTACATCCTACATATTTTTTAATGTTAAATGAGATTTAAAAAAGAAAATGTGATAAAAAGTTGTCAAAAATTTTTGTTTGAAGGTAATTGTTACCAAAACGACGATAAAGAACAAAACATTTTTTGTTAAATTGATTATTTTTTTTAATTGATCTTTTTTTGATCAGTCCTGAAAAATTGTTGAAAATGGATGTAGCCGGTTTTGAAACCAAACGCCTCAAATAATATAAAATAACCACAATAGCCACAAGCACACCTGACTTGATCGAAGAATCTGGCCACTGCCAGAACTCCGGTATATACATATTTACAAAAGGAGGGTTGTAGGGATGAGTGGAGCTGGATAGGGATTGAGCACTAGGATTAGAATGATGGGTAGGGTTAGTATGGAATTTGGAAAGTTTCTTCGGGATTAGTTCTTGAACGGACGGAAAGGTCAAGGTGTAGGGTTTTGTTGGATACATAGAAAGGAGCATTGACTATTGTTCGGACTATTGATGTACCTGACTTTGATAAGAAAATATCAATTTTCGGTTAAATTCTGAATAGACATTTTTTAAAACTAATCTCTTTACTTGATATGAAAAATATATGCATAGTTTTTATTTTTTAAATATACAAATTTTCATTTAAATGTTGACGTTAACCATCATCCATATTGATATCATGCATATTTACTTGGATAAGTGACATTGTACTGTCTATTAGAGCCTTGTAGAATTCTAGGGTACCTATTGATCTCCAGTCTTCTCCATAATGTTTTTTTTTTAATAGAGTATCAACATCATCCAACTGTTCGGAAACATGGATACCGTTTGGGATTTCGAAAAATTGAAGGTTTTCTGAAAAGTGAAGCTTGGATGGAACCGCTTTTGATAAGAAATGGAATCGTCAAGTATGGATTTTCGAAGGATCTAGACGTCTTTTTAAAAAACCGCGTCTAACACATTATTTCTAACATTAAAAACTTGTAAAAAGAGAAAAAAAATGTTTTTGGAAAAAATGGATGTAACCGGTTTTGAAACCAACCGCCTCATTTATTTTATTTTTTTTTTATATGTTTATTTTTTTATATTTTAAAGTATGAATTTGGTCAATTAGCAATATTACCAATGTCTCTAAATGAGACAGAATGTAATAAAACAATAAAGATTTTTTATTATAAAAAAAAAAATCCTATGACCACCCTAAGGCCTACTACTATTTCACAGAGGAACCTGCGTCCTTATGTGTAATAGATGGATAAGCTAACCACTACACCACAGCTGCAGCCCCCCCCCCTTAATACATATAAAAATCCACAATGGGCGAATCTAAAAAATTAGTCAAAGAACTATTTATTTTATTTTTCAATAATTTATTTTTTTGAAGAGAAAAGATTTGGCTCCGCCGGGAATCGAACCCGGGTCTCCTGCGTTACATGCGAGGATGCTAACCACTACACCACAGAGCTCGGCTCAAGGCAGAGCAAATCCTTCCTCTTCACTGATACCTACTCCCCCTATCTCACAGTGAAGAGGAAGGATTTGCTCTGCCTTGAGCCGAGCTCTGTGGTGTAGTGGTTAGCATCCTCGCATGTAACGCAGGAGACCCGGGTTCGACTCCCGGCGGAGCCAAATCTTTTCTCTTCAAAAAATAAATTATTTAAAATGGTGGTCAGCCACGAACTAAGATTAGATTAATTAAAATAATTTAAAAAATTGACTTATGTCAATAAATATCATAAATTAGACAAAATTTGTCCACCTCCCTCTACTACTCACAAAACTTGTGAGATAGGGGGAGTAGGTATCAGTGAAGAGGAAGGATTTGCTCTGCCTTGAGCCGAGCTCTGTGGTGTAGTGGTTAGCATCCTCGCATGTAACGCAGGAGACCCAGGTTAGACTCCCGGCGGAGCCAAATCTTTTCTCTTCAAAAAATAAATTATTTAAAAATAATTTAAAATGGTGGTCAGCCACGAATTAAGATTAGATTAATTAAAATATTTTATTTTTCTCTATACACAATTATTTCATTGATCAATGACTACATTTATTTTTTAACTAATATTACTTCCTAGACCATTAAAGAAGTTAAATAAATATTAAACCATAATTTTCTCCATTGATCATTTCAGATATAGCGAAGCGAGTTATTTTCCAGAAATGTATTTCCATAAAGTAACCATTGCTGCTATATTCATTTGCCAACTTACAATGGTAAGTACTTTCTTCATTTTTTTTTTTTTCAATAACCCTATAAGAAAGTATAAGACTGAAAGTAAAATGTGAAAAAATGTTTTCATAGTTTTTCCTGAAACAAGATTTCATTTTAAAGGAGTTGAGTGGGTAATTTTCTTCTAGGAAATATATATACAAACAATAAATTTATAAATTAGAATGGTATCGTGTTACTTCAATTTTTCTTTCCCCACTTAATCGGCTTACTTGTTAAATTTTCAGAAATATCCAGGATGTCTTTATCTATTGAGGTGATTTTGTTGTTATGCAAATAAAGTCCCGTCATAAAGTTATATTGTTTGATAAAATATAATCAAATTAAATCTTTAATGCATGGATGTATCAATTTCTTTTCAAACCATTCTGTACATATTCCTTTAAGGTAGCATTTACTAACATAGTGTTTATAATGTAAGAATGGAAGGCCCTTGTTGACGCCCTATACTCCATTTCATCGAGTTAATAAGACCATTAACTCCTGTTGATGGTGTTATTGCTATAATGTAATAGTTATTTACATCAATAGAACAGAAAGTGGCTTTTTACAGTACGACATCTGGTTTGACGAGCGAGGCGCAGCCGAGACCGAGTTAGAGACACTTTCTGTACAACTGATGTAAATTATTAGTACAAAGGAAACGCGTGCTTCCTTTACACTACTGGTAGTGTAATGGATCACTTACTAGGCTAGCTAACAGTTTAGAAAGAAATACTTTCATAAGAAGTATAATGTAAAAATATAATATTGATTCTTTTTTATAAAGCTTGTTATATAGTGTATCGTATTGTACGAGGGGCGATCAAAAAGTTTTGCAACTAAGGTATTAACAAACCTTTTACAGTACGACATCTGGTTTGACGAGCGAGGCGCAGCCGAGACCGAGTTAGAGACACTTTCTGTACAACTGATGTAAATTATTAGTACAAAGGAAACGCGTGCTTCCTTTACACTACTGGTAGTGTAATGGATCACTTACTAGGCTAGCTAACAGTTTAGAAAGAAATACTTTCATAAGAAGTATAATGTAAAAATATAATATTGATTCTTTTTTATAAAGCTTGTTATATAGTGTATCGTATTGTACGAGGGGCGATCAAAAAGTTTTGCAACTAAGGTATTAACAAACCTTATTCCGTTAATCCTTATTTTGTCCCTGATAGCTTATCTATTAAGAGTAAACATGCCCACAATATTGAGTCCGTCAGTCCAGTCAGTATTTAGCAGTGCCTTTGTAAACATGTCGATATCCAGTGACTTCAAGTTTGAGTATCGAAGCGTCATTAAATTTTTGTGTAGAGAAGGGCGTTCTGTATAAAATACTAGCTAAGGTGCCCGGCTTCGCTCCGGTAGTTGTGTCGTAGTTTTAATAACAGAAAAACTTTAAAATTAATGAAAATATTGAACAAAATTATCAATTTCTCGAAACTTCGGTTTTAACTTGGTATCAATATTAAAATTCAAGATCTGCAGAGTCCGCCCAAATAAGGAACCCTATATACTTTAGAGGGAGATTGAAAATAGTGAATGAACAATCAATTTTGCTGCAACTTAGTCGAGTTATGCATCGTTTTTTATGGTTTCTGTGATTAGGAATCCTATAAGCCCATTCCAAGCAGTCAGCAGATAATAAGTTATTAGATAATAGTTGAAAAATTATATTTCCAGTATAACCTAAGCGCACGTTGAGTGGTTTTTAAGCCTTATCGGCACGCACATTGTACACTTTGCTTTATAATATATATTGATTTACGACAGAATGGTGAATGCATATGGTCATGATTGTCCCTCTTTTTCTACAGTCACTAGGTGGTTCAATGAGTTCAAACGAGGTCGTGTGAATGTGCAAGAAGAATCAAGATCCGGGAGACCAACAACTTCAACAGATTCTGATCATGCGACTCAAGCAGAGGCCATGATCTTGGCTAATCCTCGAGTCGGGGAATGGTGACTCGAGGTGTCCTCTTGTTGCATGACAATGCGCCGGTCCACACTTCTCGCGTTGCACAGGCTGCCATTCGTGACTGCAGCTTTGAACAGCTCATCCACTCACCCTATAGCCCAGATCTCACCCCCTGTGATTACTTCCTGTTTCCAAACCTAAAGAGATTCTTAAAAGGGACAAGATTTGATGACCTGGATTCTCTGAAATCAGCTACAGAAGAATGGTTTCAAGACCAAGAAGAAAGTTTTTTGTTCCGTGGTATCTGTACGTTGAAGGACCGTTGGAATAAGTGCATTGATGTTAGGAGGGATTATGTTGAAAAATAAAAATATTTTTAGCAATGAGTCTACTTTCTTTGTATCTTAGTTGCAAAACTTTTTGATCGCCCCTCGTATTACGCCCTACAATCCGCTAACGAGTCATGGCCTCCTTGATCAGCCTAGGCCAGGTGCCCAAGCAGGGGCATCTTGCATCGCGGGTCACACCATCCTGCCATCTTAGCCTTGGTCGTTCTCGCCGTCTGGTACCATGGAGTTTTCTATTCATGACTCTATTGGAATCTCCGTGTCAGCCAATCCGACCATACTCTCGCAAGACTTAAAATCCTGGCAACATCGGGTCCCTTTGTTAAGTCATACAGTCATACTTGGTTGGTGCGCCTTCGCCATTCACTTCCAACTCTAATTCCTCCATAAATACAGCGGAGTATGCGCCTTTCCATTACTTTAAGAGAACGTATATTAGCCTCCGTCATTGTACAATCCTCAAGCTTTGTGTCCCTCGCAATAAGATTGCTTCTCAGTAGCGGCCTGAGGCCTATAAAGCACCTGTTAGCGGTAATTATTCGGCTGCTTATCTCAGCTGAGGTGTCGTTATCTGAGTACACCTGTGTTCCCAGTTATGTCCGAAGCTCGCCTTCTTTCCTACCTCGGCACGCTGGCCAGTGACCATGTATTTGGTCTTGGTTTCATTAATTGTTAACCCTACACTACGGGCATTCTCCAGCCCCAGGAGCAAAAGGGCTTAGGTCATAAACAATTTTTTTTTGCCTCGTCTTCTTAAAATTCATAATTGACTATAATTTATTCGTTGTTCATAATTTATTACAGTCTCTGTTAAAAGAATATAGTTTCATTTATTATTCTCGGATAAAGAAAAACATTCAGAAAGAATTTATAATAATTTTCAATAGCTTGGTCAATCATTGTTTAAGCTTCACATTCGATGACAACCCCTTTTGACCAAACACCATTGATAAATTGATTTGATCTTATAAAATAAGATTACGTTTTTCTTTCCAAATTGAAGGTTCCAGAAACATTGATGAGTAATAACCAAGCCATTTTCCAAGTCGCGATAAATTCACTGAACACTATATCAGAAAACTGCTCTGACAAAAGCACAGATATAAAGAAGACATATTCTCTAGCTATTTCGGATCTTACATCCGTATTCTTTCAACAAAATGAGAAAATAAATGAATTGGAAGCCGATAATGTTTATTTAAAAGACGAAATCGAATACTTGAAGGAAAAGTTGTCAAAGAGTGGAAAAAACTTACATTCAAGAGTCAAAAGAGAACCTAGGGTGAGTCATTTTTTATTTTATCTTTTTATTTTAATTCATTTAGAGAAAATCCATTTAGCTGTCTCAAATATGTATATATATATATATATATATATATATATATATATATTTTTTTATTACATGAATGTTAATTATATTATTGTGTGACAACAGTTAGAACAATATATAACAAGGAACGGATTCAAAAGCCAGCATAGAAAACACAAGAAATCATACGAACAGGTAAAATATTAAGTACTACCAATCATAATATTATTTCAAATTAATGATTCAAGGGACGCAACGTTGAAAATAATTTGCCATTTCGATTTTAATCGGCACATTTTATTAGTAAGGATGGACAGGGTGGACGCAAACATTATGAACGTTCTAATATTAATATTAAAATAATAATATTTGAAATATCTATGAATCTTAATATATTAATTCATGTTTCAGATGAAGAATCGTGGATGGACTAAAGATAAAAGAATAACCGAAATCCCCTACGTAATGGTAAAAATCGATTTTTAGAGGATATAATCTAATCGTTATACAAAGCAGCACATATTAAATGCACTAATATCAAACTTATATTATTACTTTCCCTTACCTATATATTTGAAATATATAAAAGATCACACAGACACTTGCATTCTTTTTTAAATAGAATGGCATACCATTTATTATAGAACGTCTGATTTAAAGGTTAAAGATATAGGTAGTTAAAATCAGTTTAACCGTTTAGCCAAAATCGAACATAAAAAAACAACAATTTTTAATATTTCAACGGAAAATTGAATGAATAACGATCACGTCCTAACGTCTGCTACTCGAAAATGACTAATCCAAACGAAAAGGATTAAACATAGACGAATACAGGGTAGCCCCCTCCCCTTTGAAAATTATTTCTCATTTGAAGTCATTAGATTTGGGAAAGGAACATAATGTTGGACTGTAGCTCCCCTCTTAAACCGGCTGAATCCGGCCATGGGATTGAAAGATGTAGAACATAAAGCGTCTCATCGAAAGCCTTACTTGAGGTTAAAACCGGTTGAGTCGCTCAGCCAAAAATCTCAAATACAAAATGTGCCATATAAAAGTTATGGACTACGAAATTCTGCGTAGAACGAGTTTCTTAATTATAAAACTAAATCAGTCTTACGCACGTTTAAATTTAACATAAAAATCAAACGTCCAAGAAGGAAGTAAGGACGGCGAATACTTTCACGTGATTTTTTTTTGTTCCTCCCTACCCTCAGCTTTTAGGCTATACGGAATTTATCGGGCTAGGGGAAAGGGTGGGGGACAAATACCGAGTATTATTAAATTTCCCCTGACTCCGGGTTTTGAACTAAATGTCTTCGGATTCCCAAACAATGTCGGTTGTCAGTTTGGCTTGGGATACTTCGACAAAGGAAAAGGCTGGCTTCATCCCAGAGAATGGCTCTGCTGCAGGTCACTAGGGCCTACAAGACAACGTCTCATGAAGCGATACAAGTACTTGCAGGAGCGGTACCTCTCGACCTCCTCCTGCAAGAATCAGTCATAAAATATAAATACAAAAGAGAGGGCTCTACAGGACTTCCAGAAGAACTTCAAGTGAGAATTGGAAATGAGCCAAACAAATGGAAAAAGATAATCCGGGAGGACACGATTGAGAAGTGGAGCTTGCGGTGCGCAACAACCCCGAACGGGAGTACTCTAAAAAATGTTTTCCCTCTGTAAAATCGCGGCTATCCGCTAAGTGTGTCCTCCCGGACTATTGGGTTTCCCAATTCCTCACTGGTCATGGAGGAATTCGAGCTAAACTCCACAGTCTTGGCGTGGATGTCGAGCCTCTATGCGTAACATGTGGTGTTCCCGAAACTGCAAAGCACGTGATCACGTCCTGCACCGCGTTTGAGGCGATAAGGGCCAAACTGATGCGATCCTTAGAGATCTACAGCCTAACTAAAGATGAATACAATGAACAGTAAGTTACTGAGGAAAATGTTCGTCGGTTCAAAAGATTCATTAATGAATGGGAAACAATCGCGGGGCCTGCACACTTTAACATAGGAGTCCGAAGAAGAAGACGAGGGCAGCCACCGGAAGATGAAGTCCGCCCTGGGCAGATGGTGATGGGGTGATGGAGGAAGAAGGAGTGAAGAAAAAGAAACAAGAGAGAAACATGGCATCGGCGACGCTAAGTATTTTAGCTTAGTGCCACTATTGCCGAAACCCGTATACCGTAAACCGGCCAGATAGGGACGTAAATAAATAAAATAAAATAAAAAAAGCTTGACTTGGGATGGCCGAGTATTCCTCAACCCGCTACTTACACGTTTTTTATTAATAGTTACCTGAACAGAAGTGCTGAGGCGGATTCAAGTGGTTGAAAAGGACGTTCGCTTGATTTCGTCTAGGAAATTCAGTCTTCTATGTACACAAGATCTAATATACATTATATGTTTATAGACATTTATATTTTATCTAGTCATTTCATATTCTTTTTCCTATGTATTCATAATTTTTCCGTCTGTGTCTTTTTTATTTAGGCCTGGCGAGGACCTGCATAGTTGGTTCGAAAAGTCGGCTACAATAAAACAGTTTTATACTATTTTGTAGTTTATTGACCGCCTCTCCGGACTATTTTCATCCTTATTCTAAATACGGTCAACTATCATCGATCCAATAACAATTTAATTAATTAGCTTAAAGGAATTATAATACCTTTTTTGATAATACACAATGAGAACATAAACAATGGAGTGATGCCTTCCCACTGGCTATCCAAGGTTATCAATTCACAGATGCGTCCAACTACGTCATAGGTCTCGGGAAGCTATAGGCGGGCGCAATCGACTATAGGGTGCGCTAGTAGTTTTGCAAAATGTCGGAAAGAACGGGGATAGGCATAGTTGATGTGATAGAGATAATTGGTAATTTTAAAAGACCATTAATTGAAGGGCAGGCTATCCTTGATGCAAACCACATAATTACATGTGGAATAATATCTAGAAGTAAAAAAACAGTTATTTTACAAGCCTTGTGCCTTCAAACTAGCAATCTTAAAGGACTGCCCCATCAAATAAAAGTGGAAATCAAATTTATTAATTACAATAAACAATTTTCTTGTCATTGTACGTGTAAAACTGGTAGTTCTGGTAAATGCAAACACATCATTGTAACTTTACGTTTTTCGGTTAGTAATAACATTAATTACCTACTCATACAATCATTGTTATAGCAGCTTAGATTCTTTGTCATATTATTTATTTATTTGTCAAAACTTTCAGGCTTCGCATTGAAAACTTGGAACAATTCAGCACAACGGATGTAAGACAAAAATGGGGAAAATTAAAAAAGAAAAACAAATATGACACTATGGTTCCAATGTTATTTGCATAAAACTAACATTTTGGAATAATAAAATGTCAATTACTAATATTTACCTGGATAAATATGGTCACTTTCTTTAAAATGAAGACTACATATCGTCATATGTTTCGAAACAGGTTTATCTATTCTTAATTTTACACTACACTCTTTAAGAAGCTTTTTAATTTTTGGAAATAAATGGAATGACACGTCGTTTGATTTTTTAATTGAACACTGAGGGACCGAGCAATACCTAATAAACATTTTTCAAATGATTTTTTGCTCAATCGGGTTTTAATTATGGAAAAATAAATTAAAAACTCCAAAAAACCCTATGAATCCCAGGTAATGGCCCGGCTTTTATCCCCGTTTCTCTAGTTCCTGAAAAGAGGCAGCACCGTCGCTTGCGCCCGCCTATATTGCCCCTTACAAAGTGAGCCCACCTTCTCTCAATTCATCTTGCAACTAAAATTCTACTTGTTCGTCGTAATTTTTTTTCTTAACGTTACTTCCTTACTATTTTTGTGAAATTCTATCTTTAAGTGACAAAAAACTACCAAAAGGGTTCTGAAACTTGGATCTGCTTTTGAACAAGAGTAGGCTAATTTCGTTATTAAGAAACACAGTTTACCATAATTCGTTTTTCTACAACTTACATGTATCTGGAACGCATTCGATGGATTCAAAAACTGAAAAGTAAATATGGAGTTGGACCACTGGCGGATCCAGGGGGGGGGCTGTGGGGGCTGCAGCCCCTCTCTTTGGAAAATTTTTCGTCATTTAAAGATAGAATTTGACTTTCCTTAATGTAGGTAAGGGAGAAGAAGGACAAATAATAAAAGGAAGGGGAAGAACAAATAATGTGCAGAACAAGTAGAATTTTAGTTGTGGGAAAGAAACATAAAGGTAAAAAAGCTGATTAGCAGATCCAAATGAAGGGCTGTGGAGCTGCAGCCCCCCCCCCTCTTTACAACTGCAGCCCCCCTTTACGATCGGCTGGATCCGCCCATGAGTTGGACTCAACTGTCGGTTCCTTCCTTCCTTTACTGTTGGTAGGAGAGCAATGGACGTTTAGTGAAAAGAATCAAAACTGCTCTAATATTGTTATGTAAGTTGTTTTTAGAAAGACTTAAAGAGATGATGTCTTTATAATAAAATATGCTATTGTCTTCTAAAATTATTTATATTATGTCTACAACACTAATAATTATTTTAATTGTTGATTTCAGCAACGTATGCAGAGAGATGATTACTTGGATTCCCTCAATAAGGATGTAATACAAGATTTTATAAATTTCGCTAATTATACAATATGCACCTAATAAAAATAGAATAATACAATACCTTTAATTTTTTTATTTTACAGGTCTCCAATTCATTATTGCCCTCTGAAAACATGGTGGATGGGGTAAGAGATAAGGTACTTAAGTTTGATTACTCCCTTTGGAATTAGAACATTAATTTACAAATTAACAGTTTTAAATTTTTATTTATTTATTTATTGGCATGTTCTATAGTTATGGATTATACAGATTTTATTAAACATAGTTTAGAATCAGTTTTTGTCCTTAAGATGTCCCATTTTTTATTTATTAATGAAGCCACAGAACTCCTTGTTTCAAACTGGAGGCTAAATATAAATTTCATTTTTTCATATATAACTCATACGAAAAATGTTTAACTATTAGGATTCTTCACACCTAATCATTATAAAAAAAAAAAAAAATAACTAATCAATCTAAATATTATGTTAAAAAAGTTCCTGAACACTTATATTTTTCAGTTAGAGTTGTGTATTTGAAAATTGTAATCATTTGCAACATTTTTAAAAATGCTATTATTTTCCAAACTATTACTATATTTTATTTTTAGCATTCAACCAGAAATTTGCGCCATTCTCCTAGTCATAAATATGGATTTTATGATGTATTCGATGTTGTAAGTAACATCTATTATCAATTATTATTGTTTTTTCCTTGCTTTCCCAACATAAGGTACCATAAGGTAGAGTTATGAGCCCTCTCCTATATTTATTTGTGTAATAATATAAAATTTCTCTATGAGTCCTCTACCTTCCTAAGGAAGTATCATGATATTCTAATAGTAAAATCTACTCACCGTCTCGATTTAACATTTTTCTTAATGATTGTATACAAATATTATGTGTTATAGAGTAACTCATTTGATATAATATTCCATGAAGTTTGCGAATTTGTAAAAAAAGATAGCAAAGCTCAGAGTTCAATATCTAATTGTAAGTGTTGTCTATTTGGAGGCTATGTTACAGCATCCTTCAGTTAGGTCCTTGATCAGCTTTATTGAATCCTAGTTTTTCTCATCCACTTGTTGCACTCGTTCTTCAGGGGTACATAAACCTCTAAAATTTTCACTTTGTTGATATTATTTGGTAGTTGAAGAAGAAAAGAGAAGCAAAGTTTATAGGTTGGTTGGTATAATAGTGTCATTTACTTAATCCCAATAATTCAAGAAAGCATCCAAATACCAGCCTATACCGATGATATATTCATCTTCAAAAAAGTCTCAAAATTATACATGGGTCAGTTGTGATCGATGATAATGATTTGTACAAGGAAGTTATTCAAAGGCTTATTTAAGCAAATAGATGTTACAATGGATTCCAGAAGCATTTGAAGAACCCCTCTTTACCACGATCTACAAAGGAACTGCTGTAGAAAGTAGGGGAGAGCGGGGTTGGTTGGCATAGGGGGTAGGTTGGCCTTTGGCTAATAGTTTCCGTCACACCTTTCGTGAAGGCGCCACCATCGTACCATGTGACCTGCTTGACCTTGGGAGTCTTGTCCTGAGGTTTCAGTCCGATGCTAACAGTATAGAGAAGAGTTTGCTTCGTTAATTGATTTTACAGCATGTAAGTAAATTATTAAATTTTTAGTAAATTTGGTTTTAAGGTATGGCAAAATATTTGACTCCGATTCTGTACACAAAGCTCCTTAAACTCCTTTGAAAAACCTAATCTTTTAATTGATCAGTTTCTTGTTTGGTTGTTCTTCCTTGTCCTAGCAGCTATCTTTTATATGATCTCTCCTGTGGGGTTAGTTGGCTCTCTTCAACTGGGGTTTGTTGGCGCAGTGATATGAACTATGGCAAGATATACCGAGGAATCGTGACTGCAATTGATGATACAGATGTATTAGTCATTACAATGGAAAAGAAGCACGAGTTTTGGTCATGGCCAAAAAAGAAAGATGAAATATGGTACCTCCTCACCAATGTTAAAAGAATTCCACTACCGAAACTGATCTGTGATGCCAATAAAACATTCTTTATTGACTTTTGAGGACTGGTAAGTACTTAGAGATGAGTTATCGTTTGCCTTAGAATATTTATCCTACCTAAAGTTTTTGAAGATGTCTGGCATCCGTTGATACCCATTTTATTTTTCTAACTTCTGCTGTTTGAAATGTAATATAATTTTGTTCAATTAAAATAAATGCAGTCATATGGTAAAATGCAGCCATTTCTCATTCTATTTTCCCCAGATAGCTGTTAAAAACCGATTCAAAATCATTATACTATTATAGTGCAGCTTTTAATTACAATAATATGTGTCAGGCAGTGCTTCAATGAGATAGCCAAACAACCTCATCTTCTAGGCCAACCTGCCCCACACAGGAGGTTAATTGGCATACTCTGGTTCGAAGAATTCTTCAATTTTCTATGATCATTGTGTTAAATATTATGAGTTGAAAAAAATACTTAAAGTGCTCTAATACTTAAAGTTTACAGTGGTGTACCCTATTGGGATTATATTAACAGGAATGACTCAACAAAGTGAAAAAAAGTGAAAACTATTGCCAACCTGCCAACCAACCCTGCTCTCCCCTATTGATACAACCGGTTCTGAACACATGGATGATGACGAAGGACGAAGATGAGAGAACATTGCTAATGTTTGAGAGAGAGGTACTTTGCTAGATATATGGACCAGTAAAGGAAGATTATGGAGCATTAGTCATAATTACGAACTGGTAAATTTAATTGGTAAAAAACGGGCTTGATGTAGTGAAGTATCTTCGGATTGACTCAGATAGACTGGCCACACAGTAAGGATGGAAGAGACCTTAATCCCAAATAAGCTGCACAACATATGACCAGAAGGAAAAATTGGGAAAGCCAAAGAAGGGATAGTTAGGAGTGAGTGCCAATGCCAGAACTCTCAGGATTACGATTTTGTGGTTGGTCACGTGGAACAGAGAAGTTAGGATCCAGTAATGGATTGTAGAGCTCAGGTTAATGATCATGCTGATAAATAAAAACATCTAGAATCAAAAATTGGTGCAATCACAAGTTGTTTTTTTTTAGTGAAAGTCAGATGTTTCTTAAATATTGGTTATTTCTGATAATGTCAAATCAACAATCCAGGCAATTGATAATTTTTAAATTACTTAAACTATTAGTCAATTAATCAATCAGTATAGATTTTTAAAATTTAAAATCACTGGATCAAAATTTAAAATTACGTCCTCAATTTTTTAGATCTCTGTTTAAACATAAATAATAAAGAGAAATTTATTCTCCTTGATTTTTTAATATAGAATTATAGATAGCATGATAGTAGTGAGATATAGCATAAGTTTTAACACATTCAACGCGGATCTACTGGGTACCTGTCTGCTCACCTAGGGGGCCCAGTAGATCTACTGGCCATGTTGCATAGTTTAAGACTTCACTAGAAATGCTCATGAAGGGGGATTTTTGACAATTCGTCAGCAAAAGTTACATAACTGAAGCGAAATATGCCGGATTTGCCGAAGAATTGTCAAAAATCCCTCTTCACGAGCGTTTCTAGTGAAGTCATAAACTACGCAGCATGACCACTAGATCTACTTGGCCCGTACGGTGAGTAGACAGGCACATAGTAGATCTACTAGGTCCGCGCCGAATGTGTTAACTTATAGATTAGTTGTAACACTTTTGTTTAAAAGATGTTATTTTTCAGCCTCATTTAAAATCTGATGAAGAACCTAAGCAAATCAAGATGAAACCTAGAAGTGAGGTAGATAGTATTTCTTTTTTAAATGTGAAACATTACAATAGGATATGCTTAGTAACTAGCATGAAATATAAAAGATTTGTTTACTGTAACAATTAGTCATAGTTAGTTTACATACACTTACTAACAAAAGTCTCTGCACACCCTCCAGCTTTTTTTTTATTTTACCTAAAGATAGGTTATGAGGCAGATATTGGCAATGAAACTTACACATTTTTTACATAATATAATCTATTTTAATTAACAATAATTAAATTTAGTAAAATTTATTTAACTTATAATTTATGAGGAAAATTACATAAAATGTCAGAATATTGATGCGCCAAAAGCCCCTGCACACATCATTGTTCTTCAACTTGAAGCTTAATTATTGATACCAAATAAGCTTTAATAGGTAGTCGTTCCTACCTTATGTCTTATCACTTCTCATAATCTATTTGGCGTGGTGTGAAGTAGTTTCTGGAGTAATTTTACCCCACAATTCCTTTAGTACTCTTTTTAAGTGGTCTTTGTTCTTTATTTTAATTTTTACTTTCTGACGGCCTAGTTGATCCCAGAGGTGTTTTAAGTTGCTGTGGAGCATTGTAGAGCAACTATTTTTGAACTTTCCGCGCTGTCGTTATCTTGTTGAAAAATGAATTCTTCCTTGAGATCAAACTTCATTAAACTTTCCGGTAAATTACTCCTCAAATTATTTATATAAACGTGTTGGTCCATTATTCCGTCGATAAATTTCAAATTGCCAACTCCAGCAGCACACATACACCCCCAAACCAAAACACTCCCTCCACCATGTTTCACAGTACCAACTGTTTTTTTCCAGGGGCTCTTTGTTGGGTTTTCTCAAAACTTTCCCCCTTCCATCTGATCCATAAATGTTAAATTTACTCTCGTCAATAAATAAAACACGTTCCCAGAACTATAAGGGCTTGTTTACATGTTCCCTTGCAAACTGCAGTTTCAATATCCGGTTCGTTTACTAATGAATGGCTTACGCACATTATAGCCAGCTTTCTTTAGGGTCCTTCTAATCGTTTGTGCAGATACCCCAATCTTGTAATTTTCTTACACCATACCTGCTAAATTTAGAGCACTTGTGTTTGGTTCTTCGGCCAAAGTCCTTATGATAGCCCTCTTGTGGTGAGCTTGGAGTACGGGGGGCGGCCAGAGCGGTATCTACTTTCCATTGTACCCAGTTTTTCATACAGTTTTAGGACATACCTTACCGTATTATAGCCCATGTTGACGATTTGTCCTATTTACCTGTATGAATTGTATGAGTTTCCTCAAATTTACAATTTGGTCGGGAATCGGTGTTGGAACCTCCATTTTTTATCACAGTCTTAACTGTTTGGGCCCAAATTAACACTGGCAAGTTAGGATTAGCCGGAGGATGAATGGGATAATGTGCAAACTGTATACATACCAGTATCTTGGCTAATTCCACTGCGTGCAGAGACTTTTGGCGCATCAATATTTTGACATTTTATGTAATTTTCCTCATAATTTATAAGTTAAAAAAATTATACTAAATGTAATTGTTGGTCATTAAAATAGATTAAATTATGTAAAAAATATGAGAGTTTCGTTGCCCATATCTGGCTCATAAGGTATCTTTAGGTAAAATAAAAAAAAAGCTTGAGGGTGTGCAGAGACTTTTGTTAGTAAGTGTAGTTCCCATTATGTTGTAGGTATGAAAAGTAAAAAATAGGAAAAATAAAAATATACAGGCTTATTGGTAATTATACCAGAAATTTTTGAGAGGTGATAGGGGAGATTCTCTGGGATAATTTTGACCCTATTTTGTTTTTCTCAAAAGTTAACCATTTCTTTTACCATGGAATTTATGTTGACAGCTTTTCAAAAAAAAATTTATTTATTTTTTTCAGTATTTAGGCTGTAGTTTTTGAATTGATGGAAATTACTATGTTTTTCATGATGGGTATTGAGAATTGAAATTGATTCTTAATTTACTAAAAAAAATTTCCAAATAACCTCTCCTTTTACCTCTTAAAATGATAGGGTACTATTACCCATAATCCTATATAATACTTTTAAAACTAAAAGCTTTTTCAACCAATCTTTGGATTCCTTTACTTAAACAAATCATGCTTAGGTTATCCTCATAATGTTACAATGCTATTTTTGTTAATAATTCAAATTTCACTATTGGATTATATTAATTACATGTACCAAAATATAAATAAAATTATTTACCATTCATTATATGATTGTAATAAGATGTATAACTGTAATAAGAATAATGTTGTAATAAGATGCAGCTAATTGATTACATGATTGCTTAGTTTAAAATTATAGTATATCAATAGTTTTTTTTTATACTTATTTATCAAATGAGCATCTAGAATATTTCATGAAATGCATTGTTTTAAAAAAATACTAAATATAATAATTAGGGTTCCTTTGATAATTACTTTAAACTATGTACTCTTAAAAACATGGACAAAACTACAATAGTATCATTGCTGATCTGATATTTAATTATTTTTTATTTAATCTTTTTTAATTAGCTAGTAATTCATAACAATAAATAAACAGAAAATGCCAATGACAATGTGGGGTAGAGGCAAAAATAAAGAAAAACAAAATTATAATAAAATATGCACTTTTTGCATAAATATTAACAATTTTCTCTCGGAATTTTGCTCAAAATAAAACTTAAAAAGGCTTTTAACTTTAGGCAAGTTTTATCAAAATTGTTGGCATCATTTTAGGATTATATTAAGTAAAAAATGTTTTTTCAGCTATCAATCAGAAGTTATTTGTGCATTTTCTAAATTAGCCAAGAGAAGGAGAAATATATAATGTGAGTGCTATTATGCTACTCTAAATGGCTCTTGATCTTTAAAAAAAAATAAGGTCCTTCTATCTGTGTGTCAGTATATGTATATATGTGTGCATTACATCTCATTCCCATGAAAATATTCAACCAGTGTTTATTGTTGATTCTAACAAGAGGTATGCATTCCCCGAAACATGGCGCTACGATTTAGGAAAAATGAAAGTTAAATAGGGGCAGGATGTACTCGTATAATTGGAACAACACGAGTAGCACTTTGGTCATTTGATTGCAGTGATAATGTTACCCAATTGAAGTATGGTATGCATCCCTTACTACCACTACAATTGAGTACATTCAGTTTCCCCCTATTGCCATACTTGTAGGTAATAAGAATTAATTTTTCACTACTGAGACATGCTTAAGTTAATAAAGCATAAGAAAACATTCAATCTTTGCCAATGGCTATTAATGAACAATACACAGCAAAAAGAAGAAACACGACGAAAAACATTATTAAGTTGTAAAATATTGTTTTATACCTAAAATAATTTAGGCTCAGGTGAGGAATAAAGATGTTGATGATTGCAAGTGAAGAAGTGCATTCCTTGGAGCTTGTTGTATCTGCTTCCAAGAAATAGAAGCTAAAATGTGGCACGATATCTTGATACCCGATAATCATGTCAGAATTTAATATTATCACCACAATCAAATGACCATAACTGCAACTAGAGTGCTTTCAGGCACCCCCGCCCAATTTCAGCTTTCATTTTTTCAAAAGCCAATTGGACAAGTTCTGAGGGATGCATACCATCTTTTGTTATCATTAATCATTGTCATTCCTCAGCTGACCATCTTCCCTATAAAACTAAGGAGTGAAGTGCAGATGTTATCTGATTAGAGGAATACTTTTTAACATCATTCAATGTTATGATTGTGTTTATTTATTTTATTTTATTTTTTCTTTTGGAAAATTGTTTAGCTTAACCAAGAAATCAATTAATAATACTTTTGATATTACAGCTTCAGTCTGATACAGGTGGTTTAAACTCAGCCTCCGTGTTTGAGTGATGTTAGGAAAGTAGCTTTGTATTGACTAATTATTATTGAATTATAAAATTATCATCCATAAATTGATTGTAAAATATAATTAAAAATCCAAGTTAGGTTTACAAAATATTGAAATATTACTCTCCATTCTTTATGTTGTAAGTATCTTTGTATTATTCACTATCTTTTTTGTCCCAAAAGGTATCTGACTTACCATAATTAATCCAATTCAATTAAAATATTTTTCCAGCTATCTACTCAGTTTAGGCATTCAATTCCAGACAATAAAGAAATAGACCCAACGAACATTCGTGTAATTGATGAACATGGAAAGGTTAATCATGATTCTAACAAATCAATTTATTACTTTCATTTTTATTGTTATCATAATTATATAAATGCATAACTTATGCCTTACAGCTAACACGAATGAAGATTGTTCAGCCAACACCTGGTGGAGTTTGTCAACTTGTACCAGTAAGTAAAAAAAACAAACAAAAACAATTAGTCTTTTTAAATATTACATTTAAGGCAATATTATCCTTATTTCCTCTGTTGAATCCTAATTGCCATGTGGCAATTATCATATATATGATTTAAGTTTTTAAAAAATCAAAATATATATGTTCATTTTATTTTATTATGATCAATTTAAAATTATTGAAAATGCAAATAAAGGAGAATAACAGATTCATTGGGGATCTTTATTATGGAGAGGAGGTATTTATGCACCTAAGGACTAAAGAATATCATTATTCCCTGAACAGAGTGTTTTTTCCTAAAAAGATGTGAGCGATAATCATTTCTACTCACTAGGTTGAACCACTTTCTAAACAAACTCACCAGTTTTCTCTTCAGATAGAATTTAATTTATTTATTTAAATTTATTAATTAATTTATTTATTTATTTATTAATTAATTTATTTATTTACTATTTAAAATAAAATAGAAACATTATACTTAATTTAGGTTTTTATAAACCATATTTTATGTAATAAACCTTTTAATCAAATGCTATTTGATAAAAAGGTTTTTTTTTTATTATATTTTCAAATGACCCGCTCGACCTCGGGAGTCTTGTCCTGAAGTTTCAGTCTGATGCGAACAGTGTAGAGAAGTGTGTGCTTCATTTATTGATTTTACTACATTTAAGTAAATGTTTATATTTTCAGTAAATTTGGTTTTAAGGCATGGCAAAACATTTGACTCCGATTATGTTCACACAGCCCCAAACTCCTTTGAAAAACCTAACCTTTCAACTAACCAGTTTCTTGTTTGGTTGTTCTCCCCTGTCCTGGCAGCCATCTTTCATATGATTTCTCCCTTGGGGTTAGTTGGCTATCTTCAACTGGGGTTTGTTGGCGCAGCAGCAAGTCACAAAAGTAAGGTAAACATAAATAAAGGTGAAACCACCACTTATTTTTAGTTCTAGAGAGGAGGAGGAGAGCAATATTCCTATGAAAAAAGAGACAACAGTCTAAACTAAAACGGAATCTTTAGGAACAACGAAAAAGATAATGACATTAAAGATCACTTTCAGCCGCAATCGAAGCATATTGATGAACCAGCCACACCTGGCTACCATGAAAATGAAATTAGTGCACCGCAGACACTTTCTCATGATACGATTGAAGGACCAGAGAATATTTATCCTACCTAAAGTTTTTGAAGATGTGTTAAATTTGTTTTGTTTTATGAAAATTTTGTTTACATTGTTCAAACGCAATGATGCTTCTAAGCCATTTCATTTTTCTAACTTCTACTGTTTGAAATGTTATGTAATTTTGTTCAATTGAAATAAATGCAGCGGTATGGTAAAAAGCAGTCAATTGTTATTCTATTTTCCCTTGATAGCTGTTAAAAACCGATCAAAATTATTATATCATTATAGTGCAGCTTTTAATAACTATAATATGTGTTAGGCAGTACTTGAATGAGATGGCCAAACAACACTACCTTTTAGGCCAACCTGCCCCACATGGGAGGTTAATTGGCATACTCTGGCTTGACGCATTCTTAAATTTCTTATGATCGTAGTGTTAAATATTATGTGTTGAAAAAAATACTTGAAGTACTCTAATACTTGGGGTTTACAGTGGTTTCAGCCCTATTGGGATTATATTAACAGGAATGACTCAACAATCAAAAAAGTGAAAACTGTTGCCAACCAACCCCGTTCTTCCCTAAATCACACCAGCCATTGATTTTTTTCCACAAGCATAAATATGGTAGGCCTTAAAAGCAAAAAATATACCTATTTCCTTAATTAACATGATTCAAATCAACATACCAAGACCAAAAGGCATTTTAAGAATATTTATTATTTTTTAATAATTTTTATGGAAAAGAAAACATTGAACCATGGCCGGCAATCGAATCTGAGTCCTCTGCATCTCTGTTGCAGTGCTCTTACTACTGAGCTTACCAAGGCCTTATTATTCTGAGTAAAGCTTTTTTTTTCTTCATATAGGATTTAAAAACAAATCTTGGTGCCAAAAAAAAAAATAAAAAAAAAAATGCAGGAAATTCACAAGATGTTTTGAGAAGAAAGGAGGTGAAATGTAATATAGAAGTGGACTGATAAATACCTGTACAGGCATATTAATTCGCAGAATTTATTGTTTTTGTTTGTGATAATAAAGTAAAACTGAAGTTTCCCCTGATTGAATGTCAAGAGTATCTTTTGAGAAATTTAATGGCTCTCAACTCCACTCAAAGTAAAATCTTGGAGATCACAAGGAAGGAGAATGGTTTACATGCTGCTAAGAAATATTCCTGCATAGAGTAGCAGGCAGGGCCTTGGAAACAGAGTCAGGGACCACCTTTCAGGGACATCAAATCAATTGGTTTGGGTCTGCTTTCGAGGCAGTTAAACTGGAGAATATTTTTCAACAACACAAGCTAATTAATGATAAGAAAATTGTTATGCCAAAATCAGTTAAACAGTATGTAAGCTCCACCAATTTTGTGAAAGGAGAAGAAGGGCAGATATATTTTATTATATGCATTTCTTCTTCAGACAGGTTTTTCTTCAGGGCCAATACAAGAATGAGAGTGGAGAAGGGGATCAGTAACAGGTTTTTCTTCAGGGCCAATACAAGAATGAGAGTGGAGAAGGGGATCAGTAACTGTGTATCAGTAACTAACTGAAAAACCTGTTACATGGTCAAACCCTGAAGAAGAAATGCATATACTGGATTCAGACCATGGAAGCCTGAAACAACAGATATATTTTATTAGTTTAAAATAATCATTAAAGAAGTATAATATTTAGAGAATGTTTTGTAATAGAATAAAAATAGAAAATAATTTTTTCTTTTACAGAATCCAGAACCGGAAGCTACAACCCAGTTACCACCTGTGACTGAGGTAGTTGTCATAATTACTTGATAAGTAAAATTAAATAAATATTTGCCTATATATTTTCTTTTTATAATATCACTCTATATTGCTGAAGTAATTAAAAAAAAAAAAAAACAGAATAATAAACCTGACTTTGATCATGATTTTATTTTATTGCAGGTCACCGCGGAAAGAAAGGATAAAATAAAGAAAAAGGTATAAAACTATTGTTTTTTTTTTTCAGATGTATAGAATGAATTTAGACTAAAAAACAAAAACAAAAAACCGTTTTAACAGATAAGTATTTTTAGAGAAAATTAAAAATCTTACTATACGCTCTAAAATTTAATGATTTATCTCCACTTTACAGGTTAAAGAAATATTGAATGGGCCAAGTTTTGTAGTATGAGGTGGTAGCCCACAAAGAGTGGTAGGGGTATAAAGCAAACAACATGGCGGAGTACCCCAGAGATCTATATATATATTACAAAGAATTTTTTCTTAATTTTTTTTTTTTTCCAGCTGATATTACCATGGACATTTTCTAATTCCTTTTCTTGTTAAAATAATTTTTTTTTTTATGACTATGTATATATATATATATATATATATATATATATATATATATATATATATATATATATATATATATATATATCATTATTTCTTTTTGCTGTGTTTTGTTCTTATATAGAGATATGCCAAAATTAGAGGTTTTAAAATTTCCAACTGGTTTCAGTAGTTTGACTAATTACTTATTTTTACAATATAATTATGTGTGTCGAGGGAGCATACCTAGGATAGTTTCCCACTAACATACCACTATAATATTTATTTATAAATTCCACTTTGTTTCAGTGAAAAAAAAAAAATGATGTAAACATCAGCTTTATATTATTTATAGTATGTTAATAATCATTTAAATACAGTACAATTTGTTAAAGCATTTATAGGTTATTATTATTCTAAGGTATTTTAAAACATAATAGCCAACCCAAATGCCAAAAAGACATCTTTAAAATAATTGAACAAAATTTTATGATTGAAAGCACAAAATTGAAGAAAATTCATTCTCATTTCCTGCAAGACTTTCTAGAAACATCTTAAATGTATAAAGTTTCATTTAAGTACACTTCATGTTTCTTCAATTTTTTATGCTGTTAAGAAAATAGCTAATTTAATATTTTATGTAGGAAACAAACATAAATGTTTTCAGTATTCAATCTCTATTACAAATGAAATTATTGTAGTCAGTTCAAATTTTGTAAGCACCATTTTCCACAGATTTATTCGACTCAGAGCCCCCTGAGTCTAGAAAACCATTTTTGGTTCTTGGTCTCTCTTTGTTTCTGTACAAAGTTCATTATTGGACAGATGGACCTATTTCTTTTTTTTTTTTTTTTTTTTGCCTTTTTAATGTTTTGTAGGATCTCAGCCAACAACATCTGTGTACAAAAAGGATGTCATGAGTGTAACAGCGGTTGCACTATAAAAGAATAAACTGTGTTTTTTTTAATAGACTGCAGTGCCAAAGCAGCTCTAACGATTTTGGTGAAACTTGCCTACATTCTTCGAAACGTGAACAGCCTAACTTACAAACTAAATTTACCGAAATGAAATTAGGTATTAAAGGTATGTATTTTCATTAGATAACATAGCAACTTTTCTGCTAAAATAAATTCACTAAAAATGCCAATTTTTATGATAAATTTCACAATTTTTTCAATATTATCGGATATTGCTCAAATAATGTTAATTAAACTTTTCATATCAATGAAAAATTGAATAGGTTTGAATTCGTTGTTAGTTTTATCCATATTGAATAGTTTAACAAGGATTAAATGCCGGACATTCCCTTGAAATACTTTTTATCTGGTTTATTTGAAATAAGTAATAGTCTCTTATCATTAGTAGAAATAAAAAATGGATTAATGTGTGTGTGTGTGTGTGTGTGTGTGTGTGTGTACATACATATATATAAATATATATTTAAATATGCAAAGACACTTAGTTTCTATAGCTTTTACTATGTTGCCTTAGTTATTTATAGATTATAGATATTGTCCAACATTGATTTATAAACATGGATTTCAGATGGAAGGTTTAAACCTTTCTAATATGTATTTATAGATAACAGAAAAAACGGATACTACTCCTGGAAATATCAATAAAACAGATGAAAAAGTAAGTATCACAATTTCAACAAATATTTTAATATTAAAAAAAATGTGATCATATTACTCATCCAATACAAGAATGGTCTAACTAAAAAAAAAGTTATTTTTCAGGAGAGCTAATTGAAGTTTTTTTCCCCTTCCTTTAATATACATTTTCTGTTTTATCCAATTATTTCAATGCTTCAGGCATTATCACTACCACTGTCTATAAGTGGTCTTGCACAGAGATGGAAGAAGAAAATTGGAAGATATTTTGTGAAAAATGTGATTTTGAGTTAGACCAGTCTTGCATTGGACTAGTAATAACATATAGATTTATCAGATTTTTTATAAGCTTTTTCAGTTGACAGCAATGTATTTTTTAATCTGTAGAACATTAAATGTACATTTTATTTTTAAATTACCCATTAATAAAATACCTGCCATAAAGTCAATCACAGATATTTTATGTTTATAGAAGCAAAATGAAACACAATGGCTTCAGTAAACTCATTTATTTTTAACTGATAAAGTACATTCTACTTGTGGACAAGCACTCGACTAACTGACTGATCACTGGTCTCCCGCTCTCAGAGACTGAGCCTGCATAAGCGCAGTACTAAGCGCACTAAATACTTCATAAGATAAAATTTTATTGATTCCGAAATTGGAACAAGTTTTCAAAAAGTTAAAGAATGTGGTTTTCTTCTAAATGGTGGAATATAAATGTAGAAGTACAGTTCATCACTATTTGAACTCCATAAACAAGGAGGAACTCAGCCGGTGAAAAGTTTTTTGAATTTTGGGACACAAAGCAATCAAATAAATGATGTTTATTTTTTTTTTAAATAAATAATGTTTAAAATATCAATAATATGTTGTGTTATAATGTGATAAATCAAATTATTGGCCTTAGGATTATCAGAAAGTTGCAAAAATTGTTATTTATAATCCTGTGTACAACTTTTAGTGTACACAAAATTAGAGAGAATTTTCTGTAGGAACTATCTACCACGTACAGTAAAATCTTGTAAATCCGACATATATAGGACCAGGAGAATGTTGGTTCATAGAATTTGCTTCATTAGTGGTAATGAAATTAAAATAGATGTGAAAAGAAATTATTACGTAGATAATGTTACTAATTTTATAATTTTTTAAAAGCATACATTTTTCCAAATTAAGAAGTCTGAACCTGTTTAAGAAATGCTTCATTTTAAAATCACTTGGCATGTCCCTTCTGCATATTTGATAAATCATGTTGACAGCATTAGGAGCTTTGTTGTATATTATATCTCGTTTTTAGTTGTATTTGTTTCCATATTATTGATGTCCTCCTGTACATGGGCAGTGTATTGTATGATTTCATTCATTACAACTTTTAAATTTTCTTTTTCTTTCCATGGAACAGTTCCTTCATGTCATTTTTAATTTATTGGACATCCATTCTTCATTTCTCAGAAACTTTCTGGATCATAAACATTAGTATGGAGGAGTTAAAGGTAGGTAAATTCTGAGAATAGGAAGAAGACGATGTGCCGGATAACTGGACTTGCTGGACTGTGGAACCACTGGATTAATGAGATTGTACTGTATTGCTATATTATTTTATTTTTTCAAACAGTCGCACACATTTTATTTAATTTTTAAAGAATCTAGAAGCCTTCAATGTATAACACCATAATTATGTTTTAAAAATGATCCCATGCATATGTATGATTCGATCCAATATAACAGTAATAATCACGTTGAGTTAATAGTATGGAAAGGTTTAACACATTGATTGCGGAACTATAAGCTATGACTTAATCAGTATAGTTGCCTAGAATGCCTTTCTTACAGTTTGTTTAGGGGCTTAGGCGCCATATTTTTAAACTAAAATGACGAAATTCTTAGTGTTTTTCAATAATTATTATGTATAAAACTTAGGTTTTTAATAAATATTATATGATTAAATCAAATAGGCTTTTTAGAAAAACTCTTTACCACAGGTAATGCGTTAAATCACCAAAACAATTTAATGTAGGATTAGCGTTGAATCTTTACTTTTGAAAAGTAATTGTTTAACATGATGACCTTGAATCAAATTTGATTGGATTGTTACATATTTTTTGGTATTAAAAGATTAGAAATTGAAATTACATGTGATTTTTATGTTGCTTAGATATTCTCTTTATTCTGGCGAGTTAGCTACAATTATGAAATTATTTATTTCAACTTTTGGTCAAATATTAAAAAATACTGGATATATTCGATGATTAGATTGAGTTTGTGATGACTTAATATTTTTTTTAAAATAAGTAAGTTGTATTCTGAAGCTTATAAATATTATAAATTAAAACACGTGGAACTGTTGATGGGTATCGTAATTCCATTGACCAAAACATTATAAGTTTTGTTTTATAATGTACTCATTTAATTTACTAACTCATAAACCAACTTATAAGTAATGCATTTTTTTTTTATTTTTACAGTTAACAACGGAGAAAATTAAATATTCGAAGATTAATATAAACTATTTAGCAGCAATAGATCAGGATGAAGAAGAAGAAGAAGGGCAGGAAGAAGAAGATTCAAAAGAACAAGATGAACAAAACAAAGAAATAAAACAAAAAGAAGAAGAAAAAGAAAAACAAGATGCAATAAAACAAAAGGAAGAAGTGAAAGAAAAAGGAGAAGTAAAACAAAAAGAAGAAGAAATTCAAAAAGAAGAAGCAATACAAAAAGAAAAACAAAAGGAAGAAGAAGAAATACAAAAGGAAAAACAAAAGGAAGAAAAAGAAATACAAAAGGAAAAACAAAAACAAAAGGAAGAAGAGGAAAAACAAAAACAAAAAGAAGAAGAGGAAAAACAAAAACAAAAGGAAGAAGAGGAAAAACAGAAACAAAAAGAAGAAGAGGAAAAACAAAAACAAAAGGAAGAAGAGGGAAAACAGAAACAAAAAGAAGAAGAGGAAAAACAAAAACAAAAGGAAGAAGAGGAAAAACAAAAACAAAAAGAAGAAGAAATACGAAAAGGGGGAAAAAAAGAACTTAAAGCAGGAGAAAAACAAAAATCAGAAGTAAGACCAAAGGGAGAACCAAAAATGAAAGAACGAGTAAAACAAATAGAAGAGGAGAAACCTAATCAAGGAGAAAAAATGAAAGCAGAGGAGGGACCAAAACAAAAGAAAAAAGAAAAAATGGAAGAAAAAGAAAAACAAAAAGGAGAGGAAAAACCTAATCAAAGAGAAAAAATGAAAGTAGAGAAAGGACCAAAACAAAAGAAAAAAGAAAAAATGGAGAAGCAATTAAAACAAATCAAAGAGGAAAAACATAATAAAGAAGAAAAAATGAAAGCAGAGAAAGGACCAAAACAAAAGAATAAAGAAAAAATGAAATTACTAGTAAAACAAATCGAAGAGGAAAAACATAATCAAGAAGATAAAATAAAAGCAGAAGAAGGACAAAAACAAAATAAAGAAGAAAAAAGAGTAGAACAAATAAAACAAAAAGAAGAGGAAAAACCTAATCAAAGAGAAAAAATGAAAGCAGAAGAAGGACAAAAACAAAAGAAAGAAGAAAAAATGGAAGAACAAGTAAAACAAATAGAAGAGGAAAAACATAATCAAGAAGAAAAAATAAAAGCAGAAGAAGAAGAGGAAAATGAAGAAGTATAATAAATATTTCAAAATACATATTTTATACCTTTAAACATATATCATCTTACGTTTGTTAAATTTTATAGCTTCAACATTTTCTGGGGTTCTTTTGAAAAAAGTAATAGTTATTCGATTTTATTATAGTTTATTGAAATCGTTTAATCTTTTAAAAAGAAGTATTCTTTTCTTTTTTATATTAACATTATTTAGTGTACTTTTGCAGCAAAAGGATCTTTGACAGTGAATGTTAGTTATTTAACTCTTTCTTTAAATTCTAGTATAGAAGTTGGTCATTTCAAATAAAAATAAGAATTAGCAAATGTTTTATTTTAAAGTCCGGCAGATATTTGATTTAATTAGACTTCATTTTTTTTGTGTTTAAATAAGTAGGGGAGAACAGAGTTGGTTGGCATAAGGGGTAGGTTGGCCATTGGCTTATAGTTTCCGTCACACCTGTTGTGAAGTCCCCACCATTGTACCATGTGACCTGCTCAATCCTCGGGAGTCTTGTCCTTAGTTTTTAATCCGATGCTAACAGTGTAGAGAAGAGTTTGCTTCATTGATTGCTATATACAACATATAAGTAAATTTTTATATTTTCAGTAAATTTGGTTTAAAGGCATGGCAAAACATTTGGCTCCGATTCTGTTCACATAGCCACAAACTCCTTTGAAAACCCTAACCTTTCGACTAACCCGTTTCTTGTTTAATTGTTCTCCCCTGTCCTGGCAGCCATCTTTCATATGATCTCTCCTGTGGGGTTAGTTGGCTCTCTTCAACTGGGGTTTGTTGGTGCAGTAACAATTCACAAAAGCAAGGTAAACATAAACAAAGGTGAAACTACCAATTGTCTTTAGTTCCAGCAAGGAATATGAGAGCAATTTTTCTTATGCAGAAAGTGACGACAGTCTAAACTTCTATCTTCTTTTATTGTCATTCTATTTTCCTTTAAAAGCTGTTAAAAACCAATTCAAAATTATTATACCATTATAGTGCAGCTTTTAATAACAATAATATGTGTCAGGCAGTACTTGAATGAGATGGTTAAACAACCCCACCTTCTAGGCCAACCTGCCCCACATAGGGAGTTAATTGGTATACTCCGAATTGATGAATTCTTCAATTTTCTATGATCTTAGTAATTAATATTATATGGTGAAAAAAAAAAATACTTGAAGTACTCTAATACTTGGAGTTTACAGTAGTATCAGCCCTATTGGGATTATATTAATAGGAATGACTCAACAATCAAAAAGTGAAAACTGTTGCCAACCAACCCCGCTCTCCCCTACTTAATTGTTAGGATATGGTTAATTTTTATCGTTGTTTTTTTTAAAAATTCATTATTTGACTACAAATAGAGTTTATAGACTGCAATTATCGTGGCAAAATCTACCAATTATTCTTGAGGTATACTATTCTTTGTCTTAGACTTTTCTTGGGATTTTATTCGCCACCATATGTGTGATACCCACCCTTCATACATCATATTCTTGTAACTTTTATAAGTGTTGCAATGTCAAAATATTTATAGTGGCTCATAATTTCTGCACTCGACCATTTTTTATGTGGGTCATTGTTAGTTACAGCTTCAGCTCTGCTCTGAAATATTGTAACAAAGATTAGCACTTAACTTTAGGGGTAACCTGAAAAAGCATCCAATTGCTGCCAGTTTTTAATAATTTTATATTCCCTTTTAACGTCATTAAGTTGGATTTTGTAAAAAATCTTATAATTTTTCAAAAAAGCATCTGGCATGCTCAATGCTTGGTTATAGGGTTAGCTGTTCCTGAAACTGAAGGAAAAATTTCGGGTGTCCATGTTAAATAGTTAAAAATACTGTGCAAACGTTTTTTAAAGCAAAGATACAATGTTCAGTTCTATTCATCTTGGCATCACAACAAGGTCACATATATTTTTTTTTTTTTAATTATAGAAAAATATAATTTATTTCACATTTTTCTTGAGTGATCAGTGTGCTATTTATACAAATTTAAAAGCTTTAAATGAAAAATCAACTTCTTCTTAAAAACCGAGAAATTAGGGTACTACAGTCTTTAAAGAAATATGTTTTTTGGTTATTGTGCCATGGCTGTTATGCACAGAACTTCAGATTTGACCCTCAAGTTGGAGGATGAAACCCATTTATGTATATATATATATATATATATATATATATATATATATATATATATATATATATATATATTTTTTTTTTTAAATATTTGCATTCAAGGTATATTCATAATAACAGACCATGCTGAAAATGCTTTAATGGACTCAAGGGGCTCAGAGTATATATAATAATAGTTAAATGTATTAATTATTAATATATGTGTGCTTTTCATATGGAATTATTTAACATTAACATTAATTCCATAGGTTTTTGGATATGAAAAATACTTTAGTCTAATTGCAAAAGCCTGTTAAATTTAAAAGCTACAATTATTTAGTTGACTAAAAAATATATTGGTTATTTTGTATAGATTGTTTATTTTATTAGATTTTCTCTTCATCCTTTAGACATTGTGTTTTTGTTTATAAAAGTTTTGTTATTTTTATTTTCAATTATGCATATGGCCAATAATTGACCAGAAATACTTTAAAATACACTTTCTAATAAAATAGCTTAAATGATAGTCAGGATTTTCAGTTTGCAATGATTTTATTGTGGTAAGCCAACGTTTCGATCCAATGTGTGGATCTTCATCAGGGCTACTGAGTCCAGGTGGATACTAAGACTAAAAACGTTTTTTAGCCTTAGTATCCACCTGGACTCAGTAGCCCTGATGAAGAAGATCCACAAGTTGGATCGAAATGTTGGCTTACCACAATAAAATCATTGTAAACTGAAAATCCTGACTATCATTTAACCTATCGTAATTGAAGAACAGTTGACTATCTCTCACTTCTACTATTTTCTAATAAAATTATACTGAGATGCTTTTGCAAGATGACTGTTGATTTGGTGCTAGATAATTTGGTAAGTTCATTAAGTAAAGACATCATTTCTTTATTTTGAATTTTATAGCTTATAATTATATGGTATCTCTGACATATTTGTGCATGCAGCTGATGGGTCACCGATTTCGACCAAAATCTTTTTAATGGTTATAGGTCAACAAATATTAGACCCATGTTTGAGGGTTCCTTTGCATGCAATGAAGATAAAAATGTTTTATACAATTTTTTAACATATTCTTTTCTTTCATTGGTCTAAATGAATAGGTTATTTAATATCAATCGATTTGTTTTGTTGTGTAAAAAATACAAAACTAATGCCGATTGTATTAAAGTTGTTCAAATTTATAAGAAATCACAAAATCAATATTCGCTTCTATGACATCAGATACAATAAATTTATTTAAGAAAAAATTAATCAGATTAGTTTTTGGGACCTCAGAAAACTCCCAAATGCAATTTTAGATAGAAATCGGAAAATTAAATTTTTTGGAATATATTTCTCTGGAGGATTTTCTCTAGTCATATTTAAAAACATTAACAACTCCTCAGGATTTTAGGAGAATTTAACGTTCAAAGTTACTGCATCAGTTACAAAGCTGATTTACTACTCTTCCTAGCCATATTCACCCTTTAGCAGCTAAGGGTGCTGGACGAAAGTCGCACTGAGAAGCTAAGCGGGTTTAGCCGGCCTTTACACTTCCCAAGCTAAGGCATGTAGACCACCCTCCGCGCTTTGGTTTATTAAATAAAAAGTAATGAGGAGTTGAGGCAGTCAACCTTTTCCGACTATTTCTTAATGTTTTATTTACTTTTTATGATTCTTCTTCTCTTCTCGATCGTTCCACTTTACCGCAGCGCAGGTGAGGTGCCTTCTGATAGAGCCTCGTCCACAAATTCCAGTCCTGTGCAAGCTTACACCTTTTTCTCCACTCCAATCCTCGTCTGTCCAAAGCCTCCTTTAGGCCCTCATCCCAAGTCTTTCTGGGTTTTCCTTGGGGTCATTTTCCCTTCGAGACAGTCGCATAGGTGATTTTGGCTATGCAGTTTTCTGACATTCGAGAGACATTTGGCGATGTTCCTCTAAGATTTCCTCTGTTGGTCTTAAATCGAGGCTCTCTCTGACCATTGTGTATCTCATCCCCTTGCTTTTGACCTTCCAGAGATACCTCATTTCCATTGCTTGGATCTGACTTTTATGCTTCGTTGTTCGGGCCCAGGACTCATTTGCATAGGTTAGGATAGGTAGATATGTACTTTTATATACTATATTTTTTAAATTTCCTTCTTTCCAAGGAATCCATTCTTCAGAGAGTTAAAGCATCTTCCCCCCACACTAATCCTCTCCTTTATTTTGCCGTCCAACCATCTGTGCACATTTAGGTGGGACCCAAGGTATTTAAAATCGCTGACCTGCTCTATGCCACTGCTTAATTTTCTTTAGCTCTTCTTGGATGATTAGGAGGTTGTATTGAAGATTTCTACAGTTCTCTCCAAACACGATCTAGTCATCAGCAAATGCTAAAGTTGAGTATTTTATCTGCTGGAGTCTTCTGACATGTTGGAGTTGGATTTTTTGAGTACGGTTTCAAGGATAATCACGAAAAGCGGTGGCAAGTTCTGACTATGTTTCTTTGTCGATTATATAGGCTTAGAATAGAGAGTATTAATCCTTTTTCTACTCCCATCTCCTCTAGCGCCTTTACTACATCTGCTATCCTAACTTTTGTATGACCTTCTTCGATGTCTGTCTCAATGTGAAAATCAAGTCTTGAAAAATTCTGTTTTTTCAGAAACGAAACTGAGGATCCTCTTTTCATTGTCATTGCTAGGCTCTTAACCGTATTTTCCAAGTGCTCCATTCCATTGTGTTATTACTCACTCTTCCGTTGAGATCTCTGATTATGATGGTGACCTGAGATTCATCCACCTTTTTCTGTAGCATTTCAAAGAATGAGTCTTTTTCTGCTGCAGCTGCATTGTCGTTGGTTCCATAAGCGACCAACAGTGAGTACACATTGTTTCCCTGGTTAAGCGTCACTGTGATGAGCCTATCATTGACTGCCTTCCAGGTCTTGATGAGGTGGCTCGAGTTTTTGTGAAACATAATGCCAACTCCCCTCTTTGCATGCTCCTCAAAACTTACTCCAAAGTAAAGTAATACATATTGTCCTATGATCTGTTCCCCTTTTCCGTGACAGAGTGTTAGTTCAAGACAAGTCAACCAACCGACACATACCATTCCCAGTATGTCCAGTCTTGCCTTCTTCATTTCCTCGATCAACTCCAGCTCCTTTCCATTTAAGCCTTTGACGTTCCATGTTTCAAGTCTGTTAAAACTTAGGAATCTATAATACTTTATTTCAATAAATTAAAATGCTAGATTATCGATTGTAATAAAATATTACATGATTTATGAATGTAATAATGAACAAGATTATAATAATTTTATTACTTTATACACAATTTTTCTTTTATTTGAAGTAATATTTTAATAATTTACCAATGTTTAGATGTGAAAGGGGTGGACGGGCTTCCCTCATCTGAGGAACTAGGTATTTCACAGCTACTGGGCCAGAACAAATATTTCCCCAATAGAGACACCTAGAAGTACTTATTAAGTCTCCGAGGATCCGCCAGGATGTGCCTCTGTCATGGTTGCGAGATATACCGTCCTCCGCTACTCGGGACAGGCAGCCAGCCACGCGTTTGCTGGTGGGGTGGAGATTGGCAGCTGGCCACGTGTAATCTCGTTTGCTGGTGGGGATTGTCTTTATTTTCTGATATATTTCGTCTGAAGCCATTAAAGGGTTAACTACATTGAGATGATATGCCTGTATAAGGAATACATTTATAAAAACTCCTAGATTTGTTTTTTTTTATTTCTTGTTAGATTTGGTTATATTATTTCTTCTTAGATTTGTCTTATTTTGTGTATTTCACAAAGCCCTAAATCTCTTTTAATTTACATGTGGAAAGTGACCTGTCTTGAACTAACACTCTTTGTTTATCTTTTTGATGTAGCTGAGTTGATATTAATAATATATAGTTTAATTCTGTTCCAATGGAGAAACATTACTTAAATATTTTGAGTGATAATCATATTTATTTTTAGGAGCCAACAATTTGTATAGAAGATCCAGAAGGAAAGGCAAGTTTAAATATTTCAAATTACAACAAACAAGTTTATTAACTGTAAGATCTATCGTTACTTGTATGGTTCCTGCCCCCACACTTAACCTACCCTCTTATCACGCCTTATCACTCATATCTGCCAAGTTGTTTTGGGGACTTAGTTACCATTATGAGATACATATTTTGATTAATAAATTAAATTAAAATCCCTAACAGGTCCTTTTAAGTTGAGATTGTGCCACACAAAATGGCTATTCATGTTATAAGCGAGTGTGAGATTAGGTATAGCAGTAGCTGTGGAGCAGGAACTGGACAAGTACTTAAGTTCAATTTCTGATTTAAGTTAGTGTTCTATAAGTTCCAATAACAAATAAATACAAATTCTTTAAAACTACAATTTATTAATTATAATTTTTAGAGTTATATTTACTGCATAAAATAAAAAAAAAATACTACAAATAATAATAATTATACCTTAAAAACCTAATACTTATGCAAATTGCAGATCTAAATTATAATTGGGTACTACTTTCGCTATTCCCCTTCTGGCTTTAACAGCTGATAAGCACACTGCTATCTGTTGGTCACCATGCGAACTACCATCCCCACCACCTCTCTTCTTAGCCGTTAAAGGCCGAATTTATGGCTAAGTTAGAATTATATTACACGACTTTTTACTTTCACTTACCTATATATAAAATATATAGTAAGTGGAAGTATTGCGATCGTGAAAATTTTCGACTTCCGGTTTTCAACGGAAATACACGTTTTGGGGTCCCCTGAGTTAAAATAACCAAGTCCCGCGAAATGGTCTGTGTGTGTGTGAACAGACTAGCTCAAAAACTATAAACCGTGCGAACCTGAAATTGGGTATTTAGAGTATGTATAAGCCCGCGATGTGACAGCAAAAATTTCATCAAATTTGCTCAAAGGGAGGGGGTACTTTATTTAATAACTTTTTAAGTTTTTTTCGATTTTCTCAAAAACGGCTCTAACGATTTTGATTAAACTGAGTATTTGATCTATTTATATGCCTGAAATATGACTGTAAAAATTTCATCAAAATTGATCAACCGGAGTGGGGACTTTACTTAATAAATTTTGTATCATTTTCACATGTTTTTTTATTTACTCAAAAACGGTTTTAACGATTTTTATCAAACTTGGTATTTGATGTATTTATATGCCAAAGATGTGATAACCAACATTTCATCACAATTGATCAACCGGAGGGGGGACTTTACTTAATAAATTTTGTATCATTTTCACGGTTTTTTTTTTAATTTACTCAAAAACGGCTTTAACGATTAACAAAAATAAGATATGAATGTAGAAAAATGTGTGACTTTGGTAAATGATATTTAGAAAAACACGTCAATTTCTAATCTAAGTAAATTGGTAAGTGAAAGTTGTGTGTTGCGCGCACGCACCAGATTTTTACTTTCACTTACCTATATATGAAATATATAGTAAGTGGAAGTATTGCGATCGTGAAAAATTTCGACTTCCGGTTTTCAACGGAAATACACGTTTTGGGGCCCCCTGAGTCGAAATGACCAAGTCCCGCGAAATGGTCTGTGTGTGTGTGTGTGTGTGTCTGTGTGTGTGTGTGTGTGTGTGTGTGAACAGACTAGCTCAAAAACTATAAACCGTGGGAACCTGAAATTGGGTATTTAGAGTATGTATATGCCCGCGATGTGACAGCAAAAAATTCATCAAAATTGCTCAAAGGGAGGGGGTACTTTATTTAACAACTTTTTACGTTTTTTTAGATTTTCTCAAAAACGGCTCTTACGATTTTGATTAAACTGAGTATTTGATCTATTTATATGCCCGAGATATGGCTGTTAAAATTTCATCAAAATTGATCAACCGGAGGGGGGACTTTACTTAATAAATTTTGTATCATTTTTACGTGTTTTTTTTGTTTACTCAAAAACGGCTTTAACGATTTTGATCAAACTTGGTATTTAATGTATTTATATGCCAAAGATGTGACAACCAACATTTCATCACAATTGATCAACCGGAGGGGGGACTTTACTTAATAAATTTTGTATCATTTTCACGTGTTTTTTTTATTTACTCAAAAACGGTTTTAACGATTTTGATCAAACTTGGTATTTAATGTATTTATATGCCCGAGATATGACTGTAAAAATTTCATCAAAATTGATCTACGGGAGGGGGGACTTTACTTAATAAATTTTGTATCATTTTCACGGGTTTTTTTTATTTACTAAAAAACGGCTTTAACGATTAACAAAAATAAGATATGAATGTTGAAAAATGTGTGACTTTGGGAAATGATATTAAGCAAAACACGTCAATTTCTAATCTAAGTAAGTTGGTAAGCGAAAGTTGTGTGTTGCGCGCACGCACCAGATTTTTTTTAGTAGTATCGGACTGTGACTTCATCTCAACCCTAACCACCTTCACCTATTCCTGGCAAAGAAACATCGATTAATCGTACTTACTGTACATATGATTAATTTGAATATCTCCCCATCCTTGCATCTATCAAACATTATTTTTCATCAAAATGTTATCATTTTTCGAATTATTAGTATTTTAGAGCCAGTAAAATATTAATATTGAACCTAGACCATACCTAATACAAGTAATTATGTAACTATTCGTTATGCTCATAAGTTCCTTACCCAACTTAAATATTTCATGATGGTTGATTCATTTCAAATACATTTCCTCGTATTGTTTTCAAAATATACGTTTTTTAAGAATATTTTTTCATAAAATTTGTTTATACACTGCCTCATTATCCACTTCTTTGTTTTTCTGTAACCTATTATCTTTTCATAATGCCTATAGTTTTTTTGAAGAACTGACATTTACATACTTTACAAAAAGTTAAAAAATGTCTACAAATGTTAAAGAATGTCTAGGGTTTATTATTAAAAAGGTGATCGAAGTGGTTTTTAAAAATAATGTTTAATCTGAATTTTTCCCATTTCTCATGTTCATGGAATGTCTAGGGTTTATTATTAAAAAAGTGATGGAATTGGTTTTTAAAAATGAATTGTTAAATGAATGAATATGGTATAGGTTTGAATTATTCAGCGCCTCCGAATACAGTTCGGAATACTGATTCTTCGAAATAGTCGGAGAAAGGGATATAAAGTGACGCATGATGGAGCAAAGGGTTGGGAGACGGGGTTTTTTTAAAAGTTAGATAATTATATCGACTGACACAAAATCGATATGTAAATTTCAGATGGGGTGAGATAGTGTGTGACGTAAAAATGACGTAATTTATTTTTCAAACAGGAGGGGAAATAGGAGAAAGATGGCGGTCCTAGTAGTTCGCATGGTGACCAACAGATAGCAGTGTGCTTATAACCTGTCAAAACCAGAAGGGGAATAGCGAAAGTAGTACCTATAATTGTTATTACTAAATTCCTATAAAGCACTAGTCACTAGTGATGGGCATAACAGTGAAATTTCGATAACAGGTTATCCAGTAACTGTTATCGAGTGATAACAGGTTCCTATAACAGGTGATTTTAGTAACATATGCTACTCTGCCTATTATTGGCTTTGTTTCAGTAGCGGATCTAGAAATTTTCTGAGGGGGGGGCACATTTTTTTTAATTTTTGGATCATAAAGGATCCCGTAGTTTATGAAGTAAATAAGTCTTAATTTTATTAAAAACTTCCAATCGATTTCGGAATTACTGATAATTCTTAAAATGGTATGAAAGCCGAGGGCGATGATTTCAAAAGTCGGAGAACATATTTCATATATTCATGTGTATGTCGGAGTCCATATTTATCATAATTCTCATTTACAAGTAGTAAACTTATTTAATTAATCACTACTTTAGCGTTTACATTATTCGGAGCTCTAAGGCTTAACATTGCGCTAATTACTGTGAAATAATTTCAAAATAAAGAGTATAAATTTTGAATTTTAATTTATTGGATGTGTCATTCAGAAGAGTCAAATAATAGCTATTACATCATTATAACAGTGAGGGAATAACATTTTCTTTCAGACTGTTAGAACAACCAGCGATAACACCTGTTGCCCAATCACTCCTCTGCATTGTAATAATAGCTAGCGATAACAGCTGCTGCCCAATCACTCCGACTGTTACCGAATCACTCCTCGCACTGTTATAACAGCCAGCGATAACAACGGTTGCCCGATCACTATTACCCACTCACTCTTCCAGACCACTGTTACCCAATCATTCTTTTAGTCTGTAATAACGCTCTCTCCTGTTATCGCGCCTGCGCAAGTGATAGGTTGCTCAATAATGAAGGAGTGATTTCAATAACGTCGGTATACTGGTAACAGGTTATTCCAATCACTGTTATTTTAGAATAATAGGTGATTTAAGACTGTTATGTTATTTAGACCCCACCACTACTAGTCACAGTCTTAAGAAAGGAGCCGGTGGACTCTGAGACTAGCTGGTTCGTAATTTATATTGATGCCAGAGACTCTGAGACTAGCTGGTTCGTAATTTATATTGATGCCAGAGACTCTGAGACTAGCTGGTTCGTAATTTATATTGATGCCAGAGACTCTGAGACTAGCTGGTTCGTAATTTATATTGATGCCAGAGACTCTGAGACTAGCTGGTTCGTAATTTATATTGATGCCAGAGACTCTGAGACTAGCTGGTTCGTAATTTATATTGATGCCAGAGACTCTGAGACTAGCTGGTTCGTAATTTATATTGATGCCTGAGACTCTTGAGACTAGCTGGTTCGTAATTTATATTGATGCCAGAGACTCTGAGACTAGCTGGTTCGTAATTTATATTGATGCCAGAAGGTTCCAGGGCTTATACCGTCACTATTATTCTCTCAATCTTCTTTTGATATCTTGTCGATTGGCGGTAACATCAACATTGTTCTTGATAAAAATTTAATCATGATTGTATGAACAAAAAATTTATCTTAAGGAAATTGTTATATTTGTATTCATTTATTATAGTGCATTGGATACCTGACTATGGGTTAATATGCCTCCTAAGGTTGTATGTGTTTCTAAGTATATTTGTTGTTTAGTAGACACAACTTTCTCATGTGGCTATAATTTCAAAACACTAAGTAATTTCTTTTATAAACAATCCTGTCAAATTTAACCCAATGGTTTTAAAACCGAATTATTGAAATATGTAGTTACCTAATAAATTTAAAAATAAGTTTACTTTCAATATAATCATGTTAATTTATAATTCAAGAAAAATGATTGGAAATTTTGTTTTAGACTAATTAAGAAATATTTTGATACCATATTTCATCTTTTTAATATATTTCTTTGTTCGTATTTTTAGAAACCTACAGTGGATCCTACAGTTCATATAAACCTTGTGACACCGGTACAAAATTATGTATATTTAAATATTTTTATCATCTTATTAATCCTAAAAATGTTTACTTATCGTTTAATTTTTTTTAGGAAATAATTGTAAATATTTTAGAAAATCAATAACAATAAAAGTTTCATAATTGTTCCTCTTTATTCATCTAAATAAAGTCATTTATTTATTTATTAATTTGAAACTTATCACAGTTAATGTTTTTGGACATTAATCTGCATATTTAAAACTTCATGTAATAAATGTATGTAATTCTCAAGAAAATTCTTTTCTGAATTAAAGTAAATATAAATTAAATTAATTTAAATGAACACCTTATTCTAGTTAATACTCCTTTGTCAACTAAATAAACCATGACTTTTTCATGAAACTTTGAAAAGCTTAGTTTTTGCAGAATTAGGCTTAGTGTACTCTTCATTAAATAATGTTTAAGGCAAAATACTTTTTTCTAAACATGATTTTGATCGAATCACCTCCTTTTACATATTAATAACAATTAAACAAGAAACATTTCTTTCTTCAAAGTAATTAACTCTGCATTACATGCCACTCAACATACACCCTTTGCGGATTGTAGTGGTAACAGCTATTTTTATCCCACAATCGATGCCATAGGTAGAAAAAGGAAATCAGTCTTTGGACTGATTTTGATCAGTATTGTTTATAAGAATCATAATGTAAAGTTTTTGATAAAAAATATAAAGCTTCATACTATATTCAATTTTAAGTTAACAGTCTGCGATATTACATTTTTATCATTCAGGACAAATGTAAAGGAAATTATTTGAGTGCATGTAAAGGGAAAAAAATACTACCTATCATTATTAAGTGGTTTATTATTTCCAGATAGATGAAGTAAAAAATATTTTGATTACAATTTTTTTTTCCGTTACCAATTTTTTTTTTCTTGCATTTTCTTCAATCGTAAAGATATTACTATGATGATCTATTTATATTTAAAAATGTAGTATATAACTACTGTAGCTAATTAGAAACAAAAGTTTTACTAAAAAACAAAGGAATTAAGAACTAACAAAAAAATTTACTTAAAGAAAATCCAAACCATGCCACCATTAAAATTGTCTTGTATTTATCAACCACATGCAATAAAGATATACATATGAAGCTATATGGGATTAATTTCACAAAGCTTGAAGAAAATGAAGCAACACTTTTTTTGTAATAAAACAGTGCCTTTAATAAACTTATTTTATTTCTTCAGGTTACCTGCCCAAATACTGTGGTCCTCAGCGTGAACTTTTTTTTTAAAATCATAATAATTATTCCATGTTTGTAAAATTCACAGCTAATTCATTTATATAAAAATATTTCTTTAATATATTTATAGTTAATGATGTAATTAAGGCATGTCTAATCTTATATAAAATATTTCTTTGTATTTTGAGAAATCGCCAGCAAAAGTTCCTTGGTCATCAGCAGCTGATAAGGTAGGTTTGAACATTTCTTAAATTTATATGTATTATAATTATTATTTTCAAATCAGAATAAAACTAATAAACTTGAAAGTTTATTTATTTAAGTTTTTAGTTATTTTTATCTTAAGCTAATTAATAAAATAAATTGATGTTAAAACCTGTTTGGGTTACTTAGAACAATGAGAAATGTTGCTATTAAAACTTGTGGGAGGGGGAGAGATATTTTTTATGATGTAATAATGTTTTTTTCTATTGAGTAATAAATTATTGAAGTAACCATATTTGTATTGATATTTGATTTGAAGAATCTTTCTAACCAGCAAACAGTGAAAAAAATTGATCCAGTATGGCAACGCGGGCTAGAGTGCGACCAGCATTAATTGACCCCGACCTCCCTGGGCGGGTCGACTTTCACTAAATAAATCACTTCCTTCCTGCCACAGTTGGAATAAGTTGGTTTCATCTATAGAGTAACCCACTTATGCCACATTTTTCCAGGTAGGCTTAACAAAAAAAAAAAAAAAAAACAAGAAAGCAATATAACCAACTAAAGTTGTTATAAATATAATATTATAATTATATTTTCATTATTACCATTTTTAAAAATATGATAGCAATACAACTTATTTAGGACGGGTTTTAAGCATAAACATCCCGTGGGTATCCCCCCCCCCCAAACTCTGTAACAACTCATCTATTGATGAGCAGTGCATCTACTGATTTCCAATGATAATTTTCAATATTTCAGGCTAATTTAGAGATAGAAATAATTTTAGACTTATAACAGTATTCATATCAAACTTTCGATAAATGATTTATTTTTTATTTTTAGGAACGTAAAGATACTCCTGAGGAACTTCATCTAAAAGTACCTAAAAAAGAGGTAATTTTTTAATACTTTAATTAGCCGATTGAAAATCAAAATTCTAATGATTGGTTATTCACTCGGTTTGTTTTTGTTTTAACAAGTTAGCTGTTGACCGAATTCTAGAAATCTCGCATGAATGATAGTGTCTCAAAAATGTTTAGACACCTTTAAAGCACTAAGAATATGAACATTCCAAGAAGTTATCTTCTTCTAAAAGAGTCCAGTACTTCCACAAACTAGAGGTTTTTAAAAGTGAAGAAAAAGGTTTTTATTTTAATAAAATAAGTTTCTAATGGTCCAATTAAATCTGTTGAAAAAATGAAGAGCAATATGCAATAAATGCAAGTTTAAACTACAATAGAGAGTTTCTTGAGTGTGTAAACAATTATTAGTATTTAGGCATGACCATCATGGCTGGAACAGAAAGATAAAACGTGTATTAAACAGCAGGATTAAGAGCGCCAACTTTTCAAGAGGGGGAGAGATAGATACTGCCAAAACATTCAGTCTCTCAAATGAAAAGTGACAATTGGAAGCGGAGGACTGCGTATTGAAAGGAACTGAAGATTTAGGGAGTTAAGAAGAAGAACAAAGAATGTTAATAAAAATAATTAGTATTTATTCTATTGGCCATGACAGAGGCCAGTCCAGTACAAAGGACCACAGAAATATCTTTCATGTTGTTTTAGTCTTCCATGGTCTGAATCCATTGTCTGCATTTCTTCTTCAGGGTTTGACCATGTCACAGGGTTTCAACAGCCAAGCTCCCATATAACGGAGAAAAATTGCTTAAAGGGTTTCTTCAACACATCAGCCATATACACACCAACATACAGTTTACAATGGAGACCGAGGAGGACAACAAGCTACCTTTCCTGGATGTACTAGTAGAAAAGAAGGAAGACCTCACTTTAGGACATTCAGTTTATAGGAAACCGACCCACATGGACAGATATTTACACGCAGATTCTCACCACCATCCATCGCAAAAGAGAGGGATCATTGCAACACTCATACACAGAGCATTGACCATAACTGAACCCACAAAAATTCCAAAAGAAAAAAGAAAACTCCGTACAGCCCTCAAAAAGAACGGATACTCGGATGAAACCATAACATCCGATGGGTGAAAGCTTGGTTGTTGAAAAACCTGTGACATGGTCAAACCCTGAAGAAGAAATGCAGACAATAAATATCTTTCCTTTTTTTTGGTACCCCCACTTGGCCTTGTGTTATGGGGATTTATTCTGTTAGTCCATCACAAAATAAAAGTCAAGCCACCCAGGGTGGATACAACTGCTGCCTTTAGAATTAAGGCACTAAAGGAGGTCTCCCCAATCCTGAAAATATCATTAAGTCTTCTTTTCTTTTTCACCTTTTACTCATTCTGATTCTTCCTTTACATACTATTCTTCCTTTTCTCAGATTTTTTCTCTTCTCCATCCTTCAATGAGCTATTAATTAACAATGTGAAATAACTAAACATCAAGTGATGTGTTCATCAAATGACTGAGTTATCCTCTAACTTTTTAATAAGAATTGCCCTTTATAAATATATCAGGTTAGTAACCTGGGAGGTTCCAGATCCTGCCACTGCCTTTTAGAACATTTTATTTCCCCTTCTCAAATAAACCACAAACACGTCTAGATCAAATATATCTTTTCCAGTACAAGAACCCTGCCTTTGTTAACCCCTTTCCCGAAAGCCAGTACTAAACAAGCTTTACTTGTTATACAATTTTGCTAGTTTATGCTCAATCACATACTTATACCCCTTTATAACACATTCTTGAGGATTAGCACTTTAACAGTTTTTATTAAATATAAAAATCATAATTGTCATCTACAGGGGCCATAACATTAGCTTGTTTAAATTTCTTGTGGTTGACTAAACCATGGTATGCTATTGATGTAAACATTTCCTGAGCACAACATTTTTCTGCATAACTTAACTTAAAAATATAATTTCATTTAAATTTCATTCCCAACAATTCTATTTCAAAGCCTAGAAGTTTTCCTTGCCTAGTGCTTTTCTTCTAGTTCATGCCTTGGTTTTATACTAATAATGAAATTAAAAAAAAAAATTAATGAATGTTTTAAGATAAATTTAGAGCTGGGCAGTTTTTGTGGTTTATTTGAGTGTTGGAGGGAAAACAGAATGTTCTAAAAGGCAGTGGTGGGATCTGGAACCTCCCAGGTTACTAACCTTATATATTGTTTGTTTGTTTGTTTGTTTAACATCACTTTATGCCACTAAGGCTAATCGGACTATGCTACAGTGGGAGTCCTAAATTTTGCCTATCCAGTTATAATTAGGATAGTGATCTTTAACGAGTACCTGACATCGTACAGGCTCGGGACCTCCATTTTACGTCCTATCCGAGTAACGGCATAGCTAAGGATTTTTTACTCCCTTTAAAAAATCCTAGGGCCACCACGGGGCGCGAACCTGCGACCTTTAGTATTGTAGGTTGCCATGCTAACCACTACACCACAGGTGACCTCACCTGATATATTCATAAAGGATATTTGTTGTTAAAAAGCTAGAGGATAACTCAGTCATTTGATGAACGATTGATGTGCAGTTATTTCATGGAGTTAATTTATAGTTGCAGAAAAGAAATTTTCTAAGAAAAATATACTGTGGAATTACTAGGCATTTCATACAAAGCTTGAATAGTTTGCCGATAAAAGTAAAGTGAATCTTTGTGCCAGCTAGTGTTTTAGTGACAAGTGAATAAACAATAGTATATTGTGTGTTAGAATTAACATAATATATAACATAACATAAAATATAACATAATAAAATAAGGTGAATAAAATTTTAAAAAATACTTCCTATTTTAGGTATATTAAATTATTGTAATAATAGATTAGGGATCGTAAAATAGTAAGACTTTATTTACTCAGTTTGACTGTATATAATATTGCCTTATGATATTTAATCTTTAATGATTTATGTATTTTCTAGGATCCTTCAGTTCACATAAACTTATTGACACCAGTAGTACCTCATGTAAGTTTAAGTTTTAAATCTTTTGTATTAAACTTAAATTAGTTTAAAAAAAAATCTGGTTCGCTGCGCGCAACACGAAACTTTCACTTTCTCACATACTAGAAATTGGCATGTTTTGATAAATATGTAAACACCATTCCTCAAATTCACACATTTTCCCACATTCATTTACATATTTTTGTTTGTATTTGCTTTATACTAAATTACACCAAAAATTTTTATTGTTACATAATATTCCAAGCATAATATTCATCCAAGCGTAATATTCCATTGTCTCTGATTTTATAATCAGACTTCTCTATTTAGTTGTTAAAAACTTCATTTAGTTACCATGGAAACAAATAAATTCTATTAAATATGTATGTTTCAAAACACATTGACAACTCTTTCCCATGAACAGAAATTGTTTAATTATAAACAATGGCCTGTCATTAAAGGTTTACTGTGCATGTTGTGGGAAATTTTTTTCTTTTATTCTCCTATAAATGTTTACTCGATTTTTTTCATATATCATGTTTAGCCATTTCTTATTCTGTTGGCATAAGGAGAGGCAATTTAATTCCATATTATTCCATATTCCAGCTCACGGGGACAAAGTCTGGTAGTGGTAGTCAAGGGGGAAAGGGGCGGAAATTTAATTTCGTATATAATATATAAATATAAATAAATAAATATATATATATATATATATATATATATATATATATATATATATATATATATATATATATTAGGGTATCCTTATTTTTCAAAGTTTTAAATTTCTAACGCATAGGTGTTAGTTTTGTTAATTTGCCTCTAAAACACTAGGAAATAAATTTTTACCTTAGTAGGAGTATGATTACCTCTGCCGACTTGCATCGAATCATGCTCACACATGTTGCACGTGGAAAGATGGCAGTGGAATGTATATATTTAAGGTTTATACATACACCAAATACCAATTTTAGGTTCATACGGTTTATAGTTTTTGAGCTGGTCTGTTCACACAAACACACACACACACTGACCATTTTTCACAATTGCAGCACTTTCCCTTAGTATATTTTTCATATACCAGGTCTGCAAGTTTAAAATGTCGTTTTAATTCCAATAGAATGCGCTCTTAGCCTATTGAAGGATTTGCTTATCTCTAAACGCTATTTTGTTTGTTAGTCATTTGTTTACAAAAGTCAGTTGTTTTTAAGTCGTTTACGTGGACGTATCATACCTTTCTTTGGTGTTAAAAATGTCTAATTTTAAGCCAAATAAAGAGCATTTGCGGCATGTCATGATTTTCTTATTCAATCAAAAGAAAAAGGCATCTGAATGTCATCGAATTCTTGTTGAGACTTATGGCGATCTTGCTCCAACCGTCAAGACATGTGAACGTTGGTTTCAAAGTTTCAAACGTGGTGATTTTGATGTTACTGATAAAAAACGAGAAAATCGACCAAAAAAGTTTGAGGACGTCGAATTGCAATCTTTATTAGACGAAGACAATACCCAAACCCAACAAATGATGGCAGAACAGTTGAATGTCACTAGGCAAGCCATTTCCGATCGCCTGAGAGCTATGGGAAAAATTCAAAAGGTTGGAAAATGGGTTCCACATGAATTGGACGAACGACAGACCGAAAAACGAAAAACTGTGTGCGAAATGCTGCTTTTACGCCACGAAAGAAAGGGTTTTTTGCATCGAGTTGTAACTGGCGATGAAAAATGGATTTATTTTCAGAATCCCAAACGAATAAAATCATGGGTAACGCCAGGACAACCATCCACATCGAGTGCAAGACCGGATCGTTTTGGGAAAAAGACAATGCTGTGTGTGTGGTGGGATCAGAAGGGAGTAGTCTACTACGAGCTTCTCAAACCCGGCGAAACAGTCAATACCGACCGCTACCGACAACAAATGATCAATTTGAGTCACGCATTGATCGAAAAAACGCCCAGAATGGGCTCACAGGCACGCCAAAGTCATTCTTCAGCATGATAACGCTCCTGCACATTCAGCCAGATTGACTAAGGAAACGATTTCTTCGCTTGGTTGGGAACTCCTACCCCACCCGCCGTATTCACCTGACCTGGCGCCTTCTGATTATCATCTCTTCTCATCGATGGGACACTCATTGGCTGAGCAACACTTTAACAATGTGGAGGATGTAAGAAAATGGCTCGATGAATGGATTTCAAATAAAGATGAAGCATTCTTTTGGAATGGTATCCATAAATTGCCCGAGAGATGGACAAAATGTGTAGAAAGCGAGGGCCAGTACTTTGAATAAAATATATTATACTTTTTTTTTAAATTACTGTGTATATATTTTAAGAAATAAACGACATTTTAAACTTGCAGACCTGGTACAGGTAATTGAAAAAAAAATTAAGTAAAACTTTAGACTATATTATAACAGAACAAACCAATAATACATGTTTATTTCTGTAACTTACTGGAACATTCTGGAACAGTTCAAATTTTAGTTACCATGTGGTCACATGTTTGGAACGGCCCAGTCAGATTTAGAATGTTTGATAGGATGCTGCCTACTAAATATAAGGAAGCCATAGTCGGGCTAGCCTCAACCAGGGAAGTGATACAGTTACTTTCTTGTCACAGTTCAACTGTTACATCTCGGTTTTATTTTACGTTCTTGCCATTTGATTGAGATTCGGATAAGTTTTACCTGAAAATAACAATAGTTTTAAGTAAAAATCATTCAACTCTGTAGTAGTGTTACATTATTGAATGTTTTCTTAATGTGTATAATTATAGACAGAATTCATCTATTATAATTATTATTATTTAATTTTTTTTTCAGTCTCCTGAGAGAAACAAGATTCAAATTCAGTATGTAGGAGTAGAAGGGGTAAGTTTCAATATTCCTGTGTAACTTAATTTGTTTTAAATATTTTCATTATCAAAATTAAAGTTATTTTCCTGAATTAAGTTAATATTTTATTTTTAATATATGTATTTGCGAGAGTACAGCTTTTTCACACCTCTTGATGATACCATATTTATTACTTTAAGATCTCAATAATATCTTTTGGGTACTTATGTAGAATAGAACTACCACTGACTGCTATCCGCGGATTTTAAAACCTGAAAAAAATACACACATTGATAAGGAGCCAGCCTGGTGTTGCTATTGATGGGTATCAAAATAAGAACATTTTTACTATAAACAGAAACATTTTTATTTATTTAGTATTTTTTTTTTAATTAATGAGTATAAAAATTTGATCCACTTTCTTAATTAATGGCAAATTTAATTCATTTTTTCAGTGAAAAGGGCCTTGATTAGCTTTATTAGGTCTCAGTTTTAGACTTCAGCTCAAATGCGGTAACAGGCACCAATGGTCCTTTCCAGAGAAAACCAAGTGTTTCTATTCAGCAGAATCCCATACTAAATGAAAATCGAAAGCTGATGTCTCATAAATGACATCAAAATAAATGTAATGGACGAAATTAAATTTCTACCCCCCCCCCCCCCTTGACTACTATCACTACCCGACTTTGTCCCCACCAGCTCTAGTTAGCTCTCGCACACGTAAATTTTCATACCCTTAATATTATGGTTTTTTTTTCCTAGCTAATTACCTCTCGCACTGGTAAATATTCAAAAAGTCTTTATTAGGTAGGTGTAGTGGTAGGGGTATGGCGAGAGGGGCTTTCTGCCCCCTCCTTGACTACCACTACCCGACATTTTCCCCGCGAACTCTAGGTTTTTAATGTGAGACATTATTGACATGATGTCAATTAAAAACCTTATGAATGAACTTATAGCTAACTAGTTACTTTTTAATACAGTAACTTAGTTTTGTAACTAAATATTTAGTTAGGTAACTGGTAAAACAAAAATTATTCATCAAATGAAATGACAAAAAAAGAAAATGGTTTTGTCTCTTGAGAAATTTTTTGATCTTTGAGAGCTTAAAGGTTTATTTCATTTCAATGGTTTTAATCTTTTGCTAGTATGTTTCTTTTACTATAAATTAGGTAATATAGTTTAAATTGTGAAGGCTGGGCTTTAATGAGGTATATATATATATATATATATTATAAATATTGGCACTATAAAAAAAAAAAAATCAAAACTAATAGGGGAAGGCCTTCGGTACTTTAATAACTTAATGTGGCATACTGATTTCAATAAACCTGAATACAAATTACCGACCAGTACATATGAATAGGTACTTCATGCTTTCTTCAAAGACAATGCCGGCCCCTGCTGACCTGCCTATCCGGAGGCAACTTAAAAGGAGATCGATGAGATAACTCCTATCAAGAATCAAATGCGAAATTTAAATTATTCATACCTATTCGCCACTACAAAGCCAATGACAATTGATATCCAAGTGATAACTAGAGGTTACGAGCAGTTATGAAATAACATGAGATAAAACGGTAGGGTCCATGGTGATTTTATTCTACATAAGTAACATATTTTGTACTCTACAAAAGAACTGCTTTGGACATCTAATTTATAACTTAAATTGGTTGTAACTTGTTAAATGCTATTTTCTTTACTCATGATTTTCGTTATTTAAAATTATCAATAGTTCTATAGATAGTTTCAAACTAGTAGTGTTTGGAGATACAAAGAGTACTATTCAAACTCTCTAAATTTGTTTTTATTAATATTGGGATGGGCCGGAGGAATAGCCACCCATCATCTTTGAAATAGGTATTTCAATTTCTATATCACTATATAATATTAATAACTTACTTATGATAATATTGAAACTATCATTAGTGTAAACTAGTATTTTTCAATGTAATTTTATTTTAAAATATGCTAGTATTTTATGTTACAATTATTTGTGATTATTCATTCTTTTTTTTCATTATTTTTGAACAGGATTCATCAGATGATAACAAGGAGTATTATTGGGTAAGTTCTTTAAATAAATATTTCAAAATACTGATTCTGTAAATTAATTTGAAAATTAAGCTGTTATATGATAAAAAAATATTAAACTGTTATGTGTTTGGTCTCCAGCCTCACCTTTAAAATGTTGGTGGAGGTCCCTGGAGACCATAATTTTTAGTATGTTTAGAATTATATGGATGTGGACTATACTTATGTACTGAAAAAGAAAATAAAGGTGGACTATATTTTGTTAAATAGGATTATTATAATTTTACATTTGTGACTGAGACTCACTCATCAGAAGGCATGAATTCCTGGCATGTGGTAGGTTGAGTCCTCTTGTATTTCAATGTTCGCTGCCGTCCGGGTTTCCTGGGGGCCTTCGCCGCCGCTCTCTCTTTTCTTTATTCGCTGATATTTGGACAAGGACAGTTTACTATTATCTCACTTCTTCTACCCCCTACTTTCACTGGCACCAGGCCTTTCCTTTCCTGGGCGAGGGTCAAGTTCACAGTGTTGACATGGTGCGGATGCCATCCGAGCCCTATAGACCTGTACAAGGGAAAAGGGTTGACTGTAAATTCATGGTAGACTCTGGGTCTCCAACATACCTGTTGGATTTACACAAAGTAGAATCAAATGTATTACATTACATCAAAATATATTGATCATCGGAGGGGCTCATTTACTACGATTACTCCCCTACGGGTCGCCCCGCCAACGCCTAAGTGGGCCCATGAATGGGTACCCCCACTCCTTCAGCGTGGACTTCCACACGATAATGAGTTAGGACTCTGACTGCTGCCATTGAGGATGATAGACGGCCCATGGACACGGCCTACCGTTACTCGCTCAAGAAGAACTCCATTCCAGGCTCAAATCACGCATTACCGCCAGAGACAAAAGCACACGCCATTCGGCACAGCGCCAACACAAGGAGAGCCCCCCAGGGCGAATAAGGAGAGCAAGTGCCCCTCCGAGATCTGTATGTAATTATCATTACTCATTACTGCCCCTTCAGGGACCAGGCCCCCTAGTATCGAACAATACCCCTCTCCTAAATTTTCCCTGGCTAAAGTAAACATTTACCGTTTCTTACAATATCTCTATGATACTAAATTACATCAAATTACAACTAATTAGTGAGAAACAATGCATCATGCTAAATAAATCTATGATCATGCGAATATGTATATCTAGGTTAGTAATATCAAAAGATTAAGATTAAAATTATGAAAACATGGCCTTAACAAATTATGGAAACTTGGCCATAACAAGATTGAACAAATCAAAACTAACCAAAAGATAATGAAGAATCCGGAGGAAACAAAAGTGCTAGCCCTGGAAACTGATCTTTTAAGGACAGTGCCTGGAGACCTAAGGTACTGCTCGGAGGATTCTCTGCCATTCCAAAAACTTTGCTTGATACTCATCAATCTTCGGACCATATTTTTTGCCATGGTGCAGACGGCATTCGAGCCCTACAGACCTTTCAAGGGAGGGGGGTTCACTTCTTGGTTTTCTCTAATGGATTTTTCCTTGAGGTAATTTGAAGCCTCACAACATAACTTCTGTTCACATTCCTTTCATGATCCGTATGATGTATGATGCTCCACTCGCAATGGAAGTCATTGGGTTTTTCAAAATGGACATTTGGCTCCTCAACTCCGCAGAATCACTCGACAAGCCAATCCAGTCCAGATGGTTTGCTGGCGTTAAAAACAGATAAGCTAATGGGGCTCTCATTGGGCAATTTTCCTATGAAGGCATGACCAAAATCAGTGGGAAGCAGATAAATTCCGGCATACTGTGTCGGACGAGGGAAGCCAATGATTAAAGCAGGGAAGATCTCCCCACCTATTAGAGCATCAACCGAACCAGGTTTTCCGAATGATGGGTCTGTGAGTTTCTTACAGGAAGGCTCCTCTATTAAGTTCGGTCACAGTGGCACTCAGCATTCAATAGGCTTTCTGCTTGGCGACTTAATCTTAATCCTTGCGTACCCCCAAATACTTTTTTAAAAATACCTTACATGAATACTTTGAGGGGCAAGATCTGGCCCAATGGCCGATTTTAAGGCAGTTCAGGCACCCTTTCAAGAGATGCATGAACTTGATTTGCTCTTTTCTTGGGATGTCGTTGATCTTTAAGCATTTATGCAGCGCATGCTGATCATTGCAAAAGAGGCATTGTTTGTTTTCATTGGTGAAATGCCACGAGTTCACTATGGTGGTCGATTCTGGGATGTGGTCATTTCAAAGAAGGTGGTCATGACGTTACACTTCGAGGAGCTGGGTCGTGGTGCACCCCTACTGGGTTGCATCTTACCGGGTTCCGATTCTGAACATAATTGATGCAAAGTGATGAGGTTTCTGATTTAATCGAATATGTTCACGGTGCTTGGAAATTTGAACTCCAGATGAGCCAACTAGAACTCTTGATGAGTGGTAGGATCTAGTCCTCGCAATGCAATCAAGACAAGGACGAAATTGGTCAATTCTTTCAGCTTGAGACTCTTGAAAGCTTCAATGTTGTCCGCTACTCCAGACAAAAAATCTCTAAACACGTTGAATGATGGCTTGGCACTCCTCGGTTTGAAGTTTGAAGTCGAAAGCCTGGTTAACATAGTGGGACGCCAACACCCTTGGATTGTCATAATCAATTGTCAATGTTTAATGACCTCATTCCAAGCCAGATCAGCAGTGTCAGATATTTTGGATATAAGTGTGGCTGCCTCTCCTTTTAGAGCTTTTCTTTGCTAATTCAATTTTTCCACATTTGATTTGGAGTGCTCTTCATGGACAAGAGAGAGGAAGGTGTCACAGAAGTGGTGGTCAAGTTCGACCACTCCAGCAAATCACCATCAAACTGAGGGGTCTTTATTCTCGGAAGGTGAGATGAAAATTGAAAGGAGGTTGAATTAAGAATGGAAGTGTCAAGAGGTTGGGGCCCTTTCCGCTTTTCTAGATGGTTGAAGGCTATTATTGTGGCTAGCATTTCCTTTTCCACTTGTTCGTAGAATTGTTGATCTTCCTTTCTAGGAAACTTGTCATCTTCCTTGGCCTTGATGTAGATCTCCTCAATCGACTCCCAAAGCTCCCTACATCTTTCCCATGCCGCTTGGACATCTTCAAACAAAACATGGAAGCATTCCCTTTTATCTGGTGATTCATGGACCTGGTAGTTGGCTTGTGAAGCTTACCTTATAGTTCTGGCAAGTGAATTTAAGTTGCGTTTTTGCAGCATTTTCAGTATAAAGTGAAGTGATTGCTAATAGTTCACTCATCATTCATTTAATGAAGGCCAGCAGAGGCCATAGGATCAGTTCATATTTGAGCAGGGACAGTTTTCTATCATCTCACTTCTTCTACCCCCTGTTTTCACTTGCACCAGCCCTTTCCTGTCCTGGGCGAGAGTCAAGCTGGCTGTGTTGCCATGGTGCGGGCGGCATTTGAGCCCTGCAGCCCTATGAGGGAACCGTAGATTCATGGTAGGCTCTGGGTCTCCAACAGTATTGTCTTATGCTATAACTAGATCTCAGACACATCTTCTTTTCTAAACGATCAAAAATTTGGTTTGAAAGATTTTCTTCAGTTTTTTACTTCCTTGTTTTAGCCTTGGTTTTATTGTATAGCCTATGCTCCTGTATTTTCTAAAGCTGCTTCCTTTCCCATGCTTCTTCTTCTTATGATGTAGTTTTTTCCCTTTTAATTCCTTTATTCTTCTGATACCAATCACTATTGTACATATTAATAGTCTTTTTCATTCTCTGTTAGATTATCATTTTTTTTTTCTTAATGTACCGAAACCAATTTATCAGTTTTGATCACCAAGTAATTAGAGAAGATACCGCTGCTGATAATTTGGGCTACAGGGTAAAATGATGTAGCATTAGAGCTTATGCCAAGAATTGTATCCATTTCGCAATGAAATTCAAATTGACATCAAAAATGTCAAAAATCAAAAAAAATTTGTATTCATTTTATAATGAAAAAGTTAAACAAGCAGTAATTTTTTGTTTTTGTGCAATGCTCCTAAACTCTTCTGCAGTGCTTTAACTTGAAGAAGGCACAGTTATAAAACTTGTTGCCATGGTATTTCTTTTTTGATAGCCCTGCATCTTCATGTTTTAGAGTGTGGACTACAGTTCTTATGTTGTCATATTCAGATTTATCCAAATTATTGCCCACGATTTCTTCATAATTTTTAATTTCTATGTTGTTTTCCTCTCTCTCACTTCAGTACATTATTCACTTCTTGTACTATTTTATCAACCTCACGATTGACTATTTTTATTAGTTTGTTGATTATTGCTAGTTCCTGTTCCTTTGAAATTTCTGCTTACACTTCTACCTCTCCACTAACCAACGCACACATTTGTTGAAGGTCACTTTGTATCAATGCCATGAAAAAATCATTGAGCTGAACTAACAAGGTTAGGATTAGCAAGAATACTGTATCTAATAGTCTAGAGAAAACTTTTTTTTTTTCTATCTCCTCTGTGCCCTAAGGCGTGGAGTAGCCTCCTCACACCACTTCCTAAATCTTCCCCTGTCCTCAGCCATTCTTCTCATTTCTACCATAGAGCAGCCCCTCTCACTCCCAAGTCTCTCTACATATCCATTATATGTAAGCCTCGGTCTGCCAACTGGTCACTGCCCTCGTGGTCTTGCTTCCAATAGCCACCTGGCTCTCTGGTCATCACCCATTCTGCACACATGGCCGAACCACTTGAGTTGGCGTTCAATGAGGACATCTCTTGGGTGTCTCACTCCCAAGTTTTCCCAGATAGTTTTGTTTCTCACTCGGTCTCGTTTGGTTTTACCAGCAGCTCTTCTCAGGAACCTTATTTCTGCCCCCGTGATCTTACCAACATGCCTTTCAAGAGTTGTCCAAATTTCTGACCCGTATAGTAAAACTGGAAGGAACACTGTCTTGAAGAGTCTCAACTCTTGCTTCCCTTTTAGAGTGTTGGATATCTGGTAGAATACACCATTGGCTTTCCTTATCCTGTTCTGCACCTCCTGGTCGATTCTCCCATTATTGCTAATGACAGTCTCTAGGTATTTGTAGCATTCCTAGCTTTTCACCACAGCATAATATATTTAGTTCTTGTACATCTCTTCCAATGTGCATTACCTTGCTCTTGGCTGGGTTGATCTATAGACCTTTCCTTCTCAGCTCCTCATACCACTCCTCTACAGCTGTTTGCAGTCGATCAGGGCTATCAGCAACTATCACAATATCATCCCCATAAAGAATGAAAAAAAATCATTGAGTTGAACTAACAAGGTTAGGATTAGCAAGAATACTGTATCTAATAGACTAGAGGAAACTTAAAATATCTATTTAATATTATTTTGTTAATAATATAGATTCGTTTTTAAACACAGCTTTATCCTCCGGATAATGAAGAGTTTTATCCAGTATACGATGGACAGGTATGTTTTTTTTAAATATATATTTTAAAATACTCTTTCAGCAATTTAAAATAACTTTATTTTTTATTTCTTTCACAACTGAATCATTGAAATAATAGGACATTGTCTTAGGATAAAAATTAAATATTTTTTTTTTGGTTGTAAGGAGCGGTGTGTAACTCAGTGAGTAAGACACTATTACAATTAACTCAAGGTCTCAGGTTCGAATCTGGCTATTGTGCCCTGGTTTCGAAAGACCCTCCTGGGCATACCCAGCCTCTATAAACTGGGGAGGGGACTTCCATGACAAACTACTGAACTTAAGACCCTTCCTTAATTTAGAGTGATACATATTATTTTATTTATCTGATATGTTATCGAGGACGTTGTTTATGAAAAAAATATTTTGTATTTTAATAGCGGAAAAGAAAGGGGCCTCACTATAAAAAGTTAGATTTTCGGAGTTCTTTCACACAGGAATCCAATACTAGGTTATCGAGGACGGTGTTCTTCAAAACAAATTTTCATTTTGTATTTTAGTGGTGAGGGGGGGGGGCACTAATATTGATAATTACTATCTTTTCAGAATTCGTTCACATCACGGACTAATATTATTTCATCTAGGACAGTCTATACGAAAATAATATTTACATTAAAACTTCTCTGTAACGGACACTGATGGGGAATGATAATTTGTCCATTAGAGAGAAGTGTCCACTAACGGGAAGTTGAAAGGGAGAAATCAGGTTTGTTTGGAAAAGTCAGGTTTTAAAGGGGTTCTACGCCTTGAAGGTCAAACAAACATTTTAAAGAGAAAAAGGAAATTACGCAAAGTAATGATTCATTTTCTTCTGTACCTGTTTTTGTTGGACTATTTTTTTTTCAATGTTGACCTGTAGAGATGGAATCTGGGAAAATCCTTCGGTATCTTCTGTGTCACTGATGATTTTTTTATGACGACTGATTTGCTTGAGCGCCTCTTTTATTGTCATAGGTGATTCGTCAGCAATTTGATCTTCAACAGGCTGGCTCTCCATCTCTTCATGTACATCGTCGGTAGAAACTTCATAATTATCATGAATTATGCTGCTGATGTCGAGGGATTCGCCTTCAGTTGCGGCTTGGGAGTCTATGTCAGCGTATGATAAATCGCTAGAAGGATTGTATTTTTTTAAAAGTTCATGAAGTTCGCGCTCTCCATTTTCATTCATGTTGCTTTCAACTGGGTTTAAAGGCTTTGAGAAACCTGACTTTGCAAAACAATTTATGACTGTTTCTTCTCGGATTTCATGTATTGAAGAAGAAATCCATTGAATTGCATCCAATACTGTGATTTTCTTAGAAAGTTCACTTGCACATTCCACATTGTCTACATTGGCAATGAGATGTCTCAAAACACGTTTTCTGTAGTTAAATTTAAAATTCTTTATTATCCCCTGATCTAAGGGCTGACAGGCTGCAGTTGTATTTGGTGGTAAAAAAAATATTTTAACGTTGGATAGTTGAAGGTGAGGGTGACATGCCGCATTATCCATAAAAAGGATAATTTTTCTATTCTGCCGAATCATTTTTTGATTTATGTTAGAAAGCCATTCGATCATTAATTCTTGAGTCATCCAGGATTTTCGGTTGAATTTCTAGTCAACATTCATTAGATTTAAGTTCACTCCTATAAAACAGCGAGGTTTTTGTGCTTTCCCGATGACGAGGGGCTGTTCAAATTCACCCACCATATTTGTACACAACAGCACGGTGAGTCTTTCTTTTGAAATTTTTCCACCTTGAAATTTCTCATTTTTAAGGCTCATTGTTTTATCAGGAAGGGCCTTAAAAAATAAACCTGTTTCATCACAGTTATAGATATCTCTTGGGTCATAGACTCGGCATAAATCTGTTAATTTGTCTGTCCACTCCGTTACGACCTCATTATCTACAGACCCACCTTCCCCACTGACACTTTTCCAGGAAATACTGTGCCGTGATTTAAATTTATCAAGCTATCCCACAGACCCTTTAAAATCATTCACTCCCAAACTTTTTGCAACCTGAAACGCCTTTTCCCTTATCAGTGATCCTGAAATGGGAATTTTCGCCGCACGAGCTCGGCAAAACCATTCATAAGTTATTTTATCAATATCGAGATCAGTTGTTTTTGGAAATGATTTTTTAGATTGGACGTTTCCATGCTGAGACCATTTTTCCGACAATTCTGTTTCTTTTTTAAAATTTCGCTCACCTGGGATTTTCTGTACACTACTCTTTTCCCGCGCACTGACACTAATTAATTCAATTTTGTCTTTTAATGATAAATGTACACGTGAGGACTTCATGATTGTCTATTCACTGGAATGATACTGAAATGAAACTAAAACAAAGCTCGGAATCCTCCTTCTTGTTGACGTCATTTTCTTGGAAACCAAATCGCATTAATAACATAAGCCAACAATTGACAAAAAAGGTAAACACGACGGGATTGGAAGTTCTTAGAAACTGAGCAGCGTTTTCTTTCTACTGTCCATTACAGAGAGATCATATAAAGTAAATATTCAGCTTAATACCTGTCCGCGTCCGTTACAGAGAGTGTCCGTTAGACAGAAGTAAAATATACAAGGAAAACATAGGTAACTACTCGGGGAATGAAAAATTGTCCGTTACAGGAAGATGTCCACTAGAGAGAAGTGTCCATTAGGAGAAGTTTCACTGTATTTACAATGAGATCTAATGTTGAAAAATCATACTTTATAGATTTCTTTTTTTATGAGTGTTTATCTTTTATTATGGGATCATATCTGTTTGTTAAGATAATATGATTAAAATTTTACTTGGGTTCATTTAATTCTTACTTGGATTTATGGGTTTATTTGGGAATTATTTTTCATTTTCTATTATTAACATTAAATTGCCCCCTCCCCAGGCACTAAAGTACAAAATGAAAATTTGTTTTGAAGAACAGCGTCCCCGATAACATAAAATTGGACCTCATGTGAAAGAAATCGGAAAATCCAACTATTTTCTAGTGCATGTCTCCAGGTACACCCTTGGATTGGACCCTAGTAGTGCATTCCAATGTTCTTTTCTTGGAACCACATCAAACACTGACTTCAGATCAAGGAATGCAAGATATAGATTCTTATCCCTGTCCCAAGCCTTTTCAGCAACATTTCTGAAACAAAGATGTGATCCTGCGTCTGTCGGCCTGGACGAAAACCAGCCTGTTATAGAAGCAGCTTCTAACTGCCCTTCCACAATCCACGGGAGTCTCCTTTCTAAAATAGAGGTGTAAAGTTTATAGACTCCCATGACTTTTTCTTGGCCAGGCATATGGCTACCTTACATTCCTGGCTATTCAATTAACGTGCAGCTTTTCTTCAGTTCTATTTTCCTGGCCTCCTTGTCTACAACACTAGCATTTTCCGTTGGTGCATACATCTGTAGTATGGAGATTTTACCTATGGTCATCTTAAAATCTGCTACAATCATTCTTGGAGTTATTGGTCCCCAGTCCTCAAAATGTTCATAGATATTTGGCGGCATTACTAGGCCCACCCCTTCTTTGGCAAAATCCCCTCTTGGTACTCCAGCATAAATTAGGGAGTAATTATTAGCCAATTTCATTTCTCCACTGCCCTTCTTAACTTCACTTATGCTGATAATTTCTACTTTGTAGGTCCTCATTTCCTCCACCAACTCGACCTCCTTTCCAGTTAAAGTTTTTATGTTCCACGTTCCCATTCATAATCTCTTTGCTCACCGGGTCGTTTCCTTGAAGACAGTCCGTATCCGAGGCTAGTTGAAATGCTCTGAATCGTTGTTCTCCAGACGGGTGAATAGCCCTGCATCCTCGGGACAATTGGCCTCCTGAATATTTATATCCCCTCAGGAGGAAAGGTGGCCGGGTCTTTATTCCGTATATTCAGACCACCCCTCCAAGAGGGATCCCCTATCTGCCACCTGGGGGACGCACTCCCTCGTGGACAGGCTCCACCAAGAAAAAAAAAAATTGGGGTCACCTGTGGTGTTGTGGTTAGCATGGCAACCTACAATACTAAAGATCTCAGCGGTGGCCCTAGGATTTTTTAATGGGAGTAAAAAATCCTTAGCTATGCCGTCCCTCGGATAGGACATAAAATGGAGGTCCCGAGCCTGTACGATGTCAGGTACTCGTTAAAGATCCCTATCCTAATTATACCTGGATAGGAAAAATTTAGGACTCCCACTAGTAGTACACTCCAGTAGCATAAAATGGACGTTAAACAAACAAACAAACAAACCAAGAAAAACAGCGTCCCTGATAACATAAAATTGGACCCCCATGTGAAAGAAATCGGAAAACCCAACTATTTTCTAGTGTGTCCCCCCCCCCATTTAAATACAAAATGAATATTATTTTTTTCAGAAACAGCATCCCTGATAACATAAAATTGGACCCCCCCCCCCTGTGAAAGAAATCCGAAAATCCAACTATTTTCTAGAAGAAGTGGTTCAATTTGACTTGGAAAAGGTTGAATTTTTCTTAGACAAGTTGAATTTGACTTGGAAACGCGATGTATTTAAATATATATATATATATATATATATATATATATATATATATATATATATAAATTATACTACCACATATATTAATATATTATCATTGAACTTATTCTTCAGGGTTATGAAGAAATGGAGCTGGATCATGTGGTAAGTTCAGTTCTATTTAAATTATAGAATGGAAAATGACTTTATATATCTGACTTACATTTACATTTTCTATATATTTCCATAGCCTCTTGCACCATGGGGTTCAGATCAAGTAAAAGAGCCGATAGAGGGTGAAGAAAATCCTGAAAAACTTGTAAGATCATTAAATATATAACGTAGTATTATTAAATTATTAAACTTAAAATAAAATAATACCTCTATAAAAATTAACACTAATAATCTTTATTACAGTTCTTCACTGATAACATACTTAAAAGTTACTTCCTTTTCACAAACTGACTGATTAGCAATGTTTACTGAACTCCTAGTTTATACTTCAAATAGAAGAAATGAGTTCTGGAACAATCCTAGCTCCTCGGAAAAACCTCCATTTTTAAAGTCGTTTCCAAGGGCGAGATGAATGCATTGACTCATCAATTGAGTCTACGCCTATTTCTTTGTTTCATTTTATTTAATTTTTATTTTTGTTTCATTTTATTTCATTTTATTTGAATTGTGTGTATGTGCGTGTGTTTGATGGATTTGAACTTAAAAAAATTGATGAATTATATTAAAAATGAATAATGACTAACAAAAACAAATAGGCATACAGCATTCATTGAAAAGTTACAATTTTAACTTCAAAATGGTATTTTAGGTTTTCCAGGGATTAAAGTCTATTACTCACAATTATGAAGACTGTAAATGGATGTTAATTGTTTAATAGAAAAAAATTAAGCTAATTCTTTTGCGCTTGAAAACTAAAGACAAGAGTAAACACAATTTCATAGCTCAGTTTTGACTTTTCAGCACTTGTAATACTACTTAACTAACTATAGTAATGTTTATTACTACGGATAATAAACATGATCACTAACAACTTAGAACACTTAGAGATGAGGTAGAGTTCTCCTGACTTATATTTGTCCTCAGTGGTTCTAGAAGGTTCTTTTTATTGGGTTTTTATGTTTTCTACAAGAATTGAACATGATCCATTGAGCCCATACCTGTTTCTTTATTTCTTCCCCTTCATAGTTTATCGAATGAATTTTTTTTCCAAATTCTAATTCTTCCACTACAGTATATATAGGACACATTAAAACGGTCATCATGTTATATTTATGAAAAAATGTTTTATTAAATGGGGCTATTTAAAATTGAATATTTATTGAAATATTCTAAAATAAAGTATCATTACACTCAGTATGTATCATATATTTCCACAGCTTTATAAACCAAAGGTATCATGTCAAGTAGCAGATGAATCCAGTTGTAAGTTGTGCATGAAATTTAAAATGAAATCAGGATAAAATAATTCAACATTGTGTCCAAACATCCAAAGCCTTAAATTTGACTCTTATCAAATTCATTATTATTTTGATTTGCAAGTATTATATCACATAAAATTGTGTTAATTATTGTTTGTAATATTTTTTTTTAACTGGGTGATCAATTGATAGCATATTCATCCTTTGTTTATGCATTTTTTTAATAATAAAATTTAATAAATGAGGCATCTAATTTCAAAATGGGATAAGTCCATTTTATTTTTCACTAAAACTTTTTTATTTCATTAAAGTAATACACTCTTAAAACAGTCAATATATTTTCCAGACATTCATATATTTAGAATAGGAGCTTTCGGTGTCTTAGCGCCATATTTATCTAAAAACACAATTACAATTAAACAACTTCATTAATGATTATAACAATTGTCAAAAACATCTATCAATAAATATCCATAAGCACAGGCTTAATGGTCAATTTTTAAGAAACTAAAAAAATAAATAAACTTTTATATATAATATATATATATATAAAAGTTTATTTATTTTTTATTTACTTATATATATATATATATATATATATATATATATATATATATATATATATAAAAGTTTATTTATTTTTTATTTACTTATATATATATATATTTTTTATTTGTTTCCTTCTTATAGTAGCCCTATAAGGAGTTTATTTTCCACAAGTGCCATACAATATATGTACATTACTTGTGCTTTATGTTGTACAATACATTACATTGTAATGAGATATAAAGATAATAAACAATAGTGTACAAAAACAAAAAACAGAAATTATATAAAGTTGTACATAAAATTATACACACAAAATATATAAAGTTATAAAATATATAACCTAAGAAATATCTTTAAAAAGAAAACAAAAAAAAAAACATGATAATATCTTACAAAATAACAATAAACAAGAGGAAAATTGCAATACAAGAGGAAATTACATAATAACACTGAAAACCAGGATGATAACAAACAAAATACCTGTGAAGACAGGATACTTACCAACTAACATTGAAAAACACGTAATATAAATATAAACCTGTAAATAGCATTATGAACTATCTTTCATTGTGGTTAATTTCTATCGATGATAAGCATTTATGTTTCCCATTTTCTCATATATTTGTTTTGCGAATAATTTTAGTGCTAAATTATGTTTATAGAATAATTTCTCTCCCTCGACAGGCCAATTTTTGTTCTTCTTTGTTATTTCGTCTCGTAGTAGTTGTCGTTGAGCTGAGAGAAGTCTGCAGTCGTCAAGGAGATGCTGGTATGTTTGTTCGGTTATGAAATCACAAGGGCAATATGAGTTGTCTGTTAGTTTGAATCTATGTAAGTAGGATTTAATTGAGCCATGTCCTGTGAGTAATTGTGTGGTGTAGAAATCAGCGAGTGTACTCTTGGTGCTTAAGTAATTGGTTACGTTCGGTATAAAGTTTTTTAGATGTAATCCAGTTGTTGAAGCTGTCCAAGCAGTTTGCCATTTGTTTATTGTATCTGTTTCTAAAAGTTTCTTGAGATGTGTTTTTGATATTTTATTATAGCTTAGTGGTAAGTCAGTGCGTTTTGAAGCTTTTTTGGTTGCATTGTCGGCTAAGTCATTTCCACCTTCCTGAGTGACCTTTGATCCATGAAGAGTGTATGTTTTAGTTAATGTTTTGTAGTCTAGTGATTATCTGTCGAATTTGTTCAGTAAGTGGGTCATGAATATAATGATTGTTGAGAGCTTGGAGACAAGATTGGCTGTCAGTGTATATGTTAATGTATATTAGACTGTTGAGTATTGCTAGTTTTTCGGCCTGGTTGTTTGTATATAAGCGTCCTAATTTATATTTCTGTATGTCAGTTAGTTCGTTCTTGAGAAATACTACGAAAGCATAGTATATATATATATATATATATATATATATATATATATATATATATATATATATATATATATATTATTGCAAAGCAATTTTATCAAATATTACAATTATCTACATTAGTTTGATGAAAACTCAAGCTTATTTGTGAGAGGCTATAATGGTGAATTTTCTTTTTCTTCTTTCTTCTTGATTTCTATAATGAAAACTTTGTTTCTGCTACCCTGTTTCATTAAGGTGGAAGTCAAGTTAAATAAGCTTTTTAGTTGGTTTATTTTAATAAAATTATGTTTTAATTACTTTTATTGGTACTTATTACTTTTATTAACTTCATGATAATCATTTAGTATATTTAATATCATCCTTTTAGTATATTTATACAATGTTTTAGGGTTTAAATGTAGGTGTCAACTATTAGAACAAAAATTAATCCATAATTTCAATAGTTGACATCGATGTCAAATAGTGTTCCATCTGGTGGTGGTTTATGGAAGTCTGAGCCTGGCTGGATGTCAGGTCTCTTATTTTATGAATTTATAGCTAGTGTGCTCTATCCACGGATCATTGAGTGCAAAATTGCATTGCTAATAATCCTATTCCTGAAGGGACGCGCGTCTCATCTGACTCTCCCCACTTCCCAATTCTGCAAAGAACATGTGATACTTGTATTAGTCGCATTATATCAAAATGCTACACATTTCATCCAACCAATGAATGTGGCCATTAATTGTCTATAAGATTGAAGTTCATCATTGGAGACTCTTAAATTGTACAGATCAAACATTAAAAAAAAAAGAAACTTCTGGCCATTACTAAAGTCTATTTATCATACTTACTTAACTGGATGATTTCATTTTTCGTTTGAACGTGTTTATATGTTTTTTGTCTCATTTAAACTTTTTGTCTATAAAATAATTAAATTGTGAAACTTTTATTTTGTTTCCATTGTGAATTTACTAGTTTAAAAAAAAAAAAAATATTAACTTTTATTGCAGTCCTTATTACCGATTAAAAATCATAGGAAATCAAAAATTAATGCGTGTCAACTTTAAAACCATAACTGTCAACTTTAAAACCATAACTGTCAACTTTTGAAACCTTTACATTTTGATGTGTCAACTATTGGTTCATTTTAGAAGTTTCTTAGAATATATATAATATATATATATATATATATATATATATATATATATATATATATATATATAATTAGATTCTCTCTCACCTGTTTTATTTAATTTAGCGCTGGAATATGCCATTAGGGGGGTGACACGTACCGCAAAGGGTTTGAATTTGGGAGGGAATATACCCGTGCTCGGATATGCCGATGATTTGGTATTGCTTGGGGAGGACGTGGAAACCATAGAAATGAACACAAAAAAGTTGATGAAAACCGGACAAGAACTTGGGCTAGAAATGAATACGGATAAGACAAAATATATGGTTAGTCGTAGAAGTGGTGAGGATTTCGCGGATATCAATGTAGGGGGGAATACGTTTGAACAGGTAGAGAAATTTAGATATTTAGGGGCGATGGTAACTAGAAAAAACGAAATCGATGAGGACATTAAGGCTAAATTAAAAGCTGGTAATGCTTGCTACTTTTCAGTCGCGAAATTGCTTAGCTCCCGCCTTCTGTCCCAAAACTTAAAAATTAGGATTAACAAAACTATTATTCTTCCAACGGTCGTTTACGGATGCGAAACTTGGCCGCTGACATTGAGGGATGAGCAACGGCTTAGAGTTTTTGAAAATAAAGTACTGCGTAGAATATTTGGACCTAAGAGGGATGAAATAACCGGAGAATTTAGACGCTTACACAATGCCAAACTGAGTGAACTTTACCCAGTAAATATAATTGACGTGATTGCAGGAAGACGAATAAAATGGGCGTGTAAAATTGCAAAACTTGCCTGTGAACGTATTCCGAAAAGATTAATAAGCGCGGTGCCGAATGGGAAACGTCCGAGGGGCAGGCCGAGACGGAGGTGGGAGGATTGCGTTCGGGCGGATCTATCGAAGTTAGGTCTGGAAGATGGTCGATGGATGGTGGGAGCGAGTGGTGGTGTCGGCATCGAACCTTCAGGTTTGTTAAGCCTTTATTATTATTATTATTATATATATATATATAATTGCAAAGCATTTTTATTAAATATTACAATTATAATTCAAGTTGATTGTACATTTACAACTTACTGAAGTAGATAGGTTTTGAATAGCCTACATGGGTACCACACTCTCATACCATGTGTATGTAACGTGAACAGGAATGTAAGCCTCCCCACCCCAATTACTATCCCCACCACAGTCGTAATATGCCAAATTATAGAAATTATTATTATGTTATAATATAATTAATTATATGCACAACCATACAATCCACAAATTATATAAGTAAATAAATAAATTATTAACCACAAGCAAACACACTTTCAAACACTATTTGAGAACCTTTTCCTATTTAAGAAGCATTTCAAACAATGCTAGAATCTCATATATAAAAAAAAAAAAAAGATGCCGAAAGCTCTTTATGTAGATCGCAATATTACTTAAGTTATGAAATGAACATTAAAAGTAATCATTTATATATTTTAATCACACATTACAAAAAGTTATCTTAGCTTGAACAACATATGATATTTTTTGTAGTTTAGCTTATGGTTAACCGCATATAACTATATAAATTTAATAAAAAAATGATAACACAAATATTTCAAGTCAGGAACATTAATTCCCAAATGCGATTTAGTTCATAACCACTCCGCCACAATATGTACTGTTTTAAGAGTATATTACTTTAACTAAATAACAAAACATTGTACAGTCTAACTATTGCATTAATATTTTTTTTAAAAAAGCTTATGATTTAAATATATTTTTAGTAAAAATTCAGCATAGCAAAACATGAGGCTACAAAAAAGGCTGTATAACATTTAAGAATTGTAGTAAATCAATGACAACAATTTTACAGTTTTAATTTTTTTTTTCTTTATTTCTTGGAAAGTGTTAGAATTGCAGCTTTTCTCATTTTGAGATTAGACTTTTAAATGTTGTTTTTTCTTTTATAGAAGGCTCATGCATTAATTGTTGTGAAAAATAATTGTAAATTGTACATTAAATTTATTAATTTTTAAGTTCCTCTCGTTTAAAATTAAACTGAAATTCTTACAGATTCCAGAAGACAAAATTCTTCCTATGGAAGGAGAGGTGGTAATATTTAATTTATTATTACTATTTATTGATTAATATTTTTTAATTGAAAGAGATTTACTGTTGTTTTACATATATCTCATCTAGGTATTGAAATCATTACTTAAATTCAGCTGTTTTCTATAAAGTCATAAACAATTTCGCTGAGAAACATTTATGTATAAAATTAGGCAAAAAAAGCTTTACCAAAGTTCACTATTGCTATATTGATTCAAAAGGATTCATTGAGCTCATTTTATATAATTAATTAATATTGCTATAACATCAAAAGTGGTGGTGTTAAGTTCTCTTTAATTTTTAGTTTCGCTCACCTTTTTGCCTACCGCAGTTTTTTTTTTGTCCTGGGGCAGGGATGGTTAATGCTGATTTGATATAAGTACCCCAGCTCTGGTACTTGAATTTATAATCTTTATGTTATCGCACTAAATTAAATCTTTAGTTTTGCTCATATTAATGAACATAAAATAAAATTATTCCCCTACCTAATAAACATATTACTTTCTTAGACTAACGAACCAGAGTATTTACCAGGAGTTCAGAAGCCACCATCAACTGTAGGGAATGAACAAAAATTGGTAAGTACTACAAGCTTCAAGCTACAATCTTATACCTACTGCCAAGTACACCCACCATGAAATTAACAATAAATGCAATATTGGACTAATCTTTTTTTTTTTTTTTTTTTTTTTTTTTAATATGGGTGCACAAAGCACTGTAGAGGAATATATTGCAAGCATTATATTCTTATTGGTTTGAACTACTAACCATAAAAAGTAAATTATTTATCGTATATATTGTTTATTTCGAGCTTCCAAAACTTCCATTGAGGATTGAGGATTGAATTATCAGTAATTTAAATCTTATGAAAATAAAAAGAGCTACTTGCCATGGTTTCATAGGCATTATCTAAACATAAAAAAATAAAACTGAATTTAGTGCAAAGCACTAAATAATATTAGCAAAATCTTCCTTGCTTACTTCGAAGATAACTTGACTTCCTCAAAAATCAAAACGACTAATTTGCTCAAAAATCTATCTGTCTTGCTGAATTGCCAAAAAATCAAACAACGAATTGCTGGAAAATCAAACAAATGACTTGCTCAAAAATCAATTATGTCATGAAATCAAAAATCAATGGCGTTTTACATTATTATATCAAATTACGCATGTCATCAAATTATTTATGTCAACCAAACAACATACTGAAAAAGGTTTGGACTTCAGTGGAAAAATATAATATAAAAAAATATAAGAATTTATAATATAACATAAAAAAATATTAATAATTGAAAATGATTAATACATATGGATTTATATATTAGCAGCTACAGTGGCTCACAGTCAAAATGATGCAAGGAATTAACTTAGAAAAAAAACTATTTTATACCAAGCCAAAATTTATTTTCAACAATCTTTGTTTACAAATATAAAGTACAAACATTAGGCTAGGATTGACAATACTTAAACACTTATTTGGGATCAAATCCTAAAATTAAACTAAAACCTCATGAATAAATATACACTTCTAAGGTCACAGTGAAAATGAGGCAAAATTAAAAACATCCGAAAAATCGAAAATATTTTGAATTTGAGTACTTTGTAGGTAAGCCTTTATCTTTTATTATCTCTTTCGAACAATTGGGCATGGATTGGACAAGCTTTTCTGTTTAAGATGGGCTTATATCTTCCCATTCTTCTTGTAGCACCTTTTTGAGATCTTCTCGGTTTGATATCTTATGTTTTGTCACTTCTGGTTCTAATTTACTCCATGAATTCTCTATGACGTTTAGGTCTGGTGATTGGGAAGCTGTTTTTATAGTTTTGGGGTAAATTATATAAACACCATTCTCTTGTAAGATGAGAAGAATGCTTAGGGTCGTTACCACTATAAAAAGCAAAATTATTTATTTAATAGCTCGGTTGCACTTGCTTTAAATTTTTTCTTTCAGGATGTGACAATATAAATGTCTATTCATTGTTCACTCAATAAAATGAAGATTTCCTACCCCCGAGGCAGCAATACACCCCCAAACTATGACATGACCACCTCCAGGTTTGATGGTCGGGCGAAGATTTTTTTCATGGCGCTCTTCATTTGACTTTCTCCAGACGAAACCTCTTCTATCAGAGCCAAACAAATTAAATTTTGGCTCATTCGAATACAGAACACTTCCGGAAGTCCATGTTTCTTGTTAAATAATGCTTAGCAAAATTGATTCGAAGCTTTTTATTTTTGTCAGTGATATAAGGTTTTTGGCATGTAACTCTACCATTGTATTGGTTTTTTCTTAAGACCCTCCGAATGGTTTCAGCACATACCATTTTATTTAAATGTTTTTTAACTAATGTGGTCAACTTTGGAGCACCAAATTTTGGATTATTTGTTATTTGGCACAAAATCCAACGTTCATCTTTACGAGTAAAAAAATGTTTTGCACTCACATTAGCTTTTCTTATTATTCTATTTTAGTTTTTAAAACTTTCAATAATATTTTGAACGGTGGCATAACTCTTATTGATAGTAGAGGCAATTTTTCATTGTGTTTTGTCCATTTTCAAATTGCTAATCACTATTTCTCGTTCACCCATTTTAAGCAAAAGCTCAAACTAGACTGATTACTAGTATTCATATTGTTTATTTTTGTTTCCATTGAAAGATTGAAAAGAAATTAAAAGGTTAATAAACTCATTTGCCCGATAATTGAAGAATATTTGTTACTTTCACTTTTTTCTAAACGGAAGTAAACGTTGCATCTTTTTCACTGTGACCTTCAATCCCTACGAGTTTTAATGAAGATTTTTTTTTTCTCTTTCTGTAATTGCTGTTGAGTTGATTTGATTATATAATGTTAATGTATGACAATGAACCATTATGGCTTCATGTGCATTGGTTTAGAAATTTTAACAAAGAGGAAGTAAATAGCATTTGAAATAAAAATATTCGTTTGCATCATTTTGACTGTGAGCCACAGTATTTTGAGTGCTAATGGTTATGTAATCTATATAAATAAAGATGAAATTATGTTTGTTTGTTCTTTATAGAAATCCATACCATTTGTTCTAAATTTTCCAAATTTCGCTCAGTGATTCTTTCATACCAGGTGCGAACACCTGTCCATATTAAAATTGCATAACTTCAGCCGATCTCTGAGTATATTCATTATTGTTATAAAAATCGTTATGATCTCTCTTTATATTGGTTTTTTCTACGAAATCGACCGTTTCATTAGAAAAATGAAATTCCCCGGGTGAAACAGCTAGTAATAAATAAAGTCCAATTAAATTCATGAAACATTAATTTAATATGTTTTGATTAAAATTTATTGTTTGGCTTTTTAATTTAATTGTTCTTATAAATTTAATTTTTCCAGATTCCTCAATGCCTGGGAGATAGAGTCTGTCAATATCCAGGAGGAATGGTAGGTTCTAAATCATATTCCTTTTCAGATACACAAAACATCTTGATTAGTTGGCCATAGAATAATTGAATCATTAAATCACATCTTGGGTGTAATTAAACACTTTTAGGATTCAGTAACTTCCCGCAGGGGCTAGCTCAGTGCAAGGCTAGTGGGGATTAACGCACCCCCGGGCTCCCCAGTTCAATACACAGCACCAACGCACTCAGAACAGTACTCAATACATTTACACTAACATTAGGTCATAAACAGTACACACCCTAGGATCACCTTCCCTAGGTAGCCGCTCCGGATGGGGGAGCTGGTCAGGGCGCTCAGAGGAGGCAGCCCCTCCACCTGACTCGGCAGACGTGGGCCGATATACCCACTCTTCTTAAATCTTTGCTATATCAAGAAAGCTCAAGAAAGATTAGCCGGACTGATCAATGGTAATAAACCCGGAAAACGTCAACTGGACTACACGATTGCCTCTTGGAACATTTTAACATTATATAGACCTGGTGCGCTACAATCGCTTCTTAATATTTGTGATGACTACCATATAGACATAGCTGCCATCCAAGAAATCAGGTGGACTGGACAGGGTAGCCTAAGAAAAGGAAACCACTCTATATATTATAGCTGTGATGACCGCCTCCATACATTTGGAACCGGCTTTATTGTTGGCAAAAGGATGATGCAGCAAGTTATTGACTTCAAACCAGTCAATCCTCGGCTTTGTATGCTTCGGATAGAGGGAAAATTCTTTAACATTAGTCTGATAAATGTGCATGCCCCCACCGAAGTGTCAGAGGATGATGAGAAGGACTCCTTCTATGAGATACTGGAAAAATGCCTGGATGAGTGCCCCAAGTACGATATGAAGATTGTACTTGGCGACTACAATGCGCAAATTGGAAAAGAAACTATATATCAGCCTACGATAGGACCTCATAGCTTGCACGAGATCTCAAATGATAACGGAAAAAGGCTGGTAAATTTTGCAGCCTCCAAGGGTCTTATTGTTGGAAGCAGTTGTTTCCCTCATAAAAGGATTCACCTCGCCACATGGAGGAAATTCGGGGCCAATGGTAGGGTCACAACCACGCAAATTGATCATGTACTTATTAGTTCAAGGCATAGGTCTTCGCTAATGGACGTGAGATCATACCGAGGAGCGAATATGGACTCCGACCACTTCCTAATCATGGCTAAAATCAGGGCCCGAATCTCAACAGCAAAAAAGAATCTCTCCACACCAACAGTAAGGTTTGATGTATCAAAGCTGCAAGACGATGCAGTTTCTACTTCATTAGCTGAATCCATTGATGCTAAAATCAGGAATATAAACCAAAATGTAACAATTGACGATCGGTGGAATGCATGTAAAATAGCAATGATGGAGACAGCTAAGTCGATGATAGGAACTGAAGAAAGATTCAAAAGAAAAGCTTGGTTTGATGAAGAATGCAAGATGCTAAACCAAAGAAAAAATCAAGCATATAGAATAATGGTTCAGAAAAAATACATCAGAAGATATGTGGAGGAGTACCGAGCCATAAGGAGAAGGGAAACTCATGTCCGCAGGCGCAAAAAAAGGCAATGGGAATGCAAAATCCTCACGGAAATCGAGAACGATAACAAATACAAGAACAGCAGATGTTTTTTTCAGAAGATCAATGAGGGGCGCAGAACTTATAAACCTCAAAATCATGCCTGCAGGAATGAAGACGGCTCTTTAATCACAGAGGAAGGAGCAGTTATGGATCGATGGGCTGATTATTTTGAGGAAATGATGAGAAGAGACCCAAAACAAGAATGTATAGGTCCTACATTTAACATAGGAGATATGGGCACTGAAGATTCTGTTGAACCTCCTGATGAAGAGGAAATAAGAGATGCAATAGATAAGCTAAAAACCAATAAGTCCCCAGGAATTGACAATATTCCAGCAGAGCTGTTTAAGAACAGCGGGAATGAAATGATAAAGTTTCTGCAGGAACTTCTAATGGACATATGGAGGGAAGAGAAACTTCCTAGCGAGTGGAAAAAAACTATAGTCTGTCCGATACACAAGAAAGGTGACTTATTAACATGCAGTAACTATAGGGGCATATCTCTCCTTCCGTGTGGATACAAAATCCTATCTCTTATCCTATTTAGAAGACTCCTTCCATATGCTGATCGTGAATTAGGGAAATATCAGTGTGGATTTCGCAAGGGAAAATCGGCTGTCGACCAGATATTCACCCTGCGCATTTTAATGGAGAAAACGAGAGAGTTTCAGATTCCAACTCATCATCTGTTCATAGATTTTAAACAAGCATACGACTCTGTGAACAGAGAAGAAGCTTACAAGGCAATGCTGGAATTAAAGATCCCTCCTAAACTGGTTCGCTTAGTGAAAATGACGATGGAGGATAATATCTGCTTTGTGAGGAAATCGGGAAAACTGTCAAAAGGTTTTAGAACGGAATCGGGAGTTAGACAGGGGGATGGCCTTGCCTGTCTCGTATTTAACTTCTCTCTTGAAAAGGTAATTAGAGACTCCGGGATCCAGGCAGAAGGAACATTAATAAATAAATCAACGCAAGTTTTAGGATTTGCGGATGACCTGGACGTTGCAGGAAGATCCCTCAACGCTGTGAAGGAAGCTTTTGAGGCACTGGAAAAGTCGGCGAGATGCTTGGGACTAAAGATTAATTTCGATAAAACGAAATACATGAGTACCCAACCTCCAGAGGAAGGTGCAGATACATATGTTACGGTGGGTTCACACCGAATCGAAAGGGTAAAATCATTTATCTACTTAGGATCCCAAGTGAACCACCAAAATAACATACAAGAAGAAATAGAGAGGCGCATTCTTTCTGCGAACCGCACATACTTTGCGCTCCAAAAGCACATAAGGAGCAGCATATTGTCTAAAGCATCCAAAACTAGAATTTACAAGACGCTTATTAGACCTGTACTTACGTACGGTTCAGAATGTTGGACGATGACGAAAGCCCAAGAAGAAGCTCTTCTGAGATTCGAAAGAAAAGTACTCCGCAGGATATATGGAGGGGTATGTGAGCAGGGATCCTGGAGGAGAAGAACTAATGCAGAATTAAGTGGTACCTATAAAGATGTCAATGTCGTCACGTACATCAAATTTGCACGACTCCGCTGGGCTGGGCACGTCATAAGGATGAACCAGGACGAGATTCCTATAAAAATTATGTCGGAGCAAGTATATGGAACAAGGCGAGTAGGACGCCCCAAGCTTCGCTGGGAGGATTGTGTGGCTACCGACTCCAGAAATCTGCTTGGCATAAGAAATTGGAAGGCAGTGGCATGCAATAGGGAGGAATGGCAATCCTTGTTGGAGCAGGCTTTGACTCATCAAATGGGTCGTGATGCCAGATAAGAAGAAGAAGAAGAAGGATTCAGTAACTATTGTTGAGAAAATTAAAGAAATGGAAGGATTCCGAGATTTCTCTGGTCATATGGGCCATGCCATTGAATGCATTGGTACCAAGAGTTTAGATTTAAACACCTGGTTCTTTTTTCAACTCAGACTGTGAAGCATCTCAACCGAGGATATATTGTATATCTGTATATATAATATTTCTTATTATAAATGTGTTTAGCAGAGATGTATTAAAAGTATCATAAAACCAAAAGAAAGTTGTAGCTGGGAGCTGTTTAATCCAAAACTGAATTAACTACAGTTTTGCTCTTTTCATGTTGATTATTTATTGTTTCTCCCTTTTACATATTGAGTGCACTCAAAGATATCAAATAAATACTAATAATATCTGTTTATCTCTGAAAAAGTTATCTGAATTGGATTCTTCAAAGGGATTAAAAAATCCTTGACAATGACATCCTAGGACATAAAATGGATGTCCTGAGCCTGTGCCATGTCAGTTACACGTTGGATCCCTATCCTAATTATACCTGCACAGGCAAAATTAAGGACTCCTGCTGTAGCATCGTCCAATTAGTGGAATAAAGTGACTTTAAACAAAAACAATATACATGTGTATTTATATCTTTTATCTTCATACTTCTATTCAGACCTGTTAGCCATCAGTAACAATAAGCAAATGTGATGATATAAAGAAATCAATTTGGTAGGCATTTAAAGACGATGAAGGAAAGTGCCAAACTGTCTCTCATTCAGCTTCTTTTTAGCTACCTTCTAATGGGCATGTTTTTTTTGTTTTTTTTAGATCTTTATCACCTCTTTGACGTTTCCTGGACAGTTAGCACCAACTCAATCAAGACCAACTGCAGTTCAAGATCAGGGAGTAATTTTATTTATTCGTTATTTTGATATATATATATATCTTATTTATTTATTTTTGTCATGTTATATAATTAATATTTATATATTTTTAATCATTTGAAACGCCATAAATGGTTCTATTGTGGTTGGTTGGATCTATTGTAGCGTAATTGAACAAATGTACTCTCAAGGAATTTTTTTTTTATACTCATTTTTGGCAAATCACATTCATTTCAACCCCACGTTCACTACCATACGCCTCTGATGCGTCCATCCTTCAAAAATCTTTTATTTCTCAGCTATAAGACGATCACGCTATCAAACCTCTGGGATATGCTATCCACACTTCATTTTTCGGCATTTGGCAAAGAAAAAATAGTTTGTCTTTTTTCCTTTATGATTACCAGATTTTTTTTGCAATAGGCACTATATCCCAAAGGCGTTTGTTTGGCAATATCTGCTGATTTTTTATATATACAAAAATGATCTGATGTGAGAAGGCCACTAAATAGGTGTGCAATGTAATGATTAGCTTTATTTATGCTAGCTTTAAGCTTCCATTTGCTTAAGAGGACCCCAAAAGGGTCTTTTTCAGTTGTGATCAGGGCCTACTCTGAGGGGCACCTTATCCTAGCTTCTGTTCAGAAATAATACCAAGGAGTTATATAAGATTCCATAGTCTTAGGTAAAGTGTTCCTTTAAAGGAAAAAATTAAAACTTAATTTTTTTTGTTCCAGTCAGACAACAAAAATTGTAATGGAAATGTTGGAATGGTTTGTAATCCCTATTTATAGTATTTATAAAACTATTGAATTTTTATAATGTTGTTTTATCTTTTAAAAAACTTTATTTATAGCCTGGAATGCAACAAGGTTTGAATGTTTTCGGCAACTACATAGCACTCTCCATGCAGGTTCTGATTTTTATACAGAATAAGAATTATTGTTCACATACATTTACATTATTTAATATTATAATAGAAATTAATTTTCAGAATCAAGAATCTCCGTCAGGAAATCCTGGAAAAAATGAAAAATCCATCGAAAATAATATATCTTCAGATAAAAAAGTAATTATTCAGTCAAATATGCTATGAAGAAAATGTTATAGAACAAAATACAAGTGAATAATTGTTGAATCAATCGTTTGAGATACCATTGGGGTAAAATGTCCTAAAAAAGTAAACATCTGTTTTAATTTATTTGTGTGCTTTCTTCATGCTTAGAAATATAATTCAAGAGAATTATATTTCTGATTATAAGTTCATTTTAGACCTAGTGTAAAAAAAAAAATTGGGTAATACTGCATGTTAAACGGGGTAGAATGGCGCAGAAACGAGTTTCCTATTTCAATCACTTGAGGAAATATAATTTTTTTTTTTTATTTTAAAAATCTTACTTTTTCTGAAAAATGAGTTTTCTCTACTTTTGTTTAGCGTAGAAACAAAAACGATGATATTTTTTAATCAGCATTAAATTTTCTGAAAGAAGAGATGGGTCTGGTTATTAAATCGACTTTTAATGGGACTTTTAACGTGCTAAACACAAAACATTTCTTAAAACTTAAATTTTTAATAGTTTTTGAAAATACCTCACTCCCTACTGGAGCACCCTAGAAGCTGTCAAATTTCATAAAAACTGCAGAATTTAGTTAGCTTTCTAGTGGTGTAACCCATGATACATTTGCACTTCACCTTTTGAGTTTAAAAGGATTTTTTTTTATTTTATACAGATGAATATGGTGCTATGAGCACCGAAAGCTCCTGTTACATTAAAAATATATTGAATATTTGAGACCGTCGTGAGGTGTTTATTTTATGATTTTTAGGATTTTTTTTCTTAATTTTCGATTATTATTATTGTTTTTATATTATTTAGAATTCATACATTGTTCTTTCTTGTCTTAAAAAAGTAAAACTAACTCTAGCTCATGGGAAGTTTGGCATTCATTACTTTGGATGCAGGGTCTAGCGCGTTTCCTCATTGCCCCAGCAGTGACATTCTCTAGCGCGTTTTTCATCAGAAAAACTTCTTTTAGACTCAAAAAGTGAAGTGCAAATGTATCATGGGTTACACCACTAGAAAGCTAACTAAATTCCGCAGTTTTTAAGAAATTTGACAGCTTCTAGGGTGCTCCAGTAGGGAGTGAGGAATTTTCAAAAACTATTAAAAATTTAAGTTTTAAGAAATGTTTTGTGTTTAGCACGTTAAAAGTCCCATTGAAAGTCGATTTAAAATAACCAGACCCATCTCTTCATTTAGAAAATTTAATGCTGATTAAGAAAATATCATCGTTTCTGTTTCTAAGCTAAACCAAAGTAAACAAAACTGTAATTTTCAGAAAAAGTAAGATTTAAAAAAAAAAAAAAAAATTATATCTCCTCAACAGATTGAAATAGGAAACTCGTTTCTGCGCCATTCTACCCCGTTTAACTTGCAGTATTACCCAATTTTTTTTTTTTTTTTACACTCGGTCTGGGACACGTCTGGTTTCTCAAACGACCAGTTCAATAATATTTAATCATTACTCGTGATGTTTTGATACAATGAATATTTTTTCCAAAACTAGTGGTATAGAATTAAGTACCATCTTGAACAGTTTTAATATTGTTTTATTTATCATACATTGAAGAATGTTTCAGTGGGTTGAATCTTATTCAATATGTTCATGTGCAGTTATATTTAGGAACAGTCTCAAGTTCTTGCATACATCACTCTTTATTCTGTCTATTTAGATGGATATGCTCCAAATTAATATAATAAAACAATGTAATTCCTCAGTGCATGGGTGTACCCAGCCCCCCCCCCCTGGAAGGCTGGATGCAATAATTTTTTAAGCTTTTAGGCCGGGAAGCAGTAATAGAATAATTTTTTTCAAGCAAATAATTGCAATAACTTAGTTGATAAAGCACTGCTATAATTATACATAATTTTGGTTTCATTCACATTTTCCACGGTAAGATGTTACAACCTAAACAACCATAGCTTGCCCCCTCCTAGTTTTGATCCTGGGTACGCCCTTGCCTCAGTGACATAGAATATTGTTTGAAATTAAAAAGTTTAAATATTGTTTTTTTAACTTTTTACTTCTAATAACTGTGATATGTCGGGCGCCATAAATTTCCATAGCCGCCCACCAGCAGCAAATATTTTGCTCATGATTTTGCTCTCCAATTATACCTGCATTAAAAAAAATGATTTCTGAGCTATGCCATTATACATTATATATATTATAAAAACTGTATAGCATTTGGTTTTTTTATCTTTGCCACTCCAGTTCTGTTTTTTTACCCTTTCCCATTCCATATTGGTATCTATAGTGGTAACAGCCACCAAAGATGCGGCCGTTCTTTAAATATTTTACCGACTGCACAAGTATGAATTCTGATTGGGAATATTTGCAATGTTTTGTCTATGCTTCCTTCTCCCTTCTTACATACACTTCCCACCCATCCTATTCTTTGTTTTTCCATTTTCTGGAGATTTTAACTCCCAACGTATATGCGAAGGTTAGCTCAATGCAGGCTATGAGGGACTGTCAGCTCTCAAGAGTGTGGGCACGATTTGGTAAAAATTTTTTGTGATAGGGTCTGTTTTGGATTAGGTTAGCCAGTGATTTTTTTTATAAATAATTATTACATTAAGAAGAAAATACACCTCAGAAACATATGTTTTTGTATATATAACTTCAAAACAGAAATATCCTAACATCAGAATAATATAAATTACTTTCAAAGGTGAAAATCAGCGATGTTCTTCAAAATAGATTCAAAATAAGCATTCCTTCTCATACCTCCGCCTCCATATAAATTCGCATAGATAGGAATCTAGCATGCTCCTACTTGTCCCAAATTCTTTCTTGTTTCTGCGTTTGACCGAGGCTCTAAGTGATTCGATCCTTTGGGTGTGAGCACCTGTGGTCACGTCTACGAAATTTTTTGAATTTGATTTACAACGTAATGTTAAAATCTCATTCCCCCTTTCCAGCCATCTGAATAAATTTTCGTTGCTGGCCTAATTGCTGCTTTGATGCATGAGGTCAACATTTCATGGGATGCCCTTTTCCGCATACCTTGTTACTGGGTAGGATTCCCTTGCTCTGTAAAAACTTAGCAGCATCTTCCTCATTCTTCACGTGTTCACTTAAATCAAAGATATTCATAACCGAACTGAATTAGAACAATTAACAAATGGTAGGTACACACGGAAAGGTTAGGCAATAAAATTATAGCATCATACTTTTACATATGTTATTAAGTCAGAGTAATTTTAATGAAATAATCATGGTCTCTTAAAAAAATCACTGGCTTACCTATCCGAAACAGACCCGTAACTTATGATTGTAATAAGTTACTATAGATCAGATGGAGTATCATTTATGCTTATTTTCGGTCATGGTATTATTAGTAAATTATACTGACCATGGCCATGGTAATATTAGTAAATTATACTGATTATCCTTTAGGATAGGATCCTGCAGCAAATAGCATAAAGTACCCCCTGAATGCTATTTGCCATGACATTTATACCTGATACGATAAACACTGATAAGTGGCTAGCCTGGTGTTGGTATTAATGAAAATTGAAATAAATAAGTAAATTTTTATTAGGGAAACAACAATTTTATTTATTTGAGGAAGTTATTAAAAATTAAGATAGTCTATCTCACTGTACATGTGATATTTTTATTAATATTTTTTCACCAAAGTGTTAGTGGTATTGGTTCATCCTTCTGATGATTAATTTTTATTTTAACTTAAAAAAAAGAAGAAAAAATCGAAGTATAATTGCTAGGAATTTGAAGTTTGTGGATGAAATACATTGATTAAAGATGATGAAAACATGGGTATTATGTTCACTGATCAAACTTTTTCTTGCAGGATTCTACAAGGAAATTGAATGGTGAAAAGGAAAGTAATGTAAAAACTAGAGAATTGCCTGTTGAAGAGGTAATTAATTTTTTTTTAAGTATCATAAATCTGCCATGATGTACCTCATTACTTAAATATATTTTATAGTATTCGAAAACATTTAATCTCAACAAAAATTATTACTCTCATTCAAAGAACCTTTTTCACTAATATAGTAAGCGATTCCTTTCTATTTACTTCTTAATATGAAATATATAAATGTTGAATAACGAGTGAAGAAGGAAATAAGCTATACCATGACTTCATCTTATAAATAAAGTTGAAATTCTGTTTGTTTGTTCTTTATAGAAATCCATACCGTTTGTCCTAAATTCTCCAAATTTCGCTTAGTGGTTCTTTGATACCAGGTGCGAACACCTGTCCATATTAAAATTGCATAACTTCAGCCAATCTCATGGTATATTCTTTATTGTTAAAAAAATCGTCATGATCTTGCTTTACAATGGGTTTTTTTTACGAAATCGACCGTTTGAGTCGAAAAACAGCCTAAAATATCATTTTATACATTTTGAAGAGGCCAACAAGGCCCGGTAAGACCGTCCCTTGGTAGGCGTCGAGTTCTGGGATTTTTAAACCTTATGTTTTTTTTTGTTTTTTTTAAATTACAATACGTTTATTTACATGTATGGTGAATTTATTTTTTATAAATGCCTCCTAAGAAGCGAGCTTCAATAGGAATAGTGAGCTCAAAAGCTAAAAACAACGTCAAATACGAGCAGCTGAAACTCTCGACGAACATCAAATTAGGATTGAACAACAGAGGCTTAGACAGGCAGAATCGCGGGAAACTAAGTCTGCCCAGGAATACGAGGCCCGCTTTGCGCCACAATGGCTTAGGCAAGCCGATTTGCGAGAAGCTGAAACTGCAGGCCAATATTTCTGTTTGTTTGTTTGTTTTTTATAGAAATCCATACCGTTTATCCTAAATTCTCCAAATTTCGCCAGTAGTTCTTTCATACTAGGTGCGAACACCTGTCCATATTAAAATTGCATAACTTCAGCTGATAGTCTTTATTGTTATAGAAATCGTAATGAACTCACTTTACAATGGTTTTTTACGAAATCAACCGTTTCATTAGAAAAATGAAATTCCCCGATCAAACCGGGTTATACAGCTCAAAGATGAATTTCTGTTAGTTTGTTTTTTCTTAATAAAACTCCATACCGTTTGTCCTAAATTCCCCAAATTTTGCTCAGTGGATCTTTCTTACTAGGTGCGAACACCTGTCCATATTAAAATTTCATAACTTCAGCCAGTCTCTGGGTATATTCTTTATTGTTATAAAAATCGTTATGATTTCACTTTAAATTTGTTCACGTTTATTAGAAAAATGAAATTCCCCGGGTGAAACCGGGATATACAGCTAGTTAATAATAATGTACAAATTATTCATAACACCATAACAGAGTTGGGCAAATTTTAATCTGAATAATGATTAATGAATATGAATAATTGTTATCATAAAACAAATGAATAATGAATAACCATTGTTCATAATCAGTGCGCAGTATTGTAAATGATTATTAAGTGTTTATGGTATTCATTTGAAATGTATAATGAATAACTGGTATTTAGTTATTCATGATTAACGAATAATGATAAATTCAGTTAGTCATTATTCATGAATAAATATATTCATGAGCTAGGATTAATACAATATTCATCAATCATGAATAAAAAAAATTTACCAATCATCAATCATGAATAAAAAAAATTTACCAATCATCAATCATGAATACGATATATTCATAATCATTATTCATTTAAATTCAAAAGATAAGGATGCATTTCTGAATTAATAGTTGTCCTAATGAGGACAGACAAGTCCTAAGAGTGGGTGTAGTCAACTGAACAGCATATGAAATAACAAGTAAAGAATTAGACCCTAATTCCAATGGGTATTAGTATAGGTCTATTGACAAGAATGGAAAGAGCAAACAATTTTTCAATCATCATTCATGATTAATTAGACTCAGAATTGTGATTTCTTTTTGTAATCATGATTAATGAATTTATATTATTCATCATTAATGAATGATCTGTTATCATGAGTAGTGAATTCCTATTAGTCATGATTAATGAATAATGAGTAATCATGAATAATGAATTCTTCTTAATCATGATTACTGACTAACATTTAATAATGAATAATGGTCATTCATGATTTTTGAGTACATTATATTCATGAATACTCCACGACCAGTAATCAATACAATTCATGATTAATGTTTCCGCGCTAAAGAATGATTTGTGAATGATGATTACAATCATTATTCACATTTATTATTATTAGTCATAATCATGATTACATTTTTATTTAAATATGCCCAACTCTGCACCATAAGAACAATTTTAGACTTCATTATGTTACATTTAATTCAAATTTCTATATTTATTTTTACCTATGTCTTTCGATCTATTGAACCTCTAGATTCGTTTTTATGGATCTCTCTAACTAAACTCCTTACAAATATTGTATTTAAAAATAATGCATTCTTTATTAGATATGCAACATTCACAGCTCAGAAGTTATGCAAATGGTGAGTCAATTTGCCAGTTTTGAGATGTATGGGGCAGCATGTGTCCCATGAAATTTATTTTCTACCGGTATTAAAATGATTATGTAAGATATTAATCATCAAAACAATTTTAAGCCAAAAAAAGCAAAAACAATGTTTTGCTGAGTGATCTATATCATGATGTGACTGACCCATTCAAAACGGTAAGGCAATTCATAGCTATGTTATCTTTTTTTAAAGTAATTCTATACTCAATTATTACAGGATAAATACCTGTAATTTTTATTCTTTAAACTGGCATACTTGTAAACGAAATATTTGGGTGGTATACATAATGTTATTTAACCTTGATTCAGTTTTTACTAGGAATGATTATTGCATTTTAAGTGTCTTTGAATAATAAAGGAGGAGTTTAAGCATACTTTCTGTTAAGCTAAGCTATGTACTCAATAAGTTAACTCTTACTTTGTTCAGTAATATATTTTATTGATATATTGAATGATTAAATTAACCTTTTAGCAACAATGAAAGGAAAAGGTGGAACGACCTTGATGACGGCATGAGCTGACACTTGTTGGTGCCCTTATAACGGAATACTTTCCTCATCACCTCTTTTTATTGCTTTAACATTTTTTTAATTTTGGCCAGTGTTCTAAATTATAGCCTTCATTATTATTATAATTATTATTACATTTTTTTTTATTGTGATTTTCATTCAATTGAAATGTATTTTTACAAAGTGACCTTGTATACAATTTTTTAAAAATAAAATATTTTTTTTTTAAGAAGTATGAACTTTTATTTTTTATACAAATCACCTTTTATACAGATGGTAGTTTCAAGTTTTAATATAAAAATATAATAAAAGTAATACTGCAGAATAACTATTACAGCTTTGTGAGAAGTATCAAACACCTATTCTTTTTCTACCTAATATAGTCAAAGTTTAATCGATATTACATAGCAATATTATATAATTATGAATTATAATTATAGTTTATGAATGCATATAAATAAAATACTAATCTGCAGTATTACTCCTTTTACATTTTGTTCTAATAATTTGAAACTCCCATTAATTTAATCTTACAATGCATTACTGAACAAAGTAGCAGTTAATTAATGAGTAATTAGAATAGTTCAATGGGCGCGGTCAAAAAATCTACGAATAGTAATATTAATTTAATAAATTTCAACTTTTTTTTTAAATAAAGAAGTAGGGGGAGAGTGGGGTTGGTTGGCATAGGGGGTAGGTTGGCTATCGGCTTATAGTTTCCGTCACACCTGTTGTGAAGGTCCCACCATTGTACCATGTGACCCGCTCGACCTCGGGAGTCTTATCCTGAGTTTTCAATCCGATGCTAACAGTGTAGATAAGAGTGTGCTTCATTGATTGATTTTACAAAAATTTTAAATTTTTTTATTTTCAGTAAAGTTGGTTTAAAGGCATGGAAAAACATTTGACTCTGATTCTGTTCACATAGCCCCAAACTCCTTTGAAAACCCTAACCTTTCGATTAACCAGTTTCTTGTTTGAGTTCTCCCCTGTCCTGGCAGCCATCTTTCATATGATCCCTCCTGTGAGGTTATTTGGCTCTCTTCAACTTTTTTATTGCGCAGTAGCAATTCACAAAAGCAAGGTAAACATAATCAAAGGTGAAATTACCAATTGTCTTAATTCCAGTGAGGAAGATGAGAGCAATTTTTCTTATGCAAAAAGTGATAACAGTCTAAACTTCTATCTTCTTCTATTGTCATTCTATTTTCCCTTAAAAGCTGTTAAAAAACGATTCAAAATTATTATACCTTTATAGTGCAGCGTTTAATAACAATAATATGAGTCAGGCAGTACTTGAATGAGATGGCTAAACAACCCCACCTTCTAGGCCCACCTGCCCCACATAGGGGGTTAATTGGCATATTCTGGATTGACGAATTCTTCAATTTTCTATGATCTTAGTATTAAATATTATGTTATGAAAAAAATACTTGAAGTACTCTAATACTTAGAGTTTGGTATCAGCAGGCACTGGTATGGACAGTGGTATCAGCCCCATTGGGATTATATTAACAGGAACGACTCAACAATAAAAAAAGTGAAAACTGTTGCCTACCAACGCCGCTCTCCCCTATGCTGTTTTTACACTTTTTATATGTGTTTTTTCTTATTTTTTTTTTTTATCGACCAATATTCTGTTTTCTCGAAAGCAGTTAATCTTTAAGTTTTAAAACATAAAACCCGATTTAATTCTACAAGAACTATTGAAATTTTTATGTTTAAACCCTAGTAAGAATTGAAATTCTGACCTTTATTTTGTGGTGAACTTACACTATAAATCTGTATATTACTTTCTTTATCTTCTCACCAGGAATAGAATTGGTTGGTTAGACCTGCAGTGTAATCCCCTGTATGGGATGCCACATGGCCAGGATGGGGTAGCAAAAAAATAATAAGTCACCTGATCTGTTGTTATTTTTATCTGGTACTCTGAAGCATGTGATCCATTTAGGGCTGAGAACGGTTGCACAGGTCTTTGTGGAGGTGTCCTCTATCGGTTGAGCTTCACTTCAGGCCACCTAGTAAACCTGTCCACCATGGTTTAGCAATACTTCATACTATTCAAAGGAGGGATTGGCCCTATAATATCCAAATAGATATGTTCAAAGTGGAAACATTTGAGGTGGAGCTTGGCGTGCCGCTGACCTTAGACTGTTGGCATGTGATGCAGGCTTGGCACTACTTCCAACATCGACATCCTGATTCGGCTGAAAATAGCATCTGACTAATCTATGTGAACTACTGATCCAGGGATGACGCAGTTCATGAAATTTTTCAAACAGAGCTCAATAAACACTCACAGGAAGGTATGGTTGTGCTTTTGAGGTTAACATCTTACCGGCTTGGTAAGATTAGTTAGCTCGACCCATTTGAGCTGTAGGCTATAGTTCTTAAGCAGCTTCAGTATGGTTGTGTCGCTGGCATGAGCTGTGAGTCTCCGAGATCGCCTCCAATCCATTGGGGCTCTGTATCTCTTACTCTCAAGAAAAGGTATCGTTGACCTTCTCATTTCCCGGTATGTGCTTGATTTCCGTGGTGAACATACTTATTTAGTTTCTGAGCTGAATTGGAAATGTGGAGAAGGTTTTCAGCTTCTGTTGAAAAGCTTATATGAGAGGTTTGTGGTCTGTTTATGTGTCGAAATGTAACCTCTTGATGTATGGATGGAAATGTCTTATGCCTCGCAATGGGCTTTAACCCTTTAACTGCTATTTGCACAGGTATGTGCGGTGGGCAGGCGTGCCTCTGGTGCTACTAACACAGATCTGTGCGCTTAAGAGAGCGCGCCTCCAGTGCTACTATCACAGATCTGTGAATCTGAACGTCTGCTACTCGCACATATTTCTGTGCCGCTGAAACGGCATATAGCGGTCTCTAAATCAATCCGTGGACTCTTTAAATACCCACTAGGTAGCGTAGGCATCTCCTTTTCATTCTATGCCAGGTCTGAGTGGTCAGACCTTCTTATACCTGGTTTGGCCTAGGCACTGTACCTGTTCAAGTCCCACAGTATAGTTTGTAGTAAACACAAAAATAGAAAATTAACGATGTATTGCTGTGATGTGTGTGAAGTACCTTTGTGTTTATTGCCGTGCTTCAAAACATATCACACACAAGAACATTATTAAAAAAAAAAAAAAATTAACTCTACCGATACCGGTCTAAAGTCCGGATATAATGAGAATGGAATTTTTTTTTTTTTTAATTTGCAATGGAAAACTAGCAAAAAGAACTCAGCACTGGGTGGTTGTTCAAGTGGCAGCCCCGTAGCACCCACTCAAGGTCAAGCCTTGGACTGATCCTCAGGGAACAGGTTAATGGATCACGAGTAGTTCCTGATTCACAGTTGCGTTGTGCTGAAGTGAAGTTACACATGAGAAGAATCCTTGAGGTTTCCAGCTACCTTTATCACATTCATGATAACAACACAGCCTATATCCTTTGCTTTTACTTACTGCGTTGTCTGGTTAATAAAGTTCTGGGTCCAGTAAGTTATCTTCCCTCGCCTCCAGAGCTCTGCAACTCTGTTCATAAGCTTCTCTATGGCGTTCAACAACCTTTCAATTGCATCAGTAAAGCAGAAAGTTCTCATTACCCCTACATAACAAACCTTAAAGTAAGTTCATACTAAAGTATACCTGCTCATAAATTTCTGATATGCGGTCAGTAAGAGTGCTAAGTTTTATCAGGTTCTGCTGTTCAGTTGCTACACTAGCTTCCTTCATTCTATCAGGCAGAGCTCTTAGCAATATAGATTTGAGAAGGTTGTCTGTCATCATTTTACCCCCTGATTGCTGGAGGTCTTGCTGGAAATGAGATGGTTTACGGTCATCAAAGCGCTTGTCCTCTAAGAACTTTCGGATTATCATTATCTGTTCGCTTCATTATCTGTTTCACAGAAACTCCTCATGATGCTGTCCTTTAATATTTCATAAGTATTCTCCTTGAATGGGATCTCATGAAGTCGACAATGTTTCTCACTGCTTCCGATCTAATTAAGAAACAACCAAGAGTACTTTTATCGTCAAACTGGGCAAAAGCCATTTCATATTGAATAAAAAAGACCTCTGGATCACTTTTACAAAAAACTGGGAACTGGGCTTTAATGGTTGCAACCCTTATTTTTCTACAATGTCAATAACGGATAAAACTATGAAAACTTTTTTGTTTTAGGAAAATATTGAAGAAGGAGGGGAAGAATTTGAATATGTTAAAGTAAAACCTAAAGACAAGGAGGTAGTTATTTTTTATCTTTATCCAATGTCTTAAATAGAACATTAAATTCAAATAACATAAAATTGCTTTAGCTCTCTATCACTTTTTTATATTTCTGAAAAATTGCAAATTTACTTTCAATTGGTATATATGAAATACCTAGTAAGGGAAAGTATTGCATTTGTGAAAAAATTTGGCTTCTGGTTTTCAACAGAATTACACAGTTTAAGACTTTGAAAAAAAAAAAAAAATAAAATAATGGAAATTATCAAGTGAACTAAGTTTTTCTTATAGGATTCTCCTACAAGGAAATTGAAAAGTAAAAATAACAAGAATATAAAAGCTGGAGACTTGTCTACTGAAGATGTAAGTATTATAAATTTAACACAATTTACGTAATTATTAAAAAACATTTTTTTTTTTATTTGAAAATGTTTTATCTTAAAACATTAAACGATAATGATTAAACATAAAACGATAATGATAGCTAACAGGTGGGCAAATAAATTTTTATTCTAACTTTTAATTTTTACTCTATTTTTAATGTAGATTATAAGACATATTAGAGATTATAAGAATATAAGAAAAAGCTGGGAGTTAGGCTTTAATGGCTGCAACCCTCATTTTTCTACAATGTCAATAATAGATAAAACTTTTTTGTTTTAGGAAGATATTGAAGAAGGAGGGGAAGAATTTGAATATGTTAAAGTAAAACCTAAAGACAAGGAGGTAATTTTTTTTATCTTTATCCAATGTCTTGAATAGAACATTAAATTCAGGACACATAAAATTGCTTTAATTTCAATCACTTTTTTATATTTTCTGGAAATTGCAAATTTACTTTCAATTGGTATATATTAAATACCTAGTAAGGGAAAGCTGCTTATATTCAGAATCATTTCGCTTAAATGCGCAATGGAAAGTTGAATTATGTTTGTATTAAGTTTGTCTTAATACAAATTAAACACAAAATATAAAATTGGGGGACAGGGCAGGTTAGCGCAACTTCTTACCCTGCAATTACAAAAATGCGCAGCTCTGGTCAGCGCAAAAAAAAAAAAAAAAAAAAAAAAGAGTCCAACCGTTTTCGTTGTTTAAACATTAAATTCAGGAAACATAAAATTGCTTTAATTTGCTATCTCTTTTTTATATTTCTGAACATTTCAAATTTACTTTCAATTGGTATATAGGAAATACCTAGTAAGGGAAAGTATTGCATTTATGAAAAAATTTGACTTCTGGTTTTCAACAGAATTAGACAGTTTAAGACTTTTAAAAAAAAATAATAAAATAATAGAAATTATCAAGTGAACTAAGTTTTTCTTACAGGATTCTCCTACAAGGAAATTGAAAAGTAAAAATAACAAGAATATAAAAGCTGGAGACTTGTCTATTGAAGATGTAAGTATTATAAATTTAACACAATTTACATAATTATTTGAAAAACATTTTTTTTTTATTATTTGAAAATGTTTTATCTTAAAAAATATATTACAATTACTCAATGATAAATTTTCTACCAATAATCTTTTTATAAATTTTTACTTTCTCTGATCACTAAATATGAAATATATTAATGTTTTGAATGAGTATGTGGAACACGCTGTCTCATGATTTCGTCCAAGAGTTCCTCCAGGCGTGAGGGAAATGCACATTTGCATAGGTTTTAACTATTATTTTGAGCAGTTGCTTCCTCATTTAGTGTTTTTGTTTTTTTTACCATTTATCTAGATTTTAATTAATCATAGGAAATCTTTTACAATATATTATCATGTTTAACACTGACCTCACGATAATGACAGCTAACAGTTGGTAAAATTTGTGGCGTCGGGGTAAACCATCCCCCCCGCCCTTATCTATAGTCTTACCTAATAAAGATTTTTGGACTAATTACCTATGCGAGAGGTAACTAGTCGCGAAAAAAAAAGCCGTATTAATTACGGTTTTTAAAATTTTAGTTCGGAGAACTGACAAGAGATCGCATTGAAAACGTTGTTCGCGGTAGCCAGGAGGGGGGGGGTAAAACCCCACCCGCCCTCCCCCGCCGCTTCACCACATAATAAGGACTTTTTGAATATTTACCTTTGCGAGAGGTAATTAGCTTGGGAAAAAAAAAAACCCATAGTAATTAGTTAATGAAAATTAACGAGTGCGAGAGCTAACTGAAGCGCGTGGACAACTAGTTGACGACGGTGGTGGTTCCTAGTGGCGTCGGGGAAAATTTTACCCCGTAATTTTACCGTAAATTAAATTTTACCCCCCCCCCCCCTCCTGGCTACCGCGACCAACGTTTTCAATGCAATCTCTTGTCAGTTCTCGCGAACTAAGATTTTAAAAACCGTAATTAATACAGCTTTTTTTTCGCGACTAGTTACCTCTCGCATAGGTAATTAGTCCAAAAATCTTTATTAGGTAAGACTACAGATTGGGGAGGGGGGGCGGGTTATCCCCGACCCCACCAGGAACCACCACCGTCGCCAACTAGTTGGCCCCCCGCTTCAGTTAGCTCTCGCAATCGTTAATTTTCATTAACTAATTACTATGGGTTTTTTTTTTCCTAGCTAATTACCTCTCGCAAAGGTAAATATTCAAAAAGTCCTTATTATGCGGTGAATAATTAAATTTTACTGCACCTACCCCCTATTTTTGGCCTCATCCAATTTCCATCACCGATAATTAGCTTCTACCCTTGAGAGCCGTGGCTACTCTCGATTTTTTTTTTTTTTTTTTTTTTTTTTTTATTATTAAGATTCAAGTAGTCCTTCATCCTCTTTCGATCTAATGTGCAATTTTTATACTGCCTAACACTCCGCTCTCGTTCAATTTGTATGCTTTCGAGGTATGATAAGCCAAGTCATAAATTAGGGTTTAGGGGGTGGGTAAGAGCGGTTACACCGATTTTTAATATTATTCCCGCACCTACCCCTCTATTTTTGGCCTCATCCAATTTACATCACCGATATTTAGCCTCTACCTTTTGAGCCGAGGACTACGCTCGATTTTAATTTATTTTTTTTTAAATTTTATAATTATTTCGATTTAATTACTACTAAAATTGTTTATTCTAACTTTTAATTTTTACTCTATTTTTAATGTAGATTTATGGAAAAATAATCTTAATTTTTTTTAAGATTATAAGACATATTAGAGATTATAAGATTGTAAGACAAAGCTGGGTGCTGGGCTTTAATGGTTGCCCCATATTTATACCCTTATTTTTCTAAAATGTCATTAATAGATAAAACTTTTTTGTTTTAGGAAGATACTGAAGAAGGAGGGGAAGAATTTGAATATGTCAGAGTAAAACCTAAAGACAAGGAGGTAATTATTTTTTATCTTTATCCAATGTCTTGAATAGAACATGAACATTTAATTCAAGAAACATAAAATTTCTTTAATTTTCTATCACTTTATTCCTGAAAAATTGCAAATTTACTTCCAATTGGTATATATGATGTACCTAGTAAGGGAAAGTATTGTATTTGAGAAAAAAATTGACTTCTGGTTTTCAACAGAATTACACAGTTTAAGACTCCTAACTCTATATAAATAAGTTTTGACTAGTGGTTTGTGAATATTCCAACTAAAAAAACGATTGGTTGTAAGAAACTGAAATTACAAATTTAAGGTGGGTATATGCCATGGATTTTACAGGGACATTTTCTTTCCAATAAATCATACTTCCTTCTTGATACTTCCTTTTGGTAATATCAGGAAGTAACACTCTTCTGCTGATATACGATTTGGAATAATTCATTCCTATTTTAAACTTTAATTCAAATTTAGATGGCCTTTATTTTTCTTTAAAAAACAAAAACAAAAAATAATGGAAATTATTAAGTGAACAAAGTTTTTCTTATAGGAATCTCCTACAAGGAAATTGAAAAGTAAAAATAAGAAGAATATAAAAGCTGGAGACTTGTCTATTGAAGATGTAAGTATTAATTTAACACAATTTACCTAATTATTTAAAAAACATTTTTTTTTATTATTAAAAAATATATTACAGTCACTCATTGATAAATTTTCTATCAATAATCTATTTATCAATTTTTACTTTCACTTATCACTAAATATGAAATATATTAATATTTTGAATGAATATCTGAAACACCCTGTCTCATGATTTCGTCCAAAAGTTTCCCCCAGTTGTGAGGGAAAAGCAGACTTGTATAGGTTTCAGCTATTATTTTGAGCAGTTGCTTCCCCATTAAATGTTTTTTTACCATTTATCTAGATTTTAATTAATCATAGAAAATCTTTTACAATATATTATCATGTTTAACGTTGACCTCAGGATAATTGCATCTGCGATGGGTAGAGAATGAGTTTGTAGAAGTTCGGTAGAGAGCAACTTCCAACAGAAAAGCCACCAACTCACAAATAGCAAAAACTAATCAGTAGATAATGAATACATGTTAGTATGTAATATCACTCATTTTGGATTTCATCGTAGCTACTTTAAGTTTCTAATAACTTTTCTAAGCAATCACCGAACATAGAGTTTACTGAAACAATAATTAGCTAAAATTAATAAAAAAACAGTGCAAAACCTGTTCCTTGGGTTACCTGTGGTGTAGTGGCTAGCATAGCAACCTACAATACTAAAGGTTGTGGGTTTGCGTCCAGTGGTGGCCATAGGATTTTTTAAAGGGAGTAAAAATCCTTGGCTATGCCGTCTCTTGGATAGGATGTAAACTGGAGGTCCCTAGTCTATACTGATTAACAATTAAAATAAATATACAATATAAAGTTATTTATAAAGGAAGAGAAAAGGGTTTCACCTTCCGGGGAAAAGTTGGCCCCATTGTTTCAGGGGGGCAAAAAAAACTTTTATTCTAACTTTAAATTTTTACTCTACTTTTCAATTTTTAATAGTAAAAAATTAATGTCGCTCAAGAACTACGTGCGCCCAATGGCACAAAACAGGTTAGGCGCAAACCTGCATAAAAATGGACTTGGTAATTTATAAACTAAAGTTTTATCTGTTTTTACCATCCCTATTGTTAATAAATTCAAAATGTTATTTATTGATCTTATGAAAAGTCTTAAAACTTTATCTTATAAAAGTTTTAACATGGGTAGCTATATTTGGAAAAATAAATAAATAAAAGTTTTAAAATTTATATTAGAATTAAGGAATGGTAAATAAAAAAAATTACAAAATAGTAGTAATAACGATCTGCTATTGTAAGAGGAAGACAAAACCATTTTGTTTTTAAATATAATTTTAATTGTAAAAAAATTAAATATCTTCTTATTAATCTAGTTGTTAATAAGTTAATTATGTTAATATTAATTTAATGTAATAAACTTAAAAAATACTACTTATAAAAGAATCTACAATAAATAAAATTTGAATAAAAAAAATATATATATATTGGGTAAACCAGACAGTTATTGACACACCAACTTTAACTTAAAGAAATAAGTAAACAAGTCCTTAGTTTATTTGAAGATATACACTCCCTGACAAAATTATAGGCCACCCCTCATTATGTTAGTTAATATTTTAGAGGAATCCAATTCCTCAACCAAAACAATTAAAGACCGTCGTAAACACACCGATACTTAAAAATAATTCATTTTATTGGGTTCTGATAGTTAATGTTTACGGATTGGGTAAAATGCCAATATTTACATGCGACAAAATTATAGGCCACCATCAGTTTTTATCTCAATTTCGTTCAAATCGGAGTATTAATAAAGTGTTGAAATATTAACTGTTACTTTAACTTTTAATTTCACCCAAAAATTAATTCTAATAGTTCAAATAAACATGCCAAGTGGGAAAGTGCTGTTGGAGACTGAGAAGGATGTTATTAAAACGTTACTCGAAAAAAATTGGACAATTTCTAAAATTGTTCTCACTTTGAATAGAAGTAGGCACGTTATATGGAATTTTGTTAGGCTGGGTGATGATTATGGCCGAAAGGAGAGCACAGGTCGGCCCATGGCAACAACTGTCCGAGAAAGGAGAGCTATTCTACGCCAAGCATCCAACTCTTCTGCAACTGCAAGGGAAATCTGTGAACAAGCTGGTGTCCAAACAAACCTCAGAAACGTCCAACGCATTTTGCAAAACGCTAGTAATTTAAAACGGCTAAAACTAAGGACAAAACCACCTCTTTCAAAAGCCCACAGGAAGCGATTCGCAGTAGAACATGTCTTATGGAGAAAGCATTGGAAAAAAGTAATTTTTAGTGATGAAAAACGTTTTAATCTGGATGGTCCTGATGGTTATCGATATTATTTTCATGATTTACGTAAAGAAAAAATATTTTTAAGTAAGCGTCAGATGGGAGGAGGGGGCGTCATGGTTTGGGCTGGGATAGGGTATTATGGGGCTGGGGTACTATGGCAACACTGAATTAATGTTTTGCCTTCAAAAAATGAATGCGAAACAATATCTAGAAATTATACAGCAAACGGTCATTCAAAGAGGAGAAGAGCTGACAGGAGGGAGGTTCATCTTTCAACAAGACAACGCACCTGTCCACACTGCGCGCATAGTAAAAAAAAATTTTGAGGCTAAAAATGTTTTAATTTTACTCTGGCCAGCCCCATCTCCTGATCTCAACATTATTGAAAACTGTTGAGGAGTGCTTTCTCGAGCAGTTTATGCACAAGGGAAACAGTTTAACTCCATAAAGGAACTCAATACTTGCATAGTGGAAAAGTGGAGCAATATTCATCAAAAGTACATAAAGAAATTGTATAAATCTCTTTCACAACGAGTGGTGGAAGTCATAGAGTGCAATGGAGGATCAACACACTACTGAATAGGATAATTACTCAGGTACTACAACTATTACTATAGTAATTAAAACTGCTGGCCTATGTTTTTGTCGCGGGGAATTTTCATGTTTTGTTTTATATTTGAACCAGAAATAAATTTGTACTATAATATTGTGTTTTTCGTTAGTTATTCCTTACTATAAAATCATAAAATACTTTTAAAAGATCTGACACCAATAGATTAAATAATTACTGTAATAAATTGGGGTGGCCTATCATTTTGTCAGGGAGTGTACATGAATCTAATGTTTGAAGGGTCCTCTAAGTCATCTATGAAGTAAGTGTTTAACAAACCAACCATAGGGAAGATTTCACAATTAAATCCACAGGATGTCAGTAACTAGTTTTTGCACTTTTTACAATAAATATTGCCATATGGTAAAACAATTGAACATTTGATGCAAAAAAACCTCTTGAGTCTTTGTAAGGATAGATAAAGAGAAGCTATAGCAAGTTTCAATTTGATCCCTTCATAAAAAGTTTTTTTTTTTTAATTTCACCACAGAAATGTAGTCTTAAGGTTGCCAATAACTGTCCGTTTTACCCTATGTTGAATCAATCAAAATTTTCTATATTAAACTTAATTTAAATTGTTTTATTAAAATTAGAATAGTAGAATAATCAGAAAAAATAAATTCTTTACCAAAATACTTTAAAATCAAAATGTCCATAATTGTAAATAAATAATGTTTTGGAATATTTAAAAAAAATAAATAAATAAAATTGAAATACAACTGAGAACTTACTTTTTAAAAAGATTCTCTTTAATTAGGTTTAAAAAAATCCCAGATTAGAAAGCATAAAACCCTTTTAAAGCTAAATGGATACTGATGAAACTCTTTCTGGAAGGAAAAAGTTAAGGTCGGTACATCATGGAAATTTTTAGACTGCTTCCTAGTCTGTTCCCGTCCAATTTGTATGCTTTCTAGGTATGATACTTGAAGCCCGAAAACAGGGTTAAGGGGGCGGGTGAGAGCAGTTATACCGATTTTTAATAATATGCCCGCACCTACCCCCCTATTTTTGGTCTCATCCAATTTCCATCACCGATAGTTAGATTCTACCCTCTAGCCCTTAGAGACTCTGCTCGATTTTAATTTTTTACTTTTATTAACATTTCGATTTAATTAGTCCTTTTTACTCTTTCGATTTAATTAGCAATTTTTAGACTGCCTAACACTAGTCACACTAGCACTCCATTCCCGTCCAATTTGTATGCTTTCTAGGTATGATACTTGAAGCCCAAAAACAGGGTTAAGGGGGCGGGTGAGAGCGAGAGGAAATATAAATTTCCTAAAGGGGGTGGAAGGGTGAAGGAGCCTGTCGTTCTGGAACTAAATTTCTGTTTTATTTTTATATAAGTTTTCCATTTAAATTTAATCAATGAAGTAAATTATTAATTATTGACGATAAAAAGATAGGAATTTTTAACTGATCAATTTAAATTTCTTGCAGGATTATACAAGAAAATCGAAAAGGAAAAAGAGCAAGAATATGAAAACTAGAGAATTGTCTATCGAAGAGGTAATTACGTTTTTTTAAGTACCATAAATCTGACATAATTCATCGAAATATATTTCATCTTATTTGAAAAGATTTTATATGAAAAAAGTCATTATAATTATACAAAGGATTTTTTTTTTTTTTTTTTTTTTACTTATCTATTTATTAATTTTTACTTTCACTTACCTCTAAATATGAAATATACTAATATTTTTAATGAAGAAGGGAAATAAGCTGCCCCGCTTAAACTTCATCATTAAGAATAGTTATGACAATGATTTATATATACATATTTTACTTTTGGTTTTGTCATTTACATTGATCATGATATCTTTGTCATTCTTAATTTTAATGTTTTTTATATTCTTTAACATCATTTAATATCTGTATTAACCCTTTGATGGTTCTGGACGATATATCTTGGGAATAAAAAGACGGCATTTTAGCATCCCCAGCTTCGCACGAGATAACTTGTCGTGACTGAGGCACATCCTAGCGGTTCCTCGGAGAATTAATAAGTACATCTAGGGCCTGAATGGTTGCTGTGGTGCCTCTATGGGGGAAATATTTGTTCAACCATTATTCATGAGTTTTAGACGCTCCGAGCGATAGTCCTCTGCATGTATCCATCTGTTATTTGGCTATACTCACTGTTTTATTTCATTAGTATTTCGCTAGTTTTGGTGTTGCTTTCGTCATGTCGCGAAAGTTGTTTACTGAGCAGTAATTCTTAAATGAGGGTAATAATCTTGTTCATTATTACATTCATAAATCTTTCATTACAATCGATAATCTAGCATTTTAATTAATTGAAATAATGATGAAGATATTATAGAATAATAAAAAGTAAATAAAACTAATAAGAAATAGTCGGAAAAGGTAATGAGGAGCTGAAGAAGTTGAGGCAGTCAGCAGCAGTTGGTGGCCTGAACGCCATAGCTTGAGGAGGGTAAAAGCTGGCTGACCCACTTAGCTTCTCAGTGTAATTTTCGTCCAGAGTCCTTAGCTGCTAAAGGATTAATATCTATATTTATCCGGATGATTGGGCTAACCCAATAAATTTCAGTGCATTGAATTAAATATAAAATATTTTCATAGAGGTGAGAGATAGTCAACTGTTAATCTTTACGATAGGTTAAATGATAATCAGGATTTTCAGTTGGAAATTTTTTTTTTATTATCGAAAGCCAACGTTTCGATCCAACTTGTGGATCTTTATCAGGGCTAAAAGAAAACAAATATATGAGTATCTATACTAGAGGATGGCAATAAATGAATATTTTACAGAACAGATAATAATATAAAAGATGGTAAGCATTATACATGAATATTTAAATAAGTAGCTGTTTAGCAAGATAAAATAGAATCGGATATTTACCTTCTGAGTCAAGGTAGATACAAAGACTGAAGGTAAAATAAGGTAAAAGGTAGTGGTAGGGGATAGTTTTCTGACTTCAAAGGTTTATGATGGGGAAACCCAACACTTTTGAATCTTCTAGCATAGATACTCATATATTTGTTTTTTTTTAGCCCTGATGAAGATCCACAAGTTGGATCGAAATGTTGGCTTTCGATAATAAAAAAAAAATTTTCCAACTGAAAATTCTGATTATCATTTAACCTATCATAAAATATTTTCATTATTATTTTTAAAAATTATCATTGTTTTATTTCAATTTCAGGAAAACATCTGTCCACAGTTGAATAATCTAAATGTAAGTATATTTCATCCAATTTTTTACTCTTACAGGAGGAAAAAAAAAATACTATAACATCGTATTTACTAAACCTATTAGCCCTATAATGTTATAATTTAACTTCCAGGACCAGAATATCATGTCAGGAAATATTAAAGGAATACAAATTTTCAAAACTCATTTCACAGAAACTCAGTAAAACTTTCTCGGGTCAGTCCTTTACCATACAAATATTTTCATTGAATCATAAATCATTAAAAAAAAAAAATTATAGAATTTTTTTTGGATAAATATCATCTATATTATTTCTCAAGGCCTTTTTTTTGTCGGTACACCATAACTTCCTTAATACTTCATCAAATTTCATGAATGAGGCATCATTTTAAAGGTTTTCTTAACCGCTACACCGGAAACATATACAAATCACTCATTTCACCTTTGATTGTGAGTTATATGTGCAAAACCATAGTTTTTGCGAGAAAATTGTCATAGAGGCAAGGAGAACATTTTCGGTCATATACATTTTTTTTTTATTAACCCCTTCGTTTGCGAGTTGTAAGCGAAAAACAGCAATACACAGCGAAAATTTTAAAAGCGAAATTTTTTCGAAGGTGTAATTTTTTCAGTTTGTCAAGACAAACATTTTTGATACACTTTTACGATTGCCACCGTCGTTTGCCAGTTACAACATGCAATTTAAGTCAATAGAATCTGCGCAATCGCTTTTTGCGATTATCGACATGAGTATTTGAGTATTCCGTCTTCTAACCTCACCTCTTCTCTATATTAAAGGTTACTCATGGCTCCTCCTTTTGTTTTCCACCCCTCCCCCCGATAAAAGAAACGATACTAAATATACGGTGTGTACTTTAATAAAGTGGAATTTAAGTAGGTGTTAGAGTGTGAACGCTTCACAGGGGTCAGCTAGTATCAGTAGTATAGTTATCATAATCAAAAGTAAAAATTGCAAAATTTTGATTCAAAATTGTTAACACATAAAGACCAACATTCAGAAATCTGGTGCAGTGCACCATAGGCGTCACCAGGACCATATTATTGAGGGGGATGGCTCAACATTCTCCTAGAAAGAGTAGGTAGAAATTTGACAGGCTAAAAGTTGAAATAGCGACGCCTAAAAACAATTATTTGGACATTTAATCCCCTCCTAACGATGTATGTTAAAGGTAGTTACAGCCTCTTAAAATTTATCAATTTATGTCTCATTTAGAATACTGGTAGTTCCTAAGGATTCATGTTGAAGGATGTGGGCCGAAATTTCTTGGTTGAATTTTATCCAAGTTCTCCTTCTGATCCTGATCCTTTTTATTTCATTGCTTACCATCATCTTCTATAAGCTTCATGACTTCATGGAAAGTAAGATTAAAATGCTTGGTTTAAAAAAGAAACGGAGACCGATTCTGGAGATCAAACTTTGTTAAAGAATTCATAAAACAATAGAGTTCTAGCTGAAATAAAAAAAAAAAAAATCAACAAATATACAATAATAAACACACCTGACGATGCTTTTAAAAAAGCGACAAAGTGCCAATTTGTGAAAATGAAGTATCAGATGGAGAAATTGGGTATAATCAATCAATAGGAAATGCTGTATAACTTATATGTTTTATTTATATTTTACTAAATTGATTCGTTAAACTTGGATGTGTTCGTAAAATCTTATTTTTACTTAAATTTTTACATTGGGGGGGGGGGGGGGACAGTCCCCTCTTGCAAAAATATTGGGAGGGGGACACATTCCCCCTGTCCCCACCGGCAGTGACGCCCGAACAGTGTACCTAGTTTCATCCAGGCAGTGTTCTCTATGAAACTAAACGGTTAAGATGACTAACTTTCTAGGTTTGATAAGTTAGCAGATCTAAAAAAATATATATATAAAGTATTTAGACTGAAAATCCTTACTATTTTCTCATCCTACAAAAAAATTAAACATTTGACTTCAATCCAACTCTAAATTATCATTCCAATAAACTAAATTTAAATGCTTCCAGGTGTCATTCTGCAATTGTTCAACGTGTAATGATGAGTTTGTTAACGTTCACAGTCTTCTATCGGTTCATCCAGGATGTAAATATTTCAATGGAAGAAGCAGCCTTCATGAAGTTGTCAAGTTTGGCTGTTTGAAGTTGGTAAAAAAAATAGTTAAAAATGCAAATGTGAACGAAATTAATGATGATGGCATAACTGCGCTTCATACAGCAGCTGAGAGAGGATACACTGACGTGATGAATATTCTTCTACAAGCAGGAGCTGATATTAATGCTGTGGATAACCACAGCAATACCGCCTTGCACTATTGCGCTACAGGAGGCAGTGCAAACGCTTGCAGTTTATTACTTTCCAGAGGATCTGATGCGAAGGCTCAAAACATGGATCAGGCGACTCCCCTCCATATTGCCGTCTGGAAAGGAAATTATGAAATAGTTAATAGGCTTCTGGACTACAATGACTCGTTTGATATTACTGATAACTTTGGGAGATCTCCGACGGATTTGGCTCGTGAGATGAATTATGATGACATTATTGAGCTGCTTGAGAAGAGTGGCATTAAGAGTAAAAATCCACCCATGGCGCCAAACACTTGTGGAAGGTAGGCATACATTTTTTAACTTTCTAAATAGATTTTACCTTATTGTAGAAAACTATTAAATTTGTAAATTAAAAGCAGAAAGAGAGTGAAACAGCCTTTCACATAGTCTGCCTCTGTGACAGACTCGCAGCACTTAGGTTCAGGATGTTTGGCCTGGACCGCATTACTGACCTCAAGGCACATGGAGTAATCAATCCAAGCAGCCTTCTTAAGTTCACTGAGGTTTTGAAAATCAGCTTCTATGGCAGTATAAAACCCAGGCAAGATACTTGGCGCACAATAGGCCCAAATGGGCCGCGGTGCACTTGCCACCAAAAAAAAAAATTAAAAGCAATTTCAATTAAATTATTCAGATGCATTTGAAAATGTCTCTTGGTTAAATTAAGATTTAACTAAAAAGGTTTTAAAAGAAAATAGAATTTCACTATGTTATGATTTCTTAAGGAAATTTTGGATAGTTATTATGTCATTTTGGATTGGTTATTTTCTTACATGACTGCTGCTGCTTGGTCCCAATTTTGTGGATTATTGTTTCCGCTATAACGATATCTCCTATGGCAGAGTTTTTCACTCGCTCAATTCTTGAAATGCGACAACTCCTTCTCCAAACGTCAATTTCTATAGCCTTCAGCCTTTTTAGAGGGTTACACCTTCAAAAAAGGAATGTAAAATCCTCTTTTTGGTTTCCAGCGAAACACTTGGGGGCTCTACAGTATGGAGTTCATCACGCCGATAACATTCTTTCCTTTTGTAATCTTTTCCTTTATATCAGCCCCAAGCGTTTCCTTGTTATCTATGTACACTCCGAAATACTTGAAGAGAGCACTCCGATCCAGTGACCAATTTTCTAATGGAAGTGAAGATGTCGAAGCGTTGAAGGCCATGTATTCCGTCTTCTCTTTGCTGATATCTAGACCCCATTTAGAGTATTCCTCTTCTAGCTTCCTTTGCTTATAACTGAAATCATCTTCCTCAGAAGCTATCACAACTTGATCGTCAGCAAAGTGCAGACTGTACAATGTATCCTCTCCTATTTTTTCACCCATGCCCCGACATTTTCTTTTCCACTCTTTAAAAACTTCCTCTAGATACAAGTTGAAAAGAGTTATAAACTACATCCTTGTCTTTGGTGATGGGGAAACTATCTGTCAAACTGTTTCCTATTTTGACCTTAAAAAATACATCTAAAAAAGATTTTTGTTGAATAAATATTTGTTGACCCACATTAGTGTTACAACTGGTGTCAGGTGTGGGGTTCAAAGAAGAAAAAATGCCAGGTAAACAAATTGGAGCTGAGGAGAGAATTAGAAGAGCTTGATTTAGACACTACAGGTACAAAGACGATCTTATTGGCTCGGTTACGTGAGTACTACTTGAGTCAAGACGTAGATCCCGAATCAGTAGGGGAGAGTGGGGTTGGTTGGCAACACTTTTCATTTTTTTGATTGTTGTCATTCGTGTTAATATAACCCCAATAGGGCTGATACCACTGTAAACTCCAAGTATTAGAGTACTTCAAGTATTTTTTTCAACACATAATATTTAATTATAAGATCATAGAAAAGTGAAGAATTCGTCAATACAGAGTATGCCAATTAACCCCCTATGTGGGGCAGGTTGGCCTAGACGGTGGAGTTGTTTATCCATCTCATTCAAGTACTGCCTGACACATATTATTGTTATTAAAAGCTGCACTATAGTGGAATAATAATTTTGAATCGGTTTTTAACAGCTTTTAAGGGAAAATAGAATGACAATAGAAGAAGATAGAAGTTTAGACTGTCGTCTCATTTTGCATAGGAAATATTGCTCTCCTCCTCCTCGCTATAACTAAAGACAAGTGGTAGTTTCACCTTTGTTTATGTTTGCCTTACTTTTTTGATTTGCTACTGCGCCAACAAACCCCAGTTGAAGATAGCCAACAAATCCCACAAGAGAAATCATATGAAAGGTGGCTGCCAGGACAGGGGAGAAAAACCAAACAAGACACTGGTTAGTTAAAAGGTTAGGTTTTTCTAAGGAGTTTGGGGCTATGTGAACAGAGTCGGAGTCAAATGTGTGATGGAAATTATAAGCTAAAGGCCAACCTACCCCCTATGCCAACCAACCCCACTCTCCCCCTATAGTTTGAGGATAACTCGTTAAAGCACATCTCTAGGGCTGAGAGACGTGCCTGGGGCAAATCGAGCCTCTATAAAGCGGGTACTCTTAATTGAAAAATTAAGGGAGAAAAACCTGCCAGTTAAGCGTGTAATAGATTTATATTAAATTATTATTACCTCTATGAATATTCATTTTTATTTTTATATATTCTGCTTTTCAAGGTATCCTTCCGAACGAAGTACTGTTTCAAATGAGTTTATTTCTTGTGGGGATACTTCTTATCGGACTAATAACGTATCTGACTCAATTACTTCAGTCACTACTGCAACAACAACTACAATGGACCCTAAAAAAGATGGAACTGCTATAACAGCTACTTCAGCGAATGTAACTCAAAAAGAAGAGTAGGTGAAGTTTTGTTTTGGTTATAATCTAATTAAATTTAAGTTTCATTTTTCGAGTTATATAAAAGGTAAATGAGCTTATTTGTATCATTTTTATATTTACATCTTAAATTGAAAAGGTTAGTGTGAATGGAGGAAAGTAAAGTTTATTCTTTTATATTATTTTACTGGTGTGACTGATGCATGGAGCAGTCACCATAACAACTCTTTCCTGGTTGCCCCGATCGTTAGCATAAGTGATAGAAATCCTATTTGTTCACTTATTTCCCAGGTTGTTCCTCTGAGTATCTCTTAGCATTCTGTGAGGTCTAACAGCTTCCTTTGAACTCCTTCTTATGTAAAAGGCATATAGTTCTCTACTTATCTTCTTGGAAAAAAGAAACTAGTAAATTATCACCACTAATAACATTTAAGAAAGCAAAATGCAAAATGGTAGGTTGCACAAGGTAGCAACAGTGACTAGAGATATGTGCCGCTATGCTGTGCTACCAGTTTGTTTTCATTGCACCGAGCCACCGCCTTCTATAAGTGGTGTACCACCTGTAATAGCAAAGGAGGGTGTTTTTGTTGTTAGCATTGATATTACTGGCTACACACAGTTTCTCTTAAGGCATATTCTCAGACCTTCGAAAATCTATGAGAAAAATTGATCGAGTAAGGACAACTGCCACGTCACTCATCAACCACCGCATCGCAACAGCAAGAATGGAGATGTGCTGTTTTTTGGATAGGGTTGTGCATTAAAAAAGTGTTTTTATTTATATGTAATGAAGTATTAAAAGAAATATATAGTAGTTGATAATATGTTGCTGGAGATTGTCAATAAAAAATTAGGTATTTAGTCCTTGAATTAACATAGAAGATAGAAGAACGTTGGTTATGATGTTGGACTTGTTTTTGAAATATAATTAGGAATTAAGGGGATAAAGCCTGGCAACTAGAGAATGATCTTAGTCAAATTACCTCCTTGCACAAACGCTGACCAAGAAACAGTAATCACTTAAAAAGTATAGAACCTTCATTATTAGTATTTTATTTATTATTATTAGTATTTGTTAATAAATAATCAAAATGGAATGTTTTCATTTAATTTTTTTTTCTAGGAATATTAGAAAATTGTCAGAAGATGAGAAAGAACTCTTTGAAGTTTCAAAAGGAAATAATATGCTTGGTAGTTCAGCATCAAAACTATGCACTAAAGGTATTAATGTGAATGTTAGGGACATCGATAGCAACAGCTCAACAGCACTTCATTTTGCCGCATCCATTGGAGTAAAACTTACGACCCTCATTCTAATCCGATGTGGAGCAGAAGTAAATGTAAAGGATAAAAATGGGAACACTCCGCTTCATCTTGCAGTGATGAATGGTAAATATTGGGTAGCCGATATCCTGTTACACAATAAAGCTAACCCATTTGCAATAAATAATAACGGTGACACACCACAAAAGCTGGCCCACGGCAGACCCGAATTCGGCATAAGAGGTCTATTTGATGCGAGACTTCTGAAGTGGTATAATCCTGAAAGAAAACTGAAGCAGGATGAAGAAGTGATTCATAAATGGGCAAAAGAGGGATATTATTTAGGAATTAGTTTAAAATGTACAGAGGGGAGCGATGTAAATATTAAAAACATTGAAGACAATCTAAGCACGGCTTTACATTTAGCTGTTTCAGCATCCAAGAACAATGTAGAAACTGTTTTGACATTGTTAAGATGCGGCTCAAACATCCATTCTCTAGATGTGAACGAAAACACACCACTTCACCTCGCTGTCTTGAACAAACAAGCCGACGTTGTCGTAACCTTACTCATGAATTATGCAGACCCTCTAGTTCCTAACAAAGATGGCAAGACTGCTTATCAACTTGCCCAGGTATCTGATGATCAAGTGATTAGGGATACTTTCTCGTCTCGAAAGTACTTCTGGTACATGAGACACCCAATCGACTCTTCTCAACAATAACTGTTTCTGTAATCTTTTGTTAAAATAAACAAAAATTAACTTTTATAAATCTTATTTAATCAAGGCCTATTCTTATAGTAAACTATATATATAGTGTATATACCGGTTTCACCCGGATAATTTCATTTTTTAAATCTATGAAATCTATAAGACTTTAATCGACTCAAATGGTCGATTTCGTAAAAACCAATGTAAAGAGAGATCAAAACGATTTTTATAACAATAAACAATATACCCAGAGATTGGATGAAAGAGATTGAGATTGTTCGCACCTGGTATCAAAAAAACACAGCGAAATTTGGAGAATTTAGGACAAACGGTATGGATTTCTATAAAGAACAAACAGAATTTCATCTTTATATACATAGATTATAGCTGTATATCCCGGTTTCACCCGGGGAATTTCATTTTTCTAAAGAAACGGTCGATTTCGTAACAACATATTGTAAAGTGAGATCATTATGATTTTTATAACAATAAAGAATATCAGCTGAAGATCGGCTGAAGTTATGCAATTTTAATATGAATAGGTGTTCGCACCTGGTATTAAAGAACCACTGAGCAAAATTTGGAGAATATAGGACAAATGGTATGGATTTCTATAAAGAACAAACAAACAAACAGAATTTCATCTTTATTTATATAGATTAAACAATCTATTAAATTATTCAATAATTTGATGAGGATTAAAAGCAAACACTCCCATACTTTAATACTGTTTTGGGACACCGATAATCTGAATCCCTATTAATCTGAAACCCCCAGGAATCCGAACAAAATTTAAAAAAAGAATTTAAGTTGACTGACCGAGAGAAGGGAGAGTCTGAACGAAATGGTGTTAATGTGCTACAGTGCTAGTGTTAAATTTTTTTGTTTTTGTACAGTCTTCTCACTTCCCCTAGGTAATACATAGAAATACCACAAAAGTATTCAATATTTACACAAAGTGGTGGGAGTGGGCAAATAAATGCAGCACTGACTACTAAACTCTGGTACTACGAAATTCGATATACACTACATGATTTTTTTTTTCCGCGGTTTGATGCACCGCAACCACCATGGGTCAATTGTGCCCCTAAGTTTGGCCTGAGTTCTAAATTATTTGAACCTGGATCGGGTATGGTTTCCCTACCAAATAGCCTAAATCTTAGTCGAGCGAATCTAACGCACCAGCAGATTATGTGATTGGCTGTTTCATTCTCTTTGCCGCAGAATCTACATATGGGTGACTCTGCTAGCTTGAGTTTATGCATATGTTTATTGAGTTTGTTGTGTCCTGTATAGATCGCTGTAATTTTTTTTAGTGTTTTTCTGCCATAGTTTAGTAGCAAATTGCTTCTTTTAGCAGAATAGCCTTCTAGAAAGATTTTGGAGTGATAATGGTTTTTATCGTTCCAATATTGTTTTTTATATGCTCCATAGATTTCCCCAATCCTTCTTTTCGCATAGCTGATGCTAATACCAATTGACACTACATGATTATTTGTTTTATTTATTTCCGATTATGCAACAAAGGTCATATTCCGGTCCTCATGACGTCCCTGTCTCCGCTGACTCTGACAGCCATGTCTTCTCTGACAACTTCTATCCACTGTTTGCATGGGCTTCCACGTTTTCGTCGTTTCTCAGGACAATATATTAGCAACTGATGAGGCTAACGTGATTCGTCCATTCGCAAAACATGCCCATACCACATCAGTCTTCTTTCAGTGATGTCGTTGAGAATGTTAAATTTTGCCCCTACTTTACTCCTTATCACTTTTCACTTTTTCCAGCTGAGCTAAATTAAAAACGTCTTTAATTTTTTTTTTTTTTTTTTTTTTTTTTTTTTTTTTTTTTTTTTTTTTTTTTTTTATAAACTGAATGATTCCATTCAGGTTGTTTTATTATGTCGGAATGTGGAGATTTTTTTTAATTGAATTTTATAGCTGGATTACATTTTGATCCAAGAGGTTTTGTGTTTGGTGGCATATAGAGGACTTGAATTTGATGGTCATGCCATTTCATGAAATATTTTCCTAAAGTTGAAATGCTTTTCTGTAAATCATTACGGGCTATGATGATGTCTTGGCGTTGAGAGAAAATAACAGTGTCATCGGCAAACATGGCTATGGAAGTTGAGGTGGATTGGACTATGGTCGTGGACGTAGAATGTAAACAGCAGGGGAGAGAGAACTGATCCTTGAGGAGTGCCGGCCTCAATCTGTCTTACGGATGAATTGATATTATTTATTTTAACTGTACTCTTCTTTTTGGTCCCCCCCCCACTAGCGCCGGATTACTGACTAACTACTAACTACTCAAAGTCACAAGTAGTACAAAATAAATGCATGAGATTTATAGGGTCCTTTCCTAGACCTACGCCAATTATGCACATACACAAAGTTTTTGATATACCAAAAATTCAGCAATACAGTAGACTCAAATTAATTGAGCCATTTTTAATAAAACGGAGTCAAATATAGGTGAAATGTCACCTCTTTATTGGGACAAAACATCGGCTAATTGGGCCGAAACTTTCTGCAACTTAATGTAAAAAACTATGAGACCCGGTGTCAATCGAATAACCTAAGTATCTGAGACCACGCTTGTTTCTCAACCAGAAGCAAGAAACCGCATCAAAAAGGTTAGTCGATTTTTTTTCACAAAAAGGAAATGAAGAAAGTCCTCAGGCGTCCTAAAGAAGTGCGCTAATATGTTGGTCGTAGTTTACGATGTACACAATAATGCACACTTGATTCTTACCACTTAAAAAAATTTATGTAAAAACACATTCCCATTCATTTCTTATTCCGTCTTTATTAGCATAATTTATAATGTAAACAAATAGTTATCTTAATTTGTTTCATCTTGCATATTTCTTATATTAAAACACCTATTTAATAAAAATACATTTTAAGAGTTAAATTAATCGTATTATTTTGACCTCATCATTAAACTAACAGACGAGAATAGGTACACCAAAGGCACCTATTAACTAGGTTTTCCCCCAAATATGTCTAATGTATGCATCAATTATTATACATGTACGGTAGCCCAGTGATTAGGCGTATTTAGGAATTTTAATTTGCATGTACACGTGGATTCATGGTCTCCCCTCCGCCTAATTGGGACCAAACAAATTTTTCCTCTATGTCCCAATAAAACGGAGTCGACTGTATGTTCTAAAACTAGCAATAGATTTCTTTAATTCCTGCCACAATAGCCCAAACGATCATATAAGACAATAGTTAATTATTCATATGATAACTCATGTTGCAAAAAACACAAGCACAAACGACTGAAACATGAGGTACATTAACATTATAATTTTTGATCTAGTGTAAGCCATATTTATTTTTAATTTCAATTCAAAATGTTATTTTTTTTTTTTTTTTAATCATCAAGTTTACTACAAGTATGTTAGTCTAATTGTAAGTTTTTTATATTTTGATTAAATTGTAATAATGTCCAGTTATCATAATCTGATTAATTTAAGTTGGTTTTATTTTAAATCTGTCAAGAATGTGGGGTTTTTTTAATTTTTTCCCCCTATTTTATAGCTTAATTTTAATATATGAGAAAAGGTAAATTTTTAAGTTAAAAAAGGAAATGCTTGTAAAACTTGTATTTATATTATTTTGTAAATAAAAAAAAACTCATATATATATATATATATATATATATATATATATATATATATATATATATATATAGATATATATATATATATATATATATATATATATATATATACATATATATATATATATATATATGTATATATATATATATATATATATATATACATATATATATATATATATATATATATATATACATATTTTGGATTTTTTATCTTTAAAAGTTAAATCTCTATTTTTCATTAGCTTAGTTGGCGCGCTGCGGCATTTGGACCGCAATCTGAATATTTGTCAAAATATTAGGAATACTAATTGAATCAGTGAGCTGAGGCTTCGAGGTATTGTAGACCGGCATGTTCTTTTAGACGGTCGTGCCCTTCTTCTGTTTTTCTTCTGTCTTCTGGTTTTCCTCAATAGTTATATTGGCTTATTTGCAGTAGGTCCGTAAGTGCGGTCCAAACACCGCGGCGCGCCCTTTTGTGTTACAGCCTCAGACAACCTTTGCTGAATTATTTTATCGTTTTCTGCGCTTTCTTCACATATTAAAATGCAAGTATTTTGTTTTTTACTTAGTATAATATTGTTGAAATTATTTTTAGTCTTGTTTTACTAAATTAGTATATCATGAATTTTAGCTGTATATTTGATTGTTTTCCCTTAAAACCTTGACCCATACCTCTATCCCTTTGTTTGTAATTACAATACTCTATACCTTATGGGTTCACTCTGACAGCATCAGCCAAAGGCCAATGATGAGGATCTAAAATTTGGGTCGAAACGTTTGAAAAAATAAAATATGTGATTCTTACATATTAGTAGTGATGGGAAGAAAAACGCCAAACTGTTTGAAAAAACTGTTTTTTATAAAAAACCGAAAAAACTGTTTTCCTGAACCAGCCCAAACAGTTGGAATTTAAAACTTCCTACCCTTCCCGTTCTCATTTATAACTACTCAAACGTTTGGAACTCGTTACAGAACGACTGAAATTGAACAGTTGTTTTCTTCACCACTAGCGCTCCGTTATTTGATTTTTCGTTAGGTTTTCTGTGGATTCTATTTCCGAATTTCTATTTATTTCATTTAAAATTTAAAGTGACACTTTTACTTTCATTTATACTTAATATTTAGACTTACTTTATAATGTCAGTTTATTCAAGTGCTAATTAAAACATATCTCCAAACTGCTGTGTATGGATAATAATATATGTATTACAATAACAGGAAGTTATTATATCTAGTTCATTACAATGAAAAAAAAAGTAAAAACTTCTAAATATTAAAGAAGTTTATTTTTCGTAATATTTCAAAAGTTCATAATATTTTAACATTTTTCTCGATAAAGACCGGTCGAAATTATTTTAGGTTTGTGATTTTTTTTTTAATTTTGGTGCTTCAACAATTAATGACATTTTCTGATTTTATTCTCAAATTATTTTTTTTTTTTAACTTTGAATTAATACTATTATTACGTTTTCAATAAACCAACACAACACAAAACAAACACCTGATAGAAACATTAGTCTGGAGGTTTTCTGTTTTCCCCAACCTGTTTTTTTCAAACCGTTTTTTCCAACAGTTGTTTTTTTTTCAACGAACAGTTCGTTGGCGTTTTGTAAAAACAACCGAAACGCCCATCTCTACATATTAGTGCTATTTATTTTGTCCGCACCCCCAACCACTTCCTCTTCATTATAACAACGGTAAACCATATTCCACCATTATTCCTACGTTAATATGAGCAACATTTATTATAATAACCAATTTATTATTATATTATCTCTATACATTATACCGCCAATTGTAAGTTGTAGTTTTTTTACTTTCACTTACCTATATATGAAATATATAGTAAGTGGAAGTATTGCGATCGTGAAAATTTTCGACTTCCGGTTTTCAACGGAAATACACGTTTTGGGGTCCCCTGAGTCGAAATAACCAAGTCCCGCGAAATGGTCTGTTTGTGTGTGTGTGTGTGTGTGTGTGTGTGTGTGTGTGTGTGTGTATGTGAACAGACTAGCTCAAAAACTATAAACCGTGCGAACCTGAAATTTGGTATTTAGAGTATGTATATGCCTGCGATGTGACAGCAAAAATTTCATCAAATTTACTCAAAGGGAGGGGGTACTTTATTTAATAACTTTTTAAGTTTTTTTCGATTTTCTCAAAAACGGCTCTAACGATTTTGATTAAACTGAGTATTTGATCTATTTATATGCCCGAGATATGCCTGTAAATATTTCATCAAAATTGATCAACCGGAGGGGGGACTTTACTTAATAAATTTTGCATCATTTTCACGTGTTTTTTTTATTTACTCAAAAAAGGCTTTAACGATTTTGATCAAACTTTGTATTTGATGTATTTATATGCCCGAGATATGACTAAAAATTTCATCAAAATTGATCTACAGGAGGGGGGCTTTATTTCATAACTTTTTTCCAATTTTTACCTTTTTGATCGATTATCTCAAAAACGGCTTTAACGATTTTTATCAAATTCGTTATGTTTAATGAAAATTAGTTGTTATTTAATATCAGGTAAGCTTTATCAGGAAAAGACGGCATAGCACCAGAACTGGTAAAGTTAGGGGGACCAGCGCTGATTAAAGTACTGCAGAACCTGTTTCAGAGGATATGGGACTCTGGGACCATACCTGAGGAGTGGGAGGAAAATGTAATTGTGCCCATATACAAGAAGGGAGACCAGACCTTATGTGGGAACTACAGGCCCATATGCCTGTCTCTGGTGGTGTATAAGGTGTACACAAGAATCCTGGAGCAGCGGCTGAGAGCATATGTCGAACTCGACATGGAAGACGAACAAGCTGCTTTCCGGCCTTTAAGACAGACCCAGGACCATGTCTTCTCTCTCAGGATGGTTACGGAGAAAGCGCTGGACCGAGGACGAAATGTCTACCTGGCCTTTTTGGACCTTGAAGCAGCCTTCGATTCGGTTCCCAGACAGGAGATCTGGACTGCCTTACAGGAGAAGCGGATACCACCGAACCTCATTAGAGCTATAAAATCGGCTTATCAGGACCCGAAAGGCGTGGTTAGATTGAATGGAAGAAAGTCTGCTCCGTTCAGATTTTGCAAAGGGGTTAAGCAAGAAGATAGCCTCAGTCCACTTCTGTTTAACATTGTCATGGACGAGGTGTTGAAGGTATGCAAGCGAAGAACACCCAGAGCAATCGTTGGGTATTGGAATATGCTGCCTGTCCAGGCCCAATGCTTCGTTTATGCAGACGACATTGTGGTAGTAGCAGACAATGTGAATTCTCTCCAAGTTGGAGTGGAGGAGTGGTCTGAGGAGCTTAAGAGAAGAGGACTCGCCATAAATCCTGGTAAAAGCAAGGTTATGCAGGTAGGACGAGAGGAGGTGGAGCTCAGGATTGTGTGTGAAGGACACCAACTGGAGCAAGTTGATATTTATGAATATCTGGGGACTCTCTTTAGTCGAGATGGGAAGCTAGACCTGGAAGTTATGCATCGAGTGCGTAAAGCTAACCAGGTCTTCTTCCAAATCTCCAGAACACTGGTTGGCAAGCAAGAGGTGAGCAAAGAGGCGAAGCTCCGCATCTTTAAATCTATATTCCTCCCGGTCCTGCTATATGGTGCTGAGAGCTGGGTACTCTTGGACAAGAATGCCTCACGAGTGACGTCAGCAGAAATGAGGTATCTCAGAAGAGTTGCTGGGAAGACAAGACGAGACTGCGTGAGGAACAGCACAATCAGAGATACTCTTGGAGTTCGACATGTAAGAGATGTCATAGAGGAACGCCAGCTCAAGTGGTTTGGGCATGTCTGCAGGATGGGGGACGAGCGTAGAGCAAGGTGGCTAATGGAGGCCAGACCAAGGGAACCGGTTGGACGCCCAAGAATTTCATATAATAGTTATATGGACAGACTCGGTCGAGAGCGGGGATCGACCCTAAAGGAGATGAAAAGGAAGGCCCGGGACAGGGACACTTACAGGAAGTGGGCCGAGGCTACTCCACGCTTAACAGCACTAAGGAGATAGAGAAAGAAGAAGAAGAAGAAGTAAGCTTTATCATTATTAAAATGTTCTGAGAGGGCTTAAATGGGGAAGGGGCCTTTTTTGGTTTCCTATAAAGTACCTTTGTTTTAGTTTATATTGAGAAATGAACTGTATAGTCATCACGCCTAAAAATAAGAAATGGCTAAATATGATATATGAAGAAAATCAAGTAAACATATATAGGAGAAAAGAAGAAAAATAATCCGTCAACTCATAAAGCACCTTGAGCTCACGCATGCGCCGTACGCCTTTAATGACAAACCAATGCGTTATTATTAAAGATGTTCTGTTCATTTGAGAAGTGGCAATTAACAAAACGCATTAAGTTCTAATCTAAGTAAGTTGGTAAGTGAAAGTTGTGTGTTGCGCGCACGCACCAGATTTTTTTTTTTTATCGCCAAGCTAAATTTTGTTTTATTTTTGTCATCCTTTTCTTTATACAATTTATAATTTTCATTCATTAGAAATAGTATAAAACTAAAGCAATGAGTAAAAAAAAAAAAGGTAAGTTATTGCTTATTTTCTAATAAAATGTATAAAAAAGAAAGATGCGGTCCAAATATCGCAGCATGCCCGCTGATGTAACTCAAATAGGGGCGCTCGCTTGAGGATTAAAATATGCCCTCTTTCTTGCTTTGATAAAGATTAATATCCACACACACCAGAGGTTTTGTTGAAGTTACCTTCTGGGCAAACATTCACTTTTTTCACTAACTTCCTTCCAGTCGAAGAACACTGGTAGTACCTAAAAATAAAAAAAAAAATAGAAACAGAATAAATATTTTTTTACTTAGAGCTATTCATTACATTTGAGGATCCAGGGAAAGGGCTTTAGGGGCAGCAGCCAGTCCCCCTTTGGAAATTGTTTTTTTCATTTAAAGATAGAATTTAACTTGACTAAAGTAAGTAAAAGTCAGCAAGTAAGGTAAAGAACAAATATTATGCAGAAAAAGTAGAATTTTAGCTGTGGGAATGGAACATAAAGGTAAAAAAGCTGATGGGGAAATTCAGGGAAAGGGCTGTGGGACTGTAGCCCCCTTTGGGACTAGAACCCCCCTTTTACAACTAGCTGGATTGGCCCATTCATTCATTATGGTGGTAAGAATGGATTCGGATTCATTACGGTAGGAACCTTGATCAATAGGTAGGTAAAATACTAAAAACTGAAAATAAAACAATTACTGTTTAATCCTAACAGAAATTACACAATGGATAGATAAAACTAATTATGTTACTTGAAAGTTACAAGGGAGGTACATTTAAAATAAAAGAGTTAAAGAATAACTATCTTGTTTTCAATAGAATATATTGAATAAGAAAACATAACAAATGAGCTGAGATGCTGAGGGACTAACTCACTGAACTACTATGCACACAGGTTCTTTTCTATATCAAGGCTACCAATTACTTTTTAAACAGTTACTTTTTAATTAATGATTACTATAAAAGTAATCGCTTTAATTAACATATGACCAGGTAAACAAGAATACAGGTTAATGAAATATTTATTTTAAATCACTACAAAACATACTAACTGACAAACAAATACTACCTGAATATCAATTTGGATTCCGTTCACTTCACTCAACCATACACCAACTAGACCGAGTCACAGACTACATCTCAGTCGCACTAGAGAGGGGACTATATGCTACTGGTGTATTCTTGGATGTAGCCCAAGCTTTTGACAGAGTCTGGCACAAAGGACTACTTTTCAAACTTAAATCTTTTCTTCCTTTGACCTACTATCTCATACTTCTCTCCTTTCTATCTGACAGGTTCTTTTCTGTCCGGCGAGGAACAGAAGTATCTACTATGCATCCAATTAAAGCCGGAGTGACACAAGGGTCAATACTCTCAGTCACAATGCCTGCCCTCCAGTTTATATAAGCAATGTACTAATCCAACAGACTAATACCGTTCATTACTTAGGACTTACTTTCGACGAAAGAATGACATGGGGCCCACATGTAAAACAGAAACGCCTGAGTTTTAACAGAAGATTAAAATTACTGTACCCAATTCTTCACAAGCGATCAAAAATGAAGATCAGACAAAGACTGAACACTTATACATACCTTTTAAAATTTTCGGGACAGTGAAAAAGACTCGTATACAGAAAATACAAACATTTCAATCAAAAACACTGAGACTAATTACACGTATACCCTGGCACGTCAGCAACAAAACCATTCACACAGACTTACAAATATCTACTGTCCAAGAATATCTTCATACATCATACAAAAGATTTCACGACAAACTCCAAGGACATTACAACAAACTTATACAGAATATGGACATGCCCGAGAACACCAGAAGAAGGCTGAAAAGGAGCTGGCTAAGAGATCTCCTAGTATAAAATCTTATAGAATTTCATGTCAGGAGGAGGTGCCGAACTCCCTCATACATGACATGCCTGTTTTTTTTTGTGTGTGCTAAAAAAATCACATCCGCTTATTGTCGCGTATTTGTTTGTGACAGGTGTGGATATATAAATAAAGTTATTAAAAAAAAAAAAAAGTCAATACTAAAACAATGAAAAAAAAAAAGCAGACATGTTTTCAAATATTTGATGGAATAAATTTTTTTGTAAATAAGAATCTAAGAGATCTCTCCTTGTGCCACACTCTCAAATTGCAAACCCACTTTTTTTGTTTAAAGTTTAATTTCATATTGTGCCCTAGATCACAGTTTTTAAATTTAGTTAAGACATCTTGAATAAAATGTAGTACATTTTCCTCTTTAAACAAGGAAATTAATTCAATTAAATTCATCTCTGTATCCATTTTACACAGGGAATAACCTCTTTAATAGAGTTTTTAGGTGACATATGGTTTAATTTATTTATTTAAAAAAAAAAGAAGAATGATTAACTGTTTAAAGTAATCCTGTGAAGATAAAAAGTAACTGGCAGCCTTAATGTAGAAAAGACCTTGCACACGTTCCCAGGTTTGAACACTGGTACCTTTTCTATGGCAGAATATATTTTTTAATTTCTAAAACACGCCTATAATTTTTTTTTTCCTATGAAAATGAGTAGAATTAGAAATACTGACTTCGTAAGATACTCATTTTCAGGGTTGATTCTTAATGCTTAGATAAGAGGAAAATATTATCTATGAATAATATTTTAATGCACTTACATTTTTCTATTGTAAATATCAGGATATATGCCCTTATAGGGGCATTCGAAACGGCACGGCATATCTTTGTTAAAAGTATAAATGTAACCTGTAGGGCAGGCGTACAAAGATGAAGGAACACCAGCAAGGCAGAACACATATAAATTTCTTTGAGCAGGATGTCTTACATATGACCCAGTTTTATTAACACAGTTTGGTCTAAAATAAATTAGAGAAAATATGAATGAAAAGTTAAACCTTAATACAAAATATCAATATGAAATGTAGTATTTTTTAATCGTCGTGTGAATAGAACTCTGAAAAGTCTTCTCACAAGAGAGAGAAAAACTTTATTGAACCGTACTGTATATGATCGCTAAACACACATTATTCCCTATTAATTTATAGCAAACTAAATAAATATTCATGGAATATAAATAATTCCAAATATATTTCTTAAGTATGATTTTCCTGTTTAAATTTATACAATTTTATTAATTCAAATATTATATTACATTTTTATTTTCCAGTTAACCATTATTATAATTCAAAATTATATATTATATATAAATATATATATATATATATCTATATATATATATATATATATATATATATATATATATATATAAATAATTCAAATATATTTCTTAAGTGTGATTTTCCTGTTTAAATTTATACAATTTTATTAATTCAAATATTATATTACATGTTTATTTTCCAGTTAACCATTATTAAACTTATATAAGCTCAAATAAAAATAAATAAAATAATAATCAAATGTTAAAATTACTATCATCAACAAAGACAAGATTTAATAAAGATTAACAATAAATAAAAAGACTGGGATGATTAAAGACAAAAAAAAAATTATATGGGGAAAATGTTTTGTCATTTGAACCTAGAATTTAACTTTAATAAAAATAAAAAATTAAGTTAAAGAACAAATAATATGAAAAAAAGATGAATTTCACTTGTGCGAAAGGACCATATAATGTATAAAGGTAAAAAAGGTGATTGCCAGATCCAAGGGAAGGGCTTAGGGGGTTGCATCCCCCCCTTTCCAACCGGCTGGATCCGCCCATGCATCAAATTATGAAAATAACTACAATGACTCATGTAATATCAACTTATTTTAGCCTAACTGATTTCTAAAACAATACCGATATTGTTTTTATTTCTATCTTTGAATGCAAATGCTAATTAGTTTTACGATTATTCAAATAGGGTAGAGAACAAGTGGCAGCTATGCCGAGTACATGGCTCTCCCCACGACAAGTAAGTAAATTGAATATTAAAAGACCTATTTTAGACATTTATACTTTAGGCATTATTAATAATATCATATACATATCCCTACTTTAGGTATTTAAACTGATGATAACTCAACTGATGTAACATACAATTATATGTAGACTCTCCCTCAAGGGAACGGGAAGAGGGTAAGAGATTGAGCTTATGCAAGACAAATTTTAAATAAAATAAAATAATATATGTATTAATGTATTGTTTATTGGTTTTATGCAGATGAATATGGTGCTATGAGCACCGAAAGCTCCTGTTAAATTTAAAAATATATTGAATATTTGAGACCGTCGTGAGGTGTTTATTTTATTTTATGATTATTCAATCTTTTATCATTTTAATATAATCATATTGTAATGAATATGTGAACTGAATAAACAAAAACATGTGTTTTAATTAGTAAATCAAATAGAGATATTTTAAAAGATGAACCTTTGAGAAGGTTATAAACAACCATTGTTAAAACAACTAATTAAAACAAGCTAGTATGTTATTATAGTGAGTCATGTTATTTGTGTTGTACAGTGAGTACCTTTGTTGTTTTCAGTTAATAAATCGTTTATTCGTTGTCTAAATCACTTATTTATTGTGCATTCTACTTATTTGTCTAAATACTATCTGTTTAAGGTACAGATAGGGTAGTGAAGGGACGGTAGAGCCCCGGTCACATTACCATATTATGGAAGCTAACATGTCCCATGTTGCTGTGATCTGCGAAGGAGGAAATTTTAATTCGTCCTTTACAGTAAAAAAAAACCAAGAAAACTATCCACAGGCAAAATAAGAGATAAATGAAAAGTTGATCAGCCAGTCTGCAGAGCTTAATAAAAACATAACCAGCCTAAATTCCATGAAATGAATGAGAAGCTGATCAATTTTTCTGGTAAATTAGAGTCCAGGAAAAAGGAGCCGAGTATAGAGCTGGAGATGAGGAGTGCCTGCTCAGGTGGGATTGCTCCTGGCGCAAGAACTAAGACTAAAGCTGCGCGAAATCACTGTGCAGCGACTTCCACAAGTAAAGAATACAAGAATACAATATTACAATAATGTTATAATACTTAGGGGAGAGCAGGGTTGGTTGGCAACAGTTTTCTCTTTTTTGATTGTCGAGTTGTTCCTGTTAATTAATATAATCCTAATAGGGCTGGTACCACTGTAAACTCCAAGTATTAGAGTACTTCAAGTATTTTTTTTCACCACATAATATTTAATACTAAGATTATAGAAAATTGAAGAATTCGTCAATCCAGAGTATGCCAATTAACCCCCTATGTGGGGCATGTTGGCCTAGAAGGTAGGGTTCTTTAGCCATCTCATTCAAGTACTGCCTGACACACATTATTGTTATTAAAAGCTGCAATCTAATGGTATAATAATTTTGAATCGGTTTTAACCTGTTTTTAAGGGAAAATAGAATGACAATAGAAGAAGATAGAAGTTTAGACTGTCGTCACTTTCTGCATAAGAAAAATTGCTCTCATCCTCCTTGCTGGAACTAAAGACAATTGGTAGTTTCACCTTTGTTTATGTTTACCTTGCTTTTGTGAATTGGTACTGCTCCAACAAACTCCATTTGAAGAGAGCCAACTAACCCCACAGGAGAAATCATATGAAAGATGGCAGGACAGAGGAGAACAATTAAACAAGAAACTGGTTAGTCGAAAGGTTAGGTTTTTCAAAGGAGTTTGGGGTAATGTGAACAGAATCGGAGTCAAATGTTTTGCCATTCCTTTAAACGAAATTTACTTAACATATAAAAATTTACTTACATGTTGTAAAATCAATCAATGAAGCACACTCTGCTCTACACTGTTAGCATCGGATTGAAAACTCAGGACAAGACTCCCGAGGTCCAGCTGGTCACATGGTACAATGGTGGGGCCTTAACAACAGGTATGACGGAAACTATAACCCAATGGCCAACCTGCCCCCCTATGCCAACCAACCCCACTCTCCCCTAATATATATTCATATATTATTTATTTAAGATTCATACATTACACATTTCCTCTTCCCTGATAGACATTGTTTTGAATTGTAATCATAAGATGCAGTCATTGGACAATTACGTTTGACTTCTTTACCTCCTTTGCAGATTATTGAACCTCTACAATCGGCTATGTGAGGATACTGCCCGTCTGGAACGCCTTCAATAAACAATACAAATTATAATCCAGCTTATGAGAATTCAAGTGCAGATATGCAGACTCAACTGATTGGTATATGTGGACCTTGGAAGAAAAGGGATCTATGAGTCATTTTTCCAATTTTGAGTAAATATCCAAAGTTAAAGTTTGGAAAAATATTTTTATGTGGATTTAAAAGATTTTTATTTTTATTATTCTAAAATCTCAATCGACAAGTGACTAATTTACATCAGTATTTTAAGACCTATTTGGACATACGCAAAATAAAATTTGGGTTCCATGAAACACGTCCACATTAACAAAATTCAAATTTCTCAGTCCAAAATTCTTAGAAAAATCTATAATGCACCCTGGTTCATTTCAAATCTTACTCTGCACATTACTTGAACATACCGACAGTAAAATCTTATAAACAATACCAAACATTTTTCACTTCAACTCTACATCACCTTAACCCATTCATCCATTCTTTTTCCTCCTCCCTGTTACTTAGTAAACTTCCACGTCAGCTGAAACAACAGTGGCCAAGAGACCTTTTACAACAATAAACTCAACAAAATGCATCAATAAACTCAAAGCCACAAGAAGCAAAACTGCGCAGGTGAAAATCTACAAACGGAATAATCTCAATCACGTCTTTTACGTTTAATACCAGTTCTAACGTTTTAGTATTTTTAACTTTAGACTTTTTATAATATATTGTAGATATATAAAACCATGTCGGGGTTAGTTACACCATTAATTAATCAAGAACTGCTAGAACAATTTTTATGATCTCTGATTTGTTGGAGTAGTCTCTGTCCTGAATAAAAGAATAAATATTAAAATGTCAGGAATAAAGGGGAAATGGTGGGAGGCAGTTCATTATTAACTTTTTACAAGTTTATCTTATTTTGATTAAATTTGAAACTTCTTTCTCGATATTGTAGAATAAAAAGATTAATCTACTTCTAACTCGAGTTTTTCAAGAATGTCACAAAGACCATTTGTCTAAGGTCCACATATGAGTCCATAATCATGAAACTGATCTAAGTCAAAATTAAAAATGAGTTTATTAGTTATTTCACAACGCATTCCATAAAATAAATGTTGAAATTATAACCGCTACCTAATATACATTATATATATGTACCTATACCTATACAATATGTATACAGTATATCTATACAAACTAAAGGTTTGTTTTTGAAAATATCTTAAAAATTACACTGGTTTAGTTTATTTTATTGTAATGTGGTGTGAAATAGGAAATATATATTTTTTTTAATGTGAGTTACAATGAGACTGCTTTTATGATTAGGTTCATATGTCATAATCACAGGTGTCACTGCCGGGGGGGGGGGGGGGGGCAGGGGGGGCCCATTCCCTCGAATATTTTGGCAGGAGGGAACTGTCCCCCCCCCCCCCTCAATGTAAAGAATTAAATAATAATACGATTTTACAAATATATCTAATTGTTACCAATCGATTTAATAAAATTTAAATTAATTAAAAATTACCCCCTGGAAGGTGAGCACACCAATAAATTATTACTATTTCTGTATAAAAAGAGCTATCTTTAATAATTTTTTTAACTCCTTAAATGAAAATGGATTGTATTTAAACATTTAATAGAAATTTACTACTTAAATCTGCACTAATATTTTAAATTGGGTCCTTTATGACGCAAAAATTTAAAATATAGAAAAGTGTGCACCCCACCCCCTCAGAAAAATCTGGATCTGATACTGATCCAACACATAATGAGTTAAAGCTACCAAACAAAAGAAAAATTATGACATTGCTGGAGCCCTTCCATTTAGTAAAACAGTTGAAAATCTGTCATTGAATTGGATCTTTTTTGAAAAATGATGTCTAATGTGTGTTTCAATTTGATAAATTAAATTCAGCTTAGAAAAAATAAAAAAGTATATTCAATTTCCTCATATACCTATCGTCTGGGTGGTCACCTGTGGTGTAGTGGTGAGCATAACAACCTACAATACTAAAGATTGCGGGGTTCACCCGCGGTGGCCATAGGATTTTTTGATGGGAGTAAAAAAAAAAAACCTATCGTTTGTTCATTTGTTTTTTAACATCACTTTATGCCACTAAGGCTAATCGGATGATGCTACTGTGGGAGTCCTAAATTTTGCCTATCCAGCTATAATTAGGATAGGGATCTTTAACGAGTACCTGACATCGTACGGGCTTGGGACCTCCATTTTACCGACTATCCGAGGGATGGCAGAGCTAAGAATTTTTTACCCCATTAAAGAATCCTAGAGCCACCACAGGGCGTGAACACACTACCTTTGGTATTGTAGGTTGCCCTGCTAACCACTATACCACAGGTGACCCCAAACAAACCTATCGTATGGTCGGTATAAAGCCAAAGTGAACTAAAAGCACAACTCCATATTCTGAAAAACTCAAGTTAAAATATTATTTTGTTTTGTCTTAATTTTTCAGAAGCTCATTGGTAAGGCGTTGAGTTTCTGTGCTCGAGATCCTGAGTTTGAATCTGGCTTGGCACTGGATATCTTTAATATTCTGTCTTTAATATCATAGGTAGAAAACCTGGTGGTACAGTAATCATGGTCAAATCATCTCCTTGCACGACCGCTGACAAAGAAACAGTACACCATCCAAGACCCTTCATGGGTTGCCTTGGTACAGTTTTTTTTTAAGGTTAATTTTTCACTTAAGGGTACTCACTTTACATTGACTGCATTTGCTCCAGGTGGGTCTCTCAAGTTCCTCTCCTCACTCTCTCTCTCTCTCTCTCTCTCTCTCTCTCTCTATATATATATATATATATATATATATATATATATATATATATATAAATATTGTAACATTTATAATATTTATATATTATACTTGTTTTTCTACCTCCCTTTCTATGCGTTTAAAACATTTTAGATTATAAAAATTACGAACCATCACAGTTGAAATTCGTAGGAATGATACTGACGCAAAGATTCTTTTCAAAGTTACAATATGGAGTCGGCGGTCTGCATTTGAGAAGGAGGGTTCCTTTCCTGATTTTTTTAATTTGGAGAAAATTTGGACGTGGGCCAATGCAATGATTTTTGTATCTTTTCAACTCGGCAGCACTTGCAATTGGTTTTGTTGTCGTCGATGCCAAAATTGTAGGTGCAATGGTTGTTGGTGATTCAGTTGTATGTGGAATAGTAGTGTGTACAACACTTATAGATGTATTAGTTGTATATACAACAGTTGTAGGTGCATCAGTTGTGGGTGCGACAGTCGTTGATGCACGAGTTGTCAATTCAACTGTTGTTGCAGCATCAGTTGTTGGCTTGACAGTTGTAGATAAACCAGTTCTAAGTGCATCGGTTGTTGGTGCTTCAATTGTTGGAGCTTTAGTTGTTGTTGCATCAGATGCAAGGGCATTAGCTGCAGGTGCTTCAGTTGTTGGAGCTTTAGTTGTTGTTGCATCAGATGCAAGTGCATTAGCTGCAGATTCTTCAGTTGTTGGAGCTTTAGCTGTTGTTGCATCAGATGCAAGTGCATTAGCTGCAGGTTCCTCAGTTGTTGGAGCTTTAGTTGTTGCATCAGATGCAAGTGCATTATTTGCAGGTTCTTCAGTTGTTGCTGCTGCAGTTGTTGCATCAGATGCAAGTGCATTATTTGCAGGTTCTTCAGTTGTTGCTGCTGCAGTTGTAGGAGCATCAGTTGCTGCCGCAGAAACCGGATTATTAGGTTCAGTGACTAAAACATCACCAATGGCTGCCTAAAAATAAAAGAGGTAATGATTTAAATCAAAGTACAAGAAATGTCCTAGACTACATAGTTTGTATGTAAAACAATAAATTATTTTTATATTGTTAAAGTCAAGGTGGAAGAGAATGAATAGAAATATTCAATATAATATGCACATTTTCTTAACCCAACGATGGATGTATACAGTTTTTATTAACAAAAGTAAATAGTGTTGATGATTTATTAAGTATTGTAACATTTAGAAAACTGTCTTATGGGTTTTCAGTTGACAGAACTAACTCCAATTTCATGATTTTTCAGAAGCACACCTTAAACAATATTTATCTTTTGAAAATACATACCTTTTTGTTATTTTCTTCTAAATTTGGTTGGAAGATATTTATATATAATTGTAAAAATTAGCAAAAAGTAACTTCCTTTTTCACCATAAATATTTATTTATAGCACATGTTGACGTTTCGGGGCTGTTTCCCCATTCTCAAAACATAAATAATTTTTCAATCGTATGATTGAAGGTCATTTAATAAAATATTATAACAAATATATCAATGTCATATGCTTAAAACACACCATTATACTCTTTATATATGTCAGATCATACTTGTCCATTTCTAATTGAGAGTCCAGCAGCCTTTAGTCAATTAGAAATGGACAAGTATGAGCTGACATATATAAAAAGTATAACGGTATGTTTTAAGCATATGTCATTGATATATTTGTTATAATATTTATTAAATGACCTTCAATCATACGATTGAAAAATTATTTATGTTTTGAGAATGGGGAAACAGCCCCGAAACGTCAACATGTGTTGTAAATAAATATTTATGGTGAAAAAGGAAGTTACTTTTTGCTAATTCTTATCGAACATACCTTTTTATTTCGAATAGTGTTTTGTGACCCATGGTTTGGGAGGCATTGAACGTGGGTCTTAATGAATGTTTTAATTTATGGCTAGTGAATAAGGTATATGATCTGCGGTAATGTGGACTATATTTAAATTGGTTTTACAAAAAACTCTTGGTAACAATAATGTTAGTGGGTTGCTTATGATGTGGGTTGTAGTTCTACATTATTGTTTGGCTTGAATGTTGTGCATGGTACCTGTTGAGAGTGCTGACTGGTGCTCCACCTCTGTCATTCTATGGTTTTATGGGGATTTTTCTGCAGGCTGAGGTTGCTCCCATATCCGTTGGTGCTTAGTCTTCCAATCTTCCCCCGGCCAGAGATCCCTTAGCTAACTACTCCATTCTATGGAATGAACAGTTTCTTTATATGAACTTTAAGTACACCCTAGGCCTAGGACTTCTCTTTCTCTCTCTCTGGATTAAGAACTTTCCTGTTCATTGCCTGCCAGGCTGACCAAGGGGTTCTGCCATTCGCCAAGGGATGGCGCCACTGGAGTCACTTGCTATTCCATCTGTATTCAGAGGGGTTCTCTGAACAAGTAGTGTGACAGTGATATTGTAAGTGCTCATTTCACAATTCAGGAAAAAAAAACTGAAAGACTGATCGAAATTTTTCGAAGAATTATCGTTCATCACACTGTGTTTGTAAGAACAGACTAGCTTAACAACTATAAACCCTACGAATATAAAATTGGGTATTTGGTGAATGTATATGCCCGCGATGTGACAGCAAAAATTTCATCAAAATTATAGGAGGGGGTACTTTATTTAATAACTTCTTACTTTTTTTCGATTTTCCGAAAAACGGCTCTAGCGATTTTGATAAAACTGGGGATTTGACGTAAGTATACTACCGCAAAAATTTCATCAAAATTGTTCAAACGGAGGGGGCACTTTATTTCATAACTTTTTTTCCAATGTTTAGGTTTTCTTTTTAGATTTTCTCAAAAACCGCTTTAACAATTTTTATCAAATTCGTCATGTTTAATGAAAATCAAATCCTCTTTAAAATCAGGTAAGCTTTATCATTATTAAAATGTCCTGAGGGGGCGAATGGGGAAGGGGCCTTTTTTGTTTTCCTATAAAGTACCTTTGTTTTTGTTTATATGGAGAAATTAAGTGTTTCTCGTTTCGCCTAAATATAAGGAATGGCTAAATATGAAATATGAAAAAAATCAAGTAACCAAAAGTATACAGAAGAAAAAGAGAAAAATATTCCGTCAACTCATAAAACAATTTGAGCCCACGCATGCGCAGTACGCCTTTAATGATATACAATTGTTTATAATTAAATCAGTTCTGTTCATTTATTGGAAATTATTTCTTTAATGGTAACTAAACTATTTGTTTAATGGTAACTAAAGTTGTTGAAGTTTTCAACAACTTCATAGAGAATTATAAAATCAGACGACTTGGAGTATTATGCTTGCATTGCCGAATATCGCATGGAAAAACTTTTATTTAAAAATATAAAAAAAAAAATAGTGTACTTTGGAGAGCAAATAAAAACAAAAATAAGTAAATGAATGTGGAAAAATGTGTGACTTCGGAGAAATGGCATTTAACAAAACACGTCATTTTCTATTGTCAGTAAGTTGGTAAGTAAAAGTTGCGTGTTGCATCGCACCAGATTTTTGGTTTATATGGAGAAATTAACTGTCTCTTGTTATATCTAATATATATAGGAGAAAAAAAGAGAAATATTCCGACAACTCATAAAACACGTTGAGCCCGCGTTGAACAACCGCATGTGTAGTTCGCCTTTAATGACACCAATTTTGTAAGAAAGGCGTTGTTCTTGCGAAAGAGTTGTCAAGGCGTTTTGGAACATGGATATTCAATGAAAATTATATATTTCCATGGTAACTAAATGAACTTTTCAATAACTACATAGAGAATTATAAAACCACACGACTTGGAGTATTATGCTTGCATTGCCGAATTATTGCAAGTAAAAACTTTTATTTAACAATAAAAAATTTTACTGTATTTTAGAGAGCAAATACAAATAAAAATAAGGAACCGAATGTGGAAAAGTGTGTAAATTAGAGGATGGCGTTTACTATTTTTATCAAAACAAGTCAATTTCTAATCCAAGTAAGTTGGTAAGTGGAAGTTGTGTGTTGCACGTATCGCCCCAGATTTTAATGTATTACATACCTTGGTCATTAGGAAACACATGACTGCGTAAAACAGAATCATATTGCCACTACCATCATTAATCGACTTTGTGATAAATTTATTTAACTGCCTGCATTTTATTGAGCATTACACTGAAAACAATACATCATTGACTAGAAATAAATTTTTATCGAGTCGTGGAGTTTATTTAACTATAATTATAATTATTTTAGTCCTTTTAGATGTAAACTCCTATCAGGCGATGCCAAGAAAAGTAAAAAAAAAAATTTGGATAAATTTCAAAGAATGGAGAGTGGAGGATTTAACGCAATGAAGATACGATGTAACAATCGTAAGTGATTTATTTAAGTATAATAATTTAAGCTCAAAGGTTAAAAATATAATTGAAGCGGTTGGCTGCAGGTTGTGCTACCACTAAGGGTCTGGCCACACATGTCCGCACCGGATCCGCACCGTAGCAATAATACAGGTTATGTTCAGAATATTTTTAATTTAACTTACATATTACCTTTAGTTATGCCTAAAGTGGCCTGTGTCTGACATGTGTGGCTTGAACTTTAGGCATAACTAAAGGTAATATGTAAGTTAAATTAAAAATATTCTGAACATAACCTGTATTATAGCTACGGTGCGGACATGTGTGGCCAGACCTTAAAATGTACCATATTTAGGATTTATGCACTATGTGTATTACGCTTGCACAATATTTGTTTGTACCGCCCGGTGGTGCTTTTCTTTCGTAGGAGAAGTATCACCCAGTGCCATGGGCGTTAGTATGGGCAGTATAGGGCTTCAGTGGAAGCCTTAAAGTCCCCAAAAAAAAAAATCTGGTGCGTGCGCGCAACACACAACTTTCACTTACCAACTCACTTAGATTAGAAATTAATGCATTTTCTTAATGCCACTCCTCAAAGTTACTCATTTTTCTTATTTTTGTTTTCATTAGCTCAGAACATTTGAATAATGATAGCGCTTACCTGATATTAAATAACACCTAATTTTCATTAAACACGACGAATATGATTAAAATCGTTAAAGGCGTTTTTGACATAATCGAAAAATTGGAAAAAAAGTTATGAAATAAAGTCCCCCCTCCGGTTGTTCAATTTTGATGAAATGTTGGCTATCACCTCTTTGGCATATACATACATCAAATACCCTGTTTGATCAAAATCGTTAAAACCGTTTTTGAGTAAATAAAAAAAAGACGTGAAAATGATACAAAATTTATTATGTAAAGTCCCCCCTCCGGTTAATCAATTTTGATGAAATTTTTACAGTCATATCTCGGGCGTATAAATAGATCAAATACTGAGTTTAATCAAAATCGTTAGAGCCATTTTTGAGAAAATCGAAAAAAACGTAAAAAGTTATTAAATAAAGTACCCCCTCCCTTTGAGCAATTTTGATGAAATTTTTACTGTCATATCGCGGGCATATACCTACACTAAATACCCAATTTCAGGTTCCCACGGTTTATAGTTTTTGAGGTAGTCTGTTCACACACACACACACAGACCATTTCGCGGGACTTGGTTATTTCGACTCAGGGGGTCCCAAAACGTGTATTTCCGTTGAAAACCGGAAGTCGAAATTTTTCACGATCGCAATACTTCCACTTACTATATATTTCATATATAGGTAAGTGAAAGTAAAAAAAAAAATCTGGTGCGTGCTCGCAACACACAACTTTCACTTACCAACTTACTTAGATTAGAAATTAATGCGTTTTGTTGATTGCCACTTCTCAAATGAACAGAAAGGCTTTAATCATGAACAATGGTCTGTCATTAAAGGCGTTCACCGCATGCCTGGGCTCAAAAAGTTTTATGAGTTGACTTTATATTATTAATATTTTTCTTTTTTTCTTCTATATATGTTTTCTTTATTTTTATCATAGCTCATATTTAGCCATTTCTCATTTTTAGGCGTAACGAGAGACAGTTAATTTCTCCATATAAACAAAAACAAAGATACATTGTAGGAAACAAAAAAGGCCCCTACCCCATTTAAGCCCCCTCAAAACATTTTAATAATGATAAAGCTTACCTGATATTAAAGAACACCTAATTTTCATTAAACTCGACGAATTTGATAAAAATCATTAAAGCCGTTTTTGAGATCATCGAAAAAAAGGTAAAAATTGGAAAAAAAATTATGAAATAAAGTGCCCCCTCCGTTTGACCAATTTTGATGAAATGTTGGGTGTCACATCTTTGGCATATACATACATCAAATACCCAGTTTGATCAAAATCCTTATAACCGTTTTTGAGTAAATAAAGAAAAACTCGTGAAAATGATACAAAATTTATTTAGTAAAGTCCCCCCTCCGTTTGACCAATTTTGATGAAATGTTGGGTGTCACATCTTTGGCATATACATACATCAAATACCCAGTTTGATAAAAATCGTTAAAACCGTTTTTGAGTAAATAAAAAAAACTCGTGAAAATGATACAAAATTTATTCAGTAAAGTGCCCCCTCCGGTTGATCAATTTTGATGAAATGTTGGGTATCACATCTTTAGCATATAAATACGTTAAATACCCAGTTTGATCAAAATCGTTGAAACCGTTTTTGAGGAAATAAAAAAAAACACGTAAAAATGATACAAAATTTATTCAGTAAAGTCCCCCCTCCGGTTGATCAATTTTGATGAAATTTTTACAGTCATATCTCGGGCATATTAATAGATCAAATACTCAGTTTAATCAAAATCGTTAGAGCCGTTTTTGAGAAAATCGAAAAAAACTTAAAAAGTTATTAAATAAAGTACCCCCTCCCTTTGAGCAATTTTGATGAAATTTTTGCTGTCACATCGCAGGCATATACATTCACTAAATACCCAATTTCAGGTTCGCACGGTTTATAGTTTTTGAGCTAGTCTGTTCACACACACACACACACACACACACACACACAGACCATTTTGCGGTACTTGGTTAATTGGACTCAGGGGACCCCAAAACGTGTATTTCCGTTGAAAACCGGAAGTCGAAATTTTTCACGATCGCAATACTTCCACTTACTATATATTTCATATATAGGTAAGTGAAAGTAAAAAAAAAAAAAAAAAAAAATTTGTTTGTTTTGCTTTACGTCACTTTATGCCACTAAGGCTGATCGGACGATGCTACAGAGGGAGTCATAAATTTTGCCGATTGAGGTGTAATTAGGATTGGGAATTTTAACGAGTACCTGCATGGCACGAAGAGGAATGAATTTCACGTCCCATCCGAAGGACGAAATGTTTTACATATACAAATAAAAATAATGAAGGCTTAATGAACCCGGAGGTTCGATGCCGACACCACAACTCGCCCCTTGCACACCTTTATCTACCAACCGCGATCAAAAGCCAGCTCTGAATAATCTGCCTTAATGCGATCCTCCCACATCCGTCTCGGCCAGCACCTCGGACGTTTCCCAATAGGTACGGCGCTTATTAATCTTTTCGGAATTTATTCACTACTAAGTTCGGCATTTTTATTCTTCTTCCTTTCTTAGAAAAATTGAAATTAAAATTTTAAACTTGGTTTTAATAAAATTTCTTTAGTACCAACCTATAGATTTTTGTACATCATATGAAACGGCTACATATAAAAGACACCAATCTTATAGCCCTAGTCAAATTGGGAAAACATCTACAGCTATTTTTAATCAGGACTTTTTCTGTGTCTGGACCTATTTTTGAGGGCTTTAGAGACCAATAATTCAAAAACGGGTAGACATATCCAGGGCCGGAACTAGGAGATTTGTCAGGGGGGGGCAAAGATCTAGCTGCCGCTATCCCCCCCCCCCCTCCCATCACCAACTTAAAATACTGTACCTACGCAAGCTATTTTTTAAATGAGGTAGTTGAAATTACACGCGATAATTATGTATGTTATGAAAAACACTTACATATTGATCACATTAATTTATTACTTATTTCTTATATACATGACTAATTATATCACAATTCGATTCAATCAAGATAATTATCATATTTGGGCAATTAAAATCAGTTAGAATAAACGATGGATATAAATTTACTTTGGGGACATAAAGGAATAATAGGAAATAAAAATATCACAATTATATAATATATATAAAATATTTATATAATGTATATAAAATATGACAATGAAATTGAATAAAAACTATCACAATTTGACAATTAATGTCAGTTATAACAAAATATGAATATAAATATACATTGGGAATATAAAGGAATAATTAAAAAATATATGCTTATAATATCACAATGAAATTAAAAAGATAATTATCACAACTAGATTGATAGTCATTGAGAATTGATTGTGATATTATTATTTTGATAACGTTTCCATCTTATTTATTTATTTTATTTTTTATTTATATAAACTTTTCAAATTCTGCCGCCCAGGGCACGTGCCCCGCTTGCCCCCCCCCTAGTTCCGGGCCTGGACATATCTCAGTAATATTTCACAATTGTTCTAGTAGATACATTTAATACACCTATACCAAATTTCAAGAAAATCTGAGATGGTGAGGTTCAAAATGATATATTTTTGTGTTGATTTGACATGTAATGGCCCACTACTAATTATCTACTATTTCTATAACCTCTTATAATAATAATAATAATAATCCTTTATTTGCATCAAATAATTTTACAAATAATAATATACATTTATTTACACACTGCAAAATCAGCTTTTAGCTGAGGATTTTTGTGATTTCGGTTGTTGAACAAAATTAAATAATGAAAAAAATTAAGTAATGAGCTAAATAGAAAACAAAACAAAGAAACTTAATCGTTTTTAAAAACAAATAAAAATCTATCCTTGCAGCCAGACCAGGTAGTGAACATTTCCTAGCCTTTTCCATTCTTCACGGCATTTGGCAACCCTGCTCCAGGTACTTCCTCCGCATGTTGCCCTCATCTCCTTGTCCCAGTTAGTGGTAGGCCTACCTCTTGCCCTCCTGTACTGCCTTGGTGTCCACTCCATGATCCTCTTCGTCCAGCTGTCTTCATTCCTCCTAATGATATGGCCAGCCCATTTCCATTTTCTCTTAAAAACCATTTCTACAACATCGATTAGTTCTGTTTTGTTCCTAATCCATATATTTGTTTTCTTGTCTTTTCTGGTTATTCCCAGCATGTATCGTTCCATGCCACGCTCCGTTGTTCTAAGTTTGCTCACGACTTTTCTACTCAGTCTCCAAGTCTCACATCCATATATAAGAACTGGTAGAACGGTTGTTTCCCACAATTTCTTCTTCAGCTTCATGTCAGCCTTGCTTTTATAAAATCCCTTGTGCCTCCACATGGCTTTCCACCCTAAAGAAATTCTCCTCAATATTTCGTTCCACTGGCCAGAGGTGCTAATTTGGTGGCCCAGATATATGATGTCATCAGTACTTTCAATGGGGCATTCAGGTATTATTCTTTGCTCCATAACATTAATTTTAATCAATTTTGATTTTTTCAAATTGATCTTTAAGCCAATATTTTGAGCTCTCATTTTCACTTCTTGAAACATTTGCAGACCTTCTTCTAGCGATGAGGCGACAAGTACTTGGTCATCTGCAAATTCCAGGTGGTTTAGCCATTCTCCATCGATGTTTATCCCCTTGCTTACCCATTCGCAGTCTCTCATTACGTAGTCCAAAATTGCTGTGAATATCTTTGGTGATCCCACTTCTCCTTGTCGTACTCCTCTTCTTATTTTTATTTCAACTGAGTGGTCATCTAATTTGAATATGGCTTTGGAGTTTTGGTAAATATTAGTAAATATCCTTCTGATTTCAGCACTAATGTTTTTATTTTTCAACAGCTGTAAGATGAAGTTTGTTTTTACTGAGTCAAATGCTTTTTCATAATCGAGGAATAATAGAACTAACGGAAATTTATAGTCTATTGCTTTTTTAATCAATTCGCCAACAACAAAGATGTTGTCGATAGTCGAAAAAATTTTCCTGAAACCTGTTTGATTTTTGATTGACCTCTTATATAAAAAAATTCAATCAAATCCTTGGAACGTACGGAGTTCCATTATTAAATGGGACCTAAAACCTACGCCCACTCATTTTATTATTATATTTTTTTCAACAATGAGAGTTTTTTCTTTCACATTTTAATGGGACGATTTTTTTGCTATTTTCGAATTCAAGACCATGGTCTATTTTGGTAGAGCATATTATGTATATTGTATGAAATTATATAATAAATAAAAAAAGCAATATAGAAAAAAAGAAATTCATTAATATTATAATTGTATGCACAATAGTAGAAAAATAAGCGTCACGTAAATATTACATGTTTCATGAGAAGAATATTAAGGTAATAGAAGGGCTACTTATATTATTCATTGTTACCAGAGTTTCCTATTTCAAGTTGATGGCGACTGATACGTAATACAATCGTTTTTAGTTGTGAACATTACAAAATCGTTTTAAACATATTCATTTAACTTTTCTTTTTAAATGTAGTACTGCTAATCCATCACTCCTCACTGAAACGTTAAGAAGTGAACGTCTGACCGGCTCTTCCATAATAGTAAGTTCAAAAACTACTTCGCAGGTAGATTTCAAATATGTTACTGCCACGGGCGTCACCGGTGGGGGGGGGCAGGGGGGACGCTTCCCCCCCCCTCAATATTTTGGCAGAAAGAACCTAATGTAAAAAATCTGGTGCGTGCGCGCAACACACAAATTTCACTTACCAACTTAATTAGATTAGAAATTAATGTGTTTTGTTAATTGCCACTACTCAAAGTTGCACATTTTTCCTCATTCATTTCTTATTTTTGTTTTTATTGGCTCAAAAAAAAAACAACACTAATTTCTTTTATTATTAAATAAAAGTATTTACTTGTGATAATTCGGCATTGCAAGCATACTACTCCAAGTCGTCTGAATTTATGATTCTCTATGTACCTGTTGAATATTTCATTTAGTTACTATGAAACAAATAATTTCCATTAAATGAACAGATCGGCTTTAATTATGAACAATGGTCTGTCATTAAAGGCGTACTCCGGATGCGTGGGCTCAACGTGTTTTATGAGTTGACTGAATATTTTTCTCCTCAATATGTTTACTTGATTTTTATCATATCTCATATTTAGCCATTTCTTATTTTTAGGCAAAACGAGAGACAGATAATTTCTCCATATAAACAAAAACAAAAGCCCTTTATAGGAAAACAAAAAAGGCCCCTCAGATCATTTTACTAATAATGAAGCTTACCTGATATTAAAGAACACCTAATTTTCATTAAACACCACGAATTTGATGAAAATCGTTAAAGCCGTTCTTGAGGTAATCGAAAAAAAGGTAAAAATTGGTAAAAAAGTTATGAAATAAAGTGCCCCCTCCGTTTAACCAATTTTGATGAAATGTTGGCTATCACATCTTTGGCATATACATACATCAAATACCCAATTTGATCAAAATCGTTAAAGCCGTTTTTGAGTAAATAAAAAAAAAACACGTGAAAATGATATAAAATTTATTAAGTAAAGTCCCCCCTCCGGTTGATCAATTTTGATGAAATTTATACAGTCATATTTCGGGCATATTAATACATCAAATACTCAGTTTAATCAAAATCGTTAGAGCCGTTTTTAAAAAAATCGAAAAAAACTTAAAAAGTTATTAAATAAAGTACCCCCTCCCTTTGAGCAATTTTGATGAAATTTTTGCTGTCACATCGCGGGCATATACCTACACTAAATACCCAATTTCAGGCTCGCACGGTTTATAGTTTTTGAGCTAGTCTGTTCACAGACACACACACACAGACCATTTCGCGGGACTTGGTCATTTGGACCCCAAAACGTGTATTTCCGTTGAAAAACGGAAGTCGAAATTTTTACGATTGCAATACTTCCACTAACTATATATTTCATATATAGGTAAGTGAAAGTAAAAATTATATAAAAAACTGAGTATCAAATTTAAGAAAATATAAATATAAAATATTAGTTAATTAGAGCGCACTCTATTGATTGATTATACCCAATTTCTCCATCTGATATTTTATTTTCACAAATTGGCGCTGTGTCGCTTTATTAAAAGTATAGTCAGGCGTATTTTATATTTGATGAATTGTATATTATTTATTTCAGCTTGAATTGTTTTGTTTTATGGATTTTGTAAAAAGGCTGTATCCCCGGAATTGGTCTCCATTTCTTTTTTACTTTCACTTACCTATATATGAAATATATAGTAAGTGGAAGTATTGCGATCGTAAAAATTTTCGACTTCCGGTTTTCAACGGAAATACACGTTTTGGGGTCCCCTGAGTCAAAATAACCAAGTCCTGCGAAATGGTCTGTGTGTGTGTGTGTTTGTGTGTGTGTGTGTATGTGAACAGACTAGCTCAAAAACTATAAACCGCACAGACCTGAAATTAGGTATTTAGTGTTTGTATATGTCCGCGGTGTGACAGCAAAAATTTCATCAAATTTGCTCAAAGGGAGGGGGTACTTTATTTAATAACTTTTTAAGTTTTTTTCGATTTTCTCAAAAACGGCTCTAACGATTTTGATTAAACTGAGTATTTGATCAATTTATATGCCTGAAATATGACTGTAAAAATTTCATCAAAATTGATCAACCGGAGGGGGGACTTTACTTAATAAATTTTGTATCATTTTCACATGTTTTTTTTTTTTTTACTCAAAAACGGTTTTAACGATTTTGATCAAACTTGGTATTTGATGTATTTATATGCCAAAGATGTGATAACCAACATTTGATCACAATTGATCAACCGGAGGGGGGACTTTACTTAATAAATTTTGTATCATTTTCACGTGTTTTTTTTTTATTTACTCAAAAACGGTTTTAACGATTTTGATCAAACTTGGTATTTAATGTATTTATATGCCCGAGATACGACTGTAAAGAATTTATCAAAATTGATCTACGGGAGGGGGGACTTTACTTAATAAATTTTGTATCACTTTCACGGGGTTTCTTTATTTACTCAAAAACGGCTTTAACGATTAACAAAAATAAGATATGAATGTAGAAAAATGTGTGACTTTGGGAAATGATATTTAGCAAAACACGTCAATTTCTAATCTAAGTAAGTTGGTAAGTGAAAGTTGTGTGTTGCGCGCACGCACCAGATTTTTAAACCTAGCAGCTTGATCCTACTTTCCATCAATTCGATAAAAGCTTATAGAAGTTGATGGGCAGCAAGTGGGATCAGGATAAGAAGGATAACTTGGATAAAATTCAAAATTATTGAACTTTGGCCCACATCCTACAGCATTAAGCCTTAACAACTCCCTATTTTGATGTATAACTGAGGCATACATTGACAAGTTTTAAGAGACTATAAACACCTTTAAAACACATCGTTGGAGGATGAACTAAATGTCCCAATAGTTGTTTTTAAGGTTTTTTATTTTAACTTTTAGCCCCTCGAATTTCTACCTTGGCCGTCCCTCCCAATAATTTGGTGCTGGTGATGCCCATGGTTACTGCCACAGTTCTTAGATTTCAAATATGTTACTGCTTTCAAATTTTGAGTGTGGGGGGGGCATTCAAATGAGGAGTAATTAAAATTTTTCACATTTTATTGGTATCATGGTCAATCGCAATATAATTGTGGGGTCGTGGATTTTAAATATGTTATTGATTTCAAATTTCGAGTGGGGGGAACGCTCAAATTAGGAGTTATTCAACTTTTTCGCATTTCATTGATAACGATATGGTCGATCATAATATAATTGGGGTCGTATATTTCAAATATGCTATTGATGTCAAATTTCGACTATGGGGGGGGGGGCACTCAAATAAGTTATAGATTTCAAATTTCGAGTGCGGGTGGAGCGCTCAAATAAGGATTAATTAAACTTTTTCGCATTTTATTGGTATCATGGTCGATCCCAATATAATTGTGGGGTCGTGGATTTTAAATATGTTATTGATTTCCAATTTCGAGTGGGGTGAGCGCTTAAATAAGGAGTAATTCAACTTTTTTAGATTTTATCGGTATCATGGTCAATTCCAATATAATTGTGGGGTCGTAGCTTCAAATATGTTACTGATTTCAAATTTCGACTATGAGGGGGGCGCTGAAATAAATTACTGATTTCAAATTTCATTTGTGGTTGGGGCACTCAAATTAAGAGTAATTCAACTGTTTCGCGTTTTATTGGTATCAGGGTCGATCCCAATATACTTTTGGGGTCGTGGATTTTGAATATGTTATTGATTTCAAATTTCGAGTATGGGGGGGACGCTCAAATATGTTATTGATTTCAAATTTCATTTGTGGGTAGGGCGCTCAAATTAGGAGTAATTAAACTTTTTCGCATTTTATTGGTATCAGGGTCGATCCCAATATAACTGGGCTCTTAGATTTCAAATATGTTACTAATTTCAAATTTCGAGTGTGGGTGCGGCGCTCGGATAAGGAATCGACAAAAAAATTTATTAATCCCAAATCGAGAACGCTATGGTCAGGTAGCACTTTCAGAACGCCCTTTTATACATTCACGTGATGTATTTCATTTTTCACTTATTAAAATTTTTTATGAATTTTCTATATTTGATTATTTTTAGATGTACACAATTGATTAGTCAAATTAGCCATTTAGGGAAGGCTCTTTTGAATTTATTAAAAATTATTTGTGGGAAGTTCATCATGACCGTCACACTCACGAACATCACACCAAACCATATTTTCAATATTATTTGTTAACCGAAATCAAAAAATACACTTACCTGCTGAGGCAGATTGAGATATCATGAAGTATGTTAGGATGAAAATGAAGATTTATTAAACTTCCAATAATTCCTTAGATTTTACGCCTCGTCAAAAACTTTCAAATGAATTAATAAATGATAATCCACCAGGGATTTCATCCTTGTGGGCTTAGCTTCGAACAATAATAATATTAGATTTTATATGGGTCAAGCGAGTGATAAATACAATAATGGAGATTATGTGGTAATTTTTTTGAAAAAAAACTATGGAGACATAGACATAGCATAAAAGATATACTTAAACATAAAAGATATTACGCAAGCGTTGACAAAGTTTGAAACCCATAAAAGTATCATCTACTCCTTGCCAGAATTGACAACAAGTTCGATCATTAATTAATATTTTGACGTATCAATTACAAATATTGAATAAAAAATTTTTCAGCTTCAGTATGTACCTTTTATTTATATCTTTAACCTATTTTTATCCAATTTAGTTGTTTGTGAAGTTCGTTAAACGTTAGTGTGCACATTTTGCTCATGGCCGTTGTTTTAGTATTGTAACAACAAACTTAAAAAACAACAGTATTCATTAATGCAAACTTTTTATTAACCTCTCACACGAGATTAAGTACATATCAATTTATAACATTTACTAACATATGTTTTTTTATTTTTTATAACCTCCCATCTCGAACAGTGTAGCCACATATAACATCTTTCCTCTTTTCAATATTTTAGTCTAACTGGCACCCTCCTGGACCGTTGAGGTCTTGACGCTGGTGGGACCAAGTTCATTGATGATTTAGCCCCATCTTCATTGAACGAAGCTGGGCGAAGATGAACTCTATTCCGCCTGACTACTCTGCCGGTATCGAGGTCCTCTACTATGTATGATCGTGGTGTTCCGTGTTTTTGAAGAATTCTCCCTCGATGCCACTTGTCCTCTTTTGTATATTGAATAGATACACGATCCCCAGGTCTCAATTCCTCGAGCTCCTTAGCGCTCCGATCATAATAGTTCTTAGCAATTGATTGCTTCTTTTCTAGCTTAGCAGGTACGTCAGTATTCACTTGAGGCATCAACGTATCTGCCGTGGACGGTAGCTTAGTGCGGCACACTCGATTCATCAACAACTGAGCTGGGGACAACTGCAAATGCTTCAGTGGAGTATTCCTATACTCAAGGAGAGCTAGATATATATCTTCCTTTCCATCTGCGGTATTCTTCAGGAGGCTCTTAATGATCCCTACACCTTTTTCTGCGAACGAGTTAGACTGCGCATGATTGGGGCTTCGAGTGACAATATCGAAGCAGTAATCATCAGCAAAGACTTGTAATTCTGTCGAAGCAAATGGTACATTGTCACAGACCATTACCTCCGGAATGCCGAACTTGGAGAAGATAGATTTTAAATTTTGGATTACTTCATGTGCCGATTTCGATTTCATACCCACAACTTCAATCCAGTTAGAATATGAATCAACTAAAACCAAATAGTCCTTTGACTCATATGTCATGATGTCCACGAACACCTTCTGCCACGGCCTTATGGGCAATGGATGGCTCTTCAAGGGCTCCTTAATATTTTTTCTTGCGAACCTCTGACAACTAGAACAATTTTTAATGAAATGTTCAATATCCTTATTTATTTGAGGCCATATTATAGTTTGTTTCGCCCTTTCTCTAGATTTTTCTATACCAGCGTGACTGGTGTGCAAAATCGATAGCATTTCTTGTCTTAAACTGGCTGGCACGACAATCCTATTCTGCCATACCACTAGGTCTTCGCACACAGTTAATTCATCGCGAGGATAGAGTGCTAATTCCCCTTGAGGTTTCCTCGGCCAACCAGTTTGAATGTATTTCTTTAGCTTTACCATAACCTGATCATTTTCCATGGCCTTCAAAATCCTTTCCTTCTGCCTGATTGAAATCGGTAATGACTTCATAAAAACATGAACTACAAATTCAATATCACTGGCTGGCTCACACGTTTTCAGCTGTAACCTAGAAAGTGCATCAGGAACAAGCATTTCACGACCAGGAATATAATGTACATGAAACTCATAATTAAGCAATTTTAGTCGAATACGTTGTAAACGGGGACTTAGACTGCTGATATCTTTGTTAAAAATTCTCACTAGTGGTTTGTGATCTGTTTTCACAACAACTTTATTCCCATACAAAAACTGATGAAATTTCGTTGCACCAAAGTGTACAGCTAAAAGTTCTTTCTCGATGATAGCGTACTTCTGTTCCGCAGCCGTGAGAGATCTGGACGCAAATGCAACAGGGCGTTCCTCTTGAAATAGACATGCTCCCAGTCCATTATTTGATGCGTCTACATGCATTTCAGTCAATTTTAGCATACTTCGATGAAAGGAAATTGACTGAAATGCATGTAGACGCATCAAATAGTGGACTGGGAGCATGTCTATTTCAAGAGGAACGCCCTGTTGCATTTGCGTCCAGATCTCTCACGGCTGCGGAACAGAAGTTCGCTATCATCGAGAAAGAACTTTTAGCTGTACACTTTGGTGCAACGAAATTTCATCAGTTTTTGTATGGGAATAAAGTTGTTGTGAAAACAGATCACAAACCACTAGTGAGAATTTTTAACAAAGATATCAGCAGTCTAAGTCCCCGTTTACAACGTATTCGACTAAAATTGCTTAATTATGAGTTTCATGTACATTATATTCCTGGTCGTGAAATGCTTGTTCCTGATGCACTTTCTAGGTTACAGCTGAAAACGTGTGAGCCAGCCAGTGATATTGAATTTGTAGTTCATGTTTTTATGAAGTCATTACCGATTTCAATCAGGCAGAAGGAAAGGATTTTGAAGGCCATGGAAAATGATCAGGTTATGGTAAAGCTAAAGAAATACATTCAAACTGGTTGGCCATTTTTTTTAGCATTTTGTTCTCTATAGGCGGGCGCAATCGAATATAGAGTGCGCTAGTAGTTTTGCAAAATGTCGGAAAGAAAGGTGTCAGGCCTAGTTGATGTGATAGAGATAATTGGTAATTTTAAAAGACCATTAATTAATGGGCAGGCTATTCTTGATCCTAACCACATATTTACATGTGGAGTAATATCTAAAAATAAAAAAACAGTTATTTTACAAGCCTCGTGCCTTTAAACTAGCAATCTTAAAAGACTGTCCCATCAAATAAAAGTGGAAATCAAATGTATTATTAATAATAAGCAATTTTCTTGTCATTGTACATGTAAAGCTGGTAGTTCTGGTAAATGCAAACACATCATTGTAACTTTACTAGACGTTTTTCGGTTAGTAATAACATTAATTACCTATTCACACAATCATTGTTATGACAGCTTAGATTCTTTGTCATATTATTTATTTCTCAAAACTTTCAGGCTTCGCATTGAGAACATGGAACAATTAAGAACAACGGATGTAATAGAAAAATGGGGAAAATTAAAAAAGAAAAACAAATCTATGACACTATGGTCTCAATGTTATTTGCATAAAACTAGCATTTTGGAATAATATAATGTCAAATACTAATATTTACCTGGATAAATATAGTCTCTTTCTTTAAAATAAAGACTACATATCGTCATATGTTTCGAAACAGGCTTATCTATTCTTAATTTTACAATCCATTCTTTAAGAATCTTTTTATTTTTTGGAAATGAAAGGGAATGACTCGTCTTTTGATTTTCTAATTGAACACTGAGGGACCGAGCAATACCTTTTAGACATTTTTCCAACAATTTTTTGCTCAATCGGGTTTTAATAATGGAAAAATAAATTAAAAACGGCAAAAAACCTATGAATTCCAGTCTATTGCACGGCTTCTATCCCCGTTTCTCTAGTTCCTTCTAGGTCCTCAAAGTAGCAGCACCGTCGCTTGCGCTCGCCTATGAACTTGATGTACCTCTATAGAACCAGGGACCTCTGTATGTTCATCACGCCGGATACGGGCCTGCTTCTCTAAAAACACTAACAATTCCTCTATAGGCAAAAGTTCAGTAGAGCTGTCACGCAATTCCCACAAATGCTTTGACTCTTTATCCAGTTTACGCAACAGTAAAAATTGTAAAATGGCATTCCAGCCTTCAGTGTTGATACCAAAACTTTTTATGGCATTGAGAACCGACCTAGTAGTATTAATCAAATGTTTTATATCTTGGCTAGATTCTACACTTGGATGATCTATGACCCTCTCTAAATGTTTATACACGACATATTTATTCTTTTGATAAACATTAATTAGCCGATCAAGAGCTACTGCATAATTTTCAGAGTTTATGTCTAGTCCAGATAACCTATCCAACGGTTCTCCCTCCAGTGATGACTTGAGAAGTTGAAAACGACGTACATCGTCTAAGGACTGGTTCTCATGAACGACGGATCTAAATAATTCATAAAACGAGTTCCACAATGATATGTCCCCTTTGAAAACTGGAATTTTGATAGGTGCAACCTCACATTTAATAGTAAAATCGGAAGGCTTCTTATTAACAACTATTGAAGACGTTAGTGCAATTTTTTCCTCCAGAGCACTTTTAACATGGAAATAATCTTTCTCAAAGTTTTCAATATAATCATCTTTGATATAATCAAGCATATGGATTAATAATTCATTAAATTCATTAAAAATCTTACCTGAGTCAGTACTTCTCTCTTTCAATTCTGATAGTGAAGCAATCTCAAAACCAGGAGATGACACGAAAGTTAACATCCGTGTTAATCTTCCCCTTAAAACAGACCTTTTCTTCTTTAACAATTCTCCCTCCATGATGGATTGTAACATAACAAAATTGCTCTGAAAAGCTGTTTAATAAACAATGATTACAGCACCATTGTATGAACAATAAAGAACGTGTGAGTTCGACAAAAACCTGACACCATGTTTTAGTATTGTAACAACAAACTTAAAAAAAAACAGTATTCATTAATGCAAACTTCTTATTAACCTCTCACACGAGATTAAGTACATATCAATTTATAACATTTACTAACATATGTTTTTTTATTTTTTATAACCTCCCATCTCGTACAGTGTAGCCACATATAACAGCCGTCACATATTGCTCACGACTACCACACAACAAAAAACATAAAAAAGAGTGAAATAATGATAGAAAAAATATTTAAAGCGAATTGATTTTGGTTTAATTTGGCTATGTTATCTCTCAATCACTTTTATTTATCTTATATTTACATCTGAAAAAATTATCGTGAGAATAATTACATCTCCAAGAAAAAAACCCAAAACAAAAAACTATTAAAATATAAACTTTCTCACATTATTATTTAACTTTTTCATATTTTTAGCATTTAATTATATTTAAATTATTTAGTTTTATTCATTTGAGGATAATTATAATTTCTTAATATGAAAAAATAATGTTTAAAGAAAGAGTGACCGTCATGAGTGTTTTAATGACGAGCCCAATAATGTAACAGAAGAAACAGGAAAATAGAAAAATAAACAAAAGGAAAATCTAAAATAATAAAATTTTTATCAGCTTTAAACATTCAATTTTTACTTTCACTTACCTATACATGAAATATAGAGAAGGGAAAGTATTGCGATCGTGAAAAATTTCGCGACTTCCGGTTATCAACGGAAATACACTTTTTGGGGTCCCTTGAGTCCAAATAACCATGGCCCGCGAAATAGTCTGTGTGTATGAACCTGAAATTGGGTATTTGGTGTATGTATATGCCTGCGATGTGACAGCAAAATTTTCATCAAAATTGGTCAAACGAATGGGGGGGCACCACTTGCCCTTTTTTATTTTATTGATTTATTTCTTTTTTTCTCCACTTAGCTGGTTTTATATCATTTACTATATAAGAGATAAAATTTAAAGTTTGTGCTGTTTATAGTTTTTGAGCTAATCTGTTCACACACAGACCATTTGGTTATTTGGACTCAAAGGACCTCAAAACGTGTATTTCTGTTGAAAACTGGAAATCGAAACTTTTCTCGATCGCAATACTTTCCCTATCTATATATGTTTCATATTTAGGTAAGTGAAAGTAAAAAAATAAATGATAAATAATTTAGCTTTCATAATTTATTTGTTATTCTTATAATTTGTAGCAAACTTTTTAAGTCACTGGTCTGTAATGGGGTCAATACTCTGAGAAATGATTTTTTGGCATTTAATGTGCTATGCTATGATGCGAAATGACTTTTCTAATGTTTATTCATATTTTTCTTATTTTTAGGTACAAAATGTTGGTCGCTACAACGATTATTGTTGGAATTTTATACTTCTTATATAAACATTATATATCCATCTACAGTTATTGGAAGAAGAGGGGTATACCATATTACCCTTCTAAATTCCCCTATGGTAGTGATGCAAACTTAGTGAAATTTAAAGAATATGCAGGCCACACCATGGACAAGGTATATACTAGTCGAACGGGCAGTATACGTCTTCAATGGAAGCCTTTAGCCCACAAAAAAAAAAAAAAAAAATACTAGTCGAATCTTCTTATTTTAGAATTAAAATTAAAAAAAAAAAATCAGCTAAAGCCATCTGTTTTTAGATGTATCGGAAATTCGCTCCACATCCGATGTTTGGAATTTTTGTCATAAGGGAGCCTATGCTGATAGTAAGAGATCCAGAAGTGATTCAACAGATTTTGACGAAAATGTTTTCTCATTTTAGGAACAGAAACATCATTAAAATGTAATTATTTGTTTGTACCTTTTATGATTTTTCTGATTTTATTGAAAATTGAAGATAACAGTTGATAATAAATTAGCAAAAAGTATCTTCTTTTTTCACCATAATTATTTAATTACAGCACATGTTGACATTTCAGGGCTGTTTCCCCATTCTCAAAACCTGTACATTTTTATATTTATTAACATTTAATAATCCAAACACTAGTTTAATAATTTTGATAAAATAAATTAAGTATAACTTACATAAATATTTTTTCAATCGTATTATTGATAGTCTTTTAATAAATATTATAACAAATATATCAATGTCATATGCTAAAATACACCGTTATACTTTTTATATATGTCAGCTCATATTTGTTGGGAATAATACAATTTCAAATAAAAAGAATTGTGGCTATCAATATAGGCAATATTATAAAATGGCATTCATCCCGGGATTAACAGATAGTATAAAAAATACTCTAAAAGAATATGACCTGGAAGATATAAAATTGGGATTATATAATAGTAACAAAATTAATAAGTATTTAAGTAATATGAAAGATAGGATGGATAATTATGAAAAACAAAATGTCATTTACAAAATTGATTGCATGGATTGTGAAAAAGTATACATTGATGAAACTTCAAACTAAAAACCAGGTTAAAGCAACTTATATAAAATTGTAAAAATATAAAAAACATCAACACATCAGCACTAGCATTCCATAGTATCAAACTACAACACAAATTTAATTTTGAATAAAAAACATTTTATAAAAAAATATTAAACCGACTTCGAAACCAAGGAACCAGTAGAAATAAATTCACTGAAAAGTATGAAATAATTACCTTCTGAATTTTATGAATACACAGCAAAATTGAAAATGGTATAAAAAGTGGAAAAGTGCAATAAGACGAATAATTTTATTTTGATTTGTACAAATACACACTAAATGTTAATAAAAATTATTAAATTTAAATTTTAAATACTATGTTCAATACAACACAATCTTTTCGGAGGCGGCGCAAAATATAAATAACATGTTACTGATACAATTCCATTAGTAGGCATTGAAATCAATAGCTGGGAAGAGAAGATCAATTAAGAAGATTTTCATGTCTAGTGTAAAAAATTTTAAATTTTGCGCCGCCTCCGAAAACATTGTGTTGTATTGAACATAGTATTTAAAATTTAAATTTAATAATTTTTATTAACATTTAGTGTGTATTTGTACAAATCAAAATAAAATTATTCGTCTTATTGCACTTTTCCACTTTTTATACCATTTTCAATTTTGCTGTGTATTCATAAAATTCAGAAGGTAATTATTTCATACTTTTCAGTGAATTTATTTCTACTGGTTCCTTGGTTTCGAAGTCGGTTTAATATTTTTTTATAAAATGTTTTTTATTTCACAATTTTAAGTTGGAGAAGATAACAAATGTAGAAAACCGTACGTTGGTTTAAAAATTTCGTTGGTAATTGGGCATTGATAAAATAAACGTTGGTTTAAAAATTTCGAAATCTTTTTACGCTCTACCACGTTTGTCTTTCCCTGGTCTTTTTATTATACAATAATTGTATAAAATTATTATGAAATACACTTTACCTTTTCAATTTTATGAATACACACAGAAAAGTGGGAAAGCGGTGCGTGTATTATACAACTTCCAACAAACTACTTTTTAAGATTATAAATGGATTTTTTTTTTTTAAAAAAGATCAATGTTCAATTGGGAAGGGAACACATAAAATGTTTTTCCACAATGAGAATATTTTTCCTTTGCTAAATGTCGTCAGTACTTGTCATTTACGTAGAGAATCAGTGTTCCGAGATGTGTTGAGTTAAATATGCATAAATACATAATTCCGGCCATTCCAAGATGTAGTAGATAAGTCACTGAACAGTCGAGATTTTGGCCGGTTTTAGACATGATATCGTTAATGGAGAATCGATGAGGATGCTAATATGACCTATATTAAATTTGAAAGTAATTTTTAAATTTTGATTGCTTGAATATCCTTCTGAAAACTATGGCGATATTATACACGACTTCATTGGATTACATCATTGGATAGAAGTACCTGCAAAAAAAGGGGCAACCATAAAATTTATCGATATCAAAAAGACTGCCCCGCTAGGCTAGAAGCAACAGGGTTTGGGACTCACATATGGTTAAATTATTATTACGAAGGATATTATTATTCTCCGTATTAGACTACTGACTTAATTCCAAAGGTTGATTCAATTATGTTCGTAATTCCTTTCGATGAATTTTTGACTAAATTTATTACCTAAGTACTATGAATTATATCCTTCGTAATAAAACATTATTCAGAAAATAAATTGCTAAACAATGTTGCTTCAATTCTAGTGGCGTAGCATTTATCATCATTTTTAACAATCATTTCCATGACTGCCAAATTTTTGCTGAGGGGCCTTTCATACAATGAGGTTGTTTTCGGGTAGTTATCAATTTTCATTTTGTAGTTTTTATTGATGGATGAACACCAGCGAAAGCCTCGATAGTTGTAGAAACAAATTTAAAAACCGATACTAGTAATCCGGATAACATAACAGAAGTGTCACCCTTAAAGGATCGGCACAAGACCTCCAGCAAGATATTCAACAGTAACCGAGTGTATCCGGAAGAAGACAGAGGTATCTGAATCCTTTATTAAGTCAACTGAAAATGAGCTTTTCCAGGAATTATTGTATTCTTTTTTAATGTGCATAGTCAATAAAAGATAAAAATCAAAATCTAATTTAAATCAATAATAGCTACGATTTTAAATTTAAACGATCCTTCGGGAACTTGAAGAAGTCTTAAATTCTGCTTTAAAACGATTACCGATTAAATACTCAGTCTTTCTTGGAATTCCACGAATTTTGTTGTCTTATGATTATGGTGTCCAACCGTTGATTAGATCTAAATTAAGAAGGTTTACTGTTATCGGTGAATATACATCTATCTATTATTTATGCTTATATCGCTACAGAAAACGACAGCGATATTATATTCTGCTGATATTTATATCTTCATTTATATCTAATGTTGAAAAATTAGTTAAGGTTATGTATAGGTTTGTTCCAACAAGCACGTAAAACACATCGATAACTAACAGACTGCTCATGTTCTCCCCCCACTCTTTTGAATATACTATTATTCTGAATTTGATTGGTTGGTTTTCCTATTTGATTCATCCAGCAGTAATACAATATTTGGATTTGTTAGTTATCAATTGTAGAGTGGCAAAGCTAAGTGATCTAAGTGCCAAAAATTCATTTCCCCGTTTTTTATACAAAAATGATCTAAAAGTCAAGGCTAATGCGGTGCGAAGTGATTTATCTCCCGATTGGCAGTACTTATACTAGTATAAGTACTACCAATCGGGAGATAAATCACTTCGCACCGCATTGGCCTTGACTTTTAGATCATTTTTGTATAAAAAACGGGGAAATGAATTTTTGGCACTTAGATCACTTAGCTTTGCCACTCTACAATTAGTTTTAATAGCTTGTTGGAGCATACCTTATGATATATGTGCCATATGTTTTTCCAATAAGTAAACAATTTGAGTGATAATTAAATAATTATTTTCATGTTTTTTCCCGATAACTTCTTAAATAAATTAGGAACCCCAAAAAGGTTTAAATGGGACCACCTTGGGAAAATACTCTACAAGATGCAAAAGGTTTCGTTCCAATTGGTCCACCCATCTCTGAGTAATCGGTGAACATACATAGAAAAAAAAAAAAAAAAAGGCACAAAAAAAAAAAAAAGTCACATACGTATCGAATTGAGTAACCTCCTCTTTCGTTCGAAGTCGGTTAAAAACCAATATATTAGACATGGAAAGTAATACAAAAAATAGAAAATTATTGGAGGCCATACACATAACAAAAAACAATAAAATTACAGTTAATTATAAAACAGATACGAAAAATTTAGGAACCCATTACATGGACATATTAAATAAAATAAAAAGATTTTAATGAACAATAGTGAAATAATAATTACAAAAAAAACATGATTATCACAAACAGCTGGGGGACAAGGGATTTAGTATTACAAGGGTGAAAATATAGAGGACAGAGTCCAGCAGCATTTAGTCAATTAGAAATGGACAAATATGAGCTGAAATATATAAAAAGTATAACGGTGTATTTTAGCATATGACATTGATATATTTATTAAAAGACCATCAATCATATGATTGAAAAATTATTTATGTAAGTTATACTTAATTTATTTTATCTGAATTATTAAACTAGTGTTTGGATTATTAAATGTTAATAAATATAAAAATATACAGGTTTTGAGAATGGGGAAACAGTCCCGAAACGTCAACATGTGCTGTAAATAAATATTTATGGTGAAAAAGGAAGATACTTTTTGCTAATTTATTATCAATTATAATATAAATATCTTCCAACCAAATTTAGAAGAAAATAAGAAGATAAGACTCTTTAAAGAAAAATTTAATATTTTTCAGATCTGACAAAGATGTATTTAATCATCGTATATTTAATCTTGATGGAGAAAGGTGGAGAGCTTTAAGAATAAAACTTACTCCAACATTCACTAGTGGAAGATTGAAAAATATGTTCCCCCTTTTTGTCAGTTGTGCCGAGGTAGATTTAATTTTTTAATAATCAAAGCTATATAAACTAAGATCCACAACATTTCAGTTAATAGTTAAAATTCTAAACCTCAATTGAAAGGATCTAATCTAAGTTTATTATTTATAATTACAACTATTTATAATTATAAACATTTTAAAAATCTGGTGCGATGCGCGCAACACACAATTTTCACTTAGCAACTTACTTTGATTAGAAATTGACGTGTTTTGCTAAATGCTATTTCTCAAAGTCACACAATTTTCCACATTCATTTACTTATTTTTGTTTGTATCTGCTCTTTAAAGTACACTAATTTTTTTATTATTAAATAAAAGTTTTTACTTGTGATAATTTGGCAATGCAGGCATAATACTCCAAGTCGTCTGATTTTTTAATTCTCTGTGTAGTTGTTGAAAACTTCATATAGTTACCATGAAACAAATAATATCCATTAAATGAACAGAGCATCTTTAATTATAAAACATTGGTCTCTCATTAAAGACGCACTGCACATGCGTGAGCTCAATGTGTTTAATGAGTTGACGGAATATTTTTCTTTTTTTCTCCTTTATATGTTTACTTCATTTTTTTCATATTTCATATTTAGCCATTTCTTATTTTTAGGTGAAAACAGAGACAGATAATTTCTCCATATAAACAAAAACAAATGTACTTTAAAGGAAAACAAAAAAGCCCCCTTCCTCATTAATGCCTCCTCTGAACATTTTAATAATGATAAAGCTTACCTGATATTAAAGAATACTTGATTCTCATTAAACATGACGAGTTTAATCAAAGTCCTTAAAGCTATTTTGGAAAAAATCGAAAAAAATGTAAAAATGGGAAAAAAGTTATTAAATAAAGTACCCCCTCCGTTTGGCCAATTTTGATGAAATTTTTGCTGTCACATCACGGGCATATACATATACCAAATACCCAATTTAAGGTTCGCACGGTTTATAGTTTTCGAGCTAGTCTGTTGACACACACACAGACCATTTCCCAGGACTTGGTTATTTGGACTCAGGGGACCCCAAAACGTGTATTTCCGTTGAAAACCAGAAGTCAAAATTTTTCACAATCGCAATACTTTCCCTTACTATATATTTCATATATATGTAAGTGAAAGTAAAAAGAATAAAGAAAATTAAAAACAAACTGGAATGGAAAAGTAAAATTATATCATATTTTTATATTATATTATTATTTTATCATCTAATAAAATAATTTAAAATTATAGCTTTGAATTTGGGTTCTCATGGGCATTTTTGGAATTATTATGTCTATTACCCAAAATTATGAAGACAAAAAATGAATGTTATTGATTTATTTAAAAAATTCCATAGAGGTGGGACATTTTATTAACTGAAAAACTAAGTCAATAAGAAATCTATACTTCATTATGCCAAATAAACAAAAGAGCAGCAAAACAAATAAGGGAAATTAGTGCTTATATAAGAATTGCACATTGTTTTCTTTATTTCCTTTTTAAATGATACTCACTGTACAGAATGATTATGAATCTTTGATTTACAATTTTAAGTATTTCTTCTCTTATTTTCTCTTCATTAGTTTTCCAAGAAATGTTTGTTCATTATACTACAACTTTGCTTACAAATGATATTGTGAATGAAGCCATATGGGCCAAAGTATTTTTTATCAATTATCAAAATTATAGTAAATAATGTACTGGACACAGGTATTGAATGACGACTTAGATTGTGCTAACTAGTGATGGGCAAAACTGTTAATTTTGAAAAAAAGTTGCAACTGTTTCTGCTACTTTCATTAAACAGTTTAAAAAAAACAGATACAACTGTTTAAAATAATACTATATGGGAAAAAAGAAAAAAACTAGTCCTACTTCGCATTCCAGCATTCTTTTAAATTATTGAAATATCTAACAAGTTCGAATGACAATTTCTCACAAAACATTTAATATAAAATAAAGCTTTATGTAAAATAATTAAACAGCACTAATAAATAATAAATCATTATAATTAATTAAATAAATAATAAATCAAAACTTGTAATAGGCATTGATTTTTTGTTTATAAAATTATGGTTTAATTGAATAAATAATCTGGAGAAAAATAATTTAATAATTAAAATATAGGTAAGTGAAAGTAAAAAAAATTAAGAGCCACATAACTCAGAGTAGCAGATTTGCGAATGGAATAAACAGATACAGCACGGGCGCAAGCTGTTTAATAAACAGTTTCGAGGAGCAGGCAGAATTGGCAGGTTAACAGGCTGTTTAATGAAACAGATACGTGAAACAGTGGCCTTGAAAAAGAAACAGTTTCATAAACTGTTTTGGTCAACAGGCTGATTCTCGCAAAAGCCTGTTAACCGAAACAGATACGTGATAGTGGCCTTGAAAAAGAAACAGATACGTGAAACAGTGGCCTTGAAAAAGAAACAGTTTCGTAAACTGTTTCGGTCAACAGGCTGTTAAATGAAACAGCCTGTTAACCTGCTAATTCTGCCTGCTTCTCGAAACTGTTTATTAAACAGGTCACGCCCGTGCTATTGCAAGCTAATTGTTTGTGTTTAATTTTTATTATTTACCTTTTTTTTTTCTCACTACACTGTTGTATCTATTTATTTTTTTCCGAAACAGTTAACTGTTTCTGTTTAATGAAATTAACTGTTTCAAATAAACAGATTGCTACTAAACAACACACCACTAGTAGTGATGGGCAAAACTGTTAATTTTGAAAAACAGTTGCAACTGTTTCTGCTACTTTCATTAAACAGTTAAAAAAAACAGATACAACTGTTTAAAATAATACTATATGGGAAAAAAAAAAAAACTTGTCCCACTTCGCATTCCAGCATTCTTTTGAATTATGTTTTAATTATTGAAATATCTAACAAGTTCGAATGACAATTTCTCACAAAACATTTAATATAAAATAAAGCTTTATGTAAAATAATTAAACAGCACTAAAAATAAATAATAAATCAAAACTTGTAATAGGCATTAATTGATTTTTTGTTTATAAAATTATGGTTTAATTGAATAAATAATCTGGAGAAAAATAATTTAATAATTAAAAAAATTAAGAGCCACATAACTCAGAGTAGCAGATTTGCGAATGAAATAAACAGATACAGCACGGGCGCAAGCTGTTTAATAAACAGTTTCACTGAATCAGTTTCGAGAAGCAGGCATAATTAGCAGGTTAGCAGGCTGTTTCATTTAACAGCCTGTTAACCGAAACAGATACGTGAAACAGTGGCCTTGAAAAAGAAACAGTTTCATAAACTGTTTCGGTCAACAGGCTGTTAACCTGTTGATTCTCGCAACAGCATGTTAACCGAAACAGATACGTAAAACAGTGGCCTTGAAAAAGAAACAGATTCATAAACTGTTTCGGTCAACAGGCTGTTAACCTGTTGATTCTCGCAACAGCCTGTTAACCGAAACAGTGGCCTTGAAAAAGAAACAGATTCATAAACTGTTTCGGTCAACAGGCTGTTAACCTGTTGATTCTCGCAACAGCCTGTTAACCGAAACAGATACGTGAAACAGTGGCCTTGAAAAAGAAACAGTTTCATAAACTGTTTCGGTCAACAGCCAGTTAACCTGCTAATTCTGCCTGCTTCTCGAAACTGTTTATTAAACAGGTCACGCCCGTGCTATTGTAAGCTAATTGTTTGTGTTTAATTTTTATTATTATTTACCTTTTCTTTTTCTCACTACACTGTTGTATCTATTTATTTTTTTCCGAAACAGTTAACTGTTTCTGTTTAATGAAATTAACTGTTTCAAATAAACAGATTGCTACTAAACAACACACCACTAGATATAGCCGGATAAAAAATATTGTAACCTCTCGGATGGTGATTAGATTTAATTAACATATTGTAATGTCTGTTATCAATGTTAATAAAGAACTTTATGTAGTAATATCTCTACAGTAGCATAGTCAGATTAACCTTAGTAGCAGGGCCCGGTGTGGCTGTGCGGTAAAGCGCCGTACTCCCATGCCGGAGCTGCGGGTTCGAGTCCCGCCCTGGGTGGTGCTTTTCTTTCGTAGAAGTATCACCCAGTGCCATGGGTGTTAGTATGGGCAGTATAGGGCTTCACTGGAAGCCTTTAAGTCCCCAAAAAAAAATTTAAAAAAATAAAATAAAATAAACACCTTAGTAGCAAAAAGTTACGATAAACAAATAAACAATATGTCATAAATATCCAGAATACATCATATAGTTGTTTTTATTGTTTACAGAGTTTTAGCTCCCTTTTGCTGTCAAAAGTTGGTTCAAAGGTCGATATAAAAGAGCTAACTGGTCGTTTTACTGCAGATGTCTTTTGTAGCTGTGCGTTTGGCTTAGAAACAGATGTTATAAATCAGCCAGATAACAAACTTAGATACTTAGGGACAGAAGGATTTAAATTGAATTTCATATTGAAATTAAAAATGGCTGTGCTTGGATTTTTTCCATGGCTGTCATCATTATTACCTCTGAGGTATTTTTATTTATTTATTTTTTGGCTCATATTTTTTAATTCATGAAAGTTTAAAATAAAATATTTCGGTGTTACTTCGGATGAGCAACCTCAAGATGGCGGCCGGCATGAGTAAACAACAAGGTATTCCGATCATGCTCTACCTGATTTCCATGGTTCAGTTCAGTTGGGTACAACCAACATAATTTATTATGTGTTGCCAGGCAACAAATGAATGTTTCTTTAATATAATTAATGTACTAAAATAGAAATTGGTAGAAGTACTATTTCAATATATGAAAATTTCCTGTGATGTTTGCTTAAAATTTAAAATTTGAAGGCCTCTTTAGCAATATTTAACAAATAAATTTAATCTTTTATTTTGTAAATTTGTTTGTTTTTTTAAAAATATGTTATTGTCCTGTTTAAATGCTTATATGGGTTTAACTTACATGCATATATTAATGCAAAAGGTACAAATAAATTAATAATATTAGAATCCGAGTTTTCCTAACCACCAGATTAGGATTCTTACAGACATTTGTGTTTCTTGACAGCTTGGAGGGGGTAGCCCAAACCTCACGTTGCTGCAAGCCATGGTCACCATAGTACAGCGGCAGATTCCCATAGCTCCACAACCAACCCCATTCAGACCAATTTGGCAGTGTCCTTCCCAATGGCGTCAGCTCTCTCGGGTTCAAGGACAGTCACAAATTGGTTGAGGTCCAAGCATTATGGTATCTCAGAGTCAGCATGCCCCGAGGACCTATATTTCTTTCCCTGAAGCCTACCGTCCTTGAACCAAACCTCCGGGCGGTTGCCTCCAGTAGGCTGATGGGCCCCCATCACATACCCGGGGGTGTGGGTAGGCTGAGACTGCGTGGAGTTCATTGGCAGGTGGTCACCCGAATGGAGCGGTCAATCACTCATCCAAGTGCTAACCACGCTCGTCATGGCATAACTTTGATTGCCTATTGCAAGCGTGTTAGTTCACTTGGCCAACCCAGCCCTCCCATATATAAATATACATATATAACATATAAATCTGCTCAGAATTTTCTCTTAATGCTGAATAGCTTTCTGCTTAAAAAAATCCGTTAGAAAGCTGATTTACTACCATTCCACACAATGTCAACAACTTCAAGATTTTATGCTTTTACAAGGAATAAAACAAGAAAAATCAGTAAACTTTTTATTTTTACCTTTTGTTTTAATTTATTTTAGAAAGTCTGATTTATTAGGTTTTGTGTTGAAAGTGCGACAATGGAGCAAAGCGAGCCCTATTTTGGCACCCAATATTATCTAAAAAAGAAGCCAGAGGTTCATTTATCCTTTTCGAGCATATCCTCGCTTTTAATACATTTAATACCTTTGATTCAGCTCTAATTGACTTTTTAGAAGTTTATTTATTACTAAGCTATAAAAATCTAGTTATTGTTTACCTTGTGATAATATTAATTCAATTATAATAAAATGGCACTTTTCCCACACTAGTTTGGTTCTTTGTTCTCTCTGAACAAATATTCTCCACTAATGTTTCATTCATGTTTTTACTTTCACTTACCTATATATGAAATATATAGTAAGTGAAAGTATTGCGATCGTGAAAAATTTCGACTTCCGGTTTTCAACGGAAATACACGTTTTGGGGTCCCCTGAGTCGAAATGACCAAGTCCCGCGAAATGGTCTGTGTGTGTGTGTGTGTGTGTGTGTGTGTGTATGTGAACAGACTAGCTCAAAAACTATAAACCGTGCGATCCTGAAATTGGGTATTTAGTGTAGGTATATGCCCGCGATGTGACAGCATAAATTTCATTAAAATTACTTAAAGGGAGGGGGTACTTTACTTAATAACTTTTTAGGTTTTTTTCGATTTTCTCAAAAACGGCTCTAACGATTTTGATTAAACTGAGTATTTCATCTATTTATATGCCCGAGATATGACTGTAAAAATTTCATCAAAATTGATTAACCGGAGGGGGGACTTTACTTAATAAATTTTGTAACATTTTCACGTGTTTTTTTGATTTTCTCGAAAACGGCTCTAACGATTTTGATTAAACTTAGTATTTGATCTATTTATATGCCCGAGATATGTCTGTAAAAATTTCATCAAAATTGATCAACCGCAGGGGGCACTTTACTTAATAAATTTTGTATCATTTTTACGTGCTTTTTTTATTTACTCAAAAACGGCTTTCACGATTGTGACCAAACTGGGTATTTGATGTATGTATATGCCAAATATGTGATAGCCAACATTTCATCAAAATTGATCAACCGAAGGGGGGACTTTACTTATTAAATTTTGTATCATTTTCACGGGGTTTTTTGTTTACTCAAAAATGGCTTTAACGATTAATAAAAATAAGATATGAATGTAGAAAAATGTGTGACTTTGGGAAATGATATTTAACAAAACACGTCAATTTCTTATCTAAGTAAGTTGGTAAGTGAAAGTTGTGTGTTGCGCGCACGCACCAGATTTTTTAAAAGTAATGATGAAGTATGTAATAATCTTGTCTAAATGATGGTGTAATTTACTTGAATTCACTATTGCCAAGTTTTAATCTTTCAAATAGAAACTTTTTCTTTTTTTAATATAGTCGAACCTGGTTAAGTGGGACCTGCCTAAGTGGAATACCTCTATAAGTGGTACAAAACTTGTTGTCCCACCATTTTCCCCTTACATAAACTCTTTAACTGGAATGTTTTCACCTGTATAAGTGGAATAAATTTTTGTGGAAGTTACCTCTGTAAGTGGGACAATTTTTGTATTCACCTCTATAAGTGGAATTCACATTTCGAAAAAAATGGGAAGGGTTATCCTGTTCAGCCACAGGATTGGGAAAAGATGATAGCAGATACTAATGAGAAGCTTCCAATATTAAAGCAGTATGTCCACATGGATGACGAAATTATAACAGCAGGAGAGCTGAATGGTGAAGAAATTCTTGAAAAATCTAAAACGCCAGACGAAAATGAAAATTTTGACAATCCGGACCAAGAAGAAGAAGAAGAAGGCCAAGAAAATTCAGAAGAGCCAGAGAGGCAACCAGTCACCAAAAATGATGCACTAAATTGTATTGAGAAGTTGCAGACCTTTTTTGAAATGAATAAAGGAGCTGAAGATGAAATCTTTGATAAATTATATGGATAAATAAAAAAAAAAATTGTGATTACTTTCAATTATACATTTGTAAATAATTACATTGTAATATGTATGTATAGTATGTATTACAAAAAATATGTAATAATGTAATAATTGTATCAATGTTTTATGTATTTATGGTTTTTAAGTGTGTACTTTAGTAAATTTTTATAAAAATTACAAGTTCTTTGAAAATCTCTTTTAGTGGTACACTTTATAAGATACCAGCACTCTGGATAATTGAAACCTTGTTTAAGTGGAATACCTTGTAATTGGAATTAAAATCCTGTCACCAAGAGATTCCAGTTATCCAGGTTCAACTGTATATAGTCTTAAAATAATTATTATTTTCAGGTTTATTTCTATTGAGGATGAAAAATATATCATAAATCTGGTTAAGAACATTTTGGAACAGAGAGAAAAGAATGGCATTGTAAGAAATGACTTCATAGATCTCTTAATACAATTGAAGAATAAAGGAAATCTGGGAGATGAATTACAGGAATTTGAAAAACCATTTGGTATGATAATTTTATCATTTTATCGCTTATTCTATTTTTGTTTTTATCTATATTGACATGGTTCTGGCCATATAACTACCTTATTTAACTCAAGAATGGTTATATGTATTGTATGTTTTATTTTTTTAAATTAACCATGTGGCTGCTAAAAATTGTTTTACTTTTATAATTTAATAATTTAATTATATTATAATTTAAATATTATGTAACATAGTTAAATATGTGTGGATCATTTATTTAAATAATATCAGAATATAACGAAGGCTGAATATTCAGTTGATTGATTAGAACAAACTAATTAAAATAATATATATATATATATATATATATATATATATATATATATATATATATATATAAAACTCATTTTAAAACTTCGTGGCATATCCACTATAATTTATTAATTCAAAAATTCTGTTTGGCAATGAATCTTACAATTGTTTGATTATTTCTTGAGGTAATTGCTCCCATGAAGCCAGAATTGCAGAATTTCAAATCCTTGATTATTCAGAATGCCTTGACTCAAGAGTGCACCCTTCTTGAAAGAGTTCCCCTTTTCATTTTCGATAATGTATATATCAGGTCTGTGGAGACATAAAGCTATTCTAATTCGGCAATTTTATTTACTGGCAATTTGCAAGTAAACCAGTGTTTAATAACTTTCCTGAATGTATTGGAGCATTATCTTGCTGGAAAACTGGTGTGCCTGTAAACATGTTATTGAAAGTCAACCTTTGTTCCTCTAACCAATTATTATATTCATTTACTCTAGATGAAATAAATACCAAATTTCCTTTCTTTTTGTAACCAATTGACGCCCAAACCATCACTTTTCCTCCTCCAATTTGACGCCTTGATAAAATGTTTAATACCAAAATTCATCTGGCCCATCCAGATTGAATTTTTTTTCATCACTAAAGATGACTTTCTTCTAAACCTCATTCCATGGCATCGCATTACGAGCAAAGGCCATCCGGGCTAATTTGTGAAGGGTACTCAAAACTGGATTTTTTTCTTCTATCAATTGTTTTTTACTATTCTAATAGTCTTTGGACATTCCTTAGTTTTGTTTGAACTCCAGCTTCCTCAGCAATAGTTCTTGCTGTTTTACAAGAGTTGGATGCATTACGGAGAATATTCCGTTTCAATTCAAGAGAATTAAGAAACCAGTAAAAAAAACAAGTGTGTCTATAATTTTGACGCATATTAAATGTTAACATTTATTGATATTGGATTTAAATATTGCTCCTGGTCTGAGAAGAATGTCCCCATTTCAATATCATAATTTATACTTTAAACTGTGCTTAAAAATATATCAATCAAAAATAAAGAAAATACAAAAACATTTTTTTTTTTATTTCAATGGGCATGTCTAACATTTGGACACTAAATGTAGGTAAAACTTTGCCAGTGTAATTTGAATGGAGAATTTCCTCATTTACGTTGATATTTCTTTTAAATAATGCCTTAGTCTTACTACAGTAATTAATACAACAATTTACTCAAGTTACAATAATAAAATTTATTTTTCTATGTCCCAATTAACAGACAATTGAAGGGGTCGGGGCAAAATAGTGCCTAGCAACATTTTTAACAAAAATAAACTGGTAGGTGCAGTCTGCTGTCTATTATGTAGGACTATATGCCTATGATGGAAATGCCATATATAGAGTGCTTTATATATTCATATTTAGGTGGCATTTCCATCATAGACATATAGTCCTACGTAATAGACAGCAGACTGCACCTACCAGTTTATTTTTGTTAAAAATGTTGCTTGGTACTATTTTGCCCCGACCCCTTAAATTAACTAATATAATCTAAAACAACCATAATTACCATTCAATAATTAATTTAATCAAATAATTATGTTGAATAATTCGTATTTTGAGAACTAAATACAAACCAGGAATCTTTTCTTGTACTTACTGAATTATTTCCCTCTTCCGGGGTTCTTTGTTAACAATACCCGGTTTTCTTTTAATTTGGTTAGATAAGGATGTATTATCAGCTTTGGTAAGCATGGAAAATGCTTAGATTCCTGGATGCTTGAGTTACTCATGCACATAACTGTACTCGATTTTTTTTATTTACTATCCTTCATACCCTTCTGTGTACATTTTTTATTTTTTTTTTATTTAAAAAAATAAAATTTTATAATAAATATCAACTATGTTGTATGCATGTTTTCTTTTCCCTTTGGTAATTTGAATTTCCTATGACTAAAAGTATTTTTTTAGTTATTGACAGTCCACTGTATTATGAATAACAATTGATTTTCTCAACTGTTAATGAATTAACCTTTATATTTTCAGAAATGACATTGGAGTTAATGGCTGCTCAGTGTTTTGGTTTTTTTACTGCGGGATTCGAATCCTCTAGCTCAGTGCAAAGTTTCTGCCTCTATGAATTAGCACTCAATCAAGATATTCAATCGAGATTGGTAAAAGAAATAGATGAAACAATAGAGAAGAATGGCGTTCTTACTTACAAGGCTGTGCAAGAAATGGAATATTTGGATATGGTCATATCTGGTAACTAAAATATGAAGTTTTTTGCATAATTAGTAGACATTATTAATATCATCATCATATAATATATTATTTCTCAAAGCCTTTTTTTTTGTCGGTACGCCATAATTTCCTTAATACTTCATCAGATTTCATGAATGAGGCATAATTTTAAAGCTTTTCTTAACCGCTACACCAGAAAAATATACAAATCACTTCATTTCACCTTCGATTGCAAGTTATAAGCACAAAACTGCAGTTTTTGCAAGAAAATCAAAATGTTTGAGGTTTCTAAATGGTGTCAATCTTTTCAGGTTCCCAAGGAGAACATTATGGTCATATACATTTTTTTATTAAAACCTTCGTTTGCCATTTGTAAGCAAAAAACTGCGATTCTCAGCGAAAAGTTCAAAATATTCGCAGGGCTTTTTCGAAGGTGTCATTTTTTTTTCGGTTTGTGGAGAGGAACATTTTTTGGTTATATACACTTTTCCCATTGTCGCCGTCGTTTGCTAGTTACAAGTAATAATATGTGAAATCTACAATTTAAACACATCTATTCTCTACTTCAACCTTCACAAGTGCCCATGAAGCACTGTACGATACTAAATATATGATGTGTAGTTTAAATAAATGGGATTTAGGTAGGTTAGAGTGTGAATGCTTCGCACGGGTCAACGAGTAATATATAATACCATTGATAACATAAACTGACACCCCAGTTAGTAAATATATCTAAATTTATTATATAGTAAATCTGGGTTAGATTAATTTACTATTTTTTTATTTAAATTAATAATAAAAAAAAAATATATTTTCTAACAATAAATATTTAATTTTTAGAATATCATAAAAAATTGAAATGTAAAAAAAAAATTAAATGATTGTTTAACATCATTTTATGCCACTAAGGCTAATTGGACGAACTATTCAATTATTAAAATCATTAGGTTTGAAAATCGTATATGAGTATCGATCAATAATTTATTTTTATAAAAAATAATTCAAGTTTATTATTTTATTTAGGTTATTACTTTCTATTATCTCATTATTGTTACCGTCTAAAATAAATGAATACAATTTACCAAAGTGCCTGTTACTGAATCAAGGGATCAGGTATTAAGTGTTTGCAAAGAATACTTCAAGTACTAAATGATTCAACTGAATCAGTAGTAGCCATTACTGAATCATAGTCCGGGGTTAGCTATTCCAAGTATTCATTGTATTAGTACCTCACATTCAAGTGATACAGATCATCGAGTTTCAATGGATCAGTGAGTATCAGTACCCGGTTCATTTTGGCTGGATCAACTCCTTGTATCAGATACTTTTCAGTATTTGATTCAATCAAAATTACTGTATTTGTAAGAATAACAATTACAGGGGTCTGGCACAGGGATATAAACAAAAATAAAATAATAATAATAATCAATAAATATTATAAAGCAAAGTGTACAAAGTGCATGCCGAAAAGGCTCAAAAACGACTCCATGTATGATTAAGGAAGTTATGTCTTCGTTTAGCCATATGACCCCTTATGGAGGAGAAGGTTTCCGTTTTTCTCTTAAGAGTGTAAAATTGAAGAAAAAATGACTGGAATTTTAAGCCTCTTGCACCATTTAATTAGCCTCTCTGAGATTGAGATACGAGTTTATGAATGAAAAATTTAGTTCGAGCTCCAGGCTACCAGGAAGCGCTAGGGTGCGTTTCACTCAATGTTTATTGTCCATTCATTCAGTATGTAATCGTTCTATATTTTTTCAGCTGTTCTTTTTAAATTACTAAAAAATTAAGAGAAAATAATTAGTTTGCGTTTCAAAATAAAATAAGTACTTTACATCTCAGCAATCAATTAGAAAACCAACTGGATTCCTTAAAAATTAGTTTTCTCATATGAAGGCTAATATATGATCAGCACATTACATTTAATCTATATATAATATATACTTAAGTAAATTTAATGCAATATGAGTGAACATTTCTTAGTAGTACAGTGAGCGAATAAAAACAGACATAAAACAAAAAAGGAGAGCTGAATTGACTGATTATAATCGAAAATAAAATGTTTGAAGTGTTCTCATTGTATGTAATTATGAAAAATGGTTTTATTCCTATGTATGATGAGCATTCCAGTTGACAAAACGACTAACTCCAATAACATCATTCAAGATTTTATCATCCCTCATAGTTCAAGATAAAAAGAAATATGATGAAAAAATTATGCCTTCAAGAAATTTTGGTTTTCACTTTGTAATAGTAGTAAGATTCGAGATATGCAGAAACCGTTCTAATTACGGGGGGAGGTTGAAATGGAAGAAAGGTCTTAAAAAAAAAGTTTCTATGAATCTTCGATAGTTTCTATACTTCTGGATCAAATAGGATCATCATAGTAGTCACTTTTTAAGTTTTACTCGAAATTTTCTAACTGAGATAGCAGATTTTTCAACAATAATCTAATAACTTATTATCTTCTGACTACTTGGAATGGGCTTATAGGATTCAGAATCACAGAAATCATCAAAACGATGCATAACTCGACAAAGTTGCAGCAAAATTAATTGTTCATTTACCATTTTCAACCCCCTGTAAATTATACAGGGTTCGTTATTTGGGCGGACTCTAGAGATTTCGAATCCTAATGTTGATACCAAGTTAAAACTAAAGTTACAAGAAGGTGCTAATTTTGTTCTATATTTCCTTTAATTTTAAATTTTTTCTGGTATTAAAACAACCACACAACTACCGGAGCGAAGCCGGGCACCCCAGCTAGTAATAAATAAAACAAAGTTTTTCTTCCTAGTTTAAAATTTTAATAATAATGAACAAAAGTACTTATATCCAAATCTATTCAAAAATAATAAATGACCTAATCCTGAAGGCCCCAGTTAGATAATAAAAAATATTTGATAATAAATGTCCTTCTTGAGGGTTAAGTAGGCAAATTAGCTGTTCTTCATTATCAGAAGATTTGAAGCCTTGGAGGTATTGGGATCTTAGAAACTGGTAGACAGGGCACTCGAAGATAAGGTGAGTCGACATCTCCAATCTTTGCAGGTTACACACACTACAGATGACCTGGGTATCCAGCTTGTAAGCTGTGCCGTTCAAGTATAGCTGAATTTCACTGGAGGACGTCAGTCTAAGCTGGATAAGAGCTCTCTTCTTTTCTATACCCACATTGAAGCTCTCAAACTCAGCCGCCGGAATAGAGGGTTATACTCAGAATTCAAGGCTCGTTTGATATCTACCGAGAGAAGGTGATTCTTCCAGCTCTCAATTATCTCTTTTTTATTCTTGAGTAGCCAGGTGAGAGTGGATTCCCGAAACACTTCTGTCATTCCCAGTGTGCTCAAAATATTGTGGAGCGGCGAAAACCAGGCATTTTTTAGGGTCTCTGGGTGGAAGTTAGTTTTCTTAATAATCATCTCATAGCCCTTTCTCTCCAGGGCATCGACATCCATAGACTTGATACTGATCCACCAGTTTAAAATCCGTGTAGTATTTGATTCATATAACCTGACCCGTCCCTATCATAAGCTAACTACTGTACTTTCTATTGGCCACCAAATTGACGTCACAGTCCGCGTGTGCGATTCCCAGGTAAATTTCTTATATTGTCGAGCCATTATCATTCTTTGCCCTAGCAGCATTTTTTTTTTTTTTTTTTTTTTTTTTTTTTTTTTTTTTTTTTTTTTTTTTTTTTTTTTTTTTTTTTTTTTTGGGACTTCAAGGCTTCCACTGAAGCCCTATACTGCCCATACTAACACCCATGGCACTGGGTGATACTTCTCCTACGAAAAAAAAGCACCACCCAGGGCGGGACTCGAACCCGCAGCTCCGGCATGGGAGTACGGCGCTTTACCACACAGCCACACCGGGCCCCAAGGCAGCATTATTATGCAAGAAATTAGCTTAAGTAACTGTTTGATATGCTTTGTTAATTGATGTCATCCTCATTCCAGAAAACTCACCTTACCTTACTTAATATTATTATGAATTCCTGCCTTTGATTCCAGAAACATCAAGGAAGTACCCAACTGCAGCGATGCTATTTAGGCAGTGTACAAAATCGGCAACTCTTTCTACTGGTCAAACAATAGAGCAGGGTACTAAGATCATCATTCCTGTTTGGTCTCTGCACCATGATCCTCAATACTTCCCGGATCCTGATAAATTTGATCCAGAACGATTTTCGGAAAAAAACAAAGATTCTATTGTTCCTTACACTTACCTACCATTTGGAGAAGGACCACGAATGTGTTTGGGTAAGTTCTTATTCTTGCAAGTGATCAGTTTTAGGTGCGAGTGATAACCTTTTTAAAACTAACCTCAACTTTCATTCAATCCAGTCATCGGTGTATTTGCTTCATATATCAATTGATTGTTGATTCCAACAGTTTTCAAAATATTAAAAAAGACTGTAAGAGAAGACTGCGTTTGATTTTGTAACCAGAACACATTTTATCAACAGTGTTTAACAAAGTTGCTATTACTGTATACTTCCAGGTAATCAAGATCACATTGTATACCTTATCATCTTTTTCATTATCACTAATCTCATGTAGCCATTTCTGCCATGCTTCTGGGTTCATAATTCGTTCTGAGATTACCACAAATATCATAATCATAAAAACTGGAAAAACCTAGCACACCTAGCTTGCATGGTATAATACTTACTCCAAAGAACTTTACTTTTTTCATAGAATCACATATGCATATACATACATATACATGCCCCAAATTCATAGAAGTAAGGTACTGGAAGCCATAGATTATTAGTTTACACCTACTTCGAATGTTTCGGGGTTAAATAGTTCTGTAGTTATTTTTGTCCCCTCTGGGAATACTGGGGGGGGGGGGGGGGTTAAGCCAGAAAGATACAGATATAGAATTAAGGGCCGTCATCAATGAATTATATTATGCATTATATTATATTATATTATATCACACTGATTTATGAATATTTTTATTTTTAAATAGGCATGAGATTTGGGCTGCTTCAAGTCAAGGTAGGAGTTGTGACCCTTCTTCGAAAATTTCGGGTCGAGCCATGTGAAGAAACCATGGTACCGCTGGTAATTGGAGGTACTCCCGCCACCGTAGCATTTGATCAACCTGCTATTATTAAACTTATAGCAAGATCTTGAAGAAGGCAAACTCTCTGTACAACTTTTATTGCTAATTCGCACTATCAGTATTGTAAAAACAATTTAATGTTATTTATTGTTAATGATTATATTTAACATAAATATATTTAATATACCTATGCCTATGATAGCTTATATTTAAAACCACCTTTGACATCTTCCTGGCTATGTTAAGAAGGTTTGTCGTGATCTTATGGTGAACTAAAGATCCTAAAAATGGTACTAGAATGTTCCACTTTTTGATAAATAGTTCCTACCACTATTCAACTTCTATTGATGGAGGAATTTCACTCAACTTACCTGTATATCACAGATTTGGATTCATATATTAGGAAAGATATAGCACATCGGATAGAAGGACAAATTTTTTATTAGTGACACATTTTTAACTCTGGGACGGATCCAACAATGTGCCATACTTTTCCAGAATTTTTTCAACGCCATCTGCTTCGTGGTCACCCTCTTTGCCTTCGTCCTCCAGGCTTGCCATTCAACAGCATTTTTGGCAGTCTATCTTTGTTACTTCAGACATCCTTTCAACGTGTCCTGCCTATCTTAATTGACACATCTTGATGTATGTCAGTTCTTCGTCTATAAACATGTGTCAAAGTTCTTCATTTTTCCGCAGCCTCCATCTCTCAGCTTCACAGACAGGTACATATATTATTCTGTGAGCTTTTCGTTCCAAAAATTCAATAATCTTTCAATTCCATTTGTCAGCACCCAGGTTTCACAGCCTTATGTTACTACTGGTCTTGTAACTGTATTATATATTACGACCTTAGCTCTGTTGTTTAAGCTTCTAGCCTTGATTGGCTTCTGTAGTGCGAAGAAACACTTATTGCCTGAGGCCAATTGCCCTTTTATTTCTTTCATTACCTCGTTTTCCTCCGTAACAAGCACTCCCATATATTTAAATTGGCTCACCGACTTAAAGACGTACAGTCAAAACAAAATTCACTGGTAAAGATAAAAAAGTTTCAGCTAATCTAATAACCAACGGGTTTTAAAATTGAACTTTACATCAAATTTAAAATAGTTTGGTAAAGAATTTAGAAGGGTTAAAGTTTTTATTTTTTACATCTCATATTTGGCTGTAGTAAGTATTAAGGATCCATTCATTTAGCTCTTACTAGAATATTCCACCAGAGGCGAGATTGAATATAAATAAATTCCCAAATGTTGAAAATGTTACTACTACATATAAAATAACCAGAATTTTAGCAGTAGCGGGCGCACTTTATTCCAATGTTCAGGTTTAGTGCACCTTTATTTATTATTTATAAAACCCTGGGCTTAGCAGGTGTTAAAATGAGTTAATAATTCACAACAATTAATGTGAAAATTATTTCTTGAGAAGTAAAGAAGATTGGTTCCTTATGTCATCTATTGGTTTACAATTTTGTTTCATTAAAGGGTTGTATGCATTACTAACTTATGAAGTCAAAACTCCTTAACAAAAAGTACTAAAAACAAAAACATAAAATGCATAAAATTTTTTGTAGGGGCTAGAAACCCTCGGACAAGGGACATCTCATGTTAATGAAGTTAGAATAGCTACTAAATTAAGAAAACAGGGCTTAACTTTACTTGAGGAAGTTAGGTGATCCCGTAAATTGGGCTCTAAAAATATCCAATTACCATGCCTGAAATATTTAATTCTACTGGATTATTTAAATGAGAGTGGTGTTATGGGTACCAGGTGAGACTTTTCCGTTTTTGAAAATCATCAGCATTACTCCCTTATTAGATATTTATTAGCAATGACTGATGCCAACTTTTAACCTTTTGAAATGAAATGAAAATTACTCTTCAATATGATTACCATCGGTCTGACATTTTCGGAAAGCCAAACTTCATTTTAGAAGCAGTTAGATAGCGTTGATGCACAAAAGACAGAGGTGGCACGCATTTAGGTCTTTGACCCATTCTTTCACCTTTTTAAGGTACTATTGAAGATATGTGCATCAGTGTTCACCCCCTAACATGGGTAGATCCAGCCGGTTGTAAAAGTGGGTCTGTGTTCCCAAAGGGGGGCTGCAGCCCCATGGCCCTTCCCTTGGATCTGCCAATCAGGTTTTTTTACCTTAATGTTCCTTTACCACAGCTAAAATTCTGCATATTATTTGTTCTTCACCTTACTTTTATTTATATTAAATTCTATTTTTAAATGTCAAAAAATTTTCGCCCACAGCTCTCCCCCTGGATCCGTCAATGCCACATAAATTATCCATATTTTCCCATATCAACTTAATTCAAAATATTTAATGTTGATTTTTCTATTCTAACAACCAAAATTACTCATCTAGAATAAGATGGGGATGCATTATTAAAAAAATCTGGTGCGGCGCGCGCGTCACACAACTTTCATTCCCCCCCCCTTTTTTTAACACGTTAGGTGCGGCGGCGCATTTTAGGGGTATCCTGAATTGGACGGTATCGGTCCCCGGGCTCCGACTGCTGGGATGAGCCACAGACGGTATCGGGCGTCGAGGTCCGATGGGAATGCTTTGACGAAAGCGTTATCTCTTGATTAAAAGGGAATTAAATGTGCGTTTCAAGGGCATTATCTCTTGGTAAGAATTGGAACTAGACATAATGCGCAGGACAGGCTGAATAGGATTTACGCCATTCTTTCTCGAACATCGGACCTCGGAGTCCGATTCTAAATAACAACAGAATTTCAGCTGCTAGCAATATTTTCTGCACTAAAATGCAATAATCTCATTAAAAATCGACTAAATTGGGTGTTTGAATTGTTCGGACTTTCGGACATTTTCATGTGAAATTCGACTGTTAAGAAGGGAATGTAAGACGTCGGACCCCGAGGACCGATGCCGCATCTAACATGTTAATTAAAAAAGACGTTAATTTTTCACAATGGTATACAAAACTTATTTCTCAAAGACAATTCTTTTTGTTTATCCTCTTGGAAATTTGTTATCGTCATCAGTACTTTTTACAGCGGTTTACCAAGAACGAAGTTGGCCCCACTTCTGTACTCATGGATACTTTCGTTCAAAGAAGGGGTTTATAATAACGGCCAATAAGAAGTTGAAACCTCATTTTCAAATTTCCGTATTTTTCAGAAAACTACGACAGTTAATATTTCTTCATTAAATTCGATTCACAAGCCGAATAATGCCATAGATTGTGTAGATTCTTAACGTCCAATTAGTCTTTTACCTTCTTTATCCAAATTATTCAAAAAATTCCTTTACCGAGTCTAAATTCTCTTATCTATTTGACGTTATTCCAAATTTCCAATACGGTTTTAAACAGCACCATTCACAATGATGTTACCGTTTAATCGATTATATTTCCTTTTCTTTGGAATCTAAATTTTATTGCCCGGGTGTCTTCTTAGACATGAGCCAAGCTTTCGACAGAATTGGGCGAGACGGATTGTAGTAAATTACGTAATTTTTAATTCTGCAGTCATATCTAAAAGATAGATTTTTCCGCGTAAAAATTGATAATGTGTTTTCCGAAGTTAGAAGAATACGAGCTGGAGTGCCTCAGGGCAGCATCTTGGGTCCGACATTATTTAATATATACTGCTCGGATATTCCCCAACATCCGGAAACCCCATTGGCTACGTTCGCTGATGACTCAGCTATCCTGACATCAAACAAAGATGCCACTAAAGCCTTAATTGTGCTCCAGGAACACCTAAACGAGGTAGCATGTTGGGCTAGGAGATGGAGGCTAAAAATGAATGAAGCTAAGAGCCAATATGTCTCATTCTCACTTAAGCATGACTCTTGCCCTCCGGTATTTTTTAACATTTCGATACCCACCTCTGGATTCAATACGCTATCTGGGCCATTACATGGACAAACGACTGACTTGGAAAGACCACGTTAGATGCAAAAGAAAAGAACTGAACCAGCGGTACGGACTTCTTTCAAGACTACTCGTACTTGACAGACGTTCAAAAGTATCTCTGACGAACAAGTTAACCGTTAAAAAAGTAGTAATACTTAAGGTATTTGGGACTTACGATATTTAACTATGGGGAACTTCCAAATATCAAAGATTGTAGATGCCCCCTTTTATGTCTCTAATGAGACCTTACATACCTGTAGCGGATCCAGGGGGGGGATGAGGACACTGATAAAGTATTACTATTTCTGTCTGAAATGAGCTATATTTATTCATTTTTCAAGTCCACTAATTGAAAATAAATTATATATTAACATTTACAGTAATTTATAACGTCATTATGTACTGCTATGTATTTTAAATTAGGGCCTTCATTACTCATGAAATGTAAAAAAAAAAAAAGTGCGCCCCCCTCAGAAAATTTCTGGATCCGTCACTGTTACACACTGACCTTGACATTCTTTACGTCGAAATAACAGCTATAGATGGCTACCGTAACTTTCATGACAGACACTCTAAATTCCAGCCCACTAACTCAAGCTCTAAACACTCCCACAAACCCTTATAATCCGCCAAGAAGACTGTTGAAGCGTTGGCCATGAGATTTTATAAATGTAAAAGAAAAAGTATATAAGTAAGTAATACATATACTTATTCTTTTACACTTATCATTTCATCAAATTCAAATGTTTTGAAAAAATTAATTGAATTAAATTTTATTCATTATAGTCAAGGTATTAGAGCCATGAAGGGAGCAGTACCCAGTCGCATCTCCCGGTAATGTACTATACATACCAGGGCTTTACAGGAAACTAGGAGGTCCCTCATCCAGCTCCTCTTCAGCCTTCTTCATTGAGGCGGATTCAGCACGAAATTTTGGGGTGTCGTGACCCCCCATCTCATAATCACGTGGCTGACAGCATCGTTTTTTTAATGAGATTATTACTGTTATTAACAAGGAATGCAATCTAAACAGCCAAAAGTGTTATGTTTAGGGCACATTAACTACCTAATTGCATTACTTGCTTAAAAATAAAAAAAAAGTGAAAAGCCAAACTATTTGGGGGGGCGGGAGGGGGGGGGTTATGGCCCCTATGCAGCATTACCGTTGGCATTAGTGTTGTGCCATATTATTCAAGATTGAGTTGGGGTTTCTTTGTAAATTTTCTATGAATTTTTGTATTGGGTTCGTATGTTTTCGATAATATTCGGCATGTAAAATAATGTTACAAACATGCCATTAAACTATATTATCAAACTAGCTGTATGTCCCGGTTTCACCCGAGGAATTTCTTTTTTCTAATGAAACGGTCGATTTAGGAAAAAAAGCGAGATCATTACGATTTTTATTAGGATAAACCATTGGGAACCACTGAGCGAAATTTGGAGGATTTAGGATAAACGGTATGGATAGATAAAGAACAAACAAATAAACAGAAATATATCCCTGCAGTTTCAGTTTCCCGCGATTCTGCCTGTCTAAGCCTCTGTTGTTCAATCCTATTTTGATGTTCGTCGAGAGTTTCAGCTACTCGTATTTAACGTTTTTTTTAGCTTTTGAGCTCACTACTCCTATTGAAGCTCGCTTCTTAGGAGGCATTTATAAAAAATAAATTCACCATACATGTAAATAAACGTATTGTAATGTTAAAAAAAAACATATGGTTTAAAAATCCCAGAACTCGACGCCTACCAAGGAACGGTCTTACCGGGCCTTGTTGGTCTCTTCAAAATCTATAAAATGATTTTTTACGCCGTTTTTTCGACTCAAACGGTCGATTTCGTAAAAAAAACCGTTGTAAAGCGAGATCATGACGAATTTTTTAACAATAAAGAATATACCCAGAGATTAGCTGAAGTTATGCAATTTTAATATGGACAGGTGTTCGCACCTGGTATCAAAGAACCACTGAGCGAAATTTGGAGAATTTAGGACAAACGGTATGGATTTCTATAAAGAACAAATAAACAAACAAACAAACAGAATTTCAACTTTATTTATACAGATATATGAAACAAATTTCAGTTGAATCGAATGTGTTGTCTAACGTACAAAACAATTTAATTCGATTTAACGATGTCATCATCAATGCTTTGTTGTGATTATATTGCTCAATAAAATTCAGGCAATTAATAAAATTGAATATTATTACAGACTCGTGAAAGTTATAATTTAGTTAATTGCGTTATGAATGTGCATCATGCTGTTCATTTTCTTGGCATCTTTTTAGTTACTTTGGTAATGTTTCAAAGATAAGTGTTTATGAATTATTTAGCGACCAATAAGGATTACACGGCCCGATAGTAGATAAGTTAAGTATCTGAGAATTTTAGTTCCATACTCGCCAAAATTTTCTATTGGTGGGATATCTGCACAAAAGTTCTCCTTTGCTATGTCGTATTATTGTATTGTGTGTGTTGTTTTGGACTTTGACGGGTTTGTGATGAGGCTGCTAAAATGAAGGGTCATGGGTCATCATGCATAAATAATATCATAAAAGGGAATAAAAACATCATAATTTTGAAGATGAAAAATAAGAGTTAACATTTAAACATACTGCAGAATCTATAGTGACCACGTATATTATGTTGGCTGTGAAAGATGATTAATTAACTTTTTGAAAAAGGAAAAAAAAAAAAAAAAAAAAAAAAAAAAAACATGTTCAATTATCTATTATTATTATTATTATGTGTGAACCATGTGCTGTACATACATAAAGGTTATAAAGGGGGTAATTTATAACCTTTTTAATTATAAATTAGTTTGTTAAGGGTCACCAGTGGTGTTGTGGTTAGCATGGCAACCTACAATATTAAAGATCGCGGGTTCAATTCCAGCGGTGGCCCTAGGATGTTTTAATGGGAGTAAAAAATCCTTAGCTATGCCGTTCCTCGGATAGGACGTAAAATGGAGGTCCCGAGCCTGTACGATGTCAGGTACTCGTTAAAAATCCCTATCCTAATTATACCTGGATAGGCAAAATTTAGGACTCCCACTGTAGCATCGTCCGATTAGCCTTAGTAGCATAACAATGGACGTTAAACAAACAAACTACTGAATTAGTTTGTTCAATAAATATCAATTATCAAATCAAGCCTTACTTTTAACTTTAAATCAACTTGGGTTATAACAGAATCGTTTTAATCGGGCATATGTTATAACTATATAAATTTCTCTCAAAAGTTTCATGCAGATTATAACAAAGAATAGTTGAGTTTCAATAAACAGTATGTTTTATAAGGACGTCAGTACCTACCAAAAAATTGTTTCGAGGACTTAAAAGTGACTTAAAGTGTCATGTCTTACATTATACTTTAGCTTGTCCATTTATTTTTTAAATGAAAATAACAATTATAATTTTTTATATTTCTCAGAGCAATCTATGGCACCCGATTCATCCCATTACGATCAACTTATCTAGTTCACAATTCAACAGTTTCGTGACCTCCCGTATTTTTTTTTTTTTTTTTTTTTACTCATTTTTAAGTACTAAAAGAAATCAAATACAGAAATTATCCTTGGACTAATCTACAGGATATTCTCTTCCTTTTCATATTGCATGGATGAATGCAGATAAGGGATTGGGAACTAATTTTACATTAAAATACTAGTAAAACTTGTGTGTTGTTCGCACCTCTTAAGATATTTCTATGCTTCCTATAACTAAATTAAGTAAATAGTAATTTGTAACTTTTAGGTTCCAAAGGATTCTGCATCACCAACGATAAGTCGAGCACCTAAAACACGGTGTTGCTGGTTTGGGTCGGAAAATAAATTGCCATTAGAGGACTATCAAGTGGGATATGACAACGATAGATCACAATCTCTAGCTTGGCGACCATACGGAACAATATCACCAAAATCACTGGAAGAACCATTTTGTATATGTGAAACTGAACCTGAGTCTCCAGAGTACAATGTACCATGCTCGTGTAAAAAAAAGGGGATATGTACAAATCCACCATGTACGGATGGAGTACTATCGACTTCAATGGAAGAAACGCCTATGCTTTCTAAATTATCCCTTAAGACAAGACAACGGTCTTTAAGACAGGAATCTCCAAGGTCTTCAAGACCATCATTGGAAGAAAGACCACCGGAAAAAAGAAGGCCATCACGGGAAACAGAAGCACTGCCGGATAAAATAGGAGAGTGGAAATATCGATATTGGCCATCGATGTCAACAGAAGAATCAATAGAAGAACCATTTACACCAAAAGAAGGATCACCTAGGCCTTCAACACCATCATGGGGAAAGATACCATCAATATCGATGGAAGAAAAATCGATATCAATGGATGAATTGCCTATCCCTTCGAGGCCATCATGGGAAAAAAGACCACCGGCGGTAGTGGAGAAATGGGAATATCCAACTTGGCCTTCAAGCCCTGGAAAAGGTAAAAGACCATCAATGTCAACAAAAGAACCATCGTCATCAACCGATAAACGACCAAGGCCATCAAAACCAGGAAAAGTAATAAGACCACCGATTTCATCAGAAGAATCGATTGAAGAACCATTTACACCAAAAGAAGGATCACCTAGACCTTCAAGACCATCATGGGGAAAGATACCATCAATGTCGATAGAAGAAAACTCGATATCAATGGATGAATTACCTATCCCTTCGAGGCCGTCATGGGAAAAGAGGCCACCATCATCGGTGGGATCAAACGTAGCGTCTAATCCAACCAAAGAATGGCGAGAGGTAGGTGGCGCATGCGTCGATCCCAAATCAGTAACTGAATTTGATTTTGAGAAAGTTGCTCAACCTTTAGAAATTGGATGTCGAGAACCATACAGTAAATGTGATTTAGAGATTAACACATGTGTACTAAAACTAAATTCAAGCTTTTGTGAAGGTAAGTGTAGTTGTACAATGTTAGTACAAGTAATTAAATAAACTAGTCCTTAATTACTCTTTCAATAGTTTTTATTATAATACTTTTCCATAACACACACTAACGATTAGTTTCTATATAATAGGGAGCTTACTTTTTAATTGCCTCAGTGTTGCCAGGCAGTGTTGCTTACTCAGTGTTGCCAGGCTCCAGATGAAACAATATCCCAAATATTTTCTACAACTTTAAGATCCAATTGAGATATCAAGTAATTAAATTTTATGTTTTCCGCAGTGTGCGGTATTTATTCAATTATTATTAAAGTGGCAGTGTAATCGAACAAGCCTTGGCGGTGGGGGGGGGGGACGAACTGGCCGGTATGCGCTTCTCCTGTCTGCTTTTGAACATCGTGCCGTTAATACGCAGTGCCGTCACACGTGTAAAAATATCCTTTCATTGGTAAGGAATATCTTCGAACGCTGGTTTCGAAGTTAAGACTGTTTCTAAATACGGGTAACTCTGGTCCACCAAAATGCTTATATTCCCTATTCCTGGTTCTCCTTTCAGACCAGAATCTTGTACAGGACGCAGTGAAGAATGGAGATAAATTCCGTAAGTCTGCCATATTTGTATTTATTATTACATTTTTACTTAAATTGTCTGTATATTCTCATGTGCTTTCGTACCATTCATTTAAAGTCCACATGAGTACTCTCATGTCTGAGTACTTCCAGATTTATTCGTATATGTCTTGATAATTTTCTTCTTATAAATTTTATTTTTATTCAATTTCCGCGAAGATTTCATTTTGCGCCTTCACGCGCAGTTATATTAGAAAGTTGAAACTGGGCCTCAACCTGATAAAACCAGATTTCTGGCTTATCCCTCCAAAATGGTGGAATTTTTACACACCCCATCTACAAAATGTGTAGTAGTAGGCCCAAGAATATCTTGAGGTGGTTTTGATATTGTTTCATCATCGGCCATTGTAATAATCAATATATATTATAAAGCAAAGTGTACAATGTAAGTGCCGATAAGGCTCAAAAACGACTCCACGTACAATTAAGTAAGTTATGTCGTCGTGTAGCCATATAACCCCTAACGGAGAAGAAGGTTTCCGTTTTGCTATTAAGGGTGTAAAATTGAAGAGAAAAATACTGGAATTTTAAGCCTCTCGCACCATTTAATTAGCCTCTCTGAGCTTGAGATACGAGTTTATGAATGAAAAATTTAGTTCGAGCTCCAGGCTACCAGTAAGCGCTAGGGTGCGTTTCACTCAATGATTATTGTTCATTCATCCAGTTCAGTTTGTAAAAGTTATATATTCGTTCAGCTGTTCTTAGTTAGCAGCTCAAGTTACTAAAAAATTAAGCGAAAATAATTAGTTTCTCCTTTGCTTTTAAAATAAAATAATGATTTTACATCTCCGCAATCTATTAGAAAACCAACAGGTTTCCTTAAAAAGTAGTTTTCTCATAAGAAATTTAATTAATAAGCACATTACATTTAATCAATTTATAATATAAACTTAAGTAAATTTAATGCAATATGAGTGAAAATTTCTTAGTAGTACATTGAGCGAATAAAAACAGACATAAAAAAAGAGATAAATTGACTGATTATAAATCGAAAATAAACAGTTTGAAGTGTTCTTATTGTAGTTATGAAAAAGAAGTTGGTTTGAATACTATGTATGATGAGCATTCCAGATGACAAAACGACTAACTCCAATAACAGCATTTTTATCAATACGATTTTATCATCCCTCATAGTTCAGGATAAAAAGAAATATGAAAAATTGTGCCTTCATGAAATTTTGGTTTTTACTTTGTAATAGTAGTAAGATTCGAGATCTGCAGAAACCGTTCAAATAACGAAGGTCTTAAAAAAAAGTTTCTATGAATCTTGGGTAGTTTCTATACTTTTGGATCTAATACGACCATCACAGTAGTCGGCACTGAAGTTTTACTCGAAATATAATTTTTTTAACTAATAGATTTTTATAAACTATTATAAAAGTTAATTCTAATAACTTATTATCTGCTGACTGCTTTGAATGGGCTTATAGGATTCAGGTTCACAGAAACCATCAAAAACTCATATGCATGACTCGATAAAGTTGAAGAATAATTAATTGTTCATTCACCATTTTCAACCCCCTATAAAGCATATAGGGTTCCTTATTTGGGCGGACTCTGCAGATCTTGAATCTTAATATTGATGACAAGTTAAAACCGAAGCTTCAAGAAAGTGCTAATTTTGTTCTATATTTCTTTTAATTTTAAACTTTTTCTGTTATTTAAACTACCAAATAACTACCAGGGCGTAGCCGGGCACCTTAGCTAGTTAGATATAAAGTGTGTCCTAGAATCGATGTTACTGGCTAATATCACTGTGGTAGTTTCGGAATTGGAGGATTCTGACATAGGAGAGGAAATGAATAGGTCGGCTTATGAGGTGTTCTTTTAGCGGATCTGGATGATTTTAGTTTTTTATTCGTGGCCTATGCGGGTAGGTTGAGGTTTTTTCTAAATTTGTTTGGTAAGTAATGAAGACAGCGTTTGTCCAGGTGGAATCGCAAATAGAGGATCTGTTTAAGGGGAGATAAATTGATTGTTATTAAAGGATACTGTAGTTCAGGAAGTTATAAGTTTACGGCAAAGAGTTAAGGTCACTTGATGTGGTTTGCTGGGGTTCATTTTCATTTTTCAGTTGTCATCTGACCAAGGAGAGTTTTAGATGCAATGAGCGGTAAATCATCTAGTTATAAAACAAACAAATATTTGCTATTAATTACGAAAATTTATAAAGATCTAACACAATTTTTTTTGTTTTAGTTTCTGGACAAGTGGCACTCGCCTGTAAGACCCAACTCGGATACCGAACCTGGTTAGATTTTATTGGAAGAATCGGTGGTAAGCATGAAGTAAAAGAAATTTTATAAAGTTTATGTTACTATTGTTTATGTTACATACAGTACCAGTCAAAAGTTTAGACTCGCTTTTATTTAATTCACAATCTTCAAGTTTAATAAAATAATTCTAACTCAAGAGGTAGAATATGGTGGATATCTTTCACCATCATTAACTCAGGTAACATTTGAAACATTATATGATTAAGTTTAGAATTAAATTATAAATAGAGGTAACCTGTGGTGTAGTGTTTAGCATAGTTACCTACTAGACTAAAAGTCGCGGGTTCGCGTCCCGGGGTGGTCATAGGATTAGAGTAAAAAATCCTTAACTATGCCGTTCCTCCGATAGGACGTAAAATGGAGGTCCCGAGCTTGTACGATGTCAGGTACTCGTTAAAGATCCCTATCCTAATTATACCTGGATAGGCAAAATTTAGTACTCCCACTGTAGCATCGTCTGATTAGCCTTAGTAGCATAAAAGGGCACACAGACACAGAAACAAACAAACAAATCTCTCTATATATAAGAGGCTTTGTCCTGACTGACAGAATCAACGAAGAGCAAAAACTACTTATGATTAGAAACTTCGGGATTTAGATTTTAAAAGCGATGTAGGTAACCACTAAGAAAGGAATATCGAAAATTGTCGTTTAACTCTAACGGACAGCGATTTTCGAACTTCGAGAAAATATATCTAATTAGGACTCATTTTAAAGAATTTGATACGACGAGTTTAACTCGAAAGTCCCTATTGGGCGTCGAAAACCATGTTTTACAGCCGAAAAATGAAGCGTTCACGACGAGTAAGTCATTTTTTGTTTCGGCGGTTTTAGTGAACTCTCTCCATTGCGCGTCTCCGTCTCTTCTACCGAGCCGGCAGCTTCCCCCTCCAACATTCCACCTACCGAAAGCTCAAATTCAACTAAATCTCCTTAACATCAGTTAACATATTATATTAGATCAATACCAAGATAATGGTCACAGAATTGATTTTAAATGCTCGCGAACGAAGCCGCGACGGGGAATGCTAGTTATAAATAAAGTAATAATAAAATTATATATTTTACGTTGTTAAATAAATAATATGTTGTTAATTTTGTAATTTTACAAAACTAAGGGTGAGTCTAAACTTTTGATTGGTACTGTATATCGGGATTTTAGTTCTTTTTCGTTTAATCCCCGCATCTATAATTTATTGTTCAAAATATAAACATGTGATTAACCATTAAGGTCTGGCCACACATGTCCGCACCGGATCCGCACCGTAGCATTAATATAGGTTATGTTCAGAATATTTTTAATTTAACTTACGTATTACCTTTAGTTATGCCTAAATTTCAGGCCACACATGTCAGACAAAGGCCACTTTAGGCATAACTGAAGGTAATATGTAAGTTAAATTAAAAATATTCTGAACATAACCTATATTAATGCTACGGTGCGGATCCGGTGCGGACATGTGTGGCCAGACCCTTATCCATACTATTAATAACATATGAGTAGGCATATTTTGTATTTTCATTTTGAATCATGGCTTTATTTAAGTTGTACGATGATTTTAAAGATATGGACCAAACAATTAAATTTCTTCAAGAAAAAGGCCTGTTCTATAAGGAAAGACAATGCCGGAATGGCCACATTGTGAATTTATATTAGAAAGGGATGGTTTTTAGATGGCGATGTCACCATGCTTCAAGTTGCTGTTTGAAAATTGGCATTAGAGAAGGTAGGTACGTGGTTCACCGGTTCGAAACTTCCTTTAAATACAGCAATGATGTTCATTTATGCTTGGACAAAAAAGTAGGGGAGAGCGGGGTTGGTTGGCAACAGTTTTCACTTTTTTGATTGTTGAGCCGTTGCTGTTAATATAATCCCAATAGGGCTGATATCACTGTAAACTCCAAGTATTAGAGTGCTTCAAGTATTTTTTTTCACAACATAATATTTAATACTAAGATCATAAAAAAATAAAGAATTCTTCATTCCAGAGTATGCCAATTAACCCCCTATGTGGGGCAGGTTGGCCTAGAGGGTGGGGTTGTTTAGCCATCTCATTCAAGTACTGCCTGACACATATTATTGTTATTAAAAGCTGCACTATAATGGTATAATAATTTTTGAACAGTTTTTAAAAGCTTTTAAGGGAAAATAGAATGACAATGGGAGAAGATAGAAGTTAGACTGTCGTCACTTTCTGCATAAGAAAAATTGCACTCATCTTCCTCGCTAGAACTAAAGACAATTGGTAGTTTAACCTTTGATTATGTTTACCTTGCTTTTGTGAATTGCTAGTGCGCCAAAAAAAAAAACCAGTTGAAGAAAGCCAACTAACCCCACAGGAGAGATCAAATGAAAGATGACTGCCAGGACAGGGGAGAACAATCAAACAAGAAACCGCTTAGTCGAAACGTTAGGTTTTTCAAAGGAGTTTGGGGCTATGTGAACAGAATCGGAGTAAAATGTTTTGTCATGCCTTTAAACCAACTTTACTGAAAATATAAAAATTTACTTACATGTTGCAAAATTAATCAATAAAGCCCACTCTTATCTACACTGTTAGCATCGGATTGAAAACTCAGGATAAGACTCCCGAGGTCGAGCGGGTCACATGGTACAAAGGTGGGGCCTTCACAACAGGTGTGACGGAAACTATAAGCCAATGGCCAACCTACCCCATATGCCAACCAACCCCGCTCTCCCCCTATACAACCACCTTATTTTGCCAAGAGGAATTAGTTATGTCTGCGGAAACTGCTACTAATTGGAAAAAATATTTAAGGGAGGTTTGCGCAGATACTCTCATCAGAAACCTTGTAATAATGTCGGCATTTTGGTCATTAGAGTAACAGTTAATAAATTTAATTATTATTTTATAAACGTTTGTTTTATTTTTATAATAAAAGCAGATGCGGGGATTAAACGAAAAAGACCCGGGATTTTCAATAATTTCTGGCGAGGATTCTCTCATTAGAGAATATCCAACCCTGCATGCAATGCTACTATAACTGAAATAAATTGATCCATCATTTCATTTTTAATCTTGAAACCAATGCCTGAATAAAATTTAGGTTATATATTAAAATATTACTAATTTGGTAGTAATTTATTTATGATTTACAAAAATTTAATAAACAAAAACTATCACACAGAAGCCATTTAAAGAAACCTCTTCTCATAAATATTCTTCAGTTCATAAAGACTTAAGAAGAAGGATGGAGAGGTACTTACGACCAGAACTTTTGGAAACAGACCCCGCTGCAGTAACGGCACATAAAGAGTGGCTCCTTTGGAAAAAGAATTACGACAACTTCCTAAAGCATGTAGAAAAAGTTCAATCAGGTAAGTTAGAACTTTTAATAAATTATATTGCACCTAATGTACATGAGTACATAAGTGACTTTTGATGATTTTTTTACAACTTTTAATGATACCGTGGCTGGTATTGAAGCACTATACATTAAGCCCAAGAACGAGATATACGCTAGAACTAGAGGATAGTACTAGGACTATGAAGAAGGCCTTAGTATGTGGTGATAGCTTCTCATATGCTGACTATGCGTAGATAGTGGATAGAATGGATTCTTTGTCATCTTAACTCCTCGAGGTCTACTAGCTCAAGGTCATGCTACAGCTCGAATGTAAACAAAGCGATGTTGTCACATCTCACACATTCCATGCGACGTTGCCAAATTGTGCCATCAACCGCTCAAGTACACCCCCTCGCGCCCTAAGTAAATAAAATACCCCTCCCGCCCGGTCCACGGTACCCGCCCGGATATAAGCTCAAGGTTATGCCATGCGACGCTCAGCTGTTTTAAAAGAGTAACAAATTTTGTCTCGTTGTGGCATAATGCTTTGTAAGAGTAACATAACCTTACACATACAGGATAACAGTCAGGGAGTTTGCCTCCAAAATTGATCCAGAACCGACCAAGGACACCCCCTCCCACCCTAAGTAAATACCCCTCCCGCCCGTTCCAAGGTACCCGCCCGGTTACAAGCTCAAGGTCATGCCATGTGATGTTCAGCTGTTTTAAAAGAGTAACAAACTTGCTTCGTTGTGACATACTGCTTTGTAAGAGTAACATAACCTTACACCTACAGGATAACAGTCAGGGAGGTTGCCTCCAAATTGAGCCAGAATCGGCATATACTCACTACTGCATTGCTTAGCCACCAGAGGCCAAGAAGCTGGGGAATTGATTGATCAATACCTTCAGATTTTAAAGCAGTTGAGTAAAAATTGCAATTTCAAGGCCGTCTCAGCCGATGGAAATAAAAGTGAATGTATATGAGATGCTTTTATTACAGGCCTCTCTAATGCTAGCATCAGGAGAAGTTTATTGGAAAACACTAATCTAAATTTTGAGAAATAATAAAATACAATATGAAAACATTTTAATAATTTTTTAATTAGTAGTTTTCAACTGTTTATTTAAGTAACAATGGATTTATATGTTGGAGGGAATAAGGGGGTTGGTATAAAAATCCATTTGATTTTTAAGCTTGAGTGGAAAAGGACTGTAGTTTTCAACTAATAAAGTTTTTTTTTTTAAATTTTTATGACAGGGGCATTCAGCCTATTTTTTAAAAATATTTTGTGATCACAGGTGGGTATAAATATATTTCATTAGTTAATTGTTTTTAATTTAAATTGTAGGGGAGAGAGAGGAGTTGGTTGGCAACAGTTTTCACTTTTTTATTTTTGAGTCGTTCCTGTTAATATAATCACAATAGGGCTGGTACCACTGTAAACTCCAAGTATTAGAGTACTAACCCCACAGGAGAGATCATCTGAAAGATGGCTGCCAGGACAGGGGAGAACAATCAAACAAGAAACAGGTTAGTCGAAAGGTTAGGTTTTACAAAGGAGTTTGTGGCTATGTGGACAGAATCGGAGTCAAATGTTTTGCCATGCCTTTAAACCAAATTTACTGAAAATATAAAAATTTACTTACATGTTGTAAAATCAATCAATGAAGTACACTGTTAGCATCGTATTGAAAACTCAGGATAAGACTCCCGAGATCGAGCGGGTCACATGGCACGATGGTGTGGCCTTCATAACAGGTGTGACGGAAACTATAAGCCAATGACCAACCTACCCCCATGCCAACCAACCCCGCTCTCCCCTAATGTTTAAATATATTAAAATTCTAATTTTAGATGTTTATCTTGATAATGGTCGTAAGTGAGTACCGAAACGTTGGAAATAAAATTGTAAAAGTTGAGGTTAATATAGAGGTCACAAAAATACTTGACTAATATCTTATTTAGCCTCTTATAATATCTTATATTATAATATAATATTATAATATTATATCTCTCTAATATCTTATATTAGAGCATTTGTAATACAAAAAATTATTTGTAAGTATTAGTATTTTTTCTTTTTTTTGTTTCAGGAAAAAATATGGATGTTACACTACCAAAGAAAATCGGTGATAGCTGCATAATGTGTGAATCATTTCTTCTTTATATTGACATTTGTACAGTATATATGATATTTAATTTTGTAATAATCTTTTTTGAGCGTATTCATAAAATGGGCTTTATAAGGCAATTTCGCCATGAGCAATAATAATTCGTTACCAACGTCTTTTTGGGTTAACAAAATTTCAGAATAGTATCTACAGAAAAAATTTTTGGAAATTATGACATCATTGTAGGGAGTTACTCAATGGCATGGGTAAATAACTTCTAAGTATTACGTTTTCACTTCAGCATCGATACGATACTTTTTCTAAAGTATCGATAATTGCCGATATCGATAATTCGAAGGAATAGTTTCGATAATTTCCGACACTGATGTCGATAATTCAAAAAATTTTATAATTTATCCAACATAAATGGAAATAATTGAAGGGATCGGGGCAAAATAGTGCCAAGCAACATTTAAAAAAAAAATAAACTGTAGCTGCCGTCTGTTGTATATTATGTAGTAATATATGTCTATGATGGAAATGCCAGCTGAAATATGACTTTAGAGTGTTCTATGGTCATATTTAGGTGGCATTTCCATCATAGAAATATAGTACGACATAATATACAGAAGACTGCGGCTACAGTTTATTTTTATTAAAAATGTTGCCTGGCACTATTTTGCCCCGACCCCTTCAATTGACATAATGACGTCATCACTTCAGTATCGATGCGTCTTTCAATACTATACTTTTTCTAAAGTATTGATAATCGTCGATGCCGATACTTCGGCAGTAAAGTATCGATGCTTGTACTGATAATTAGAAAGAATTATATCGATAATTTTCGATACTGATGCCGATATTAGAAATATGATATGATTTAGCCAACATAGATTGATATATAAAAAAAATAAAAATAATATTATGACTGAAGATATTTTATGTTCAAGATGTAATAATTGTATATATATTTATTAAAGGTTTAGTTTTCACATAAACAGTCAAAGTGACATATTAAATATATTATAATGCAAATGCAACATATTGTAACACTTATATGGGTTAGAGAATTTTTATTAAACTAAAATAGTAATTTACAATACGGTTAATTCCACGTCAATTCAACAGAGGCTTGAGCCTCACCATTTCAGATTTTCTTGAAATTTGGTATATGTGCACTACTTGTATCTACTAGAACAATTGTGAAATATTACTGATATATGTCAACCCGTTTTTGAATTATTGGTCTCTAAAGCCCTCAAAAATAGGCCCAGAAACAGAAAAAAACATGATTAAAAATAGCTGTAGATGTTTTCCAAATTTGACTAGGACTATGAGATTGGTGTCGTTTAACAGCGCATTCTATGCCGTTTCATATGATATACAGCAATGTATAGGTTGGTACAAAAGAAATTTTCTTAAAACCTAGTTTAAAATTTTAATTTCAATTATCTCGAAAAGGGCATCTCTCATAGTCCTAGTCCAATTTGGAAAACACCTGCAATTATTTTTAATCATAAAATACTAGATTTATGAAATTTTATTACTAGTTTTCAATTTATTTTATTAATGAAAAAATTTTCATCCCACTTTTATATTTTGCTGTATGAATATATATAATACTACCTATTTAAAAAAAAAAAATATTACAAAAAAATGCCCTTTTTGAGAAAATTGAAATTAAAATTTTACATTTAGTTTTAAAAACATTTCTTTAGTACCAACCTATACATTGTTGTATATCATATGAAACGGCATGGAATGCGCTGTTAAAAGACACCAATCTCATAGTCCTAGTAAAATTTGGAAAACATCTACAGCTATTTTTAATCATGATTTTTTCTGTTTCTGGACCTATTTTTGAGGGCTTTAGAGACCAATAATTCAAAAGCGGTTGGACATATCTTAGTAATATTCCACAATTGTTCTAGTAGGTACAAGTAGTTCACGTATACGAAATTTCAAGGAAATCTGAAATGGTGAGGTTCAAAATGATATATTGTTGTGTTGATTTGACGTGGAATTGCCTATACCACAAAAAATATGAAAACACAAATAATTAAACAGGTTACAAAACGTATCAATTTGTAACTATAAAGTTACACAAAAATAACCATACAACTTGAGATCCAGATCAAAACAAGCTCTGTTGTCTATCGCTCATTATATTCACACTGAAAAAGAACTGTCGGGAAGGTTCTAGGCCAGCGTAGATGGTTGGTACTCGAACATCGTAGTCACAAACATGTATTAGAACAGTTTGTTCCAACAAGTCTAGAACTTTTTTAAGATCATATGTTTTTGTGTTTTAATTTGATTCACGTTACAATTATTTTTTCTCAAATGGGTTATTATTCTATTATGGTGCAATCACTTGTAATAAGACGATATCGCCTAAAATCCTAGGGCCACCGCTAGGCCCGAACCCACGGTATTTTTTTATGTTTCCTGGCCAGATTTAAAAGATTGAGAAACATTTCTTGACCCTTTTTCCCACATATCTCGTCATTTCTAGAAAAACTTCATCTAAGCCAGGCTGACTTGCCCAATTTCATCCGCTAGTTCGTCTTCTTCCTTTTAGAAAACTTCGTCCACATCTAGCTATTGGTCTGGTATATATTTTTTTTTTCCAACAGTTTCTTAACTTGTTGTTGTTGTATGTTGTTTGGGGGCGTAAAACACCTGTGGCAAAACCAACGACCAGAGCCAGGCAAAGGAGCGTCCCGGTATCCTTTGACACGAGGCTTTAACGGAGGATGTGGATAAAAACCATGTTGGCCACCTAACCTAAGTTACATTATCACAGTACACTAATGCTTACAATATATTTTACATGGAAAAGACCAAATCCTCCCAAGTCCTCGGAGCTGACAGTTTTTTAACATATTCTCTCCATCTTTCTGTCAGATGTTGTCACCATTTCGGGCTTTTATGATGTTTTTTTTCCTTATATAAAACCCTAAACCAAAATGTTGGATAAATTATTATCTATGTATAATTGAATCGATTTTTGGCGAAAAGGTGTCATAGCAAAAAATCAAACTTTCTGAAAACTAAAAAAAAATATAAAAAATTTACCCCTTTTCAAATGAAATGAATTGCAATTTTATCCATAACAGAGCACGGATGCGATCTTCAACAGATATTTTATGGTCTGCTATGGAACCAGCCAGAAAGGCCTAGAACGATCCCAATCACGCACTAATACATGACTACCCGTTCCAGACAATTCTAGGCCTTTAAACAACGTAACAGAAATAAACATCTGTTTTGGACTAGGGGACAATATATTATTATTATATAGACACTAGGGTAACTGTACAATAAGTTGACAGTGCTCCAATTGTTGACATTTTGCACAAAAAGTGTGAATAATAAGATTCAGGATTGATTATTTTGGTTCAAACTTTGGCGTTAATGTGCCAAATTATACTAGTTAGCAGTGCTGCCATCGACATTAGTTTGATGGAAACTCAAGCTTATTTGTGAGAGGTTGTAATGGCGAATTTTCTAGTCGCCTGAAAATAGTTGACGACATCGATGTCGACTACCGCCAGAATTAGCAAATAGTTTTCCATTTGGGGGTGGATCATGAACGTCTGAGTCTGTATGGGTGACAGGTGTCTTATTTTATGAATTTAGAGCTAGAGCGCTCTATCCATGGATCGTTGAGAACAAAATTGCATTGTCAATAATCCTATCCCTATACCGACAAACGTCTCATTTGACTCTCCCCACTTCCCGATTCTGCAAAGAACTCTATCAAAATGCTACATATTTCATCCAACCAATGAATGTGGCTATCTTTAATTGTCTAAAAGAGCACTGGAAGAGTGAAGTTCATCATTGGAGAGTTTAAAATTGTACAATCCCAACATTAAAGAAACGAAACTTCTGGCCAATACTAAAATCTATTTATCATACTTACTTAACTGGGTGATCTCATTTTTCGATTAAATATGTTCGTTTTTTTTTTTGTCTCATTTAAGTTTTTTTTTGTAAAAAATAATTAAATTGCGAAAATTTTATTTTGTTTCCATTGTGAATTTACTAGTTTATAAGTAAAAAAAATATTAACTTTTATTGCAGTCCTTATTATCTATTAAAAAAGAACATAGGAAATCAAAAAATAACGCATTTGTCACCTTTAAAACCAAAAACGTCAACTTTCCAAACCTTTACATTTTGATGTGTCAACTATTGGTTCAAGTTTTATTTTATAAATCATTTTTTATAAAAAACATAAATGTAGACGATAGGATATTGTATTCCTAGTTTTCTAGAGGGATCGGCTTAACTAAATTCATAACAAAGATTATCCTAACATCAATATATTGGTAAACAGTATCAATAATATAATTTTTTTTTCTTAAACTGTCAACTATTGGTACAGTAACCCTATCTACCTATCTGTCTATGTTTTATCGAATAGTTTTTCATAAACTTCTACTTTCAGGCCCAAATGTAAGGAATTCAATAAAAGGAGTATTTATGTAAAATACCCAAGATGCGTGGAAACGTTCGAGTTGTGTCTAGAATATCCTACTTTATTTAAGAAGAGGAAAAAAAAATACAATAAACCTTCAGTGAAGAAACTGTTACAGTGATATTATTGTCCGTTATTACGAATTTCCGATAATAGCAATGACTATCTAATCACATATGGGTCATTTTCCCATAAAGGGCGAATCTGAACTTGGAATTCTTGAATTAACGTCTGGAAAATATTTAGGGTGCTCTTTACATAGCACTGATTGAACTCCAATGCAAGGTTATACAAGAGCAGGGTGCATTTATTATTTTAAAAAAACAAAAACATGGAAGACGGGAAAAGAAATGTGCTGTCTGTTCGTTTAAAAATATTTTTTCTTGTGTTTTTTTTAAAGATAGCTGACAAAATTCCTAAGCCATCTAACAGTCATTACACAAAACTTTATGACCATCCATTTTTTTCTTGTTTACTACTTAAATACAGATGCTTTTGAAATAAATGATAGACCATCGGAAACGTCTCAACGACCTCTATATGTATAAAGGAACGAGAAAATATAGATGCAATTAGTTTTCGGGTAGAGACAGACGAGACAATGACTCCTGATATTTATGACCATCCAGTTTTTTCTCGTTTACTACTTAAATACTGCTGCTTTTCTACAAAACTATAGACTATAAGTAAAAAGTAGCAAACAATTTTAGATACAATTACTTTCCAACTCCTTAGAGGCGGAATCACGACATCAGATTTAGAGAGGCTATCTAGTTTTTTCTCATTTACTACTTAAATATAGCAGCTTTTTGACAAAATGATAGACCGTTCGAAAAGTTTCAACGAGCTTTAAAAGTAGAAAGCAACGAAAACATTTAGATACAATTACTCTCTGAGTAAATGCGAGCGGGAGAAAAACACCCGATATTGTATTGTATGACCATCCATATCGCATACCTCAAATTCTAATCTTGAGATGTTTTGAACTGCACCACAGTTATAAAAACTTCAAAAAGCGTCAATGTTCAATTCGTAGACGAGCGAACAGTTTGGAAACTGGAGTTGTGACATGGCGGTGGAAGATTTCCCCAGGTTTTATTAAAATTCAACCTTTAATTTTTAATGTTGTATGAGTAAAACACTACTTAGTCGACAGATCAAGTCGGAAAGCATAATTAGAGGTTGTTTTAATGTACCAAACTGGTGAGGGGGCTTCAGAATACATCGAGGACAGCGTTTGACCCTTTCTGGTAAAATGACCCATTTATTATAAAAATAAATAAGTATATAAATTTATGTTTTGTAAAAATTAGGAGTATTTTATTTATTGATTGTAAATAAATTTTTTATATATGAACAAAAACAATAACATTTGTGTATTTTAATTTTTTTTTTAACACGACCCTGATGTATCCAATTAAACCACTCCAATACAATTTTTTTTTTTTTTAATTTTGATGAATTGTTTAGAAAAAAAATATATATTTTAATTTTTTTGGGAACTAACTTATCTTTAATTTTAAATATTTTATTTTTGAAGAGAAAAGATTGGGCTCCGCCGGGGGTCGAACCCGGGTCTCCCGCGTGACATGCACGGTATGTTAACCACTAAACCACAGAGCTCCCTTTCAAGCGGAGCCAATCCTTCCTCTTCACTGATACCTCTCCCCCGATCTCGCAATTTTTGCGAGTAGTAACGGGAGGTGGACAATTTTTGTCCAATTTTTGGTATCTCTTGACGAAAGTCAATTTTAAATTATTTTTTATTAATTCAATATTTATTGTGGGTAACCACCTTTTTTTAAATATTTTATTTTTGAAGAGAAAAGATTGGGCTCCGCCGGGAGTAGAACCCGGGTCTCCCGCGTGACATGCGCGGTATGTTAACAACTACACCACAGAGCTCGCTTCCAAGCGGAGGCAATCAAAAATTAAATATTTAAAATTAATTTAAAAAAAGGTGGTTACCCACAGTAAAGTTAGGTAGGTTTCTCTGAATAATAAATTGATTAATTTGCTTTTAATATTATCAATTTTTATTTTCACTTACCTATATTTGAAATATATATTAAGGGAATGTATTGCGATCGTGAAAAATTTCGACTTCCGGTTTTCAACGGAAAAAACACGTTTTGGGGTACCCTGATTCCAAATAACCATGTCCCGCGAAATGGTCTGTGTGTGTGAACAGACTAGCTCAAAAACTATAAACCATACGAACCTGAAATTGGGTATTTGGTGTATGTATATGCCTGCGATGTGACAGCAAAAATTTCATCAAAATTGGTCAAACGGAGGGGTACTTTACTTAATAAATTTTGTAACATTTTCACGTGTTTTTTTGATTTTCTCAAAAACGGCTCTGACGATTTTGATTAAACTTGATATTTTATGTATGTATGTGCCCGCGACGTGACAGCCGAAATTTCATCAAATTTGATCAATTGGAGGGGGCGATTTACTTAATAAATTTTGATATGTTAAATGATGGTCAGGATTTTCAGTTACAATGATATTTATTATGGTAAGCCAACGTTTCGATCCAACCTGTGGATCTTCATCAGGGCCAAAAGAAAACAAATACATGAGTATCTATGCTAGAGGGTGACAATAAATGGATATATTACAGAACCGATAATAATACAAAAGATGGTGTATACATGAATATTAAAATAAGGGGCTGGTCAACAAGACAAAACAGAATCTGATATTCACCTACTGAGTCCAGGTGGATACTAAGACCAAAGGCAAAAATAAGGTGAGAGATAGTGGTAGGGGGTTAGTTTGCCGACTTCAAAGGTCTATGGCGGGGACCCCGGCTTATTGGCTTACCATAATAAATATCATTGTAACTGAAAATCCTGACCATCATTTAACCTATCGTAATTGAAGAACAGTTGACCATCTCTCATCTCTATTAATAAATTTTGTATCATTTACAATTTTTTTTTCTCTCAGAAACGGCTATTTTGATCAAACTGGGTATTATATGTGTGTATAGGTAATACCTGATGCTCAAATTATTTAATGCATTTAAGGCGTGAAATAATCTCTATTTATATAAGAGGCTTTTTCCTGACTGACAGAATCAACGCGGAGCAAAAACTACTAATGATAGAAACTTGAAGTTCGGAATTTAGGTTTTAAACGCGATGTAGGTAACCACTAAGAAAGTAATTTCAAAAATGTAACCCGGGTTTAAATGGCGAAATTGTCGTTTAACTCTTACGGACACCTATATTTGGACATTGAGAAAAAATGTCTAATTTGGACTTTAAAATTTTAAAGATCTTGGTACGAGTTTAAATCGAAGGCCCCTGTGGACCATCGAAAACCATGTTTTAAAGCGGAAAAATGAAGCGTTCACAACGAGTAAGCAATGTTTTGTTTCGACGGTTTTAGTGAACTCTCTCCACTGCGCGCCTCCCTCTCTTCTACCGAGCCGGCAGCTTCCCCCTCCAACATTCCACCAAACGGAAGCTCCGATCCCTGTTATGTTGTTAATATATAACATATGTTGTCAATATATAACATATTACATTAAATCAATACCAAGATAATGATCACAAAATTGATTTTAAAGGATCGCGGGCAAAACCACGACGGGGAATGCTAGTATGGTATAAGATAATATTCAACTAATTAAATTTTAGTTTATATTATACCATAATACCACACTAAATTTCTGAAGGCAATACAAAGCGATTTTAGAGGAATCGTTCCCGATTTTCTGAAATAAGAGACCAACTTTACCAGATGTCGTAAATAAACCCCCTATCGATTCACCTTCACGATATATTTGCATGAAGCAAATCGCCGTTAAAAAACAACCAAGCAGTGAAAAAAAAACTCAACTGTAGATGAAATTTATTTAAAAAAAGAAATAAGCACTAATGAATCGAAAAGTACTGAAAACTTTCAAGTTTTGCATTACAGATGCACATAACTTATGGAGATATACAATTATAAGCATAGAAATGTGGAAAAGTGTGGCGTTTACATATTATCGAAACACATCGATTTCGTGAGTTCGTAAGTGACAGTTGTGTGTTTCGTTTTTAGTTCGTTAGTGTGTTTTTTACTTTCACTTACCTATATATGAAATATATAGTAAGTGGAAGTATTGCGATCGTGAAAATTTTCGACTTCCGGTTTTCAACGGAAATACACGTTTTGGGGTCCCCTGAGTCGAAATAACCAAGTCCCGCGAAATGGTCTGTGTGTGTGTGTGTGTGTGTGTGTGTGTGTGTGTGTGTGTGTGTGTGTGTGTGTGTGTGTGTGTGTGTGTGTGTGCTTGTGTGTGTGTGTGTGTGCTTGTGTGTGTGTGTGTGCGTGTGTGTGTGTGTGTGTGTGTGTGTGTGTGTGTGTGTGTGTGTGTGTGTGTGTGTGTGTGTGTGTGTGTGTGTGTGTGTGTGTGTGTGTGTGTGTGTGTGTGTGTGTGTGTGTCTGTGTGTCTGTGTGTGTGTGTGTGTGTGTATGTGAACAGACTAGGTCAAAAACTATAAACCGTGCGAACCTGAAATTTGGTATTTAGAGTATGTATATGCCCGCGATGTGACAGCGAAAATTTCATCAAATTTACTCAAATGGAGGGGGTACTTTATTTAATAACTTTTTAAGTTTTTTTCGATTTTCTCAAAAACGGCTCTAACGATTTTGATTAAACTGAGTATTTGATCTATTTATATGCCCGAGATATGACTGTAAAAATTTCATCAAAATTGATCAACCGGAGGGGGGACTATACTTAATAAATTTTGTATCATTTTCACGTGTTTTTTTTTATTTACTCAAAAAAGGCTTTAACGATTTTGATCAAACTTTGTATTTGATGTATTTATATGCCCGAGATATGACTGTAAAAATTTCATCTTAATTGATCTACAGGAGAAGGGACTTTATTTCATAATTTTTTTCCAATTTTTACCTTTTTGATCGATTATCTTAAAAACAGCTTTAACGATGTTTATCAAATTCGTTATGTTTAATGAAAATTAGTTGATATTTAATATCAGGTAAGCTTTATCATTATTAAAATGTTCTGAGAGGGCTTAAATGGGGAAGGGGCCTTTTTTGTTTTCCTATAAAGTACCTTTGTTTTAGTTTATATTGAGAAATGAACTGTCTGTCATCACGCCTAAAAATAAGAAATGGCTAAATATGATATATGAAGAAAATCAAGTAAACATATACAAGAGAAAAAAAGAAAAATAATCCGTCAACTCATAAAGCACCTTGAGCTCACGCATGCGCCGTACGCCTTTAATGACAAACCAATGCGTTATTATTAAAAATGTTCTGTTCATTTGAGAAGTGGCAATTAACAAAACGCATTAAGTTCTAATCTAAGTAAGTTGGTAAGTGAAAGTTGTGTGTTGCGCGCACGCACCAGATTTTTTTTTTTTTATAATTGTACCGAAAATTTTATTCGCCAATGAAATGCAATTCCTATGCTTATTTTCGCAGTTTTTATTTTTAAACTTTAACCTTTCAACGGACACGCCTCCATTCGTGACAGCAGTAGGCGCGTGGCACACGAAGTACGCCATACCTATTGGGTAGTGATTAGTACACGTTTCTCTGTTGTTTAAATTCTAAATTTAGTTTTCACTTGTTGTAATTTTAACTTTTGTGGGGGAGAGTTTTATGTATAAGGTTTTTATTAAAAAGGAATCTCTGACATGTTTTATTATTTATTTTATTCATCCAATGTTTTGGGCTTTTGGCACATCTTACACAGGGGTATCTGTATTTTAACATTGTTTGAAAAAGTAGATATTACAAAAGTTCAGATGCTGTAGAGAAAGATTTTAACATAATATTGGATTATCAATGTAATCACCTGTTAAACCTTTCTAACATTCCACCAACCATTAGTGTTGTCAATAACAATTGTTTTAAGTAAAATACATATGTCATTTTTTGCCTCCATTCGTGACAGCAGTAGGCGCGTGGCACACGAAGTACGCCATACCTATTGGGTAGTGATTAGTACACGTTTCTCTGTTGTTTAAATTCTAAATTTAGTTTTCACTTGTTGTAATTTTAACTTTTGTGGGGGAGAGTTTTATGTATAAGGTTTTTATTAAAAAGGAATCTCTTACATGTTTTATTATTTATTTTATTCATCCAATGTTTTGGGCTTTTGGCACATCTTACACAGGGGTATCTGTATTTTAACATTGTTTGAAAAAGTAGATATTACAAAAGTTCAGATGCTGTAGAGAAAGATTTTAACATAATATTGGATTATCAATGTAATCACCTGTTAAACCTTTCTAATATTCCACCAACCATTAGTGTTGTCAATAACAATTGTTTTAAGTAAAATACATATGTCATTTTTTATTTCATTATAGCTATTTTTATATTTGTTTGACTAAACCCTTCATTTGCGAGATGTATGTCGTTTTTAGTATGAATTCGACTATTTGTAAATGATATTTTATTTTTTATATATTATTAGCTTCTGAAATTTTTGAAAAATTAAAGATCTATTATAGTAATAAATAAATATACTCATTATGAAGGAAAGATGTAAGCTAAAAGAAAGAAAAAAACAAGACTAATAAAAAAAAATCTGGTGCGATGCGTGCAACACACAACTTTCACTTACCAACTTACATTAGAAATTGACGTGTTTTGTTAAATGCCATTTCTCAAAGTAACACATTTTTCCACATTCATTTACTTTTTACTTTCACTTACCTATATATATGAAATATATAGTAAGTGGAAGTATTGCGATCGTGAAAAAATTCGACTTCCGGTTTTCAACGGAAATACACGTTTTGGGGTCCCCTGAGTCGAAATGACCAAGTCCCGCGAAATGGTCTGTGTGTGTGTGTGTATGTGAACAGACTAGCTCAAAAACTATAAACCGTGCGATTCTGAAATTGGGTATTTAGTGTAAGTATATGCCCGCGATGTGACAGCATAAATTTCATCAAAATTACTTAAAGGGAGGGGGTACTTTACTTAATAACTTTTTAGGTTTTTTTCGATTTTCTCAAAAACGGCTCTAACGATTTTGATTAAACTGAGTATTTCATCTATTTATATGCCCGAGATATGACTGTAAAAATTTCATCAAAATTGATTAACCGGAGGGGGGACTTTAGTTAATAAATTTTGTAACATTTTCACGTGTTTTTTTTATTTACTCTAAATCGGCTTTAACAATTTTGATCAAACTGGGTATTTGATGTATTTATATGCCCGAGATATGACTGTAAAAATTTCATCAAAATTGATTAACCGGAGGGGGGACTTTACTTAATAACTTTTTAGGTTTTTTTCGATTTTCTCAAAAACGGCTCTAACGATTTTGATTAAACTGAGTATTTCATCTATTTATATGCCCGAGATATGACTGTAAAAATTTCATCAAAATTGATTAACCGGAGGGGGGACTTTAGTTAATAAATTTTGTAACATTTTCACGTGTTTTTTTTATTTACTCTAAATCGGCTTTAACAATTTTGATCAAACTGGGTATTTGATGTATTTATATGCCCGAGATATGACTGTAAAAATTTCATCAAAATTGATTAACCGGAGGGGGGACTTTACTTAATAAATTTTGTAACATTTTCACGTGTTTTTTTGATTTTCTCAAAAACGGCTCTAACGATTTTGATTAAACTTAGTATTTGATCTATTTATATGCCCGAGATATGTCTGTAAAGATTTCATCAAAATTGATCAACCGCAGGGGGCACTTTACTAAATAAATTTTGTATCATTATTACGTGCTTTTTTTATTTACTCAAAAACGGCTTTCACGATTGTGACCAAACTGGGTATTTGATGTATGTATATGCCAAATATGTGATAGCCAACATTTCATCAAAATTGATCAACCGAAGGGGGGACTTTACTTAATAAATTTTGTATCATTTTCACGGGGTTTTTTATTTACTCAAAAACGGCTTTAACCATTAATAAAAATAAGATATGAATGTAGAAAAATGTGTGACTTTGGGAAATGATATTTAACAAAACACGTCAATTTCTTATCTAAGTAAGTTGGGAAGTGAAAGTTGTGTGTTGCGCGCACGCACCAGATTTTTTTTGTTTGTATTTGCTCTCTACAGTACACTATTTTTTTTATTATTAAATAAAAGTTTTAACTTGCCATAATTCGGCAATGCAAGAATAATACTCACATTACACAATGATTAAATATCTATTGTTCTTAGAAATTATGAAATAAAATAATAAATGGAAAAACACAGCAAGCTGTTATCGTATGATGAGATGTTTCCTGTAACTATTACTCCAATTCATATTCTAGGAACGGTATTGTTTTCAAGTCTTCCTAGGAAACTCCTACTCTGGTCTGTTTGACTACAAAACAAAATATTCTCAGTTGACATTTAGTCTCCATTTAAATACGAACTAACAAAATACCGCAAAAAAAGAAAACGTTTCGTTTTAATGCTTGAACAGATATTAACCATTAATGTACTTAAAACGTCCTTTTGTTAATAAAAGTGATTTTATGCGCAGTTTTTTTTAATTTTTTTTATTAACCTTTTCTACCACAAAGTGTTGTAATTCGATTATCCGTGGACTCCCGTACCCATCATTACCCCGGATAAAGAGGGTTCTACCGTAACTTAAGTTTATTATTAAAACCAATTATCGAGCTCCTATAGGAAAGCAGGAATATCTTTAAATTTTAAGACTTCATTTGTCCAAACAACAAAAATGTATTTTTTAGCACTAGATGAAATCAAAGAAACTGAAAGGACCAATGGGGAGGGCTTGAGCGGGCTGTGCATTCATTTTTTGAATTCGTAATTTCGATTCCATATAGCAGTTTAAAGTTAGAAATCGATCTCTTGATAATTTACTAAAATCGACTTATGCCCTTATTCACAACTATATACACAGGCAACTAACCTATTTTTCTGGAAAATTTAGCGATGGGAAGTACCCCAACTAAAGGACAAGCTATTAACTGAGGGGCATTAGCGGGGCTTAATGAATTGCCCAGGCACTAAAAATGTTCAATCCGGCTAATTTTAGAGAAGGTTAGATGAGGTTTGACCCTGTTAATCCATAGCTTGTTTGTATATATATATATATATATACACTGGTGGACAAAATTAACGCACCACTCAATATTTGTTGGTTAAAATTAAATACATGATCTTCCATTTTAATTTTGAATAACTATTGATATTTAGGTGGTAATAGTGTAAATATAAACAAATAATAATGCTATGTTTTGCTAGGGTTTACTCTTATAAACCCTTTTTCACCTACAGTACCATTTTTAAGCACAATGTAAAAATTGTTTTCATGTCAATTATTTCTCTTGTATTCATTCGCTGAACTTGTAAACGTTTTTAAATTTTCTTCAGTGGCCCCAGTAAGGCTTGTAAATGAATACAGTGTTGTTATGGCTGTGACATTGATAGAAGGACGCAGCCAGCGTGAAGTCGCTAGGAAGCTGGGTGTACATCACACGTCAATAATCAGATGATTAGATGTTTTAGGAAGACAGGGCTTCACTCTAGAAAAAAATCTGGTGCGTGCGCGCAACACACAACTTTCACTTACCAACTTACTTAGATTAGAAATTGACGTGTTTTGCTAATATCATTTCCCAAAGTCACACATTTTTCTACAATCATGTTTTATTTTTGTTAATCGTTAAAGCCGTTTTTGAGTAAATAAAAAAAAACCGTGAAAATGATACAAATTTTATTAAGTATAGTCCCCCCTCCCGTAGATCAATTTTGATGAAATTTTTACAGTCATATATCGGGCATATAAATACATCAAATACCAAGTTTGATCAAAATCGTTAAAACCGTTTTTGAGTAAATAAAAAAAACACGTGAAAATGATACAAAATTTATAAAGTAAAGTCCCCCCTCCGGTTGATCAATTTTGATGAAATGTTGGTTATCACATATTTGGCATATAAATACATCAAATACCAAGTTTGATCAAAATCGTTAAAACCGTTTTTGAGTAAATAAAAAAACATGTGAAAATGATACAAAATTTATAAAGTAAAGTCCCCCCTCCGGTTGATCAATTTTGATGAAATTTTTACAGTCATATTTCAGGCATATAAATAGATCAAATACTCTGTTTAATCAAAATCGTTAGAGACGTTTTTGAGAAAATCGAAAAAAACTTAAAAAGTTATTAAATAAAGTACCCCCTCCCTTTGAGCAAATTTGATGAATTTTTTGCTGTCACATCGCGGGCTTATACATACTCAAAATACCCAATTTCAGGTTCGCACGGTTTATAGTTTTTGAGCTAGTCTGTTCACACACAGACACACACACAGACCATTTCGCGGGACTTGGTTATTTTGACTCAGGGGACCCCAAAACGTGTATTTCCGTTGAAAACCGGAAGTCGAAAATTTTCACGATCGCAATACTTCCACTTACTATATATTTCATATATAGGTAAGTGAAAGTAAAAAAGGGCATGGCCGGCCTAGATGTACGGCATAAGAGATGATGGGCAAATTCGACACCTAGCTTTACAAAACCGGAGCGTTACCAGATATGAGATAAGGAGTCTCGTAAGTCCGAAATGTTTCCATTTCTACCAAGACTGTAAGAAGAAGGCTTAATGAAAATAACCTTAGGGCTAGTCATCCTGGCCTCTCCTTACGACACACAGTGGGAAAATTTTGCGATTTAGCGGCCAAAAATCTATAACTCCTGATTAAATGACAATAATCAGATAATTCTTTTTTCATTAATGAGCTTGACATTTCTTTTAATAGTAACAATGAAAAACATATAAATATCATCCATCACTCTGGGTATTTCAAATTAATTTTAATCTGAATCTTTTCTTCACTTTAATTTAAATAAAATGGTTTATTAGGTACACATTCATACATAGAGAGTGAAATGAGTCAGTATTATTAACTATTGACCTTTCTGCTTATATACATGTCTTTTTCAGGTATTTCCCCCTTTCAATAGATTTTTACATAATTATTGTCTGAATACGAAAAAATCCAAAGAAATAAATTAAAAATATCTTATTTTTTTACAATTTTTAATGAAACAAAATATTATCAAATAATTAAAATAGAAGTATATTTTAGGATTTAGTCCAATTCGAGGCCGAAAATATATTCAAAGTTCAAATATAGGGCTTTAAATCTTAAAATCGATAAATCGCCGATCGATCGCATTTGATCGATCTAATTCTATTATGGTATTTTAGCACCCTTTACTCTCTACCACTGTGAAAAAAATCAGAACCAACTATTGCCAACAATAGAAGTTATATCAATTTAAATACTTTCTTTTCATAAATTACATAGTCAACGTAGATGAAATTGAAACGCATTTTATCCAATAATTTTATAGCCATTCTTCTTATTTATAAAATATGTTTGGTGCATTAATATAAAAAGTAAAGCTCAATAGGGAAAAAAATTGATTTTATTTTAAGCAAAATCTATGCTTATCTCTCTCTGATATTATTATTTTTTCTACTGAGCTTTACTTTTTATATTACTGCACTAAACATATTTTATAAATCAGAAGAATGGTTGTAAAATTATTGGATAAAAATGGTTTTTGATTTCATCCACATTGACTATGTAATTTATGAAAACAAAGTTTTTAAATTGATATAAATTTTTTTATTTGCAATAGTTGGTTCTAATTTTTTTCACAGTGGTAGAGGGTGAAGGGTGCTAAAATACTATAATAGAATTAGATCGATCAAATGCGATCGATCGGTGATATATCGATTTTAAGATTTAAATCCCTATATTTGAACCTTTATTATATTTTCGGCCTCGAAATAGACTAAATCATAAAACATACTTCTCGTTGAATTATATGAAAATATTTTATTCCGTTAAAATTTCTAAAAAATAGGGTATTTTTAATTTAATTTTTTGGATTTTTTCTTCTTTAAACAATAATTATTTTAAAATCTTTCAAAAGGAGCAAATGGCTGGAAAGACATATACACAATCAGAAAGCTTAATAGATAATAATACTGACTCATTTCATTCTCCATGTATAACCCTGTACCTAATAAACTAATTTACTTAAATTGAAGTGAAGAAATGATTCATATAAAAATTAATTTGAAATACTTTGAGCGATGTTATTTCTATTTTTTTTATTCTCACTGATAAAGGGAATCCTAAGATCATTAATAAAAAAAGAATTATTCGATTATCGTCATTCGGTCAGCAGATTTTTGGCCGCTAAATGACAAAATTTTCCCACTGTGCGACAGCTTACAAAATGGCCAGGCTTCAGTTTGCACGTGAACATGTGAACTGGACTTTTGATGACTGGAAGAAAGTTCTCTCTACAAAAGGGTTGAGAGTAGACCTCAGGTCTTCAGATGGCTGTAACTAAACATGGAGGTGCCAAGAAAATAGGTACGCGGCTTGCTATATGATTCCCGAGGTGGCATCTCGAGGTGGTTCACGGATGTTCTGGGGTGGCATTTCCTTTGACTCTCGTACTTCGTTGGTTGTTGTGCGTGGAAGGTCTTTAACATCACCGAGGTACATAAAAAACATAATCGAGAAACATATACAGTAAACCCTCATTATTACGAACTCGGATATAACGAACACCTCGATATAGCAAACCCAAATACTGTCCCCCCAAAATTACCATTGTTTTACTGCTGAACCCCCCGTTATAGCGAAATCCCTCGGTAAGTGCGAACTACCGCTAAATTTGATGCCTGAGAATTATTATATTCTGCTATAACGAACTACTAGAATTTTTATTAATTTTTTTTTACTGTATTACGTATATTGAGCGCGGGAAGACGAAGTAGCTCCAGTTTCTAGAATTGAGGTGTTTTTTTACTCTTAACTAATCTGATATCCTTTTGCTCTCTCTCTGATTCCAATGGCTTTTTTATCAAAACTCGCTCAGTTCTGTTTCGACCTCTGTATTATTCGAATCAGTGTTCTGTAGTCGTTTATAGTGTGTTTTTTAATACATAATGCGTTCGTAGGTAAACATGTGTCACAAACGTAAATCCTTATAGATTGAGGGATTGAAAATTCTCCAAGATATTGAATCGAGAATTCTAGGTAAGAAAACCATCGCAGAAAAATATGTAATTCCAAAATCAACATTGTCAACCATTATAAAAAACAAAGATAAAATAGATTCAACTGCAGCCCAAGTATTAAATTCAGCATCAAATAAACGACTGCGCTCTGTGGCTCATGAATATTTGGAAAAAAATTGATAAATTGCTTTAAACAAAAGAGGTCTCAGATATTATCTCAGACCCTATTATTAAAGCTAACGCTAAAGAACTCTAAAGTGAATTTGGCAGGTCAAATAATGAATCTCATTTTTAATTAAAATGTAGTTTATCTAAAACTAAATTACATACATGCGTTTTAATTTAACTAGTTCTAATGAATGAATTTCCTTCTAAATATGATCAAATTAGTGCGGCCATTGGCAAAAAAAAAAAAAAAAAAAAAAAGAATCCTCGGTTATAACGAATCTCTTTTTTTTTTTTTCTTTTTTTTTTTTTCGGGACTTTAAGGCTTCCATTGAAGCCCTATACTGCCCATACTAACACCCATGGCACTGGGTGATACTTCTCCTACGAAAGAAAAGCACCACCCAGGGCGGGACTCGAACCCGCAGCTCCGGCATGGGAGTACGGCACTTTACCGCACAGCCACACCGGGCCCCATAACGAATCTCGTTATAGCGAACTATGAATATCAAACCCCCTACCAGTTCGCTATATCGAGGGTTTACCGTAGTGCCATTTGCACCCTAAATTGGTGATGGATTCCTGCTAATGTCAGAATGTCTGATAATGCCAGACCTCGAAGAGCACGAATTGTTGATGACTACCTGAATGATGTTGGGATTCAGCAGTTGGTGTTACCACCCTGGAGTCCTGACTTGAATCCAATTGAACACGGCCGGGATCGAGTTAGGCGAAGAGTACGACAATGGAACTTATGTCCTACGTCTATTGAATTACTGGAAAGAGCTCTTGTTAAAGATTTGGACGATTTTGCTCATGAGTTAATAAAAAACTCATTGAATAAATGGAAGGCGTTTAAGAGATCTGATTGAAGGTGGAAATACCCGATTTGTATAAAATAGTTTCTAGATAACTGTAAAAAGTATGCTTTCTTTTTAGTTAGTTTTTCATAGCTGGTCATTTTTATTTTCAACTAGCTGTATATCCCGGTTTCACCCGGGGAATTTCATTTTTCTAATAAACGTGAACAAATTTAAAGTGAGATCATAACGATTTCTATAACAATAAAGAATATACCCAGAGACTGGCTGAAGTTATGAAATTTTAATATGGACAGGTGTTCGCACCTAGTAAGAATGATCCACTGAGCGAAATTTGGGGAATTTAGGACAAACGGTATGGATTTTTATTAAGAAAAAACAAACTAACAGAAATTCATCATTAAGCTGTATAACCCAGTTTGATCGGGGAATTTCATTTTTCTAATGAAACGGTTGATTTCTTAAAAAACCATTATAAAGTGAGTTCATTACGATTTCTATAACAATAAAGAATATCAACTGAAGATCGGCTGAAGTTATGCAATTTTAATATGGATAGGTGTTCGCACCTGGTATGAAAGAACTACTGGCGAAATTTGGAGAATTTAGGATAAACGGTATGGATTTCTATAAAGAACAAACAAACAAACAGAAATATTGGCCTGCAGTTTCAGCTTCTCGCAAATCGGCTGGCCTAAGCCTTTGTGGCGCAAAGCGGGCCTTGTATTCCTGGGCACTCAGTTTCCCGCGATTCTGCCAGTCTAAGCCTCTGTTGTTCAATCCTATTTTGATGCTCGTTGAGAGTTTCAGCTGCTCGTATTTGACGTTGTTTTTTAGCTTTTGAGCTCACTACTCCTATTGAAGCTCGCTTCTTAGGAGGCATTTATAAAAAATAAATTCACCATACAAGTAAATAAACGTATTGTAATGGTAAAAAAAAAAAAAAAAAAACGTATGGTTTAAAAATCCCAGAACTCGACGCCTACCAAGAGACGGTCTTACCGGGCCTTGTTGGCCTCATCAAAATCTATAAAATGATTTTTTAGGCCGTTTATCCGACTCAAACGGTCGATTTCGTAAAAAAAAGACCATTGTAAAGCGAGATCATGAAGAATTTTTTAACAATAAAGAATATACCAAGAGATTGGCTGAAGTTATGCAATTTTAATATGGACAGGTGTTCGCACCTGGTATCAAAGAACCACTGAGCGAAATTTGTAGAATTTAGGACAAACGGTACGGATTTCTATAAAGAACAAACAAACAAACAGAATTTCAACTTTATTTATATAGATATTTTTCTTTAATCATTTTTGTAACTTTCATTGTCTATGTACAATAAAATTTTGTATTAAAATCTATTGCTTTTTCAACTAAAAATACTTTTCAAGATCAAAATTTGCATAGATTGAAAACTTACAAAAAAATAAGAGTGGTGAGTCAATTTTGTCCATCAGTGTATTTAGATCAATTACTTTATTAAATATTATTTTAGATTAATAATAAAATTTACTTGGCCATATTGTTCAAGATATATACCAATACCCATTTTCCCACATTTCACAACCGAAACGTTTAGAAATTCATCGACTTATTTTCAAATAGTATGGGGAACATGCAGCATCCTTGAAATTCGTGATTTTCTTTTTTTAATTATTTCTAGTAGAGTAGGCCTATTTTATATTATTTAATTTTAGTTTATTATTATTATTATTAAAAATTAATTAAGTGATACTGTATGAGTTTGATCTGCGTCATTATTACCATGGTCTACAATCTACAGTGACATATTTTAATATTATTCAATAAACATTTTAGCTTATTTTTCTAATGTAAATAAAATTTTAATCAAGTTAATTCTTTGTTTTGTTTAACTTTTGAATAAAATATAAAAATACACTAGCATTAATTTGAGCCTCCGAGGGTTGTTGTTTTGATCGACAGCCGACCCCCCCCCCCTTTCTTCCTCCCGTCCTTGGCGCCCCCCCTCAACAATATGGAAATTTAGGGGTGGGGGTGGTAAGGGGGGTCTAGGGGGGGGGTAGGGGACTGTTGCTATTCGCCCGCCAGCCGCCAATCGGACGCCGTCGCTACACCAACTCACTTCTTCAGATACACCAACTCAAATTCCACAGGTACACCAACACGTCACCGATAATAATCACTGCTTGAGTGTTTACCGCTTCTGCTTTCATGCTTTTCGGCGGAGTTAAAAAATATACAATAAAATAAAAAAAAAAAAAAAATCTATCTACTCTCTTTAACACTGAGCACATTTCAGCACACAGCACATCGTGTTTGAATTTTCACTCACTACTCCAATTTTTATTCTTTATTTTATATTAATATTAAAAAAAAAAAATATTTAACGCAAATTATTGCTTATGCCTCCGTGTGCCAGTTTGGATATATTCTCTCAAGCATGCTGTCATATGAATGTTATAAATAATAACAACAAAATTATAATAGTAATATATAAAAATTTAAACGTAATATACTAACAATATGAGGGAAGTAACTTTAAAACCTATTTTTCCCTTTAAGTAAAAAATTACAAAAATTTACATTTATTGCAAAAAATATTAAATCAATGAAATAGTAGAAGTTGTTCATATTTATTTGTTAAGAAAAATCGTTACCTTTTTATTGAAGATATTAGCATATAGTGAAGTTAATATTAACAATATAAACATGAGATTACTATTCTGATGACACCAAATAATTGAATAAAAAAACATGTTTTGATGAAAAGTTACAAAAGTACAGATAAACAAAACAATTTTCAACACACATAGGTTTTACTTATATAGATATCTTACATATTTAGTTATTCTATTCTAATCCATATGTTGTATAAAACATAATAATAGAACACATTTTGAAATGATTTTTCTATTGAATTGGGTTTATTAATGATAAAAATAAATAAAATAATTTATGTTGGTTTTACCTCACAGATCTCGACAGATGGAATTTTCCATTGTCCACGCATTTACAGTATGATAATAAACAGTTATTCATTAAAAAAAAAAAATGATAATAAAAAAGATCTTTGTAATTTCGTATATTATTATAATTGTTTTGTCATTTTAATAAAAACCGATTTTACTAAAAAAAATGGAAGGTAACGCATAGGAGAAATTTAAAAAAAAAAAGAATACAGCGAGATAGCTTTAATATATTAAAAACGTGTTGGAACGATTAAATATCATTATGATTTACTCTTAAAATAAATTAATAATTAAGAAAACAGGATACAATTAAAGAATTCAGAATGTTGTAGATTTAACTATAAATATTTTATAATATATATAGTTATAATAAAAAATAATAAATATGATTTTTACAATTTTATAAACTTTAATAATGCCACAGTTCTCACAAGGTTTAGAATGTAAATTAATCATTAAAGCATATTTATGTCATATACTAAGTGATTTATGTGGTGGCTTGTTTTGCGGACTGAGTTGTGTTGCTTTAAAGAGCTCTAATACACGGAATGGACAGCTGTTGTATATATGTTCGTACGCATATATGTATTTACGTTGTATATATACGTTGGTACACTTATACAAGGCGTTGTTATATGGCAGGAAAAGCAAAGCTGATAAAACTGCTGAGAGCCTATTGATTTCCCTGCGCTAAATGGAGTAGACGCTTATTGATTCAGACGTTACAACTTAAAATTGACTTCCTTGTCATTATGTTAATTATGATAATGGATAGTATGAAATAATTATTACAATAAGATGAAAACAAAAACTTATTATTATTATATGAATCCCGAAGTCTTTTTTATACATATAGCCCGGATCGACGGCTACGCCCTATGAACACACATCAATTTGAAGTAATAAGTCGATATTTTTTAATTTTTTTTTTATGGTATCATATTTAGATTATTATTATAACTTTAATGTTATAATAATAATAATATAAATGTAAGAAACAATTGAGATAATGGATTGACAGGTATCCAAGCCATAATGGCCAGGGCAACAGGTGGGAATCCAAGCCACAATTAGCTTGATTAAGTTGTCTAAAGGTTAGGCCTTCTTGACCAATACCTGTTCAGTGTACCTGGGCCATTCCGAAATATATAACATACAGATTATATAAACGTATTTTTTATAATAATAAAATTTTAGATGAAATATAAATAAATTTACAAAATAAGGACGCCCCTAGTTTGAAAGAAGTTAAAAAATAATATAATCCAAACACTATTCCTTAAATGCTTTTAACAACGTTATATAGGCTATTTTCCCTCTTAATGCGCTGAAAGATCTTCAAATTAATATTATCTTGATAGACTCTTATTTACAGTCTTATATACTTGACAGACTACTTATTTACTTTAATGAACTAACAGTATCCCATTGCAGTCTCATCTTATATATGTTCATATTTTTTCAATCTGGTGTACGTTTCGGACCAGTGTGTCCATATTCATCACCTGTATGTACAGTGCATAATTAATTATAGCAATTTACTCATGCAATTATAAACAATAAATATATGACAATCATTGTTTGTTTGTTTAACGTCCATTTTTACTTTCACTTACCTATATATGAAATATATATAGTAAGTGGAAGTATTGAGATCGTGAAAATTTTCGACTTCCGGTTTTCACATTATAGAGTTAACTCTTTTTATGGAAATCACATCAGATATTACCTGATATCGATTACTAGGTTATCTGAGGTGCTGATTTTGAAAATGATATCGATTTTGAGATTCCGCCGTCAGGTATCGATTTATTACAACTTGCCCGATATAATCAACCCTATAGCCGACACCAAGATTGATATGAATAAATTCGTATTCACACCTGTGAATATGAATTTATTTATATTCACACTTGTAAATACGAATTTATTTATATTCATATTCACAAATATTGTGATATAAATAAATTTATATTCATATTCACATTAAAATTAAGATAAAAATAAATTCATATTCGTATTTATAAATATAAATATGCCCAACTCTGAAGCCAATGCTACCTTGATATTATATGCTACCCTTATAATAGAGAAATATTAAAACATTATTAAAATTTACATTCCATAACAATGAATCGTACGAAACAATTCATCAATTTTATTTTTGCTTCGAGATCCCCGGAGATTCCCCCATATACCGTACAGCAATATTCAAAGTGGGGAAATATCAGAGAAGTGACGAGAAGTCTACGGGTTTTAAGTGGAAGAAGGTTACGGAGATGATTCAATTGCTTTAAGGTAGAAAAGGTACGGCGGGAGATATTAGTCATGTGGTTTTTCCAAGAAAGGGTTTGGTCGAAGGTTACACCGAGGACAGTAGGATAGAATTTGATAGGATCATTATTTAGGAGCAGGGTAGGGATATTAGGGAGGGTTTTAAGGAGGTGAGTGGAGCCTATTAAAATTGCTTTCGTTTTCTCAGTGTTTAGCTTCAGCTTGTTAGCCTCTGTCCAGAGAGATTTTCAATACATTATATTTTTCATATATTGCTGGTCAAGAGAATATACATCGGTAAAATTTTGTAAAGAAGAGTTCGGATTTGCAGATCATACTATTGTAGATCGGAAGAATTTACTACGCGAGGTTTGTGCGAATTCGCTTCTAAATAATCCGTGGATGATCGGCGGTGCGTAATAGAGGAGACAAAAATCATCTGTGGTATCACAACAAATTATAAATGACCTACCTAACAACAAAGATTAGGTTATTATTATGTTTGTTTATTTGTTCTTTATAGAAATCCATACCGTTTGTTTTAAATTCTCCAAATTTTGCTCAGTGGTTCTTTGATACCAGGTGCGAAAACCTGTCCATATTAAAATTGCATAACTTGAGCCGATCTTTAGCTGATATTCTTTATTGTTAAAAAATCGTATTGATCTCGCTTTACATTGGTTTTTTACATTAGAAAAATGAAATTCCCCGGGTAAAACCGGGAAATAAAGATGAAATTCTGTTTGTTCTTTATAAAAATCCCTACCCTTTGTCCTGAATTCTCCAAATTTTGCTCAGTGGTTCTTTGATACCAGATACGAACACCTGTCCATATTAAAATTGCATAACTTCAGCCAATCTCTGGGTATATTCTTTATTGTTATAAAAATCTTTATGATCTCGCTTTACATTGGTTTTTACGAAATCGACCATTTGATTCGATAGAAGTCTCACTTTATAGATTTAAAAAATAAAATTTTCCGGGTGAAACCGGTATATACAGTTGACTATAATTTATTAATTATTCATAATTTATTACAGTCTCTGTTGAAAGAATATAGTTTCATTTATTATTCTGGAATAAAGAAATACAATTAGAAAGAATTTATAATGATTTTCAATAGCTTGGTAAATCGTTGTTTAAGCTTCACATTCGATGACTTAATCCCTTTTGACCAAACACCAGTGATTGGAAAAATCACTATTTAACTAGGTTAAATCACTGGTGCCGGGATTCTACATAAAACCCGCGATATATTTACAAAAAAAAAAAAATAAAAATAGTGCATTGATGAAAATAGGTTGGTAAGAAAAAGTTCTGTGCGCATCGCACTAATTTATGTTTCATTGAGGCAAGTCCTCCGAAAGAAAAACAGCGCAATTATTTTTTTTTTTTTTTTTTTGAAGATGTGTTTTTAATGGAAAGATGTTTATCAGACAGGGGCTATGATATGAAAATGGCTGATGGCAGCACTCCAGGCTATTAGCAAAATTAGTTTTTATTCCCCAAGATCTAGGAAACAGTAATTATGATAAACTTGAAGTCATCTAGTTTAATGATAGTCAAAGATTAGATATCAACACTAGCTTTTAGTATATCTTTTACTTTAATAAAATTCAACCATCATTATACTCTAACACTATTGCAGGGTAGAAATATTTTTTATTCGAAAACAAAAATAATTTACAATGCCACACATTAAACGATATAATCTCAAATAATTAAGAAGTATCAACTTGTAACGATACTTTGTAACGATACTTTGTAACGATACTTTTAACACAAACGTAACATATGAAGAAGTGAGGTGCAAAACTCGTTCGTTCCACAGGACAACGTTTTTCAGGAAACTCATAAAAGTTACGATGTCTTATAGAGTGATCAGATAAAAATGTATCTTTTTGCCTTCGAAAGGTACAGCTACCCTGTGGAAGTGAACTTGGAATGAAAAAAATTACAGATTTAAAGGTAGAAAATAAAAAGTAACGAAGTATGAAATGAGAAAGTTTTGCAACAAAATGTTTAACCCTTTGACGCCTGCAGACTGATATATCAGTTCGAGCGCTGCAGTCCCTGTGGCCTGTAGACTGATATATCAGTTCCGCCCGCTTCAGCGTTAGCAGACTGAAACTGCGGACCTCATTTTAATTGATTTCTTAACTCTTCCCATTTTACTGTTGCACTAGGATAAAACCGCCAGTAGTCAGCACCTTAAGAGGTTGTTTGTTTGTTTAAAGTCCCTTTATGCTACCAAGCCTAATCGGACGGTGCTACAGTGGGAGTCCTAAATCACCTTAAGAGATGTTGTGGCTTCTTTTAAAAAAAAAAAAATTGAATTTTTACTCATCTCTTTTGGGATTTATCGTATCATTATTTATGAATGCACCATTTTTTCTTAGGTAATTACTCGTAAAAAAAAATATGGTATATAATTTAAAAATGTTAAAAAAATAAACATTTTTATTTTAATAAAAATAAATAAAAATAAATAAACAAATTATATGTAAGTATGTCTACTTAGGTACTCGTAAGTTCCTATACGTATTTATTTTAATTTCAGCAATATTAGAGCATGGCGAGCAGACAAAATAGCCATCATTTTCTTATTCATATTTAGGACGAGTGCAGGACTAAAGAAAATTATTTTTACATAATTGGCATTCGCGTTTCTCCAAACCTGTTTCCAGCCCGTCCGGTATTTTCCAGTGACGAGGTTTATGCTTTCCTCAAACATTTCCGAGGGCTGGAAACTAATTGGCATGGGGTTCTCTTCAGGTTTTACGAAATTAATTTTACCTGAACCTTATTCCTTAGTCAAATAGGACGAATTTAGAAGAACAATTCGAATAAGGAGATAAAGAATAGTAAATGTGGCAAAAAGTATTGAGGCCAGCGGGCACGGCAGCCGGTCTAAGGTCTCAGGCCACAGGACCCGCAGTACACTCGCACTGCTCAGACGCTAAAGGGTTAAAGGAAAGACTTTTGCTGCACACCACAATGGAACGAAAGAGTTTAATTTAATTAAACAGCGTATTAATTCACACAGCGTAAATTGATCTTCCAATAAGGATAATGATAAGAGGTGAAGAAAACAAAAGCGAATTTTTTTTTTAATATGTAATATTTATTAAGGTTCATAACCATTTTATTAATAAATTCGGTATCATTTTACAAAATAATATCACCCATTGACTTAAAATATTTGAATAATTTTTTTTTTTGTTGGTGAATTTTTCAAAAATATCAGCTTACTGATATAAAACATCGGGCCACAAAAATGTTACAAGAAGACTAGATCCTGAAGCCATAGTCTTCTTCCATAATAGCGACTTCATCATCCTGTTGTTCATTGTTTCCCTCGTCTGTGGCAGATATATTGAGAACTCGTGTGTAATAATTCAATGAATCATTGGCCCTCCACTCGTTACCAAAATGCTTTTTCAGCAGATTATCAACGTCTTTCAGCTTTTTGGAGCCATTGGAAAATCAATTATTAATATAGCTAGGTAAGAAGCATGGAGTTTAAACTGAAATAAAAAACGCGAGTTTAAGGAGCTTACGATATTTTGTTCAGAAATAGTTACAGAAACTTCTGAAGTGAACGAATGGGATGGGTGAAAAGTGAGAAGTTATTATAAGAACCAAAGAGTTTTGCTTCAGAACGAGTTACGAAGCAGCTTTGAAACCCAAAGGGCTATGGAATGAATTAGATCTGCAATAAACCGCTATTTTGCATAGCAAAAATCCGTATGAAATAACAAGTTTTGCTTCAATATGATAAGATATGTTGGAAGAGCTTTAAAATATATTTTAGAATCCAATGCCATCTCAATTTTTCAAAAAAATGGAACGAACGAGCTCTGCACCTCGCTTCCTCATATCATCGATCATCAGTACAAGACTGACTCTCCAGTCCATCGCTCCTTATATTAGTCTGAATTAAAACAGTCTCGAAGGTTCCAGACAAGCATAGATTATTCCAACAAGTCTGGAACTGTTTTCATCAAATGGTTTTTTACTTTCACTTACCTATATATGAAATATATAGTAAGTGGAAGTATTGCGATCGTGAAAAATTTTGACTTCCGGTTTTCAACGGAAATACACGTTTTGGGACCCCCTGAGTCGAAATAACCAAGTCCCGCGAAATGGTCTGTGTGTGTGTGTGTGAACAGACTAGCTCAAAAAATATAAACCGTGGGAACCTGAAATTGGGTATTTAGTGTACGTATATGCCCGCGATGTGACAGCAAAAATGTCATCAAAATTGCTCAAAGGGAAGGGGTACTTTATTTAATAACTTTTTAAGTTTTTTTCGATTTTCTCAAAAACGGCTTTAACGATTTTGATTAAACTGAGTATTTGATCTATTTATATGCCCATGATATGACTGTAAAAATTTCATCAAAATTGATTAACCGGAGGGGGGACTTTACTTAATAAATTTTGTCTCATTATCAGGTGATTTTTTTATTTACTCAAAAACGGCTTTAACGATTTTGATCAAACCGGGTATATGATGTATGTATATGCCTGAGATACGACTGTAAAAATTTCATCAAAATTGATCAACCGGAGGGGGGACTTTACTTAATAAATTTTGTACCAATTTCACGTGTACATATTTTTTATTTACTCAAAAACGGCTTTAACGATTTTGAAGAAACTGGGTATTTGATATATGTATATACCAAATATGTAAAAGCCAACATTTTATCAAAATTGGTCCAACTGAGGGGGCACTTTATTTCATGACTTTTTTTCCAATTTTTACCTTTTTTTCGATTATCTCAAAAACGGCTTTAACGATTTTTATCAAATTCGTCATGTTTAATGAAAATTAGGTTTTCTTTAATATCAGGTAAGCTTTATCATTATTAAAATGTTCTGAGGGGGCTTTTTTTTTTTGGGGGGGGGGCCTTTTTTGTTTGTTTGTTTCTTTCTTATAAAGTACCTTTGTTTTTGTTTACATGGAGAAATTAACTGTTTCTAACGCCTAAAAATAAGAAATGGCTACAGATGAGAAATGATAAAAATAAAGAAAACATAAAGAGGAGAAAAAAAGAAAAATATTCAGTCAACTCATAAAACTCGTTGAGCCCACGCATGCGGAGTACGCCTTTAATGACAGAGCATTGTTTATAATTAAAGCCGTTCTGTCCATTTGAGAAGTGGCAATTAACAAAACGCATTAATTTCTAATCTTAGTAAGTTGGTAAGTGAAAGTTGTGTGTTGCGAGCACGCACCAGATTTTTACTTTCACTTACCTATATATGAAATATATAGTAAGTGGAAGTATTGCGATCGTGAAAAAATTCGACTTCCGGTTTTCAACGGAAATACACGTTTTGGGGTCCCCTGAGTCGAAATGACCAAGTTCCGCGAAATGGTCTGTGTGTGTGTGTGTGTGTGAACAGACTAGCTCAAAAACTATAAACCGTGCGAACCTGAGATTGGGTATTTAGTGTATGTATATGCCCGCGATGTGACAGCAAAAATTTCATCAAAATTACTTAAAGGCAGGGGGTACTTTACTTAATAACTTTTTAGGTTTTTTTCGATTTTCTCAAAAACAACTCTAACGATTTTGATTAAACTGAGTATTTCATCTATTTATATGCCCGAGATATGACTGTAAAAATTTCATCAAAATTGATTAACCGGAGGGGGGACTTTACTTAATAAATTTTGTAACATTTTCACGTGTTTTTTTTTATTTACTCTAAATCGGCTTTAACGATTTTGATCAAACTGGGTATTTGATGTATTTATATGCCCGAGATATGACTGTAAAAATTTCATCAAAATTGATTAACCGGAGAGGGGACTTTACTTAATAAATTTTGTATTATTTTCACGTGTTTTTTTGATTTTCTCAAAAACGCCTCTAACGATTTTGATTAAACTTAGTATTTGATCTACTTATATGCCCGAGATATGTCTGTAAAAATTTCATCAAAATTGATCAACCGCAGGGGGCACTTTACTTAATAAATTTTGTATCATTTTTACGTGCTTTTTTTATTTACTCAAAAACGGCTTTAAAGATTTTGATCAAACTGGGTATTTGATGTATTTATATGCCCGAGATATGATTTTTAAAATTTCATCAAAATTGATTAACTGGAGGGGAGACTTTACTTAATAAATTTTGTATCATTTTCACGGGGTTTTTTATTTACTCAAAAACGGCTTTAACGATTAATAAAAATAAGATATGAATGTAGAAAAATGTGTGACTTTGGGAAATGATATTTCACAAAACACGTCAATTTCTTATCTAAGTAAGTTGGTAAGTGAAAGTTGTGTGTTGCGCGCACGCACCAGATTTTTTTTTTTGTTTTTGTTTTTTCAATTCACGTTAAAATACAACGCATTAGATTAAACTGGCCAATGCTCTCTCATTAGATACCTGGTCTTAGTAAACGAGTTTTTAGGAAGAGACTATTGAATTATAGATATAGAATGCAAGGCCTCAAAGTCTCTTATTATTTCAATAATTCACTTAGCCTGTTCAGGCATCTTCAGGGCTACAAGGGTTTCGCAAGCAAGCTAGAAACAGACTCTAGCATAACTGACTGAGTCTGTTTCTAGCTTGCTTGCGAAACTCTTGTAGCGCTGAAGATGCCTGAATAGGCGAAAATTTGGCATGTAATCTGCATGATTAAGTGAATTATTGAAATAATACGAGACTTTGAGGCCTTGCATTCTATACCTGGCCTTTCCTTTTTAATACATTTTTAGAAAATAGGATATGAGGGAAACAGTTTTATTCGTATAAACCGTATCATTATGTTTTATAGCACGCAATTCGTTGTTTATGCAGGCAATACGTCAAATGTCTCTATAGAGGTCACGATTAGATTTATAATGTGTTGTTTGGTTTTTTTTTTCACTTATTCATTTACACTTAAAGCAATTATAGGTATTACTTCGGATGAGCAACTTCAAGATGGCGTTCGACGTGAGTAAACAACAAGGTATTCCTATCACCCCCTACCCGATACCCACGATTCAGTTCGGGTTTACCGAGAGCTCCCGAGCAGATGTAGTCCAGATAACCTTCCCGCCTCAATAATGGGAACAACCAACTTAATGAAGAAATGAATGAATGTTTCTTTAATATAATTAAAGTACTACAATAGGTATGAGTAAAAGTAGGGGAGAGCGGGGTTGGTTGGCAACAGTTTTCACTTTTTTTATTGTTGAGTCGTTCCTGTTAATATAATCCCAGTGGGACTGATACCATTGTGAACTCCAAGTATTAGAGTACTTAAAGTATTTTTTTCACAACATAATATTTAATACTAAGATCATAGAAAATTGAAGAATTCGTCAATCCAGAGTATGCCAATTAACCCCTTATGTGGGGCAGGTTGGCCTAGAAGGTGGGGTTGTTTAGCCATCTCATTCAAGTACTGCCTGACACATATTATTGTTATTAAAAGCTGCACTATAATGGTATAATAATTTGGATCAGTTTTTAACAGCTTTTAAGGAAAAATAGAATGACAAAAGAAGAAGATAGAAGTTTAGAATGTTGTCACTTTTTGCATAAGAAAAATCACTCTCATTTTCCTCGCTGGAACCAAAGACAATTGGTAATTTCACCTTTGATAATGTTTACCTTGCTTTTGTGAATTGCTACTGCGCCAAAAAAAAGGTGAAGAGAGCCAACTAACCCCACAGGAGAGATCATATGAAAGATGACTGCCAGGACAGGGGAGAACAATCAAACAAGAAAGGGAGTTTGGGGCTATCGGAATCAAATGTTTTTCTATGCCTTTAAACCAACTTTACTGAAAATATCAAAATTTACTTACATGTTGTAAAATCAATCAATGAAGCACACTCTTATCTACACTGTTAGGATCGGATTGAAAACTCAGGACAAGACTCCCGAGGTCGAGCGGGTCACATGGTACAATGGTGGGGCCTTCACAACAGGTGTGACGGAAACCACAAGCCAATGGCCAACCTACCCCCTATGCCAACCAACCCCGCTCTCCCCTACTATTTCAATTTATGAAAATTTCCTGTGATGGTTAATTAACATTTTATATTTGATGGCTTCTTTAGCAATATTTAACAATAAATTTAATCTTTTGTTTTGTAAATTTATTATATTGTTTTTTAAATGCATGTTACTGTCCTGTTTAAATGATTGAATGGGTTCAAGTTAAATGCACAAATAAATTAACAATATAAGAATCCGAGTATCCCCTAACCACCAGATTATTATTTAAAAAAAAATGTTTTTAGTAAAAAAAAGCATATTTTTTAAAATTATTTGATGATGATTTGACTCCATAGGAAAAAGATCAAATTGTTCATGATTTATAAGAGTGATGAAAGGGAATAAAAGGTTTAAGAAATCGTATCTATTAAAATAACTTGAACTATAACTATCGGCTAACTTTATTATGATCCCCTTCTGATTAATTAAATAGAATTAATATAATTAAATAAGTTTCAACTAGCAATAATCGCACTTCAGTAGACCTTCATTGGTTACGATATTGCCTTTCCGCAAGGTGAATTTAATTAAATGTTTATTTTGTTAATGTTATTCTGACCTAACCCAATAAAGTTATGCATATACAGGGTGTTTCGGAATTGCACAGCACTATTTTAGGTACGTGTTCTCTAACACAAAATAAACAAAAAAGTTCATATTAACATATATCTCAAAATCATTTATTAAACAGATATCAAAGGTTAAAGATTTATTATTTATTTACTGCATTAAGACTGACTGTACAACGTTTAACGTGTTTAATACTAAATAAAAGGTTTTAATCACCTGATAAACAAATGAACGATAAGCAATGACAGTAGTTGCTCATCTGTTTGTCTAGTTCTGTGTGTTTTAGTGTGAGTGAATCTTGTGGCACAGTTCAATTTATGATTATCATGGGAGATACCACAAATTTATTCACTTTTGATGAACAAACAGACATGCTTTTAACTTATGGCGAGGTACATACAAACGGTGCTGCTGCTGTTCGAAGATATCGTGAAAAATTTCCTAACCGAAGAATACCAAATCGTAAAACGTTTGAGGCCATTGAAAGACGTCTTAGGGATAATGGTACGCTAAAACCTATACGAGTGAACGCCGGTCGACAACGATTTCGACGAACTGCAAACGTAGAAGAAGAAATACTCGATGCTGTTCAGTTATCTCCTACTACTAGTACCAGAAGATTGTCACGTCGTTTCGATGTTTCCTCTACCAGCGTATGGCGAACTTTACGCGAACAACAATTACATCCATTTCACGTATCAAGTAGGCAAGATTTGTTACCACAAGATTATAACAAGCGCAGAAATTTCTCCCAGTGGTTAATTCGACAATGCACACGAGATCCTAACTTCCTGAACTGCATTTTGGTTACTGATGAATCTTGCTTTACAAGAAACGGGATTCTTAATTTTCGAAATACCCATACTTGGGCCGAAGAAAACCCTCATAAAACTGCTGTTGGACATTACCAACATACATTCTCTTTAAATGTCTGGTGTGGTCTTCTAAGCGACAAAATCATCGGCCCCTTCTTTTTGCCACCTAGGCTGTCAGGTATATCTTATTTGCATTTTTTGCAAAATAATCTACATGATATTCTAGAAGATATTCCGCTAGGCATTAGGCAAAGGCTGTGGTTTATGCATGACGGTGCTCCAGCTCACTTTTCTCATAGTGTCACTGATTATTTAAATGCAACTTATGGAGACCGATGGGTTGGTCGAAACGGACCTGTTAAATGGCCACCACGATCTCCGGATTTAACGCCATTAGATTATTTTGTGTGGGGCTGGATGAAGTCTATGGTTTATTCTGCGGCAGTTGACACGCAAGAAGAGCTAAGAAATCGGATCGTGGAAGCCGCAGTAACTATCAACCACCATCCTGATGCTATACGAAGAGCCAGAGAAGCATGGATTCGTCGTGCTGAATGTTGCATTCAACAAAACGGAGCGCCTTTGAACATTTACTCTAAATGTTGTAATAATAATAAATAAATAGTAATAATAAATCTTTAACCTTTGATATCTGTTTAATAAATGAGTTTGAGATACATGTTAATATGAACTTTTTTGTTTATTTTGTGTTAGAGAACACGTACCTAAAATAGTGCCGTGCAATTCCGAAACACCCTGTATACAGGGTGTCCCGAATTCAAATAGCAAAACTTCAGGAACTTATAGGGGATCGAAAAACTAAGAAAAAAGTCCTTTAGAGATTAACTCATTTTTACTTAGCGATTATCACCTCTCAAAGTTCGTCGGGCTAGGCAGTGAGATGTGTAAACACTTAATGTTATACTTTACATTCTTTTATTTGTTTACATGTTAGCTTCCTATTAGGATTAGCGAACTTTGAAAGGTGATAATCGCTACCCATACCATCTTCAAAAAGTTAAGATTATGTCAAGAGATTGGATTTTAGTAACTGGTTTCTTGAAAAATAATCGCGATGATAATTTATTTCCATTAAAAATTATATGAACCGGTAAAAGTCAAAGGCCGGACGACATGGTTTTCAAATTTTTGAATTCCTTAATGCACTAACGACCCTATTTTAGGAGAATTAAAGGGTAAGCATGCTATTGTTAATATTATTATAGAATGACAAAACTGTATTATGTAAACGTGTTATTTTTATAAAAAAATTAATACTGTCTATGAATTGTTGTCCATTATATTTTTAGATGAATATGGCGCGGGACGCCGAAAGCTCCTTGTACTAGGTTGTTACAAAAGTCCTTGTTCACAAAATTAATTTTATTCAAATGTGAGTACAAAATTTACAAATCAAATTTATTCTTCAAAATACAGGCCATCATTTTCAACTACTTTAACCCATCTTTCAGCCAAAAGTTGTATTTGATGTTGATACCACTCTGCAGTTTTCGAGGCAAAGAACTCCTCGCATCCAGATTTGACATCATCGAAGTTTTCGAAGCGCCGACCTTTCAAAAAATGCTCCATTGACCTGAAAAGTCCATAGTTAGACGGTGCGACGTCTGGGCTGTAAGGAGGGTGGGGCAAGACGCTAATCCCGTTCATTTCTGAAAATTTTTCTTTAACTAATCGTGAGCGATGAGCAGGGGCGTTGTCTTGCTGAAATAACGCTTGCTTCCTATTAATCAAAGCGGGGTATTTCACTTTTAAAACTTCATATACCCTATTGAGCTGTTCACAGTATAGCTCAGCGTTGATATCCCTGCCCTCTGGAACCAGCACGAAGTGCAAAATGCCTTCATAATTCCACCTAACACAAAGCATAATCTTTTGGCTTGTATTCCCAGAATTAAACCGCCTGAACCAAAATGCGGCCGTGTTTCGATGCACCACACTTTCCCCTTCCACTGCACAAATTTCCTCGGCTGAGGCCTTTGCACTAAAACCTTTTTTCCAATAATGCCTAAGAAGGCCGCGGATGACAAATTTTTCTTCCGACATTTCTAGTGAAATTTAATAAACTGAATGAAAAGCAGGGACAGTTGGCGTACATAGATAATTAGAGGATTAGTTAATGTAAACATTGACATAAGAATTGTATTCGTCAGAGATTAAATAAGGATTAAATTAGAGACCTCAATGTAAACAACTTGATATGCACAAGGACTTTTGTAACAACCTAGTAATTATACCAAATAAATTTATATATTATTAGATCATCTTGGTGGATATACTTTGAAAAATATTATATTAATATTATGAATAATTATGATACTGATATTAATAATTAAAATAAACAAAGTCCATACTGCCAGACGATTCAAAATTAGAAAATAAATTGAATAACAACTAAAGACTGACCCAGTTTCTCATTGAAAAGATATGCCCATGAAGTATATTGCCCCTAAAAATGTATATTCGAGGAACCATAAATTTATGTTGGAGTTATTAGGTCGTAACCATAGCGCAGTGTATCTGTAAAGTGAATGCTTACCTTATAAACCTTTATACTCCTTAACGTCAAAATGGCTTCGACCGAGGGGAGAAAAACAGCTATTGGTTCGTTAAGGTATCAGTATCCTATCCAGCCAGAAAACCGGAATAACAATTCTATACCCATAACTGTTATTTCAGGCCTAAAAAGAATCTATATAAATAAAGACGAAATTTTGTTTGTTTGTTTTTTTATTTGTTCTTTATAGAAATCCACACCAAAATTCTCCAAATTTCGCTCGGTGGTTCTTGATACCAGCTGCGAACACCTGTCCATATTAAAATTGCATAACTTCAGCCAATCTCTGGGTATATTTTTTATTGTTAAAAAATTCGTCATGATCACGCTTTGCAATAGTTTTTTTACGAAATCGACCGTTTGAGTCGAAAAACGGCCTAAAAAATCATTTTATAGATTTTGAAGAGGCCAACAAGGTATAAGACCGTCCCTTGGCAGGCGTCGAGTTCTGGGATTTTAAAACCATATATATTTTTTTTAACATTACAATACGTTTATTTTCATGTATGGTGAATTTAATTTTTAAAAATGTCTCCTAAGAAGCGAGCTTCAAAAGAGTAGTGAGCTCAAAAGCTAAAAAACAAGCTGAAACTCTTGACGAACATCATAATAGGATTGAACAACAGAGGCTTAGAGACAGGCAGAATCGCGGGAAACTGAGACTGCCCAGGAATACGAGGTCCGCCTTGCGCCACAGAGGCTTAGGCAAGCCGATTTGCGAGAAGCTGAAACTGCAGGGCAATATTTCTGTTTGTTTGTTCTTTATAGAAATCCATACGCGTTTTTCCCAAATTTTCCAAATTTCGCTCAGTGGTTCTTTCATACCAGGTGCGAACACCTGTCCATATTAAAATTGCATAACTTCAGCCGATCTTCAGCTGATATTCTTTATCCTAATAAAAATCGTAATGATCTCGCTTTACAATGGGTTTTTTACGAAATTGCCCGTTTCATTAGAAAAATGAAATTCCCTGGGTGAAACCGGGATATACTGCTAGTTGTTAATAATATTCGGTAAGTTTTGTCTTCACCTTAATAGTAATATTCCATGTTCCAGTACATTAATAAAATAAAGAATAGCAATTTTGATGAATTCCATCTCTTTTAAGTAAAACCAGTTCACTGCGAAAAAAAAAAAAAAAAATCTGGTGCAATATTAAATATTACTTATTAAAAAAAATTCACTTTTGTTTTTTCTCCCCGAATGATTATCTTTACTGGAAGATCAACTTACGTTGTGTAAATTAAAACTCGTTCGTTCCAATATGGTGTGCAGCAAAAGTCTTTCCTTTAAACATTCTCTTGCAAAACTTTCTCATTTCATACTTCGTTACTTTTTTTTGTTACCTTTAAATCAGTAATTTTTTTCATTCCAAGCTCACTTCCACAGCGCGCTATGTATCTTTCGAATGCAAAAAAAAAAAACATTTTTATCCGGCCACTCTACAAGACGTGGTTAAGTTATTTGAGTTTCCTGAAAAACGAACAAGGTTTCCACCTCACCTCCTCATATAAATGATAGTTTTTTTTTTTGTTTTTTTTTTTACCTACATTTTAGGACTCTAGATTTTTGAAATGGAATATTCCAATTAAGTCTTAATTCTTTATTTACAGTTAAAGATAAATTATTACAATTCATTTTCTTATTATGAAGAATTATTCTAATATTATTAATTCCGGATAATATCGAACAAAACCGACCCTAACCGACCAGTTCTGGATATGGCGTGCAACGATGCACGATAAGGAAGGCAGTGGAAAGTTGGCGTGGCTACTTCACGGCCTCTATTATCCGTAACACCGGTGCTGCCACCTGTGACAGTTGTGTATCCTATTTTGTTGTCATTTCCTAAGGCATTTATACAAAAATTAGGTATTTTACATAGCAATTCCTCTTAAATATCTACGATTCTTCCTTGAGATTACAAAGATAATTTAGGTTTTGGAAAATTTATTGTTCATAATTTATCTACCCTTAATTTATCTAAATAGATCATCAACTTTTCTATATTCCTGTAGTTTATTATAATCAAATTCGTATGTGTGTCGTGATTTTGAAGTAAGTTCTTCGGTACCTTCATTTCATTGTTCAAATATAGTTTTGGAAATATTGACAGCAATAACTTCGGATATATTTAAATTAAAGTGATAAAAAGGTTAGTAAGCTTCTTAAGAGTTTTATTAACATGTGTTTTCTTTACACTACTAGTAGAGTAATGGATCGCTTCCAAGGCTAGCTAGCAGTATAGAAAGAAATACTTTCATAAGCAGTATAATGTAAAATATTTTACTTTATATACTTATAATAATATATTACATTATATTAATGTAATAGATTATTACATTAATGTAAAATATTTTATATTATACTTCTTATGAAAATATTTCTTTCTAGACTGTTAGCTAGCCTAGAAAGTGATCCATTACACTACTGCTAGTGTAAAGGAAACATTTGTTTTCCTTACTGTACTAGTAAAGAGAAGAAAACGCCTGTTAATAAAACTCTTAAAAAGCTTACTAACCTTTTTATCACTTTAATTTAAATATGTCAGAAGTTAGTGCTGTCAATATTCCCAAAACTATATTTGATCAATGAAATGAAGGTACCGAAGAACTTCCTTCAAAATCACGACACACATACGAATGTGAATATAATAAACTACAGGAATAAAGAAAAGTTTATGATCTATTTATATAATACTAGCATTTCCCGTCGCGGCTTCGCCCGCGAGCCTTTAAAATCAATTCTGTGACCATTATCTTGGTATTATATCTTGGTATTGATATAATATGTTAACTGGTGTTAAGGAGATTTAGTAGAATCTGAGCTTCCGGTAGGTGGAATGTTGGAGGGGGAAGCTGCCGGCTCGGTAGAAGAGAGGGAGAGGCGCAATGGAGAGAGTTCACTAAAACCGCCGAAACATAAAATGACTTACTCGTCGGGAACGCTTCATTTTTCGGCTGTAAAACATGGTTTTCGACGCATAATAGGGCCTTTCGAGTTAAACTCTTCGTATCAAATTCTTTATAATGAGTACTAATTAGATATATTTTCTCGGAGTTCGAAAATAGATGTCCGTTAGAGTTAAACGACAATTTCGCCATTTAAACCCCTTAGGGGTATTTTTATTATTTTTAATACATTTTTGGTATTCCTTTCTTAGTGGTTACCTACATCGCTTTTAAAATTTAAATTCCGAACTTCAAGTTTCTATCATAAGTAGGTTTTGCTCTGCGTTGATTCTGTTAGTCAGAACAAAGCCTCTTATATATATGGAGAAGAGATCGAAATAAACACGCACCATCCCCAATCATGGGAATCACGGTGTGCATAATTTGATTACCACTAATAATTATATAATCAGTAGCCATATTTTATGTGAATGTCTATTTTAATACTATTGTAACGTTAAATCGATACTCAAATAAAAAACATATGGTTTAAAATCTCAACAATAGATATCCGTTAGAGTTAAACGACAATTTCGCCATTTAAGCCCCTCAGGAGTTATATTTTTGAAATTCCTTTCTTAGTGGTTACCTACATCGCGTTTAAAATCTAAATTCCGAACTTCAAGTTTCTATCATTAGTAGTTTTTGCTCTGCGTTGATTCTGTCAGTCAGGATAAAGCCTCTTATATATAGAGAGAGATGAATAATAAAAAGTATACTAACTCCAAACGTGACATTCCATTACCATTTGAAGGATTCAATATTAGTAATAATACTAATTGTACATTTAATATAAATATAAATATGTAGATTTTTTACGATTCATCAATAGCTCCTACCATATGACTTTCATTCATTATTTGTTAACCTTACACTTTTTATTAAATGTTACTCAAAATATTATTTTATTTTATTTTTCACTATAATGTAAAATAATTTACATCAGTTATTCAGAAAATGTCTCTACATTACTCGGTCTCATTACCGAGCTCGGCTGCGCCTCGCTCCTCAAACCAGACCTCGTACTGTAATAAATCACTTTCTGTACGAGTGATGTAAATAACTATTTTTTTTTCCCCAACAACAACCTTTACAATTAGCAAAATTTTATTAATGAGAAAAGATGGCATTTTCTTTTGCCTAGTTTGTTAATAAAGGAGATCTCTCATACAACTCCTTTTTAGTATCCATGTCTCTTCTATGTAATCCCTAAGAATGTGAACAAATAATAAAACCGGGGGTCGCCACAGCGGTTAGCATGGCGACCTACAATACTATCGCGGGTTCGCGTCCCGTGGTGGCCCTAAAATTATTTATATGGAGTTGAATCCTTAGCTATGCCGTCGAAGGAGTAAAGAAGGTTCCGATCCTGCACTATGTCAGGTACTCGTTAAAGATCCCTATCCTAATTATACTAAGATAGGCAAAATTTATGACTCCCACTGTAGCATCGTCAGATTAGCCTTAGTGGCATAAAGTAACGTTAAACAAACAAATTATAATAACTCAAATTATTAACAGCGTTACAGAACTTAACTACTTGTAACAATACAGTGACCCAGTCAACCTTATGCCTCGAACTTTAGAGCCAGATCAAAACTCTAGTCCATTGCTTCTTATAATTAGTCTAAAATCGAATATTCTAGGTCTTCGAAAAGCATAGGAATTTCCTGTGTAATCTATAACATGTACTAGAATAGTCAGGTAACTTTTCAAACAAAAAGTTTAGAACTCTTTTCGATGTAACAAACCCAAATAATATAGATTTGTTTTACGTTACAATATTTTTATGAGTTGAGTATATCAACATAGGTTTAAGTAAGAGCCGTCTGAAGAAAGTTTGTTTAACGACACTTTATGCCACTAAAGTTAATCGGACGATGCTACAGCGGGAGTCCTAAATTTTGCCTAACCAGGTATAATTAGAATACGTATCTTTAACCAGTAGATAGATAGATAAATCGCTTTATTTATAATCAAAAGAAGATTTACATTTTGAAAAAAAATTACAATAAGCTTTCATTGGCATGGTAAATCATCGTATGCCATGAGCTGTCCCTATAGAATTAATCTTACTAATTACTATTACATTAAAAAAAAATAAATAAATGGAAATTCTTTAAAAATTAAAAATCACTATTCTTTTATAATCATACATACATTATATGAATGAAAAAAAAAAACCAATAAAATAAGAGAGATTTGACTCCATTAAGAAATAAAAAAAGGATTACGCTCTTCTTCATATGAATTATACCTATACAATATTCTTTAAACAAAAATATTCTTCTTTTTTTTTTTTTATAACTATGTACAGAGAAAAATAACAATGAAAGACAAGAACAAGAATAATGAAAAACAAAAACAATAAATTAAGATAGAAATATTCACCTTAAATCATACCTAACGAATAAAAATAATTTACAGTTACATTTTTATGAATTAAACTGTTGTATCAAATACGTTCGGTATTTATAAGCAGCTGTGTGAAACATAAACAGACCATTCCAGTCCTCCCCATTCAATAATCCTATAATTTCATTCTTACTCAGTTCTTTTCTCTTTAAAAACCTCCACCTAAACTCTCGGAGAACAGGACAGACACCAATATAATGATTAGGATCCTTAATAGCCTTCACACACTAGTGTACACAGTCTTTGTTCTTCGCTTCTTCCCACGTCATTATTGAGGTATATCAACTGTCCCCGCAGTTTAAAAATTACTTTAATAAAATTCATTTTATTACCATCCTACATACATTGTCTTTCCCCCAAGTCCACGTGTTATTCCCTGTAGAGCCCATGAAAATTTGAAATTCTTGCCTTTTTCATCAGTGCAAGCTTATGATTACGCTCTAATTCTTTTATAACTTGGGAAATCAAAAGATTGTCATTGTACTGCAGTGAAATACCTAATTTCTCAAAAAGCAATGGGTTCTCCTGGTGCCAAAATAACTTCTTTCTAACTATGTCTGCAGCTAAAATTTTAGGATATCTAGTTTCTGGTTAAGTTAGAACTTTTTGTAAATATTTTGTATCTTTAACCGGTACCTGACATCGCACAGGCTCGGGACCTCCATTTTACTTCCTATCCGAGGGACGGCATAGCTAAGGATTCCTTACTCCATATAAATAATCTTAGGGCCACCACGGGGCGCGAACCCGCGATAGTATTGTAGGTCGCCATGCTAACCACTACACCATCCGTCTGAAGAAAGTAATGTATTCTTCAGAGGACCATTAATGCGGTTCATATTTTAAAGAAGAAGATAGAAATGGCAATAATGGCGCCTTAAGAATACCGTTATACGCGATAAGAGTTGGGTCGTTGAATCGAATCCACACAACAACAAAAACAACAACACGTCAACAAACTGGGGGCGTTGACTCAACAGGCCGCAACTGATTCTGCTTCGCGTGACTTAAAACCACCAGGAAATATTCATTCGTTATTTTTGTAGATTTTTTTTTTTTTATAAGTCGCGTGTTGATTTATTGGAAAATTGTGACTTAAACTTCCCCTCACATTCTCTGACCTATATAATTTTTTCATAGCTGATATTTCTGATACTTAATCGAGTGTCGAATCAATCTTGCAATTATTTATTTTAGATCGCGTGTGTATAATAAATGCATAGCTTCATGACGCGAGTGATTATTTTCATTTTTTAAAGGATGTTTTATTTAATTGCGTGTATTTTAAAATTTCTTTCTTGGGAGTAAAGAATTGGTGAAAAATTTGTTAATAATCACCCTCATAAGCATTGAAACCCGTTTATTGAATAAAAACAAAAATATCAATATTTAACCCTCTAGAGGGGGATGTTTTTAAATCGATTTCATCCAAATTTTCTTTAAGCCGCCATTATTTAAGTTTAATTTGTTCGACTATCTAATATTAATTTGCAATTTCATTGACTTAAAACAGAGTATTTTTTACATAAAACTATACTCAACCCTTTGCACTCGAGGTCTCCTAACATATAATGACATAAACAAATCGTAAAAACTATTTATAGGATATTTCCCTTATGGTGATAAATGACGGTCGCGGCTCGCGGTGTTTTTTAATTTTTTTATAGTACGTTAATCTTTTAGCATCGGCAATATTTTGTTTTAATTCATCTTTTATTTCCTCAATTGTACAATAATTTATTTCGGGCAGCAAATAATCCCTTTACTTTGATTTAGTTTCCCATGCGCTTCTACTTTAAATGGAAAATTTTTAAGTAGATTTTCACATTTTAGGAGCTTTTCTGATTGGATATCTGAGAAAACTTCGACTAAAAGGGCCCCATCTCGTAATTTTTTAACTTTATTACTTCTCCAATTAGATTTTTTATGTTTTTATATATAAGGAACGGCGAAAACTTTAAGAAACGTTATCCGCTCCGGTTCTTTAATTATCAAAAATTTTACACAATTTTTAGGTCTATTTTCGGTATTCCCAAAATAGTTTCATTAAATTTAGATTAAAAAAAAATATAAAATTTAAAAAAAAATATTTCTTTCTCGTAACTATGTGTTCTTAAACCTTCACAAATATATATAACCTAAATTTCATTACTATTCCTTACTTGGTTCCAAAATTTTACTGTATAATATTACGTTTTCAGGGTGTACGTTTTCGCGAATAGGTTGTGTCGAGTTGCCGGTAGGTAACGTCAGACACGGTTCCGAGTGAAAAGGGTTAAAAATTTAAATGTTGAAAGTATTTTTTTGAACTCGAGATATGAAATAAATTAGTGAAACGTTATTTAATTATTTTTATCTCGTCTCATGGGGCCCATCGGCCTATCTCTTTTAACCTTGCCTTCTTGTGATAGTTAAAAATATTTCAAAGTCCATGCAGAAGGCGAATTATCGTTGGAGGGAAAGCTTATCGGGAAAGTAATTTTCAACAAGCACTCACTCAGACATCATGCACACACGCGACTGACTACACAGACCTTGTAGGTATTAAACCACTAGTAATGCAGTCCTTCATTTTAATATTTTAATTTATTATTATTGTAACACTATTTTGGTTTGAAACAATTTCTATTTAACGAAAACGATAATTCACAATGTCAGACAAACATAAAAACACAGATATTGAAGGAGGTTACAAAAAAGTATCAACTTGCAACGACACAGAAAACAAAAAGTAACCAGAAGTAAATTGTTCTCTATTTGCCGATGATTTTTCAATTTATATAAGGAACAAGTCACTCGAATACATTGAATGGAAGCTGCAAAAAACATTAGAAAATCTCGAAGCATGGTCCAAAACTACAGGTTTCAGTTTTTCAGGAACGAAAACCCTGGCAGTTCAGTTTTGCAAAAAAAGGAAATGCCAAAAGAACCCCTCGTTAAATCTATCAAATCAGCCTATTGTTTACACAGAATCAATAAAATTTCTTGGGATCTATTTTGATAAAAAACTAACTTGGAGTGATCAAATCCGTAATGTTAAGGTAAAATGCCAAAAAGGCCTGAATCTACTCAAAATTCTGGCTAACACGCAGTGGGGATCTGATCGGAGAACGCTACTTATGTTATACCGCACTCTGATCAGACCTATCATCGATTATGGTTCAGACGCTTTCAGTTCAGCGAGCCCTTCAACTTTAAAACTCTTGGATCCATTGCACAACCAAGGACTTCGTCTCTGCACAGGTGCATACAGGACCACGCCAGTAGAAAGTTTGTACGTAGAGAGTGGGGAACCCTCTCTGGAGAAAAGAAGAAAATATTTAGCTTTGGCATATGCTGGTACATTGATATCTAGAAAAAATATCATTGCATCTGAACTTAAGTTTCATTCAAGTGAAAACGAAGCACATACTCCATCCTGTAAATGCTTCATTGATAGAGTCAACAAATTAACAAGCGAGTTAGAAATCACTTTTCCAAATTTCTTCAAAATTCCAAATAATACAGCACCTAATTGGATACAATCAGATAACACTATAGACTACAGCTTGTCAAAATTTTCGAAGCACACAACACCTCCTCACGTATTCCACCAAATTTACAAAGAACGTGAAGAGCTATATTTCAACTACCGTTTTTGGTTTACTGATGCATCAAAATCAAATTCAAAAGTTGGATGTGCATTCGTTATGGACTCCATTTGTCAAAAGTTCAGCCTACCACAGCCGAACAGTGTATACACTGGAGAACTGTATTCAATATTCAAAGCCCTCAAACTTATAACAAAACACCAACACAGATATCATGTGATAGTTTCGGACTCCTTAAGTTCTCTAAAGTCGTTGGAAAACAAGAACTCATTTTGGTGATGAAAATCCAAACCCTGGTGTGGAAGTGCTCACTTTCTGGAAAAGCCATAAAATTCTTGTGGGTTCCATCTCATTTGGGCATTGGAAGAAATGAGGAAGCAGACAGGGCTGCGAATGACGCAAGAATAAATCCTGTTTCAGAAGTGAGGTTATTCAACCTCAAACAAGATTACTCCTATTGACTGGAAGAAGCACGTCAAGAAAATAGTATTCGATATGTGGACCACAGAGTGGAAAAATAGAAGTGAGAAATTGAGAAAAATCAAAGCTAGTCCCGAGTTTTGGAAAACTGCGGAGAGAACAAACAGACATGAAGAAGTTGTACTGGCAAGAATGCGTTACGGACATACGTCTATAACACATACGTACCTCCTCAAGGGATTGTACCCTCCGACATGCAAGACCTGCGAGGTAACTCTGACTGTAGAGCACATTCTACTGGACTGCGAGGCCCTGGAGGAAGCAAGAAGAGAGTGCAACATTGACAACAGGCTGGACATCGCCCTCGGTGACACGGAGAACGCTGCCGAAAGTGTAATCAAGTTTTTAAAAAAATCCAAGTTCTTTCATCTCATTTAGACAATTTAAAATTAACTATGTAATACAAGTAAATGAACAATGTAATATTTCACAAATGTTAATTGTATCAACATGTCATTAACTGTTAAAAAACTCAATCCAATTCAATACTCAATTTGAAAACTCAGAAAATACTATATTTATGCTATTAAATTTATGATTGTTATGCTAATGACCCACTATGGGTAGATGCATTTGTTCAATAAATAAATAAATAAAAAGTAACCATATGATTTCATCTTCAGATCAAGACTAACGCTCCAGTTGCTCCTTATAAAGGGTGGAGCAGAGGAAACGCATGTTTTTCACCATTGAATGACTTGGACCCGGTTTGATAAAAATAATAAAAAACAAGCATTGAGCGATAGATTTTTTAATGCAGTTTTGAAATATACATTAATTAAGTTCGAAAAATAATGTCTGGGAGATAACGTCCTTCTGTAAATTCCGTCTAAAACCACTTTTTGGGTGAATATTTAAAATCAAGAGTCTACATTAACCCTTTAGGCTGATATATCAGTTCCGCCCGCTTCAGTGTAAGAAGACTGAATCTGCGGACCTTGTTTTAATTGATTTCTTAAATCTTTCCATTTTACTATTGCACTAGGATAAAACCCCCCGTAGTCAGCACCTTAAGAGATGTTATATTGTGGCTTCTTTTAAAACAAAAATTGAATTTTTATTCTTCGCTTTCGGATTTACCATACCATTATTTAGGAATGTAACATTCATATATCGTAGGTAACTCGTAAAAAAAATATAGTATATAATTTAGAAATGTTATAACAGTTAAAACAATTATATGTAAGTATGTCTTCTTAGGTATGTTCCTACAGGTATATTTTTAATATCATGAATATTAGAGGAGCTTGGCGAGCAGACAAAATAGTCACCATTTTCTTATTCATATTTAAGACGAGTGCAGGACATATGAAATTTATTTTTAAATAATTGGCATCCGCGTTTCTCCAACCCTGTTTCCAGCCCGTCCGGTATTTCCCAGTCACCAGGTTTATGGTTTCCTCAAAAATTTCCGAATGCTGTAAACTAATTGACATGGGGTCCTTTTCGGGTTTTTCCAAATTAATTTTATCTCCACCTCATTCCTTAGTCAGATAGGGCGAACCCTTTAGTCTGTTATCTAGCAAAAAGTATTGAGGCCACCGGGCACGGCAGCCGGTCTAAGGTCTCAGGCCACAGGGCCAGCAATACACTCGCACTACTCGGAGGTTGAAGGGTTAATAAACCATCGACGACCTGAAGAATTACATTCGTCAGGAAAATGAAGCCGTGCCGAATGAAATGTTGGTGAGAGTCGTGCGTAACTTTCAGGATAGGATCCATATTTGTTTCCAGCAAGAAAGACAGCATCGCCAAGCATTATTTTTCGAACCTAATTAATGTATATTTCAAAACTGCAAAAAAAAATCTATCGCTCAATGCTTGTTTTTATTATTTTTATCAAACCGGGTCCGAGTCATTAAGTAGTGTAAACATGCGTTTCCTCTGCTTCACCTTGTATTTAGCCTGATTTAGAAAAGTCTAGAAGGTTCTCGAACAGTCACGAACAGGTACCATAATAGTTTTGTAACCTTTCAACAAAAAGTCTAGAATTTTCTTTAAAAGTCTTCAATTATATGTTTTTTTTTCGTTCCACGTTATATTATTATTGTACGAGACCGTAGATAATAGCTGGTAAAGAAATTGGGCCAGAAATAAAAACGGATATGCTCCATTTGCAATAGTAAAGAGTAAGAAACCAGGCTAAATTTCTCGGCCAATTTCCTGTTTTGCAATTATTTAAAAAAAAAAAATGTATTTATTGGGAACTGTCTTCAAAAATACAGAAAATAAGGTAATAAACAATTTGAATGCAACCTGTTTAGGTATATTTTTTAGTTATGTAGTAAAAATGTAGTTATGTAGTATATTTTTTAGTTTTTATAGGTTTAGGTAATTACAATCTTAGCTATAAGCCTAACACTATAAGCTATAAGTCTAAAACTTGTATCATATACAAACAACATTAAAACCTGTTATCATATATTATAAACAAAATTAAAAACTGGTGTTAAAATTTAAAAAAAAGAAAAGAAAACTGGTATCATAAATAATAAACAAAATAAAAAAACTTGCAGCATATTCATAAACAAATTAAAAACTGGCATCATATTGATTGATCCTTGATCATTGCAAATAGACCCAATAACGAGTTCAACAACTCAGTTAATTTATTTAATGCGCTTCTAGATTCCTCTAGAAGTTATTTTTATTAATAGTTATAAGAATTTCTTCGCTTGTATCTGTCATACTTTTTTTTATTTATAGAAGTTGAAATGAAACCTTATTGTAAATATTTACAGCTGATTACCTTCCTCTATTGCAGCGCGGTGGGGGATTCCAATCTCAGCCTGCTTCTCTTATCTCCCTGAGAGCCCTGGTTTTATATCTACTATACAACTTAATTATTAGATGTTCCAGTCACAATTTTTAAATGTAACTTAAAGGCTATGAACATAGACACTTCATACGTAACACACAAATTTCGTTTCGATCTGACACGATTTAACAATACTTTTACTAATAGGCACGGGATCGATCTTCTCTCTATGGCAGCTCGGGCCAGACTCACTATTTTACTGTTAATCAATATATATTATAAAGCAAAGTGTACAATGTGCGTGCCGAAAAGGCTCAAAAACGACTCCACTTGGGATTAAGGAAGTTATGTCAGCGTGTTGCTATATAACCCCTAAAGAAGAAGGTTTCTGTTTTTCTCTTAAGGGTGTAAAATTGAAGAGAAAAGGACTGGAATTTTAAGCCTCTCGCACCATGTAATTAGCCTACCTGAGATTGAGATACGAGTTTATGAATGAAAAATTTAGTTAGAGCTCCAGGCTACCAGGAAGCGCTAGGGTGCGTTTCACTCGATGTTTACTGTCCATTCATTCCGGCTATGCATTTTTTCAGCTGTTCTTTTTAAATTACTAAACAACAAGCGAAAATAATTAGTTTCACCTTTTCTTTCAAAATAAAATAATGATTTTACATATCAATTAGAAAACCGATTGGATACCTTACAAAATTAATTTTCTCATAAGAAGGTTAATTGATTAACACATTATATTTAATCAATGTATAATATATACCTACTTAAGTAAATTTAATGCAATATGAGTGAACATTTTTGAGTAGTACAGTGAGCGAATAAAAACAGACATAAAACAAAAAAGGAGAGCTGAATTGACTGATTATAATCGAAAATAAAATGTTTGAAGTGTTCTCATTGTATGTAATTATGAAAAATGGTTTTATTCCTATGTATGATGAGCATTCCAGTTGACAAAATGACTAACTCCAATTACAGCATTTTTTCAATAAGATTTTATCACCCCTCATAGTTCAGGATAAAAAGAAATATGATGAAAAAATTGTGCCCTCATGATATTTTGGTTTTCACTTTGTAATAGTAGGTGCAGTGTCCGGCCAAATTACGGGGGGGGGATATCTTAAGGGAGATTGAACTGGAAGAAAGGTCTTAAAAAAAAAGTTTCTATGAATCTTCGGTAGTTTCTAAACTTCTGGATCTAAAAGGACCATCACAGTAGTCGGCGCTTAAGTTGTAATCGAAATATAGTTTTTTAACTAATAGATTTTTCGACCCTAATCTAACAACTTATTATCTGCTGACTGCTTGGAATGGGCTTATAGAATTCAGAATCACAGAAACCATCAAAAACGATGGATGACTCGACAAAGTTGCAGCAAAGTTAATTGTTCATTCACCATTTTGAACCCCCATTTAAAGTATATAGGGTTCCTTATTTGGGCGGACTCGGCAGATATCGAATCTTAATATAGATACCATGTTAAAAGTTTCAAGAAAGTTCTAATTTTGTTTTATATTTCCTTTAATTTCAAAGTTTTTCTGTTATTAAAACTACCACACAACTACCGGAGCGAAGCCGGGCACCCTAGCTAGTAAACTTATAATCGTTTACTTATATGAAGTGTCCACGGAAGAAAGGGGGGATATCATTTGGAGTGCTTTCCGAGAAAATCGAGTTTTTAGTTTTGGATCTTTAATTACTTACGTATCTTTTATCATTTTTCTTCAATTTTTTTATATGTCCTTTTCCTTTTTGTTTTGCGTGTCAAAATAATAAATTTGCCCGAAACAGATATCACGCTCTAAAAGAAATGTTTTAGTAAAAAAAAAACAATTTAAACATAACCGAAAGGGGGATAGTCATGGACGCTCCCCCATTCTTCCCTGTTTTATTGGTGAAATGGTGATATTAATACACAATCCATATAACTTCTAACATGACTCTCCCCCATTCTAGGTTTTTCCGCGTGGACATTCCCCCTTTCTTCCGAGTACGTAGTTCTTTCCATCCCTTGTAACCAACCTACTGTTATTTTTTCTGACTATTTCTTTTCACCAACATATTCTACTCATCTAGACGAACAATTATATGTACGAGTATATAACTAAAATTCGGAAAAAATTGACTCTCCCCCTTTCTTCAGTGGACTCTTCATATACTACGTTTAAAATCGTTTGTAGTGTTATATTTGGCTGGTCGATTGTTGGTAGATGCAGTTGATTATGAAGAATTTTATTAAAACTAACGATTTATTTGTTCTCCGTAATTAGTAGGGGCAAAGGGAGGAATTGAATATCATATAAATTTTATTAAAAAAAAAATTACATAAATATGTGCACCGAAAGAAATGGAAAAAAGAAGAAGAGTATCGAGGGAGGAAGATAAATCGGACACCTGTTGTTTCTTAAATCCATTTATCAAGATGGAATATCTATCTACACAACCTCAACATTCTTCTCTATATTTAGGTATAAATACATATATGTAGGAAACAATAAATATGAAATTTATAATATTTTTTGTTTAAATCAACTCAATGTATGAATTGATACAATATATAGTTTCTGTTAAATAGTTGATAAGAATTTCGAAAATATTATATGTGATATAAAAATAATAATAATTTTTTAATAATAAATATGGGAGGGGGGGGGGGCTTGCCGGTGGCTGTGTGGGTTAACGCGCGGTACGCTCACTTGTCGAAACCCAGAGGGCAAAAAGAGGCACGGAGTTCGAATCCCGATTCGGCGGGTTTTTATTTCACCGAATCGCTGCCAGGCGATGTTGTTGTCGGCGCTTAAGTAGTGATGGGAGTAAGCGAAAGCCACTTTCATACACCCCCTAAGCCTACTGCCTAATAAGGCTACTGGAAGCGACTTACAACGACCGGGCATAGAAGTGATAAATCTTCCCATGTATCTTATCAATAAATGCTGTGTGGTTCCCAGCATTTTAATAACTGCCCAGTGATTCGGGTCCTTGTGGCCTGCCTACTTTTCTGAGCAGCCATACTCCATGGATCTAGACCAGTTTGTTACTGTCCTGAAAGAGCTTAGGACACTATCAAACGGCTCCAAAGGAATCGGTTAAGGAGATTGGAGGCAATTTGCGCCACTGCACCATTGTGACCATGGCTTGCAGCAACGTAAGGTTTAGGATACCCCTTTCAAGCTGTCTGTGCTCCATCAAGCAACATAAATGTCCATAAGAAGACCATACTGAGCGGCCAAATCAGGCCTACAGCGCTAACCGGAAAAAATATGCCCCCCCCCCCATATCTGATACAGAAAATTTTGCTTTTTCAACCGAACAAAAAAATTGACTCATTTAAAATTTTCGCATTAATGAAAATATGAATTGGAGTGAAAAAAACCCCTGTTATAATGTAAACTTCCATACTATAAAATCAATTGAAAAATATCATTTATGTGTGAGCCCTGAATTTTTTAAACAATAAATATCATAAAAAATTGTTTAAGAGAACCTTATTGGAATGATCTGAGGGGTTTTCATGCCGAAGTACTCAATTATATTGAATGGATTTCCAAGAGCTGTTCTGTTTGTTTAACCTGTTGATTGATTGATTGATAGAGCCAAGTGAAGCTTGTAATATATTTCAAAATAATGGTTTCCATGTTGATAATTGTTTTCGATGGGCTTGGAAATATATATATATATATATATATATATATATATATATATAGATTTGTATTATATATATATATATATTTTCAATAAGAATACTAGCGGTTTCAGATATTCTAAACAGTAATCCGATTAATTATATTAGTATGGCGATAATTCATATGGATTCGCCGGTCCTTGATGTTCTCTCACTCTATTAGCTATATTTATTTTAGTCTTCTATATTTATATGTATTTTGTAAATTCCCTATATGTGTTGTGAATTTGAAAAAAATATATACCTGATTTGATTTTAAACCTTTGATCAGGAGAGATTACAGTTTCTAAGAATTTCTAGTGTGCTACACGTGTTCAACACGAAATCATATAAATGAAAAAATCAAAAAAGATATTAAAAATCAAATAACATTACTTTAAATAAAAGTAGGTTTATTTATTAGGGTTAGTTAGGTTATTAGGGCTACAGATATCTTTGGTGGTATTCTTACAGACATTATTGTTGCTTGTGAGAGCACAGACAGCCTGATAGGGGTAGCCCAAATCTCACGTTGCTGCAAGCCATGGTCACCATGGTGCAGCGGCAGACTGTCCACAGCTCCATAACTAATCCCATTGGGGCCAATTTGGCAGTGTCTTCGGCGTCAGCTCTCTCGAGGTCAAGGACAATCACAAACTGGTCTAGGTCCAAGGATTATGGTAGCTCAGAATCAGCGGACCAGGAGGACCTGTATTTCTTTCCCTGAAGCATACCGCCCTTGTACCAAACCTCCGGGTGGCTACATTATGGTGATGACATCCAGGAAAAACAGAACGCGATTCTCGATAAGAAACACCCCTTCATACAGCCAGCCACTCGGACCCGCTTGAATGGTTTTTTTTTTTTTTTTTTTTTTTTTTTTTTTTTTTTTTTTTTTTCGAAGCATTTATATTGCACTGTGTGATCAAACTAGGACATAAGCTTAGTTTCTTTATAATAGACATAAGATTAGTTACTTGGTCGATAGTTAGTTGTCCGTATTTAGAGTTTTTTAGGTAAATATTTTTTTTAATAATATTTTTATATCTCTTTGATAGAAAGATAGAAGCTAAATGAAAGAAAAACCAAGACTAATTTAGAGTAATTCTATCATGAAGGCCCTGGACACGAACATTGGCTGGCTTTTCGACGTAAGGAATGTCAAGGTCAGTGTGTAAGGTCTAATCAAAGACATAAGAAGGGCGTCTAAATTTTTTAAAAGTTCTCTTGATCGGAATGACTTTTAATTTTGTATTTTTAATTTTTTTTTTTAAGTGTCATTCTCTTCACTTTGTCATGTTGCCCCTAGCCACTTTTCTGTCGAATATTATTCCAACATGTGTCCTTTTTTCTGTCTGAGGAATTTAGTGTAAAATATTTTTCATGATTGATTTATTTATTATTTTATTCAGAAATTAACATTTTATCATTGAATAGGGAATCGAATTGACATTTAGCGGGGCGTTGCGTGGCTTGGTGCCGTGATGTTACTCCCTTGTTATTAGTTAATGGTTCATCCCCGGTGACGTCTAACACAGTGTTAAAGTAACTGACCGTGCCTGTGCATCACGCAGGCCCTGTTTTTACTTCATTAACATATTAGCCCCCCCCCCTTCTTCACTTTGCTATCCATCACAGGCTAATGTTCCACTCTAAGATGAGTTAATTCAATTCTCTTCGGGTATAATTTTATAATGCCTGAAGATTGTACAAGATAAAATTTTATTACGAGCTTGAAAACTTTTTTTTTTACAATAAAAAATGAAGAGTACCACCGTGTTACTCATTTAATTGTGTTAAAGTGTTAAAAGACGGTTCGGTACATCAAAAGCGTTTAGATCTTTAAGTAAATGTCTGACACACACGTGGAAGTATATTTTCATAAATTGAACCTTCATAACCCCCAATAGCAAAATCCAATATCGTTCAAAGAATTAATAATATCCGAAGTATGTTCATGTCATGTGTCAATCTTTAATCAACTTTATGGCCCGGTGCACATGAGCTGCAAGGTCCGCTGGCCGCTAGGCGTAATGTCACGATGGTAGGCAGACATACGTTGGGTATGTTGGAGGCAGTGTACATTGGCTGCAAGTGACGGCCGGATGTTCCGGATTAGTCCGATAGGCTCAGGAGCTGACGCTTGTTTCTCCTCGTATCGGGCGGCTATTCGACGCTTTTGCGTTTCACAAGTACTTTATTTATATAGGGGCAGTGCACATGGGCGGTAAGTGACGGCCGGATGTTCCGGATTAGTCCGATAGGCCCAGGAGCTGACGCTTGTTTCTCCTCGTATCCGGCGGCTATTCGACGCTTTTGCGTTTCACAAGTACCTTGTTTATATAGGGGCAGTGAACATGAGCTGCTGCATCTTTTCCTATCTTCCTCTTTAATACAGGTTAGTTTTAAGTGATATAATTATTATTTCATTTGTATTACTTATTTAACTTTAAATGTTATTAGGAGTTCTCCTAACCGATTAAAATTAATTGAAATTATTATTAATTAGATTGATGATTTTGTATCAATATCAATGAGGAATTAAGATATGTAATTTGGGATTTAATCTTTAATATTTTATTTATTTAATTAATTTAGACGTATGTAATGGTCAACTGTTTTCTGTAGGATGATTGGTAATCAGGATTTGCTGTCAAATATTGTGTATTTAGACAGCCTACGTTTCGAACCAAACATGAGGAACTTCGACAGGGCTTAAATGAATACAAACAAAATAAAATAAAGACAAAGCGAACAAAAAGCTGGGTATCGGATTGGTAATTTTGAAGTGACGCGTCGTCCTATCTCCTCATGTGCACTGACCCTTTTTTATGAAGGATTAAGCCTTCCTGGAAAAGCTTCTTAGCGGGCCTTGCAGCTCATGTGCACCGGGCATAAAGGTGCGTTTACACGCTCAAGCTATCAGCACAAACTTACTTGCGCAAGCCAGTTTGTGCAAATGGCTTGAATGAAGTATTTCCGTTTACACGTTTAGTCAATTTTACATAAATATATGGGAGGAACCCTAAAAAGTGTAATTTTGTGAGTCGATAATGTGAAGAAAGTACTAATACTAATTTCGCCACCGTTGGCAATTAGTGTACGATTTTGGAATGGTGAACGTGAACTAATTCTTGAAGACTCGTTCCGTTAGGCAGTTCACAGAGAGTTGATTTCTTTTCAACGCCCTCCCTGTAAGCCTTTAAGTCCATGAGTCGCATTTTTTCTACCAAAGTCTCGTTACGCTTGAGATTTTGCTTTACTGTCGCTGCTTTTTACTTTTTAAACATTCGAGTACCGAGATGGCCCTACGATTTTTTAATGGGAGTAAAAAATCCATGTCTATGCCGTCCTTCGGATAGAACGTAAAATGGAGGTCCCGAGCCTGTACGATGTAAGTACTCGTTAAAGATCCCTATCTTGATTATACCTGGATAGGCGAAATTTAGGTCTCCCACTGTAGCATAGTCCGATTAGCCTTAGGAGCATAAAGTGACGTTAAAACAAACAAACAAACTTTTCAAACACGGGAACGACTTGTATGCTTCAATGAATTCTGCAATAAATTGTTTTTCACTCATCACAACGACAATAAACGAGTTGATAGCTGTCGAAGTAACAGGTATTTACGGGATTCATTGAATGCGCATGCCTGACATTTGCATTATGGCTTGCGCATCGTTTACACGCTTATGCCAATACACCAACCTCAAGCCAATTTTCTGTCTGGACAAAATTAGCACAAGCCAAATTTTTTGGTTTGCACAAACTTCTTGCCAGCGTTTACAGGAAACGATCTATTTGTGCAAGCCGGCTTGTGGAAGGCAGTTTGTGCTAATGGCTTGAGTGTGTAAACGCAACATAACATAAAAATATGTACTTTTTTTTTTAAATATTTTATTTTTTAAGAGAAAAGATTGGGCTCCGCCGGGAGTCTCACCCGGGTCTCCCGCTTCCAAGCGGAGCCAATCCTTCCTCTTCACTGATACCTCTCCCCCGATCTCGCAATTTTTACGAGTAGTAACGGGAGGAGGTCAATTTTTGGTATCTCTTGACGAACGTCAATTTTAAAATATTTTATATTAATTCTATCTTTATTGTGGGTAACCACCTTTTTTAAATTAATTTTTTTTTATATATTTTATTTTTGAAAGAGAAAAGATTGTACTCCGGCGGGAGTCGAACCCGGTAGGTTGTTACCCACAATAAAGATTGAATTAATATAAAATAATTTAATTGATAAAAAATTAACAAAAAGTTGACGTTTCGGGGCTGTTTCCCCATTCTCAAAACCTGTACATTTTTATATCTATTAACATTTAATAATCAGAACACTAGTTTAATAATTTAGATAAAATAAATTAAGTATAACTTACATAAATAATTTTTCAATCGTTTGATTGATGGTCTTTTAATTAATATTATAACAATTATATCAATGTCATATGCTAAAAATACAGCCTTTTTTTTTTTTTTTTTTTTTTTTTTTTTTTTTTTTTTTAATGTAGGCAGCAACCACTTGGGTCATCTTCGCCTACAATAAATTTCTGTTATATTTTATTTAATTTTTGTAAAATTATCAATATTTATATTTTATTATATCTATTATCAATATTTATATTTTATTATATCTATTATCAATAATTATATTTTATTATATAGTTTTGCAAGCTTTAGAAATTCAAATAGTTTGTCGGTTGTCTCCTCGCTGTCCTGCAATGCTGTTTGTAGGTCAATAGGTATTTCTAGGAGGTCCCTGTACGTGTCACATGTCCTGCAGTCCGTTAAAATGTGTTTAACTGTAAGTGGACACCCGCAAGCCTGGCAGTCAGGTGGAGGCTCACGCGCCATAAGATAGCCGTGGGTTTCTCTAGTGTGACCAATAGTTAGGATGACTTCCTCCCTTCGTTTACCTCGGACGGATGATTTCCATTGCGATACACTACTTTTTATTTCTCTCAATTTATTTTCTGTTGTTCTAAACCACATCTGTTCCCATTTAATCTTTATTTTTTGCTTTATAAGGGAAATAAAGTCGTTAACAGGGACCCCCTGATGTGCAATGCCTTCCGTTATTGCTCTTTTTGCTGCCCGGTCAGCTTCTTCATTTCCGACTATTCCACAGTGACCAGGGACCCAGAGAAATTTAACTGAAATATTATTACTATGTGCTGATCTCAAGGCTAAAAGAATATTGTGAATCATAATGTTTGATGAAAAGGTGTTACATAAACTGATTAGGGCTGATAGTGAGTCAGTACAGATTATTTGCATTTTTTTTGTGGAGTGGATAACATTAAGACTACTGTAAATTGCAATTAATTCTGCTGTATAGTTGCTGCATATCGGTGATAATGAAAATAGGTTCTGTTGATCATTGCACACGACCGCGGCTCCCACACCCGTGGAGCTCTTCGAGCCGTCTGTGTAGATGTAGTCAGCTTCACCTAGTCTGTCTTGTAGTCTGTTAAATTCGTATTTGTACATGTATGGCATGGAATCGTTTTTCAGTAATTTTGTTAGGGAAAGACAAAGATTAGGAGTGGGTAGTCCCCACGGATAGATCTGAGAAATTACGGTACCAAGGAGATGAGGTATTTCGAGGTGTAGGTCGGATAGAAATGATGAAACTCGGATTCTGAAAGATGTTCTTTTTGCTAAGGAGACCTGTTGTTGTGAAAGGAGCTGTCTGTTAGGAAATAAGTCATTCAAGGGATGGTTAGAAGTAGAAAGAATATTAATCGCGTAAAGTATGTCAATTTGTTGCCGTCGTAGGTCTAGAGGAGGCTCGCCTGCTTCCACACATACGCTGTTTGAAGGGCTAGATCGGAAAGCGCCAGTTGCGATTCTGAGTCCGGTATTGTGTATAGGGTCGAGCATTTTCAAAGCATTGCTTGAAGCCGAGTTATAAGCGTTGCAGCCGTAATCCAATTTTGACCTTACGAGACTTCTATACAAGGTTAGCATACTGGTTCTATCAGCACCCCAACTAGTATTACTCACCATTTTTAAAAGGTTTAGAGCGCGGAGACAATTAGCTTTCAGCCTTTTGATATGCTGAGTCCAACTTAGCATTCTATCGAACGTTATACCAAGGTATTGAGTTGTATGTGAGAAAGAGATGGCTTGGTTTTCTATAGTTAATGACGGTAGTGTTTTTGGTTTTCCTTTTCCAAAGAGTATGGCTACTGTTTTACTAGCTGAAATTTTAAAACCGTGATCAGAAAGCCAACTACTTATGTTATTCAAGGCGGTTTGTATGCTTTTTTGTAAGTCTGTTACATTTTTTCCATCAATATAAATTACGAGATCGTCCGCGTATAGCATTCCTTTGACCGGTAACCTAATTACATTTAAAACTTGATTAAAAATGATGCTAAAGAGTGTTGCACTCAAAACACAGCCTTGTGGTACACCATTTTCTTGTTCAAATTCATTGGAAAAGACATCACCAATTCTAACCACAAATTTTCTCTTACTAAGAAAATTGTTTACAAAAGATAGCATATGACCTCTAATTCCCATGGTATCCAGAGTGTCGATTATGAGCCTCCTCCACGCTCTATCAAATGCATTCTCTATATCAAGGAATACTGCTAGTACTTTTCTTTTATTTTCGAAGGCATTTAGAATATCGGATTCCAAGCGAACTAGGTTGTCCCTTGTGCTTCTGCCTTTTCTAAACCCGCTCTGCCATGCTGGTAGTAAGTTCTTAGATTCCAGATACCATAGCAACCTATTGCTTACCAATTTCTCCAGTACCTTACACACAGAAGAGGTCAGTGTGATTGGTCTATAGCTGTTAGGATTCTTGGGATCTTTATCTTTTTTAAACTGTCGGATAAAAAAAATTTATTTAAAATCTTTAGGATTATAGATTTATTAAAGGGGCATAAGTTTTTGATCATGCCAATGCAAATCTGATCCGGACCGGGCGAGGAATCTTTTCTAGAGTTTAACGCGGTGATAAATTCGGTCATTGAAAAAGAGTAATTTAAAGGATCCGACGGATTGCAAGATATAACTGGTGGTGTTGACTCTATAGAATTTTTTAAGTTAATGAAATGAGTAGAATAATTTGAGGTTGAAGATATTTTATAGAAATGTTGAGCTAGGGTGTTCGCTACAGTAACAGGATCAGTTTCGAATTGGTCGCGGATTTTCAAACAGATTACTTGAGGGGAATAGCCATAGCCCATAGTTTTTCGAACAGTTTCCCAGAAAACGGCGTTGGGTGTATTGCAGTTAATCTTGCTAAGGAAGTTTTGCCATGATAATTTTTTGTTTTTTTTAACTACATATCTCGCATGTTTTCTGGCGGTTTTATATATCTGTAATTTTTCTAAAGATGGTCGCCTGATAAATTTTTTTAATGCTTTTTTTCTATCTTTTATTGCTTGTTTACATTCCTCGTTCCACCAGGGCACAGTGGGGCGTGAACTAGTATTTGTGGAGTTTTTCATGGATAAGTATGGTATCGATTCCCGAGCCGCGTTCAGTAACTTTGTATTTAATTGATCTATTAGATGATTAGCATCAGTTTGGGACAGATCGATGTCAGTGAGCTGGGCTTTTTGTTGGTACAAAGGCCAGTCAGCTTTTTTAATTAACCATTTATTGGGTCTGCTGATGTTATGACATTTATCCAATGTTTTAATAATTATGGGAAAATGGTCACTGCCATGCGTATCATCTAGTGCTAGCCAGTTAGTTGTAGCTTGTAGTTGTGGGCTGGTTATTGTAAGGTCTATTGCTGTAAGTTTTCCGGATCTAGTACAAAGGTGGGTTGGATAAATGTGGTCATTTATAACATTTAAATTGCAGGTATCGAGGAAGGTTTCTATTAGTTTACCTCTTTCATCTAAATGGTCACTACCCCACATCATGCTATGAGCGTTAAAATCACCCGCGAATATTATTGGGGGAGGCAACGAATCAACCAAATCTTTCAGCTGTTGCACAGTAAAGGCTCTACCAGGGGGGAGGTAAAGAGAGCATAACGTGAAGGCGTGAGGTTTAGATAAGACTCTTATTGATATAGCTTGTAAATTTGAATTATCATTTAAATCAATGAAAGGAATGTTCTCTTTAATCAGTATACATACCCCACCACAAGCAATTTGGCCAGCTGTATAATCTTTCCTCCTAATTGCATATCCTCTAAATTCAAAGTTATTAGTTTCTTTCAGGTTTGTTTCCTGCAGGCAGGCTACAGTACAGTTGTAATGCCCTAATAAATATTTAAGTTCATCCCTTCTATAATTTAAACCATTTAAATTCCATTGAAGAATATTCATTTTGGATTGAAATTTTTAACTTAGTCTCTTATAAATAATATGGGCTCGTAGCAAAAAATGATTGAAAAGGATTTTTTTTTTTTTTTTTTAAATTTTGAATAAAGATTTATTGCAGAATTTATAAAGAAAAAATTGAGTTATTATCAACAGTAGTAGGGACTAGAGAAGTGTTTATTAAGATTTTTTATTTCCTTTGATTTTTTTACTATCCACGATTTTGGTTTTGTTTTTTTCCGTATTTAACAAGGTAGCGTGGTTATTTTTTGTGGCAATATTGTCTTCACTTACAGGTGTGTTTTGTGACACCGGTCTGTTCCTTAAATTTATTTCCAGTTTTGGGACATTTGATACAACCATCGGACTACTCTTTTCTTCGATTATCTCTATTTCAACATTATTAACTGCGTTGGTATTATTTTCAAATTCATTAGCATTTACAGACGGTGATGATTCAAGTTTATCTTGATTCTTAACGTTATTATTGATCGATAAAGTGGATTCCATTTTACTAATTTTTTCAAACAGAAATTCTACCGCGTTAGCTAATTTATTTATTTGATCTAATAGAGATTTAGTAACTGAGTTGGGTTCAGTGTTGGTGGGAGCGATTGCAGGAGCGGGAGCGGGGGGAGCTGCAGTGACTTCTGCCAGAGATCTGGCATGAGACGTCACCGGGGCTGCTTGTTGTTTGCTAACAATTAATTCTGCCTGGCGATAAGACACCTTCTCCTGAATTCTAACTTTTTCAATTAACTTTTCCTTTTGATATATGGGGCATCTAGTATAGAAAGCTGGATGAGCTCCTTGGCAGTTCAAACATTTAGGGGGATTTGAACAACAATCTGATTTGTGTGAACTTTCTCCACACTTGGCACAATTAATAACTTTACAATGTTTGCTGGTGTGTCTATATTTGTAACACGAAAAGCAAAGCATTGGTTTGGGCTCATACTCTTTTATTCTTATAGACAGGAAATCTAAAAGTATTCTTTCCGGTAGTTCACTTTTTTCAAAGGTAAGTACCAATAGAGGTGTTGGTTTATATTCGCTATTAATTTTCTTAAAAATTCTTTTTACCTTAACTACCCCCTGATTTTCAAATTCAGAAATTATTTCCTGATCTGTGCAATTTATTAGTTCAGGTACATAAACTACACCGCGTGAAAAATTTAGAGACTTATGCAGTTCAAAAGTTATAGGTACGTTCTGGAACGATTTTATATTTCCTAAATTTGTAAAGTCCTTTTGATTATGAACTGTTAATAAAACTAAACCATTTCTAAGAAATTTTACGTTAACCTGTGGGCAATAACTTTTAATAAATCTACAGACGCTAAAAGGACTGAAATCTTTGAAAGTTTTGTTAGCTGTCTTATCTTCTAATCGCATTAAAACATATTTTTTGGACCATTGTCCTTTTATTTTAAATACATTTTCCTGAATATCAGGCGGTTTAGCCTCAAGCGCAGCCTCCATTTGTACGAAAAATAAAAACAAATAAAAACACACTAGCTAAAGTAAGTAATAGACTAGGATTTAAAATTAAAAGTAATATTATATAAGGTATTCAAAAGTAAGATTAAATAAAAAATAATAATGGAATAAAAATAAGTAAATAATCATCAAAATATAAAGAAAAACAAAGTAAAATAATAAACAAAATAGACTATGGGGTACTCCCTGCTAGCAGAGAAGAATTAGCCGGGAAAAAGAATTAGCAGAGAAAAATACAGCCTTATACTTTTTATATATGTCAGCTCATACTTGTCCATTTCTAATTGACTAAAGGCTGCTGGACTCTGTCCTCTATATTTTCACCCTGCTATTACTGAATTCCTTGTCCCCCAGCTGATTGTGATAATTATGTTTTGTTTTTTTTGTAATTATTACTTCACTATTGTTAATTAAAATCTTTTTATTTTATTTATCTAATCTTTATTATTTATATTATCTTTTTATATAATTTTTCGTATCTGTTTTATAACTAACTGTAATTTTATTGTTTTTTGTTATGTGTATGGCCTCCAATAATTTAGAAGAAAATAACAAAATAATTTGAAATTGACGTTCATCAAGAGATACCAAAAATTGTCCACCTCCCGTTACTACTCGCAAAAAATGCGAAATCGGGGGGGAGAGGTATCAGTTAACAGGAAGGATTGGCTCCGCTTGGAAGCGAGCTCTAAAAAAAAAATTAAAAAATATTTAAAAAAAATTAATTTAAAAAAGGTGGTTACCCACAATAAAGATTGAATTAATATAAAAATATAAACATTTGTGTATGCTTTTAACTTTGAATGTGTACATATACAAGAAAAAATGTGTCTATATCTTTTCGTTTTACAGGAGTCATGCGGTAGTTTATATTATGGCGTATCAACATCAATGAACAATAGAATCTTGAAGAATCAATAATGATAAGGAGAAAGAAAATAAATTAAGTGAGTACTATCCAATTATGGCTTTAAAAATCTGATTTAATTTATGCTGTGACTTACATGAATTTCATAGATTAATGCCTTCCTTTAACGTCCTTAAAATATTGTTTTATTGGTAGTTTAGTATAGTGTAGTATATTTGAACCAATTTTATGTAAACATAGAAGAAATTTTCAAAGTCAACTTTCTTATATAGATAATAGTTATTTTTTTTAAATAGATCTCGTAGGTGGTAAAAAACAAACATAACACCACCTAAGGAAGATAAATTAGGTCCCATAATAAGTCTCCATTCCTTAAAGTTAGTTACAGAAGATTCCGACAGGATGCACTGCTAGTATCAGCTGTGAATATCAAGAGGGTTTTTCAAAGATTAAATTTATGTTTATTCATTTCTCTTCTATGTTTCACAATAATCCATAAATCCTAGATCTTTCTTTTTATATAGTGATTAAGATTGATGCTGTTATTCAAAATCTTCAACAACAAAAAAAATGTATATATAAATAAATTTAGAAGTAAGTACGTTCTATTCTCTCAATTTAAATTTTTGAATGTTCAATTGTTAAAATGAATAAAGCAGTTAAAATGAAACTATTGATGAATTTCTTGTTCAACATAAAAAAGGTTTAGATTTATTAGCAAACTAAAATTTTTCCGAATGTCGACATTAGTCTTAAAATTTTTCACTTATTCAATTCTCTTTTCCTCATTCAATTCTTATCGTACTGCATATTTAATTTAATTTTTTTTTTTTTATCATATCTAATTCTTCCATTGCTATTTACTTCCAACGTTATGATTAATAGATATTTCTATATATATAAGAGGCTTTGTCCTGACTGACAGAATCAACGCAGAGCAAAAACTACTAATGATAGAAACTTGAAGTTCGGAATTTAGACTTTAAACGCGATGTAGGTAACCACTAAGAAAGGAATTTCAAAAATGTAACCCCTAAGGGGCTTAAATGGCGAAATTGTCGTCTAACTCTAACGGAAATCTATTGTTGAGGTTTCAAACCATATGTTTTTTATTTGAATATCGATTTAACGTTACAATAGTATTAAAATAGACATTCACATAAAATATGGCTACTGATTATTTAAATATTAGTGGTAATCAAATTATGAACACTGTGATTCTCATGATTGGGGATGGTGCGTGTTTATTTCGATCTCTTTTCCACATATTTCTCCATATATATATATACTTCTCCATATATATATACTACTACATATATATATATATATATATATATATATATATATATATATATATATATATATATACTTCTCCATATGTATAAGAGGCTTTGTCCTGACTGACAGAATCAACGAAGAGCTTTATGATGAAACTACTTATGATTAGAAACTTCGGAATTTAGATTTTAAAAGCGATGCAGGTAACTACTAAGAAAGGAATATCAAAAATGTAACCCCTAAGAATATCTAAAATGTAAATGGCGAAATTGTCGTTTAACTCTAACGGACATCTATTTTCGAACTTCGAGAAAATATAACTAATTAGGACTCATTTTAAAGAATTTGATACGACGAGTTTAACTCGAAAGGCCCTATTGGGCGTCGAAAACCATGTTTTACAGCCGAAAAATGAAGCGTTCACGACGAGTAAGTCATTTTTTGTTTCGGCGGTTTTAGTGAACTCTCTCCATTGCGCGTTTCCGTCTCTTCTACCGAGCCGGCAGCTTCCCCCTCCAACATTCCACCTACCGGAATCTCAAATTCTACTAAATCTCCTTAACATCAGTTAACATATTATATTAGATCAATACCAAGATAATGGTCACAGAATTGATTTTAAAGGCTCGCGGACGAAGCCGCGACGGGGAATGCTAGTAAATATATATTGTAACATTATTTATGTTAGGTATGTTGGGTCAATCACCCGACTATGTAAAAATTAACAGGAGTACGAAAACGAAAAAAAAAATGTATGTTATATAGTGTTAAAGTAAAATTTTACTTTATTAGGAGAGCCAACGTTTCGATCCAAACATGTGGATCTTCGTCAGGGCTAAAATGAACACAATTATTCATCATGTAATTATTAATTATAGATAGTAACAATAAGAAGTAATAGAATAATTAATATAAAATCCAACTAATTGTATGACGACATCCCATGTCAGACATCCCCTTACTTACTTAAGAAACCTGATAATTATAAAATATATAGTATAATTATACATGAATGTTTGAGTAAGTAGCTAGAAAAAATGATAAAGTAAAATCTGATATTTACCTTGTACCTTGTAACCTCCCCAGAAGCGAACTTCAATAGGTGTATTGAGCTCAAAAGCTAAAAAACAACGTCAAATACGAGGAGCTGAAACTCCTGACGAACATCAAACATAACTGGAATCCCCATTGTCCCCAGTGATATTCCCTTTGATTTTAAAACAATTCCCAGTTCGGGTGGCATTTGCGATGACTATATATAAAGCTCAAGAGCAATCACTAAGGGTAGCTGATATCAATTTGGATTCCCCATGTTTTTCTCATGATCAGCTTTACGTTGCACGTTCTAGAGTAGGTCCACCTAAAGACCTAATTATATATGCCCCAGAGGGTAAAAATAATAACATAGTATATCCGAAAGCTTTAGAACAATAATCTATTACTTAGTGCTTTTTTTGTTCATAGAACGTCAGAAAAATAAAATTCCCCGGTGAAACCGGGATATACGGCTAGTATAAAATATAGATGCTTTCCAGAAGAACTCTCCGGGGATTTGGTTTTAGAGAGCACCCCTAAGGGCTATAAATAAACTATTTACGACTTTTCCTCCGAATGGTTTCTTTCGTAGCTAGAACTAAAATTGAGATATCACATAGCCTAGATTAGACATTATTGGATTTTATTATAAAAAATATCTTTTATTTTTTCATTGAATGAAGAATGAACACCTATATACGGCATAGAGACTAGATAATATATATTCTATTGATTTAGAGGACCTTGGTATCTAGGATTCCTTGGCATGGAAGTCGAGTACTCACACATTTAACTTGCAGTTCGGTGCGCCATGCGGTGCGTCACATCCATTTGAAGAGTCCGCGGAAGAAAGGGGATTTCCGAGAAAATCGAATTTTTAGGTTTGGATCTTTAATTACTTACGTATCTTTTATCATTTTTCTTCAATTTTTTTATATGTCCTTTTCCTTTTTGTTTTGCGTGACAAAATAATAAATTTTCCCGAAACAGACATATCACGCTCTAAAAAAAAATGTTTTAGTAAAAAAAAAACAATTTAAACATAACAGAAAGGAGGATAGTCATGGACGCTCCCCCTTTCTTCCCTGTTTTATTGATGAAATGGTGATATTAATACACAACCCATATAACTTCTAACACGACTCTCCCCCATTCTAGGTTTTTCCGCGTGGAAATTCCCCCTTTCTTCCGAGTACGTGGTTCTTTCCATCTCTTGTAACCAACCGACTGTCATTTTTTCTGACTATTTCTTTTCACCAACATATTCTACTCATTTAGACGAACAATTATATGTATATAACTAAAATTCGGAAAAAATTGACTCTCCCCCTTTCTTCCGTGGAATCTTCATTTGTTTTTTCAACACTCCAAGTGAGGTATTCACCAACCTAAAAGAGCTGGTCTCTAAGGTTGTTCTCTTGATAAAGGTTTTTATTTACTTATGGAAATGAATAAAATCGCACACAATCCTTTTTCATTTTCAATTAAGCATTTTCAAAAATAAAAAATAATTAACAAAAAACTATTTTCAGAAACAATTTTTCAACAATAGATTTTTTTTTTTGGCATTTATTATTTATTCGCACCTGTCTGCACAATGCTGACAATTAGGGAATGTGGTGGCCGGATGAGAAAACAATGACATGTCAGGCATGGGAAAGAAAAGTGCTCAGCAGGACCCTCTTCCTGTTCTGATTCAATTACCAGAGCTGTTTAAGTAAGGAGATCTCCCATCCAACGCCTTTTTAATCTCCTCCTCGTATTTATTGGGATATCATCTGTTGCCATGTCCATTATTGGGCGATTTTTATCTCCATGGAGGTTAGTGTGACAACGTTTGTAGAGTGTGGCTGTGTACTGGTCAACTGTTGGCTGGTGGAGGTCCGAATGTAGGGTCTGGTTAGTTTTGTACCAGGGTGCGTTGGTTATGAGTCGTAAAAGTTTTGATTGAAATCTTTGAATTTTATTTAAGTGTGTCCTTTTAGCTGTTCCTTATATCTGTGACGAGTATGTCCATATTGGTTTAAGTAAGTATGTATATGTCTCTAATTTCTGTTTTAGTTTCAGTTTTGAAGTTTTTGAGGAGAATGAATAATGCAGTTTCAGTCTCTTTTCAAGCGTCGCACACAGGGGTATTTGGCCCTAAAAGCTGGCCAAAACCTGAAAACCTGAAATTTGAAATTTCTAGTAAATAATGATTCGAAGTTCAAGTAGAGGACCTGTTGGATCATGCAAGATGATTCTTATCTCTTCCAGGCCCTTAATCCGGCGGATATTCTAATTCCAATCTCACCTTAGCCTTTACCTCGTCTCTGATCATAAATATTGGTCTACAAAATATATTAATTTTCTTTGTTTTTACTGAATTATCGGCATTATCATATGATGGATAGTTCGAGGCCAAGTTTGTACTTGTGATTCCGACAGTTATAAATTTTTTGTATTCAATACTAGTATCAATATTATATGGTTTTTTGTTAGGTAGATTTTAGAGCTAAAAATTAAATTTGAAGGTTAAAAAGTTATTCTTCTGGTCATTTCTGGGCAACGAAATATTTTTCATGATAATGTGTAATTATCGTAGTTTATGTTTCATGAAAAAAATTCTGCGAAAATCTGCGAATGGGAGACTAATAATTTTTTATTTCTAAAATGTCAGTTTCATTAAATAATAAAAAAAAATAAATGTTGTTATATTTTTATTTATTTATAATTTAGGATCTTCTAGAATAATAATAATAACCCTAAGGGAATTATTTGACGTATTTTTAAAGTTGAAAACATTAGCTTTAAAACAAAATAACGATTTTTTGGAGTCTTTCCTCATGGGAAGTATTGTAATAGCCAAGAGCAGGTGAAAGAGCTAAAACATAAATTATAAATTTTAAGGCATGATTTCCAAGTAAGATGGAATGCTTTTTCAAGGAAAAGAAATGTTTTGAAAGCAGCAACAAGGAATGGCTAAGTGGGACGATATCAATTAAAAGCTCAAGATCTGGTGGACGCCCTGAAAAATCATTTGATGGTTCAAGTGAAAGAAGCAAGAGGCGTAAAACAGAAAAACTCAGATCATCAACTAGCACTGATATGAAACTATGTGATTTAACTATGATATAATGCCACTCGTATAAAACTAAGAGATTCAGGTGATATCAATGCGTCCTATGTTCTGAAGGATCTAACAAAAACTCCATGTCTTGCCATAAAATATAGGAAAGCATTTAAAAATTTCAATTTGTCAGAAAAAATAGAAAAAAACTACCTATCTGCACTGAAAGCTTTATTTATATATATATTAAATATTGGAGGTTCTATCAAGTGGTCATTTCATAAATTAAGAAATGTTTTCTATGTTTGCTAAGGATACGGAGAAACTTTACGTAAAACTTTATCACCACAAATTTTTATTTTTACCTATTTTACACTATTCCCATTTTTCAAAAATAATAGTTATAGATAAATTAATAATAAATCTTTATTTGTTACAAGCATATTTCATAGGTGCAAAGAGAAAATAATATGAACATAAATTGTAAACCCATGGATGCCTATTTCACAGTCGGTGGAGTAACGCAAAGATTTATTTTATGAAAACTTTCACCTATGAATATTTTTTTAACTGCTAAAAACATATTTTTAATGTCTATCAGAAATTTAGAGGCCATTTTGAGGACGTTTGTATTAATAAAATGGAAGGAAATAGTTTTGGCCAGCTTTTGGTGTCAAATACCCCTGCGTGCGTCGTATGTTTCATTTTAACATGAGGACCCCATGCCATCCTTCTGTCGAACCTAAGTCCCAGATAGTGTCCTTGGTCCGTCTTCGGTATGAGGTTGTTATCAATATAAACGGGGGTCAGGTATGTTTTCTTAGGATAAATGTGATGTGTTTTGAATTATCATCATTCAGTCTATTTTCCATTTTTTGAACCATTCATGCAATGTTTGTAGGTGATGTTGTAAAGTTAATGAAACTTGTGTTGCGTCCTGATGTTTGGTGATAATTGCTGTATCGTCAGCGTAAGAACAATAGATTTAAATAACGATATGTGATATCAGGAGTATATAATATCGCTGTCGTTTCCTGAAAATTGTCACACGTCGATAACTAACAAAATGCTCATGCTCTCCCTCCACTCTTTTGATTCTTAATTTGATTGGTTGGTTTTCCCATTCCATTAATGAAGTATTACTAAATTGGTTAAATATACTAAATTGTTTAAATTTATCAATCAAATTTAGAATTATGACTAATGGTCTGTCATTAAAAGCGTAATCCGCATACGTGGGCTCAATGAGTTTTATGAGTTGACTGAATATTTTTCTTTTTTTCTCCTCTATATGTTTTCTTCATTTTTATCATATCTCATATTTAGTAATTTCTTATTTTTATGGGTAACGAGAGACAGTTGATGTCTCCATATAAACTAAAACAAAGGTACTTTATAGGAAAAAAAAAAAAAGCCTCTACCCCACCCCTCAGAACATTTTAATAATGATAAAGCTTACCTGATATTAAAGAACACCTAATTTTCATTAAACATGACGAATTTGATAAAAATCGTTAAAGCCGTTTTTGAGATCATCGAAAAAAATGTAAAAATTGGGAAAAAAATATTAAATAAAGTGCCCCCTCCGTCTAACCAATTTTGATGAAATGTTGGCTATAACATCTTTGGCATCTTTGGCATATACATACATCAAATACCCAGTTTGATCCGTAAAACCGTTTTTGAGTAAATAAAAAAAAAACACGTGAAAATGATACAAATTTTATTAAGTAATTTCCCCCCTCCGGTTGATCAATTTTGATGAAACATTTACAGTCATATCTCGGGCATAATAATACATCAAATACTCAGTTTAATCAAAATCGTTAGTGCCATTTTTGAGAAAATCGAAAAAAACTTAAAAAGTTATTAAATAAAGTACCCCCTCCCTTTGAGTAATTTTGATGAAACTTTTGCTGTCACATCGCGGGCATATACATACAATTTCAGGTTTGCACGGTTAATAGTTTTTGAGCTAGTCTGTTCACACACACACACACAGACCATTTCGCGGGACTTGGTTATTTGGACGAAGGGGACCCCAAAACGTGTATTTCCGTAGAAAACCGGAAGTCGAAATTTTTCACGATCGCAATACGTCCACTTACTTTCATATATATGTAAGTGAAAGTAAAAAAATGAGGGAAGACCGTCGCAATTTGCTACTTATCCGATTGATTGACCTCCTCATTCGAAGTCAGTTAAAAAGAAACGTGTGCGGTTTTATTTTTCTTCGGACTAATCGAACAACTTCACTCGCATCGACTCAACCTCGACCTTTGCCGGCCGGAACAAATATTAGCCGAAATGGTCACTTCTCAGGTAGCTTTTTATTATTCCGGAATATTCGGCTTTTCCTAGGAAACATCGCGTGACTCCCCGGATAACGAACATAAACGTCTTGTTGCCGTGTCGCGAAGCCCGGCAGTATGGATCCAGCCCTCGCAGGAACGGCAGTTACCCTCGGGTGCGTCTAGACCATACTGCGGTGCCGAAAAGTAGAATTGAAGATATCGCCAAAGTTATGGCAATCAGTACTGGGCATGAGGCGTCATGTAAGAATTTTTTATTCATATTCATGCATTATCTATTCAATAAAAAAGGCCTTCTCTTTCGTAGCATGTTCATGTGCCCATTCAGTGAATTATGAATACAATTTTTTTTTTTTTTTTTTTAACTGATAACCTTTATTCACAACTGTCAATAATAACATTAACAATCAGATAATTTGATGACTTCGAAATAATACATTGGCATGAGAGGCATGAGGGGGATCATTACCCAGCGGCATCTCCTACTGGCTTGATTGGTGCTAGGTTTGACAACTAGACGAGGAGGTCCCTCATCCAGCTCCTCTTCAGCCTTCTACGGGTGTTACCTGGCATGAGTTTTGTGGCCATGTTATTAATGAGTGAGTTGGGGTGTCCTTGTAATTTTTCGTGGAATATTTTGTAGTGCAGTGTTATGTTGCTGACATACCAGGGTGCTTTGTAATTGTACTAAAAGTTTTTGCCTGAAAGATTTGAAGTTTGTTAATGTGAGTCTTTTCGGCGATGCCATATATCTGTGATGCGTAGGTTGTGTGGTCTATAATTCTTTTGAGAATATTACAGACCACGAACCATTGGTGGTTCCGCTGGTAATCATGGTAATTATGGTATTTATGGTAATGTGGACTGTATAATGGAGAAATGATATAAATGATTAAACTATTGACAACAAAATTTGGGGTTATATTTGAGATATGAAAAATATTGCTAGAAATTAAATGGCCGAAATAGTTACATAGGTTGTTAATTAAAAATTTTGATTGATAATTTGATGAATTCTTCCTGCATTCAACCTAGGAATGATGAATTTAAGAGCTCTCCTACCTGGGTATTTAAGTAGTTAAAATAAAAGGGCTTTTCTTGTGCCTGTGAATAAATAGATAATTTTGGCTGGCCAGCACTCAGCTTGTCCGTCTTCATTCTCGGTCCCAAGGACCCACTAGGGCCTTCAAAATTTACTCCCTCATGATCTTCATATGCTCAATATGATGCAAATAGTCTCCGCCACCATGAGGTTTTAATGCCCGTCTCTTCACGCACAGTCCGTCTCGTGAGACGTCACTCAGTGTTGCCAACCCATGAACTTGGCCATTTAATTGAATGGCATGAAAATGATATAATGATATATATATATGATATATTACACCACCTAAGATCAATATATATAACTAAGATAGTTTATGTAATAGATGATATTACATAGACTATATGATATATGAAATATATAATATTACACAAAGTAAAAGATAAAATCTCACATGCTTCGAGCTACTGGCTCGAACATAGGTCCAGATTGGTTCCAGTAAATAGGTGTAGGTGTTCAATTTCTGTCTAAGTTTTAGTTTCGACTGTTTTGAGAGGAGTAAAAAAATATTTATTTTGTTGTTTCAGGCTTCCATGGTCTGAATCCATTATCCGCATATCTTCTTCCAGGTTTGACCATGTCACAGGTTTTCCAACAGCCAAGCTTTCACCCATCTTGCTGTGGGCTTCTTCAGGGCTAATACAAGAATGAGAGTGGAGAAGGGGATCACTAACTTATAATCTTCCGTCGGGGGCGAAGTCTGTGTTCCCATTGGCTAGCGCCCGAGGGGGCGTGGTCAGGTGGAGGGGGTAGGGGAGGGGGGATGTCATCCGCTCTCTGAGATATGTTTTGTTGTCTAATGTTGTTTAGTGCAGGGTACCAGTTTTTGCTAAGTCTGTATCCGTCTTCTTTGTTTATATTATTTGGTTGTTTTATAATTTCTATAGCTTCCCTGATGGATCTATGGTGGTAGTTGTCAATCCTAACTATGGCTTTGGTGTCTTCGAAGGCTATAGTGTGTTGTGTATTGTAAAAGTGTTCTGCTATGGCTGATTTGTCTGTTTGTATTTTCTTAACTGCGGCAATATGTTCTTTCAGTCGTGTGGTAATGTTTCTTCCTGTCTGTCCTATGTATTGTTTACCGCATGAGCAAGGGATACTGTAAAGTCCAGGTTTGTTGAGTCCAAGATTGTCCTTTGGATTGGGCAGGATCTGTCCAATTTTCCTGTCTGTGGTGAAAATTGTTTTGATGTTGTTTTTTGTAAGTGTTCTGGCTATTTTTTCCGATATGCCTTTTATTTATTAAAATATTTATTTTATTTAATTATTGGCTTATACTACATTTTTGCCATAGTGTCTGGCACAATCAATGCTAGAGTTAGTTTATACTATCCGACCTGTGCGAAGTATTCGCACTCTAACCTACTTAAATCCCACTAAACACACCGTATATTTAGTTACGTATAGTGCGTATTTAGTGCGTCATGGGCCTAGCTGAGGGTTGAAGTAAAGAATAGATGTGTTTAAATTTTAGATTATTTATTTTTTGAAACATAAGTTTAAGGTATGTTAGCATTTACATGCTAACCACTACACCACAGATGACCACTTAAGTTATTTACATATTTACATAGTATTTATGTGTTTACAGGAGCTCCTTGAACACTATGTTTGAAGTTACTATATGGTCATCTTTAAGTGTTTGTTGGTGGGTTTGTTTTATACAGACATAGATGTCACTGAAAGAGGCCACCCTGGAAAACGCAACATACTTAAATACACATCGGTTTCGCAGAAAGCGAGTGCGCTGATTCTATTGACTGAAATCGCATGTTTTTGCTTGTAACTCGCAAACAACGGCGGCAATCGGAAAAGCGTATATTACCAAAAATGTTCGTCTCGACAACAGAAAAAAATGACACTTTTAAAAAAGCCTTTTGACTATTTCCGCTGAGGATTGCAGTTTTCGCTTACAACTCGCGATTCGATTACAAAGGTTTAATCGAAAAAAATTATATGACCGAAAATGTTCTCCTTGAAAACTTGAAAAGATTGACACTATTTAGAAACCTATATAATTACCAAACCCACTTATCACTCGCAATTAAAGGCAAAATGAGTGACTTTAAAATGATGCCTCATTCATGAAATTTGATGAAGTACTAAGGAAGTTATGGCGTACAGACAAAAAAAAAAAGGCTTTGAGAAATAATATATTATATGATACTTGTATATAAAAGAAATTTTACAAACATAAAGTCAGTTAAGCAATATGTAACTGTAATTTAACTTACCAACTAAACTTATAAAAATTAGAAATTTTATATATAAAAAAATTAGAGAAATTTATATAAAATATTGGAATATTAATTATTTCCGATTTATAACTGCTCCTTATATAATTTCCTGGGATTTTTTTCAATTTGTTTCAGTAAATCTAAACCACTAGGTAGGAGCATTCACCAGGACATATTATTTTTTCTTTATTCCATTTTTTTAAATAACAACGTTTCGGCCACACTGCCATCTTCTAGTCTCAAACTGCCTATGCTACTAATTTGTCATTCTTATTTATTCAGCAATATTAGACATTATTGCTGGTGAATGCTCCTATCTAGCGGTTTAGATCTATTAAAATAAATAGAAAAAATGAATAGCATTTAGATTTTTTATATACATATATCTCACTTACATGCAGGTTATAAAATATGTACTATTTTTAATATGATACAAGAGCGTATAAATAGCAGCTCACAGCACTGAAGGTCAGGGGTTCGCAAAACGCTGTGGCCCTATGGATTTTTAAAAGAAGTAAAAGAATTTCTTAAAAGGAGGAGACCGTCCTTCAGTTGGGACATAATATATAGATCCTGACCCTGTACGAGGTCAGATACTCGTTAAAGATCCTGATCTTAATTATAACTGACCAGGCGAAATTTAGTACTCCACTGTAGCATGGTCTGTGGCATAAAGTGACGTTAACCAAACAAACGCATACGAATTAATAAATTTTAAAGTTATCGGTTAGTATGTAAATTAGCGGATTCTAAAAAAACCATTATTTTAAAACACATTGTTTGAGTGTTCAAGAATTTTTAATATCCAAACCCACCTCCAGCGATAATTCATCCTTTACAGTATTGATATATTTGTCGAGATATCTCTTCCTATAAGTCTCAACAAAGGAACATTCTAGAACCTAAAGTTTTAGAGGTTTAGTTATTTCAGCCCTTAAAGTATGAGTGATATTTCCCTGGCACAGCGCCGCCGGTCTTCATTCGAAACCATCAGACGACCCGCTTTTCGGAGAGAGAGATGTTATTTTCTTTGCACACTTGAGTTAGTTTTGAGAACCTCGTTAATTTTAGCAACAGATTCGCCTATGTACGTGGCTGTAGCTAGAATTAAAGGCAGGTTGACTGTATTTACAGTACAATTTATTAGTTACGAATGTCGAAATAGTTTTTTTTTTCCTAATTCATAATTTTGGATCAGAGTGGAAGTCGAGTTTAACGAGTAAATGAATATTCAGAGCAAAATTAGAAGCGGCTAAATTTTTAATTTCTATTATCCAATGAAATTCAAGATTAATAAAAAGTGGCCTAAAGTGGTTAATCCATTGTTCTGGTGTTATATTGTTCCCACTTTTATATTTAAAAAATTGCTATTAGCAAGTTTCCAAAATTCTTTTGAGTCTCTAATCTGTTTAAAAGAGTTTCACAAGTTTGTTTAATAATTTGCTTTCTTTGTTTTACAAAGTTTCTTGAATTCCCCCAACAATCTTTAGGCATTTTTCTTTATCTGATATTAAATTGGTATTTCTAAATAAATTTAATTTGCGAAAAAAACTACTTCTAAGTTTTCTAAATTCCTGATCGAACCACTTATTTTTTAGTGCTTGCGAGTGTTGATTGAAATTTTTATTTTTCCTCCAAAAGCAAAATATTTTAACATTGAAATTAAGTGTTCTAAAGTAAATTCAAGATTATCCTACCCAGTAACCAGTGCCTCAATTTAATGCAAACACTTTTTAGGAAGTTGATGGTCCGACAACGAAGATATAATTTTCTTCAGAACTATCATTAGAACCAGCGAATGACCGGTTTAAATATATAATTATGGGAGTAACAAGGGGCTGCTGTAATAAGTTTGAAACTTTTTCAAAGGATAGATCATCGTTTTTTTTTTTTAAACCAAATTCTGTGAAACCTATGTCCACATAGTTTGGAGAAGGCAGATGTATTTAGTTTAATATAGTTATTAATGCAGAATTTTATTAATACACGAATATTATAATAATATATTGTATAAAAAAGATACCCCCAAGAACAGGATCAAATTGATAGCAATAATTAATATTTTTTGGAAAAGGGGCACGGGCCAGTACCCGCATTACCGAAAGGTCATGCGGGCTTAGTGGCACCTTATCAAAGCGGCTCTGAAAGTACACATTTTCCAAAAATGACCGATCTGCTTTCGGTAAGCAATATGCTTTCAGATTTATCTACTTGAAAAATAAGGCATTTTTTTTTTTTTTTTTTTTTTTAATGCATACCAGAATTAAAAGATAAAATAAAAGATAAGAAAAGATAATTTACAAAATGAATTCATCGCATATGAACACCACAATATAAAATTAGTGATGTAGAAAAACAATAAATTACAAAATCATACAACAAACATGAAAGATGAAATAGAAAAGTTAGACAAACATTTATTTATCAAATCGATTTAAAATTTTTTTTAACACAAGATACATCGGTGGATCTCAAAAAAGCTAAACACCCGAAAAACCCAGCAAAATTATAATAGGTACAAGCAAAATAGACCTATCAAATCCTAGCGTAAAAAAATAACCACATCTTTAATTTTGAGAACACAAAAATCATTCAAAATGACGTTATCTTTATGTGGTATAAACTGTATTAAGTTTAGTCGTTTAGTTGGCCGAGGAGAGGCGGAACTTACGGAAGTGGGGGAATTAACGGATTTTTTCAGCAAATGAGTGGTCGCAAATCAGGTAAAGTGAAAAATAAATAAAAATAGTTAAGAAACAAATTTTGCCAATAAAATCAACGATCAGAAAAAATAATAATTAGAAAAGGTAAACTGAAAAACGTTTAAACGCATTTAAGCAAAACTTTAAACGCCATTTCCCAAAAGTTTAGGTTTTCGATATTTTACAGTATTCCACGGCAGGTGCGATGTATTACCGTGAAGATGAGTCGAAAAAACGAAATGTCGGGCTCGTGCAATCTCTCAACACCCAATGTGTTTTTTTTTTTTGTGTTTTTTTTTTTGTGTTTTTTTTTAGGTACATGAAACATCTGTTTGGGTCTCGTTAATTTTGTAAAATAAATCATTTTTACAATTTCCTAAATTGTATTTATTTGTTTTATACTGTTATATTTTGTAAAAACCAATGTAAAGCGAGCTTAAAACGATTGTTATAACAATAAAGAATATACCCAGAGATCGGCTGAAGTTATGCAATTTTAAATGGACAGGTGTTCGCACCTGGTACCAAAGAACCATTGAGCGAAATTTGGAGAATTTATGACAAACGGTATGGATTTCTATAAAGAACAAACAAACAAACAGAATTTCATCTTTATTTATATGGATTGTATGTTGAAACACGTTTGCTTGTTGTAAATATTTCTTTTGCAAGTTTGACGTCACAGTTTTACTATAATCTATACATGTCATTTGAGAAATTTCTTTACAAATACGAGATTCTAAAAACAGCAATACAGTAGTGTAAATATAGCAGACTTATCTTAAACATAATCTCAGTGAAGCATTCGCGAGCTTTCCGTGACATGAAAGAAAGTCCTTTGTTAGCTCTAGCTGGTCTTTTCAATGTATATAGCCTGAGGAACAACCTAAATGATTATTTTGTATTGGGTCGCTAAGAATTTCGTTTGAAAATAAACTGGCAAATAATCCTTCAGATAAAGGAAAGACCTTGAGAATAAATCGGTAATATGACTATGACGTGTAGCATCCAACCTTTAGCTTATGAATAATTCTGTTTCAAATGAAGTACTAAAGGGCACTTTGCATAAACTATCAGGGTTACGTTCAACCTATAAAACTACTCTGATATTATCTAAATTTGAAAGAAGAATTATTATCTTCGAACATCATCTTGTTTTAAAACATGTAAAGTAATGAATATAAAAAAGATTTTTTTACTTTTATTATTAACACATTATGAGCTGCTAGCTTAGGATATAGGAAAGCGCTGCGTAGTGGGCCAATTTGCCAGCTAAGCAAAATATATCGGTGTGAAAATAAACTTGATAGACGTAAAAGTAATGGTTAGATTTTTTCTAAATTTGGAAATGGGTCTTATCTGCAACTATATTTAAGCTAAACGAAAAGTCAAAAAATAAATATTATAAAACCTGTGTAAATATAAATTAAACTTTCTGACAAATATTTATTAAACGGAAAGAACGAGACGACAAATACTTCGTCAAACTTTTTTTTAAACGAAGTTCGGAAATATAAACCTAGCATAAATGAAATTTGATGGAGAAGCAAACAAATTTTGTTATTTATGATGACTTGGTATGTTATGTGCAATGTGTTCCTGGTAAAATTACACTGATCCATATATTTGATAAAACATTATTCTTCCCTTGTGTTACTTAAAATTACTTATTTTAAACAGGCACTAATACCTGTCCCGCTTTTAAGCGGCAATGTGCGGAACGGGTACAAATACCTGCCCCGCTCATAATGTGTTAACTAGCAGACCCGATAGACTAGGACCTTTTAAAGAAGTCAGTAAATCAGGTAAGGATGTGCATGATTGAAAAATTCAATAAATTTATGAATCGTCAATTCTTTTCCTGTGAGGTTTGAGGTTCGCTATGGTTTGAAACAAGGGGATTCGCCATCTCCTGTTTTATTTAATTTAGCTCTAGAATATGTCATTAGGAGGTGATAAGTACCGGAAAGGGTTTGAATTCGGGAGGGAATATACCCGTGCTCGGACATACCGATGGCTTGGACTTGGCGATAGAACTAGTGGTAACGTTGATGAAAATACAAAAGACAATATATATATATATATGGTTAGCTGTAGAATGTGAAACGTGGCCGCTTGCAGTAAGGTATGAGCGACACCTTAAGGTCTTTGAAAATAAATTACCGCCTAGAATATTTGGGACGAAGAAGGACGATTCAAAAAGAGAATTTAGACGCTCAATTGGGTGAACTTTAACCGGTAAATGTAATCGAAGTTATAGCTGCGTGGTTAATGTGGGCGTGCAAAATTGCGAGTCTTAGATTGATAAAGATTGATAAATGCTACTGAACTGACAGCATCCCTTTGCAGTCTCATAATATATATGTTTACATTTTTACATTCTGGTGGACGTTTCGGACACTGGTCCATATTCATCACCTATATGTACTGTGAATAATTAATTATAGCAATTTACTCATACAATTATAAACTAGTAAAATAGTAAATAAATAAAATAAAATAGTAAAATGAAAATTGACATTGAACTCATAAAAACCTACCCAGACTTAAAAGACGTGTCTAATGCTCAAGAGTGCCCTTGTAGCAACTCATTCCGTTCGAAATTTCTGAACTAGAATGGCCAGAGGATTACTCTGTTAGATCACAAAGACGACCTTATTCCTGAAACTTACTTAAGGTTCAGTAGCGGATCCACAAATGTTCCGAGGGGCGGCGCAAATTTTATTTTTAAAATTTGTAGGTGTCCTGAAGGACCTAATTTAATATATTAGTGTATATTTACGTTGTGAATTACTATTCAATATTTGTTTGTTTAACGTCACTTTATGCCTCTAAGGCTAATCGGACGATGCTACAGTGGGAGTCCTAAACTGTGCTTATCCAGGTATAATTAGGATAGGGATCTTTTAACGAGTACCTGACATCAGTACAGGCTTGGGACCCCCATTTTACATCCTATCTGAGGGACGGCATGGCTAAGGATTTTTTACTCTTATTAAAGAGGCGCGAACCTGCGACCTTTGGTATTGTAGGTTACTGTAGCTAACCGCTATACCACAGGAGACCCCCTATAAAGCTGTTTATAGGGTATTAAAGCAGTTTATATACTATCTATTTAATGATATAATACTATTTTCATTTAATGATTTTATAAAATCACTAAGGAAAGCCATTGTTGTACAGAAATAGTAATAGTAGATTGGTGTCCCCACCTCTCGGGGGGGGGGGCGCACCTCTCCCCTGGATCCGCCACTGTTAAGTTTAACCATGAAAGATCACTAAAACTTTATTTAAAAAAAATTTAAACATTATAGAATCTAAAGGTTAGCCAGATTATCAATGATGCCTTGAATTTCATTTATTTATTTACTTCATCATGTATATTCATGAAATAAAGGCCTGTGAATGTACCCAAATCGTTTGGAGCTGTCCTTCGCGTGTAGTCGCTAATCACGCTAGTGTCCTTTCGTACCGTGGCCCAGTTAACTTCTCAAGTCGGCCAACGACCCTCAATAAACATCAATGGTATTTAGTGTTGATAGTGGCAATTTAAGGGATAAGTGGAATCGCATCTAGTTCCAAGATATTAAAAAATAAATAAATGAAGGAAAAGGGAATTCGTTCAATGTCTATTTGAATATTAAATTTGCGAACTTAAAATATAATAAAAAACTTCTTACTAATATGGCAACTCAGTGAATGAGGTGTCTACGGGCACACCAAGCCTTTAATAAGTGGTTACCCTTTATTGTTTGTTTAACGTCACTTTATGCTACTAAGGCTAATCTGACGACAGTGGGAGTCCTAAATTTCGCCTATCCAGGTAAAATTAGGATAGGAATATTTAACGAGTACCGGACATCGTTCAGGCTCGGGACCTCCATTTTACCTCTTATCCGAGGGACGGCCTAGCATTTTATACTATAACCGCGTCCTTTAGTACGCGAACCCGCGACCTTTAGTATAGCTATACTCGCTTAGTCGCTATACTTTTATAATAGAGTACCTTTAATAAAAAATTGTGGGGAGTCACCTGTGGTGTTTTGGTTAGCATGGCAACCAACGATACTAAAGGTCGCGAGTTCGCATTCCGCGGTGGACCTAGGGATAATAATGGGATTAAAAAATCCTTGGCTATGCCGTCCCTAGGATAGGACGTGAAATGTAGGTCACGAACCTGTTCGGTGTCAGATACTCGCTAAAGATCTTTATCCTAATTATACCTGGATAGGCAAAATTTTCAGCTCCCACTGTAGCTTTGTCCTATTAGCCTTGGTAGCATAAAGGGACGTTAAACAAACAAAGAAACAAAAAATAATTATGGGATGGCGGTTGAGCGTAATTGCGGTCAAATCACCTCCTTGCGTAATCTCTTTTTTTTTTTTTTTTGTTCCTGCCCTTTCTCGCGGTTTAGGCTATACGGTGTTTCCCGGACCAGGGGAAAGGGTGGGGGCTAGATGTGGAGTATTATTAAATGTCCCATGGCTCCGGGTTATGAACTCGCTATCTTCAAGTTCACGATCATGCGTATTTCTTAACCCGGCATTGGTCGCTAGACCAACTTTAACATGGATGGTCGCACGTGAGAATTTCTCTCACAACAATCACTACCTTTTTTTTTTTCATTTTAATCATACGTTAGTTTAAATTTTAACAATAAAGCTGTACTTACAAAAGGGTTAATTATTAGTACAAATTATGAAATCTCGAACAAACTTTTTTATTAAGAGGATAAAACAACTATAATCATTCAAAACTACTGTTTAACATTTTTTAAAAAGAGTAAAAAAATTAAATACATAAAGAAAAAGTATACTCTTCAAGCCAAATTAATACTGCAAGCATTTAGTTTCTTTAAGAATAGTGATTATAATGTTCAATTAGAAATACAATGTATTTTGGAACTTCCGTGTTCGAATATAAAGTAGACAGAAAATTCTACTAGAAAACTACTCTTTAGTGTAGTCATTGAGTCATTTTTCCCTCCTAAAGAAAACATTTTGGAAGTTGACACACACTCGGTATTACGTAACACTGACAGTGGCCCGTGAGAAAAACTCTCAATTAAAAATATCATTGATAGTCGCGCGTGAGAGAATCTCTCATGAGTTCGGATTAAGCGGAGTAGAAGGAAGCTGGAGCAGGTATAAGGCTTGGTATTGGAGCGAGGAGAGTTCAGGGAGGGCCGCGAGTCTGTGAACTACAGATAGTAAGGAGGGGAGGTTTTCGGAAGCACCAAGAGCCGGTTCCCGTCAAAAATAAAAAATATGTGAGAGAAATTCTCACGCAGCGACCAATGACGGGTTAACGCCTACTCGGCCGTCCAGCCATTCCTCCTTACGTAATCGTTGACCAAAAAACAGCACACAGATATAGTAATATTTTTAAAATATTATTTTCTTCAGCAAATTAATTCTTACCATATATATTTTCTGAGGCAACCCTTACTTTTTCAACTATTCGTTATGTATCAATGCAAATATATACATTTTTTCAATTACATATTTTGTATATACATTATTATTGGATAATTCATTTTCGAATGTAAGTTTAACAAGGAAAATATTAACTCTGAGTGGTAGCCTAAAAATAATCTACAAATAGTAGCAAACTAGTATAATGTAGACTTGGTTTCGACCATTGAGTTCTTTCTCAGGGCAAGAAAACATACGAAAAAACTATGTATGACTATGTATATGGGATTACCTGTTGTGTAATAGTTAGCATAAGAATCTTCTAAACCCAAGATCGCGGGTTCGTAGCCCGCCAAGTGGCATTAGAATTTTTCGAAGACAGTAAAAAGTGCTTAGTTCTTAGTTCTATTCTAGGGCTGATGTGGAGTTGGGATTGGACGGGGGGGGGGAGGGGGGGTGGAGCTGTGTAGGCAGCGATTGATGCTGTCGGCTAGGGATGCGACATCGATGTCGATGTTTTTGAAAAATCGATGTTTTGCGCAAAACATCGATGTTAAAAACATACGCACCCGATGTTTTCCGACCATCGATGTTTTTGGTCCGATGTTAACATCGATGTTTTTAATAGCAGACCTTTTTTTTTTTTTTTTTTTTTTTTAGGTATAAAAATAAATATGTTTTAACATCGATGGTTTAGGTATAACAATGATGTTTTTAACATAGATTTATTCGACAAATAAAAATATGCTTTAACATCGATGTTTTGGACAAAACCAAGTATACTGTAACATCTATGTTTTGACAATAACATCGATGTTTTTAACAAAAACAAGTATACTTTAACATCTATGCTTTGACAATAACATCGATGTTTTGAAAGTAACAACGATGTTTTTGACAGAAACAAATCTGTAAATAACTTCGATGTTTTTAACAAAAACAAAGCTGTTAAGAACGAATGTTTTAGAAAAATATGTATTAACATCAATGTTATGGACAAAAACAAATTATACTTTAACATCGATGTTTTTTAACAAAAACAAGGATACTTTAACATCTTTGTTTTGATAATAACATCGATGTTATTCTATATTAAAGTATACTTGTTTTTCTTAAAAACATCAATGTTATTAACAGCTTTGTTTTTGCTAAAAACATCGATGTTATTGTCAAAACATCGATGTTAAATGATACTTGTTTTTGTTAAAAACGTCGATGTTAAAAAAAATTTGTTTTTGTCCAAGACATCGATGTTATTAACAGCTTTGTTTTTGTCCATAACATCGAAGTTATTAACAGCTTTGTTTTTGTTAAAAATATCGATGTTAAAAAAAATTTGTTTTTGTCCATAACATCGATGTTAATAAATATTTATCCAAAACATCGATGTTAAAGTATACTTATTTTGATAAAAACATCGATGTTAAAAAAAAATTGTTTTAGTCCATAACATCGATGTTATTAACAGCTTTGTTTTTCTTAAAAACATCGATGTTATTAACAGATTTGTTTTTGTTAAAAACATCGATGTTATTATCAAAACATGTTAAATGATACTTGTTTTTGTTAAAAACCTCGATGTTAAAAAAAATTTGTTTTTGTCCATAACATCGATGTTAATAAATATTTATCCAAAACATCGATGTTATTGTCAAAACATAGATGTTAAAGTATACTTCTTTTGATAAAAACATCGATGTTAAAAAAAATTTGTTTTAGTCCAAAACATCGATGTTATTAACAGCTTTGTTTTTGCCCATAACATCGAAGTTATTAACAGCTTTGTTTTAGTTAAAAACATCGATGTTATTGTCAAAACATCGATGTTAAATGATATTTGTTTTTGTTAAAAACATCGATGTTAAAAAAAGTTCGTTTTTCTCCAAAACACCGATGTTTTAAAATATTTATTTTTGTTCAAAACCAATTTGCTATGGTAAATGCATCGATATCGAAAACAAGTTTGTAAATGTTAGAGCATCTTTGTTTTAACTAAAACATCGATGTTAAGAATATATATATATATATATATATATATATATATTGTTGTTTTTATCCAAAGCATCGATGTTATTGTTAAAACATCGATGTTAAAACAAATTTGTTTTTGTCCATAACATAGAGTTTAATATATATTTATCCACAACATCGATGTTATTTTATATTAAAGTATACTTGTTTTTCTTAAAAACATCTATGTTATTAACAGCTTTGTTTTTGTTAAAAACATCGATGTTATTGTCAAAACATCAATGTTAAATGATACTTGTTTTTGTTAAAAACATCGATGTTAAATGATACTTGTTCTTGTTAAAAACATCGATGTTAAAAAAAAATTGTTTTTGTCCATAACATCGATGTTAATAAATATTTATCCAAAACATCGATGTTATTGTCAAAACAGATGTTAAAGTATACTTGTTTTTAATTAAAACATCGATGTTAAAAAAAATTTGTTTTAGTCCATAACAACGATGTTATTAACAGCTTTGTTTTTGTTAAAAACATCGATGTTATTAACAGCTTTGTTTTTATTAAATCATCGATGTTATTAACAGCTTTGTTTTTGTTAAATCATCGATGTTATTGTCAAAACATCGTTGTTAAATGATACTTGTTTTTGTTAAAAACATCGATGTTAAATGATACTTGTTCTTGTTAAAAACATCGATGTTAAAAAAAAATTGTTTTTGTCCATAACATCGATGTTAATAAATATTTATCCAAAACATCGATGTTATTGTCAAAACAGATGTTAAAGTATACTTGTTTTTAATTAAAACATCGATGTTAAAAAAAATTTGTTTTTGTCCATAACATTGATGTTAATAAATATTTATCCAAAACATCGATGTTAAAGTATACTTATTTTGATAAAAACATCGATGTTAAAAAAAAATTGTTTTAGTCCATAACATCGATGTTATTAACAGCTTTGTTTTTCTTAAAAACATCAACGTTATTAACAGCTTTGTTTTTGCTAAAAACATCGATGTTATTGTCAAAACATCGATGTTAAATGATACTTGTTTTTGTTAAAAACCTCGATGTTAAAAAAAATTTGTTTTTGTCCATAACATCGATGTTAATAAATATTTATCCAAAACATCGATGTTATTGTCAAAACATAGATGTTAAAGTATACTTCTTTTGATAAAAACATCGATGTTAAAAAAAATTTGTTTTAGTCCAAAACATCGATGTTATTAACAGCTTTGTTTTTGCCCATAACATCGAAGTTATTAAAAGCTTTGTTTTAGTTAAAAACATCGATGTTATTGTCAAAACATCGATGTTAAATGATATTTGTTTTTGTTAAAAACATCGATGTTAAAAAAAGTTCGTTTTTCTCCAAAACACCGATGTTTTAAAATATTTATTTTTGTTCAAAACCAATTTGCTATGGTAAATGCATCGATATCGAAAACAAGTTTGTAAATGTTAGAGCATCTTTGTTTTAACTAAAACATCGATGTTAAGAATATATATATATATATATATATATATATATATATATATATATTGTTGTTTTTATCCAAAGCATCGATGTTATTGTTAAAACATCGATGTTAAAACAAATTTGTTTTTGTCCATAACATAGAGTTTAATATATATTTATCCACAACATCGATGTTATTTTATATTAAAGTATACTTGTTTTTCTTAAAAACATCTATGTTATTAACAGCTTTGTTTTTGTTAAAAACATCGATGTTATTGTCAAAACATCAATGTTAAATGATACTTGTTTTTGTTAAAAACATCGATGTTAAATGATACTTGTTCTTGTTAAAAACATCGATGTTAAAAAAAAATTGTTTTTGTCCATAACATCGATGTTAATAAATATTTATCCAAAACATCGATGTTATTGTCAAAACAGATGTTAAAGTATACTTGTTTTTAATTAAAACATCGATGTTAAAAAAAATTTGTTTTAGTCCATAACAACGATGTTATTAACAGCTTTGTTTTTGTTAAAAACATCGATGTTATTAACAGCTTTGTTTTTATTAAATCATCGATGTTATTAACAGCTTTGTTTTTGTTAAATCATCGATGTTATTGTCAAAACATCGTTGTTAAATGATACTTGTTTTTGTTAAAAACATCGATGTTAAATGATACTTGTTCTTGTTAAAAACATCGATGTTAAAAAAAAATTGTTTTTGTCCATAACATCGATGTTAATAAATATTTATCCAAAACATCGATGTTATTGTCAAAACAGATGTTAAAGTATACTTGTTTTTAATTAAAACATCGATGTTAAAAAAAATTTGTTTTAGTCCATAACAACGATGTTATTAACAGCTTTGTTTTTGTTAAAAACATCGATGTTATTAACAGCTTTATTTTTATTAAATCATCGATGTTATTAACAGCTTTGTTTTTGTTAAATCATCGATGTTATTGTCAAAACATCGATGTTAAATGATACTTGTTTTTGTTAAAAACATCGATGTTAAAAAAAATTTGTATTTGTCCATAACATCGATGTTAATAAATATTTATCCAAAACATCGATGTTAAAGTATACTTATTTTGATAAAAACATCGATGTTAAAAAAAAATTGTTTTAGTCCATTACATCGATGTTATTAACAGCTTTGTTTTTGTCCATAACATCGATGTTAATACACATTTATCCAAAACATCGATGTTATTGTCAAAACATAGATGTTAAAGTATACTTGTTTTTGATAAAAACATCGATGTTAAAAAAAATTAGTTTTAGTCCATAACATCGATGTTATTAATAGCTTTGTTTTTCTCCAAAACATCGATGTTTTAAAATATTTATTTTTGTTCAAAACCAATTTGTTATGGTAAAAGCATCGATGTTTAAAACAACATATATGATGTAATTGTCAAAACATGTCGAGAAAATCGAATTTTTTATACATTAAATATGAATTATAAAATGCTTTACACTTTAACATCGATTTAATTACGTTTGGGCATTAATATGTTAAGGTTTAAAGACTGTATAAATTAAAAATCATCGATGTCAAAAAACATCGATGTTCTTGAACATCGATGTTTTGTGGTCGATGTTTAATCGACATCGATGTTTTGATTGCAAAAACATCGATGTTCAAAACATCGATGTTTTGCCTTCGATGTCGCATCTCTACTGTCGGCATCGAGCCTTCGGGTTCGTTAATTCTTTATTATTGTTATTATTAATTAAATTAATTAATTAATTATTGATTAATGTTAACTGTTACTATTGTTGCCATCAATTTTAACCTGCCTTAAAATAAATTATCTTGAATTTGGCAGTGAATGGAGAATGTACAAGTTGGAGCTGAATCTTGAGGAGCCAGATCGAGTGTACTTCTCCGGAGACGATTTGAAAGGGGAAGTCACAATCAGCCTTAAGGCAAAACTTCCGGTTCAAGGTAAGTATATAATCTTTATGTTTGTCTGTCTAATATATTATAATTTACATTTTAAAACTAAGTAGGGGCCGGGATGGCCGAGTGGACAAGGGCACTTGCAATAGGTAATCAAAGTTAACCAACGTCCATCGTGCTTAGTACTTGGATGGGTGACCGACCACCATTGAACGCCACGCGGTCCAAGTCTACGCCCCCCCCCTCAGCCTACTGGAGGCGACTCACACCGACCGGACGTAGGAGTGATGAACCTTCCCCATATATCTCATCGAGAATCGTGATGTGGTTTTCCAGGATATCAGTAATCACCGGAAGTTTGGTTCAAGGACGGTATGCTTCAGGGAAAGAAATATAGGTCTTCGGGGCCTGCTGACTCTGAGCTACCATAATCCTTGGGCCAAGACCAGTTTGTCACTGCCCGTGAACCCGAGAGAGCAGACGCTATCGGTGGGAAGGACACTGCCAAATTGGCCCCAATGGGATTGGTTATGGAGCTATCGGCAGTCTGCCGCTGCACCATGGTGACCATGGCTTGCAGGAACGTGAGGTTTGGGCTACCCCCTCCAGGCTGTCTGTGCTCCCGCAAGCAACACAAATGTCTGTAAGAAGACCATACTGCGCGGCCAAAGATCTCATTAGGCCTAATGCGCCAACCAGAAAAAAAAAATAAGTGAAAGTAAAAAAAAAAGCCTTTTAAAGCTCTACCGAAAGTTCACTTATTTTTATTTGTTGCAAACATAACTTGATGTAAGAAAGATTGCGGACCAAAATTCGTCAACCATATATTATATAAATGCATTCGAGAACGAATAGTTACTACACAGATTAGGTATTATACATACACAGTTATTAAATAATTAGTGCGCTGAATCCAAATTTGCCCTGGTTTTCCTCTGTCAGCTCTAGATGTTGAGATGATGAGAAAACATAATTACTCGAATAATTGCTTACATAAAACATTTTAAATCAATTAAAACTAAATAAACACACACATTATTTACTTTGTAACTAAACCAATTACATTTCAAAGAGACTCTATTTCACACTTCGGAAGCTTCTTCAATGTATCTTCAAACAGTCTCTTTTTAAGTTCCAGCAGTAATCTGCCATCATGTGGAAGCCATGATCCAGTTGAGCATTTCAAAAGTATACCATAACGAAAATAAATTAAAATGATTTGCCGGTTGGTAAAACGCGTTGTTACAAGTTATTACTAGATGTTATAATTTTTGTAATTCTTCCAAACAATTATAAACAGCTAGCTAATAGTTTAATATTGTAAAATAAGGAGAAAAGCGTGCTATAGTAATTCATTTACACATCTATTTCGGATTGTGTTATCTATATCATAGGTATTTAAATTTAAATAAAACTTAAGGTATGCTGAAGTTAAACAAATTAGAGCTGATAGAAAAAATCTGTTTGAATTATTGAAATCAGCTATACGATTCTAGGCACCAAAAAATTTTTTTTTCTGTAGAGCTGTGTAGTTATTATTTAACAGTCATTATTATTTGATTATTACCAATACAAAATATCAATATAAAAATCAATTTTATCCATTACTAGCTGTATATCCCGGTTTCACCCGGGGAATTTCATTTTTCTAATAAATGTGAACAAATTTAAAGTGAGATCATAACGATTTTTATAACAATAAAGAATATACCCAGAGACTGGCTGAAGTTATGAAATTTTAATGTGGACAAGTGTCCGCACCTAGTAAGAAAGATCCACTGGGCGAAATTTGGGGAATTTAGGACAAACGGTATGGATTTTTATTAAGAAAAAACAAACTAACAGAAATTCATCTTTGAGCTGTATAACCCGGTTTGATTGGGGAATTTCAATTTTCTAATGAAACGGTTGATTTCGTAAAAAAACATTATATAGTGAGTTCATTACGATTTCTATAACAATAAAGAATATCTGCTGAAGTTATGCAATTTTCATATGGGCAGGTGTTCGCACCTGGTATGAAAGAACTACTGGCGAAATTTGGAGAATTTAGGATAAACGGTGTGGATTTCTGTAAAGAACAAATAAACAAACAGAAATATTGGCCTGCAGTTTCAGCTTCTCGCAAATTGGCTTGCTAAGTCTTTGTGGCGCAAAGCGGGCCTCGTATTCCTGGGCAGACTCAGTTTCCCGCGATTCTGCCTGTCTAAGCCTCTGTTGTTCAATCCTATTTTGATGTTCGTCAAGAGTTTCAGCTGCTCGTATTTGACGTTGTTTTTTAGCTTTTGAGCTTATTACTCCTATTGAAGCTCGCTTTTTAGGAGGCATTTATAAAAAATAAATTCACCATACATGTAAATAAACGTATTGTAATGTTAAAAAAAAACAAAAAACATATGGTTTAAAAATCCCAGAACTCGACGCCTACCAAGGGACGGTCTTACCGGGCCTTGTTGGCCTCATCAAAATCTATAAAATGATTTTTTAGGCCGTTTTTTCGACTCAAACGGTCGATTTCGTAAAAAAAAAAAAACCATTTTAAAGCGAAATCATGACGATTTTTTTAACAATAAAGAATATACCAAGAGATTGGCTGAAGTTATGCAATTTTAATATGGGCAGGTGTTCGCACCTGGTATCAAAGAACCACTGAGCGAAATTTGGAGAATTTAGGACAAACGGTATGGATTTCTATAAAGAACAAATAAACAAACAAACAGAATTTCAACTTTCTTTATATAGATTCATTTATTAAAAAAAATTATAACATTATTAAAATTTAAAATCTGCAACATGCTTTGCAATAAGCAAATCTTGAGGGCGACAGAGTCTTCGGTGAAAGTTGATGTAGTTCTCTGTAGTTGTTATTGCAAGTGTTGAGGTGTTTAAGTCAGTATGAATTACATCGTTGCTGACATAAAATGGTGCATCTACTATTTACCGTAACTCTTTCGATACAAAGGATTGATTTTTTTTTTTATATTGGATTTTCGGTTTCAATAAAACATTATATACAGTTAGTTTGTTGGGGTCACCTGTGGTGTAATATAGTGGTTAGCATAGAAACCTACAGTACTAAAGGTCGCGGGTTCGCGTCCCGAGGTGGCCTTAGGATTTTTTAATGGGAGTAAAAAATCTTTGTCTATGCCGTCCCTCGGATAGGACGTAAAATGGAGGTCCCGAGCCTGTACGATGTCAGATACTCGTTAATAAAGTTTTAGTGATCTTTCATGGTTAAACTTAACAGTGGCGGATCCAGGGGAGAGGTGCGCCCCCCCCCCCCCGAGAGAACACCAATCTACTATTACTATTTCTGTACAAAAATGGCTATCCTTAGTGATTTTTTAAACTCATTAAATGAAAAATAGATAGTATATAAACTGCTTTAAACCCCTATAATCAGCTTTATAGGGGGTCTCCTGTGGTATAGTGGACGCGGTTAGCATGGCAACTTACAATACTAAAGGTCGCAGGTTCGCGCCCAGCGGTGGCCCAAGTATTTTTTAATTTAATGAGAGTAAAAAATCCTTAGCCGCGCTGTCCCTCGGATAGTACGATGTCAGGTAATCATTAAAAGATCCCTATCCTAATTATATAATGGATAGACAAAATTTAGGACTCCCAGTGTAGCATCGTCCGATTAGCCTTAGTAGCATAAAGTGACGTTAAAACAAACAGTTAGTTTGTTAAAGATAATTTTTATCGTCTGTCAAGTAACCTAGATGAAAGCCCATATGGTCTATTTCGTGCTTTTAGTTTGAGCCTAATGAGAGTTAGCCAAGTCAGGATAACTGGAAAACTAGATAAACGGGATAGGTTTAATAAATAACATTGTTAATTGAATAGTTCGACCCATTTTCGTGCTAACCACCTTCACTTAATTACATACTGTTATAGGAGCCAACATGTTCGATATAAACATGATAAGATAACAAATAATCTATAATATCGATTATGGTATACCCTTCAATAAGCTTATCAATTAATGAAGTGACCGTTTGAAATAAATATATGCGATTTCGTTCTGTAGATAGGTTTTTAAAGTTGCTATAATATAATGCATGTCCCTTATTGTTTTAAACAGTAGATATGCACATGCACCGAAAAAATCTTTGAGTTGAACTATGTCATGTTTGTTGTAAATCATACTTAAGCTTTAATTTTTATTTTTATTAAATCACAACTAAATACATACACATACTTACTTAAATATATATATAGATAGACTGTTCACAGATATATGGCATTGTTAAAAAACTTCTGAACTTTCAGTCAAAATTACTACGACTCATTTCAAAAGCACCTTGGTATGTGACTAATGTAATCTTACATACTGACTTAACAGTTAAAGTCACGTTGCCTACACGGACATACAAACTTATACTAGATATGACTACAGACGAAATGCCCATAAATCTGAGGAGATTAAAAAGGCTTTGGATGAGAGATCTCCTTATTTAACCGACCTGAATAACTAAATCAATCAAGACAAGAGGTGCTGTTGGGTGCAATCCTTCCCCATGCATTACTGTCATTGTATACGGCCATTACATCTGCTAATTGATAGATAGATACGTTTATTTACAAAATATTTACAATATACTTATCTTTTAATGACGTATATGGGACGTTCTTTTACAAACCGAACACCTTTCTGACCGACACATTTTAGATTTAACTGGAACTTCTTTTACGGGTTCTATATCGAAAAAAAGAGATACGTGTAAGAGGATTTTTTTTTTTTATTTTCGATATTTTGAAAAATAAACAAGATCGAAAATTCGTGAATTTGATGATTTATCGATAATAGCCTATTTTTCAAAAATTCATAACTCCGGTTCTATTTAAGCTAAAAAATCTAATTTTTTTTTATTTTGAAGGTACAAAATTGACAAGCTTTAAGAAAAAAATACTTTCAAAACAAATTGTTATTAACAATTGCAATGTTTAAATCGGTTTTTAACAGTGGCACCACCCATGATTCAACTTTTTACTATTTTTATCGTATTCTGCGTCAAATTTTCTATCGAAAACGCTTTTAAAAACGATGGAGAAGTTATTTTTACTGTAAGAAAAAAATTAATTAATTTAGCGCGGTACATCACATCCACACATGGGTCACATTTTACGGCTCATATTCTTGTTTTACACCGTTTATCTCTTAAATACAAATAATTGTTTCATTTTTTTAATTAAAAACATATTTTATTAGCCAAGAAGATGAGAAAAAATAGAAAAAATACATAAATAAAAAACATTGTAGAAAATGAAATTTTTTTATTAAAATTTCGATAATAAATTAGTTAATAAGAACAATATTTGGAATATAATAATAAATACAATATTTAAAAATAAGACAATGTTTACATTTTCTGTTTAAAAATTTTTACAACATCCTTTTTTTCGCAAGATGAAAACCGTTTTGCTTCCAATTGCTATAAAGAAATCGGATTAATACAATGATATTTTAAAGTTCCTTTTATTGTTAAAGCTTTTTGGAAACGTTCGGACAATTGTTTTTCTTCTAATTCGTATTCATATGCTAAATTAATTAATTTTTTTCTTACAGTAAAAATAATTTCTCCATCGTTTTTAAAAGCGTTTTCGATAGAAAATTTTACGCAGAATACGATAAAAATAGTAAAAAGTTGATTCATGGGTGGCGCCACTGTTAAAAACCGATTTAAACATTGAAATTGTTAAAAACAATTCGAATTTTTCGACAATTTGTTTTGAAAGTATTTTTTTCTTAAAGCTTGTCTTTTTACCTTCAAAATAAAAAAAAAAAAAATTAGATTTTTTAGCTTAAACATAACCGGAGTTATGAATTTTTGAAAAATAGGCTATTACCGATAAATCGTCAAATTCACAAATTTTCGATCTTGTTTATTTTTCAAAATATCGAAAATAAAAAAAAATCCTCTTACACGTATCTCTTTTTTTTCGATACAGAACCCGTAAAAAAAGTTTCAGTTAAATCTAAAATGTGTCGGTCAATTTTTGTCCAAATCTGCTCGGTTTGTAAAAGAATGTCCCATATAGAAAACGTTCGTCTGTCGAGGTTATTTATTATTTTTGCAAATCCATTTATAATATATGTCTATTAACATCAATATAAATACAATCAATATCACACAACATTAGTGTACATACATACATACATATAAGTATACACAGCACATTTTAAGATTTTCATTTGTGGCACTTAATAATTAAATTCTTTAACTAATTCATTTATGTATTGGCGGATAGAAGTTCAGAGTGAACCTTTCCTAGTCCAACCACCTCACCATAGGCTGGTGAAAATTTAAAGTTAAAGAAAATAAATTAAAAATAAATAAACTTCAAAGTAATACCGGATAGTTATCATGGAATATATTTGAGCCTTGCTATATACAATAATGACAAAAAAAATGAAAACAAAACATAACATACATGCTAACACAAGTAAACAAAAGAATAGACAGAAAATAGAAACTAAAATGATTTTCTACAAACTGAATTAACCCAAAATTAATATTGATTAATTCGAGAAATATACATTTAAATTTAATAAGACATTGAGAGAAAATTGAGCAAAAAAAAAATGTTCATATTGATGAAATTTGAATATTCAATTAAAGTCTTTCAATATTAATTAGCCACTGTAGCTAGCAACATAAATGGGTGTGCAACACATCACCCAGGCACCAGTTAACCATGTGCTCGTTTAACGCACTCAAATAATTGTTCACCTTAAATTTCTCTGTAAGAGTAATAAAGGCTACTATCTTAAACCAAATTTTGGACTGCATTGGACTCCCAAAACTGCATCCAGGGCTGCTGGGCCATAGAATGCTTGTCCTCTTGATAATAAGATACCTTGAGGACTCTTTAGTGAAGTTGTTTCAGTTAACCCTCTCAAGCAACATTCACACCGCGTGTGTGTATTTTAATGTAATACTTTTGTTTTGTTTTTTAAAACAAGTGATTAAGCGAATGAGCCGAAGTCTTCCGAAGTAGTTGGTGATTAAGATTAAATAGTTCTACCCTGGCTCTGAACTATTTTGAGGGCAATTAATTTGGACAAACGATTGGTTCCCATCCTTCTTCTTGTTCTTCTTCTTCGGTTGGCGCATTAGGCCTAATGAGACCTTTGGCCGCGCAGTGTGGTCTTCTTTCAGACATTTGTATTGCTTGCGGGAGAACAGACAGCCTGGAGGGGGTAGCCCAAACCTCACGTTGCTGCAAACCATGGTCACCATGGTGGAGCGGCAGACTGCCCATAGCTCCATAACCAATCCCATTGGGACCAATTTGGCAGTGTCCTTCCCACCGATGGCGTCAGCTCTCTCGGGTTCAAGGACAGTGACAAACTGGTCTAGGTCCAAGGATTATGGTAGCTCAGAGTCAGCAGGCCCCGAGGACCTATATTTCTTTCCCCGAAGCATACCGTCCTTGAACCAAACCTCCGGGCGGTTACTGACATCCTGGAAAACCACACCACGATTCTCGATGAGATACACGGGGAAGGTTCATCACTCCTACGCCCGGTCGGTGTGAGTCGCCTCCAGTAGACTGACGGGCCTCACATACCCGGGGGTCTGGGTAGACTTGGACTGCGTGGCGTTCATTGGTGGGTGGTCACCCGAATGGAGCGGTCACCCATCCAAGTACTAACCACGATGGACGTTGCTTAACTTTGATTACCTATTGCAAGCGTCCTTGTCCACTCGGCCATCCCGGTTCCCATCCTTAATACCTTTATAATGTAGTTTAAGTGAATGGATAAGATGTAAATATGTATCGGATCCAGTTTGGTTTGCAAATATAGCATGTAGTCCGGTGTAGTGATAGGAAGCCCAATAATTCTTTTTAAAAAATATCTTTGCAGTCTGTCTACTAAGTCTGAGTCTTCATATCCCCAGATCTGCTCTCCATAGCACAAAACCGGGGTCACATGTTGTGTAGTGGTTAGCATAGAAACCTACAATACTAAAGGTCGCGAGTTCCCGTCCCGAAGTGGCCTTAGAATTTTTTAATGGGAATAAAAAATCCTTGTCTATGCCGTCCCTCGGATAGGACGTAAAATGGAGGTCCCGAGCCAGTACGATGTCAGGTACTCGTTAAAGATCTCATTTACATTTATATCTGGATAGGCAAAATTTAGGACTCCCACGTTAGCATCGTCCGATTAGCCTTAGTGGCATAAAGTGACGTTAAAACAAATAAATAGCACACCGTCCTTAGTGTAAAATTAAAAACGTTAAATTTTTGTTTCATCGGGACTTGTCAGAGGGAAATCTGATTTCCTTTATATTGTTGGCAAAATATTGTTGGCAGGAGCGGATTTACAAATGAAGTAAAAAAAAATGAACATACATGCGAACCCTACATAACAATATTTCTCATCTATGTAAATAAATATGAAAATCTGTTTGCTCGTTTGTTCTTTATAAAAATCCATACGGTTTTCCTAAATTCTCCAAATTTCGCTCAGAGGTTCTTTCATACCACTTGCGAATACCTGTCCAAATTAAAATTGCATAAATTCATCCGATCTTCAGCTGATATTCTTTATTGTTATAAAAATCGTAATGATCTCGCTTTACAATCGTTTTTTTACGAAATTGGCCGTTTCATTAGAAAAATGAAATTCCCCAGGTGAAACCGGGATATACAGCTATAATCTATGTAAATAAAGATGAAATTCTGTTTGTTCATTATAGAAATCTATACCGTTTGTTTTAAATTCTCCAAATTTCGCTCAGTGGTTCTTTGATACCAGGAGCAAACACATTTCCATATTAAAATTGTATGGCTTCAGCTAATCTCTGGGTATATTCTTTAATGTTATAAAAATCGTTTTGATCTTTGTTTTTACGAAATCGACCGTTTGAGTCAATAAAAGTCTCACTTTATATATTTTATAGATTTAAAAAATGAAAAAAAAGTACAATAAGTAGTATAAAAATCTGGTGCGTGCGCGCAACACACAACTTTCACTTACCAACTTACTTAGATAAGAAATTGACGTGTTTTGTTAAATATCATTTCCCAAAGTCACACATTTTTCTACATTCATATCTTATTTTTATTAATCGTTAAAGCCGTTTTTGAGTAAATAAAAAACCCCGTGAAAATGATACAAAATTTATTAAGTAAAGTCCCTCCTTTGGTTGGTCAATTTTGATAAAATGTTGGCTATCACATATTTGGCATATACATACATCAAATACCCAGTTTGGTCACAATCGTGAAAGCCGTTTTTGAGTAAATAAAAAAAGCACGTAAAAATGATAAAAAATTTATTAAGTAAAGTTCCCCCTGCGGTTGATCAATTTTGATGAAATTTTTACAGACATATCTCGAGCATATAAATAGATCAAATACTAAGTTTAATCAAAATCGTAAGCGCCGTTTTTGAGAAAATCAAAAAAACACTTGAAAATGTTACAAAATTTATTAAGTAAAGTCCCCACTCCGGTTAATCAATTTCGATGAAATTATTACAGTCATATCTCGGGCATAAAAATACATCAAATACCCAGTTTGATCAAAATCGTTAAAGCCGATTTAGAGTAAATAAAAAAAACACGTGAAAATGTTACAAAATTTATTAAGTAAAGTCCCCCCTCCGGTTAATCAATTTTGATGAACTTTTTACAGTCATATCTCGGGCATATAAATAGATGAAATACTCAGTTTAATCAAAATCGTTAGAGCCGTTTTTGAGAAAATCGAAAAAAACCTAAAAAGTTATTAAGTAAAGTACCCCTTCTCTTTAAGCAATTTTGATGAAATTTATGCTGTCACATCGCGGGCATATACCTACACTAAATACCTAATTTCAGGATCGCACGGTTTATAGTTTTTGAGCTAGTCTGTTCACACACACACACACACACACACACACACACAGACACACACACACACAGACCATTTCGCGGGACTTGGTCATTTCGACTCAGGGGACCCCAAAACGTGTATTTCCGTTGAAAACCGGAAGTCTAATTTTTTCACGATCGCAATACTTCCACTTACTATATATTTCATATATAGGTAAGTGAAAGTAAAAATGAATTGTTCGTTTGAGAAAACGGATATATCCTCAAATTCAAATTATCGGGGAAGTGAAAAAAAAATGTATTATTGTATTAAGAGATTTTCTTAACTTCAATTATTTTTTCCGACACGATAGATCTGAAAAGTAAATGTTTTTTGGTATAAAACAAAACAAAAAAAAAACGATAAATGGGTTTCTCCTCATTATGGAAGACAAACGATTTTAAAAGAACATATATTTTGGAAATTTCTATACAAAACAATTACAAGTGTACATACAGTACCAGTCAAAAGTTTAGACTCACCCTTAGATTTTGTAAAATAAATAAATAACAAAATTTTATTTATTGAACAACATAACAACTATATTTTTAATTTAAATTCATTTATAACTAGCTGTATATCCTGGTTTCACTCAGGGAACTTGGAAAACGATTAGAAAAGCCGTGGGTTAAGAAAAATTCGTTAGGACAGAAATAAGTTTTTTTTTCGACTCATCCGGTTGATTTCGTAAAAATCTGATGGAAAGCGAGATCATAAAGATTTTTATAACAATAAAGAATATACCCAGAGATTAGCTGAAGTGATGGAATTTTAATATGGACAGGTGTTCGCACCTGGTATGAAAGAACCACTAAGCGAAATTTGGAGAATTTAGGACAAACGGTATGGATTTCTATAAAAAACAAAACAAACAGAATAGCATCTATATTTATATAGATTGTATTTAAAACAATCATATAATTTTTGAAATGTTATCTCTTGAGTTACAATTATTTTTTTAAACTTGAAGATTGTGAATTAACCAGGCGTTGGTCGCGTTATGAGCATTTTGCTCACACTTGCCGAAAGTCTTGTGTATTTCGCTTATTTCTTTTTCTTTAATTCTGATATTTTTTCTATTTGTCATTTATACATTAGCTCACTTAAGGAAGTTGTTTTTGAAAAAAAAAAAAAAAGTTGCCGCGCTAAGCCCCTATAAAACGTTTTGTTAAAAAAAAACGGGAGCGTGAGCAAAATGCTCACAGCGCGACCATCCGTGACACAGAAACTGAGCCACCGTGGGGGCCACTCCGAGACCTGCACAGACTTGCCCATCTCCGCTGTAATGAGCCCAAATGTTGTCAGTACACGTTTGTATTTCTTTGATAAAATATTGTAACTGTTCTGTTTGTTAGTTTAGTTTGGAAACTGAGTGGGACAAGACGTGCTGCGAAGATATTACTGATTTTGGATGATCGCCCGGAAAAAAAAATGACTCTCTTATAAGTATTTTCGTCTCTTCTCTTCGATTTTTTAGTAAAAGCTTAGATTAGTTTTATATTTTTGAGTAAAATGGGGTCAAATAATAATTTAAAGATGAACATATTCTAAATTAAAAGAAACAAAAATATGAGGAAGAATGTTGCTGAAAAATAATAAAATAGCCAAAAACTGAGGTGTGAGCAAATTGCTCACGCGCGACCAACGGTGTCTCACGGCGGGGCGCGACCATCGCCGGGTTAAATACAACTGACAAGGGGAGGGCACAGCTATTGGGTCGTCGATCGGGCCCATTCTTTTTCTGGTGATTCTACATCGAAAAATAGTCGACACGTGTCCGAGCGTTCCGTCCAATGGGCCTTAGGTTTTAATAAATACCTGAAATAAAATAAAATACCTTGAAAATCCTTTATTTTTTATCTTGAGTTTGGAAAATGATATCGCCATGATTCTTTCACTAATTCATTTATTTTAGAGAGTAGATTAAAGGAAAAATACAATCGTTAAAGAATTATTCATATTTCTTCAATTTAATTTAAAAAAAGGTTCAAGTTTTCAAGTAAACTAGGTTTATAAATTTTTTCACATAAAAAACAATAGCAGAATTGAGTTCAGCACCTCAAGAAACCCTGATGTCTTAAATATCATCCAAAACAAAAAATAAATTGTTTTTCCTGTCAGGAGCAGCTTAAAAATGTTTCAGCAAAATTGTATGTGTAGTTTCAAAAGTCTGCATCTCGTGTTGAGCTGATCCGATTTTTACGTTCTTGAGCTCGTTGCATAGAAGAAAGCTTCCTTTTTCTAACCATATAAATAACTATTGTATTATCTGGGGAAGCTCTTGTAAAAAATGGTCCTCAAAATAAAAATTAAATTCAAACTTTTCTTTATATTATGTTGATTCCTGAACACGTAAAAATATCTTGATTAGGTAAAATGTGTAACTCTAGAGCCTCTATTTACCCTGTAAATTTGATGATAATCGGTAAAATTTTCTCCGAAATATGGTCGGATTTTTGGATGTTTAACGAAATTGTAAGGCCTTAGCGAAACTTTTAATGCAATTTTTAATTTTTTTTGTTTTTTTAATCTTCCCAAAATTTACTTATAGGTTTTTTTGTTTGTCCTCAAAACGGATCTGAAAACTGTTATGAAACAAAAACAGTTTTGCACAAAATGATTTTTTAATGTCAGTATTTTGCCAGAATATTCCATCAACATAACTCTAAAAAGTAATTATTTCCATCCTTTTCACGATGTTTTTATCACTAGTAAATTCATTTTACGGAGCCTATTTTGTTTTTCTTGGTCGGCTAGGAGAAAATGGGTTCATCCCGATAGTTTCACGTTCGCCTTACAAAAAATGTTTTTGAACTTCAAACGAACTAAAATTTAAAACTACTTTTTCTCAATGATCTATCTGCAATGTGTTTTTTCTATGCCCTCGCCATCAACAAGTAGTACTTTTTTCTTATGGATATACTTCCAATGTGAAGGTGGTATAATGAAACAAGTGCGAACTAAAATAGAAAAACGTACTTTGTACTCGTCCGCATATACTCTTTGTTTACTTACTGGTGAGGGTAGGTGGGGGATTTTAAAACTGATACGATGTGAATCATTCCTAATTGTTATTTGTTACTGAAAACTCTTACAAACCTCTCTCTCAAAGTGATCGACTAACTTTTTATTTTCATTCATTCTTGGATTTTTTTTTAAATTATTAGTATTGTTTTTGGTTGTTACTCGGCTCATTTGTTTCATAACAGTTTTCAGATTCGTTTTGAGGACAAACAAAAAAACCTATAAGTAAATTTTGGGAAGATTAAAAAAAAAAAAAAAAAAAAATTAAAAATTGCATTAAAAGTTTCGCTAAGGCCTTACAATATCGTTAAACATCCAAAAATCCGACCATATTTCGGAGAAAATTCTACCGATTCTCATCAAATTTATAGGGTAAATAAAGGCTCTTGAGTTACACATTTTTACCTAATCAATATATTTTTACGTGTTCAGGAATCAACATAATATAAAGAAAAGTTTGAATTTAATTTTTATTTTGAGGACCATTTTTTACAAGAGCTTCCCGAGATAATACAATAGTTATTTATATGGTTAGAAAAAGGAAGCTTTCTTCTATGCAACGAGCTCAAGAACGTAAAAATCGGATCAGCTCAACACGAGATGCAGACTTTTGAAACTACACATACAATTTTGCTGAAACATTTTTAAGCTGCTCCTGACAGGAAAAACAATTTATTTTTTGTTTTGGATGATATTTAAGACATCAGGGTTTCTTTAGGTGCTGAACTCTATTCTGCTATTGTTTTTTATGTGACAAAATTTATAAACCTAGTTTACTTGAAAACTTGAACCTTTTTTTAAATTAAATTGAAGAAATATGAATAATTCTTTAACGATTGTATTTTTCCTTTAATCTACTCTCTAAAATAAATGAATTAATGAAAGAATCATGGCGATATCATTTTCCAAACTCAAGATAAAAAATAAAGGATTTTCAAGGTATTTTATTTTATTTCTCAAAACCTAAGGCCCATTGGACGGAACGCTCGGACACGTGTCGACTATTTTTCGATGTAGAATCACCAGAAAAAAAATGGGCCCGATCGACGACCCAATAGCTGTGCCCTCCCCTTGTGAGTCTAAACTTTTGACTGGTACTGTATATTGTTTAGTATAGTATAGATAACTGGAATGGGCAAGATTACAATTTATGTTTCTCCATTCAAATCTTCTATATGTTCTTTGACGGTGACAGGCTAGCAAAAATTGTACTCTACAACGTACTTACTCCTTTGGTGAAAGGAAGGACAATGAAATGGAATGGTTTTTTTTTTTTTTTTTTTTCTCTGTCGGACGGCTCAGTGTCTAAAAGGAGGCCCAAAGAATACTTGTCGGGGGCAGAAACTGTTTGACATGGTTTCATATACTGCTTTTTCTGTAGCCTCATTGTTCCATAGAGATGGACGCCTAGAACATAGTTTACCTTTACGAATGGTATCACCGCTGTTTCCATGTCCCTTTCAATCAAAATATATTTTTCAAGAAGCAGCCGCTCGAGTAAAGATATAATATCTCCGATAATGCTGCGATAAACTGCACGAAAATAAAAAAATCCTGTAATTCATGTTGAAATATTGGAAATATATTGTTCTTTAAATGAACAATTCTCTTTTTAAAAGTTTTTCAATTAAAGAAATTTTAAGTTTTAAAATTTCTTTAAAAGAACGATTCTCTTTCTTATAAAATGATACAGACTTAAATATATAGATGGAGGAAGATGGAATCAAATATTTCATTCAAGAACCCTTGAGACACACATATCATTCATATTTGGGCAAAAGGGGTTAAGTCATCAAAAAAAAAATGTTTTTGTATCGTCTTCTTAAAAGTCATAATTGACTATAATTTATTCGTTATTCATAATTTATTACAGCCTCTGTTGAAAGAATATAGTTTCATTTATTATTCTGGAATAAAGAAATACAATCAGAAAGAATTTATAATGATTTTCAATAGCTTGGTAAATCGTTGTTAAAGCTTCACATTTTGATGACTTAACCCCTTTTGCCCAAACACCAGTGATATATTAGGTAAAGATAGGCAAAATTTAGGACTCCCACTGCAGCATCGTCCGATTAGCCTTAGTGGCATATTGTGACGTTAAAACAAACAAATAAATTAGGTATATGATATGTGTGTGTGTGTACGCAAGCAAATAAAAATTAATAGAGTTATATAATGATGGTTAATTTTTAGATTGCCTAAATCCATGTAATCAATCTATATATATATATATATATATATATATACATGAGGTATAGACCTGACTGACAGAATCAACGCAGAGCAAAAACTACTAATGATAGAAACTTGAAGTTCGGAATTTAGATTTTAAACGCGATGTAGGTAACCACTAAGAAAGGAATTCCAAAAATGTAACCCCAAAGGGGTTTAAATAGCGAAATTGTCATTTAACTCTAACGTTAAATAACGTCTAGTGGCAGACTGGGCCACTAGGTGTAATGAATGAATAAAATAAAAATGAATGAAAAAAATCTGGTGCGTGCGCGCAACACACAACTTTCACTTACCAACTTACTTAGATTAGAAATTAATGCGTTTTGTTAATTGCCACTTCTCAAATGAACAAAACGGCTTTAATTATGAACAATAGTCTGTCATTAAAGGCGTACTCCGCCGCATGCGTGTGCTCAACGTATTTTATGAGTTGATGGAATATTTTTCTGTTTTTCTCCTCTATATGTTTACTTGATTTTTTTTCACATTTCATATTTAGCCATTTCTTATTTTTAGGCCTAATGAGAGACGATTAATTTTTGCATATAAACAAAAACAAGGGTACTTTACAGGAAAACAAAAAAGGCCCCTTCCCCATTTAAGCCCCCTCAGAACTTTATAATAACGATAAAGCTTACTTGATATTAAAGAACGCCTTATTTTCATTAAACATGGCGAATTTGATCAAAATCATTAAAGCCGTTTTTGAGATAATCGAAAGAAAGGTATAAATTGGAAAACAAGTTATTAAATAAAGTGCCCCCTCCGTTTGACCAATTTTGATGAAATGTTGGCTATCACATCTTTGGCATATACATAAATCACATACCCAGTTTGATCAAAATTGTTAAAGCCTTTTTGAGTAAATAAAAAAAAACACGTGAAAATGATACAAAATTTATTAAGTAAAGTCCCCCCTCCGGTTGATCTATTTTGATGTAATGTTGGCTATCGCATCTTTGGCATATACATACATCAAATACCCAGTTTGATCAAAATTGTTAAAACCGTTTTTGAGTAAATAAAAAAAAAACTTAAAAATTAGACGAAATTCTTTAAGTAAAATACCCCCTCCGTTTGACCAATTTTGATGAAATTTTTGCTGTCGTATCATGGACATATACCTATATCAAACACATAGTTTTATCAAAATTGTTAGAGCCGTTTTTGAGATCATCGAAAAAAAGGTAAAAATTGGAAAAAAAATTATAAAATAAAGTGCCCGCTCCGTTTGACCAATTTTGATGAAATGTTGGCTATCACATCTTTGGCATATACATACATCAAATACCCAGTTTGATCAAAATCGTTAAAGCCGTTTTCGAGTAAATAAAAAAACACGTGAAAATGATACAAAATTTATTAAGTAAAGTCCCCCCTCCGGTTAATGATGAAATTTTTACAGTCATATCTCGGGCAAATATATGGATCAAATACTGAGTTTAATCAAAATCGTTAGAGCCGTTTTTGAGAAAATCGAAAAAAACTTAAAAAGTTATTAAATAAAGTACCCCCTCCCTTTGAGCAATTTTGATGAAATTTTTGCTGTCACATCGCGGGCATATACATACACTAAATACTCAATTTCAGGTTCGCACGGTTTATAGTTTTTGAGCTACTCTGTTCACACACGCACAGACACACACACGGACACACACACACGGACACACACACAGAAACACACACAGACCATTTCGCGGGACTTGGTTAATTGGACTCAGGGGACCCCATAACGTGTATTTCCGTTGAAAACCGGATGTCGAAATTTTTCACGATCGCAATACTTCCACTTACTATATATTTCATATATAGGTAAGTGAAAGTAAAAAGAGTGTTCATGTAATTTTCACACTTAATCATGGCCCTTTTCCAGCAATATATTTTAATGATATCTGTATACGGCCATCTGATGAGGTTAGATATTTAGGTTTTTATCTGGACATAAGACTGACTTGGAGAACTCACATCAGACTACAACGTAAAGAATTAAACAAACGATACGGTCTTTTATCCAGACTACTTGACAGACGTTCAAAATTATCTTTGGCAAATAAACTCACATTATACAAAGTCTTGCTAAAACCTATATGGACTTATGGGATAGAGTTGTGGGGCTCTGCGAAATCGTCCAGCATCCAAAGAATACAGTCTTTTCAGTCAAAAGTGTTGCGAAGAATAGTTGATGCACCATTTTTCGTTAGCAACGATATAATACACGAAGACTTAGACATGCGAACAATCTCGGAAACAGCCAAAGAAAATTATAATAGCTTTCACCAAAGACTGACCTACAATACAAACCCTCTTACGGAAGCCTTAAGGTGCTCGGACAACCCTTTCAGCCCACCACGTCGACTACGCAGGTCGTGGCCAAGGGACTTGCTGAGCTAATTTGTCATTTCCAGAAGGAACAACGCTGATGTAGCAGCCAGCAAAATTTGCTCATTGCAAGTAATTTGCAGATCGCAAATTTATAACTGTTAAACGTTTGTTATTAAATAAATAAATAATAAATAAAAACTCTAACGGACATATATTTTTTGAACTTCGAGAAAAAATATCTAATTTGGACTCATTATAAAGATACATACGACGAGTTTAACTCGAAAGCCCCTAAGGCCCGTCGAAAACCAAGTTTCAAAGCCGAAAAATGATGCGTTCACGACGAGTAAGCAATTTTTTGTTTCGCCGGTTTTAGTGAAATCTCACCATTAAACCTCTCCTACTCTTCTACCGAGCCGGCAGCTTCCCCCTCCACCTACCGGAAGCTCCGATCCCTGTTATGTTGTCAGTATATAACATATTATATTAAATCAATACCAAGATAATGATCACAGAATTGATTTTAAAGGCGCGCGGGCAAAGCCGCGATGGGGAATGCTAGTAATTATATATTGTAACTTTAAACAAAAAAAAAACAAAGACAAAACAAATGGTTTAGAATGGTTCTATGCTTATTGTTAAAACGAACTAACAGTAGTAACAAACTGTGGTAGTACGTGTTTTTGACTACCAACTTCTAGTATCATCTAAGCTGGGCCAGAACATTCTACACTGTCTTCTTTACGGCTATATATAAGGAGCGATGGGACCGGAGAGTTAATCATGTTGTGAAGCTCAAGCCATATGGTTATCGCTGTGTTAATTTCTGTAACCTGTTCAATTATTTCTGTTTTGATCATTTGTGTGGCATTGAAAATTGTCATTTTTCTTTGATAAAAATTTGTTTAACCCACATAAAAGTTACAATACTATTAATTATACAATTATATATCAATAATTATATAAAACATTTATATTTTAAGAGAAAAGATTAGGCTCCACCGGGAGTCGAACCCGGGTCTTCCGCGTGACATGCGCGGTATGCTATCCACTGCACCACAGAGCTCGCTTCCTGGAGGAGCCAATCCTTCCTTTTCACAGATACCACTCCCTCGATCTCGCAAGTCTTTTTGTTTTTTTGTCCAAATTTGGTCATCTCTTGGCGATCGTAAATTTTTAAATTATTTTATATTAATTTAATATATTTTTGTGGGTAACCATCTTGTTTTAATTATTTTAAATAATTCATTTTTTGAAGAGAAAAGATTCGAAAAAAGAAGCGAGCTCTGTGGTGCAGTGCTTAGCATACCACGCATGTCACGCGGAAGACCCGGGTTCGACTGCCGGCGGAGCCCAATCTTTTCTCTTCAAAAAATAAATTATTTAAAATAATTTAAAACAAGGTGGTTACCCACAAAAATAGATTAAATTAATATATAATTTTATTTATTGACATTCATTTGTTTTTTATTTTAGGTGATTAATGTCCGACTATATTTTATTTAACTTTTATTAATGTTATCAAGTGGAAAGTTTCGGACTTATTGTCCATGATCAAGCATATACAAAATTAACATTATACTATACAAGTACATATAAAAATTCACATATAAATATCCTACATATTATATATAAATATCCTATCCTCTTCCCTCTAAACCTAGGACATAAAGAGCATGCATCCCCACTTTTCCTATATTTTTAATTTTTTTATCTATGTTTGTTTGTTTAACGTCTATTTTTATGCTACTAAGGCTAATCGGACGATGCTACCTAAATTTTGTCTATCTAGGTATAATTAGGATAGGGATCTTTAACGAGTACCTGACATCGTACAGGCTCCATTTTACCTCCTATCCGAGGGACGGCATAGCTAAGGATTTTTTACTCCCATTAAAAAATCCTAGGGCCACCACTGGAATTGAACCCGAGATCTTTAGTATTGTAGGTTGCCATGCAAACCACAACACCACAGGTGACCCCTTTTTATCTATGTTTTTTTTTTTATATTACCACAAACTTTTATATGTTATTGTTCCTAATGATTTCTGCATGGTACGTTCCTATCCCTCCTAAGTACTTTTATAATTTACTGTTTTTTTGGTTTTGTGTAATTCTGATTTCCAAAGGAACATAATTATAAAAAAAAAATATAATTATTTTAAAAATATTCTTAAAATAAATAAAACTCTACCTCTATATTTATCGGGAAATGATTTAACATTTACATGAAATGGACCGGACAGGATATTTTAAACACGTGGCCAGTCTGCAATGAAGTGTTTGATGTTTTTGTATTATTTGTTTGTGAGGCGTACATGTGTCTCTACGGTTTAACTAGTCAATGTAAATACTGTTTCTCTTCTTCTACTAATATTTAGTTTAGTTCATTGCAGTCCATTGATTTTATGTGGTTATCATATTAAAAAAATAATTGAAATTCTGTTCTTTACTATATTTTTTTTGTTTCATTGTTACATATTCATTGTTTAAGTAAAATCTAGAGGTGTAAAATGGGAGAATAATTGCGAAATTACCGATTTTAATTTAAAAAGATAAATAATTATCTGAACTCAATCTGTTGGTTTCTCAAGATTAAGAAAAAAAAAAAAAAAAGATACAAGAATCTTCAAAATAAGCACTAATGCATCATGCACTAACTTTTTCTTATTTTTAAAGTATTTACTTTCTTCACATTTCATTAGATATAATTTTTCCTTTGTGTATTTTTATATCTATACATGTATGTAATATTTTATACATCTATTTCTATATATGTATGATATATGACAAACTGTTATGTTAATTGATTATATACGCGTTATGTCGTAAGATGGTAGGCGTAGAAATAAAGTTACACGTTACAGGGTTACGGTAATGATATAACATTAGTGTGACATTCAAAATTTCATCAAAATTAATCAATTAGAGGGGGCATTTTACTTAATAAATGTTTCCTCATTTTCAGGTGTGTTTTTTATTTACTCATAAACGGCTTTAACGATTTTGATCAAACTGGGTGTTTGGTGTATGTATATGCCAAAGATGTGACAGCCAACATTTCATCAAAATTGGTCAAACGGAGGGGGGCACTTTATTTCATAACTATTTTTCCAATTTTTACCTTTTTTTTTTATTATCTCAAAAACGGCTTTAATGATTTTGATCAAATTCGTCATGTTTAAAACAAAATTAGGCGTTCTTTAATATCAGGTAAGCTTTATCATTATTGAAATGTTCTGAGGGGCTTAAATGGGAAAGGGGCCTTTTTTGTTTTCCTATAAAGTGCCTTTGTTTTTGTTTATATGGAGGAATTAACTGTCTCTCGTTATGCCTAAAAATAAGAAATGGCTAAATATGAAATATGAAAAAAAAAAAACAAATAATCATATACAAGAGAAAAAAAGAAAAATATTCCACTTAAACAGTCAACTCATAAAACATCTTGAGCACTCGCGTGCGCATGCGCAGTACGCCTTTATGCCCGACCATGAAAGTTTTATAATGAAAGATGTTCTGTTCATTCAATGGAAATTATTTGCTTCATGGTAACTATATATAGTTTTCAAATACGTAGAGAGTTATAATATCAGACGACTTGGAGTAATATTCTTGAATTGCCGAATTATCACAATTGAAAACTTTTATTTAATAATAAACAAAATTAGTGTAGATATAACAGAGCAAAATAATGTACATATACAAACAAAAATAAGTAAATGAATGTGGAAAAATTTGTGACTTTGAGAAATAGCATTTAACAAAACACGTCAATTTCCAATCAAAGTAAGTTGGTAAGTGAAAGTTGTGTGTTGCGTGCATCGCACTAGATTTTTTCATCTATAATTTGGCGTGTTATCTGATCTGGTGTAATTCTAGCCACGTGGCTAACCCATCGCATCAACCAACCTAACAACTCCTACATCACGAGGTTTCTTGTATAATTCCCTCAACTCACCATACTTTATTATTATTCAAGGAACCAAATATTAAATGGGAGTAAAAAATCCTTAGCCATGCCGTCCCTCGGATAGGACGTTAAATGGAAGTACCGAGCCTGTACGATGGCAGGCACTCGTTAATGATCCCTGTCCTAAATATACCCGGATAGGCAAAATTTAGGACTCCCACTGTGGCATCGTCCGATTAGTGACGTTAAACAAACAAACAAGAAACTAAATATTAAGTTGGCTTTTATGGGTTTTTCTAATGTCCAACAATTTGATCCTTATGTCTCACATGTCTCTGATCAAAGTCTTTTAGGTACATGTTGATGTTTGTTACTCTGAAAATTGCTCTACTTTTTTATTATTTTAATATTATTATTACTATTGTTGTTTATGATTATATATATTTATATTTATAACTCCTCAATGTAATTTATGACTTGTAATATATGATGCTTTTCTGTTTCAGCAATCACAGTAATGATTGTCGGTGAGGCTTGCGTGAGTGTACCCGAAGATGTCGTAGAAGATAAAGTGAAGCTCAAGCGGAGAACAGTAACAAATAAAATGTAACTATCCGCTTCTTGTTAGTATTATAATATGATTGAATACTATATGTATATGGATTTTAGACGAAATTCCCTAGGGTATTCGAAACGAGGGTTTTCACAGTAAACTGCACGGTCTTAAAAAGTATAAAAATCCCCTGTGTCATAGTTTCGGAGTTCCAATGACAGCAAATCATATCATTGTGGATATGCAAAATCATATCTGAAGCTATAGGTCACTGACATTACTAGGTTGTTACAAAAGTCCTTGTTCACAAAATTAATTTTATTCAAATGTGAGTACACAATTTACAAATCAAATTTATTCTTCAAAATACAGGCCATCATTTTCAACAACTTTAACCCATCTTTCAGCCAAAAGTTGTATTTGATGTTGATACCACTCTGCAGTTTTCGAGGCAAAGAACTCCTCGCATCCAGATTTGACATCATCGAAGTTTTCGAAGCGCCGACCTTTCAAAAAATGCGCCATTGACCTGAAAAGTCCTTAGTCAGACGGTGCGACGTCTGGGCTGTAAGGAGGGTGGGGCAAGACGCTAATCCCGTTCATTTCTGAAAATTTTTCTTTAACTAATCGTGAGCGATGAGCAGGGGCGTTGTCTTGCTGAAATAACGCTTGCTTCCTATTAATCAAAGCGGGATATTTCACTTTTAAAACTTCATATACCCTATCAAACTGTTCATAGTATAGCTCAGCGTTGATAGCCCTGCCCTCTGGAACCTTGTATTCCCAGAATTAAACCGCCTGAACCAAAATGCGGCCGTGTTTCGATGCACCACACTTTCCCCTTCCACTGCACAAATTTCCTCGGCTGAGGCCGTTGCACTAAAACCTTTTTTCCAATAATGCCTAAGAAGGCCGCGGATGACAAATTTTTTTTCCGACATTTCTAGGGAAATTTAATAAACTGAATGAAAGGCAGGGACAGTTGGCGTACATAGATAATTAGAGGATTAGTTAATGTAAACATTGACATAAGAATTGTATTCGTCAGAGATTAAATAAGGATTAAATTAGAGACCTCAATGTAAACAACTTGATATGCACAAGGACTTTTGTAACAACCTAGTAATAAATATGGGGAATGGCCTAGAAAATATGGGGAATGGCCTAGAAAATATGGGGAATAATAGCTATAAATTAAATAAATTGTAATTAATTTACTAAATTGATTAAATATTTCAAAACTATTGTTGGTTGAAATAATTTTTATTCGAAGAAAATACTAATTTACTATGCCACACAAACAATACAAACTGAAATTATCAAAAAGATAACAAAAAGTATCAACTTGTAACGACACTTTAACACACACGTAACCATACGTATGGTATGTACCATATGATCGATCTTCAGGGTAAGACCAACTCTCAAGTCCATCACTCCTTATATTTAGTCTGAAGCACAGCCTTGGCCAAAAGTATTAGATAATAATAATAATAATAATAATAATGCTTTTATTTGTCTTTAGGGATTAACCCTATACAAATAGAGTTAGCCGTACAAGATATAACAACATTATAAGCCATAAATTATATAACAATATAAATAGAAATAATAACATAAAAGTAACATTAAGAGCGTTAACAAGTACATATATAATTTAAACTGGCATATGATTAAATATTTAGTAATTTTACGTAAATAAACAAAACTTTGAGAATTTTAAATCTTAAATAAACAATATATATACGCATGCATAATATATACATATTAATAAATGTGAACACATAAATAAATAAATGCACGTATTTACAAAATTATAAAACACATATCCGTAATAAATTAAATAAATTCATTTATCATGATATTCTTATTGTTTTAATAAAATATTTGTATATTATCTTAAATTATTCATTAATCACAAAAGACCTCAATAGTAGGCATCTAGAAAAATAATAATAAATTTTAGATAGTGATTCCTTGGTTTTTACATTTAAAAATTCGGTAAATTGTGGAATGTTCTTGTTTTCGGCGTCTGGAATATAATGCTTTCTAAGCTCAGAGTATATCGGGCAAGAAACAAACAAGAGGTAGAGGGTCTCTTTTGCTTCGAAATTACAGATTGAACAATTTAGTTGAGGGTTAATAATGTACACTGAGTTTTTATACGTAATTTTAACAATATGATTACCGGATAGTCTAAGCTGTGCCAACATTCGAAGCATGGGAAAGTGGCTTTCTAGTGATAAATAGGCTTGGGGTATTATTTGTGGATCCCATAAATTAACATAAAATGGGCTGTATGCCGAACTCGTTAATTTAGCCTTATCTTCTTCAATTAAAAATGATTTTAAACTATTTAAAATAACAGGTATTTTTCCTTTTAACTCTTTTGGGTCCTCTATTAAAGTTATATCGGCGTATCCGATTTTTTGTAAAATTTTGTGAATTTGTGCTAGCCAATTATATTATAGGTGCCTTGGCCAAAAGTATTAGGCACCTACATATTTGCTTAAAAAAATGTAAAGAGGGAAAAAATAACATCTCATTCTTCTTGAATTTTGCGGCCAGCGGCAAACAATGATGGTTGAAGAGAAAACTTCAAAATAATTATAAATTTCATACCCAGGAGGTAGAAAATTGTAAGAATTTGACACCCAAAAGGTACCAACCAAACCATCGGCGGACTCTAACTGGAGATCATACACACGACGCTGCTTACTATTCAACATCCAGAAAGCAAGTGCGCAAAAAAAATGGCTGACCCCGGAATTCTAAACCCTTCCAAATGCCATCATGATGCCACTGATAACCCAATTGTTGGCCCAGCGATTGCTATCTCCGGTGACGGTTAAGGCGGCAAATTAAAATTGAAATGTAAAAATAAAAAGAATTATCTATGATGAAATGAAATAAAATCAAAATACCAAACAATTATTCTTCTTTGATAAATAAAAAAAAACATTCTGTTCCATTTGGTGTTGCAATTTATGACTTTTTTCACATTGTACCAAAGTGTACGTCTCAACTGTTAAATTTCAGATGTTTAAGTGGATCTCATTTATTTAAAACTCGTAAAGACACAAATATTAACTGGTAAACTGAAAAAAAAACAACGTAGCACAACTTAATTGAACAAAGAGCTGAAAAAAACAACATGAAAAATCGTGTTTTTGCATCAAAATCAACTCATTCCAACCTAATTAATGTAATTACACCTAAGGTAATGCACCTGGAATGAAAATGAAAAACTAATCAAATTCTAGGCGGTCATACCTACAATTAATATTTTTTTTTTAATTAAGCTTTAATACCATGGAAGTGGGAAGTTTTTTGTCTCTCCACTAAAATTTCCAAAAATGGAATGAGCTGGTTTTGATAGCGAATGCCTCAAGTGCCTGTGCACCGAGAATGGATCACAGTTTGCGGTTACACACTTGAATCAGTGGACAAGATCAAACACCTTGGGAGCCAAGTAAATCGCACCAATTGCAGCAGCTAGTCAAATACTAGCTCCCTTAGTGGGTGCCCAAGGACTGAACCTTGAGGGCATCTCCTGTCTATGGAAGCTTCTACTTCAAAACAGCTACCTCTAGTACAAAACTTTTACCCAACTGTCCTGGAGATTGTTTTTCAAGAGATACAAATATGAAATACTATGATTATATTATAAAATTTAAAGAAGAAATCAAGCATAAAGTACAAAAAGGGAAACAGCTGATAGGCTGCTTGAATGCTGTATTATGGAGTAAAGAGGTAGGGTCTTGTTTAGAACAGGCCCGCCAGTGATTTTATAATGATATTTAGTAACTGTTACTATGTAATTTGATACCATCGATACAGAAATAAAAACACATGTTTAAATACTATTTAATTTAGTATTGTTTGTGTATTTGTGGTTATAAAAGTATTAAACTATGAATATGTTTGATGTTTACGATTTATGCAAAGAAGAACCACGAGCGAGGATTTTCTTTGTCGAAACAGGAATTCTACCCAAGGAAAGATATTGTAAAAAAGGCCACATTATGATATTTTACGAAGAAAGGAAAAAATGTAGATGCAACAAAAGAGAATTTCGGTTTGAATGTGGCGTGTATAAGGGTACGTGGCTATATGACAGCAAGTTACCGTTAAGTAAAGCCCTTTTATTCATTTACTCATGGGCACAGGAGTATACGACGTTTAAATTTTGTTCAAAAGAATTCAATATGAGCTCTGCTACAATTTTTGATTGGAAAAATTATCTGCGGGAGGTGTGCGCGGCTAGTTTGCTGAAAACCCCAACTGTTATTGGAGGGAAAGGACTGACAGTTGAGATTGACGAGTCCTGTTTTTCTCGTCGAAAGTATAATAGAGGACGAACCTATCCACAGCAATGGGTGTTTGGCGGGATCTGTCGTGAGACAAAAGAGTGTTTTTTGTACACAGTACCCGATAGGACAAGAGCAACCTTGGAGGAGTGCATAAAAACATCAATTAGACCGGGTTCCATTATAATGTCTGACATGTGGAAGTCATATAGTGGGATAGAAGAAATGATTGGAAAGGATTACAAGCATTTTACTGTAAATCACTCCAAAAATTTCGTTGATCAAAAGACCGGTGCTCGCACTCAAAGAGATGAGTCTATGTGGGCGAAGGCCAAAAGGAGAAACAAAAAGGAATGTGGGACACATCGCATGTGGAGGCAGAGAAACTCAAATGAAGATGTTTTTGATAAAATCCTTAAGGTCATAGTAGAATTTTGGCCTCCAGATGTACCTGGAGGAACTGATTAAAAGTATGATAATGTTTTTGGTTATGTGTAAAAAGTTTTTATTAAATAAATCATATGTTCCTTTAACCCATATTTTTACTTTCACTTACCGAACAAAAAAAAAAAAAAAAACTTACCTATATATGAAATATATAGTAAGTGGAAGTATTGCGATCGTGAAAAATTTCGACTTCCGGTTTTCAACGGAAATACACGTTTTGGGGTCCCCTAAGTCCAATTAACCAAGTCCCGTGAAATGGTCTGTGTGTGTGTGTGTGTGTGTCTGTGTGTGTGTGTGTGTGAACAGACTAGCTCAAAAACTATAAGCCGTGCGAATCTGAAATTAGGTATTTAGTGTATGTATATGCCAGCGATGTGACAGCAAAAATTTCATCAAAATTGATCAAAGGGAGGGGGTACTTTATTTAATAACTTTTGACGTTTTTTTCGATTTTCTCAAAAACGGCTCTAACGATTTTGATTAAACTGAGTATTTGATCTATTTATATTTCAGAGATATGACTATAAAAAATTCATCAAAATTGATCAACCGGAGGGGGGACTTTACTTAATAAATTTTGTATCATTTTTACGTATTTTTTTTTATTTACTCAAAAACGGTTTTAATGATTTTGATCAAACTGGGTATTTGATCTATTTATATGCCCAAGATATGACTGTAAAAATTTCATCAAAATTGATCAACCGGAGGGGGAACTTTACTTAATAAATTTTGTATCATTTTCACGTGTTTTTTTTTATTTACTCAAAACCGGTTTTAACGATTTTGATCAAACTGGGAGTTTGATGTATGTATATGCCAATGATGCGTTAGCCAACATTACGTCAAAATTGGACAAACGGAGCGGGCACTTTATTTTTTTATTTTTTTCCAATTTTTACCTTTTTTTCGATGATCTCAAAAACGGCTTTAACGATTTTTATCAAATCGTCATGTTTAATGAAAATTAGGTGTTCTTTAATGTCAAGTTAGCTTTATCATTATTAAAATGTTCTGAGGGAGCTTTTTTTTTGGGGGGGGGGGGCCTTTTTGTTTGTTTGTTTTCTATAAAGTACCTTTGATTTGTTTATATGGAGAAATTAACTGTCTCTCGTTACGCCTAAAAATAAGAAATGGCAAAATATGAGATATGATAAAAATAAAGAAAATATAAAGAGGAGAAAAAAAGAAAAATATTCAGTCAACTCATAAAACTCGTTGAGCCCACGCATGCGGAGTACGCCTTTAATGACAGACCATTGTTCATAATTAAAGCCGTTCTGTTCATTTGAGAAGTGGCAATTAACAAAACGCAATAATTTATAATCTAAGTAAGTTGGGAAGTGAAAGTGTTGCGCGCACGCACCAGATTTTTTTATTTATCAATAAGTAACTGTTACTAGATAAAATCAATGGCGGGCCTATTCTAAACAAGAACCAAGAGGTATCTTTAAAAACCAAAAAACGCATATATAAATCCATAATGGAAGGTACTGTCCTCTATGGTTCTGAGACGTGGACAATAAACAGGAGAGAAGAAAAATCATTCTTAGCGTTGGAAATGGACTTTTGGAGAAGGAGCAGTACAATGTCAAGGCTGAATCACGTCCCAAACGCAGAAATAAGGAGGAATATTGATCAAGAAGAAACAATATTGTACTCAATTAAAACAAAGTTGGTATGGACATGTGATGCGAATGGGAGCTGAAAGATGGCCAAGATGTATGCTTGAATCCACCCCGGAAGAAAGAAGAAAGAGAGGCCGACCAAAGAAGCAATGGATAGGAGTTAACGCGGGAATGGCTGCGCGAGGTTTGAGGGGAGGACAAAAGTATTTGGAATAAAGTTCTTTTTGGGGGCGGCATATGAACAAAAGTTTGTAAATAAAGTCATTATAAAAAATTAAAAAATCTGGTGGGTGCGCGCAACACACAACTTTCACTTACCAACTTACTTAGATTAGAAATTGACGTGTTTTGCTAAATATCATTTCCCAAAGTCACACATTTTTCTACATTCATATCTTATTTTTATTAATCGTTAAAGCCGTTTTTGAGTAAATAAAAAAAACCCGTGAAAATGATACAAAATTTATTAAGTAAAGTCCCCCCCCTCCTGTAGATCAATTTTGATGAAATTTTTACAGTCATATCTCGAGCATATAAATACACTAAATACCAAGTTTGATCAAAATCGTTAAAACTGTTTTTGAGTAAATAAAAAAAACAAGTGAAAATGATACAAAATTTATTAAGTAAAGTTCCCCCTCCGGTTAATCAATTTTGATGAAATTTTTACAGTCATATCTCGGGCATATAAATAGATGAAATACTCAGTTTAATCAAAATCGTTAGAGCCGTTTTTGAGAACATCGAAAAAAACTTAAAAAGTTATTAAATAAAGTACCCCCTCCCTTTGAGCAAATTTGATGAAATTTTTGCTGGCACATCGCGGGCATATACATACTCTAAATACCCAATTTCAGGTTCGCACGGTTTATAGTTTTTGAGCTAGTCTGTTCACACACACACACGCACAGACACACAGACCATTTCGCGGGACTTGGTTATTTTGACTCAGGGGACCCCAAAACGTGTATTTCCGTTGAAAACCGGAAGTCGAAAATTTTCACGCTCGCAATACTTCCACTTACTATATATTTCATATATAGGTAAGTGAAAGTAAAAAAATAATAAATTATTTTATTGTTTAATAAACTATACTTTACGGTATTTCCGCAGCTGCCCAGAGGCAACCAAGTCGGACCGAGTGGCATGTTGGGAGCAGCCGATGAGCCCGTCCAAGAAGGGGTCCAAGATGAGGAGCTCCTTCTCGTCCCAGGAGAGATACTTCTGCCACAAAGAGTTTTTGTATGGGCATAAATATAGTAGTGAGTATTAGAGTGTAGAGCGTAGAGTCTAGAGTGTAGAGATTTTAGTAAAGAGTTAGCGGCCTTAGTGGTAAAGTTCTCTATACTTAATATGGAAACATTTCCCAAAATTTTATTGTTCAACTCTTCATTCACTTTCTCAATTTCCAATTACATTGACATAGGATTGAAGAAGATGGATTTTTAGAGACATTTTTTATCTGAGGTGCTTGTATACTTGTAGAAATACGGTTACCAACTGAATTTTTCATTCATCTTTCTTTTGCTTCTGAACATTAGACGTTTGTACCAACAATCAGTCCTGGACTAACAGACATTTCAGTTTATGAAAAATCTATAAAAAATATAAAAAAACTTCATGAAACGTCGCTCATAGTTTCATAATTAGTAAGCCTCAAGACCTGCAGAATACGCCTAAAAACTAAAGGTGGCTTACCAATCTTAAGGGGTGAAACTACCCCCATTTCAATTAAAAGTCGCTAATTTTGTACCTAGACATTCCGTAATAACTATTGACTGTACCTTATTAGAAATCGTTTTCTTGGCTTTAGAAGAATGTAACGTAATAATAAAAATTCGACACTTGAACTAATTGCAGAAAAACTAATTTGTATTAATTTGGGCGAACTCTGCAGATCTAGAGTCTTACTATAAAGACGATGCTGTGAGCAGTTCAAAGTTACACTTTTTTTGTAGTTCGTCTATTCTTTCTATTTTATATTTTTGTTAGCCCATGACTGCTTGTTGAAACAAATTTTGTTTCCATACAATATCAATTTTGGTCAATTTGATTGACCCCCCCCCCACACACACACTCCCTCCCCCGGGAATAATGACTTTTAGTTTCATTAAGTCTGCTTGTGTGGGATCAGAAAAAGGAAATGATCACGCATGCTTGGAATTCTCGGGAGTGAGTAATGATTTCCCCCTTCGTATAGTGGTTCGCTTTGTTGGAACACCGAGTTGTTAGACGAAGCGTACTGCGCAAGAGCTTTGGACATGGTAGAACAACTGGTTGGACTCAAAAGTTAAGAAAACTCGTGAAGATTCCTTTTTACTTTCACTTAACTATATATGAAATATATAGTAACTGGAAGTATTGCGATCGTGAAAATTTTCGACTTCCGGTTTTAACGGAAATACACGTTTTGGGGTCCCCTGAGTCAAAATAACCAAGTCCCGCGAAATGGTCTGTGTGTGTGTGTGTGTGTGTGAACAGACTAGCTCATAAACTATAAACCATGCGAACCTGAAATTGGGTATTTAGAGTATGTATCAGCCCACGATGTGACAGCAAAAATTTCATCAAATTTGCTCAAAGGGAGGGGGTACTTTATTTAATAACTTTTTAAGTTTCTTTCGATTTTCTCAAAAACGGCTCTAACGAGTTTGATTAAACTGAGTATTTGATCTATTTATATGCCTCAAATATGACTGTGAAAATTTCATCAAAATTGATCAACCGGAGGGGGGACTTTACTTAATAAATTTTGTATCATTTTCACATGTTTTTTTTATTTACTCAAAAACGGTTTTAACGATTTTGATCAAACTTGGTATTTGATGTATTTATATGCCAAAGATGTGATAACCAACATTTCATCACTATTGATCAACCGGAGGGGGGACTTGACTTAATAAATTTTGTATCATTTTCACATGTTTTTTTTATTTACTCAAAAACGGTTTTAACGATTTTGATCAAACTTGGTATTTGATGTATTTATATGCCTGAGATATGACTGTAAAAATTTCATCAAAATTGATCTATGGGAGGGGGGACTTTACTTAATAAATTTTGTATCATTTTCACGGTTTTTTTTTATTTACTCAAAAACGGCTTTAACAATTAACAAAAATAAGATATGAATGTAGAAAAATGTGTGACTTTAGGAAATGATATTTAGCAAAACACGTCAATTTCTAATCTAAGTAAAGTTGGTAAGTGAAAGTTGTTTGTTGCGCGCACGCACCAGATTTTTTTTGTTGCCAATGCTGGTTCCAGAACATGATTCTTCACGAAATGTCATATTTGTAGCCCAATGAAGATTATCTCTTTACTTTCAGTGCATTAAACTGAAACTAGAAAATGGGGCTCTGAATTATAAGATACATAAAGGTGGAAGATTTATTGACCATAGTGTTAATAGGAGAGGAATTGATGGAGGCGCGTTCTCAAAACAATCCATAAAAACATGTAGGATATATCATAATTTCTTAAACGTTTCGACCTAATATTTATATATTCACTAGCTAGGATGCCCGGCTTCGCTCCTGTAGTTGTGTGGTAATTAATAACTGAAAAACTTTAAAAATAATGGAAATATTGAACAAAATTAGCAATTTCTCGAAACTTCGGTTTTAACCTAGTATCAATATTGAAATTCAAGATTTGCAGTGTCCGCCCAAATAAGGAACCCTATATATATACTTTAGAGGGAGATTGAAAATAGTGAATGAACAATCAATTTTGCTGCAACTTAGTCGAGTTATGCATCGTTTTTATGGTTTCTATGATTCTGAATCCTATAAGCACATTCCAAGCATTCAGCAGATAATAAGTTATTAGATAATAGTTGAAAAATTATATTTCCAGTAAAACCTAAGCGCCGACTACAGTGATGGTCCTATTATATCCAGAAGTATAGAAACTATCGAAGATTCATAGAAACTTTTTTTTAAATTCCTTTCTTCCATTTCAACCTCCCTTAAGTTATCCCCCCCGTAATTTGGGCGGACTCTGCAGATCTCGAATCTTACTGCTATCAAAAAGTAAAACCGAAATTTCTTAAAGGCACAATTTTTTCATCATATTTCTTTTTATCTTGAACTATGAGGGATGATAAAATCTTGAATGCTGTTATTGGAGTTAGTCGTTTTTTCACCTGGAAGGCTCATCGCGCATAGTAACCAAAGCAACTTCTTTTTCATAAATACAATAAGAATACTTCAATCTTTTTATTTTCGATGTATATTTAGTCAATTCATCTCATTTTTTATGTCTAATTTTATTCGCTCACTGTACTACTAAGAAATGTTCACTCGTATTGCATTAAATTTACTTAAGTAAATATTATATATAGATTAAATGTAACGTGCTGATCATATATTAGCCTTCTCATGAGAAAACTAATTTTTTAAGGAATCCAGTTGGTTTTCTAATTGATTGCTGAGATATAAAGTACTTATTTTATTTTTAAACGCAAAATAATTATTTTCTCTTAATTTTTTAGTAATTTAAAAAGAACAGTTGAAAAAATATAGAACGATTACCTACATACTGAATGAATGGACAATAAACATTGAGTGAAACGCACCCTAGCGCTTCCTGGTAGCCTGGAGCTCGAACTAAATTTTTCATTCATAAACTCGTATCTCAATCTCAGAGATGCTAATTAAATGGTGCGAGAGGCTTAAAATTCCAGTCCTTTTCTCTTCAATTTTACACCCTTAAGAGAAAAACGGAAACCTTCATCTCCGTTAGAGGTTGTATAGCAACACGCTGACATAACTTTATTAAACATACGTTGAGTGGTTTTTGAGCCTTATCGGCACGCACATTGTACACTTTGCTTTATAATATATATTGATTAGTGTTGTTTGGAGAATCAATGAATGAACAAAGCTTTTGATTAAGAAAATACATGTGATCTTTACTAGTTACAATACTTGCTACTTGAGATATTGCGCTAATAACCTCTGTGCACAATCGCCCTCCAATTACTCCTATAAGGAGGTAAGTAGCCTGGGAGACAAGTAGCATGTGACAGCGAGTAGCCTCGCACACCACTCACTCCATCGCATCGTTCCACGACAATCAATCCACGACTGGTGGAAGGCTAAACGGTATCGCTGACGTGCTCTGTTCCCGCAAATATACTTAAGTTATTTCTAACTGAATACTATGTACGACGGTGCTGGAAATAACTTATAATTATAACCTTTGGGAAACCTCCAATGCAACACCTGTTAATCCGCTCCAAAGAGGTTCAAGCAATACAGAAATAATTTGGGAAGATATATTTATTTTATTTTTTCTGAAGACTTTTTCTTTGTTTTTGTGGTTACTGAAGGTTTTTTGTGTTTATTTCAAGTGGGGGACAATATATTTAATTTTTTTTTATCAAGCAAGATATTTGGGGCTCCTCCTGGACAAGAGACTGACATGGAGAACCCACATCGGACTGAAAAGGAAACAACATAACAAATCAAGGTTACTCGACAGATGTATTCAAATATAGCCGAGCGTGTAGTACCCGCTGTAGCACGACCGAGCCGAACGGTGGCGTTTCGAATCCGCCCTGGGAGAGTTAACTTTTATTTCGTGGAGGCCCCACGGAATAAATATCGACCCTTCCACCAGGGTTAGAATAGGTTGGTTACACCTCTAGAGTAACCCCCCATATGCCACACATGGTAGGGGTACCGAACAAAATAGCCCCTGGTACTAGGGGGTACCCCTAGGGAAATAGCCCCCATCTGCGTCGAGGTCCACAACATGAGCAACACCATCATCACCAGCCTGAGGGCTGTCGTCGTCCAGGTTCGAAACTTATATCCCTAATTATATTTGCTATTAGTTCTTCTATGTATCTGACTCTAAAGGATATCTCAACTGAAAAGGATCAATTGGTTTGTTATCCCAGACAGATTCTAAATTATCCTGTTAGTATTGTGTGACGTCAAAGCACTACAGAGGTTTATTTAGAGATAATTGTACAGTTTATTTAAAAAAAAAAAAAAAAACTGGTGCGATGCTTGCAACACACAACTTTCACTTACCAACTTACATTAGAAATTGACATGTTTTTTTAATTGCCATTTCTATAAATAATATTAAAAAATGACTTGATTTTGATTAAAAATGATTAATTTAATCAAAATCATTAAAGCCGTTTTTGAGATATTCCAAAAAAATGTAAAAAAAGTTATGAAATAAAGAGCCCCCACATTTGACCAATTTTGATGAAATTTTGTCTGTCACATTGTGAGCATATACATACACCAAATATCCAGTCTTACAGCCGTTGTTGAGTAAATAAAAAAAAACCTAAACATTAGATAAAATTCTTTATGTAAAGTACCCCCTCCGTTAAACCAATTTTGATGAAATTTCGGCTGTCGCATCGCGGGCATATACATACATCAAATACCCAGTTTGGTCAAAATCGTGAAAGCCGTTTTTGAGTAAATAAAAAAAATCCGTGAACATAAGACAAAATTTATTAAGTAAATTACCCCCTCAAATTAATCAATTTTGATGAAATTTTGACTGTCATATCGCAGGCACATACATGCATCAAATATCAAGTTTAATCAAAATCGTTAGAGCGGTTTTTGAGAAAATCGAAAAAAAACGTAAAAATTCTTTAAGTAAAGTACCCCCTCCGATTCACCAATTTTGATGAAATTTTTGCTGTCGCATCGCGGGTATATCCATACACCAAATACCCAATTTCAGGTTCGTACGGTTTATAGTTTTCACTGTTTACACACACACACACACACACACACACACACACACACACACACACACACACACACACACACACACACACACACACACACACACACACACACACACGCACGCACGCACGCACGCACGCACGCACACACACACACACACACACACACAGACCATTTCACAGGACTTGGTTATTTGGGTTCAGGGGACCCCAAAACTTGTATTTCCGTTGAAAACCGGAAGTCGAAATTTTTCACGATCGCAATACTTTCCTTACTATATATTTCATATATAAGTAAGTGAAAGTAAAAAAAAAGATGTATTCAAATTATCAATAACTAACAAACTTACCTATACAAAGTACTAATACGACCATTATGGACATACGGGATGGAACTATGGGGTTCTGAAAAAATCCTCAAACTCCCAATGAATTCAGTTATTCCAGTCCAAAGTCTTAAGGAAAATAGTAGACGCACCATACTATGTGAAAATGAGTTATTGCATAAGGACATGAATATCCCAAAAGTCACCGATGTACTCACACAATACTACAAAAACTTAGTTGATTTGAAAATTTATCCAGTAGGAATTTCACGAATTTGCTTATTGCTAATTTGTAGATTGCAAATCTCACAAACTGACATTTTTTATTAATAATAATAGTAAAAAATATTCAAGCAAATTTTTTTTTTTTATTGCTATAACCCTTCTGATACACCATCCTAAGCAATAACACTAAGTGGTGACTCCGACTTGCGATTCTCTGTACCGTTACAATATTATTTAAATATTTGTACAATAACCATATTTTGTGTTTAGTTCATTCATTTATGCCCTCCTACTTGGGAATGACGTTATAACTTCGTTGGAGACAATTCCAAATGGGAAGTGGAGTTCCCTGTTTCACTTCATTTATTTTTTTTTTTTTCAGGCTTTCTTTGTCCCATCCAATTTGGCCCAGGAATTGTTCTTAGCTAGTCCCTCCATCGGCACGACTTCTTTTCAGGTCGTAAGAAGTCCTTTCTGTTTTGTTTAAAGACCATCCTCCACATCAGGGATTCTAGCCCGACGTATGCCCACCTATATGTTGCTGTATGAATTGGATTTTTTGCTACTAGGTACGGCCGTATATAAGGAAAAAATAATATGTTTACGTACCAAATCGTCAAATTTGGTACAAGAACATATTATGTTCTTATAACAATTTGGACGATTTTATCTCTAAACACATCGCCGTGGAATATTAGCCGCAATCCATGGTTAGTTACACTGAATTTGTAAATAATTTAGTAGTCAGAGATATTGACTGATCTTAAGGTGCCCTTACACGTTCAGTTTTTTCGCCGGTTTGGAACGCCGGTCCGGACCGTCGTTCCAAACCGATGAAAAAAACCGAACGTGTAAGGGCAAAAACCGGCGGTTTGGAACGAAGTCCGGGCAACCTGTCGGAGACAGAATTCAGGAACGTCGGGTTGGACTGAACCGACCGTGTAAGGGCGCACCGTTCCAAACCGTCGGTTATTTGCTCTATAAATTAAGAACATTATTGGTGCTATGTTTATAATAGTTTAGTTTTCTCTACGAAAAATAATTTTATAAACATTGATATATTTATTTTAGGTACAAGATTAAAAAATAATTTATTATTACGAATATTGGCCTCAAATATGAATCTGTCATCTTCGTCAACTACAAAAAAAAAAATGCAATTATCGATGTTTTCATTACATATTATTTAAGTTTATTTTAAGTTATTGTTCCCGATGGAAATTTAAATGATATAGTTAAATAAAAGTGATTTTGATTTCCTTTTTTGTCCGATGGCTCAATATAAATTAAGAAATCCTAGCAGTGCAGTTTAACAACATGAATGTAGAACATCTCTAGGAACTGCCTGCATTACCTATCTCTTCCAATGCAATAATTCTAAAATAAAAAAATAACTTTAAAAACTTTAATGAATGTAATTTAGACATAAGATTTCCGTCGGCTACATGAAGTTCAAACAATTACCATTATCTTTGCTTTTATTATTAATTATTGCATTTTTTCCCCTCAACATATGGACAAACATTCTTGGGATAGAATTTTATATTTTCATAAAAGTTATTTTTAATTATTTTTGTCTGATGGATCAATGTACAGGGACTTGCAAATGGTTTCATATAATGTTTTTTTGTTTTTTTTTATTAGAAAAATAATTAGGAAATTTACGCATTTAAAAACCACAAATGAGTAATAATTGGAAAATTTATTTGAATTAAAATATTTTTAATTATTAGAATCAAGGGTTGGACGGACGGAATGGAACGAACGTGTAAGGACGTATCTGCCTCCGTTCCAAACCGACGGTTTTTCCCCCACCATTTTCCCTCGTGCAAACCGATGGCTCGGAACGGTGAAAAAACCGAACGTGTAAGGGCACCTTTATAATATACGACCTAATCTTAAATTATACCTATTCAAACTTACCTTATAAGATGACATTAATTTTTTACATATAGTTTTGGAGATAGAATTATAATTTAGTGATATCCTCCAGGTTACCGAGAACAGCTGTGGGAAGGGAGACACGTGTTTCCGTTCAGCTTCACACTTCCGGCGCAGCTACCGCCCTCCTTCGCCGGCCGCTACGGCTACGTGAGGTACTACTGCGAGGCTGCCCTGCTCCGCTGGAGGCTGAGGGACAGCAGGAGGGCTTACTTCAGCGTCACCAACCTGGCGGACCTCAACCAGGAACCTAAGGCCGAAGTGAGTTTGCCAGTGTCCAATGTTTTGAGTGATTCGTTCCAAGGTTATTTGTATCCCTTTAAAATAATTTACAAGGTACTCGACAGCCTGCGAACAATCTTTGAATCCCATGCTCTTTATTTAACGAAAAAAGATTTATTCAATTATCGTCATTCGATCAGGAGTTGTAGAATTTTAGCTACTGAATAACAAAGTTTTACTGCCTTTATGTGCATATACAGACGTACCTCCTTATAACAGTAGTCATCCTACATAAACAATTAAATAAGCGAAAATATTTCACACAAAATAATTAATTTGAAGCATAATTATAGTTTGGGGCTTATCCTGGCATAAGATAGCAACGATTGATCTAGGACCGGGATGTATTAGAGAACATATTCCTCTGATTTCATTTGCCTTTTTTGCCTGTTGGGTAGTTATTGCCAATTATTAAAGGGAGTAAAAAATACTTAGCTATGCCGTCCCTCGTATAGGGCGTAAAATGTAGATCCCGAGCCTGTACGATGTCAGGTACTCGTTAAAGATCCCTATCCCAATTAAAGCTGTACAGGCAAAATTTAGGACTCCCACTGTAGCATCGGACGATGTTAAACTTTACCTTTGTGGCATAAAGTGACGTTAAAACAAACAACCAAACCGTAGAAATTTGGAGGACCCCCTAGTAGTGAAATTTTTTCAGTTTTTTACTACCATACGCTTTATGAGGGCTTTCCCAAAGATTCAAAACTTTAGAAATTATTTCCCTCATTTGCTGTTTATTTTTTTAACTAATTTGCCAGGTATTTTCTGTCACATCCCTATTGGGTGTTTTTACAAAGCTTCAAAACGTTCTAAATTATTTCTTACTTTATTCCTAACTAGCTGTATGTCCCGGTTTCACCCGGGAAATTTAATTTTTCTAATGAAACGGTCGATTTCGTAAAAAAAACATTCTAAAGCGAGATCATTACGATTTTTATTAGGATAAAGAATATCAGCTGAAGATCGGCTGAAGTTATGCAATTTTAATATGGACAGGTGTTCGCACCTGGTATGAAAGAACCACTGAGCGAAATTTGGAGAATTTAGGATAAACGGTATGGATTTCTATAAAGAACAAACAAACAAACAGAAATATTGCCCTGCAGTTTAAGCTTCTCGCAAATCGCCTTGCCTAAGCCTCTCTGACGCAAGGTGGGCCTCGTATTCCTGGGCAGACTCAGTTTCCCGCGATTCTGCCTGTCTAAGCCTCTGTTGTTCAATCCTATTTTGATGTTCGTCGAAAGCTTCAGCTGCTCGTATTTGACGTTGTTTTTTAGCTTTTGAGCTCACTACTCCTATTGAAGGCGCTTCTTAGGAGGCATTTTTAAAAAATAAATTTACCATACATGTGTATGTATTGTAATGTAATGTTGTTGTATTGTAATGTAATGTTAAAAAAAAAAACATATGGTTTAAAAATCCCAGAACTCGACGCCTGCCAAGGGACGGTCTTACCGGGCCTTGTTGGCCTCTCCAAAATCTATAAAATGTATTTTAAGGCCATTTTTTCGACTCAAACGGTCGATTTCGAAAAAAAAAACCATGTAAAGCGAGATAATGATGAATTTTATAACAACAAAAAATATACCCAGAGATTGGCTGAAGCTATGCAATTTTAGTATGGACGGGTGTTCGCACCTGGTATCAAAGAACCACTGAGTGAAATTTGGAGAATTTAGGACAAACGGTATGGATTTCTATAAAGAACAAATAAACAAACAAACAGAATTTCATCTTTATTTATATAGATTATCCTAGAGTATAATTTTTAAAGGTTTGGTGACAGCTACAAATAGAATTATAAAATGAAAAAAAAAAATATGTGAAAGGAAACTTAATTAACATTTCTCTTGTTCATATATGACATATATGCTGAAGTGATATTAACTGTTCTACCATTTATCGCAATCTGCACACAATAGAGAGACAAAAGTATACCTGTATAACAAATAATTCCTGTACAGTACAATTAATTAGAGGGAAGTTCTTTGTTAATTTCAAAGCATTTGTCAGGTTCACAGTCGAGTAGCTCTGTTATTTTGTATTTTATAAGCTCCCTATTTCGACATGTTTTTAACATTTCTAGCTGACCATCATAAACACTTGGCTATCTCTAAAATTATCATTTGGATAAAGTTTTAATTACAATTGTAAAAAAAAAAAAAATCCTAAGAAACGGACCAACTGATTTTTCTGTATTTCCCCATAACTCGTAAATTTGATTGTTATTTTAATCTTTTTTTTTTTTTTTTTGCTTTTATTATTTATTCGCACCTGTCTGCACAATGCTGACAATCAGGGAATGTGGTGGCCGGATGAGAAAACAATGACATGTCAGGCATGGGAAAGAAAAGTACTCAGCAGCACCCCCTTCCTGGCTTCATTCAATTACTAGAGCTGTTTAAGTAAGGAGATCTCTCATCCAACGCCTTTCGTCGTAACCAACGTATAAAGTTGTGATTGAAACCCTGAATTTTATTTTTAATGGGAGTAAAAAATCCTTAGCCAATCCGTCCCTCGGATAGGACGTAAATGGAGGTCCCGAGCCTGTACGATGTCAGGTACTCGTTAAAGATCCCTATCCTTATTATACATGGATAGGCAAAATTTAGGACTCCCACTGTAGCATCGTCCGATTAGCCTTAGTGGCATAAAGTGACGTAAAACAAACAAACAAAATAAATTTATTGTATTTTAGAGAGTAAATAAGCGAGGTTTGTATTAATTAAAGCAGTTTACGAGGTGAAGTACATGTGGTACAAGAGTAGAGGTTATTACTGAAGTGAGAGATGACTGTTTCCAAGAATTTCCGTTTGTTTACATTTTTTATCTATTCCAGGGCACTCTATTGTCAAATGTAGTATTATGTTTCTTCAAATGTTAGTGTATCTTTTTGATAGGTTAAGAAAATGTCTCTGAGAAGGTCTAAGCAATTCTATAAGATAATAATGCATTTTATTCTTGTTTACTCTCATCTATTCATTCCACTCAAATAAATACATTATATTAAATGAATTTAACTTAAAATACCTTAAATAGATTAATAATTTATTGATAAACATATTCTAAATTAAAAGAATCTCTATATATATAAGTGGCTTTGTCCTGACTGACAGAATCAACGCAGAGCAAAAACTAATGATAGAAACTTGAAGTTCGGAATTTAGATTTTAAACGCGATGTAGGTAACCACTAAGAAAGGAATTTCAAAAATGTAATCCCTAAGGGGCTTAAATGGCGAAATTGTCGTTTAACTCTAACGGAAATCTATTTTTGAGATTTTAAACCATAAGTTTTTTATTTGAATATCGATTTAACGTTATAATATTATTAAAATAGACATTCACATAAAATATGGCTACTGATTATTTAAATATTAGTGGTAATCAAATTATGCACACTGTGATTCCCATGATTAAGGATGGTGCGTGTTTATTTCGATCTCTTCTCCATACATATTAGAGGCTTTGTCCTGACTGACAGAATCAACGCAGAGCAAAAACTACTAATGATAGAAACTTGAAGTTCGGAATTTAGATATTAAACGTGATGAAGGTAACCACTAAGAAAGGAATTTCAAAAATGTAACCCCCAAGGGGTTTAAATGGCGAAATTGTCGTTTAACTCTAACGGACACCTATTTTTGCACTTAGAGAAAAAATGTCTAATTTGGAATCATTTTAAAGACCTTGATACAACGAGTTTAGCTTGAAAGCTCCTATGGGGTGTCGAAAACTATGTTTCAAAGCCGAAAAATGAAGCGTTCACGAAGAGTAAGCAATTTTTTGTTTCGGTGGTTTTAGTGAACTCTCTCCATTGCGCTTCTCCCTTTCTTCTACCGAGCCGGCAGCTTCCCCCTCCAACATTCCACCTACCGGAAGCTCCGATTCTACTAAATCTCCTTAACATCAGATAACATATTATATTAAATCAATACCTAGACAATGACCATATAATTGATTTTAAAGGCTCGCGGGCAAAGCCGCGAAGGGGAATGCTAGTCAAAAATATGGCAAAGAATACTGCTGAAAAATAATAAAATAGCGAAAAACTCAGGTGTGAGGGAATGGGTCACGCGCGACCAACGTTGTCTCGCTGGCTGGCGTTTATAAATATATATTAGTAGCAGGTAAGATTAGCGCACAAAAAGATTTTTCAGGCCTAGGCCCGAAAAGTACTACTTTACGGACTCAAACCGAGCATTCAAAATACATGTTTTTGATGCAGTATGATAAAAAAGATTATCATATCATTATTCATCATTAACATATCATATCAAAAAGATTATCATATCACAGTATGATTCTGTGAAGTTGCTAAATGGCGTTAACACATTTCTACTCTTAGTAGGTTGGTAAATGAAAGTTTTGTGCAGCGAGCACCGCACCAGATTTTTATACTCAAGATTATTCACATATTATTTCTTTGATATAGCAATAGAATGTTTTTTTTTTTTTTTTTTAAGGGAAAAATATACATTTATCCTAATTACAGTGTAGGGTTTTTTTAATATAAAAAAGTGTATCGAAGAGCAAATTATTAGTGGCTTAGTCTTTTTCCTTATTTTGATCTCTCGACTTGAATCGTACACGTGGAAATGGCACGTGGGCGGGTTACTAGGTGGAAACAGTTAGATTAAAAATTTAAAATCAACTCAAAGAGAACCGTTCTGTTGTGGTTCACGGCTCATTAAGATAAAACGTTCTCAGAATACAGAATACAGAATACATCAATTTCTTTGAATATTCATGTTAGGGTTTACTTTAAGAGATAACATTACAGATAAAAGAAATATAACACAAATAAGTCTTTGTATATAAATGAAACATAACACGCGTCATCATTTACGTCATTAGAAGTCTTATATATAGTAGGTACTAAGGCGAATTGCGAAACCAGGGAGAGACATCAGGGCAAACCTGCAGGGTCAAAAAATTGTTTTTTGAAAAAAAAATTTAACGTAATTTTTTTATTACTTCCTATAAAAACACTGGGGTTTTGTTTTTTTTGTTTATTTTACGACTAAATTTTATTATCTAATGATTTCTCTTGGAGCAGTTTTGCCTAGTGTAACCTATAAAAAAGTTCGTTAAATTAAACCATATGATCCACAATTAACACCTACAGTTACCACATTGTCACTGTTTTGATCTTAGAATCTTTCTTCGAGGCCATGAATTGTTTTAGGTTAACGACGGAACTCGGTAGCGAGGAAAAATGCGTCCGTTTCTTTCATTAATACTGAAAGCTCCTACTTTTTACTTTCACTTACCTAATAAGAAATATATAGTAAGGGAAAGTATAGCGATGTTGAAAAATTTTGACTTTCGGTTTTCAATGGAAATGCACGTTTTGGGGTCCCCTGAGTCTAAATAACCAAGTTCCGCGAAATGGTCTGTGTGTATGTGTGAACAGACTACCTCAAAAACTAAAAAGCGTACGAACCTGAAATTGGGTATTTGTTGTATCGATATGCCCTGGAAATGACAGCAAAAATTTTATCAAAATTGATCGATTGGAGGGGGCACTTTACTTAATAAATTTTGTCTCATTTTCACGTGCTTTTTCTATTGACTGAAAATCGGTTTTAACGATTACTTTCAAAATATAACCGTCAAATGTCTTATGTTTAGTACATTTTCCCGACGTTTTTTAAATTCCCTGACTTTTCCAGTAATTCCCCTAATTTTTGTCAAAACATGAATTTTTTTATATTTTATAAGTTTGATATATTTTTAGATTGATAATAAAAAGTTTTAAGTATTCCACGGTAACAAAATGGTAAATAGTTTTGGCCAGAATTTCATGGCCAATACTCCACTTTGGGGCGGTAAAAAAAACCGACGAATGTAGTGGAAGTGGGGGACTGCATTTCTGCGGCCGGTGTCAAATAATCCGACTGTTTATTTTAGCGCCCAATGTGTACTCCGCAATACCATCCTATGCGCCTCTACTACTCTCGCAAATTACCGATCGGTAAAAAACGCCATATGTATTCCGCTCTTTAGGGTTAATTGTAATCGCCTCTGGCGGTCAAAAAATAACGTTTGGTTCCGAACTTCGTTCTTAAAAATCAACAAGACTAACATGGAACCCACATACTAGACTTAAAAGACAAGAACTCAATCGAAGATTTGGACAATTATATAGACTACTAAACAAAACATCCCAACTTTCAACTGACAACAAATTATTAATTTACAAGACCATATTAAAACCCATCTTGACCTACGGCATCGAACTGTGGGGAACGGCAAAACCTTCGAACATCAGACGTATCCAGTCCTTCCAGTCCAAAGTCCTTCGAACCATAGTCAATGCCCCATATTACGTTACAAACAAAACCTTACATCACGACCTCAACATTCCTTTTGTCCTAGACATTATCCCATTCAAATTTTCCAAATTCCATCAGAACCTTTCCTTTCATCCTAATCCTTCAGCTCAATCCCTATCATGCCCCAACGATCCCTACAATCCTCCCAGGAGGTTGAACCGGCAGTGGCCAAGAGACCTCTTGTAATTACTATTGGAGTCCTGGCAATGGCCAGCTTCTCCACTCAAGTAATGCCTGATTGTAGCTGAGTGCTCTCACCTAGTCTCCACTGGTTTATAATCTCAGTGACGCGGCTGGGAGAGAAGCACTGGGATTCCCCAGAGTCTTGCTTTGCCTTCCATAAGTGGGCTGCAAGGCGTGAATCGGAGTTTACCTATATATATTGTATATAGGTATGAATGTATGTTATTTAATTTAGATGTTTGTTATTTTATTTATTATTATTATTTTTTTTTCTCTTTCCTATTTCGAGATTTACATTTTATTTATTATTATTACCATCTCTTTTTTTTTTATGTACATTTGTATATAGTTATTGAGTGAATGTGTCCATAAAGCCCTAATATTAATGCCCTTGATTGTGGCAGCATGTATTAATTCTTTCAATAAAAAAAAAAAAAAAAAAAAATCAACAAGCCTTAACAGAAAAAAAAATGATAAAATTGTATAACTAATTGCTGAAATATCATCTAGCCGCTAAATGTGACTATTCGATTATATAACTTTTCGATTTGAATTATTGACATTAACCCGGGAAAGGTAGTGCTAATCGAAGTTTTGATTTAGGTAGCGCTTCGTCGATGAGACGAAATGACCTTATTATCGTTTCAGGGAACCATAATCATCATCTAAATGCAGTATTTATAATACTTTAAAACAGACCTTAGTTACATTTACACTTTTTATACCTTTTGTCAATAAGAAACTGAGAATGGTGTAATTTACTTGCTAAAAGATAAGGTTCCATATATGCAAAACATTTTTGTTTTTAATGCATGATTTATTAGAAAGAATGGTTATTTCATACAAAAAAATCACAAAGAAAATGTCACAAAAGAAAAATTGCCAAAGAAATAATGAAACAATAAATAGAATAAATAAACTACGAAAGCATATCAATGGGAATACACTACGCTACCAAATAAACAGGAACAATGAATTACAAATAATAGACACATTTACATTGGACTTATAGTTAATAAATGTTCTCATTAATCATTGATAATATATAAGTCACATCCTAGTTTTACAATGTGGACATAACTTGATCCTATGCTCTCCACAAAAACAATAAGATTTTGACATTCTTCTCTTCTGCCAAAGACAAAACATTTCTCGAAGTCCAAATACTCCATAAATACTCCACCTACAGGTAGAATTAGCTTTCAAGACGAACATTAGGTAGCACTTCGTTGGGTCGGGATAGCCGAGCGTGTAGGAGCGCGACCCGCTGTTGCACGCTCGAGCCGAACGGCGGCGGTTCGAATCCGCCCTGGGAGGGTTGACATTTATTTCGTGGAGGCCCCACGGAATAAATCTCGAACCTCCCACCATGGTTAGAATAGGTTGGTTACACCTCTAGAGTAACCCCCCGTATGCCACACATGGCCAGGTAGGGGTACCGAACAAAAAAAAAGGTAGCACTTCGTTTCCAAGACTGACCCAAAGTTATATATATATTAGGTAGGGCTTCGTCTTGTCGACGTCGTTACTTCAGAAAAATAAAAACCTTCTATTTACGGGATCTGTCCTAGAACTAAGTGGAGATTGAGCTCCCGGAAGGTGGACCAGCTAGGATTGGGAGTTCATCAGTAATAAACAGAAATGTGCGGTCTTCGTCGCTAAGGAGAACGCTACCTTTCACGGGTTAACACAGTGGGAATGGTATCATTTAGTTCAGATACATTCTTGAAATTATCAAAAAACGACACATTTACTCGAACGACTTACTACAAACATTTTAAACCCGCTGGAGGGTGGTTGTCAGCGTTCCATACCATGACATAAAACAATCCGACTTCAGGTTACAACATCCAACATTACGATCCTTTTACATATTAATGTTTACAGTAATCGCCACATTATTAATGATAAATTTTATTCTGTAGGGGAGAGCGAGGTTGGTTGGCAACAGTTTTCACATTTTTGATTGAGTCGTTCCTGTTAATATAATCCCAATAGGGCTGATACCACTGTAAACTCCATGTATTAGAGTACTTGAAGTATTTTTTTCACCACATAATATTTGAACTCCAAGGATTAGAGTACTTCAAGTATTTTTTTCAACACATAATATTTAATTATAAGATCATAGAAAATTGAAGAATTCGTCAATCCAGAGTATGCCAATTAACCCCCTATGTGGGGCAGGTTGGCCTAGAAGATGGGGTTGTTTAGCCATCTCATTCAAGTATTGCCTGACACATATTATTGTTATTAAAAGCTGCACTGTAATGGTATAATAATTTTGAATAGGTTTTTACAAAACCCACACTCTACGCTGTTAGCATCGGATTGAAAACTCAGGACAAGACACCCGAGGTCGAACGGGTCACATGGTACAATGGTGGGGCCATCAAAACAGGTGGCCAACCTACCCCCTATGCCAACCAACCCCGCTGTGCCCTATATTGGCAATTATGATAAATTTTTTTCAGTAAACTGTGGAACCAAAATGTTCAATTGTACCTACAACATATCTGTTTATTTCTAGTCGGGATGCGAGGAGCACAAGACGACCAACTCGTGCCTGTTCTGCTGCCCGAAGGGTACCATCGTGGCCAGCGCCGAACTGCGGAGGCGAGGGTTCGCCCCTGGGGAGATCGCGCCCATCTGCGTCGAGGTCCACAACATGAGCAACACCATCATCACCAGCCTGAGGGCTGTCGTCGTTCAGGTTCGAAACTTATGATCTTTATCACAATGATACCTAATGTAAGCGTCAAAGCTTGATTTTAATTATTTAAGAATGAATTTATAAGTTTTTTTTTTCGGATTTCTCCATACTGATGTACATTGTTCAATCGGATTAAGTGAAATCAGCTTACTAAATGATGTAATTAAGCTGATCTTAACGGCACAAGTGTTATTTGCTATTTGGCAATGATCCAAAGGGCTTAAGTGACACTTGATAAACCTTACATCCTTTATACTAGAACGTGTGCAGATCAAAAGGGCCTATGTAGTTATGCCAATTCTACGCCCTTTGGATTTGATCCACAAACATATGTCTGCTACCCAGTTCTTCTTAAGCTGCATGCATTAATTTTGATGAAAAAAAAAACAACCGATTTGGATCTAAGCTAATTATGCATTTATTAAATTTTGTACTCTTTAATCTAAAAAATAAAAATTATATACTCAGTTATTATTATTTCATTAAAATATTCAGATAGTTAACAAACTATCAAGATTTCATTAATAAAATTAAGATAACTGACTGAATAAGAAATAGGTTATCTTCATTTTGAGAGAAGAAAAAAATGAAAATGGAGCTCATTTTATGTGGAGGGAAGCACAATGGTTTCGGTACGACAATGACTTTGGACGTATTAGTTTTAACTACAGCCTGAATAGAGAAGATCCCTTTGATTATGTTTCATTTGAAAGAAGAGGCCGACTTCCACGATTTTTACAGAAACCTTAGGTGTAATAATGATGAAGATATTGACCCTGATTTAGTTGATGTAGAAATAGATCATCAAGAGTTTCATTTTTAAACTAATAATGTACCTTTAGATTAATTTTTCACCATTTGTGTAATTGATTGTGTATTTTTAGTGTTAACACGCATTTATATAAAATCATAATTTCAACATAAAATAAAATATTTTTTATTTTTCCAAACTTTTTGACACCCTTAGGGCAAGGTCTTTTTCTCATATCCTTGGTAAAAAGGAATTGTTAAGTACAAAAGGCTAATGAGGTATGATCAGAAGGCCATAAGAGACAAAAATATTAGATACAAAGGGCTTAAATGCACTTAAAATAAATAAATAAGTAATATTTTGTTTAAATTTGTATTTCGCTATAATGTTTAGCCTCTTATGAGATAATATAGTGAATCATGAATAAAGAAATCCTTAGGATTTAAAATGATTTTTCAAAACTTTGAAAAATCGTTCTGTAAACTTCACATTCCAACACTTAACCCCTTTTGCCCAAACACCGGTGATACTCGTATCTAGAAACTATTGCGAAGCGCGCGCACCAGATTTTTTTTTCCATTATTTCGATTTCTTTTGAGTGCCTAACCAGGTAATGGGACTTGGCCTACATTACTAACACCTAACACCTCTGCTGCAGGTGGTCGGCTACATCTCCGGACAAGGCCTCCGCCGCCACGAAGACTCCAGGAGGGTCCTCGAGGTGACGAGAGGCGAAGTCAGGCCCGGGGTGTCCTTCACGTGGGGGACCGCGGGGGTTCGTCTTCCGCCCCTCCCACCGACCACCTTCACCACGGACTCCTGCAAGATAATGACCATCTCTTACAGGATAGATGTGAGTATTATCTGATAGTTCACTCATTAAATATATTTTTATATCAGTTATCTAGATAAGGTATATAACTGTATAAGATAGATCTAGATAAGGCTACTCTTCCCTGATGTTCCCAACAAGCGTAGAAGATTCTCGAACTGTTTTTAACTATTCTAACAAAAAGTCAATAACTCTTTTAAATCATATGTTTTGTGTTTTACGTCACAGTATGTACTATATTTTACTACTAGGCCATATCATAAACTTCCAAAATTTTTTGCATTAATACTTAACTTTTATTACATGTTTTGGGGTCCCCTGAGTCCAAATAACAAGCTCCCAAAATGGTCTGTGTGTGTGTTTGTTTGTGTGTGTGTGTAAATAAATAAAAACGGAGGGGGAATTTTATTTGATAAACTTTTAGGTTTTTTTTTTTTATTTTTTCAAAGTGTTATTTTTTACTTAAAAGCCGCTGTAACGATTTTGATCAAACTGGGTACGTGATATTTGTATATTCCGGCGATGCGACAGGCAAAATTTATCAAAATAGGTCAAACGGAGGGGGAACTTTATTTATCGTTGACAAAATTATTTACAAAATTCGTAAGTGAAACCAGATATTTTTATTTGTTTTTAAAAATAATATATGAGCGTCTAACGGTCACTGCCCAGTGACCGATAATTGTGGGAAATTTTCGGAAAAACCGTAATAAACTTCTATTAGCCAAGGAAATAAATGTTTATACCAATATGATTAAAATAATTTATCTATGAAAGTTATACATGAAACCTCTTCTAACTGTGGCTCTGTATCGCAAATAAACATTATTAATAAAATTTAAAAAAATGCTTATTAAAATTTGCCAGTAGTTTGAGAATCACCACTTTGTTAGCCTATGATATTTCATATTACCTTTCATTCCAGAAAGAAACATTTTTTTTTTTTTAGCACTATTAGCAACATTAGATTTTGTCCAGGGAACCCATTTGTTATCTTAAATAATTATTAGTTTAATTTTTTTGTCGGTACATAAGGAAGTTATCTTAGTACCTTATCAAATTTCATGAATGAGTCATCATTTTAAAGCTTTCCTTAATCCCTAGACCGGAAAGACATACAAATCACTCATTTCGCCTTCGATCGCGAGTTATAAGCGCAAAACCGCGGTTTTGGTAAGAGAGGTTCGGTAGTAGAGATTTATAAATTGTGTCAATCTTTTCAGGTTTTCAAGGAGAACATTTTCGGTCAAATACATTTTTTCGATTAAACCCTTCTTTTGCGAGTTGTAAGCGAAAAACTGCAATTCTCAACGAAAATAGTCGCAGGGCTTTTTCAGAGGTGTCATTTTTTACTTTCACTTACCTATATATGAAATATATAGTAAGTGGAAGTATTGCGATCGTGAAAAATTTCGACTTCCGGTTTTCAACGGAAATACACGTTTTGGGGTCCCCTGAGTCGAAATGACCAAGTCCCGCGAAATGGTCTGTGTGTGTGTCTGTGTGTCAGTGTGTCTGTGTCTGTGTGTGTGTGTGTGAACAGACTAGCTCAAAAACTATAAACCGTGTGATCCTGAAATTGGGTATTTAGTGTAGGTATATGCCCGCGATGTGACAGCATAAATTTCATCAAAATTACTTAAAGGGAGGGGATACTTTACTTAATAACTTTTTAGGTTTTTTTCGATTTTCTCAAAAACGGCTCTAACGATTTTGATTAAACTGAGTATTTGATGTATTAATATGCCCGAGATATGACTGTAAAAATTTCATCAAAATTTATTTACCGGAGGGGGGACTTTACTTATTAATTTAGTAACATTTTTGCGAGTTTTTTTTTATTTACTCTAAATCGGCTTTAACGATTTTGATCAAACTGGGTATTTGATGTATTTATATGTCCGAGATATGACTGTTAAAATTTCATCAAAATTGATTAACTGGAGGGGGGACTTTACTTAGTAAATTTTGTATCATTTTCACGTGTTCTTTTTATTTACTCAAAAACGGCTTTAAAGATTAACAAAAATAAGATATGAATGTAGAAAAATGTGTTTGGGAAGTGATATTTAGCAAAACACGTTAATTTCTAATCTAAGTAAGTTGGTAAGTGAAAGTTGGGTGTTGCGCGCACGCACCAGATTTTTTCAGTTTTACGAGACGAACATTATTGGTTACATACACTTTTCCGATGTTCGCCGTAGTTTGCCAGTTACAAGTCAGTCAATAGAATCAGCGCACTCGCTTTCCGCGAAACCGATATGTATATGGCGTTTTCCCTAGGGTGCGCTCTTTCAGTGACACCTATTTCTATGTTAAACGAACCCACCAACAAACAAACACAGATGATCATATCGTAACTTCAATTATTGTGTTCAAAGAGGTCCTGTAAACACCTAAACGTAAATATGTAAATACCTTGAACTTATGTTTCAAAAAATAAATAATCTACAATTCAAACGCATCTATTCTTTACTTCAACCCTCACCTATGCCCATGACGCACTAAATACGCTCTATACGATACTAAATGTACGGTGTGTAGGTACTTCAATTAAGTGGAATATAAGTAGGTTACAGTGCGAATGCTACGGACGGGTCCGCTAGTTTCATTAATTAAAAATTAATAAGTCGTACTAATCGATATTCAGTATATCCAATTAAAATTCATTTATTGTTGTGTATGTGTGTGTGTGATTGGTCAAAAAACGCTTGTAGCCAAAGCTCAGATAAAAACAAAAGCCGCTTCACCAAGCAGTCAGCTGTTGAACCTCGCCAGCCGGGTTCACTTCACTCTCTCACTCTTCAACATTCTTTGAAAACATTTGTAGCATAACATTCTCGTCCACCGAGGATGTTCATTTGTGCAGTGTTACCATATTGTGCGGATCAGAAGACGGGTCCAAGAGAAATTCTTAGTAGACGGTATAATATATAATCAGGACAGTTGGATTTAACATAATTTTAAATGTTGTTTTAGCTTCACAATCAAATAATATTCTATTAAAATCAGACTACCACTTCAAATTTTAAAATTAAATTTGTGATCCTATTACCTATATATTAAAGATATTAAGGGCCGCTTTCTCCAAGTTAGTTTAAACCGAGTTTAAATTTAATCCGGATTATCTCTTGGTTTAAACCAGATGTGAGTTTCTTCAAGTCGGTTTAACTTAAAAACTCTAAACTTGGTTTAAACTTAGATTAAGTTAATCCTTCATTTTTCCCGGTTTAAACTCTGAATTAGGTTTAAACTGCAAAATATAAACAAACATTTTGTGTGATTACATACTCGCTCTTGTTACTCAAAAATTATTGTTTTGCACTTGGCTGAATATAAAAATGGAAAATATACATAACTGCAATTTTACATGACATGGAAGAAGAAGATTATGATGTGTTTTTGTTGCCAAAGAGACGCATCAATAGACGCAATCAGTTAATCCAAGAATATTTTCAGAATATGTTAAATCAGTGAAGTAGAATTGAGATGAGAAAAAAATGTTTCTTAACGTGCATTATTTTTATTGTAATTGGTTCATAATTAATATGTTGTAAGGTTATGTTGTAAATTATCTTTCACTTGAATATCTCATAATGATGAAATTTTATTATTATAAGCTATAATAATTATATATCGCTCAACTTAGATCATTTATTATTTAAACAAAATGATAATAATAATAATTATTATTTGAAAAAAATTATGAAATGTAATAGAGGTTATTATTATTCTTGGGGTAATAATATCATATTATAAAGAACATTTTATTAACATACAAATTAAATCTCTGAAAACAGCACCGCTCTTTTCATTGAATTTATTCGCCAATTTCTTCCATTCATCCTCCTCCTCTTTGACAGTGACGAGATCTGTTTTTTGGTTTCAAAAATGTCTCTCTTCTCTTCCACAAGAGCCAGAAGAGCATTAATTTCACACTGAGAAAAGTTTTTACTTCTTTTTACTCCATTTTTATAGAACACTTTCACCTTATTTACTTTTTTGGTAAAAACAAAATAATATGTATAAATAATCTTTCCATAACCCTTACATTACCTTCTCTTTCCATAGAAGTTTCAACAAGGAAATGTAAACAAATGTGTACCAACCTTTTAAAAAACATAATAACCTTCACATAATTTGGTTTAAACCGAGCTTAAACTAAACTAAGGCTGTAGAAAGTGAATCAGAGTTTAAACCTCGGATTAAAGATAATCCGGTTTAAGTTAATCTAAGTTTAAACTAAATTGGAGAAAGCGGGCCTAAGTGTTTAAATAGTTATTAACAGTTTATTTATCATTTGTTGTGCTTATTTTTTTTTTAATCTTAGTTCAATTTAAAATTTTCAACTTAATTCTAAGCTAATGGCCTTTTGATTAAAGCATATTTTTGTGTATTATAGGCGTGCGCAAGCGACGGTGCTGCTTCTTTAAGGAACCAGAGAAACGGGGATAGAAGCCGGGCCATTACCTGGGATTCATAGGTTTTTTTGGCGTTTTTAAATTATTTTTCCATAATTAAAACCCGATTGAGCAAAAAATTATTTTAAAAATGTCTAATAGGTATTGCTCGGCCCCTCAGTGTTCAATTAGAAAATCAAAAGACGTGTCATTCCATTTATTTACAAAAAAATAAAAAGTTTCTTAAAGAGTGGATTGTAAAATTAAGAATAGATAAGCCTGTTTCTTAACATATGACGATATTTAGTCTTCATTTTAAAGACAGGGACTATATTTAGGAAATTGCTTATTATCATTATTAAATTTGTTTTCCACTTTTATTTGAGTAGAAGCAGCCCTTTAAGATTGCTAGTTTGAAGGCACAAGGCTTATAAAATAACTGTTTTTTTACTTTTAGATATTATTCCACATGAAATTATGTGGTTTGCATCAAGGATAGCCTGCCCTTCAATTAATGGTCTTTTAAAATTACCAATTATCTCTATCACATCAACTATGTCTAACCCCGTTCTTTCCGACATTTTGCAAAACTACTAGCGCACCCTATAGTCGATTGGGCCCGCCTTAGTTAGGTTTTGTTATAGTTTTATTTAATAAATAAGTTTTTAAGCTCGAAAATATTGGAGAATTTTCTTTCTTTCCTTTCATTCATATTTTTTTTCCTTTTTAGCGTGTGAGCAGTGCAATAGTATTGCGGGTCCTGTGGCCTGAGACCTTAGACCGGCTGCCGTGCCCGGTGGCCTCAATACTTTTTGCCACATTCACTCTTCTTTATCTCCTTATTCATATTTTTCTTCTAAAGTTGCAGGTAAATTTAATTTGGAAAACCAGAAAGGAACCCAATGTCAAATAGTTTACAACCCTCGGAAATTTTTGAGGAAACCATAAACCTCGTCACTGGGAAATACCGGACGGGCTGGATGCAGGGTTGGAGAAACACGAGCGCCAATTATGTAAAAATAATTTTCACATGTCCTGCACTGGTCCTAGATATGGATAAGAAAATGATGACTATTTTGTCTGCTCACCATGTTCCTCTAATATTCATGAAATTAAAAAATACGTGTAGGAACGTACCTAAGTAGACGTAATCAATATATATTATAAAGCAAAGTGTACAATGTGCGTGCCGATAAGGCTCAGAAACGACTCTACGTATGATTAAGAGATTTATGTCAGCGTGTAACTGTATGCCCCCTAACGGAGAAGAAGGTTTCCGTTTTTCACTTAAGGGTGTGAAAATGAAGAGAAAAGGACTGGAATTTTAAGGCTCTCGCACCACTAAAATTAGCCTCTCTTAGATTGAGATACGAGTTTATGAATGAAAGATTTAGTTTGAGCTTCAGGCTATCAGAAAGCGCTAGGGTGCGTTTCACTCTATGTTTATTGTTCATTCATCCAGGGAGGTTGTAAAGGTTATATATTTTTTCTGCTGTTCTTTTTAAATTACTAAAAAATTAAGCGATAATAATTAGTTTATCCTTTGCTTTCAAAATAAAATAATGATTCAACATCTCTGCAATCAATTAGAAAACCAACTGGATTCAGAAAAAAATTAATTTTCTCATAAGAAGACTAATTGATCAACAGATTACGTTTAATCAGTGTATAATCTATAGTTAATTAATATAATTAATGTGTATAATCTAAATTTAATGCAATACGAGTGAAAATTTCTGAATAGTACAGTGATCGAATAAAAAGACACATAAAAAAAAAAGAGATAAATTGACTGAATATAAATCGAAAATAAAAAGTTTAAAGTGTTCTATTGTAGTTATGAAAAAAAAGTTGTTTTGATTACTATGTATGATAGGTGTTCCGGTTGAAAACTGACTAACTCCAAATACAGCATTTTTTCAATAAGAGTTTATCATCCCTCTTGGTTCTTCAAAAAGAAATATGGTGAAAAAATTGTGCCTTCATGAAATTTTGCTTTTCACTTTGTAATAGTAATAAGATCCGAGTTCTGCAGAGTCAAATTACGGGGGGATATCTTAAGAGAGATTGAAATGGAGGAAAAGTCTTAAAAAAAAGTTTCTAAGAATCTTAGAAGTTTCTATTCTTCTGGATCTAATAGGATCTTCACAGTATTCGGCGCTTAAGTTATACTCGAAATATAATATCTTTAACTGAGGTATTAGATTTTTCAACTATAATCTAATAAGTTATTATCTGCTGACTGCTTGGAATGGGCTTATTCGATTCAGAATTACAGAAACCATAAAACACGATGCATAACTCGACAAAGTTTCATTAAAATTAATTGTTCATTTTCCATTTTCAACCCCCTATAAAGTATATAGGGTTCCTTATTTGGGCGGACTCTGCAGTTCTCGAATCTTAATATTGATACCAAGTTAAAACCGAAGTTTCAAGAAGGTGCTAATTTTGTTCTATATTTCCTTTAATTTTAAAGTTTTTCTGTTATTACCGGAGCGAAGCCGGGCACCCTAGCTAGTTACATATAATTTTTAGAACTGTTATATTAAATGTCTTATACATCTGTTTATTTTATAACATTTTTAAATTATATACAATATTTTTTTTATGAATGTTGCATTCCTAAATAATGATACGATAAATCCGAAAGCGAAGAGTAAATATTCAATTTTTGTTTTAAAAGAAGCCACAAAAACATCTCTTAAGGTGCTGACTACTGGGGGGTTTTCTCCTAGTGCAATAGTAAAATGGGAAGGGTTAAGAAATCAATTGGAATGATACGCAGTTTCAGTCTTCTAACGCTGAAGCGCTCAAACTGATATATCAGTCTACAGGTGTTAAAGGGTTAAATATGCTAATATTTTTCTAAATTTCAAAAGTAAACATTATGAAAAAATACTTTATGTTATTCTTTATATCTATTTATTAATTAAATTAACTAAATAAGCAAAACTAGGAGCATTGAGCACAAGATCATACTTTTCATCAATAAGAAAGGGAAAGGATTTTATCATTAAAACCGAACTTGCCTGAACAGATTTCAATTCCACTGGATTTTCGTGTGTGAAATTCTTATCCCTAGCATGCATGCCTTATTCGCTGCACGAATGACTAGGGTTGAATAGCCTCTTAGTATCTGAACAACTTTGATTCTACTTTGAAATTTTCCAAAATTATTAGCTCCATCAAATTCTATAGATAACTAGAAATTTCAATATACAGTTCATAATTGTTTTTTTTTTTTTGTTAACATTATCACTAGTGTGAAATTAGTTTAATTTTTTAGTAAGGGAAATTATTATTTATTTTACGATGAGGTTGCGGGCGACCATTAATTAAGTCTCGACACTTTTTTTAAAACTTTTTTTCAGCATACGTTTCGGCCATCATCAGTGCTGAAATGTGATTGATATCTGTTATTTTATAAGTTAAATTTTTTTTAAAAACCCCACTGTTAATGGTTTGTCATTAAAATGATTAAAATATAGGTATTTATTACCCCTGTCCCTCATATATATATATATATGTTTATATATATATAAAAATCTTCTGTCCCGATGTTGTGTACCGATGATGAAACTCAGAAACTACTCAACCCATCTTTATACAATTTGGCTTATTGCGTGTAGTATCGATTATTGGCCTCAATTTTTCTTTTTCTTTTTTCAAATTAAATGCTTATCATATTAAAATTACGTTTGATTATTTGTAAGTTCTATAAATTTCCAACAGATGGCGGTGAAAGTTGATTCATTGACACAACACTTCATTTTCTTTCGATACATTTTTTTTTTTCCTCCTTGGACTAGGAAAATCCGTGTTTTTCCTACGTTGGGGGAAAAATCGAATCTATTAATTTTAGAAAAATACAGGTTAAGCGAAATGATTGTGCACCTATTGGTATAACATCCTGATACGATATCTCATATCATCATGTGTTATATTCTGAATTTAATTAATATGTATTATGGCAAAATATTAATTTGATAGTTTTGTTTTCTATTGTGACTGTACTAAACCCTGTTTCAATTAACACACATGGTTAAATATAAGATGTAAAAAATAAAAACTTTAATTAATCAAATCTTAAATTGTGGCTGACCACCAATTTTAAATTATTTTTAAATAATTTTTTTTTTGAAGAGAAAAGATTTGGCTCCGCCGGGAGTCGAACCCGGGTCTCCTGCGTTATATGCGAGGATGCTAACCGCTACACCACAGAGCTCGGCTTAATATTAAAATTATTAAGATATATTTTAAAAGATTAAAATAATTTAAAAAATTGACTTATGTCAATAAATATTATTAATTGGACAAAAATTGTCCACCTCCCGCTACTACTCACAAAACTTGTGAGATAGGGGGAGTAGGTATCAGTGAAGAGGAAGGATTTGCTCTGCCTTGAGCCGAGCTCTGTGGTGTAGCGGTTAGCATCCTCGCATGTAACGCAGGAGACCCGGGTTCGACTCCCGGCGGAGCCAAATCTTTTCTCTTAAAAAAAAAATAAATTATTTAAAAATAATTTAAAATTGGTGGTCAGCCACAATTTAAGTTTGGATTAATTAAATGCTTATTATATTAAAATTACGTTTGATTATTTGTAAGTTCTATAAATTTCCAACAAATGGCGGTGGAAGTTGATTCATTGACACAACACTTCATTTTCTTTCGATACTTTTTTTTTTTTCCTGCTTGGACTAGGAAAATCCGTGTTTTTCCCACGTTGGGGGAAAAATCGAATCTATTAATTTTAGAAAAATACAGGTTAACCGAAATGATTGTGCACCTATTGGTATAACATCCTGATACGATATCTCATATCATCATGTGTTATATTCTGAATTTAATTAATATGTATTATGGCAAAATATTAATTTGATACAGTTTTGTTTTCTATTGTGACTGTACTAAACCCTGTTTCAATTAACACACTATGGTTAAATATAAGATGTAAAAAATAAAAACTTTAACCCATCTAAATTCTTTACCAATAATTTTAAATTTGGCGTAAAGCTCCATTTTAAATCCCGTTGGTTTTTAGATTAGATGAAACGTTTTTATCTTTATCAGTGAATTTTGATTTGGCTATAAAAAGAATAGGATATAATTAATTCAAAGCACCTTAGCTACTGAGCCTCAGCAACGCCTGGCAGGGTCTGCTCGTAGTACTTATATGAAATTCATTATATTAAGAGACAATAAACTGAATTTCATATTAGTAATATATATATATATATATATATATATATATATATATATATATATATGACGGACAGGAGTAATTAATACCTAAATAGAAATAATTTTAATGACAAACCATTAACTGTGGGTTTTTAAAAAAAATTTAACTTATAAAAGAACATTTTATTTTAACACTGATGATGTTTGCTGAAATAAAGTTTAATAAAAGGTGTTGAGGCTTAATTAATTAATTAATTATCAATTTTAAATAAAATTGAAGAGTCTCAAGAAGAGGAGAGTAAAATTAATAACTTATTATTATTATTAAAGTTAATTTTAAATTACACAGAAAACTCTGCCGACTTACAAATGTTAGTAAATCAACAGAGCGTTGACCCTCAATTAAACCAAGATTTCATTAAAGAAGAAAATTGAAACAATTTACTTTTTAATTACATTACATTAAGACTCCACTTAACATTTTAATTAATTTCAGACTTTCCGCTAGAAATAAATTACCAAATTTGAGACGAAAAACTTTCTTAATTTTCCAAGTAAGTCAAGAAAATTATAAAAATCCTAAGAAAAGAAAAGAAAAGAAAATCCTAACGTTCTAGAAAGCTACATTAATGATAACATCTTAAACTCAATATGGATTCGAATTATAACTTTTTTATACACCTGACATTTATTCAATAATAATAGTTTCATAGAAAAGATATGTATACATTACTTTAGAGTTTATAACTATAATAGCTGTATATACCGGTTTTACCCGTAGAATTTCATTTTTTAAATCTATAAATTCTATTAAGAGACTTTTATCGACTCAAGCGGTCGATTTCGTAAAAACCAATGTAAAGCGAGATAAAAACGATTTTTATAACAATAAAGAATATACCCAGAGATTGGCTGAAGTTATGCAATTGTAATATGGACCTGTGTTCGCACCTGGTATCAAAGAACCACTGAGCGAAATTTGGAGAATTTATGAACAACGGTATGGATTTCTATGAAGAACAAACAAACAAACAGAATTTAATTTTTATTTATATAGATAGTAGTCAGTATTGATCAATTTTTTAGTGATGAATTTTTTTTTTATAAGTTTATAACAACCTTATAAATTGTATTTAGTCAATATTAAAATATTTTTAGTTAATGGTAATTTTGTTTTAAAATTGCGATAAACCATTACAAATCACGACACATAACATTCACACTCCCACTAGTCAATCATTAGATACCTTTCATTTTTTTTCACGAATGTATTAAGAATATAAGCGATATTATGGAAAATTGTTTATTTTAAGTAAGCACCGGTTCCAACTCCCAGATTCATCCGATTCTATTTTGCGGTAACAAACATACGACACTTGCATTTATATAAGGGTCACCTGTGGTATAGTGGTTAGCTACTAAAGGTCGCAGGTTCGCGCCCAGCGATGGCCCTAGGATTTTTAATGGTAGTAAAAAATCCTTAGCCACGCCGTCCCTCGGATAGGTCGTATTTGGAGGTCCCGAGCCTGTACGATGTCAGGTACTCTGTTTAATGATAGGCATCGGCTTGCCCGGTCTGCCAACCATTAATTTTAATTTACTGATATAAAAATGAAAAGACTTATTTTAGTGGACTGTATAACATGAGGAGATTGGCTCAGTTCAAAGGTCATTGCATACTTTGTAAAGTGAAATATTTATTTTTATACAATGAAAACAAGAACAGTTGTTCATCTTCTATTTTTAGGTTTTACTATTTATGGCATAATATCATGAATCGAATTAAATAAACACATGAATAAAATGAAATTAAATGTTGGACTTGCTTGCCCTTGTGATATAATAAGTCCATTATAAGTGCTGCCTGCCCTTCTTCCTGCCATCTCAGTCCCCTTGTCTGTCCTTAGCCGGACATATCCATGTGAGTTGATAAAGAAAACAGGGGGTGGCCTAAGACACACTATTCTTAGGGCTGAGAGCTGTGCTGGCCGTATAGATATGGCTGCCCGGTACAGTCTCTTGTCTCCAACTCTCTGCCCACCAGGACACTGGGGGGCAAATGGCAGGGGTAAAAGGGGGCTGAGGCGGAAGACGGGTGCGGGAGTCTTCCTACCCTCATGTGGGAACATCAGGCTATAGTGCCCCACTCACTGTCTGTTGTTCCCCGCTTGCCCGATCCCCTGCAACGCCTACTGTCACCTCCTTGTGGTGCCCCCTGGGGAGTTGTTTATAACTCGCGAACGACAGAAGCGCTGGCACCGGACCAGTCCTCCTTAGGCCATGGTGGTAAGCCCCCGCCATCATGCCCTGAGTAGGAGCATCCGTAGGACAGGTTGTCCGGCCCGCTATCCATTCGGGAGTTGAGGCGGTGATGCCAAATGGTACCACGGGGATGACGCTCTCCCGGGCGTCATCGTTGGGTGGTGCCAGGACCCCTAGGGGTGCCTGGTATGGACGTGGTGGTCGTGGTTTCTGAGACCACCAAGCGCCGACCTGTACAGGTCATGAGTGTTTGTTGGGGTCAGGCTGGTTAGCAGGCACTGTCCCCTTCCTCTCTCTTCTCGCCTTCATGTGCAGGGGTGGTCGGTGTAGGCCTCTGGCTCGGTACGACCACCTTGGGCGCGCATGAGTGGATTAACGAGATTCCATCTGCCCACCTGGACACTAGGGGGCAATGTGCATGTTACAGTAGTTTAAATCTGTTCGCGGTTTGACGCGAGCACACTCGTTAAAGATCCCTTATACTTGCATAGGCAAAATTTAGGCCTCCCACTGTAGCATCGTCCAATTAGCCCTAATAAAGTAATGTTAAACAAACAAACTTGCATTTATATATACGTATGGTATAAAGATATTGTTTGTTTAAATAAAAATACGATTTTTTTTTCTTTACCGCAGGTGATGATGTACCTGGGAGACGGTAAGGAGCCGCTGGTACTCCAACTTCCAATCATCATCGGCAACGTACCGCTCAAGAGGCACTTCCCACTCCTGGCTCCTGAAGAGAACGTCATGGAACCCTCACTACCGTTACCGAAAGCTGTTACTTTCAGATACGAAACTTTCCGTAAGTACTCGTTACATCTGTGTGTAGAATGGAATAAAATATGCCGACACAACCAATCACTCCCTTCCCACCTCCATCCACCTTCCCCCGCCCAATTAGTGATGTACCAGGTGTGTAAATATGAAACCGGAATTCGCCAATGATAGGAGTTAGCAGTCAATATAATCTTCTAACTAATCAGTCAGTGGTGTTATTTGCTTTTGCCTACAAGTAGTAAAGAGATCCAATTGATACCAACATCAGTTTCATTCTATAACCGAGTTTTTAGTGGCGTTGAACATGTCGACTTTTGTGCCAACAAATCAAAATTTGCGGACAGCATTTATTTTCCGTTTCCTTCTGAAAAAAATTGGAGCATTATCACATAGGATGCTTGATGAAGCTTACGGGGAGCATGCCCTGGGCAAATCTCAATGTTTCGATTGGTTCAAAAAATTTAAAGATGGATTTCGATAAAAGAAACAAAGACCGTGGAAACCCACAAAAAAAAACTTTGAAAACGCTGATTCGTAAGCGTTTGTTGGACAATTATTACATGTGACACCGTCTCCATTTGTTTGAAAGGCATGGAAAAGATCCAGTAGGTCGGAAAATGGGTACCTCACCAACTGAATGACAGGCAGCAGGAAGCTCGAAAAACCTCATGGCAAATGCTGCTCGCCAGGTACAGAAAAAAAGTCATTTCTTCATCAAATTGTGACGTGATAAAAAGTGAATTTACTTCGAGAATCCTAAGCGTAAAAAATCCTGGGTAATTCCTGGTGAACCATCGACATCGCTTGGGGAGGAAGAAAATGCTCTGTGTCTGGTGTGATCAGATGGGTGTTACCTACTATGAGCTGCTGAAACCAGGGGAAACTGTTAATACGGAACGCTACCTACAACAGATGATAAATTTGAATAAAGATTTGCGCCAAAAAGTCCCAAATATCAAGAAAGGACACACAAAGTGATCTTGCTCCATGACAATGCCCCATCACATTCGGCTAAACGGACCAAGGAAACGATCCAAGTGTTTGGTTGGTAAATTCTTCCGCATGCGGCTTATTCACCAGATTTGGCCCCATCCGATTACTACCTATTTGCATCGATGGGACACGCACTAGCTGAGCAGCGCTTCACTTCTTATGAAAATGTACGAAATTGGTTAAGTGATTGGTTTGACTCAGAAGAGGAAGCATTATTTTGGCGGGAAATCCACAAATTGCCTGAATGATGGGAAAAATGGGAAACGAGCCCACTTAATCATTTAAGGGGTACAATAACATATTTTTATGAAACAAGCAAATGAATTTACAAAACAATAGATGTAATTTATTTGTTAACTTCTGCAGAATAGGCCATCAAATTTTATATTTTAAGCAACCATCATAGTAAATTTCCTGTCTGATTTAAAGTTATCTCGACTATGCCTGCTCGGGAACACTCGGGTAAACCCCGATGTGGAGGTGGTAGGGCGTGATCGGAATAGCTTGTTCTTTACTGAAGCCGGCCTGCTTCAGTAGGCCTAAATCTTGCAGCTGCTTAACCCAAGAAATACCATATGTTGTATCGTTCAAATAAAAAAAAAACTCTTTTTAAGAAATCATAAGTGGTATTTTTTTATCAATTCTCCTGTCAATTTAGAAGTTCGTTCCAAGAAGTAGTTCTAGACGAACAGCCTAGTGCTCCACTGTCTTAATTTTAAGTTTGGTGGTTTTCACATTTGATTATTATTATTAGAAATAGTTTCGAGGAAATGCCCTACTTTCCTAACTAATTTTCAAGTCAAGGAAATTACGGACTATTGATGATCTAATAGCGGGTTTCCGGCCAATACTTCTCACGCACCTCGTAAAATATGTACACCTCAATCATAGCCACCTAAGGTAAGCTGATGCTAAATGAAACTTTAATTATCCTCGATATTTTTAGGACGTTAGTTTGAACTTGATAAAATCTATAATAAGTTATTTTAATTAATCTAATCTTAGTTCCACCATTTTAAATTATTTTTAAATAATTTATTTTTTGAAGAGAAAAGATTTGGCTCCGCCGGGAGTCGAACCCGGGTCTCCTGCGTTTAGGTAGCATCCTCGCATGCAACGCAGGTTAGCATCCTCGCATGTAACGTGGTTAGCATCCTCGCATGTAACGCAGGAGACCCGGGTTCGACTCCCGGCGGAGCCAAATCTTTTCTCTTCAAAAAATAAATTATTTAAAAATATAATAAGTTATATAATAAGCAGGGATAGGATTTATATATATAGTAGGATTAATACAAATTTCAAAATATTTATATAACTATGAACGTATATTTGCAAATAAATGTAATAAAAATATGAAAATAAGGGCGAAAAAAAAAAGAAATGAAAATAGGGAGTGAAATTTAAAATATTGAAAAAGTTCAGTATTCACCTAAAAAATAAATATAAGTACTCCTACATTTAAAATTAGTTAACAATACTTATGTTAATGTAAGAAAACATATTAAACTTCCTCATCTTCGCCATCAAAAAAGGTGCAATTAAGATGCATTCTTAGATTTTTTCGGAAAGTCTAGAACGATTCGGAAAAGTAGTTTTTTTATTTTTATCTTCTAATACAATAATTTAAAAATTATAAATTAAAATATTCAACCAAAGACCATAAATAAATACATCATTAAAGTTTTTTTACTTTTATTTGCTGAACGATCTTTCCACATCGACTGATGGATCAGTCGACTAATTTTCTACGTGTTTTGCCGTTTTCAAATGCTGTAAAACTAAAAATATTTGATCTGTTGGAATTTTTGTCTGCAGTACAAAAAATACAGGACACGTTCACTGTCGCATTTAAATGTTTCTTCTGCGAACTCCGCCACGTGCTTAGCGGCTAAGCTTTTTCTGTTTTCTTTCCTTTTTGGCATTTCAAATAGTAAGTATAAGCATTGCCAAGGATAAGGCATCTAAATAAGGAAAGAGGGGGACCAAATTTTCTGAGAACTGTCGATATTGCTTTGTGCCTTTTGATTTTCCAAGAAAATTTTTAATCCCTCGGTTCATTCACTGCTTTACACTTTATTTATTCTAGGTGTAGATTGAATATACGTTATAAGTAAATAACTAACAATAAATTCCCAAAAGATTGTAAAACATGGACAAAAATATGTATTTATCGAAATACTAGCTGTATATCCCGGTTTCACCCGGAGAATTTCATTTTTTAAATCTATAAAGTCTATAAACTGAGACTTTTATCGACTCAAACGGTCGATTTTGTAAAAACCAATGTAAAGCGAGATCAAAATGATTATTATAACAATAAATCCCAGAGATCGGCTGAAGTTATGCAATTTTCATATGGACGTTCCCACCTGGTCTGAAAGAACCACTGAGCGAAATTTGGAGAATTTAGGACAAACGGTATGGATTTCTATTAAGAACTAACAGAATTTCATCTTTATATACATAGATACTAGCTGTATGTCCCGGTTTCACCCGGGGAATTTAATTTTTGTAAAGAAACGGTCGATTTCGTAGAAAAAACATTGTAAAGTGAGATCATTATGATTTTTATAACAATAAATAATATCAGCTGAAGATCGGCTGAAGTTATGCAATTTTAGTATTAACAGGTGTTCGTACCTGGTCTGAAAGAACCACTTAGCGAAATTTGGAGAATTTAGGATAAACGGTATGGATTTCTATAAAGAACAAACAAACACACAGAAATATTTCCCTGCAGTTTCAGCTTCTCGCAAGTCGGCTTGCCTAAGCCTCTGTGGCGCAAGGTGGTCCTCGTATTCCTGTGCAGACTCAGTTTCCCGCGATTCTCCCTGTCTAATCCTCTGTTGTTCAATCCTATTTTGATGTTCGTCAAGAGTTTCAGCTGCTCGTATTTGAGCTCACTACTCCTATTGAAGCTCGCTTCTGAGGAGGCATTTTAAAAATAAATTTACCGTACATGTGAATAAACGTATTGTAATGTTAAAAAAAAACAAAAAACATATGGTTTAAAAATCCCAGAACTCGACGCCTGCCAAGGGACGGTCTTACCGGGCCTTGTTGGCCTCTTCAAAATCTATAAAATGAATTTTAAGGCCGTTTTTTCGACTCAAACGGTCGATTTCGTAAAAAAAAACAATTTTAAAGCGAGATCATCGCGAATTTTATAACAATAAAGAATATACCCAGAGATTGGCTGAAGCTATGCAATTTTAATATGGACGGGTGTTCGCACCTGGTATCAAAGAACCACTGAGCGAAATTAGGAGAATTTAGGACAAACGGTATGGATTTCTATAAAGAGCAAACAAACAAACAGAATTTCATCTTTATTTATATAGATGAAAAAATATTTAAAAACCCAAAATATGGAAAAATAAAAATGGTTTATATCATGGTAAAAACCATTTAGAATGCACATACGTGCTTTCTAAGCCTCAGAAGAAAATATGTTAATTCATAGAAATCCCATCCCTAATAATAAGTTATATCACAGCAATAAATGTGACGTGGAATAAGAACAGATGATATCGGTATGAACTAAGATTTCCAGACTTATGTTGAAACCGTTACATTATTGTAGGTTATTCTACATATGACTGGAACCATTAGATCCATTGAGGTTTTTGACTTATAATTTTCATAGAACAAGAATCATTAGAAGTATATCTATTCAGGCTCTCCAAACAGAGTATAATCTAGAAACGTTTTTCTTTCTTGTTATTAATAATTATTATTATTAATTATTTAGTAGATCACATGGTGAATACTGAATTTAAAATTATTAATTTTTTCTCTCCGTTTTTAAAATCGTTTTTGCAAAGGAAATTGAAGTGATTTTTGAATATAATCGCGAGAGGAAGTTCTGGGAAGTCGCCACCTGCGGTAGAATCAAAAAGCTGATCTTCAAAGTGACAGATTTAAAAATGAGCAAGTAGTAAGATAGAGGTTGAATAATAAGAGGAACCAACGAGGTAAATACCTAGTTTAGAGTTCATACGTTTATTTGGTTCACTAAAAATGCATACCCTATAGTATATCGTAAGAGAAATAAAGAAATATGAGGTCAAATGTTTCCAAAAAAGTTATTACCGGCCAAAAGGTATGGGTTCTGAGATCTAGGGGCTCTATTCAGGAAGCAGTTGTAACCTCTGTGATGTCTGTAGCGGCCACAGGAGGCGGGGATAAGGAATTAGTCCAGGTAGAGTGGCTAGGCGAAGAAGGTAAGGTATTGGGTAAAACAGTATCAATCGATGATGTGATTCTAAAGATACCCAAGATTCCAAATCCGTCAAGAATTACAAATGACCAATTAAACGATCAGGAACCGGGCTGTTCCTCTAGAACTACTGATAAAACATGTCCCATATGTAGTCTAAGTTACAAGGGTGATAGGGGCCTCGGAACCCACATTGCTAAGAAACACCCTCTAGAGGCTAATGACAATAAGCTAAGAAGATTAGTTAACATTGAGGGTACGAGTAACGAGAATGGAAAAGACGAGAGTGATGGGGTAAAGAATGAAGTAAGTAGATGGTCGGCTACCTTTAAAGTTTTTCTACAAAGAAATGAGTTTGATAAAGCGGACTTTGACAGAGAAGTGGGCAACTTCCTTAGCTTCTTAAAGGGCATCAATGCTGAATTGCCCGGACCACAACACCCTGCCGTCAAATTCTTCAAAATGAGGAAAAAAAACAAAACCGTTATAGCCGACAAGGGCGTGGGAAAAGTTTCAAATCCACAGAGAGCGAACAAGGCGGACAGGAACCGCAGGCAACAGCAATATCAGTATGAAGTGGCTCAGTACAATTATTATAACAGGCGGAAGAAAGTTGTTCAAAATATAATGAACGCCGATGCTCCTAAACAGTGCCCGTTAAAAATAGCTGAAATCGAAAATCACTATAGAAATCTTTTCGAAAGGAAAAATTCCTACAAACGTACCGATTATGAAAAATGTGCCCCGAACCCAAATTTAATATCCATCGGCATCCAATCGTTTAAAAAAGCGATTAAATCGACATCACTAGATACATCTCCGGGTCCAGATGGAGTTCTGATCCGTACAATAAAATACTTTGACGTATCTCATATCATTAAGACTATTGCGGAGATCATGCTGAAGAATGCGTATGTTCCAGAACCTTTACGTCAAGGGCGCACAATCTTGGTCTACAAGGGGAAAGGAGATATCAAAAACATGTCGTCTTGGAGACCTATAACGATCTACTCTGTTGTGCGCAGGATCATAGAAAAGGTTCTAGATCACGAATTATGGAAGCAAATCACTTTCAGTAAATACCAAAGGGGCTTCATCAAAGGCCTACCGGGGACCCACGTCAATGCAAGAATCATCGAAGCCATCATTAAACATGCCAAGCAAAAGAAGAATGACTGCGCAGTAGTGTTTCTCGACGTCGTGGGAGCATTTGATAACGTAGGGCACGATCATATTGTTAGCTCACTTGAAGCTAGAGGGGTGTCAGCAGACCTAAAAAACGTTATCGCAGCTCTCCTAAGCTCCAACCAAATTAGGATTAGTACGGGAGCCCTCTCAACAAGCCAGATTAAAGTGCTTCGTGGAGTACCACAAGGAGGGCCCTTATCGCCTTCACTATTTAATCTGGCTATTGATCATGTATACCGCGATCTTTGTGATCAAGAGTTCTCAAATGCAAATGGATATAAATTAACCAGTGACCAAGAATCCATGGTCCTCACGGGCTTCGCGGATGATCAGGCTGTCACGGCGCGCGATAAGAGTACTGCTGAAAGAGTTATCAACAGTGTACAAAGGCTGCTCGCAGAGATAGGTCTATCTATAAACCCAAAGAAAAGCGTAGGTCTGATAATAAGTAAAGGAGAGCTGACGCAGAGTACTCTCTCTCTTGATAATGGAGATACCATTGAAACGATTAAAGCAGGCGATTCTATAAAATATTTAGGTTGCAAATTCTCAGGCGAATTAGTTTTTAACGAAGAGGCTATAAGTAAGCTCAATAATAACCTAAACAAATTGGTGAGCTCTAGTCTGCTCAAACCAGAGCAAAAGATTAACGTGGCAAATCAATATTTATTTCCTATGTTAACATACCCTCTCCAAAGTGCGCCTCTCTCAAAAATACCTCAAGCGATATTAGATGGTATTGATGTAAACATCCGCAGGAGTGTGAAAGCCATCATCGGGCTCCCAGCTAACACCTGTACAGGGATGCTTTACGCCCCGAGGAGATATCGGGGACTAGGCTTGATCCGCTGCCAATGGGAGGCTCCTCTGCAGCATTGGTCCATTGCCCAGCGACTGTTAAATATACCGGACGCCCTGTTTCAGTCCACTTTCGATTATAGAGCGGAAATCGCTGAATGTGCGGAAAGACTTGGAGTGGATCAGGGCAACCGAAGCGTGAGAGCTCTACGGCAGTCGCTGAGAGAACGTTCTTTTGACGAATGGGCCAAGTGTAAATGGCAAGGCGTTGGAATTACGCATTTTAGGGACACACCAAAGGCAAATAAATTTATTTGTCAAAAACAAGTACTCTCAGGGTCAGAATGGTCCAATGCCCTAAAACTTAATATTAACTATGCGCCTTTGCGTGGGGTCCCTGGAGTCAGCGGAGAGTCTAGAGAAGTTGGGTCCCTCTGCCGCAAATGCGGCAGAGAGTCTGAAACACCGGCCCATGTGCTGGGAAAATGCCCCAATAACTCCCTCCTCATAACCCGCCGACACCATAGGGTCAAAGAAGAACTAATAAGGTTCCTTAAAAGAAGGGAATACACGTGCTTCGACGAGGTCCATTGCATTGACTCCGATGGATCAGTAAGGTATGCTGATATTGTAGCCTTCCCCAGGACAGGAAGTACAGCACTGATCCTTGATCCGACGGTAAGATATGAGGGCAATGACCTCGATCAGGCAGGTGCAGTTGAAAGGGAAAAAAAACAGATCTATGAAAAGTGTATCCCTTTCTTAAAAGAAAAATTCCGTGGAACCTTCGGAGAAAGAGATTTCACCGTGAGAGGCCTCTGGTTCGGGTCTCGCGGATCAATTCCGAGATCTACATATTGCTTCCTAGAAGAAATAGGGGTCGCAATAGGTGATATAGGGATCTTGGCCGAGAGCATAATTCTTGACTCCTTGAGCATTATCCACCATCACCTGTATAGCAACTAACTTTCGAAATGGAATTTATATTATAATTATTTGTTTCTGAAAAAGATCCAAAAATTGTAATCCAACCCCTGATGACAATATTGATAAGTTAAAAAAAGAAAGGAAAAGAAAAGAAGACCAAAAATGGAACGAAAAAATAGGAAATTTAATGTCCAAACGGATTGATTAGTATGCTGTGTGTCTAGCAATCCTATGAAGTAGGGCAGCACTACTTATCAATAAAGTATTTCTCTCTCTTATTGTTGTTATTAATAATAATTTATTTATTGTTATTGATAATATTAATAATAAATATGTTATTGTTATTAATAACCACGTGATTCGGGCTTCAGACGAAGAATTACTCTCCAGTCCATCGCTCCTCATATTTAGTCTTAATTATAACAATCTATAATGTTCCAGAAAAGCGTTTTCGAACAGTCACGAACACTTACTAGAACAGTTTGTTCCAACATTTCAAACAACAAGTCTAGAACTCTTTTCAATCATATGTTTTATGTCTTACGTTAAAGTATAATAGAAAGATATTCAGGGTCCGTTTCAGAAGCCTACCTTCAGTTATTTTTGCCATGCCAACGGTTACTTTTTAAGAACAATATGATTACTCTTTTAAATAACCTCAAAAGTAATTGATAATAAACATTATATTTAACTGAATAATTATTAACAAAAAAACATATGTCACTTTAATTTCCTTGGGGCATAAACTTGATTATATCACTTAATATTTGGTCAAAATAATCACAATTTGCGTATCTTTGACGCCATAAAAACGCACATAAACAAGAATCCAAATGATTCCTGTTAGTTCCACACTGAATTTTGTTACGTCGTTTCGCTAAGGCCCATAAGCCCTCGACATTGTTAGTGTGGGCTCCTGTTAATGGGTCAACAAAATTTTTAGAATGGTTGACGGTTTGGTGCTTGAAATTGAAACCTTCTAGCTTCGGAATCCCTCCATAGCTCGCCCAACATTCCGAAATGATCAAAGTCCCTGGCTTAATACACTCTTTTATTAATCCTAGTAGAGTTTCTTGTGATCTGTTAGGTTTGATGTGATGTAGGTTTGATTTGATGTAGGTTTAGGTGTGATCTGTTACACAGAACACCATTTTCTTGTAGAAACTTGACGGCAGAATCTTCATCATTTACCTTCCTAACCAAATCTAACAGTCCCATTTTAATAATGACTTTTTCACAATATAATATTAAGTATCAATAAAAAGAATGGTCAATTTAACATATGTTTCAGTAAAACAATTAATACCCAGTTATTTTGATGGATACAATTCAATAACATTTAAGGTTAAGTCAATGATAATCATAAGTAACTGTTACCATGGCAAAAATAACTGGAGGTAGGTTTCTGAAACAGACCCGATATTCATTCATATCATGAGAAAGGGAGAGAAACTAACTAGTTTCTGTCAGCAGTTTCAACCCACTACTTTCAGAAATGTATTTAAATATGTTTGGATGGGTTTACTTTTAATATTAACGCAGGTAATTTTATATTTGCTACGAAAATCATAGTTAATATTCGAAATCTTTTAACTGTTTTTATTGCTTAGAATCGAATTTATGATAAATGCTTATACAAAATCCATTGTCCATCTATTTTTTTATTTTTATTATAGTTTGATTCAGTAAAAATATCAAAATATTGGATACCATTGTTTCTTTATTTTTTTCATTATTCACGTCTAGGATTCAACCCAAACCTTTTGAGGGTTAGAACTATTTAAATATAGATAAATAAATAAATATTCATTTATATATTGGGGTAACTGTTCCATGAGTTGACAGTTCTCCAATAGTTGACATTTTGTACAAAAATTGTGAATAATAAGATTCAGGGTTGATTATTTTTGTTCAAACATTGGCGGTAATTTGCCATGTTATACTAGTTAGCTGTGCTGCCATCGGCATTAGTTCAATAAAAACTCAAGATTATTTATAAGAAATTATAATGGCAAATTTTCTAGTGGCCTAAAATCTTTGTTCCTGGTTTCTGGTTTTTGGAGTTTGGCTGGATGAAAGATGTCTTATTTTATATATTTATAGTTATTGTTTTATATCCATGGATCATTGAGAGTAAAATTGCATTAAAAATAATCCTACTCCTGAATGGACAAGTGTCTCATCTGACTCTCCCCACTTCCCAATTCTGCGAAAAACATGAGATGCTTGCTATTAGTCGCACTCAAAATGCTACATATTTCATCCAAACAATGAATTTGGCCATCTTTAATTATCTCAAAGAGCACTGGAAGGGTGAAATTGTGATAGGGAGAGTCTAAAATTGTGCAAACCCAACATTAAAGAAACGAAACTTCTGGTCATTACTAAAATGTATTTATCATACTTATTCAACTGGATGATCTCATTTTTCGTTTAAATATGTTTGTTTGTTTTGTCTCATTTAAGCTTTTTGTATATAAATCAATAAAATTATGGTAATTTTTATTTTGTTTCCATTGTGAATTTACTCGCTTATAAAAATAAAAAAAATATTAACTTTTATTGCAGTCTTTATTTCCTAATAAAAATTATAGGAAACCAAAAAGTAATGAATCCTTTCAATCCTCCAAACCTTTGCATTTTGATGTGTCAACTATTGGTTCATTTTAAAAGTTTCTAAGAAATCTTTTTTTATAAAAACGATAAATGTAGACCATGGGATATTGTATTCCAGTTTTCTAGAGGGATTGGCCTAACTAAATTCATAAAAAAAATTATCCTAACATGGTAAACAGTGTCATTAATATAATTTTTTTTTCTTAAACTGTCAACTATTGGTAGGGGAGAGAGGGGTTGGTTGGCATAGGGGGTAGGTTGGCCTTTGGCTTATAGTTTCGGTCACAACTGTTGTGAAGGCCCCACCGTTGTACCATGTGACACGCTCGACCTCGGGAGTCCTGTCCTGAGTTTTCAATCCGATGCTAACAGTGTAGAGAAGAGTGTGCTTCATTGATTGATTTTACAACATGTAAGTAAATTTTTATATTTTCAGCAAATTTTGTTTAAAGGCATGGCAAAACATTTGACTCCGATTCTGTTCACATAGCCCCAAACTCCTTTGAAAAACCTAACCTTTCGACTCACCAGTTTCTTGTTTGATTGTTCTCCCCTGTCCTGGCAGCCATCGTTCATATGATCTCTCCTGTGGGGTTAGTTGGCTCTCTTCAACTGGGTTTTGTTGGCGCAATAGCAATTCACAAAAGCAAGGTAGACATAAAGAAAGGTGAAACTACCAACTGTCTTTAGTTCCAGCAAGGAGGATGAGAGCAATTTTTCTTATTCAGAAAGTGACGACAGTCTAAATTTCTATCTTCTTCTATTGTCATTCTATTTTCTCTTAAAAGCTGTTAAAAACCGATTCAAAATTATTATACCATTATAATGCAGCATTTAATAACAATAATAAGTGTCAGGCAGTACATGAATGAGATGTCTAAACAACCCCATCTTCTAGGCCAACCTGCCCCACATAGGGGGTTAATTGGCATTCTCTGGATTGACGAATTCCTCATTTTTCTATGATCTTATAAGTAATATTATGTGTTGAAAAAAATACTTGAAGTACTCTAATCCTTGGAGTTTACAGTGGCATCAGCCCTTTTGGGATTATATTAACAGGAACGACTCAACAATCAAAAAAGTGAAAACTGTTGCCAACCAACCCCGCTCTCCCCTACTGTTACCTTACTTATAGATAAATATAGATTTTATTTATATATATTTTTTATTTATAACTTTTGTTTCAGCTGGCGTCACTACGGCAGAGAGTGTGAATCCACAGCAATCCGAGTGCGTGTACAAGCTGCCTGCGTTCAAACCCCGTTATCTCTATTACACGCCTAAGGGACTGTTATAATGTAACTTGTTACTTATGGAACTGTTACTCATTTACAGCTACATAAGGGCAAGTTATAACATGTTATACCTTGAGGAACTGTTATATAAAATAATAAAAGAAAGGTATCTTCCAACGATATCAAAAATCAAGTGCCAATGTTTTAGCTTTTTATAAACTCGCTTTGATGAAGCACCGAGCATGATGATCAAATGTCACAGATATCGCTTCTGATATTTCCAATGGAACTCATGTAACAGAGTCGATGTTGTCAATTATAAAATAGCTTTGAAGCATCTGTTTGTTTCGTGATACATAATGTGTGCCTTTAATGTGCCTATGTACTCCATATCGGTGTCTATTGTAACTTCCTTATTATTATAAAATTCAAAAGTTGTAATTTTCTATATATATATGTATATGTATATGGTAAATATTAGCGTTCTTATTGAATTAGCTTTATATAAACATATACATAGATAGATATACATACAATGATATTATTAAAAATAAATAAATGTACGCTTTCTATGTACAATTATTGTATTTGATTGTTGTTAAAAATGTTGTGTATAACTTATTCATGTCTTTAAATAACAAACGCATCGAATATAACTGATATTTTCTGGATACATTTTTTTATTGTAATCCTTATTTCATCTCAATTAGGGTAACTGTCCCATAAGTAGACAGTGCTCCGATAGTTGACGATTTGTACAAAAAATGTGAAAAATAACATTCAGGGTTGATTATTTTGGTTCAAAATTTGGCGGTAGTTTGCCAAGTTATACTAGTTAGCAGTGCTGCCATCGATATTAGTTTAATAAAAACTCAAACTTATTTGTGGAAGGTTATAATGGCAAATTTTCTAGTGGCCTGAAAACTTGGTTTCTGCTAATCTGTTTCGTTAAGTTGGAAGTCAAATTAGATAAGCTTTTTAGTTCGTTTATTTAAGTTAAATTGTGTTTTAATTACTTTTGTGGTATTCATTAAGTTCATGAGAATCATTTTATATCCTTTTCAATATATTTAAACAATGTTTAAGTGCTTAAATGTAGGTGTCAACTATTAGAACAGAAATTAATCCATAATTCCAATAGTTGACTTCGATGTCAACTACCGCCAGAATTAGCACATAGTGTTTCATCTGGTGGTGGTTTATTGAAGTCTGAGTCTGGCTGGATGACAGGTGCCTTATTTTATGCATTTATAGCTAGCCTACTCTATCACTTGATCATTGAGAGCAAAATTGAATTGCCAATAATCCTATTCCTGAAGGGACACGCTTTTCATCTGACTCAGAGTTGGGCAAATTGTAATCAGAATAATGATTTTTGAATATGAATAATTGGTAGTCATAAAACAAATGAAAAATGAATAACCATTATTCATAATCAGTACGGAGTATTTTTAATGATTATTGAGTGTTTTTGGTATTCATTTGAAATGAATAATAAGTAACTAAATACCAGCTATTCATTATTCATTTCAAATGAATACCATAAACACTTAATAATCATTAAAAATACAACGTACTGATTATGAATAATGGTTATTCATTTTTCATTTGTCTTATGATTACCAATTATTCATATTCACAAATCATTATGCTGATTACAAATTGCCCTACTCTCATCTGACTCTCCCCATTTCCCACTTCTACAAAGAACTTGCTATTAGTCGCACTCTATCAAAATCCTACACATTTCATCCAATCAATGAATGTGGCCATCTTCCATTACCTAAAAGAGCACTGGAAGAGTGAAGTTCATGGAGAGTCTAAAATTGTGCAAACCCAACGCTAAAAATACGAAACTTCTGGCCATTACTAAAATCTATTTATCATACTTACTTAACTGGATGATCTCATTTTTATAGAGCGAAAATCATTAAGTTTTGTTGATATTAACGCAGGCAATTTTATATTTGCAACGAAAATCATAGTAAATATTCGAAATCTTTTAACTGTTTTTACTTTCACTTACCTATATATGAAATATATAGTAAGTGGAAGTATTGCGATCGTGAAAAATTTCGACTTCCGGTTTTCAGCGGAAATACACGTTTTGGGGTCCCCTGAGTCGAAATGACCAAGTCCCGCGAAATGGTCTGTGTGTGTGTGTCTGTGTGTGTTTGTGTGTGTGTGTGTCTGTGTGTGTGTGTGTGTGTGTGTGTGTGTGTGTGTGTGTGTGTGTGTGTGTGTGTGTGTGTGTGTGTGTGTGTGTGTGTGTGTGTGTGTGTGTGTGTGTGTGTGTGTGTGTGTGTGTGTGTGTGTGTGTGTGTGTGTGTGTGTGTGTGTGTGTGTGTGTGTGTGTGTGTGTGTGTGTGTGTGTGTGAACAGACTAGCTCAAAAACTATAAACCGTGGGAACCTGAAATTGGGTATTTAGTGTAGGTATATGCCCGCGATGTGACAGCATAAATTTCATCAAAATTACTTAAAGGGAGGGGGTACTTTACTTAATAACTTTTTAGGTTTTTTTCGATTTTCTCAAAAACGGCTCTAACGATTTTGATTAAACTGAGTATTTGGTCTATATATATGCCCGAGATATGACTGTAAAAATTTCATCAAAATTGATCAACCGGAGGGGGGACTTTACTTAATAAATTTTTTATCATTTTCACATGTTTTTTTTATTTACTCAAAAACGGTTTTAACGATTTTTATCAAACTTGTTATTTGATGTATTTATATGCCAAAGATTTGATAACCAACATTTCATCACAATTGATCAACCGGAGGGGGGACTTTACTTAATAAATTGTTTATCATTTTCACGTGTTTTTTTTATTTACTCAAAAACGGTTTTAACGATTTTGATCAAACATGGTATTTGATGTATTTATATGCCCGAGATATGACTGTAAAAATTTCATCAAAATTGATCAACCGAAGGGGGGACTTTACTTAATAAATTTTGTATAATTTTCAGGGGTTTTTTTATTTACTCAAAAACGGCTTTAACGGTTAACAAAAATAAGATATGAATGTAGAAAAATGTGTGACTTTGGGAAATGATATTTAGCAAAACACGTCAATTTCTAATCTAAGTAAGTTGGTAAGTGAAAGTTGTGTGTTGCGCGCACGCACCAGATTTTTATTGCTCAGAATCGAATTTATGATAAATGCTTATACAAAATCCATTGTCCATCTATTTCTATTAATTTTTTTTTATTATAGTTTGATCCAGGTAAAAATATCAAAATATAGGATACCATTGTTTCTTTATTTTTTTCATTATTCACGTCTAGGATTCAACCCAAACCTTGTGAGGGTTAGAACTATTTAAATATAGATAAATAAATAAATATAAATTTATATATTGGGGTAACTTTATCATAAGTTGACAGTCCTCCAATAGTTGACATTTTGTACAAAAATTGTGAATAATAAGATTCAGGGTTGATTATTTTTGTTCAAACATTGGCGGTAATTTGCCATGTTATACTAGTTAGCTGTGCTGCCATCGGCATTAGTTTAATAAAAACTCAAGTTTATTTATAAGAAGCTATAATGGCAAATCTTTTCTAATGGCCTAAAACCTTTGTTCCTGGTTTCTTGTTTTTGGAGTCTGGCTGGATGACAGATGTCTTATTTTATGGATTTATAGTTAGAGTTTTCTATCCATGGATCATTGAGAGTAAAATTGCATTGCCAATAATCATACTCCTGAGTAGACATCTCATCTGTCTCTCCCCACTTCCCAATTCTGCAAATGACATGTGATCAATCAAACAGTCGCAATCAATCAAAATGCTACACGTTTCATCAAATCAATGAATGTAACCATCTTTAATTGTCTAAAAGAGCGCTGAAAGGGTGAAGGTCATCATTGGAGAGTCTAAAATTGTGCAAACCTAACATTAATAAAAAAAACGAAACTTCTGGCCATTACTAAAATCTATTTATCATCCCTACTTGGGATGATCTCATTTTTCGTTTAAATATGTTTGCTTTTGTCTCATTTAAGCATTTTGTGTAAAAATAATCAAATTGTGGAAATTTTATTTTGTTTCCACTGTTAATTTACTAGCTTATAAAAAAAACAAAAAAACTATTACCTTTTATTGCAGTCCTTATTACCTATTAGACATTATAGGAAATCAAGAATTAAGGCATGTGTCAACTTTAAAATCACAAATGTCAACTTTCTAAACCTTTACAACAGAACTGCGCTTATGAAGAAAATAACGGGATCTAGCTGGGGTGCAGATTTAAGAACTCTAAGATCGCTGTACACTGGCTATGTCAGGCCCTCCATAGAGTATGGTATTACCAGCTGGGGGACTGCTACTGCCTCTAATCTTCAAAAGGTCTCATCTGTGCAAAATCAGGGGCTAAGGATTATGACAGGAGCTATGAAATCCACACCGATTGGAAAAATGGAGTCTCTTGCAAAAATTCCTCCAATAGAAGACAGGCGAGATCTGAAACTCCTTCATCTGGAAGCGAAAGCAAAATCTACTCCAAATCATCCCTTCCAAAAAAGGATAGGAACAGCAAGCACGAGTAGAATCAAACGTCAAAGTCTTCTCCACATCAAATCAAAACTAGTGGCTGAAATCCACGGAAGACAGGTGACCACTGAACTTTCAACAGTGGCGGAGGACAATCCTCCCTGGTTTGAATTTCTGAAACCACAAATATTACTCACGATACCTGACATCACAAGCAAGGAGAACATGCCCGCTGAAAAAATGAAATCATTAGCTGTTATGCATATAAACACCATGTACCCAAAAGATCTGTGGATCTGAATATATACCGACGGATCGGCCACAGATGCAAGAACTAACGGAGGGGCTGGTATCCACATACAATTGCCTGGAGGCAACATTATTGAGAAGGCTGTGCCAACTGGCTCTATATCTACAAATTATCGGGCTGAAAAGGAAGCCATCTGTGTGGCTTCGGGACTTCTTAAGTCACTAAAAAGACCCGAAAGCTCAAAAATCGTTTTCCCGACGGATGCCAGATCAGTCTTGCAATCCCTAAAGTCAAAGTGGGGTGCAGGCTTGAGGAAACTGGCCAAAGAACTGGAAAGCTTGATGGCCATGCACAAGGAAGTACTATATATACCCTACTATGGATTCCTGCGGCCTCGCTGGTAACGAGAGGGCTGACCAACTGGCCAAGGAGGGGGCCTTGAGCCCGCAGTTGGAATGTTCTCTTAGTCTGGAGGAACAAAAAACCATAAATAAAGCTGCAATTAGTGACCGTTGGATCAGGACTCATCCAAATCATGACCCTGCGGATGCCATCCATGAACTCACTCGACGAGAACAGGTCCTTATATTCAGACTACGTACGGGACACAATAGGCTCAGAGCCCACCTGTTTAAGAAGTTTCACATTGGCTCCAGTCCCTTCTGCGATTGTGGAGAGGGTGAACAAAATGCTGACCACATCCTACAAACATGCTGGCTCTTTTCCAAACTAAGGAGTCAGATCTAGCCCACCCCGACTGAAATGCAAAAAAAGCTCTACGCAGCCTGGAGGACCTCAGGCGCCCAATTCTTTACTTTAATTCCCGACTCTGCCATCTAAGGGAAGAACGAAGAAGAAGAAGAACCTTTACATTTTGATGTGTCAACTATTGGTTCATTTTAGTAGTTTAGAAACTACTAAAATGAACCAATAGTTGAAAATCATTTTTTATAAAAACCGTAAATTTAGACCAGAGGATATTCTATTCCTAGTATCCTAGAGGGATAGGCCTAACTAAATTCATAACAAAGATTATCCTAACATCAATATATTGGTAAACAGTATCAATAATATAGTTTTTTTTTCTTAGACTCTGAACTATTGGCACAGTTACCCTAAATAATAATCAATATATTTTAAATACTTATTATCTAAGAAGAAACAGCTTTTATGCTTTTCTTTTTTCACTTAACCCATTTTGGGCTAAATTCTACTTTACAGCTTATTCGCCGGGATGGCAGATATGATAAGAAAATATTGAGAAAGTTTAGATAAAACAGTTACTTTTTAACAACGCCAGTTTTAACTACAAATACATCATTATCAACAAGAATACGATAAGAAAATATTGAGAAAGGTTAAAAGAAAATTTTTACATTCACTAAAAAGTATAACGATCGTGAAAAATTTCGAATTCCGGTTTTCAACAGAAATACACGTTTTGGGGTACCCTGAGTCCAAATCACTAAGTCCCGCGAAATCGTATGTGTGTGAATAGACTAGCTCAAAAACAATAAACCGTGCGAACCGATTCTATGTATATTCCCGTGACGTGACAGGAAAAATTTCATCAAAATTGTTAAAAGGGAGGGGGTACTTTATTTAATAACTTTTTAGGTTTTTTTCGATTTTCTCAAAAACGGCTCTAACGATTTTGATTAAACTGAGTATTTGATGTATTAATATGCCCGAAATATGACTGTAATAATTTCATTAAAATTGATTAACCGAAGGGGGGGACTTTACTTAATAAATTTTGCATCATTTTCACGTGTTTTTTTTTTTATTTACTCAAAAACGGCTTTAATGATTTTGAACAAACTGGGTATTTGATGTATGTATATGCCAAAGATGTGATAGCCAACATTTAATCAAAATTGATCAACCGGAGGGGGGACTTTACTTAATAAATTTTTTATCATTTTCACGGGTTTTTTTTTATTTACTCAAAAACGGCTGTAATGATTTTGATCAAATTCGTCAAGTTTAATGAAAGTTAGGTGTTCTTTAATATCAGCTAAGCTTTATCATCATTAAAATGTTCTGAGGCGGCTCAAATCGGGAAGGAGCCTGTTTTGTTTTCCTATAAGGTACCTTTGTTTTTGTTTATATGGATCAATGAAATGTCTCTCGTTCCGCCTAAAAATTAGAAATGTCTTAATATGAAATATGAAAATATCAAGTAAACCTATAGAGGAGAAAAAAAGACGTTGAGCCCACGCATGCGGAGTACGCCTTTAATGACAGACCATTGTTTATAATTAAAGCCGTTCTGTTCATTTAATGGAAATTATTTGTTTCAGCTAACTATGTAGTTTTCAAAAATTACATAGAGAATTATTAAATCAGACGACTTGGAGTATTATGCCTAGCATTGCCGAATTATCAAAAGTAAAGACTTTTATTCAATAATAAAAGAAATTATTGTTTTTTATAGAGCAAATGAAAATAAAAATAAGAAATGAATGTGGAAAACTGTGTAACTTTGAGAGGTGGCAATCAACAAAACGCATTAATTTCTAATCTAAGTAAGTTGGTAAGTGAAAGTTGTGTGTTGCGCGCACGCACCAGATATTTTAAATTCTATTAGCGTATTAAATATCAATAAATATAACAATAATAATAAATAGATGGACGAAATGTACAGTATTTAATATTTTCAATTAAAATAAAGGAGAGGAAAAAGGACTCATTCGTGCTCCTTTACATTGGGACAACTACCTAACATTTTCTTCCTATTTCTTCTTCATGGACGCGACGAAGACTTCGATGTTCTTGTGCGGTAGGGGGAGCTCCTCGTATATGATCTGCTCGCCCTTCTCGTTCCTGTACTCGACCGGGTTCCTCATGGCGTGGAGGCGCATCCCGGCGCACGAGTGGGCCGCGTGCCCTCCGTACGTGTTCGCCGTCACGAACTTGATAAGGTTGTACTTTCCGTCCGACTTGACCATCTCAGCGACTGACTGCAAATGTAATCAAGATTATTACTTAAAGCCGTTATTATACAATATAAGGGTCTTCTGTAGAATTATTATGTACAAATATTATTATTATGTCATTTTGTGTGATTTGCAATCTGCAAATTAGCAATAAGCAAATTTGTTGAATTCCTATTGGATGAATTGCTAACATACTATATACTAAGTTAGCATATCTCTCGGCCACCGCCTCAAAAGTCGTCGGGGTGGAATGTAAGGGTTTATGTTTGATGTTAGTGTCTGTGCTAAGGGGTTCATGTTAAATGTTAGTCTTTGGTGGAAGTTTTTGTAGTATTGTGTGGCTGTATCGATAACTGTTGGGATATTCAGGTCCTTGTGTAGTAAATCATTTGTCACATAGTATGGTGCGTCTGCTATTTTCCTCAATACCTTGGACTGGAATGACTGAATTCTTTGGATGTTTGAGGGTTTTGCAGAACCCCATAGTTCTATCCCGTATGTCCATACTGGTCGTATTAGTACTTTGTAAATAGTAAGTTTGTTTGTTATTGATAATTTCGAACGTCTGTCGAGTAACCTAGATAACATTCCAAATAGTTTGTTAAGTTGTTTCCTTTTCAGTCCGATGTGGGTTCTCCATGTCAGTCTCTTGTCCAGGTGGAGCCCCAAATATCTTACAGCTTGGGATTCAGGGATCGGTGTATCATTGAAGTATAATTGTGGGCATGAGCCCTGGTTGAGGGTGAAGGTAATAAATTCACTTTTCATCCCATTCATTTTTACCTTCCACCTTCAGTAGAATAAGCATACACTTTTCAAGAACTAGTAACAGTTACTCATTTTATTATTATTGTTATATTTTTCTTAGAAAACAAATTTTACTTTACTAAATTCTAGGTTATGTTTACAAAACAAGATAAATGCTTGTTGAAGCATGTTTCATCAATTTCAACGTTTAAGCCTTCACCTCCAATCTTTATAGGGTTTGAGATTAGATCTGATGCGCATACCTCTCGCATGAAATTTTTCCAGTCTGTAGTTGTGTGACTAGACATGTTTTATTCTTTTTTGCAAAATTTGGTTGTGGTATATCCCATTGTCCATGAGTATATGAACAGCAATGCTGTTTTTGAACCCCGTACCTTTAAAAATGCTAATTTCCTTCTTACATCCTGTCCGATTACACTTCCAAATTGGCCTTCTGTTGCTTCTATAATAAATTTTCATTTTATGAAGTCTGGAGCACTTTTTCTCAGAATGGATTAACCCCTTCTTCTGAAGAAACCGGACTGAAACTTTCTCATTAGATATTAACTGGCTTAACTTAAACAAATTCATTGTTAGTGTTTTTCATGTAAATCTGATAAATGAATGCGTTTAAATACAGAATTAGGTTAGAGGTGAATCATATGTTCCAAATAATAATAAAATGAGTAACTGTTACTAGTTCTTGAAAGGTGTATGCTTATTGTACAAAAGACCCCAATATAAAGATAATATGGGTCTATTTCCAAAGAGGGATACCAGTGATTTTGTTTTAATAACTGTTTGTTTCACGTCACTTTATGCCACTAAGGCTAATGGGATGATGCTACTAGTGGGAGTCCTAAATGTTCCCTATCCAGGTATAATTAGGATAGGGATCTTTAAAGAGTACCTGACATCGTACAGGCTTGGGATCTCCAAAAAAAATACAATGAGACCGAATTTATAATGATTTTGAAGAGCTAAGTAAATCGTTGTTAAGGCTTCACATTTAATGAAATAAGTCCCCAACACCAGTCATAAAAAGATGCAAGGGAAACAAGAATGAATCATTGAAACTTTTACAGAGTTGTTTGTTTATTTTTACGTCACGTTTTGTAACTAAGGCTAATCGGACGATGCCACAGTGGGAGACCTAAATTTTGCCTATCCAGGTATAATTAGGATAGGGATCTTTAACGAGTACCTGACATCGTACATGCTCGGGACCTCCATTTTACGCCCTATCCGAGGGACGGCATGGCTAAGGATTTTTTACTCCCATTAAAAAATCCTAGGGCCACCGCTGGACACGAACCTGCGACCTTCAGCATTGTAGGTTGCCATGCTAACCACTATACCACAGGTTACCCCTAAATAACGGTTAAGTAGGTATATATTAGAGAAAATACATTTTAGAAAAAATATATGTATTTTTATAAATAACCTTAAATTAAGGCTCATAACAAATTCAACTTGAACATCTGGAAAATCGGCGATATTCTCCAAAATCTTCTCAAACAAGTACTCTTTCCCATTCCTCCTCTGTTCGCGCCAAACCGCGAACAGTTTTTAACTACTGTAACATGCACAATGCCCCCTAGTGGACAGGTGGGCAATCAGAGAGTAGGAGACAAGAGACAGTACTGGGCAGCCATATCTATAGGGCCAGCACAGCCCTCAGCCCTAAGAATAGTGTGTCTTAGGGCCACCCCTTGTTTTCTTCATCAACTCACATGGATATGTCCGGCTAAGGAGAGACAAGGGGGACTGAGATGGCAGGAAGAAGGGCAGGCAGCACTTATAATGGACTTAATATGTCACAGGGGCAAGCAAGTCCAACATTTAATTTAATTTAATTCAATTCATGTATTATGCCATAAATAGTAAAACCTAAAAATAGAAGATGAACAACTGTTCTTGTTTTCATTGTATAAAAATAAATATTTCACTTTACAAAGTATGCAATGACCTTTGAACTGAGACAATCTCATCATCACAGTCCACTAAAATAAGTCTTTTCATTTTTACCTCAGTAAATTAATGGTGGGCAGACCGGGCAAGCCGATGCTCATCATTAAACAGATGGTCCTCCGTTGGCCAGATTAATGGCAACACATATAAAATAAAATTGGTAAAATATAACATGCAAAATTAGTAACCTAATAAACAGCATTACTATTCTACTTTAAAGTTCTGTTAAGACAACTTAGTCATCATTAAATTGATATGTCAATGATAATCAATTTCATAGTCAATATTAATTATAATTAAAATGATATATGTCAATGTATACATCTCATATACAGCAATAAGCATGTATTAATCATTAACTATAGTTACATATGTTAAAATGTTCTTAGCAAACCTTAGAGTTTATTTTATATAAATATTTTCAGGTGATATATGTATATCTTTCAGGTGTTATAGATGCATAGTTTTATAAAACAATACAAATGCATGTCGCATATATTAATAAACAGTAATCGTCTAGCATCAGATAAACATTTTGTTTATTAAAGATATAAAGCATATTTAATTATTAAATGTTTAATGCTGACATTCATATTGCATTTAAATGTTTTATCAATGCATTTCTAAAATTACTAAATTTTAATTAGTTTAAAATATCTATTGCATTCCAGTTTACAATCATATTATATTGAAATGCTCTCAATAGTTTCATTTTCATCTTTCATTGTAATATATTTTAATAGTTTTCTAAAATAAGAAATGCTGAACTTTATTATTCATTTTAAAAGACCTTTGAACTGAGCCAGTCTCATCATGTTATACAGTCCACTAAAATAATTTTTTTCATTTTTACCTCAGTAAATTAATTTTTATTTACCGGGCAAGCCGATGCCCATCATTAAACATCCTCCGATTGCATAAAAATTCATTTGCACATACGCATTGTCGCTAACTTTTTACAACTTATTTGAAATTAATAAATTAAGTAAATGTTATGAAAGAGAAATAATGTCATGTAAGCATGAAGAGAAACTCTTCACTGAAAGCACTCAACTAATATTATCTAACAAAAAAAGATCACAAGGCCATCTTCTTTTCAGACCCCTCGTCTAGGGGATAGTCTGGAATAGAGGAGGAAGCGAGGGTGGATACAAGTGGGTTCGGATGGGTCAGTAGTTTACTATAAAATTCCTGGTATCTGGATCAGGCTTCATATGGGAGATTGGGTCTCTGTGCATTATTTTATTTGAGACAAAGTAAGGATCGTTAAGGAATTTGGATTGTAAGGATTGTATATGAGAGGAATAGGTAGATTTGGTGTAGCCTCAAAGATCGATTCCTTAAGTCCAAATAGGTCATATTATTGTCATATAAAGGAGCCTTTTGCAATAGATTGGTAATTTTAAATGTTTGTATAGAGGCATTTCCTTATTTTCCTGTGGCTACAAGATCCTGTCGTATATCTTGTATACCTAATGTATAGAGAAGTATCTGGATACTTAAGCCGATATGCGGAACTTATCATTGGACCGTACCAGTGTGGATTCCGAAAAGGTAAATCCACAATCGACCAAATCTTCAGCCTAAGAACCATATTAGAGAGAGGCTATGAATATAAGATGAAGACACACCTTGATTTAAGCATCAGTAGATAGGAGCTATTTAAGGCCATAGAGGAGTTAATTTCAACCCTTCAAAACTAATTCGACTGGCAAAGCTAACCCCGAAGGATGTCTTGCTCCTTCTCAACTTCCTTCTTTTCAACTTGCAGTTAATGGAGAGCTGTCTGAGGAATTCCAGTCGACAACGGGACTAAGACAAGGAGATGCTCTTGCCTGCATACTCTGTGACCTTGCGCTTGAGAAGGCTGTTAGGGACTCAGGGATCCAAGTTGGAGGGACCATTTTCAACCGAACAGCGAAGCTGTTGGCGGATGCGGATGATTTGGACGTTGTTGGGCGCTCTTATACGGCGGTACAGGAGGCATTCATGGCTATAGTGGGTCCAGCTGAAAGATTGGGACTGGAGGTTAACCAGGCCAAAACAAAGTACAGGGTGACTGGGGAAGTGCCAAAACCTGGGGAGATGGTATCATTCGGATCCCGTTTTTGAAAAGGACTTCCAGTTCACGTGCCTAGGCTCCCTCATTTCCCATAATAAAGAAGAGGTAGAAATTAGGAATCGGATTATTTCGGCAAATCGCTGCTTTTTTGGCCTCAATAAACAGTTTAGAGGGCGTATCCTGTCCAGACCAACAAAAGTGCACCTCTATAAAACGTTAATCCCCCCAGTCCTGCTATATGGATCTGAAACCTGGACCATGACAAAATCCCATGAAAACGAACTCCTGGTTTTTGAAAGGAAAAGTCTACGATGAATATCTGAAGATATCCTTATAGGTGATACCTGCAGAAAAAGGAAAAACCAGGAGATTTATGAACTCTTAAAAGAGCAAGATATTGTCTTCACTATTAGGCTGGGCCGTCTTAGATGGGCCAATCATGTAGCCCCTATGCTGGAAAAAGAGTCGCCGAAGAAATTGCTAACTGAGCATATTTAAGGTACAAGAAGACGAGGACGACCCCGACTTCGGTGGAGAAACGGAGTGAAATCCGATGCCAGAAATCTTCTTGGTACAGGAAAGTGGATGGCTGCCGCACAGAACCGCGACGAGTGGCGGAAGCTGCTGGTGGAGGCCAAGACCCGTCAACGGGTTGTAGAGCCGCATTAAGTAAGTAAGAAATTGTTTGTCTCATAGTAGACGGTAGCTTCGAGTGGTTTCTTGTCGTTAAAATCTTTTATGAGGATTCCAAGTTAAACGTTTGTCCAGTTTAAGTCCTAAGTAGCGGATCAGCTCAACCGGGGATGGTGGAGAATTATTGAAGGATACAATAGGACAGGAGGTCGTGGGTTTACGACGGAGAGTAAATTTAATTTGATGGTTTTTGTTGGGGCATATTTTTGATTTTCCATTTTTTACACCATTTTTCCAGGTTTGTGATTTGAGCTTGAAGGTTTTCGTATGCAATAAATGGATCATTTTAACTGATAAAACTTAAATGTCATCAGCTGTGTGGTATTTACACTGTTCGGATTGGTTGGAATGTCAGCAGTATAAGGGTCATTATCTGAAGATGCGTAGATTTCACTTGCTAAAATTTCATTATTTAAAAGTTATAATTTCGGGCCGAAAAAATTCATACGTACTCAGTGGAATATTACCTTCACTTTTTAAATAGTAGCCAGACAGGGGAACCTTTAATTGTTCTTTAAAAATTATGAAAACAATTTCAACGTTAGAGAGTGAACAGTAGGGAAAAATGTGTTAAGGTAGTAGTAAACTTTAAAAGATGAAAGCAAAAACGCGTATATTTTAAAGTAATACAATCTTAAAAAACAATTTCAAATTCAAAAATATAAAATTCTAACGCTTATAGCCAAAACTAAGCTCGATATTAGAGTTAGGTTAGGTTACAGTTACATACTTTTGGTCATCGTTTAGGAATCGTCACTTTTACATTCAAAAGCATTCTCAAAATCTTATGAAAATTCAAAGAATGGAGCTATTCGCTCCCTCATTTAAGAAATTTTTGGAAAAAGTGAGGGAGTGAAGTTTTCAAAGTCTTTATTATTTTTTAATCACTGCAAGAAGGTTAAAGTTGAAAAAGACTGCAGAATCAAAAACTATGACCATGTTCCATCGAAAAACAATAGTTGAGTGAAAAAAATACTTGGAAATTCGCCAGTTTTTTTGAAGTGAGGTAGTGAAGTAGCTATTGACCACAGCGTAGATTTTCCTTAATAACCTAAATCTCACAGCGGAGGCAAGCGATCGCAGCCCCTGGTCGGCAGTCAAAACAATCCTAGGATCTTCCCTAAACCGATTCTTTCTGCCCCGGTATTTGAGCTATGTTCCTCTCAACGCTCAGACCATCCAACACTTGATGTGAGGGATTGAAGTAAAAACGTCTGGACATACCTTTTTTATTACTTTCACTTACCTGTATATGAAATATATAGGTATTGCGATCGTGAAAAAATTCGACTTCCGGTTTTCAACGGAAATACACGTTTTGGAGTACCCTGAGTCAAAATAATCAAGTCCCGCGAAATGGTCTGTGTGTGTGTGTGTGTGTGTGTGTGTGTGTGTGAACAGACTAGCTCAAAAACTATAAACCGTGCGAACCTGAAATTGGGTATTTAGAGTATGTATATGCCCGCGATGTGAAAGCAAAAATTTCATCAAATTTGCTGAAAGGGAGGGGGTACTTTATTTAATAACTTTTTAAGTTTTTTTCGATTTTCTCAAAAACTGCTCTAACGATTTTGATTAAACTGAGTATTTGATCTATTGATATGCCCGAGATATGACAGTAAAAATTTCATCAAAATTGATCAACAGGAGGGGGGACTTTACTTAATAAATTTTGTCCAATTTTTACCTTTTTGATCGATTATCTCAAAAACGGCTTTAACGATTTTTATCAAATTCGTTTCGTTCGTATGTTTAATGAAAATTAGTTGTTATTTAATATCAGGTAAGCTTTATCATTATTAAAATGTTCTGAGGGGGCTTAAATGGGGAAGGGGCTTTTTTTTGTTTTTCTATAAAGTACCTTTGTTTTAGTTTATATTGAGAAATTAACTGTCTCTCATCACGCTTAAAAATAAGAAATGGCTAAATATGATATATGAAGAAAATCAAGTAAACATATACAGGAGAAAAAAAGAAAAATATTCCGTCAACTCATAAAACACCTTGAGCTCACGCATGCGCCGTACGCCTTTAATGACAAACCAATGCGTTATAATTAAACTGTTCTGTTCATTTGAGAAGTGGCAATTAACAAAACGCATTAATTTCTAATCTAAGTAAGTTGGTAAGTGAAAGTTGTGTGTTGCGCGCACGCACCAGATTTTTACTTTCACTTACCTATATATGAAATATATAGTAAGTGGAAGTATTGCGATCGTGAAAAATTTCGACTTCCGGTTTTCAACGGAAATACACGTTTTGGGACCCCCTGAGTCGAAATAACCAAGTCCCGCGAAATGGTCTGTGTGTGTGTGTGTCTGTGTGTGTGTGTGTGTGTGAACAGACTAGCTCAAAAACTATAAACCGTGGAAACATGAAATTGGGTATTTAGTGTAGGTATGTGCCCGCGATGTGACAGCAAAAATTTTATCAAAATTGCTCAAAGGGAGGGGGTACTTTATTTAATAACTTTTTACGTTTTTTTCGATTTTCTCAAAAACGGCTCTAACGATTTTGATTAAACTGAGTATTTGATCTATTTATATGCCCGAGATTCGACTGTAGAAATTTATCAAAATTGATTAACCGGAGTGGGGACTTTACTTAATAAATTTTGTATCATTTTCACGTGTTTTTTTTATTTACTCAAAAACGGCATTAAAGATTTTGATCAAACTCGGTACTTGATGTGTGTATATGCTCGAGATATGACTGTAAAAATTTCATCAAAATTGATCAACCGGAGGGGGGACCATTAAAATTGATCTACGGGAGGGGGGACTTTACTTAATAAATTTTGTATCATTTTCACGGGTTTTTTTTATTTACTCAAAAACGGCTTTAACGATTAACAAAAATAAGATATGATTGTAGAAAAATGTGTGACTTTGGGAAATGATATTTAGCAAAACACGTCAATTTCTAATCTATGTAAGTTGGTAAGTGAAAGTTGTGTGTTGCGCGCACGCACCAGATTTTTTTATTTATTGTTATTGGTAACAATAAATGACACCGCTTATTTTTTTTATGGAATCTTGAAGTAATAACTGACTTAACCGATTAATCAATTTAATCAAACACTCAATTGTTTAAAGAATAGGAATTTTCAAAGTAGCTTGCCTGGGAGTCGGACAAGGTGAGGGAGTGAAAAAACAATTACTTTTAATTTTTTTTAACCAATTATAAATTTAGTTTGGAGCTAAAACATAGCCTCCACAGAAGAACAAAAGGAGTGAAATAGTTCATGTTTTTTTTTTAGTAAATAGCTCTCATTTTAATGGTTGAAAATGGACCGGACGTACGATTCACACATTTTCAGATAATGACCCATAAACTGTTCCTGGGACCGAGGAAGAGGAACCCCAGCTGACTGGCGGAAGAGGGAAGAGTAAGCGTTATTGTAGTTTACTTTGGATGATACGCCAGCAAGGTAGGAATGGGTTATGAGGAAGTGTTTGGGGGATAGGAATCTACGGAATTTGCACAATAGTCCGGGGCAACTTAAGTCTTCCATAATCAGGTGCCCGGGAATAGATCAAGGAAATTACCTTCCTTGAGGACAGTACTGTGTGGGTTAATAACAAATCAGTTCTGTACACAGTGTGTACTCAACTAATCCACCTGTATAGGGAATAAACGTATGTATAGTAACGTCTGTACATTTGTAGGTACAAGTAGTTCTCCAAGGAACTATTATGAGTTTATTCCCTTCTTTCTTTTTTTTTTTCTTTTATCGTATATGAATAATGTATATTAGTTTAAAATATTGTAGCAATTATGTGAAGGAATAAAAAATAATTTTATTACCCTGCGACTGTTGTCCCTTTAGAATAATAAAGGAATCTAGCCAGTGTGGCCGTATGTGATGATATTAAATATTTACAGATACAATGTCATATATATACAAGTGAATAATATAAAACTAAAATAAAAATAAAAACAGAAACAAGGACAGTGCAATCCTTCATGCCAAAGTAATCTGTAGATACCTACAATAACCGAGAAAAAAAAAATAAATAAGAGGAGGAAATAAGACAAAATATTTGGAGACAACAGAGTAAAAAAATAAAAACAATTTGAATAAATAGATAACATAGTATCTGGTGGGGGCTGTATTAACCAGAATTATTTCTAATGAGCCAATAATGAGAAGTGGAAGTCGATGGAGCATGTCGGATATTGGATTATGAAGGATTTTTCATAAGTATCAGTTCGATGAGGTGGAGGATAGAGATCGGAAGTACGGGATCTGGTTGAGCGGGATTGGATGGAGGATTTAAATTGTAGCCTCTGTAGGATATAGGAAGGTCGTTTAGTTCTTATGACCTGGTATAGGAAGGAAGCCAGTAGATACTGACGGCGGTAGTAGGGGTTGAGCCACTTCAACTCGGCGTAATACTGGGTTATATGCGTATCTCTTGGGATCCCGAAGAAAAAACGTATTGTACCATTCATAAGGCGTTTATGTGTAGCTTCGACTTCCCCAGACAATCCGCCGTACACCATACAGCAGTATGGGTTATGTGGGTTAAAACATTTTTATTCAACGAAAATAAAAATTTTCAATGCCATAAAAACTATGAGAACACAAATAATTAGACAGGTTACAAAAATTATCACCTTCATAGCACAGAAATAACTTTATAGGACTTGAGCTTCGTAACCAATACTAACTCGCTTCTTATATTTAGTCGTAAGAGGACGGGCCAAGAATGTTCTGGCCTGGCGTAGATGGTACACTAACATCGTAGTGACAGACATGTATGGTAGTATGACTGTTTGTTTCAACTTTTAGGTCGTTCCTAATGGCCGGAAATACGGCCTAATATGAGAACCTCAAGCTCTTCAACTCAAAAATCCTGTCAAGGAAAACAAAATTAAAATTGTATAAAACACTTGTATGAAACAGTTGTTACTTACTGGTCTGAAACCTGGTGCCTTCCAGCGTCAGAATGCCAAAAAATGAGAGTATTTGAGCGAAAAATAATTAGAAAAATATACGGAGCAGTAAAGAGGATTGACGGAAGGTGGAAGGTAAAGAGAAACAAAGAAATAGTAGCCTTAATAAAAAATGAGGACATTTATAACAACAAGAACGCAGGTAGGCTACGTTGGGCTGGTCATGTAGAAAGGATAGAAGTGGAGAGGTCACAGAAAACGATGCTGGATATGGAAATCCTCGAAAGAAAAAGGAAAAGAAGCCGATGGAAAGACGAGGTAATGAAGAACGCTGCGAAACTAGGCATAAGGGACAGATGAGGAGAGTTAGTCCGGAAGTCCAAGGATCACATAGCGCCAGGGAGTAAGTAAGTTAAGTTATGTCGTTCCAAAAATAGCTTTAGAAACATTCCAAACCATATAGTTTTGTCTTTTGTTTTTTTTTTTAAACGTTACAATATTTTGTTTTGTTTGTAACATATTGATATCGTGTTAAGTATTTTGATTAATGTAAGAGTACTGCCAGGATACTACTAAGAGAATATTTTCATTTATTGTAGTTCGTATTTCGGGTTTTCATTATTTCCGAGCAAAAATAAAGTGGCGCCCTTGAGCGACAGAAATTATCTGTAAATTTAATTTGAATGAAAAGCTAATTACTTTCACTTACGTATATATGAAATATATAGTAAGGAAAGTATTGCGATCGTGAAAAATTTCGACTTCCGGTTTTCAACGGAAATACACGTTTTGGGGTCCCCTGAGTCCAATTAACCAAGTCCCGCGAAATGGTCTGTGTGTGTGTGTGTGTGAACAGACTAGCTCAAAAACTATAAACCCTGCGAACCTGAAATTGGGTATTTAGTGTATGTATATGCCCGCGATGTGACAGCAAAAATTTCATCAAAATTGGTCAAAGGGAGGGGGTACTTTATTTAATAACTTTTTACGTTTTTTTCGATTTTCTCAAAAACGGCTCTAAAGATTTTGATTAAACTGAGTATTTGATGTATTAAAATTCATGAGATATGACTGTAAAAAATTCATCGAAATTGATCAACCACAGGGGGCACTTTATTTCGTAACTTTTTTTCCAATTTATAGGTTTCTTTGAATATTCTCAAAAGCGGCTTTAATGATTTTGATCGAATTCGCCATGTTTAATGAAAATAAGGTGTTCTTTAATATCAGGTAAGCTTCATCGTTATTAAAATGTTCTGAGAGAGCTTAAATGGGAAAGGGGGCTTTTTTGTTTTCCTGTAAAGTACCCTTTCTTTTTGTTTATATGGAAAAATTAACTGTCTCTCATTACGCCTAAAAATAAGAAATGGCTAAATATGAAATATGAAAAAAATCAAGTAAACATATACAGGAGAAAAAAAGAAAAATATTCCTTCAACTCATAAAATACGTTCATGCGGCGGAGTACGCCTTTAATGACAGACCATTGTTCATAATTAAAGCCGTTGTGTTCATTTAATGGAAATTATTTGTTTCCGTAGTAACTAAATGAAGTTTTCAACAACTACATAGAGAATTATAAAATCAGACGACTTGGAGTATTATGCTTACATGGCCGAGTTATCGTAAGTAAAATCTTTTATTTAATAATAAAAAACAAAAAAATAGTGTTTTTTTATAGAGCAAATAAAAACAAAATTAAGAAATGAATGTGGAAAAATGTGTCTTTGAGAAGTAGCAATTAACAAAACACATCAATTTCTAATTTAAGTAAGTTTGTAAGTGAAAGTGCGCACACGCACCAGATTTATTTTTATTTTTTTTGTTTTTAAGAGAATATTAATTTATTTTTGCTGTCTCCATTGAGTGGAGGGCACTCTATTGCTAATTAAATTACACCCAGTTCAGTTTTGTTTTGTATCAGACCGTTTGCATTCCAGGGGATGGTGGAAAAAGAACCCGTAATCAACTGATTAGGGGCAATTTAAGGGAACACATGGCTTGGGTCATCCACGAGGGCTACTGGAGACGACGATAAAGGGATAGGATTAGATTATTCAGGGCCACTTTTTTACTAAAGTGACGCCAACCGCATTTTTATGAGGAATTTTTAGTTCATATCTTATTTATTTATTTGTATAAAAGTTTCAAGATGTCGACCACCTGGACTATTTCGGGTTCTTATCGGTTATGTGCACGCCGTTTACTTCTAACGTTTAAAAGTGATAACAGTGATTAAAAGTTTATTTTAATTAGATATAATTCTAAAATTGTTTGATCTATATAAATTAGCTAGATATATTTTTGAAAAAAAATTTGAAAAAAAGATGTTAATCACCAGAAACAAATAGAATTTATTAGGGAAAGAAAAAAAATATGTTTAATGATATTTTTAGGGTAAATTTCGACGGAAAAATTCAACATTAGCGAAAGCAACAGCAACTTGTGGCCGTTTTGGTTCGTAAATTATATTATGAAAGATCTTATTTTAGATACTTCTTATTTCCGGATCCAAGGTAAGTAGCATTGAGATGACTGAGGGGTTAAATAAAAAGGGAAATTACACGGAATTTCGTTATTCATAATATTTAAAGCATTACTGACGCTCAAATAAAAATATAAAAATTATTTTTAAGAAGATGAAATTTAACGAAATATTGCATTTTAAAATCTAAAATTGTACTGTTAGATGAAAAAATGTTAGATTTATTAATATAAAAATAGCTCATAAAAATAGAAATAGTAAAAATAATTTAATTAGTTTATTTCTTACTTCTTGTATTCCTATTTATTTTTTTTCAGGGCACTTAGTAGCTGCAGCGTAACTTTTGATAAATATGTTTGGGTTTTTCTCCCTTAAAATATTTTTGGCCTCAGTAAAGGAGACTTTGTTATTAATTTGGATTCCCTTAATTTCTTTTTGCAGTTTAAAAACAGGACATACTCTGCTAAGGGCATTATGGTTTCCTTTGCAATTAATGCAGTGAGGGTCTATCTTACACATTGCATTATCTGAATGACGTGTCTGACCACAATTGGCATCATGTGAAAAACCCAGACAATTGAAACATCTATAGGGGTTTGGTGTAAATGGTTGAACCTTTACTGTTAGAAATCCAATCTTAATTGATTCGGGAGGTTTGGGTGTGGCAAAGGTTAGGATGTAGGTATGGGTATATTTTTCAACCCCATCTCTTTTAACTTTAATCCGGGAGATATCAATAACAATATCTTTTTGCTCTTCCTTAATCTCCTCCATAGTTGCATATTGGAGATCAAAGCATTTAATTACTCCTTTAGAATAGTTTAAGGAACGATGAGGACTAACCTCAACTTCAAACTGACCACCAAAATTTTTCATTGCTAATAAAGATTCCGTTTGTTTTGTGCTATTAACTTCAATTAATAGATTCCCGTCTTTAAGTTTTTTAATATTTTTTACACTTCCAGCTGTGTTAGTAATGAATTTATTAATAAAAAATGGAGAGATATTCTTAAAACTTTTTTCATTTTTACCGCTTACCACCAAGTAAGTGGGAATTATTTTATTTTCGATATTTTCTAAGTTTATTACGTCTAAATTAGATTTAATTCTGCCTCTTTTCCGACGTTTTAAACGCGGACTTGGTGGATCAGTTCCGTTCATTTTTAGATTACGTGCCAATCACCAATAAATAAATCTGAGTTAAAAGAAAAATCCAGTCTGCAGCTGAGTAGGAGTTTAACTTCTTTTACAGCGGCTTGAGATAATCAATGGGACCCAAAACAAAGCAACAGAGCGTCAAAACTCCTCCAAAAAACCAAGTTTTACCAAAAAGTAACAGAGCAAATTTTTTGCGTAGTAAAAACTTGTTAATCATATGATTTTTGTTACTTGGTTTATTTTTCACTTTTAAATAGTTTAAAAAATACTTATAGTAAAAATATTTAATATAAAAATAATCATTCTAGATCTTTTCTCATTTTCGCCATATACAAAAATATTTAGAAATAAAAGTTTTAGTGAATGAGTAATGTAACGTAAAACAAAACACAAAACATATGGTTTAGACTAGCTCTAGAATTGTTATTGGAAGAAACTAACGGTTAGAACAAACTGTCTTAGAAAATGTTTGTTGAAGAAGATGTGCGACTATCTTCTAAGCTGGCCCAGAACATTCGAGACTATTACGACTAAAAAAAAGGAGCGAAAGGCTGGAGAGTTAGTCTGGTTCTGAAGCTCAAGTCATGTAGTTATTTTACTTTCACTTACATATATAATATAGTATAATAAGTATAATAATAGTAATAGTAAGTATAATAGTATATAAGAAATATATAGTAAGTGGAAGTATTGCGATCGTGAAAAATTTCGACTTCCGGTTTTCAACGGAATACACGTTTTGGGGCCCCCTGAGTCCAAATAACCAAGTCCCGCGAAATGGTCTGTGTATGTGTGTGTGTTTGTGAACAGACTAGCTCAAAAACTATAAACCGTGCAAACCTGAAATTAGGTATTTAGTGTATGTATATGCACACGATGTGACAGCGAAAATTTCATCTAAATTGCTCAAAGGGAGGGGGTACTTTACCTAATAACTTTTTACGTTTTTTTTCGATTTTCTCAAAAACGGCTTCAACGATTTTGATTAAACTGATCACTTGATATATTAATGTGCCCGAGATATGACCGTAAAAATTTCATCTAAATCTATCGACCAGAGGGGGGACTTCGCAAAATAAATTTTTTATCATTTTCACAGTGTTCTTTTTATTTACTGAAAAACAGCTTTCACGATTTTGATCAAACTGGGTATTCGATGTATGTATATTCCAAAGATGTGATAGCCAACATTTCATGAAATTTGATCAACCTGAGGGGGGACTTTACTTGATAAATTTTGTATCATTTTCACGTTTTCTTTTTATTTACTGAAAAACAGCTTTCACGATTTTGATCAAACTGGGTATTTGATGTATGTATATGCCGAAGATGTGATAGCCAACATTTCATGAAAATTGATCAACCGGAGGGGGGACTTTACTTAATAAATTTTGTATCATTTTCACATGTTTTTTTCATTTACTCAAAAACGGCTTTCACGATTTTGATCAAACTGGGTATTTGATGTATGTATGTGCCAAAGATGTGACAGCCAACATTTCATCAAAATTAATCGACCCGAGGGGGCACTTTATTTCATAACTTTTTTTCCAATTTTTCGATTATCTCAAAAACGCCTTTAACGATTTTCATCATAATCGTCATGTTTAATGAAAAATAGGTGTTATTTAATATCAGGTAAGTGCTATCATTATTCAAATGTTCTGAGCTAATGGAAACAAAAATAAGAAATTAATTTGGAAAAATGGGTAACTTTGAGGAGTGGCATTAACAAAATGCATTAATTTCTTATCTAAGTAAGTTGTAAGGTGAAAGTTCTGTGTTGCGCGCACGCACCAGATTTTTTGTGTTACGAAGTGATAATTTTTGTAACATGTCAAATTATTTGTGTTGCCATAATTTGTGTGGCATTGAAAATTGTTGTTTTTGTTAAATAAAAATTATTTCATCCCAAAAGTTTTTAAAATACGTATATAGCACGCTAACAGTTATAAATTGCCGATTAAATCCAATAGGTTTATGTTTGTATCTCGTAATCAAGTTCATACCACATGTAACTGTTACTTGAAAAATAACAGGTATTTTACATTATAAGAAATATTTTACAGAAAATTAAAAATAAACAGTGATTTAAAACTAAGTAGGTTTATTGCCTGACACAACACATACTGCTAACGCACCAAACTGGTGTTAGTATTCCTTGGAATCGAAATAGGTTAAGTTTTAGATTTAGCTATAAACTTTATCTTATAGGAAACAACTTCTATTTCCCTAGTAAAGTTTTCTTTCTTAAACAGAAATTCAATCAGTTTAGGTTGTCCTCGATCTCCAGCGAAAAGGGCCCATTAGTGTGCCCCCGATCCCAATTGAAAAGTTCTTTTGTGGATTCCTTAGATCTTAAGAGCGAGCATGAGTGGACCGTTATTATATCATATTATATTATCCTCTGATATACCATACTCATAAAGTAAATGATTGTGAAGGCCCTTTTAAACTGATTCTAAAACGTTCAACGGATCAGGTTGGTGTGAAATTTCATCTAATGATGGAATGATTCCAACGAGGAAATATTATGGAAATGTGCATCTTACGTCTTTAGAGAACTACCACCGCATCATTTTATACCAGCGCATCGACATTTTATATGACAATAACAAATCGGTAAGCTTTTTATGAGTGCCATCACATACCGGAGTTGACAGACAGACAGGCAGACAGATAAATGTGTTTATTTATATACAAAAACAGAAAAACAAATTAAAATACAATGAAAATCTCACCAAAACACAACTGCAGTGGTAAACAACCGTCCGCAGGAGTTCTGATTTAATAGTAACTTAAAGTAAAATATTAATAATCGCCTCTTAATAAAAACAAATAAAATAAGTAAATAAATATAATGGTGGTACAGAAAAAAATAAATAAAAATAATAATAATAGCCTCCAATTGCCATGAATAACAAAAGAACTAGCAATTTCAGAAAGAACTTCATTGTTCAAGACTGCAAATAATAGATACACAATAAGCTATATTTCCTACTGAACATATTTGATTATCTTCATTGTTAACTTTAGTATATGAGAACGTATGGTTGTTACTGAAAGGGATATTTAAAGGTAAAAAGTGGAATATTATTATTATAGGTAGTCGTGGTATGAGGATTCGGTATATAATATTTATTATATTATGTTATGTGGGATTTTAGTTAATAATTTATGAAAATCGTTTGCGGTATCTTATGGGAAGTTGAACTGCTCTGTTTAAAAAAGCCGATAGTAAAATGCCTCTCTAACATATCCGCTGAGCAAAGCCCAATCTTTACCATTCAAATACGAGATTACCTCCTTGTCAGTTAGAGTGTAAGCATTAAACCATTTAGCTCTATAGTCCCTTAAGAGAGTGCAACTCCCAACAAAATGGCTAATTGTTTCTAACTGATTGGCATTGCATAGGCTGCAGTTATGATTACGCTTGCTGTCCCATGGCGCATAGTTAAGCTTCAGAAACTCCCCCCTGGCTTTGATTATATTGATAATGAAGGAAAGTTTGTACGCATCTTTCATATACGGGTTGTTCAGTAAATCAATGTCTAGCTCTTTGTAAGAAAGATGAAATTTAGAGTTACAGCGGGCTTCCAGAAATTTACCTCTAAACAGCTCTTTTTCTTTTTTCAATGAATACTTTCAAATTAGTTGATAAGTAGTCAACTGTGAAATTTCTTTGGCCCAAATTATACCGGAGTTCTAGGTAATGAAACAGCAGACAGGTAAGCAAAGGAAGTAGCAATGATGATGGGCCCGACACTGCAAATATATGAAGCGAAAGATATGAAAGCAGGGTTCGAGAAGAGAGTAAGGAGCAACTGGGAGTCCATGTGGTCTGAAATCCCTCTCACTAATAAGCTCAGATACATTAAACCTACAACGAGAGAATGGATTGGCTCCCTAAGAAGGAACCGAAGAGAAGAGGTAGCACTGACAAGGCTTCGGATAGGTCATACAAACCTCACCCATGTTCACCTAATTACTAAAGAACGCCGACCAGAATGTGAAATCTGCAAAACCCCTCTTACAGTTAAACATATCATAGAAGATTGCAGTAGATATGAAGGCTAATTCACAAAACTAAATATACAACGCAACATTTTGGAGGCATTGAAAGATTCACCCAAGGCTGTGGATAGCATTATAAAGCTGTTGAGGGAGATTTCCATGTTTATAAAAATTAAATAAATCCAATAAACAGAGCATATTAATTAATGGTAAATATTACAAAATTATAATATTCGTAGCACATATTAGAACAATATCTTGGCCGGTTTTACCCACGGAATTTTGAAAACAATGAGAAAAGCAGTGGATCCAGAAAGGGTTCGTTAGGACAGAAATGAGTTGTTTTTTTTTACTCCGACGGTTGATTTCGTAAAAATCTAATGTAAAGCGAGATCATAACGATTTTTATAACAATAAAGAATATCCCCAGAGATCGGCTGAAGATATGCAATTTTAATAAGGACAGGTATTCCCACCTGGTATGAAAGAACCACTAAGCGAAATTCGGAGAATTTAGGACAAACAAATAGAATATCATCTTTATTTATATAGATTCTATTTCGAAATAATCATATAATTTTTGAAATGTTATCTCTTGAGTTACAATTATTTTTTTAAACTTGAAGATTGTGAATTAAATACAAGTGAGTCTAAACTTTTGACCGGTACTGTACATTGCAATCTACCTGTAGAATTAATTTAGCAATTTGTAAATGTACGCCCCATTATTGAATGCCCCGTTACCCCACGGATTTGTTTCATCAATCTTTTAGTCTTTAAATGTTGCAAAGAATATTTGCGATTTTTTGCGTATTGGGTAATACGTAATTTTTTTTCAGACACAACACTCCGAATCACGAGGAGGAAATTTTTTGAAGAGTGGGTTAAGTTCACCCTAAACAAAAAACGCCAAGAACACTTGCTAAAATTTATTCTTACTTCCGCTCATATTAATAATCATGAAGATGTGGAGATTGGACCAACAAATTTCGGTATGGAGGGACAAATGTCACAAAAAACTGGAAGATTTTTCCAATAAATACTTTAGTTGGCTTGATTCAGATGACTTGGATTTTAGTATTTCAGTTGTCCATCCTAATTGTCAAAGCTCTGGACGGAATTCTATTTAATATACAGAGAATATTAAAAAAACATCCACTATACAGTACAATCTTGATGATCCGACACATTTGGGGCCAGAAAACCGCCGGACTGTCAATAATTTCCGGAATATCGGAAGCAAAATAAAAACTGTACTATAATATAATATTTATATTGGTACATTTGTACATGTAAAACAAAATACTATCTATATATTAAGAATACGTTCATATTAAATAAAAATCACTGGAAAAATATATAAATATGAACTTGAAAAATAATCATTAATTCATTTTTCGCATTTTTGCCTTATACATTTTGTCGAAAATGCACTCTTGCAACCTTTTGAGCACTAATAATTTTTTGCATACATTGAATGCGTCGTTGTTGGTTACAGGACAGTGAGTTGAAACATCCTGGTCATAGCATTCATTCATCCATGTACCGAATTTGGCTGAGGATTTGGTCGTCAGGTAGGAATAGAAAATTTTCTAAGTGAGGAAAAAGATCCTAGCAAAAATTTTCTTCGTTTGTGCTGTCATTCTTTCAAGCCCAGATTTAGTAGGGTAACGCTCAATTCTCATAGAGTTGAGCTTGTGGAGTTACCTTCGTCAGAATCGTCAATTTCGTTTTTAGAGTTCAAACAAGGGGTGTGTGTATTGGCCAGATTTTTTTCCAAGAACACTGGATGGTGTCACTTTTCTCTTTATTCCAGCTGTGAGCTAAATTAAAAACGACGTATTTAATGGTTTTTTTTTTTTCTTCAAAAACTGATAGATCCCATCCGGCAGTTTATATAGAGATTTTTCGTTATTGATTTTTATTTGCTTGATTACTTTTTTATCCATGTGCTGTAATAGGTTTCGTGGTTGGGGGCATGTAGAGGACTTGAATTTGATGGTCATGCGATCAAGTTCCTCTTCTTTTAGGAGGCCCTCATAGCGCCGGATAACCGAACTTGCCGGAGTAACCAACCGCCAGATTACAAGATTGTACTGTACTTACATGTAAAAAAATGAACCTCTTCTTAAATAAAATAAGAACAAACCCGGTTGGTACTTGTGGCTTACCTTGAGCATCATCTTGGCGATCCCTCTCTGCCTGAACGGCCTCCCGGTGCACAGGCACTCGATGCTGAGGCCCTCCTTCACATCGTAGGAGCTGTAGACGTTGACCCTCTCTTCTAGCGTCGAGAGCAGTTGTAGGTAGCGGGATGTCTGCTCGTAAACCACGCCATCTGGAAGGGTATGAGAAGTTGAATTATTTGGGAATGTATTGCAGTAGACTTTTGTAAATTGCAATTAATTCTGATGTACAGTTACTGCCTATAGAACTAAAAATAGATGATGTACGATAATTTTGTTTAAATAAAAAAAGGGGGGAAAATTGGATAAATACTGTATTTTGTAAACTTACAACTACAGGAGGTCTGGCTCTAAATATACAAAAAATAATATTATATATAGTACATACAAAACAATACCTAATTATTTCATCATCATAACAAAAGATCATCAGGTTCTTTATTAAAATAAAAACAATTCCATAAGATTAAAAGTAAAATAAGAAATTACCTTTTACACAATATAAAAAATATACGCATATCAAATAGTAAACTTAAAGGGTATTAAGCTCCTTACGCACAGTATTAAGAACGAAAAGAAAAATGCTGTTTAAATGCTTAATATCCTTAACATCTAATAATGAAATAATAGGATCTCCATATGCTTCTATTTGTATATAATTGTTTAAAATGGTCAGTTTATATTCTTCAAATGTCTTACACTCTAATAAGTAATGATAAATATTATCGCTTAAATCTAAATTAAAATATTTGCATGGTAGTTGAGAATCAAATCTTTTTGTTTTCCCATCAATGTTAATACGTGTAACCTTTTTACTTGCCAAACGCAATTGTGCAAGAATTTTTAATTTATTGATGTGGGCATAGAGACAGAGGTACGGTGCAGAAGACCCAAAAGGACAAATATTTCTATAATATAAATTAAATGTGGACTTGGTCGCTCTATCTATATCTAGGCTAAGAAGATGATTCCTCATTGCCTCCTTTAAGTCCATCTTACTATTCATAATCAAATCTAGATTTTGACCCAGGCATACATTATCTGCTCCGATTATACATAACAGGTCCCCCAGTTCTTTGCCCAATTAAATGGCATTGTTTTTGAATCACGCAGCTCTAACAATCTATTGAGTTTGTTCTCAAATTATAGTCAGCTGATCGTCCTTCATATTTAAAATTTTAACCCAACAGTTAATCATTATCCTAAATATTTTAAATAATATATGCATTCGACCTGTTTCAATTCTAACAAAATAATTTGGAGTGTTTCTAGCCAAATTTAATGTGCACTTGAAAAATTTTATTTGACTTTTTTTTAATGATTTAAAATAGCAGCTACCCCAGACCTCTGTCGTAAATAACAAAACACTTTCAGGCTTAGATTCATATAAATGGCATTTAGTTTCCCATGAGTCAGATTTACTTTTTTTTAAGATGTTTGCAGCAGCCGAATTAGCAGCAGCACTTTTTTTTATGGCCGAGTCGCATGTTTTTAAAAATTTACCAGATGAGGAAAATATTGCGGCCAAATAATTAAACGTGTTAACAACTTCTTATTCTTAATCTTCCTCCCTTATGGAAAACTAAAATTTTAGTTTTTTCAGTGTTAACCGTTAGAGAATTAATTCCGCATTATTGAAACAATACGTCGAGATTCTTTTGAGTTTCGATCCATGTTGAGGATAATATTACCATACCATCTGCGTAAAGTATAAGATTCAAATCATATTTTCCAAAAAGGGGGAAAAATACAATTAATCTGATTAATATCACCAACGTAAAAAACGGGATAGAAAAATTATTTCGCTCTGGTGAGCTCGGAAAAGCAATTAAAACAATTAAATGAACTGTAAAATAAAAAAAATGAAATAAGTCTTTAATGCAACTTACCAAGCTTTCGCTGTGCGCTGATTCGGAATTTCGGGCAAGGTTGAAATGAGGATAATCGGTTAAAAGACATTAAAGGAATGTTTTAGGATGAAGGAAATTTTCAACTGTTGCTCGTCCTTCTTGAATTTTGCGGCCAGCGGCAAACAATGATTGTTGATGAGAAAGCTTCAAAATAATCATAAATTGAAGGAATTTGATACCCAAGAGGTACAAACCAAACCATCGGCAGAATCTAAATGGAGATCACAAACACGATGATGCTTACTATTCAACATCAAGAAAGCAAGTGCGAAAAAAGATGGCTAACCCCGGTAATCTAAACCCTTCCAAATGCCATCATGATGCCACTGATAACCCAATTGTTGGCCCAGCGATTGCTGTTTCCGGTGACGGTTAAGGCGGCAAATTCAAATTGAAATGTAAATTTAAAAACCAAAAATAAAAAAAAGGAATTATCTGTGATTGGAATAAAATAAAATCAAAATACCGAACGGATGTTATCGCACACCTGTGGAGCCCTTCAAGCCGTCTGTGTATACTTATATAATATACCTAGCCTGTCTTGTAGTCTATGTAGTTTATGAAAGACGCTCTTTTTGCTATGGAGATTTGATGTTGTTTAAGGAGCTGTCTGTTAGGAAATGAGTCATTCAAGGGACGGTTAGAAGTAGAAAGGATATTAACAGCGTAAATTATGTCAATTTGTAGTACAAAACGACATTTTTTTTTACTTTCACTTACCTATAAATGAAATATATAGTAAGTGGAAGTATTGCGATCGTGAAAAATTTCGGCGGCCGGCATGTGTAAAAAACTAGGTATTCCGATCGCGCCCTACCCGATATCCACGATTCAGCTCGGGTTTACCTAGAGTTCCCGATATCCAATGTCGGCTTTATCCACATATTTTTGGAGTGGAATTCATTCTTTGCTCACATTTTTACTTTCACTTACCTATATATGAAATATATAGTAAGTGGAAGTATTGCGATCGTAAAAATTTCGACTTCGACCGGTTTTCAACGGAAATACACGTTTTGGTCTGAGTCGAAATAACCAAGTCCCGCGAAATGGTGTGTGTGTGTGTGTGTGTGTGTGTGTGTGTGTGCGTGTGCGTGTGCGTGTGCGTGTGCGTGTGCGTGTGCGTGTGCGTGTGCGTGTGCGTGTGCGTGTGCGTGTGCGTGTGTGTGTGTGTGTGTGTGTGTGTGTGTGTGTGTGTGTGTGTGTGTGTGTGTGTGTGTGTGTGTGTGTGTGTGTGTGTGTGTGTGTGTGTGTGTGTGTGTGAACAGACTAGCTCAAAAACTATAAACCGTGGGAACCTGAAATTGGATATTTAGTGTATGTATATGCCCGCAATGTGACAGCGAAAATTTCATCAAAATTGTTCAAAGGGAGGGGGTAGTTTATTTAATAACTTTTTAGGTTTTTTTCGATTTTCTCAAAAACGGCTCTAACGATTTTGATTAAACTGAATATTTGATCTATTTATATGCCCGAGATATGACTGTAAAAATTTCATCAAAATTGATTAACCGGAGGGGGGACTTTACTTAATAAATTTTGTATCATTTTCACGTGTTTTTTTTATTTACTTAAAAACGGCTTTAACTATTTTGATCAAACTGGGTATATGATGTATGTATATGCCCGAGATACGACTGTAAAAATTTCATCAAAATTGATCAACCGGAGGGGGCACTTTACTTAAAGAATTGTATCTAATGTTTACGCTTTTTATTTTTTTTTCTCAAAAACGGCTATGATGGTTTTGATGAAACTGGGTATTTGATGTATGTATATGCCCGCGATGCGACAGCCGAAATTTCATCAATATTGGTGAAACGGAGGGGGTACTTCATTTAATAAACTTTTTCATATGTTCACGTGTTTTTTTTATTTACTCAACAGCGGCTGTAATGATTTTTATCAGACTGGATATTTGGTGTATGTATATGCTCACAATGTGACAGACATTTCATCGAAACTGGTCAAATGCAGGGGGCTCTTTATTTCATAACTTTTTTTTCCAATTTTCACATTTTTTTGGAATATCTCAAAAACGGCTTAAATGATTTTGATTAAATTAATTACTTTTAATCAAAATCAAGTCATCTTTTTTATGTTATTTATAAAAATGGAAATTAAAAAAAACATGCCGATTTCAAATGTAAGTAAGTTGGTAAGTGAAAGTTGTGGGTTGCGCGCACGCACCAGATTTTTTCTTTTTTGAAAGAAAATAATTTTTATTCTGGGACATCTTGTCTCCTGAGAATAATAGAACATGATCATATCCAGATCCATTTGTCTGGTTAGTGAAAGAAAGATAAAAATATTAAGAATGAAGATGGAAAGTAAACATAGTACAGAAACAGTAGAGACAGTCAAGAAAACAAAATGAAACAAAATATTGAAACACAATCTGGTGCGTGCGCGCAACACACAACTTTCACTTACCAACTTACTTAGATTAGAAATTAATGCGTTTGGCATATTTGCGTGTGTATGGCATACACACACATCAAACACCGAGTTTGGTCAAAATCGTTAAAACCGTTTTTGAGTAACTAAAAAAAAACACGTGAAAATTATACAAAATTTATTAAGTAAAGTCCCCCCTCTGGTTGATCAATTTTGATGAAATTTTTACAGTCATATCTCGGGCATATAAATAGATAAAATACTCAGTTTAATCAAAATCGTTAGAAACTGTAGAGCCGTTTTTGATAAAATCGAAAAAAACTTAAAAAGTTATTAAATAAAGTACCCCCTCCCTTTGAGCAATTTTGATGAAATTATTGCTGTCACATCGCGGGCATATACATACACTAAATTCCTAATTTCAGGTTCGCACGGTTTATAGTTTTTGATCTAGTCTGTTCACACACACAGACCATTTCGCGGGACTTGGTTAATTAGACTCAGGGGACCCCAAAACGTGTATTTCCGTTGAAAACCGGAAGTCAAAATTTTTCACGATCGCAATACTTCCACTTACTATATATTTCATATATAGGTAAGTGAAAGTAAAAAACTAGAATAAAAAATTTGATTAGATTTTGAGCTCGAAAACTATAATAAATCAAATAAATATATATTGCATGTTGGTTTCACTATTTTAAATATTTACAGAAGATTAAAGACTAAGGAGGTGGTGAAATAGTTTGTTTTAAAGGAAGTGAGGGAGATGAAGTTTTACGGATGGAGACAGGTAAGGAATTCCTGAAGGTGGGGCGCGGATGATAAAGGGTTTTGTAAAGGAGGCAGTTCGGTAGAAAGGGATATACAGGCTAGAGGTTTGGGTCTGGTGTTTAGGGAATGTTTAGAGGAGCAGGGTTTGGACGAAGTGAGGATATAAGGAGGTTTCTCGGTTCTGAAGGTTCGTAAGTTACACACCTAGGAAGTATTGCCGTCGAAAAACTGGGAAGAGCCACTTCAACTCAGCATACCAACTGGAGACGTAAGAGCGACTGGGGACACCGAAGATGAATCTAATGAAGCAATTAATTAGTCTCTTCATCCTCATCTCATGCATGCCAGACAGTCCCCCGTATACAGCCATAATCAAAATGGGGAAATATAAGAGAGGAAACTAGGAGTTGACGGGTTTTTGAGGACATGCAATCACGTGTTCTTAGGAACATTTATAGCATATAGCATTCCCCGTCGCGGCTTTGCTCGCGAGCCTTTAAAATCAATTCTATGATCATCATCTTGGTATTGATTTAACAAAATTTGTTAACTGATGTTAAGGAGATTTAGTAGAATCGGAGCTTCCGGTAGGTGGAATGTTGGAGGGGGAAGCTGGCGGCTCGGTAGAAGAGAGGGAGACGCGCAATGGGGAGAGTTCACTAAAACCACCGAAACAAAAATTGCTCACTCGTCTTGAACGCTTTATTTTTCATCTTTAAAACATGGTTTTCGACGTCCCGTAGGGGCTTTCGAGTTAAACTCGTCGTATCAAGATCTTTAAAATGAGTCCAAATTAGATATTTTTTCTCGAAGTGCAAACATAGGTGTCCGTTAAAGTTGAACGACAAAATCGCCATTTAAACCCCGTAGGGGTTACATTTTTGAAATTCCTTTCTTAGCGGTTATCTAAAATCTAAATTCCGAACTTCAAGTTTCTATCATTAGTAGTTTTTGCTCTGCATTGATTCTATCAGTCAGGACAAAGCCTCTTATATATTTGGAGAAGAGATCGAAATAAACACGCACTATCCCCAATCATGGGAATCACAGTGTTCATAATTTGATTACCACTCATATTTAAATAATACGTAGCCATATTTTATGTGAATGTCTATTTTAATAACGCTAAATCGATATTCAAATAGAAAATATATGGTTTAAAATCTTAAAAATCTGGTGCGTGCTCGCAACACACAACTTTCACTTACCAACTTACTTAGATTATAAATTAATGCGTTTTGTTAATTGCCACTTCTCAAATGAACAGAACGGCTTTAATTATGAACAATGGTCTGTCATTAAAGGCGTACTCCGCATACTTGGGCTCAACGAGTTATATGAGATGACTGAATATTTTTCTTTTTTTCTCCTCTTTATGTTTTCTTTATTTTTATCAAATCTCATATTTAGCCATTTATTATTTTTAGGCGTAACGAGAGACAGTTAATTTCTCCATGTAAAAAAAAAAACAAAGGTACTTTATAAGAAAGAAATAAACAAACAAAAAAGGCACCCCCCAAAAAAAAAACCCCTCAGAACATTTTAATAATGATAAAGCTTACCTGATATTAAAGAAAACCTAACCTTCATTAAACATGACGAATTTGATAAAAATCGTTAAAGCCGTTTTTGAGATAATCGAAAAAAAAGGTAAAAATTGAAAAAAAGTCATAAAATAAAGTGCTCCCTCAGTTGGACCAATTTTGACGAAATGTTGGCTTTCACATATTTGGTATATACATACATCAAATACCCAGTTTGATCAAAATCGTTAAAGCCGTTTTTGAGTAAATAAAAAAAAACACGTGAAAATGATACAAAATTTATTAAGTTAAGTCCCCCCTCTGGTTAATCAATTTTGATGAAATTTTTACAGTCATATCTCGGGCATATAAATAGATTAACTACTCAGTTTAATCAAAATCGTTAGAGCTGTTTTTGAGAAAATCGAAAAAAATGTAAAAAGTTATTAAATAAAGTACTTTTGATGAAATTTTTGCTGTCACATCGCGGGCATATACCTACACTAAATACCCAATTTCAGGTTCCCACGGTTTATAGTTTTTGGGCTAGTCTGTTCACACACACACACACACACACACACACACACACACACACACACACCATTTCGCGGGACTTGGTTATTTCGACTCAGGGGGTCCCAAAACGTATATTTCCGTTGAAAACCGGTAGTCGAAATTTTTCACGATCGCAATACTTCCACTTACTATATATTTCATATATAGGTAAGTGAAAGTAAAAATAGATTTCCGTTAGAGTTAAACGACAATTTCGCCTTTTAAGCCCCTTTACGTTACATTTTTGAAATTCCGTTCTTAGTGGTTACCTACAACGCGTTTAAAATCTAAATTCCGAACTTCAAGTTTCTATCATTAGTAGTTTTTGCTCTGCGTTGATTCTGTCAGTCAGGACAAAGCCTCTTATATATGTAGAGATTATTATGACGATCCTACAACAGGAGAGTATACTAGAAGGTATCAGGTTTTCCGAATAACTTGTTTATTTATGATCTTGAAAAATCTTTTTAATATAGCTTATTATCGTGATTAATTTTAGTTAGCTGAGCTAGGCGTGGCTTACTCAAGCTTACCGCCATCGGGTAAACTTCTTATAATGTCCTAGCTACCAGGAGAAGGAAACCTTTGTTGAAATACTTCAATCATGCAATATGATCACATATTAAAAACGTAATGGCGTACTGCCTAAAATTACTTTTCATAAAAATTGTATAGAAGATTAAAATGTATATTATTATTCTATTAAATAATATTCACTCATTAATCATCTTACTCGCCGTTCTCTTCAGTTCAGCGAACGTGCGGGGAGTCCCCCTGCGGTTGATGCATGCCCCTATAATTTCCTTCGTGTTCTGGACGAGGGCGTAGAGGCTGTTGTTCTCGTTGATGCACTTGGTGTAATACTGGATGAGGCCAGGGTCCGGGTCGTTCCTGTGGACGCCTGCTGCGATCATGAGAGGATCGTCCGAGAAGAGGTTGTTCTTCAGGAAGTTCGTGACCCGGCACTTCTCCCTGGGGTCGTCCGGTCGTATCCTTCTGACCACCACGCCGCAAACAGGGACCTATATATAATAAGGATATTTTTACTTTCACATCCTTATACATATAAAAATCTCGTGTCCCGATGTTTGTCTCTCTATTTCTCAGAAACTACTCAACCGATTTTAATGAAATTTGGCTAAATGTATATAGTTTAGGCCAACTTAGCGGACCGGATAGTTTTTAACTTGATTAGTGATCAAAATAATTCTTATATAGCGAATTATTGCAAATACAGTAGGTCGTGTTTCGATTTATTAACATGGCGTCATATGTCGATTTCATAATGTTTTTGTTTATAAGCATGCTATTGTAATACAGGTTATCATTATTATAATTTTGTATTGCGTTATGTGAGTGCAGTTATTTTTCCAATATTATTATTTTCCACAGACAAGTAGTAATACAAATTTGTATTTATTGTTAATTTTCATTAAAGAATAAATAAATCAAGAAAAGGTTACAATAAATACTCAAATGTGTAGGTACTTTTTCTTCCTTTTCCTTTTTTATTTGTATTTAAATTAAATTACTAGCTAAGCGCTGAAACGCTTTGCTGGGCCCACCCCGATATCAACTTTTAGTATAGTAAATGCATTTTAATAATTTAAATTAGGCTATTATTTGAAATAATACTCTATAAATGTTGTAACAGCACCTACTGTCATAGGTGTAACCTAATAGAAGCCTGACTTGGGGAGTCAGTGTTGCCAAAAATTAGTGAAAATTAGTCAATTGGCTACACTGCGGGTAACCAGTCGTAAAAACTCCCTCACAAAAAGGGTGTTTTTTGATTAGGTGTTGTGGGATACTTTGTGATTTGCTAAAGAACTGCATAATTAAGACCTTATTATTATATTTTCAGTTGATTTATTTAACAGAAGTTTCTTTATTTTCATTATTCGTTGTTATTATTATTTAAATACAGTGTTTTTTTATTTTACCAAACCTTTTTATCATGAGATCTAAAATGTAAACTTTAATAAATGTCAGTGAAGATTTGTAATTCCTCCTTTATCAACAATAATTTAAAGTTGAGAAAATTCAATCCCAATCGAATAGAGGCTGTTACTTCCTAAGTTGTAGTTATCTTTAAATGTAAAATTTAAGAAATGTTAGCGAAGATTTTAATCCTTTCTTTAATTTAAAGTAGGCTATTATTGGATATGATATTTACTTATCTTTAAATGATTGTTGATTAAGAAAGGATTACAAATCGCGGCATTTTTTAAATTTTACATTTAATGATTATTACACCTCTACTGAACAGGAATAATTTTTATTTGGGTAACCTCAAGTTTCAGATTTCTCCGCCATAAATATGAGAGTACTACTACAAAATAATCCATCGGCAGATATATTTTTTAAACAATTGCTCTATATTGGAAACGGTGAAATAGAGCTAGCTGTATCGAAATTCAAAATTTATCAAATTACCAGAAAATTTCTGAACTGTTGTGAGACGAAAAATGAACTGTCTACGAAATATAAAGTGTCTTTCCTGATATTTTGAACAATTATTTGGACTATAAGTGGCTGGGTAGTCGTGCTATTTTGGCAGCAAAAAATGTTGATTTCGATGAAATAAAATTCCAAAATCAATTGACAATGTTCTAGATGTAAACGAAGCCGTAAATTTCCCATCTGAATTTTTTAATTCCCAGGATATACACCCAAACAATCTCCAGTTGAATATTGGCTCACCGATCATTCTTCTTCGTAACTTAAATCCACCTCAATTGTGCAACGGTCCACGTTTGGTCATTAAAAGGATCACAGGAAATGTTATTGAAGGGAAAATGTTACCTGGAAGGTTTACAGGAGATGTCGCCCTGTTGCCACCTATTCCCTTGGAACCGACAGAATTTTCAATAAAATTTAAAAGGCTTCAATATCCTATTCGTTTGGCTTTTGCCCTGACCATAAACAAATCCCAAGGGCAAACAATGTCCACTTGGACTTTGAAAATCCGTGTTTTTCCCTTGGGCAATGGCACGTGGGAAATGGGTATCGCCTGCTCACGTGAGTGGAAACCATCAAATCTTTGGTTTGTGTTAAAAAAAAAAAAAACTGGTTAGCCCAAAACATTTTGAACAAATTAGTACTTGAATAAATAAAAATTCTTAATTGTATTATGTAAAAACCTCTTTAAGAAGAGATTTATTATCACTCAAATATATTGCTATATTAAAAGCTTCAACACACCACCCTCCTACCGAACACTTATTAGCCGAAGGGTTGGGAAATCGAGGTCTCAAAGAAAATGAGAAAAACGCCTATCAAAAGGACATATATGACGCGTTAACCAAGATTGGCATGACCCTGAGCAAAATTAAAACCGTTGTTAAACTAACAATACCAGGTTGAAATAGTGTTAGGCCAATAATCAATAGATCAATGGCTGAGGTTATCAAAACTTACTTCAGTCATCCTTTTTAAAATTAGTGGAAAAATATAGCCATTTCGAGTTAGTTTATACCGATCCATAAAAAAAGGGCAATAGTGTTGGCAGCTCTGTGAGTCGTAAACACAACCAGCTCCTTTTTAATCAAACTACATTGAAGTATGAGATGTAAAAAATAAAACCTTTAACTTTTTTATACTCTTTACCAAATACTTTTAAATGGTGTAATGCTCTATTCTCAATCACGTTGGATTTTGATTAGCTGAAAGGTTTTCATATTTATCAATGAATATTGGTATTACTGTATTTGTTTAAAAATATTAGGATATAACTACTGAGCCACAGCAACGCGTGGCCGGGTCTGCTAGCATCTATGTATAAATTATTTAAAAATAATTTAAAAAAGGTGGTCACCCACAAATTAAGATTAGATTAATATAAAATAATTTAAAATTTACGTATGTCAATAAATACCAGAAATTGGACAAAATTTGTCCACCTCCCGTTACTACTTGCAAAATTTGTGAGATCGGGGGAGTAGGCATCAGAGAAGAGGAAGGATTGGCTCTGCTTGGAGCCGAGGTCTGTGTTGCAGTGGTTAGCATCCGCGCATGTCACGCGGGCGGAGCCAAATCTTTTCTCTTCAAAAAATAAATTATTTAAAAAAGGTGGTCACCGACAAATGAAGATTAGATATAATAATAATAATAAACTGTTTATTTAACAAAATAAAGACACAAAATAAAAGTTCATAATATACATAAACATATAGGCATGGACAATGTCCGTCTGCCGGGTTGACCACACTTTTTCAATATTCTTATTGTTTTTAAAACCGCATTCAAACGAAATACAGAATTGTTCATATTAATCAAACATTAAATAAATGATAATTTATCCTTTGATGTATAAAGCTAATTAATATAAATAATATATTTTGTTTTACATTTTTATTGTGTATTAAATTCCTTATTGAAATTTGTCTGTATTTAACAGCTTCTATGGTAAACCAATATAATTGTTTCCAGTTCTTTCCATTTAGATATTCAACAACATTATCCTTATCAAGAATGCTTTGTCAAAACCACTTAATCCTAAACTCCATCAAAATAGGACATATAGCTAGGAAATGGTATAAGTCTTCATTTAGCCCCAGGTTACATAATGTGCATTTATGGCTTTCTTCTAAACGCCCAACAGAATAGTTCAAATTCAATAATTGACCCCGTACTTTAAGAATAGTTTTAATAAAATGAAAATTATTTTTATCTGAGTAATAACAGTTTTCTCCCAGATTAATGCTTAATTCTTTATATAACTCGTGAAATTTGGATGTACGTGATGACTGAATAAGATTTAAAAGTATGTTTTAATTTGCCTAAAATTAAAACATAGATTTTATAGATTAATATATGTATAAAATGTATAGTAAAAATTTCGACTTCCGGTTTTCAACGGAATTACATGTTTTAGGGTCCCCTGAGTCCAAAAAACTAAATCCTGCGAAATAGTCTCCAGTAGACCAGATTTTTATTGTTTGTTTTTGGTTCCTCCCCTTCCTCGATTTTAGCCTATACGGGGTTTTCCAGGACCAGTGAAGATGGTGGGGGATTAAAGCCGAGCATTATTAAATGTCCCCCGGCTCCTGGTTTTGAACTTGCTAACTTCGGGTTCCCGATGATACGTTGCCATGGGCAACGCATATTTTCTAACGCGTTTGCCCACAAGGCCATCACGCCACCCAATTCGATAGTTTTATAGTTGTTTGGAGTCGTGAAAAGATGGAAAATCTCCGAATTCTAGTGCCTGAGGCAACATTAACATTCTTATTCATGAGCAGTCAAAACCTGAATTTCTTAATTACATCCACAGGTAATGTTTTGCTACCAGAGGGACATTTTTAGGACAACAGTGAGATGCCAAAAGATAAAAAAAAAAAAAAAAAATCCATTTTGTCAAGAGAAACATGAATTTGAGGGCGTATGAGGTCTCGGTATGCAGAACCACCCTCCCCTTCACTTGGCAAAAACGCAGCCAATAAAACTTTTTCAATGTTAAATATCAAATGATAAAAAACTCAAATATAATTTAATTATACTAAATAGAATTTATTAATATTTTATAGCTAACAAAGAAAGAAATACTTATAAGAAATAGAGGTCGCATTCCGCGGTGGCCCTGGGGTTTTTTTAACACATTCGCGCCGGCAAGCTCAATCAAAGCTTAATAGATAGTAATACTGACTCATTTGATTGCCTATGCATGACCATGTATTTTATTTAAATTAATGTGAAGAAAGGATTCATATAAAAATTATCTTGAAATATTCAGATTGATGTTATTCATATTTTTTTTTAATTCTCACTGATAAGAGAAATCTCGTGCTCATTGATGAATAAAGAATTATTCAATTAACAAATTTGATCAGGAGTTATAGATTTGTGGCCGCTGAATTACAAATTATTCCCACTATTAGACGTGCGATATTTTCCTCCATAAAATGCAAGTGGCGTCACTTAACACGTTCACGTGTACCACCCGTGGCTCACACATGACTACCTCATCGGGCGACGTGTACCACCGGTGGCTGACACTAGAATGCCACCTCTGCCCAATAATTAGATCTTTAACACTTTGACTGCCAAAAAAGAATAACTGAGAGTCACCCTTTTGTTTCTACACTATTTTAATATTTAATTCTCTGACAAGAGAACAGTTAGTCGATGTTAAGAGAGTAGAAATAAATTCTATATAGCTGAAAATTAAAAAAATGAAAATTTAACGTGAATTCATTTATTTCTATTTATTTATACTTATATTCATGCACTAATAAATGTATAAATATTTATTTTTTAATAAAAATTATAATTAATATCGTATTATAAACCTAACTATAACTATATTATAGTAGGATAGTATTTTTTATTGTTTATTTTATTATTTTTTGATTACCAATATTGCGTAATGCCCTGGAAAAGCTCTTGATAGAGCGAAAAGCATTTAACAGTCCGTGTTAAAGAGAGTAAAAAATCCATGGCTATGTTGTCCCTTGGATTGGATGCAAAATGGATGTATCGAGCCTGTACGATGTCAGGTACTCGTGTTAGATCCTTATCCTAATTATACCTAGATAGGCAAAATTTAGGACTCCCGGTGTAGCATCGTCCGATTAGCCTTAGCGGCATAAAGTGGCGTTAAACAAACTACTTATAAGAAATAATAAACTCACCCAACACTCCACCACTTTCTTCGCCATCAGCCTGTTAGCAGTAACCATGACGGAATTCGCCGAGCTGTTCAAAAAGCTCGGTTTGTGAAAAGTCTTCATTACCGAAGCCATAATGAAAATGTTTTGCTGTTGTCAAGATTCTGAAGCTCCTTTATGTACTTTTTTCTCACTCTATTTTGGAATTTTCTAAAATAAAAAAATAAGTATTTTAAAAAATTATAGATGTTTTCCAATTCGTTATAATAATTTATCTAACTTTATTTTTTTATTACATAACATTTACAAATTGGCTCATTTTCAAAACATAAAATTTCTTATATGTTGAAATGTTTTTTTAATAAAAATCAATTTATTCTATGATGTATAACATAGTACAGACATATAGCTTAAAAACGAGCCTCTGAAATTATGTTTCTACTTCCTGCATGTTTTTCGATAGACTAGATCGCACTGCCAAGTTGCAAGAAAAAAACACCACACAGTGGTCATCTGACGTGTTTAGGTTAACATAACAACCTACTACACACAAGGCCGGGAGATCGCATTGCCATGTAAGTTGCCTAAGAATTAAATGTCATGCGGTGGACAGAAATGGCGGCTTTGAGCCTGTTCGATAACAGGTCCCTATCCAAATTATTTTTCGATAAGCAAAATTTAGGACTCCAGCTGCCATTGACCATAGCGTCATAAAGGGAAATTAAATAAATATCATCATTGATGGAAGCTAAAACATCAAAACCAAAAAAAAAAAAAAAAAAACCTACTAAAAGTACTTGTTCATAAGTGTCCTTTCCACACTATGGATCTTTTATTTATGGATCACACACATCCTTTAGACAATTTAATGCTGATTGAGAAAATATCATCGTTTTTGTTTCTACGCTAAACCAAAGTAGAGAAAACTGTCATTTTTCAGGACAAAAGTAAGACTTTCAACAAACAAAAACAAAAAGAAATTCTATCTCCTCAACAGATTGTGATAGGAAACTCGTTTTTGCGCCATTCTACCCCGTTTAAGATGCAGTATTACACATTATTTTTTACACTCGGTCTGGGACACCCAGTATACTACAATTTTTCGCAATGCCTTTAAAAAGTGAAAATAGTTATTTATTATACAAGTGACGAAAGTAGATCATTTTACAACTCGAGTGAAACGTTTACCCACACGAGCGTATCGAGTGTGGTAATTTCACGAGAGTTGTAAATTCTACTTTTTTCACGAGTGTAATATTAAATTTTTTCTGTGACCGTGTAATACATGATCAGATCTAACCAGAATATGAACAAAATTAGGATCTTGTGAAGATTATGGTATGTTGTTGGTAGGTTATAAGCATGGTTGTGAAAGGTGCAAGTGCAGGTTATAAACAAGGAAGGTAATTATTATTATATTTAAATTTTAAAATATATTGATTATTTCCACCAATAATTCATTCACATTTCAATTTATTTTGTTAAAATAAATTCTTACAATGTTAGGAAACATTTAGAAGCATTTAATTTTCAACTTCAAATTATTTTTTAATTTATACTTATTACTAATTAAGAAGGCAATTCACTTTCTTTACTTTATTGCAAAATTTTTCACTTTCTTCACTCATTTCAGTTTAGTAATGTTACCATTATTCAACGATTACAGATAAAGATTATTATTTTCCATTATTTTAGATTTTGATTTCACAACTGAGATTTTATATACACAAACCTGACCATTATTCACGAACATCAGATTTTTATTAAATAAAAAAAAAGTCGGGTATGTATAGTTTTGTTGTGAGTGTTATGTAATACATAGGCTATTTTGAAAAAGTGTTCATCAGCTTGAAGTATCTGGACTCACATGCACTTAAACCCTCTGTAGGTAATGAAATTACAAACCTAATGTAGGGAATTCAATGTTTACTTTAAAGTTTTGATTTTATTAACTAAGATAAAATTACTAACCAGTCACTAAATATATCCTCAATTGCTCGATAAAATAAAATCTCAAATAAAATTTGAACATAAACAATGGAGTGATGCCTTCCCACTGGCTATCCAAGTTATCAATTCACAGATGCGTCCAACTACGTCATAGGTCTCGGGCAGCCATATTGCCAGTTACAAACTGAGCCCACCTTCTCTCTATTACCTTAATCTAATTTAAAACAAGTTTTCGATAGGTTTGTTCCAACTAGTAAACGATTAATGACAGGGTGTACAATTAGCTGTTAAAACAGAGAATCAGTTTGAAGTTTGGACAAGTTCCGTGTTTAACTCCAGAATTCATCTGTTTTTCAATACGTTATCAGTCCGGTTTCGTTGAACAGCCGTTAGGAGGTACACATGAGCTCTAATATTACTTTTAATGTCACTTATATTTTTTATTATTCTTTTAAAGAATAAATCAAACAACACAAAAAAAAAAAAAAAAAAAAAAAAAAGAAAAAAAATGGGAGGTAACCAAAAATGAATAACATTAGGGTATTATTTCGATAAAGCAGCTGCAAGATGGCGGGCGGCATGTGTAAACAACAAGGTATTCCGATCGCGCCCTACCCGATATCCACGATTCAGCTCGGGTTTACCGAGAGTTCCCGATATCCGATGTCGGCTTTATCCAAATATTTTTGGAGGGGAATTCCTTCTTTGCTCACATTTTTATTGATTATTTTTGATTTTAAGATCATTAATTTTATTATATTGGGTTAGGGGGCAGTATAACATTAAAAGATATAAACATTTAATTAAATTAATTCTATTTAATTAATCATCAATGGATTATAATAAAGTTAGTCGATAATTATGTTTAAATTGATTTTATATAGGTAATGTTATTCTGCCTTAACCCAATCAAAAGTGTGGATAAGGGTCTGGCCACACATGTCCGCACCGGATCCGCACCGTAGCAATAATACAGGTTATGTTCAGAATATTTTTAATTTAACGTACATATTACCTTTAGTTATGCCTAAAGTGGCCTGTGTCTCACATGTGTGGCTTGAACTTTAGGCATAACTAAAGGTAATATGTAAGTTAAATTAAAAATATTCTGAACATAACCTGTATTATTGCTATGGTGCGGACATGTGTGGCCAGACCTTTTATTATTCTTTTAAAGAATAAATCAAACACAAAAAAAAAGAACATAGGAGGTAACCAAAAATGAATAACATTAGGGTTATATTTCGATAAAGCAGCTGCAAGATGGCGGGCGGCATGTGTAAACAACAAGGTATTCCGATCACGCCCTGCCCGATATCCACGATTCAGCTCGGGTATACCGAGAGTTCCCGATATCCGATGTCGGCTTTATCCACATATTTTTGGAGGGGAATTCATTCTTTGTTCACATTTTTATTGATTATTTTTGATTTTATGATTATTAATTTTATTTTATTGGGTTAGGGCAGTATAACATTAAAAGATATAAACATTTAATTAAATTTTTCTATTTAATTAGTCATCAGTGGATTATAATAAAGTTAGTCGATAAATATGTTTAAATTGATTTTATATAGGTAATGTTATTCTGCCTTAACCCAATCAAAAGTGTGGATAAGGCCTACATCGCATCTCGGGAACTCTCGGTAAACCCGAACTGAATCGTGGATATTGGGTAGGGCATGATCGGAATACCTTGTTGATTACTTACGCCGGCCGCCATCTTGGAATTGCTCATCCGAAGTATTACCAAAAAGAACATAGGAGGTAACAAAAAATGAATATAATTAGGGTATTACTTCGATTAAGCAGCTACAAGATGGCGGCCGGCATGTGTGAACAAGGTATTCCGATCACGCCCTACCCGATATCCACGATTCAGTTCGGGTTTACCGAGAGTTCCCGAGAACCTTTTCGGCTTTATCCACATTCTAAGTTTTATTGATTATTTTTTATTAATTTTGATTATTAAGGTTTTACTTATTGGGTTAGTGAAATATAACATTAAAAGATTAATAGTCCCTGCTTTTTGATTGCGATTCCCGGTCATACCTGTCCTGCCAATCCTTCATCGCTTCCGTCTTTATTGCTCTCAGTAGGTCTAGGATGGATACTTTAACATTGTCTCTATCTGTCTGAATGCTACGGGCTATTTTGTCGACCTCATTTCCAGAGATATTCACATGACTGGGTATCCATTGGAACGCGAAGTTATTGGTGGATGCAATTAAGAGCTCGATGATTTTCAGATCCACGTATGATTTGATCTCATTTTTATGTATTTTAACATATGACCCTTGGCTATGCTGTCCTCGGATAGGACGTAAAAAATCTGGTGCGTGCTCGCAACACACAACTTTCACTTACCTACTTACTTAGATTAAAAATTAATGGGTTTTGTTAATTGCCAGTTCTCAAATGAACAGAACGGCTTTAATTATGAACAATGGTCTGCCATTAAAGGCGTACTCCGCATGCGTGGGCTCAACGAGTTTTATGAGTTGACTGAATATTTTTCTCCTCTTTATGTTTTCTTTAATTTTATCATATCTCATATTTAGCCATTTCTTATTTTTAGGCGTAACGAGAGACAGTTAATTTCTCCATGTAAACAAAAATAAAGGTACTTTATAAGAAAGAAAGAAACAAACAAAAAAGGCCCCCCCACAAAAAAAAAGCCCCCTCAGAACATTTTAATAATGATAAAACTTATAATAATAATAATAATAATCCTTTATTTGCATTAAATAATTTTACAAATAATTATATACATTTATTTACACACTGCAAAATCTTTTAGCTGATAAAGCTTACCTGATATTAAAGAAAACCTAATTTTCATTAAACATGACGAATTTGATAAAAATCGTTAAAGCCGTTTTTGAGATAATCGAAACAAAGTTGGAAAATTGGAAAAAAGTCATGAAATAAAGTGCCTCTCAGTTGGACCAATTTTGATGAAATGTTGGCTTTTACATATTTGGTATATACATACATCAAATACCCAGTTTTTTTCAAAATCGTTAAAGCCGTTTTTGAGTAAATAAAAAATATGTACACGTGAAATTGGTACAAAATTTATTAAGTAAAGTCCCCCCTCCGGTTGATCAATTTTGATGAAATTTTTACAGTCATATCTCGGGCATATAAATACATTAAATACCAAGTTTGATCAAAATCGTTAAAACCGTTTTTGAGTAAATAAAAAAAAACACGTGAAAATGATACAAAATTTATGAAGTAAAGTCCCCCCTCAGGTTGATCAATTTTGATAAAATTTTTAGTCGTATCTCGGGCATATAAATATATCAAATACTCAGTTTAATCAAAATCGTTAGAGCCGTTTTTGAGAAAATCGAAAAAAAATTAAAAAGTTATTAAATAAAGTACCCCCTCCCTTTGAGCAATTTTGATGAAATTTTTGCTATCACATCGCGGGCATATACATACACTAAATACCCAATCTCAGGTTCCCACGGTTTATAGTTTTTGAGCTAATCTGTTCACACACACACACACACACACACAAACACAGACCATTTCGCGGGACTTGGTTAATTGGGCTCAGGGAACCCAAAACGTGTATTTCCGTTGAAAACCGGAAGTCGAAATTTTTCACGATCGCAATACTTCCACTTACTATATATTTCATATAAAGGTAAGTGAAAGTAAAAAGGTCCCGAGCCTGTTCGATGTCAGGTGCTCGTTAAAGATCCTAATTATACCTATCCTAATTATACCTGGATTGGCAAAATTTAGGACTCCCACTGTAGCATCGTTCGATTAGCCTTAGTAGCATAAAGGGACTTAAACAAACAAACAGACGCCGTCCGCCATCTTGCATAACCCACGTAATACCAATATTAGCACTTTAAGCACCAGGCACTATGGTCCAATGAATCGGTAAACAGAAATAATGTTAGGTTAAAAGTTAACGTGTGTTCAAGTTTGTTGTCCTGGCTGTTTAACTTTGAACGCTGTTTAGCCCTTATCACTAAATTTGATCAACCGATTCCACATTGTATACCAGACATAAACAACAATCTGTTTTTAACCATCTGTTTAAGTAAGCAATCCCAATTAAAGACTTACTGGACCCCAGTTATAAAAGTCCCTCATCCCCCCCAGTCTTTTGATTACAATAAATTTATAAATTTTATTGGTTGGAAAGGGATAACCAACCAATCCAAAGAGGTTATGCAAAGAGCTAGTTGTGAACTTATTACTGCGCATGGCCTTCCCCACTCTTTAGATTCTAAGTTTGATTTGTTCATTTATAATTGAAACCATATCGATTATTGTTTTGTGATCGATGACTCGATTGGCTCTGGATCGGAAACCAACCTCTAAAACGATCAAATTTATATTCTGAAGTGTGGGGGAAGGTCAGTCGCATTGGTTAGTACACAACTAGCTTGTTGGAACAAACCAATTACGCGTCGACTAAGTTTACTAGTAAATTGAATAAGTCAGCTTACTTCAAGTTGAGAGAGATTTGGATAAAGAGTTCCAAGGTAATTACAATGTGATTCAGAAACAGTTCCATGACATATTTTCTGAAGTAACATAGTGACTGTTTCCTGTACTAAAACTCAGTGTGTGAAAGTCAAAATAAAATAACTGGACAAAAAATAACATTTATATCGACTTCTTTTTGAGTTCATACTGAACAAGAATTGTTAACCTCTTAAAAATGGAAAATTGACCAAGTGAGTTTTTCCAGTAACCCCTACGAAATATTCTCGTAATTACTTTCAAGGAGTAATCTGTAAAATCTTTTTACTTTCTTACACGCCGAATCACTGTATTTGAGGCCAATTGTCAAAAATTTACATAATGAATTATTTTTTTATTTAGGTTATGATTTTAATCTTGTCAAACTACAAAAAAAAAAATATGAAAACTTGTCACTTACGTGTTTTTTCATTTTTTTTCTGGAACTCTGATTTCGTTGTCTTCCTGTGTTTGCGTAAGAAAATGTGAATGAGTGATTGAGTAAACTTAATCCATTATTCTGTCATGTACGTTATTTTGATGTCTCGCGCCAGCTGTGTTTGGAATTTTCAAATATTTCAAAATGATTTCGAAAACGAAAAATGCCTATATTGAAATGGTAGTATTTATATCATCTATAATTCTCATTTAGGTTATTATTTTTTATGTGTGTACACATACGTGTTTATACATTAATATTTCGGTTTGAGGACTTTAGCGTTTCTTTATGATTATAAATAGTGTAGTTGTTAATAAAAAATGCATATATGTATATAAACATTTTTGTTTTTAATAAAGTTAGTGGTCAATTAGAGCTAAGTTACTTTACTATGAGGCATCTTTGAACATTTGATAATATACTAATAATTCATTTTATAAGTGTAGTATATAGGTATTCATTAATTGTATCGGTGATTTAAATTTCTTGTAATAGTTCTAGGAATAGAAATAGCTTAAGATATTCAGAGGTTAAGAAGGCTGGTCCACGCTAAAGTTCTAAAAGATATGTAAAGCCAACAAAAAAAAAAAAAATAAAAATAATTATACATAAAAAAAAAAAAATCCAAACACATTATAGATTAATTCTAGCGATATAGAACACATGTAGTTGTTTAATTAAAAATTAAAAATTGATAATTTTTTGGTACTTTTCTGTTATAGTCACGCCCAGAGAAAATGTTTTTAATTTATTTAGTACATTGCTTTAAATAAATAAAACACATTTATTTATTTAGTTTTCTGAATAAAATCAATCTCTTGTCTGCATGTTTTTATATGACACCTCCATTTAATTTTACCTTTAAATGTTAACTTCATCTCATTATTTTTATATATTCTCATTTCAGGAATTATATTATGCTGTTGAAAAAATCTGACCGCAGTTTCCTCATCCAAAATATTCCTAAAAATATTTTTTTAAATTATAATGATACTCAACCATATTTAACGTGATTAATTATCTAGTCAAAACAAATTATTCGGCACGGAATTGTTTTCTCCTGACAGTGTTGCCAGTAAGCGAACAGTTGTGAAATTAACTCTTAGTTACCTCTATAGCAACACTGGCGATAACCCTGCTTATCCTAAAAGCAAAATGTACTAACTAAATTAAAAACATTTTCTCTGGGCGTGACTCTAACAGAAAAATACCAATTTGTTTTTTTTTGTCGTGTCTTTGATAAATCGACAGTCTTAAAATCGATTGAAGAGACCATTGATCCAGTGACTGAATGAAATTATTAATCTTAATCTTAAATATGTGTTTCAAATATGCCTTGTTTTTTAAATATTAGAATGATCATGAAAGGATGTGCGTAATATAGAGTGCAAACTTAAACAGCCTAAAAATAAAAAAATATAGGTTTTGTTTTCAGGGAATCTTCATCACAGGTTTGAATCGAAAGAACTTAATCAGAAAACCCCTTTTCATTTGGACACATCGGTCTGGTGATTGTGAAAATGTATTTCCCCTTAAAATATTTCCCCTCAATGAGAAATGGGCTTATGGAGTGGGTGGAGTTATATTTCGATATTAACACATTATTTTCCAGGAAAACCCATTAACTTTTTTCTCTTCCTGTTTTACAGGAAAAACATATTCAGCTTACACCGTGATTTCGGGGAAAAAACAACAAGAATATGAATCGAATCGCGATATTAATACCGATAATAACAAATCATAAAACAAAAATAAACTAAAACGTTTTTAATATAATCTTTATTAAAATAAAAATCTCGTGTCCCTATGTTTGTTTTTTAAAAAGAGAACAGTGGGAGGAAGGATACATAGTTACTATGGCTTGTTCAGGTGGAAAAAATACATAAACTTTAATTGTCTAAAAGAGCACTGAAAGAGTGATGTTCATCATTAAAGAGAGTCTAACATTGTGCCAACCAAAGATTGAAATAACGAAATTTCTGGCCATTGCTAAAATCTATCTATCATAATCACTTAACTGGATGTTTTCAATTTTCGTTTAAATATGTTTGTTTTATTTTTGTCTCATTTAAGCTTTACGTGTATAAAATAATTGAATTGTGGACATTTTATTTTGTTTCCATTGTGAATTTACTAGTTTATAAATAAAAAATCAAACTATTTTATAAAAAAAAAGAAAAAAAAAAGGGAACAACGAACATATAATCTAAAAATCTGGTGCGTGCGCGCAACACACAACTTTCACTTACCAACTTACTTAGATTAGAAATTGACGTGTTTTGCTAATTATCATTTCCAAAATTCACACATTTTTCTACATTCATATCTTATTTTTGTTAATCGTTAAAGCCGTTTTTGAGTAAATAAAAAAAAACCGTGAAAATGATACAAAATTTATTAAGTAAAGTCCCCCCTCCCGTAGATCAATTTTGATGAAATTTTTACAGTCATATCTCGGGCATATAAATACAACAAATACCAAGTTTGATCAAAATCGTTAAAACCGTTTTTGAGTAAATAAAAAAAAACACGTGAAAATAATACAAAATTTATTAAGTAAAGTCCCCCCTCCGGTTAATCAATTTTGATGAAATTTTTACAGTCATATTTGGGGCATATAAATAGATCAAATACTCAGTTTAATCAAAATCGTTAGAGCCGTTTTTGAGAAAAAAACGTAAAAAGTTATTAAATAAAGTACCCCCTCCCTTTGAGCAATTTTGATGAAATTTTTGCTGTCACATCGCGGGCATATACCTACACTAAATACCCAATTTCAGGTTCCCACGGTTTATAGTTTTTGAGCTAGTCTGTTCACACACACACACACACACACACAGACACACACACACACACACACACACACACACACACACACACACACACACACAGACCATTTCGCGGGACTTGGTTATTTCGACTCAGGGGGTCCCAAAACGTGTATTTCCGTTGAAAACCGGAAGTCGAAAATTTTCACGATCGCAATACTTCCACTTACTATATATATCATATATAGGTAAGTGAAAGTAAAAATGAACGTATCTTTGATATAATTAAAGTACTACAATATATTATACAAGTACTATTTCAATATATGAAAATTTCCTGTGATGGCTGCTTAAAATTTAAAATTTGATGGCCTATTCAGCAACATTTAATAAATAAATTAAATCTTTTGTTTTGTAAATTTATATGTTTTTTTTTTTTTTAAGAATATGTTATTTTCCTGTTTAAATGATCAAACGGGTTTAAGTTAAATGCACTTATAAATGGAAAAGGTACATATAAATAAATAATATAAGAATCCAAGTATTCCTAACCACCAAATCATAATTTTTTTATTTCAAGAAAAATGTATCTAAATAACCAACAAGGATATTTCTAAAAATGATTTGATGATGATTTTAAATGATATGACTCCATAAGAAAAAAGAACAAATCGTACATGATTTGTTAGATTGAAGATTTTGTTTAGATCAGACCTGACCTAATACAATGAATGAATTCTCTTCCAAAAATTGTCGAGAATGCCGATATGGATCTCGGGAACTCTCGGTAAACCCGAACTGAATCGTAGATATCGGGTAGGGCGTGATCGGAATACCTTGTTGTTTACTCTAGCCGGCCGCCATCTTGCAGCTGCTCAATCGAAGTAATACCCTAATATTATTCATTTTTTGTTACCTCCTATGTTCTTTTTGGTAACACTTCGGATGAGCAACTCCAAGATGGCGGCCGGCGTAAGTAAACAACAAGGTATTCCGATCACGCCCTACCCAATATCCACGATTCAGTTCAGGTTTACGGAGAGTTCCCGAGATATGATGTATGCCTTATCCACACTTTTGATTGGGTTAAGGCAGAATAACATTATCTACAGGGTGTTTCGGAATTGCACGGCACTATTTTAGGTACGTGTTCTCTAATACAAAATAAACAAAAAAGTTCATATTAACATATATCTCAAACTCATTTATTAAACAGATATCAAAGGTTAAAGATTTATTATTACTATTTATTTATTATTATTACAATATTTAGAGTAAATGTTCAAAGGCGCCTCCGTTTTGTTGAATGCAACATTCAGCACGACGAATCCATGCTTCTCTGGCTCTTCGTATAGCATCAGGATGGTGGTTGATAGTTACTGCGGCTTCCACGATCCGATTTCTTAGCTCTTCTTGCGTGTCAACTGCCGCAGAATAAACCATAGACTTCATCCAGCCCCACACAAAATAATCTAATGGCGTTAAAACCGGAGATCGTGGTGGCCATTTAACAGGTCCGTTTCGACCAACCCATCGGTCTCCATAAGTTGCTTTTAAATAATCACTTAAATCTAATCAAAATAATCTAAGACGTCTTTCAATGGCCTCAAACGTTTTACGATTTGGTATTCTTCGGTTAGGAAATTTTTCACGATATCTTCGAACAGCAGCAGCACCGTTTGTATGTACCTCGCCATAAGTTAAAAGCATGTCTGTTTGTTCATCGAAAGTGAATAAATTTGTGGTATCTCCCATTATAATCATAAATTGAACTGTGTCACAAGATTCACTCACACTAAAACACACAGAACTAGTCAAACAGATGAGCAACTACTGTCATTGCTTATCGTTCATTTGTTTATCAGGTGATTAAAATCTTTTATTTAGTATTAAACACGTTAAACGTTGTACAGTCAGTCTTAATGCAGTAAATAAATAATAAATCTTTAACCTTTGATATCTGTTTAATAAATGAGTTTGAGATACATGTTAATATGAAGTTTTTTGTTTATTTTGTGTTAGAGAACACGTACCTAAAATAGTGCCGTGCAATTCCGAAACACCCTGTATATAAAATCAATTTAAACATAATTATCGACTAACTTTATTATAATACACTGATGATTAAAATAGAATTAATTTAATTAAATGTTTATATCTTTTAATGTTATACTGCCCTAACCCAATAAAATAAAATTAATAATCATAAAATCAAAAATAATCAATAAAAATTCCCCTCCAAAAATATGTGGATAAAGCCGACATCGGATATCGGGAACTCTCGGTAAACCCGAACTGAATCGTGGATATCGGGCAGGGCGTGATCGGAATACCTTGTTGTTTACACATGCCGGCCGCCATCTTGCAGCTGCTTTATCGAAATAATACCCTAATATTATTCATTTTTTGTTACCTCCTATGTTTTTTTTTTTTTTTTTGTGTGTTATTTGATTTATTCTTTAAAAAAAAAAATAAAAAATATGAGTGACATTCAAAATAATATTAGAGCTCATGTGCACCTCCTAACGGCTGTTCAACGAGTTGCTTATCCGAAGTTAATCTAAAAACCAACGGGATTTAAAATAGAACTTTACGCCAAATTTAAAATTGTTTGCAAAAGAATTTATTTGGGTTAAAGTTTTTATTGTTTACATCTTATATTTGACTATAATGTGTTAATGAATGACATATGTAGAAGGAAATAATAAAGAATATAATTGGAAGAGGATTTAGTACAATCAAAAACGGCAGAAAAAATGTACCAAATTAATGAGATATCATATCATGAGGTTATACTAATAGGTGGACAATGATTTTGGTTAACCTGTCATGGGGACACGAGATTTTTATTTAAATAAAGATTATATTAAAAACGTTTTAGATTTTTACTTTCACTTACCTATATATGAAATATATAGTAAGTGGAAGTATTGCGATCGTGAAAATTTTCGACTTCCGGTTTTCAACGGAAATACACGTTTTGGGGTCCTCTGAGTCCAAATGACCAAGTCCCGCGAAATGGTCTCTGTGTGTGTGTGTGTGTGTGTGTGTGTGTGTGTGTGTGTGTGTGTGTGTGTGTGTGTGTGTGTGTGTGTGTGTGTGTGTGTGTGTGTGTGTGTGTGTGTGTGTGTGTGTGTGTGTGTGTGTGAACAGACTAGCTCAAAAACTATAAACCGTGCGAACCTGAAATTGGGTATTTAGAGTATGTATATGCCCGCGATGTGACAGCAAAAATTTCATCATATTTGCTCAAAGGGAGGGGGTACTTTATTTAATAACTTTTTAAGTTTTTTTCGATTTTCTCAAAAACGGCTCTAACGATTTTGATTAAACTTAGTATTTGATCTATTTATATGCCCCAGATATGACTGTAAAAGTTTCATCAAAATTGATCAACCGGAGGGGGGACTTTACTTAATAAATTTTGTATCATTTTCACGTGTTTTTTTTATTTACTCAAAAACGGTTTTAACGATTTTGATCAAACTTGGTATTTGACGTATTTATATGCCAGAGATATGACTGTAAAAATTTTATTAAAATTGATCAACCGGAGGGGGGACTTTACTTAATAAATTTTGTATGCGATAGTCAACATTCATCAAAATTGGTCAAACGGAGGGGGCACTTTATTTCATAATTTTTTTTTTCAATTTTTACCTTTTTGATCGATGATCTCAAAAACGGCTTTAACGATTTTTATCAAATTCGTTATGTTTAATGAAAATTAGTTGTTATTTATTACCAGGTAAGCTTTATCATTATTAAAATGTTCTGAGAGGGCTTAAATGGGGAGGGAGCCTTTTTTGTTTTCCTATAAAGTACCTTTGTTTTAGTTTATATTGAGAAATTAACTGTCTGTCATCACACCTAAAAATAAGAAATGGCTAAATATGATATATGAAGAAAATCAAGTAAACATATACAGGAGAAAAAAAGAAAAATAATCCGTCAACTCATAAAACACCTTGAGCTCACGCATGCGCCGTACGCCTTTAATGACAAACCAATGCGTTATTATTACCTATAGATGTTCTGTTCATTTGAGAAGTGGCAATTAACAAAACGCATTAAGTTCTAATCTAAGTAAGTTGGTAAGTGAAAGTTGTGTGTTGCGCGCACGCACCAGATTTTTTTTTTGGAATTTCAATCCAGAAAGGTCTACATCATTCCAACATATCATTACGTACTAAAACATGAATATAACTGTTCCAAAATAATCTAGAACGCTTTGCTAATGAAACAGAATTAATTATAAGATTTTATTACACTTTACAATATTTTATTTGGGGTACCTGTGTGGTGTAGTGGCTAGCATAGCAGCATACATACCAAAGATTGCGGGTTCCCCTAGGATTTTTTAAAGGGAATAAAAATGCTTGGCTGTGCCGTCCCTCCGATAGGACGTAAAATGAAGGCCACGAGTTTGTACGATGTCAGGTACTAGTTAAAGTACCTGCTGTGTCCCTGATTTAATTAAATTATAATATGGGTTAGTAAAGAGGTCCGTTTAGGTCGTTAAGGTCCGTGGATCTTAATTATCTTTAATAATTGGGACATGCAAAAAATAGACAGAATTACGCAGTGGAAGAATATTATAATTGGTAAATAATATATATACATATATACATACAGACAAATATATCTAATTACTATTACAATACGAGCCTGATTAATATAGGAAGTGGGGGGCCGGCTGCAATACGTCTAACTGGGTGGAAATTCTGCTAGAGACTCTCCTCTGTGAGTGGGGCCTTCTCAGAGCTAGGGTGATAAGGAGGCTTTAAGGTACAAAGTTTGGCCCTATGTTATTACTTAGCATATTTATACAAACTCAAATATATACAATTATCTATTTGGGCACCTAATTAAACTAATTATAATAATTCTCACTTATATCCACATACACAATATTTCTATAATAGCCCTCATATAATATAATATAATATAATAACAATTAATATACATTATATTTATATAATAAATATGACATAATAATTATATGTGTGGATCACCACAATCTATATCCTAATTATACTTGGATAGGCGAAATTTAGAACTCCCATATTAGCATCGTCCGATTAACCTAAGCGCCATAAAGTGACGTTGATTAAAAAAACAATCACATTAATTTATTCGTCATTTTAAGTCGAAAAGTTTTTATTTTTATTTTGGACTTAACACACTTTCCGCTGTAAGCAAAGACAAAATATAATACTACCCCTTACCACTCCTACCAGCATTGGAGGTAAAAGAAGATCAACTCAAAGGATCTAATTGTGGGCCTGAGGAGAATGTGGTCCACTAAATTGCTTTTCTTAAAAACACCTGCCCCAAACTGGCAATCCTTTTCCAAGGGCCCGACAGTATCTTTCCAATTTTAAGACCCCATTGTCTGTGCCTATTGTCCAAAACTATATAAAGGAGCGGAGGTACTTTAATTAGAAACTTTAAGGGGCCACGTAATTTTGGAAGTTACTAAGTATTGTTAGGTATTTTACTCACTAGGCTGTTCACCTATAAAGATTTCTAAAATATTTCAGAGCTTAAAATAAAACTAGCTGTATATACCGGTTTCACCCGGAGAATTTCAATTTTTAAATTTATAATATCTATAAACTGAGACTTTTATCGACTCAAACGGTCGATTTTGTAAAAACCAATGCAAAGCGAGATCAAAACGATTATTATAATAATAAGGAATATATCCAGAGATCGGCTGAAGTTGTGCGATTTTTATATGGACCTGTTTTATGTTGACCTGTTATATGCACCTGGTCTGTAAGAACCTCTGAGAATTTAGGACAAACGGTATGGATTTCTTATAGCTGTATATCCCGGTTTCACACGGGGAATTTAATTTTTCTAAAGAAACGGTCGACTTCGTAAAAAAAAAGATTGTAAAGTGAGATCATTATGATTTTTGTAACAATAAAGAATATCAGCTGAAGATCGCCTGAAGTTATGCATTTTTAATATTGACAGGTGTTCGCACCTGGTCTGAAAGAACCACTGAGCGAAATTTGGAAAATAAAGAATATCAGCTGAAGATCGGCTGAAGTTATGCAATTTTAATATGGACAGGTCTTCGCACCTGGTCTGAAAGAACGACTGAGCGAAATTTGGAGAATAAAGAATATCAGCTGAATATCGGCTGAAGTTATGCAAATTTAATATAGACAGGTGTTCGCACCTGGTATCAAAGGACCACTGAGCGAAATTTGGAGAATTTAGGACAAACGGTATGGATTTCTATAAAGAAAAAATAAACAAACCAACAAACAGAATTTCATCTTTATTTATATAGATAATCTGGTGCGATGCGCGCAACACACAACTTTAAGAACTTACTTAGATTAGAAATTAGCGAGTTTCGATAATATGTGAACGCCATTCCTCATCATCACACATTTTTCCACATTTTTTTTTTTTATGTCCTATGGCTGCCATAGTAGGAGCAAAGGGCCGAAGTAAAAACTCACCATCCGACTCTATCCCCGCTCAGGGCCTTGACCTCTCTCCATGTTTTTCCAGCTCTAATGACCTTTTTCTCTACTGTTCTTCGCCAGGTCAGCTTGGGTCTCCCCCGACTTCTTGATCCTTGGGTATTCCAATCAAGAGCCGTTTTCCACATTTATATGCTCATATTTGTATATCTCCATAAGTTTTAGAGTATCGTAAACGCGGGTAACGAGCCCAGATTTTGAAACTTTTAACATTATTCTTGAAAATAGGCACAGCATATTGTTTTCTTTGACAAACTCACCTTATATTATTAAATTACAGTTTATTATGAATACTTTAACATATAATAAGCATTTTTAGTCTCGTAGTAAATACTTTTATTTATTTTTTTAATTTGGGCTCAAGTTAGACTATACTATTTGAAAGCAGTTTGGTTTCAAGTAAGAGGGTGGTTATTAAAAAAAAAAATAATTTATGAACATCCAGTAAACATCAAAACGTTCATTTTAAATACAAATATTTTAAAACATAATTTTAATAATGCTAGTTTTGAAAAATATAATTTCAACATTATTTTGAGCAACACTTTAAAGATATTGTCCATACGTCATTAGTTGAGCGTATAAAAATGTTTAGAGTCCTGTCAAATAATACAAACCTCGTTTTATTAGATTAAGGGGACTTATAATAGCGAGGATGACACCTGGATACTTCGTCTGGTTCCATTTTACCAGAACGATGTTGGCTATTTCTAGGACATCTTTTTCTTGATTTAGCAAACGGCTTACAATCTGATTTTCATCTAAAGACCCTAATTCAGCAATATTGAAGCCTCTCATTCCTTCTGAAAGTGGCTTTGCTAATTTTGTTAAATACCACCGCTTCTCGCTGCGTCATCCTCTTACTCCTTACAGCTTCCAGGCATTTGTCCAACTTTTCGGCAGTAACGTCAGCATATGTCTGGCTTATGGCCTTTAGGATTTAAAAATTTTAAATGTGGTCACGGTCACTTCAACCCTTGGGCTCAAGTAACCCGTATTTCTAAATAATGTGTCCTAGCTTTACTTTATAACATACTGTTCCATACATGAGGTATTTAGGACTTAAAAAGGCCTCAATTTGCTTTGACAATAAACTTAAGACGAAATGTATGAGCTTAGCTTCAGTTTTAGGCTATTCCTGATGTCTATACAGACTAAAGTTTACAGAGTGAAATAAACGAACAACAGGTGCGTAGTTCGCAAAACTAGTTCTGTTCCTATTGGTGACTTCTCAAACCTCTTAAACTCGCACTATGGTCTACCTAGTGCTTCTGCTTACCAGCATACCCAGAGAACCAAACATCATTTTTCCGTTTTTGGGCTCAAGTTACCCCCCAGGGGTCAAGTAACCCGCGTTTACGGTATCTGTATTGCAAAACTTGAAAGTTCTCAGTACTTTTCGATTCATTATTACTATTTCTTTTTTTAAGGGACCCATATTTCTCAGTCGAGTTTTTTTTTTACAGCTTGCTTGTTTTTACTTTCACTTAACTATATATGAAATATATAGTATTGCGATCGTGAAAAATTTCGACTTCCGGTTTTCAACGGAAATACACGTTTTGGGGTCCCCTGAGTCCAATTAACCAAGTCCCGCGAAATGGTCTGTGTGTGTGTGTGTGTGTGTGTGTGTGTGTGTGTGTGTGTGTGTGTGTGTGAACAGACTAGCTCAAAAACTACAAGCCGTGCGATCCTGAAATTGGGTATTTAGTGTATAGATATGTCCGCGATGTGACAGCAGAAATTTCATCAAATTTGCTCAAAGGGAGGGGGTACTTCATTTAATGAATTTTTACGTTTTTTTCGATTTTCTCTAAAACGGCTCTAACAATTTTGATTAAACTGAGTATTTAATCTATTTATATATCCGAGATATGACTGTAAAAATTTCATCAAAATTGATCAACCGGAGGGGGGACTTTACTTAATAAATCTTGTATCATTTTCACGTGTTTTTTTTTATTTACTAAAAAACGGTTTAACGATTTTGATCAAACTGAGTATTTGATCTATTTATATGCCCAAGATATTACTGTAAAAATTTCATCAAAATTGATCAACCGGAGGGGGGACTTTACTTAATAAATCTTGTATCATTTTCACGTGTTTTTTTATTTACTCAAAAACGGTTTTAACGATTTTGATCAAACTGGGTATTTGATCTATGTATAGGCCAACGATGCGATAGCCAACATTACATCAAAATTGGACAAACGGAGCGGGCACTTTACTTTTTAATTTTTTTTCAATTTTTACCTTTTTTTCGATGATCTCAAAAACGGCTTTAACGATTTTTATCAAATTCGTCATGTTTAATGAAAATTAGGTGTTCTTTAATATCAGGTAAGCTTCATCATTATTAAAATGTTCTGAGGGAGCTTTTTTGGGGGGGTTGGGGCCTTTTTTGTTTGTTTGTTTCCTATAAAGTACCTTTCTTTTTGTTTATATGGATAAATTAACTGTCTTTCGTTACGCCTAAAAATAGGAAATGGCTATATATGAGATATGATAAAAATAAAGAAAACATGAAGAGAAAAAAAGAAAAATATTCAGTCAACTCATAAAACTCGTTGAGCCCACGCATGCGGAGTACGCTTTTAATGACAGACCATTGTTCATAATTAAAACCGTTCTGTTCATTTGAGAAGTTGCAATTAACAAAACGCATTAATTTCTAATCTAAGTAAGTTGGTAAGTGAAAGTTTTGTGTTGCGCGCACGCACCAGATTTTTTTACTCAGAATTGCTTTTAGTAAATATATCGTGAAGGTGAATCGACAGAAGGTGTATTTACGTCTCGTAGTAAAGTTTGTCTCTTAGGCCTGTCTGGAAATCGAGAACTGTTATCTAAAATCACTTTTTATTGCATTCAGAATTTTTTTATTAAACTAAAGTATCTAAACTAAAATATAATTAATTTAAGATTATCTTACAACATACGTTTTCACCCCTTAAATGCTTTGAAAAATTTGATCACGCATTTTGGTCATTATCTGAAGATGCGGAGATTTCACTTCCTGAAATTTCATTATTGAAATGTCATAATTTCGGGCCGAAAAAATTCATACGTACTCAGTGGTATATTACCTTCAATTTTTAAATAGTAGCCAGACAGGAGAACCTTTAATTGTTCTTTTAAAAAATTATGAAAACAATTTCAAAGTGAGGGAGTGAAGGGTGAGTGAGGTAGTGAAAAATGTGTTGAGGGAGAAGTAAACATTGAGAGGTGAAAGCAAATACGCGTATATTTTAAAGAAATGCAATCTTAAAAAACAATAGAAATAGCATAAAAACAATTTCAAATTCAAAAATAGGAAATTCCAAACGCCTATAGCCAAAAGTAAGCTTGATTTTAGAGTTAGGTTAGGTTATAGTTACATACTTTTGTTATAGTTTAGGAATCGTCACCTTTACATTCAACAGCATTCTCAAATTATTTTGAGAATACAAAGAATGTAGGTAGTTATTCGCTCCCTCATTTAAGAAATTTTTGGAAAAAAATGAGGGAGTGAAATTTTCAAAGTTTTTATTATTTTTTAATCACTGTAAGTAGGTTAAAGTTGAAAAATACTGAAAACTATGACCATTTTCCGTCGAAAAATAATAGTGGAGTGAAAAAAACACCAGTTTTTTTTTAAGTGAGGGAGTGAAGTAGATATTGACCACAGCGTAGATTTCCCGTAATTATATGTAACAATAAATGAAACCGCTTATTTTTCATGGAATCTTGAAGTAATAACTGACTTAACCGATTAATCAATTTAATCAAACAATCAATCGTTGAAAGAATACGAATTTTTAAAGTGGCTTGCCTGGGAGTCGGACAAGGTGAGGGAGTGAGAAAACAATTACTTTTAATTTTTTTTAACCAATTATAAATTTAGTTTTGAGCTCAAACATAGCCTCCATAGAACAACAAAAGGAGTGAAATAGTTCCTATTTCCTTTTTTTTTTCTAGTAAATAGCCCTCATTTTAGAGGTTGAAAATGGACCGGACGTACGATTTAAACATTTTTAGATAATGACCCATATACTCTCTAAAGTAAAATAATTTTTTTTATTGTTAAATAAAAGTTTTTATGGTTTATTCTATGTGTTGAAAAGTATTATTTTAAAAAAAGTCAGAAATCTAATTTCGAAAAAGGGCAGTGAGGTCTATTTAATATATATATTTTAATTTGACTTAATGCTCCCCATTCTATTTCCATTTATATCCCTAATAGGGGCGTGGTATAACAATGGGGTTCTTTATTTCTCTTTCTCTCTGCTCCTTTATAGCTTGCATGCTAGTTGTGTTTATGTACTGCTGTTTCCATAAACAACATAAATAGAATGTAAATATCGGAAAAGTAGCAAACAAAAACAAAAGCACTTACATAATATATAACAACCTTTATATATATATATATATATACAGTCTGGTATATATATATATACAGTACCTGGTTAAGTGGGACCTGCTTAAGTGGAATACCTCTATAAGTGGTACAAAACTTGTTGAGCCTTCATTTTTCCCTTAAATAAACTCTTGGAATGTTTTCACCTCTATAAGTGGAATCATTTTTTTTTTGGGAGTTACCTCTGTAAGTGGGATGATTTTTGTATTCACCTCTATAAGTGGAATCCACATTTCTAAGAAAACGTGAAGGGTTATCCTGTTCAGCCACAGGATTGGGAAAATGTGATAGGAGATAGCAATGAGAAGCTTCCAATATTCCAACAGTATCTCCACATGATAATGATGAAATTATAACAGCAGGAGAGCTGAATGATGAAGAAATCCTTGAAATATTTAAAACGGCAGACGGAAATGAAAATTCAGAAGAGCCAGCCTCCCTGGCTGGCCAGTCACGAATAATGATGCACTAAATATTACTGAGAAGTTGCAAACTTTTTTTGAAACGAATAAAGAGGCTGAAGGTAAAATCTTTTATAAATTATATAACATAGAAAAAAACCTTTTTAGGTGCCAAAGTGAAGTAGAGAAAAAAATAAGTGAATACTTTCATACAAACTTTCGCACAATACATTTGTACATAATTATCTTGTTATCTGCATTACTTTTTTTTTTCACATTACAAAAAATATCAAATAATTGTATCACTATTTTATTTATATACTAGCTGTATGTCCCGGTTTCACCCGGGGAATTTCATTTTTCTAATGAAACGGTCGATTTCGTAAAAAAACCATTGTATAGCGAGATCATAAAGATTTTTATTAGGATAAAGGATATCAGCTGAAGATCGGCTGAAGTTATGTAATTTTAATATGGACAGGTGTTAACGCACCTGGTATGAAAGAACCACTGAGCGAAATTTGGAGAATTTAGGATAAACGGTATGGAATTCTATAAATAACAAACAAACAAACAGAAATATTGCCCTGCAGTTTCAGCTTCTCGCAAATCAGCTTGCCTAAGCCTCTGTGGCGCAAGGCGGGCCTCGTATTCCTGGGCAGACTCAGTTTCCCGGGATTCTAAGCCTTATTTGTTCAATCCTATTTTGATGTTCTTCGAGAGTTTCATCTGCTCGTATTTGACGTTGTTTTTTAGCTTTTGAGCTCACTACTCCTATTGAAGCTCGCTTCTTAGGAGGCATTTTTAAAAAATAAATTCACCATACATGTAAATAAACGTATTGTAATGTTTAAAAAAAAACATGCGGTTTAAAAATCCCAGAACTCGACGCCTGCCAAGGGACGGTCTTACCGGGCCTTGTTGGCCTCTTCAAAATCTATAAAATGATTTTTTATGCCGTTTTTTCGACTCAAACGGTCGATTTCGTAAAAAGAACCATTGTAAAGCGAGATCATGACGAATTTTATAACAATAATGAATATACCCAGAGATTGGCTGAAGTTATGCAATTTTAATATGGACAGGTGTTCGCACCTGGTATCAAAGAACCACTGAGCGAAATTTGGAGAATTTAGGACAAACGGTATGGATTTGTATAAAGAACAAATAAACAAACAAACAAACAGAATTTCAACTTTATTTATATAGATGGTTTTTAAGTGTGTGCTGTAATATTTTTTTTTTTAAAATTACTGGTTATTTGAAAACCTCTTATAATGGTACATGCCCCCTGGATAAGTGAAACTTTGTTTAAGTGGAATACCTCTTTAAGTGGAATTAAAATCCTGTCACCAAGAGATTCCAGTTATCCAGGTTCGACTGTACATACAAAATTATTTAGAAAACTATGATGGCAATGTTTTTAAAGGTATTGGGTACCTGAGTAGTGATGATAAACTATCGATAGTCGAGGCCATCGATAGTTCCGATAGTATCGGACAAAACAGTATCCTACTGTCGACAGCATGGAGGGGGGAAGGAGGGGGTAGGATAGTTGAATTTTTCATCTGGAACGATATGAGTTATAAATGCTTGCTTTTAAGCATACTTTTTACTTTCACTTACCTATATATGAAATATATAGTAAGTGGAAGTATTGCGATCGTGAAAAATTTCGACTTCCGGTTTTCAACGGAAATACACGTTTTGGGGTCCCCTGAGTCGAAATGACCAAGTCCCGCGAAATGGTCTGTGTGTGTGTCTGTGTGTCTGTATGTCTGTGTGTCTGTGTGTCTGTGTGTGAACAGACTAGCTCAAAAACTATAAACCGTGCGAACCTGAAATTGGGTATTTAGAGTAAGTATATGCCCGCGAAAAATCCTTAAAGGGAGGGGGTACTTTACTTAATAACTTTTTAGGTTTTTTTCGATTTTCTCAAAAACGGCTCTAACGATTTTGATTAAACTGAATATTTGATCTATTTATATGGCCGAGATATGACTGTAAAAATTTCATCAAAATTGATTAACCGGAGGGGGGACTTTACTTAATAAATTTTGTAACATTTTCAAGTGTTTTTTTTATTTACTCAAAGAAGGCTTTCACGATTTTGATCAAACTGGGTATTTGATGTATGCATAAGCCAAAGATGTGATAGCCAACATTTCACTAAAATTGACCAACCGGAGGGGGGACTTTACTTAATAAATTTTGTATCATTTTCACGTGTGTTTTTTTTTATTCAAAAACGGCTTTAACTATTTTGATCAAACTGGGTATTTGATGCATTTATATGCCAAAGATGTGATAGCCAACATTTCATCAAAATTGGTCTATCGAAGGGGACCACAACAACGCATTAATTTCTAATCTAATTAAGTTGGTAAGTGAAAGTTGTGTGTTGCGCGCACGCACCAGATTTTTTTTTTCTTATAAAAAGGGCATCAGGTAAAGAGTTCTGTAAATAGAGGATGAGTTCCATTATACAGGTAATGTTTGTCAATTTCAAGTATGACAATATTTTTTTTGTTTTCTTTAAATGAAGGAATCTGTTTCAATCGGTTATCCTGTATTTTATTATACCAACGTTTCAGGCTTTTGGCCCATCTTCTGATATTATCTATTGTACATTTTTGAAATTCCGTCGTCATTTGTCTATACGTACATTTGTTATATGGGCGATTCTAAAATTCTGGTGGTATTTGCGTCAACACGTGATAAATCGAAAACCGCCTGAAGGATTTTAATTTTGTTTTTCTATTTATTACCTATTGGTATGCCTATTTCTATTGGTGATGAACACTGCTTTCTATCTTTCAAGCGCCTATAGACAGAAGAACGTTCACTAAAATCAATAACAGTGCTCTTTTTGTCACTCCCTAGCCTCTCACAAAGTAGAGGTCATGAACTTTGAAATATAATTAAACCCTTTGCCGTCACAAAAATTCTAAAAAAAATAGGTATCGATCTTATCAGCAAATTTTCAGGATTCAAACTAAAATTGAGGCAGGGCTCCAGAGGGTACGGGCAAAGGTGGAGGAAGGTGTAAAGCTAAAAAATATTTTCATAGTGAGCCACTCCCTATGTATACCTTATCAACATGACGATAGTAAACAATATATATCATTTTTTTTATTACTGTTTTATAGTTCTTTCGAATCTGTTCACAGCCATAACCTCCTTTTAGTAAATTTTGTACTAGTTTTGCCAAAATTGATGATAAATGATCGATTTGTCCCTCCCTGACCTGTCACTCCCTATCCTGTACTGATTTTGTTTTAGCTAAAGAGTGACAATGTTGGTCAGGGAGAGACTTGTGATTAAATTTGTAACTTGATTATGTTGAGTACTAATAATTGTAAAGAGCGAACCTGGTGACGAAACTTGGCTAAACTATTATGATATGCCGACCAAGGCTCAAAACAAAGTTTGGGTATTTGACGATGAGGATAAACCTATAACTGTCAGAAAATCTCGATCTGTAAAATAAAAAAAAATATCGCTATTTTTTTAAGATCAAGCGGAATTGTAGAGCGTGTTGTTTTGAAGACAGAGAAGACAGTCCTGCCCAAAGTCATAAAGTCTATGAAGAATCTGAGACCAAAGTCAAGAATGGACACCTGGTACCTCCACCATTAAAACGCACCAGCTGACCGAGCCTGAGCCTGCACCGAGTATTTGGCCACTACTGGGCTGAAACTTCTTGATTGAGTTTCTTCTGAAACTCAATCCCAAATGAAACTTGGCAGAGCTGGTTTAATGACTGGTACGGAGAAGTGTATTAAATGTGGTGGAAATTATTTTGAGAAAATTAAATAAATAAAGCAGTATTGCAAAACTTTTGTAGTACCCTTTGTATATAGTAAAGGATCCAGTATTGATCGTTCCAGAACTCCTGCTAAGATTAGGTTAATTCATATCAACTGCATATAATGGTTAGAAAAGTGATTTACAAGAACGAGTTTGATTGATTTTTAAAAAATGGTTGGCGCCATCCGTTTCAATAAGGCCAAATGCATCCGATCATTATTAAAAATGTCAATCAATTGTATGAGGTGTAAGTTTGTTGATAAGCGGTATCATATAGCACACCTGTGCTCACACAACAAATTGCTCAATCACTGCTCACCTGGCGCATTCGTGTTCGCTTCGTTTAGTTTTGATTAAGTCCCAACAATCCTCCTATAACATCCTATTAATTTTTTTATTCATTGTAAATAAAACAATTCTATAAATCTCTCATCCCAGTGATTATTTATGAAGTCAAATTTCCTTATTTTTTAGGACACGGACTTTTAAAGTTTGAACATTTATATATCTATATAAATCTCGTGTCCCGATGTTTGACTACTCCACCGATTTTGATGAAATTCAGCTAATTGTGAAATTTTTGCTGTCACATCGCGGGCATATACATGTACAAAATACCCAATTTCAGGTTCGTACGGTTTATAGTTTTTGAGCTAGTCTGTTCACACATAGAGAGACCATTTCCCGGGACTTGGTTATTTCGACTAGGGAACCCCAAAACGCGTAATTCCGTTGAAAACCGGAATATATAAAAATGTCGTGTCACGATGATTGTTGGGGGTAAAATCAGAAACTACTCAACCAACCTTTATAAAATATGGCTTATTGTGTGTAGTTTTGTCCAACATAAAAGATAGGATAGTTAATATCTCGGGTATTGGCCTCAATACTTCTTTTTTAGCAAATGAAATGCTTATTATGCTAAAATTGTGTGTGATTATTTGTAAGTTCTATAAATTTCCAACATATGGCGGTGTAAGTTAAATTTATTGACACAACACTTCATTCTTTTTCGATATTTAGGGAGCGCAAGCATCCAGTCGACAAATCTATTTTTTCCAGCTTGGATGTGGAAAATCCGTGTTTTTCCCATGGGCAATTATACGTCGCCATTTCACGCCTTTGGGGAAAACATTGAATCTATTTGTTTTAGCAGAAGGCAGGTTAACCAAAATCATAGTGCACCCTTTAGCACTACAATAAATAAAAATTGTGAATTCTAATAATAAAGACAAATGTAAATTATTATTATAAAAGTTATAAATTATCTCAATCATAAAATTTAATTTTTTCTTTTGATAAGTTAGTAAGAACATATGGTTTTTTCACAAGGTTTGAGAACTTTTCATGACCTTTTTCATGGTGGAACCATGTGTTGTTTGTTTATTTGTTTGTTTGTTTGTTTAATGGTTTAACGTCCATTTTTATGCTAATAAGGCTAATCGGACGATGCTACAGTGGGAGTCCTAAATTTTGCCTATACAGGTATAATTAGGATAGGAATCTTTAACGAGTACTTGACATCGTACAGGCGTGGGACTTCCATTTTACGTCCTATCCGAGAGACGGCATAACTAAGGACTTTTTACTCCCTTAAAAAAATCCTAAGGCCACCGCTGGGCGCGAACCCGCGACCTTTAGTATTGTAGGTCGCCATGCTAACCACTACACCACAGGCGACCTCGGAACCATGAGTTATATTCTGAATATAATTAATATGAATAATGGCCCAAGATTAATTCGGTACATTTTCGCTGTCTGTTGTGATTTTACAAAGCCTTGTTCCAATTACATCCTTTATTATATTCCGTTCCTCAATAAAAACATTAAAAACCTTCTAAATTCTTTACCAAACAATTTCAAATTTGGCCAAAAGTTCTGTTTTAAATCCCGTTGGTTTTTAGATTAGCTGAAACTTTTTTATCTTTATCAGTGAATTTTGATTTGACGTATTAAAAAGAAAAGGATATAATTAATTCAAAGCATTATAGCCACATCAACGCATTATAGCCACGTCTGCTCGTAATATATTAATTTTAATAATAGACGATTTCATTTTTATTTAGTAAAACTAAATTATTCTACAACTCTGATGCAACATTACGCTATTCAAGAAATTTCAAGAATGCTGACTTAGGGAGGTAGAAAGGGATGGGAAGTACAGAATGCCGTTTCACAGATTCCAGGAAATCTCTAGGAGGGTCGTGGGTTCTACCTGTCTTTATAATTTCACGGAAGTATTTTTACAATGTCATTAACAATAAGCACCCTGTGTTAGATCTAGCAGTCAAATTGTATACTTTTGATCTTGGATACTTTGCCAGTAAACAGAAGAAGAGTTGAGCAAATAGTAGAGTCTTGATATAGCATTTCCAAGTCCAATTCAACCACTACTTCATGTTCGCCCAGAGGATATTTTTTCAAAAACACCGCCCCCAATAACACATCTGAAAGAAATCCGAAAATCTAATTTTTTTATAATGCGCCCCCTCCCCAAAGCTACTAAAATACAAAATGAATATTTTTTTCAAAAACACCGCCACCGATAACAAAAAAATTGCACCCCCGTGTTAAAGAAATCCGAAAATGTTACCATTTCCGATATTACAGCGCCCCCCCTCACTCGAACTGTAAAATAAATATAATGGATACCTGGTCATGATATATGGTAAGATGCCTAGGTAAGGGGGTAGACCGGGCGAACATAAAGGAGTGGTTGAATTTGACTTGGAAAAGGTTGACATTGAAATAGAAAAGGTTGAATTTGACTTGGGAAAGGTTGAAATTGAAATGGAAAAGGTTGAATTTGACTTGGAAATGCTATTAATAACATCACGATTAATTCTTCAACGCCTCTACGAATACCGTGAAGCAAACAAAATTCCAACTTCCAATTTTTTAGGTTAGAGGTACCCTTATAGAAGATCATCATGATATGTAACAGTTATATATGAGCCGGGATAGGATTTTTATATAATTAAAATTTCAAAATATGTATATAAATATGGACGTATATTTGCAAATATATGTAATTAAAATATGGACAAAAAAAAAAAGAAATTAAAATTAAAATATTTAAAAAGTTTATTATTCACATCAAAAATAAATGTACATTTATTTTAAGTGTAAAATACTTAAACATTTTTTTTTTTTTTTTTGAAAATGTAAGAACACATATTAAACTTCCTCATCTTCACCAACAAAAACGTTGCAAATAAGATGCATTTTAAATTTTTCGGAAAATCGACAACGATTCGGTCGAAGTAAAGCTTTGTATTTGCTGAAAGATTTTTTCACGTCGACTGACGCATAAGTCGACTTATTTTCTACATGTTTCGCTTTTGATACTTTGATCCTGCCAAAATTTGACAGCACAACATACAGGACACCTTCAATGACGCATTTAAATTTTTCTTCAGCAAACTCCGCGACGTGCTTGGCAACTAAGCTTTTTCTGTTTTCTATCCTTCTTGGCATTTCACACACACTTAGCAAACAACTGAGATAATATAAGCATTGTTAAAGACAAAGCTATTTATGAGAAAAGAGAGGGGTCAAATTTTCTTAGAACTGCCGATTTGGCTTCTTGCTTTTATTTTCCAAGAAATTGCTTAATCCCTAAGTTCATTCTATGCTTTACACTTTCATTTATTTTAGGTATTGATCGAATATACTTAAAACAAGTAAATAAGTAACAATAATATAAAGTAAATTCCCTAAAAACTGTAAAATATGAACAAACATATGTAGTTATCTAAATATATGTAAAAGTATTTAAAAACCACACAATATGGAAAATAAAAATCTGGTGCGTGCGCGCAACACAACAACTTTCACTTACCAACTTACTTAGATTAGAAATTGACGTGTTTTGCTCATTATCATTTCCTAAAGTCACACATTTTTCTACATTCATATCTTATTTTTGTTTATCGTTAAAGCCGTTTTTGAGTAAATAAAAAAAACCCATGAAAATGATACAAAATTTATTAAGTAAAGTCCCCCCTCCCGTAGATAAATTTTGATGAAATTTTTACAGTCATATCTCGGGCATATAAATACATCAAATGCTAAGTTTGATCAAAATCGTTAAAACAGTTTTTGAGTAAATAAAAAAAAACACGTGAAAATGATACAAAATTTATTAAGTAAAGTCCCCCCCTCCCGTAGATCAATTTTGATGAAATTTTTACAGTCATATCTCGGGCATATAAATACATCAAATACCAAGTTTGATCAAAATCGTTAAAACCGTTTTTGAGTAAATAAAAAAAACACGTGAAAATGATACAAAATTTATTAAGTAAAGTCCCCCCTCCGGTTGATCAATTTTGATGAAATTTTTACAGTCATATTTCGGGCATATAAATACATCAAATACCAAGTTTGATCAAAATCGTTAAAACCGTTTTTGCGTAAATAAAAAAAAACACATAAAAGTGGGACACAATTTATTAAGTAAAGTACACCCTCCGGTTAATCAATTTTGATGAAATTTTTACAGTCATATTTCGGGCATATAAATAGATCAAATACTCAGTTTAATCAAAATCGTTAGAGCCGTTTTTGAGAAAATCGAAAAAAACGTAAAAGTTATTAAATAAAGTACCCCCTCCCGTTGAGCAATTTTGATGAAATTTTTGCTGTCCCATCGCGGGCATATACCTACACTAAATACCCAATTTCAGGTTCCCACGGTTTATAGTTTTTGAGCTAGTCTGTTCACACACACACACACACACACACACACACACACACACACACACACACACACACACACACACACACACACACACACACACACACACACACACACACACACACACACACACACACACACACACACACACACACACACACACACACACACACACACACACACACACACACACACACACACACACACACACACACACACACACACACACACACACACACACACACACACACACACACACACACACACACACACACACACACACACACACACACACACACACACACACACACACACACACACACACACACACACACACACACACACACACACACACACACACACACACACACACACACACACACACACACACACACACACACACACACACACACACACACACACACACACACACACACACACACACACACACACACACACACACACACACACACACACACACACACACACACACACACACACACACACACACACACACACACACACACACACACACACACACACACACACACACACACACACACACACACACACACACACACACACACACACACACACACACACACACACACACACACACTCACACTCACACTCACACACACACACACACACACACACACACACACACACACACACACACACACACACACACACACACACACACACACACACACACACACACACACAGACACACACACACACAGACCATTTCGCGGGACTTGGTTATTTCGACTCAGGGGGTCCCAAAACGTGTATTTCCGTTGAAAACCGGAAGTCGAAAATTTTCACGATCGCAATACTTCCACTTACTATATATTTCATATATAGGTAAGTGAAAGTAAAAATGGTTCATATCATTGTAAAAACCATTTAGAATGCATATTCATACATACATTTCTAAGCCTCGGAAGAAAAAATGTTGAAGATAAGCCTGCATCCAAAGTAATGGAGGAAATTTTGTACACGCGCTCCAATAATCCATTTTTATATGGTTCTACAATAATAATATTATTTATACACATTGCTCTTTTCGCGCACAAATCACACTTTTTGCCTTCGATTGCGAGTTATAAGCGCAAAACTGCGGTTTTTGCGAGAAAATGGTCGTAGTGGTTTCTAAATTGTGTAAATCTTTTCAGATCTTCAAGGAGAACAATTCTGGGAATATACATTGTTTCGATTAAACCCTTCTTTTAAGTAAGCGAAAAACTGAAATTCTAAGCGAAAATGGTCGCAGGGCTTTTTCAAAGGTTTCATTTTTTTCAGTTTGTCGAGGCGAAAATTTTTGGTTATACACAGTTTTACTCAATAAAAAATTATTAATTATATGCTCGTACTGTGTAAGTTTAAAGGTCACGCGGGGGACAGTTGTCGACTAAATCAGCATGAGGTAAGCGAGTAGTTTCCTCAGATTAAAATTGAGCAGAACTAATACTTTTTAGATTGCAGCAATAAGGTCTGCCTGAAAGATAAAGTCCACAGCACGGTGGAGGTTTTTTTTTTTTTTGTTCGGTACCCTTACCAGGCCATGTGTGGCATACGGGGGGTTACTCTAGGGGTGTAACCAACCTTCTAACCATGGTGGGTTGGTCGAGATTTATTCCGTGAGGCCTCCACAAAATAAAAGTCAATCCTCCCAGGGAGGATTCGAACCTCCACCGTTCGGCTCGAGCGTGCTACAGGAGGTCGCGCTCCAACACGCTCGGCTATCCCCGTCCCGCCCGGTGGAGGTTTTTGGAAGGGAATAACCCGTAAACCATGAGAGCTGAGTGAACTGTAAACACAATGGCACGGTTTCATAATATTACTCATACTATGAAAAGATATATCGTTATCTACACTTAAGTGAGAGGGTTCATGGATATAACGGTTGAAATAAATCCCAAAAATTATACAGTAGCTTATAGGTATGCTGTAATTTTATAATTTAGTTTATAATAATATTAACTAATAACTTATACAGATAAATGATTGTTTAGTTAACGAGCGTTCAATATTAGTATCTAGTTTCAAATCCAATTATGATGTTTTAACGAAATCAATATTTTACAACGTTTGAAAAAAAAATGGTTGTTATCTAGAAAGTGACTTTTATCTTTTTTAATATCTATATAAATAGAGATGAAATTCTGTTTGTTTGTTTGTTCTTTATAGAAATCCATACCGTTTGTCTTAAATTCTCCAAATTTCGCTCAGTGGTTCTTTGATACCAGGTGCGAACACCTTTCCATATTAAAATTGCATAACTTCAGCCAATTTCTGGGTATATTCTTTATTGTTATAAAATTCGTCATGATTTCGCATTACAATGGGTTTTTTTTTTGGTTTTTTTTTTTAAAAAACGGCCTAAAAAAGTCATTTTATAGATTTTGAAGAGGCCAACAAGGCCCGGTAAGACCTTGGCAGGCGTCGAGTTCTGGATTTTTAAACCATATGTTTTTTTTTTTTTAACATTACAATACGTTTATTTACATGTCTGGTGAATTTATTTTTTAAAAATGCCTCCTAAGAAGCGAGCTTCAATATGAGTAGTGAGCTCAAAAGCTAAAAAACAACGTCAAATACGAGCAGCTGAAACTCTCGACGAACATCAAAACAGGATTGAACAACAGAGGCTTAGACAGGCCGAATTGCGGGAAAAAGAGTCTGCCCAGGAATACGAGGCCCGCCTTTCGCTACAGAGGCAAGCCGATTTGCGAGAAGCTGAAACTGCAGGGCAATAATTCTGTTTGTTTGTTCTTTATAGAAATCCATACCATTTATCCTAAATCCTCCAAATTTCGCTCAGTGTTTCTTTCATACCAGGTGCGAACACCTGTCCATATTAAAATTTCATAACTTCAGCCGATCTTCTGCTGACATTCTTTATCCTAATAAAAATCGTAATGATCTTGCTTTACAATGGTCTTTTTACGAAACCGACCCTTTCATTAGAAAAATGAAATTCCCCGGGTGAAACCGGTACATACAGTTAGCTAGTTATTGAATAAAATGTCAATAATAAAAAATATAACAAATCTTGTATTATTAAATAATTTATTTTTTGAAGAGAAAAGATTTGGCTCCGCCGGGAGTCGAACCCGGGTCTCTGGTATCAGTGAAGAGGAAGGATTTGCTCTGCCTTGAGCCGAGCTCTGTGGTGTAGCGGTTAGCATCCTCGCATGTAACGCAGGAGACCCGGGTTCGACTCCCGGCGGAGCCAAATCTTTTCTCTTCAAAAAATAAATTATTTAAAAATAATTTAAAATTGGTGGTCAGCCACAATTTAAGATTGGATTAATTTAAATCTTGTATTAGTTTTCTTAATCAGATATTTTTTTTTTTTTTTTACATATTTTCCCGCAGTATATTTTAGAAGTATTATACACGGTGGGCCAGACCCCCCTACCGTGCACCCCCCCCCCCCACATCCCTATAAATTGCATATCGTTGTGTTCCTTGTGATAAAAGATTAAGAAAAAGCCAATGTTCCCAGAAAAAAAAGTGGCCGCACTAACCGAAAATGGTGTTCAAACATGGCGGAATGACGATTTTGATTTTAGTTATTTTTTTGATTACTGACATTCACCATTATGCTTAATTTCGCCAAAACTGGTATTTTATTAAAGCTAGATAGTTCTAGATTCAGAATAAATAAAGTAGTAGTAGTAGTTGGGTTACAGACACTGACTTCTGATCATTCGTGAAATTTGAAATAAATGCATTTTTGCAAAGTATTGATTATTTACAGATTTGAAAACAATCAAAATAAAAAAGTTAAATAAAAAGTTCTGTTCGTTCGTTGATATGTAGAAATAATTCGTAATACAATTTAGGAAGTATATACATAACACAATTTAATAGCTCAGAAAAATTAATGAATAATATATATATATATATATATATATATATATATATATATATATATATATATATATATATATATACATATTATGATTAATTTAAAATTATACCACTACTGGAGAGGAAAACCAATTAAAACATCTAAGTATTCATGCATCTAATGATCTATAATCCACGAAATCGTGGCCTTTTTCGGTTTCTGGCATATAACTACACATCAAAAAGTTTACTTCCTCTTTTTTTCGAAAAAAGGGTATACTAATACAAATAAAATGAAATATTTGAAGTTGAAATCGGATTAGTTATTTAGCCAAATTCGAACATGAAAGATCGGTAATTTTTATCATTTTGGTGAAAACTCATATTCCAACTCCTATAACTCGACAATATGTACTCTAAATGAAAATTGTCACAGATAAAAGTTTCAGGACATTAAATTTAGCAGAAAATAAGCCCATTTATTTTAAAATTAACTTATTCCTGCGTAGAGATACAAATGAAAAAGTGAAAGTATTTGTTGCGCTTACTTTATTCTTTTAACTATATCTTCTTTCCTTTATATAACTACTCATCAAAAACTTTACTTTCTCTTTTTTTCGGAAAAAGGGTATATTAATACAAATAAAATGAAATATTTGAAGTTTAAATCGGATTAGTTATTTAGCCAAATTCGAACATGAAAGATCATTAATTTTACCATTTTGGTGAAAACTCATATTCCAACGCCTATAACTCGACAATATGTACTCTATATGAAAAATGTTACATATACAAGTTTTAGGACATTAAATTTAGCATAAAATAAGCCCCCTAAATAGTTAGTTCTGTGAATATTTTATCATATCCCTTTAGGTTTCACAAAAAGAAGGAATCAAACGCGAGGAATACTTTCACGTTTTCAGTTGTATCTCTACTTTGTAATCTACTTTGTAATAAGTTAATTTAAAAATAAATGGGCTTGTTTTATGCTCAATTTAATGTCCTAAAACTTTTATCTGTGACATTTTTCATTTAGAGTATATATTGTCGAGTTATAGGCGTTGGAATATGAGTCTTCACCAAAATGATAAAAATTACCGATCTTTCATGTTCGAATTTGGCTAAATAACTAATCCGATTTCAACTTCAAATATTTCATTTTATTTGTATTAGTATACCCTTTTTTCGAAAAAAAGAGGAAGTAAACTTTTTGATGTGTAGTTATATGCCAGAAACCGAAAAAGGCCACAATTTCGTGGATTATAGATCATTAGATGCATGAATACTTAGATGTTTTAATTGGTTTTCCTCTCCAGTAGTGGCATAATTTTAAATTAATCATAATATGTATATATATATATATATATATATATATATATATATATATATATTATTCATTAATTTTTCTGAGCTATTAAATTGTGTTATGTATATACTTCCTAAATTGTATTACGAATTATTTCTACATATCAACGAACGAACAGAACTTTTTATTTATCTTTTTTATTTTGATTGTTTTTAAATCTGTAAATAATCAATACTTTGCAAAAATGCATTTATTTCAAATTTCACGAATGATCAGAAGTCAGTGTCTGTAACCCAACTACTACTATGAAAACATTATTATTTAATTTCAACATAACCAGTTTATGTCAATATAAGTTAGGTTTAGATAATGTGCAATCTGCGACTAATTCATTATTATTTAGCAAATTTATATCCTTTATTAATCAGATTTATAAAAAAAAAAAAAAAAAAAAAAAAAAAAAAAAAAAAAAAAAAAAAAAAAAAAAAATGGTTATATTTATTATTTCTGTTAATTAAAAACTTGCAGTCACATAGGCTGGATTATTTATTCAAAATAATATCCTAAACCCGCTGTTAATATATGATGTATGAGAACTGAACGATGTGGCAGATGACTGGATGCGCCCGAGTCACCGGCGCCTTTTCGCCTTGTAGGTCCGTTTTATATGAAACTAGTTGATATATTTTGAAATTTGACCACTGATTTCTAAAGAAGAATAATTGCTCCAGATGGTTTATTTGAGGGTGTTTTTCGTTAACGATGACCGTTTAATCACAAATTAACTTGGAATTTTAACTTTTACGCGAGTGACTTGAAAAAATTGACTTTAAATGTATTTTATGTTGTCAAGACTAATTATTTTAGAACGTTTGTTTATTTATTCTGAATCTAGAACTATCTAGCTTTAATAAAATACCAGTTTTGGCGAAATTAAGCATAATGGTGAATGTCAGTAATAAAAAAAATAACTAAAATCAAAATCGTCATTCCGCCATGTTTGAACGCCATTTTCGGTTAGTGCGGCCACTTTTTTTTCTGGGAACATTGGCTTTTTCTTAATCTTTTATCACAAGGAACACAACGATATGCAATTTATAGGGATGTGGGGGGGGGGGGTGCACGGTAGGGGGGTCTGGCCCACGTACTATTAGGTCAAGGATGTTGGGTGCCGGTAGCTCATTGGTAAGACATTGAGCTGGCAAGCTTAAAATATTTCGTTAGCAGAATATCTTTAATATTCTGTCACAGATCTTCGGTGACCTGGCGGTTGAGCGCGATCACGATCAATTCGCCTCCTTCTTGCACGACCAGCTGACTAAGAAACAGTATTTCCTTACACATAACTGAACCCAAGGGACCCTTGATGGGTTTAAGTGAAACTAGGTAAAGGATATTGCTATCAAATTTTAGGAACTGATTATCATTATTTTAGAAGAACATTAGAAGTCTTGGCTTACAGAAAATATATAAAAACTCCCTTCGGGGAGGTGGAAGGGTTTAATTTTAAAATCAGAGTTTTTTCCAAGCGCTAATCTCAATATTAATATTTTTCATTAAACAGTTTTAATCAATATATTATAAAGCAAAGTGTACAATGTGCGTGCCGAAAAGGCTCAAAAACGACTCCACGTAGGATTATGGAAGTTATGTCTTCGTTTAGCCATAAGACTCCTTACGGAGAAGAAGGTTTCCGTTTTTCTCTTAAGGATGTAAAATTGAAGAGATAAGGACTGGAATTTGAAGCCTCTCGCACCATTTAATTAGCCTCTCTGAGATTGAGATACGAGCTTATGAATGAAAAATTTAGTTCGTGCTCCAGGCTACCAGGAAGCGCTAGGGTGCGTTTCACTCAATGTTTATTGTCCATTCATTCAGTATGTAATCCTTCTATATTTTTTCAGCTGTTCTTTTTAAATTACTAAAAAAGTAAGAGAAAATAATTAGTTTGCATTTCAAAATAAAATAGGTACTTTACATCTCAGCAATCAATTAGAAAACCAACTGGATTCCTTAAAAAATTAGTTTTCTCATAAGAAGGCTAATATATGATCAGCACATTACATTTAATCTATTTATAATATATACTTAAGTAAATTTAATGCAATATGAGTGAACATTTCTTAGTAGTACAGTGAGCGAATAAATTAGACATAAAAAAAGAGATGAATTGACTAAATATAAATCTTAAATAAAAAGTTTGAAGTGTTCTTACTGTATTTATGAAAAAGAAGTTAGTTAGGTTACTAGGTATGATGAGCATTCCAGTTGACAAAACGACTAACTCCAATAACAGCATTCAAGATTTTATCATCCCTCATAGTTCAAGATTAAAAGAAATATGATGAAAAAATTGTGCCTTCAAGAAATTTTGGTTTTCACTTTGTAATAGTGGTAAGAATCGAGATATGCAGAAACCGTTCAAATTACGGGGGGATATCTTAAGGGAGGTTGAAATGGAAGAAAAATCTTTAAAAAAAGATTCTATGAATCTTCGGTAGTTTCTATACTTCTGGATCAAATAGGACCACCATACAGGGTTCCTTATTTGGGCGGATTCTGCAGATCTCAAGTCTGCAGAATATTGATACCAAGTTAAAACGAAAGTTTCAAGAAGGTGCTAATTTTGTTCAATATTTCTTTTAATTTTAAAGTTTTTCTGTTATTAAAACTAGCACACAACTACCGGAGCGAAGCCAGGCACCTTAGCTAGTATTCAATAAAATCCTCAATACAGCAGGCCAATGTTATATTAAATATATAATATGGAATATAAATTTATCTAATATGGAATCTAAATTTTATGAAGAATTAGGTGATAGGGAGTTTAAAGTCACAGGGTTGTGGTTCGGTTGGCGAGGAACAATTGGCAAAGTAGCGAGAAAATTCTTCGACGTGGTGGGAATTGACCATCCTAGCTGAATCAATTCTGATTGATTCATTAGGTATTATAAATAATCATATATATAATTGAAAACTGCTTAGCAGGCTGCATTATTTATGTAAACAATGTAAATAAGTGGTATTTATTATATTTTATATTTTATTATATTATATTTTTTATTATATTTACTATATTTTAGCCTATTATAATTGCTTTTGTATTCAGCAACTAATTAGTTTTCACTTAATTTTCTTTTGCGCTTGCGTTACTAAAATATGTATTTTTTACTGATAAGAAAGCTGTGTTTTTAAGCAACTCAATATAATTGAGCAGCCCCACTTTTGTCATATATTTTGATAATAAAGTGTTTCTCTCTAAAAGAAACGCCTAATGATACGCACCAATAATTTGTAAGACATTAATATGAAAATTTGACAAAAGAAATTTGTTTTAATATTTTAGTTTTTCTTTTGTTTTTTATATTCCCGATCGTTTTTGTTTGTTAATTTTTTTTTTTTTTATCTATATCACTTTAGCATATTTGGTTATTACGATAGTATATAGGACATTTAGGAAAAATGCCCAAAACTGTGTATATATCAATAAAATATGTTTTTGTGTTATGATTTAAATCTAAATGTTTAAAGTTTTTTCTCTCCCCCTTTTTCCTGCGGTTTTGCTTATTCACGAACTCACGAACGAACAAGGAGAACCTTGGCAGAAAATGCGGAAGTGGCTAGATGAAATATGGTTAAGGCTTCCGGAGGTCGGAAAATGTTTTTTTAACGACCTGGCTTACAAAAGGATCCTCTATTATGAAAGAAGGAATTAAAACTATGACCTACGTTATTAGTAAGGTAATTACCATGTTTATGGTTCTGAACTAAAATGTGCAAATAATAATAAACAAAGGCTTGGCGAACCCGAAGGTTCGATTCCCACACCACCATTCGCTCCGTACACACCTAAATCCACCGACAGAATTTCGAATCTGCCTTAACGCAATCCTCCCACCTTTACCGGATACAGTTCAAAAAGAGAACGATATACCTGAAAATACACTTTCTTCATTATTTTTTATAATTGGGAATAATCTACAGATTTATAAAAAATAAACCTATAAAATTATAAAATATTCGCATTGATCATCTGTGTGTCGTTCTACTGATAGTAGTTGTTGAACACATTTATGAAAATTTTCATCTAGTTAAAATCTTAATTATTTGTGGTTCTTTCCAATGATAATATGCTTACGTTTGACTTTTTCCATAACTAAATCCAAAATCCTACTTATTTTCCTCTGATTAACATATTCCTCTAAGCTAGTCGTAATTTTTACGATGCTTAACCTTCCGGCGGGCGCGCGGTTGATACTCACAAGAACGGGCGCGCGGCGGCAATCTGGCCGCCTCCGAGTTCGTTCACTTTTCATGTGTATAAATGTGTGTTTGTCGCTGTTTTTTCAACAGATAAATTAGGAAGACACATTAAATTATAGTATATTTTTAAATTCTTCATTTATACAATTTAAAGGGGATAATATTCTTGATCAAAAGATAGACAGTATTTCAGCCAACTTACATCGGTCTTATTAATCTATTTATTATCATATATAGTACTAGCATTCCCCGTCGCGGCTTCGCCCGCGAGCCTTTAAAATCAATTCTGTGACCATTATCATGGTATTGATCTAATATAATATCTTAACTGATGTTAAGGAGATTTAGTAGAATTTGAGCTTCCGGTAGGTGGAATGTTGGAGGGGGAAGCTGGCTGCTCGGTAGAAGAGACGGAGACGCGCAATGGAGAGAGTTCACTAAAACCGCCGAAACAAAAAATGACTTACTCGTCGTGAACGTTTCATTTTTCGGCTGTAAAACATGGTTTTCGACGACCAATAGGACCTTTCGAGTTAAACTCGTCGTATCAAATTCTTTAAAATGAGTCCTAATTAGATATATTTTCTCGAAGTTCGAAAATAGATGTCCGTTAGAGTTAAACGACAATTTCGCCATTTACATTTTAGATATTCTTAGGGATTACATTTTTGATATTCCTTTCTTAGTGGTTACCTACATCGCTTTTAAAATCTAAATTCCGAAGTTTCTAATCAATAGTAGTTTTTGCTCTGCGTTGCTTCTGTCAGTCAGGACAAAGCCTCTTATACATATGGAGAAGTATATGGAGAAGAGATCGAAATAAACACGCACCATCCCCAATCATGGGAATCACAGTGTGCATAATTTGATTACTACTAATATTTAAATAATCAGTAGCCATATTTTATGTGAATGTCTATTTTAATACTATTGTAACGTTAAATCGATATTCAAATAAAAAACATATGGTTTAAAATATCAACAATAGATTTCCGTTAGAGTTAAACGACAATATCGCCATTTAAGCCCCTTAGGGGTTACATTTTTGAAATTCCTTTCTTAGTGGTTACCTACATCGCGTTTAAAGTCTAAATTCCGAACTTCAAGTTTCTATCATTAGTAGTTTTGCTCTGCGTTGATTCTGTCAGTCAGGACAAAGCCTCTTATATATATATATAGAGATATAAACAAGGTAAATATAGGAAAGAATGTAACATGTGATATAAAATGTCATAATACATAATATAAATGTGATGTAAACATAGGAAATACAATAGTATTCTCACAACTAATATAAAAAAAACAATTATTGTAATTTATTAGAATTTTTGTTTGATTTTTGAGGAAATAATTTATAAACAAAAAACTATCTGAAATTAAAAATGACCATTCATAATATTACAGTGAATATGCGATGTAAATGTACGTTTAATACCGACGCGCTAACTCTTTTCTAAAGTATTATTTTAGGAATACCGGTGGGTCTCGTTAGGCTGCGCTGGCTTGACATATTGACACGTAATTGAATATTTTGTAAAAAGGCGGGAAAATTGCCGCCCGCGCGCCCGCAGGAAGGTTAACCTTTCAGAGGTTAAACTTTTTTTTTTCATCATATTGTAACACTTATGTGTGTTAAAAAAAAATTATTACTAATTATTAATATAGCACAAAATCAGAGCTACCGGTTGGTATTAAGGTCTGAAGTCAAACTATATTGTGAAACTATAACTATACTGGGTGCCCCAGACTTAGTGTAAAAAAAAAACTACTTTAGGCTCAGTCAATAAATAACTATATTATGGTGTCACCATAAACACTTCGTATCAGTGCGTTCGACTCAATCTTAGCAGGAAGTTGTACTAAAGTAATTGCCTATAGTTTTCCAGATCAATAAGGAAATAAATTGAGCTTTATGGTAAGTGCCGTTCCTTATGGGTCGTTTAGTGAAGTTGTAAAGCCTAAAACTTTCTCCAAGGAAGGCTTATCTAAAACCTAATGGCATTTCTTCATATCGGTCTGAATTCAGCGGCTTCAAGCAAACAATCAAGCAAAGTTTGATTGTTTAAATAATTTAAAGCAAAGTTGAAATTTAATTAATATACACTAAAACATAAATTAAATTTAAAATTTAATATAAACATGAACGTGTGATGGATATATATACTGGGTGTCCCAGACCTAGTGTAAAAAAAAATTGGGTAATACTGCATGTTAAACAGGGTAGAATGGCGCCAAAAAGAGTTTCCTATCTCAATCTGATGAGGAGATAGAATTTTTTTTTTTGTTTTTATTTTTAAAATCTTACTTTTTTTCTGAAAAATGACTTTGGTTTAGCGTAGAAACAAAAACGATGATATTTTCTTAATTACCATTAAATTTTCTAAAATATGAGATAGGTTTGGTTATTTTGAATCCACTTTCAGTGGGATTTTTAATGCCCTAAACATAAAATTCATTAAAACTTAAATTTTTAATAGTTTTTTTTTTTAATCACAGAAAGTGGATTTAAAATAACCAAACCTATCTCATATTTTAGAAAATTTAATGGCAATTAAGAAAATATCAACCTTTTTGTTTCTATGCTAAACCAAAGTCATTTTTCAGAAAAAAGTAAGATTTTAAAAATAAAAACAAAAAAAAATTCTATCTCCTCATCAGATTGAGATAGGAAACTCTTTTTTGGCGCCATTCTATCCCGTTTAACATGCAGTATTACCCATTTTTTTTTTTACACTAGGTCTGGGACACGCAGTATATATATCCATCACACATTCATGTTTATATTAAATGTTAAATTTAATTTATGTTTTAGTGTATAATATAATATAATAAACACCATAATATAGTTATTTATTGACTGAGCCTAAAGTAACATAGTATAACATTTAATAACAACAGTCAAGAAAACATTCCTATATACAGGGAGTCCAAAAAGAGTATTCGGGGTTAGAAAGTTGAATAAAATCTTAAATATAGAATATCAAGTAGGATGTTTACGTTTTATTTAAATACAATGAACTGGGAATTTATTTAGAAAAAAACAATATTGTCTAGGTGTCCACCATAACGCTGCTGGCACTCCTCGAATCTCAAACGCAGTAGGTAAATAGTGAGCGTTACTGTGAAATGATAAGAGGTTTTTTGGCCCAAGAACTGTTAGAGTTATATCCTTATATAACTATAGAAAATGGTTTCAGCAAGACGAGTCCACTTGTCATACTTCAGACTTATCAATTGCTACGGTAAATGAAATATTCCAAACCAAAGTGATTTCTCTTAGCTGGCCTCCCAGGAGTTCCGATCTCACTCCTCTTGACTTCTTTCTGTGGGCATACCTGAAAAGTAGGGTATACGAAAAGAAACCGACGAATCTAACACCATTGTAACAAAATATGAGAACAGAAATTACGGCAATCTCAGGAACAATGTGTCAACGCGTTTTTAGAAATCTGCGTTTGAGATTCGTGGAGTGCCAGCAGCGTTATGGTGGGCACCTAGACAATATTGTTTTTTCTAAATAAATTTCCAGTTCATTGTGTTTAAATAAAACGTAAACATCCTACTTGATATTCTATATTTGAGATTTTATTCAACTTTCTAACCCCGAATACTCTTTTTGGACATTTACCTTTATTTACCTTTAAATACTGCAATATTGAAATTTGCATGTAAACAATAAAACATTATACTATGACCATCTTATAACTTTAAAATTTAATACTGATAGTGTATTACAGTATACATAGTTCAATATACTATAACATAAATTTACTTAGGTTTTCAAACTATTTGAGTGTATTATCATCAAAAAATTCAATGTAAAATTATACAATCTAAGACGCTATTGCTAGCATACAGCCAACGTTTTTACACATACATGACATACAGTTACAATTTTAAATTTGGAGCAGGAGGTTTAGGAGGGCTTCAAAATTTTCCCAGCCTTCCGCCTTCATAAGCTTGAAAAGGGTTTTTCGGACATAACGGTGTGTTTTTAACTAGATATACAGAATCTGGCTCATTATCGATAAAAATGCCAGTTGACGGTTTTCTAAAAGAAACAATTCAAAAAATATGAATTAACGTAACAGAAAAAAAATTACAATTTTTGTTTACCACGATATAAATTGATAAAGTGACCGAAATAATAAATTTTATTTATACATATATATAAAAAAAAACGTCACCATCGCTTCTTTAATCTGTGAATGAAATCCTCATTTCTCTGGAAAAAGTTTACAGTTTTCAATTCACTGAAAGCATTAAAGTTATAAAAAACAAGGTTGTACGATAATTTTAGTGAAAATAAAAAAAGGGGAAAAAATTCAATTAATTTGATTAATATTACAAATGTAAAAAACGGGATAAAAGAATTATTTCGCTCTGGTGAGCTCAGAAAAGCAATTAAAACAATTATATGAATTGTAAAATAAAAAAAAAATGAAATAAGTCTTTAACCCTTTAACCGGGGAGTTCCCTTTTAAATTACTCAGCCTATAACGGGCGCGAGCTCGTTCACTAGGACGTGTATATACGTCCCGCCCGGTGCAATGTGACTTCATATTATTATTTTTTTTATTTATTCTTAAAATAAATTGAAAGGCTATGGAATATATTCGTTTCCGTTTATTTATATATAAACCATAAAGGAAAACACATAATGACAAACAAATAGTAAAGAATACCAAAAAAAATATAGAAGTATCGAATTAAGAAATTATAAATTTTACAGCCTTAACCAATTATACAGTACAAAAGATACATACATAAATATAAATTAAATATATTATTATTGTAATTATTATAAATTATATATATATATATATATATATAAATTCACGTCGTTACATGTATCGATGACTAATACCTCTGTTGCACGAAAATATAAGTACCACCCGTTCCAGGGCACAACTTATATTTCAAGGACGTATTTATACGTCCTGCCCGTTGGCGCTATAGTTTAGGTTGGACGCCTATATACTCGTACGTCCCGCCCGGTTAAAGGGTTAATGCAACTTACCAAGCTTAAGCTGTACGCTGATTCGGAATTTCTGGCAAGGGTGAGGATATGATGAATGAGGATAATCTAGTAAAAGACATTGAAGGAATGTTTTAGGATGAAGGAGATTTTCACCTGCTGCTCGTCCTTGAATTTTGCGGCCAGCGGCAAACAATGGTGGTTGAAGAGAAAACTTCAAAATAAATATAAATTTCATACCCAGGAGGTAGAAAATTGTAAGAATTTGACACCCAAGAGGTACAAACCAAACCATCGGCGGACTCTAACTGAGATCACAGACACGATGATGCTTACTGTTCAACATCAAGAAAGCAAGTGCGAAAAAAAAAAAAAAAAAAAAAAAAAAAAAAAAAAAAAAAAAAAAAAAAAAAAAAAAAAAAAAAAAATGGCTGACGCCTGGAATTCCAAACCCTTCCAAACGCCATCACGATGCCACTGACAACCCAATTGTTGGCCCAGCGATTGCTATCTCCGGTGACAGTTAAGGTGGCAAATTCAAATTGAAATGTAAAAAAAAAAAAAAAAGAATTATCTGTGATGAAATAAAATAAAATCAAAATACCGAACAGAGCTATATACAAATATTTGGAAAACTAAACAAATCTAAAACGGGATTACATCCGAATTTTCTGATTGAAAAGCTTCCTAAAAAGCTGTTGGGTTGTTAGTCTTCTGTATACGGTTATATTGCTTTTTCTTCGTTAATCCTTTGTTTAGATTAAATTAAATCAAATTTAAGTATATTTTTAAGCCACAGTTAGATAAAAAGCCTAAACATTAGGAAACCTTAATATATTGAATCAAAACCTTCTATGTACGAATTATTACTTTCACTTACCTATATATGAAATATATAGTAAGTGGAAGTATTGCGATCGTGAAAAATTTCGACTTCCGGTTTTCAACGGAAATACACGTTTTGGGGTCCCCTGAGTCGAAATGACCAAGTCCCGCGAAATGGTCTGTGTGTGTGTGTGTGTGTGTGTGTGTGTGTGTGTGCGTGCGTGCGCGCGTGCGTGCGTGCGTGCGTGCGTGCGTGCGTGGGTGTGTGTGTGTGTGTGTGTGTGAACAGACTAGCTCAAAAACTATAAACCGTGCGATTCTGAAATTGGGTATTTAGTGTAGGTATATGCCCGCGATGTGACAGCGTAAATTTCATCAAAATTACTTAAAGGGAGGGGGTACTTTATTTAAAAACTTTTTACGTTTTTTTCGATTTTCTCAAAAACGGCTCAAACGATTTTGATCAGACTGAGTATTTGATGTATTAATAAGCCCCAGATATGACTGTAAAAATTTCATCAAAATTGATTAACCGGAGGGGGGACTTTACTTGATAAATTTTGTCTGATTTTTACGTGTTTTTTTTATTTACTCAAAAACGGCTTAAACGATTTTGATCAAACTGGGTATTTAATGTATGTATATGCCAAAGATGTGATAGCCAATATTTCATCAAAATTGATCAACCGGAGGGGGGACTTTACTTAATAAATTTTGTATCATTTTCACGTGTTTTTTTTTATTTACTCATAAACGGCTTTAACGATTTTGATCAAACTGGGTATTTGATGTATGCATACGCCAAAGATGTGATAGCCAACATTTCATCAAAATTGATCAACCGGAGGGGGGACTTTACTTAATAAATTTTGTATCATTTTCACGGGTTTTTTTATTTACTCAAAAACGGCTTTAACGATTAACAAAAGTAAGATATGAATGTAGAAAAATGTGTGACTTTGGGAAATGATATTTAACAAAACACGTCAATTTCTTATCTAAGTAAGTTGGTAAGTGAAAGTTGTGTGTTGCGCGCACGCACCAGATTTTTTTTAAAACATCTATCACTCTATCCGAACTATTGAGTTGAATTTATTTACTCGTACCAATATATCAGCGGCGTATTTTGACCACTCGTGGCGGACATAGTTGTTCATATTTTTTTTTTTGTACGCAGGCCTGCATAAAATACTACTGCTGCAATTATATCTAACCTTGAGTACTGGCCGCATGAGTAAGAGCAAGGAGGTTATTCGACCGATAGAACACATTAAAATAAAATTATTATTCAAATAAATTATTATTTAAAAATCCACATTATAAAAACTGGGTGTGAGCAATCTCGGTATATACACAGATGTGATAACATGATAAATTACTTGCCACAACTGGACTCTAACCTACCACCTTCCGTAAGAAATTAATCCTTAATATACGTGTGATAAAAACAATAAATTATAACTATAAAACAAATTATTTCCCTCGTCCTAAAATGCAATATTTCTGTTTTAGTATAGCGCCAAAAAATAAAAATAAAATAAGAGTAAAATGCACAGTCAGGTCGTTCTATTTTCCAGCGTTCACTTACGGGCTATTCCACGTGAAACTTACACAAAAATATATCATTTTGAACCTCACCATTTCAGATTTTCTTGAAATTTGGTGAACGTGTACTTGTATCTAATAGAACCATTGTGAAGTATTACTCAGATATGTCTACCCGTTTCTGAATTATTGGTCTCTAAATCCCTCAAAAATAGGTCCAGAAACAGAAAAAATCATGATTAAAAATAGGTGTAGATGTTTTCCAAATTTGACTAGGACTATGAGATTGGTGTCGTTTAACAACGCATTCCATGCCGTTTCATATGATATACAGCAATGTATAGGTTGGCACTAAAGAATGTTTCTTAAAACTTTGAGAGGGCATTTTTTAAAAAATTTATATTTTTTTGAAAAAATAGGTAATATTATATCTATTCATGCAAAAAAGTATAAAAGTGGGATGAAAATTTCTTCATTACCAAAAAAATTAAAAAGTAGTGATAAAATTTCATAAATATAGCATTTTATAAATGGCTTGCATTATTAAAATCTAAAAGTAATACCTATACATTTTTTAAAAATTATTACATTATGTAAAGTAATTCCTATACATTTTTAAAAAATGTATTACACTATGTTTCGACTTAAAATGATGTCAGGTCTTCTTGATGTTTTAATGGACTTATTTAAAAAGCTTGAAAATAAAGCTGCAAATTTGATCTCTAAATTTATTATCCCTGATTTAAAAAAAATTAAATTAGTGTCATTTTTTGTTCTGTAATTAGTTGAAATATAATATGTAATAGTCATTCAAAGTCAATTCAACACAGGCTTGAGCCTCACCATCTCAGATTTTCTTGAAATTTAGTATATGTGTACTACTTGTATCTACTAGAACAATTGTGAAATATTACTCAGATATATCTACCCGTTTTTGAATTATTGGTCTCTAAACATATCAAAAATAGGTCGAGGTAAAAAAGTATAAAAGTGGGATGAAAATTTCTTCATTACCAAAAAAATTAAAAAGTAGTGATAAAATTTCATAAATATAGCATTTTATGGTTAAAAATAGCTGCAGATGTTTTCCAAATTGGACTAGGGCTATGAGATTGGTGTCTTTTAACAGCGTATTCCATGCCATTTCGTATGATACACAGCAATGTATGGGTTGGTACTAAAGAAATTTTCTTACAAAAATGTATAGGTTGATGCTAAAGAAATTTTCTTAAAACCAAGTTTAAAATTTTAATTTCAATTTTCTCAAAAAGTACGTTTTATTAAATTTTTATATATATTTTTTTTAATATTAGGTCATACAGTCTATACTTATACAATGTTCCATATCATAAGAAACGGAATGCGCAGTTAAACGACACCAATCTCATAGTCCTAGTCAAATTTGGAAAACATCTACAGCTACTTTTAATCATGATTTTTTCTGTTTCTGTACCTATTTTTGATATGTTTAGAGACCAATAATTCAAAAACGGGTAGACATATCTGAGTAATATTTCACAATTGTTCTAGTAGATACAAGCAGTACACATATACCAAATTTCAAGAAAATCTGAGATGGTGAGGCTCAAGCCTGTGTTGAATTGACTTTGAATGCCTATTACATATTATATTTCAACTAATTATAGAACAACAAATGACACTAATTTAATGTTTTTTAAATCAGGGATAATAAATTTAGAGATCAAATTTACAGCTTTATTTTCAAGCTTTTTAAATAAGTCCATTAAAACATCAAGAAGACCTGACATCATTTTAAGTCGAAACATAGTGTAATACATTTTTTTAAAATGTATAGGAATTACTTTACATAATGTAATAATTTTTAAAAAATGTATAGGTATTACTTGAAGATTTTTATAATGCAAGCCATGGCCATATTTCCCCTTCCTAAAAACAAGGATATTGTGGAATTAGCATAAAATACCAATAATTTAAAATAATATATATTTTAAAACATTAATTAGGTACTATTTAAACAATTTACTTTTACAATGTCTAATAAATAAAGAATTAAATAATTAACAATTTTTTTATTTTACTTTTTTTAAAAATAATATGCGGTGCATAAACCATGATGCGATATAACATAATTCACTGAACAAACACATTAGCTTTTATCGTGACCGATATTTTAGATTGGTCTTATCTTGAATTAGGCGCTCTTAATATTTTAGGGGGCAATTTTACTATCCATCTGAATACCTATAATATGTAATAAGAACCATTTTTAGGCTATACTCGAAGTATATAAACATATCTAAATATGTAAAGTTTTTTTTTTTTAATTTTGATTCTTTATTAACCCTACACTATTTTTACAATATTCGGTTCAACGTTTCGGCACTAAGCCATTTTCAAGAAGAATACCTGAAATTTAGAATTTCAATACTTTTGAGTTTAACAAATTAAATTAAAAAAAAAAAAATCTTGAATACTATCTGCTTAGCCTCAAGACAAATATAAAATTATTATATCTGAATATGTTCAGCAATAAAGACTTCATCTAAAATATGGTGGAGTTCATATTTTTGTGTACCTTTTGGAGCAGTAGTGGATCCAGAAATTTTCTGTGCTGTTCGCACTTTTTATTTTTTAAAAGTTTGCGTCATAAACGACCTAATATAAAATATTAGTGCACATAAAAGTAGTAAATTTCTATTAAATGTTTAAATACAAATCATTTTTATTTAAGGAGTTTAAAAAAATATTAAATATATTCCTCTTTATACAGAAATATTAATAATTAATAGGTATGCTCACTGTTTTGGAGGATGCAAAAAATTATATAACATCAAACATGATTTGATGTTTTTTTGTGATTTACTTCAGGTAATCAATCAAGTAATATAAAAATTTATATTAATTACCTAAAAATACTCAAATTTTCCTGAAATCATAACATGTTAACTCTTACACTTAACATGCAAATTGTAGGGTAAACCGTACAGTTATTGGCACCCTCAAGACTACATTTATGTGTTTAAATTTAAAAAAATACTTTTTATAAAGGCATCAAAAAAAAACTTCCTATAGCTCCTCATTATCTTTCCTAATAAAGACTCAAGAGGTTTTTTTGGGTCAAAAGTTCAATAGTTTTACAATATGGCAATATTTATTGTTAAAAGTGCCAAATCTAGTTATTGTCACCCTGTGGATATAATTGTGAAATCTTCCCTAAGGTTAGTTTGTTAAAGTCTTACTTCATAGATGACTTAGAGGACCCTTCAAACATTAGACTCATGTATGTATATCTTGTAATAAAATTAGGACTTGTTTACCTATTTCTTTAAGCTAAAGTTTGGGGTGCTAATAACTGTACTGAGTGCCAATAACTGAATGGTTTACCCTATATAATATTTTTCATGAATAAAGGTTATTTCTATATTCTATCTACCTGTAGCATCAAAATGTAACTCCTAAGAGTTGATTTTTACTTTGTGATCAAAATTTTTTAATCTTAATTTTATAATTATTAAATATATGTATGATTATTGTTTTTCAAAAAAGGTAATAAAAGATCAAAAATAGATTTAAATTTTTATGTTGACAATTTAATATTAAAAACCAAATATAATAATTATTGTAACACTTAGGTATTCGAAAAAAATAATAATTTACAGTGCCACACAAACAATATTACTTAAAAACGGGAGACATCCACGGAAAAAAAATACCGACGAAAATTCATAGGCGTTTACAATATCCAATTAAATAAAAATATATATTATTTATAGGTCTACATACCTTTTCATTTCAAACATGGCGGTTTTAATCTCAAGTCGTTTTCTATCTAACCAGTTGACACAGTTACATTTTTTTTTTAAATTATGTAAAATCAAAAACGGCACTTAACAAAAAGTAATAAAAACATTTTTAACAGCACACAATAAAACAGCTCCATGAAAAAATTAATAACAGTTTCAATAAAATAAACAGATTTAACCTCATTCAAACGACACTGTTATATGGACTGAATATTGTGATATTTGCAAGTTGAAGAGTACTGTCGGAAAGAGAGGGGATAATTGAGTTACAGGTAATTCGCGCCTTCCGCTGAAACTTGGATCAAAATAGCATCTTTTAAAAAAGATAAAATATCTTATATGAAGCCAAATATTTTCTACCCTATAATAAATTTCCCCTGTTATATATAATTGAATATTTAAATTTTAATTAAGAAAATATTTATTTCTGATTTATTTTTTGTATATTAATACCAGTTTAAAAAAAAAATAAATAAATATATTTTTTATATCTCAACTTACCGATTTATTATTTTCCTCTTAAATAATAAAATATAAATAAATATAATATAAATATAGATAAAATACCACTATCTAATAATTAATAAACTATGGTAATAGTTAAAATGATTTTTTCCCCTTAATCTATACAATTTGTCCTTCAAAAGAATCAGACATTGTAACAAATCGTATCTTTCCATAAAATGTTTTAATTTTCATTAAAATGAATATAAACTATTATAATTTTCCAAGAGTTATTTAATATTGCAAATAGGCTTTAAACATTTTAATTGAATCAGGATCATACTGGGAGAAAGAGTAAACAAACCATTTTGAATAAATATTACTATTATTAAATTGTCAACATTTTAATCATTTCATATTATATATATTAATTTAAATCGGATTTTAGAGCATAAAGTAGATTTTACCTATACATTTTAATGTAAATCAGAATTCAATATACAGATAAGAATTTCATTCAATCATTTTAATAATAACTACTTTATATTCACTTTCAATCCATTTACTGTATCTTTAAAAATATGTTAAGATCAAAATTATAACATAACTAAAAATAAAACTGGATATATATATATATATACATATATATATATATAAATCTCGTGTCCCGATGTTTGTCGGAGGAAAATCAGAAACTACTCAACCGATTTTGATAAAACTTGGCTCATTGTGTGTAGTTTTGTCCAACTTGTGAATTCTAATAATAAAGAAATAAAGAAAAATGTAAATTATCTCATTCATAAAATTAATTTTACTCTTTTGATAAGTAGTACTGTAAGAATATATGGTTTTTTCACATGGTTTTGTCCAACTTAAAAGATAGGATAGTTTTTTTTTTCTCGATTATTGACGTAAATATTTCTCTTTTTGCAAATTAAATGCTTATTATACTACTATCGAGTGTGATTATTTGTAAGTTCCACAAATTTCCAACATATGTCGGTGTAACTTGATTTATTGATACAACACTCCATTTTATTAATGTTTAGGGTGGGTAAGCATCCATTAGCCAAATCTATTTTTTCCGTCTTGGACTTGGAAAATCCGTGTTTTTCTCGGGGCAAATTATGTGTCTACTTTTCACATGTGGATAAAACATCGAATCTATTTGTTTTAGATAAAGACTGGTTAACCAAAATCATTGTGCGCCTATTAGTATAACCTCCTGACAGGATATGTGCTATATTCTGAATTTAATTAATGTGAATCTCTACATATATAAGAGGCTTTGTCCTGACTGACAGAATCAACGCAGAGCAAAAACTACTAATGATAGAAACTTGAAGTTCGGAATTTAGATTTTAAACGCGATGTAGGTAACCACTAAGAAAGGAATTTCAAAAATGTAACCCCTAAGGGGCTTAAATGGCGAAATTGTCGTTTAACTCTAACGGAAATCTATTGTTGAGATTTTAAACCATATGTTTTTTATTTGAATATCGATTTAACGTTACAATATTATTAAAATAGACATTCACATAAAATATGGCAACTGATTATTTAAATATTAGTGGTAATCAAATAATGCCCACTGTTGTTCCCATGATTGGGGATGGTGCGTGTTTATTTCGATCTCTTCTCCATATATATAAGAGGCTTTGTCCTGACTGATAGAATCAATGTAGAGCAAAAACTACTAATGATAGAAACTTGAAGTTCAGAATTTAGGTTTTAAACGCGATGTAGGTAACCACTAAGAAAGGGATTTCAAAAATGTAACTCCTAAGGGGTTTAAATGGCGATATTGTCGATTAACTCTAACGGACACCTATTTTTGCACTTCCAGAAAAAATATCTAATTTGGACTCATTTAAAAGATCTTAAAATGCCTAGGGGGGTCGAAAACGATGTTTTAAAGCCGAAAAATGAAGCGTTCACGACGAGTAAGTTGTTTCGGCGGTTTTAGTGAATTCTCTCCATTGCGCGCCTCCCTCTCTTCTACCGAGCCGGCAGCTTCCCTCTCCAAGCTTCCACCAACCGGAAGCTCCGATTCTACTAAATCTCCTTAACATATTAAATCAATACCAAGATAATGATCACAGAATTGATTTTAAAGGCTAGCGGGCAAAGCCGCGACGGGGAATGCTAGTTTAATATAAAAGATTAATTTGGTACATTTTTGCTAACTTTCAATTTTGATTGTACTAAACCCTGTTGCAATTATATTCTTTATTAGTTCATTTTACATGTGTCATTATTTAACACATTATGGTCAAATATAAGATTTAAACAATAAAAACTTAAACCCTTCTAAATTCTTTATCAATTTTAAATTTGGCCTAAAGTTCTATTTTAAATCCCGTTGGTTTTTAGATTAGCTGAAGCGTTTTTATCTTTATCAGTGAATTTTGATTTCATTGTATTAAAAAGAACATGAAATAATTAATTCAACGCATTATAGCTACTGAGCCACAGCAACGCGTGGTAGGGCCTGCTCGTATGTTATGTTGTGTTATGTTATGTTGTTGCTTGTATATTACTGATAAAAATGGTTAAATTTTATTATCAGTTTTAAATAATGAAGTTTACATGTGGTTTGACATCTTATTTCAATGAAACCAAACCAACTAAAAGAAGAAACTAAGCTTTAATTAATTTGAAAGTATTCGTTGAAAAAGACAGAGCTGTTTAGAGGTCAATGTCTGGAAGGCCCGCAGTAACTCTAAATTTCATCTTTTTTAAAAAGAGCTAGACACTGACTTACTTAACAACCCTTATACGAAAGATGAGTACAAACTTTCCTTTATTATCAATATAATCAAAGCCAGGGGGGAGTTGCTGAAGCTTAACTATGCGCCATGGGACAGCAAGCGTAATCATAACTGCAGCCTATGCAATGCCAATCAGTTAGAAACAATTAGCCATTTTATTGGGAGTTGCACTATCTTATGGGACTATATTAAGTGGTTTAATGCTTACACTCTAACTGACAAGGAGGTAATCTCGTATTTGAATGCTAAAGATTGGGCTTTGCTCAGCGAATAAATTTTCCTATCGGCTTTTTTTAACAGAGCAGTTCAACTTCCCATAAGATACCGCAAACGATTTTCGTTAATTGCTAACTCAAATGCCACATAATATACTAAATATTATATACCGAATCCTCATAACATGACTACCCATAATAATATTCTACTATATACTAAAGTAAACACTGAAAATAATCACATGTGTTCTGTAGGAAATATAGCTTATTGTGTATCTATTATTAGCAGTCTCGAACAATGAGGTTCTTTCTGAAATTGCTAGTTCTTTTTGTTATTCATGGCAATTGGAGGCTATTATTATTTTTTTCTGTACCACCATTATATTTATTTATTCTTATGTTATTTGTTTTTATTTGAAGGGGATTATTAATATTTTACTCTAAGTTACTATTAAATCAGAACTCCTGCGAACGGGTTACCCACTGCAGTGGTATTTTGGTGAGATTTTCATTGTATTTTAATTTTTTTTCTGTTTCTGTTTATATATAAACACATTTGTCTGTCTGTCTGTCTGTCTGCCACTAAGCTTTAATTTCATATTTTCGAATATATTAATGTTAATGATTGTTAGAATGAGCTGTTACAATTATATACAAATTTTAATATTGATTTATAGTATTTTAAAATTGTTTATTAAAATTTTACTTCATATTATATTTCAGAATATTTCTTGTTGAATTTGTAATACCGCACGGTAAGAATGCTGTCTTGGGTATGGTGGGGATGAGGTTTGGCGCGAACGCTTAGCCAATCAAAAAGCGTTTCTGTGAAAGATCTTCAGTTGAGTGCGGTAAGGCTGTTTGTTAAGTGCGAAGTGCGTCGTTTGTGTGTTTTTCTTTATTATTTTTAGGACCATACTTATTTTAACTACATTAATGTCATATTTTAAACACGAAATTATCTTTTTTATTTAAATAGTGAATAGTTTTAACTTTGTTTTTTCTAAAATAATTTTCAGGGATAAAATGATATCATTAGATAACATTAATTTTTTTTCTTTGCTGTTTAACCATTCCAATTTAGGCCAGGTGAAAATTCAACAATATTATTAATAATATTTAAATTCTTATTAGATTAAAATGTGTGCTATAAACTTTTTTCTATTCAAAACATAATTACTTAACTTTTTTTTTTTAAATTATTTACGCTTTTTAACCTCATTATAATTTTTGAAAATATCATAGCAAATAGCAGTAAGATATTCTAAACCGTTTATGTAGATTTACCTAAGTAAAAAGAAAAATGATAATATAAAATACTTAGTTAAAATATAATAAAAATAATACAAAAAAGGGATTAAATAAGATTTAAATATTCTCTTTATAATCCGCCACTTTCTATAAAATAACATATAATTTTATATCAGTAATAAGTGCTTTAACATTAGCAATCTAAATTTTCTTATATCTTTCTACCATAAGCATACTATACGTTAAGATTTTTTTAGACATCTTTAAAATTTTTTTTAATTGATAAAATTTATTAAGTTTAAATAACTAAATCTAATAATATATTAATTAAAACAGAAAATGATGAAATAATTTCAAAAGTGAACTTAGTGTTTGTAAAATCGAAACTAATAAAATCTTTTTTATAATTTTCTGAAACCTTAATTATTGTTGACAAATAAAATATTCATAGTAATATTTCAAGATAAATCAATGATGAGAAGCCTATAGACAAGATTTTATACCGATATATTTTTTTTATTTGCGTTCGGAAAAGGTTTAAAGTTTCATATTTATTAACGTAAAAATATTTTCTAAATATTGTATTTTATTTTCAACTCTAAAAGGGACGCTCAGTAGGTTTAGGAGGAGGGAACAATCAGCCAATCAGAGTCTAGGTACTAACCTAGTTAGGAGATTTCTCCTTAGCAACAATAATATTTTTAAAATATTTAATCTTGTGTTACATTTAGGTTGGTGAATTGTGCAATATACATTCATTTCAAGTGCAATTGAAATTATTTGTCCTATTTTAAAGTGTTGAGTTAAGTCAAGTTAAAAAGTCATAAGTTTTCTCAAGAAAGAAAGATCCACATGGAAACTTCAACTGTGAGTTCTATTACAATAATTCTACTTTTATACTGAGGCATTTATTCTTTATTTTTCATTTTAAATTTGATGTTTTTTTTTTCTCTAAAAGAGTGAATTCCAACATTTTCTGATTAATAATCGGATTGTTTCATCCTAAAATCTTTTATTATTTTGAGTTATTTGATAAGTTGAGAAATCTTGGCTGAATTCAATCCCGATTTTTTTCCAAACAAATTTAAACTGTTCCTTATAAAGAAATATTTCAATGATGGATTATTATCTTATAGGTAGCAACATTCTTAAATATATTCAGAATTACCTATCACTAAATAAAAATTTAATCACGTATTGCTCACTCTTCGAAACGTAACATTTCAAACTCAATTTAGAATCCATATGATGCTACTTAAATTAAATTTTAGATTTTGATTATTTGAGATATGACCTTGCTGACATGAATGAGAGAGTGAGTTTCAACAAGTTGGATTTTACTAACCACTGTCATACTAAAATCAGAGAAGTTTTTCATTGTCATTTGAACAATAAAAATTATTAATGAATGAAATTATGTATTATGTGTGTTGATGTTTACATACATTGCAGCTTCGGAAGTACAATGGTATAACTTCAAAATTTAAATTTTTACTTCTTAATTTTGGAAATTAATTTTAATGATTTAGGTTCATAGATTCATTTACTTTATGTTTTTAAATCGGTAGAAGTGTGCTTACCGAATTCCAGAGAATGTTCCATTCTCTTCAGATAAATTAATATTATTTTAATTGTGCTTGTAATATTAAATTTTACTATTTGCAGTTCTGTTATTATACTTCGGGAACAGCAATATTATCTGTGTTTATTTTTACAACTGATGATGCAATTTCTTTTGTTTAAAAATGGGTCTTAAATGCTTCTAACAAATGTTAATTTCAATTCATTAAAATTTGTTACTCCTTTTTAAAATATTTGTTTTTTTATTATTTCTCAGAATGGAGTATAATAATAAAGGGTGATTTAATTTAAATTGCAAATACAACTAAAACCTAACTAATTTCATTTAAAACTTATATAATTAATTTTTCATATACATATAAGTCCTATTATGTAAAAAATATTAGTGCATGCATAATATAAAGTATAATTTAAGTTCTAATTGGATATATTATTATAATATGATAAGATAGCTTCAATTTTATTTTATCTGGGTAATTATGATTAAGTTAATACATAAACATAAACATGGCTAAAATCAGATGCCGCCACACAAGATTCCTCTTTTTAGCATACAATAGTTACACCATTTCTTTTACAAATATTTAATTCCTTGCGTCTCGACCAGCTTTTAATTATTATTATTTAATATACAGTTTTTATTATTTATTTCTGCATGTTTTTTCTAGGATAATATATATAATGTTAAGTCCTAACTAAAAATATTTTTTAATATGGTTGAAGGTGACATTGCAGATACAAATATCACTTGGTAGGCAACCGCTTTATGAATAAATTTAAACATTAAGGATATTGCTAACCATGTAAAGTGTTAAATGAGCTAATAAATGTGTTTAGAATCAACAATGCCCTGTGCAAATATATAAAACATATTTTCAGTTATGAAATGATACTCTTTATCCTGTAGCCACAGATATTTATACGAGTTTTTTTTTTTTATTGTTATTTATTATATTATTTTACATACAATTTTTATTATCTGCATGTTTATGTTTATTATTGCATGTTGTCTTCCAAAAAAAAAAAAAAAAAAAATATCGCTCTCACTCTCAATGATCACATGAATGAAATGGCGATTCTAAAATTTTGTTGGTATTTAGCTCTTAAATTGCTCCTAAGCAATGATGTGAAGTGTGCACACACCGATATTCACAGTCGTCGAAATAATGGTTGTTAAATAAAGTAGTTTTCTAGGGAGTGGCAAAATGTAACATATGGCATCAAAATTTTACGGCCTCGTTTCGTCTAAAGTCACTCTCGTTCTTATATACATAGGTATAATGAGTTCGATCACTATTATTTAATAGTTAAAGAATTAACAGTTTACTATTGAATCTTAAAAGATGTTCCAAAATAGGAACCATAAATACAACTTATTTAGATGGATTCATTCTCTAGTTCTTATAAACTGTACTAATATTCAGGGTTGCTAATAGAAAATAAAAATAAATTTAATGATTTATTTAGACACGTTGATGATTGCCTAAAATTAAGAAACCTTTTTATATACATACACACACACACACATATATATATATATATATATATATATATATATATATATATATATAAGAATAGTCTTATTTTAATTGCAAAATGTAAATAATAATGATTGTACTTTGTTTTTGTTTTTTTAATTTTAATTCGTTTTAGTAACTTTGTTTTGTTTACTTTAATATTATATTTAAGAATACACTATTATGTATATTGGGATAGGAATAATTATGAACATTGTATGAATGAATGTATGTGTGTACATTGGCTTGTGTATGAAATATATATATCTACATCAATTTTGTTAACTTTAAAATTACAGTCTATTAATTTTAGGAAATAACTTTATTTATATCCTTACAATGTATTAGGAATTAAATTAAATGTACACTTGTAGATCTATAAGTGTATATTCCTTATTTTGTTCTTTATCATATTTATTGACTTTTATTAATACTTTATCATTGCTCAACTCTATTTGTATGGGGATTTCCCAAAAACAAATAAAATCTATTCTATCCTACTAATATTCAGGTACTTCAACATAAAGGTGAAAAGGAACTGAAATAATGTACCAACAAAATCTGTAAGTGACAGGGAGGGAATTGAATTTTTTTTTTTTTTCTGATACATTAATGTTTTGTTTAAAGGAAACTGGATTACGCACGTAGGATTACTTTTAAATAAGATTCTAACGAATTGCTTTAATCAGTCTACCTCCGCTCTAACCCTTAGCTGTTCTAAGAAATTACTTATTCATTTTCTGCTTCCTATCCTTTAAGAGAATTTTTTGTCGATGAGGACTAACTCTGTGTTCTTGTCCGTTTATTGAAAGATTCAGTTATTGGAAGTTGAATTCAATGTAGAGGTTGAGTAAATGGAATGAACTCGGGGAAATGTAAATCTGATGCCCGTTTATTAAAAGTGTCCGTTAAGTAAAGTTTGACTAAATATCTATATGGTTTATTAAGGTAATCGATTAAAAAAAAAAAAAATAGCTGTAAAACTAAAATTTTACAAGTTTATTTTATTTGTTTAGTTCGATATCATTTATGCAGATCATTATTCACATTTGATTCCCGAATGCTACGAAATTTTAGCCAATCAGGTTCTACGATACTCAACCGTTCTTGTCTGCTTTGCATTAATATTCTTTTTTTTTTTTTTTCTAAATTCTTTTGTTTTGCTTTTTGTAGCTTTTGGTTATTTTATTTAGATTTTCCATTTACTAATCATTTATAATGCCGGCATTCAGTATATAATTTGGGAGGTTCATGAAATGATGGTTTTGTGTTTACGGTAATGAATGTAAGAAGAACCGTATTTATGAAGAAGAGCCTTATTTATGAACGTTGCCTAGGTCAGAACTAGGGATGGGATTTTCATGTATTTACATATTTTCTTTCCAAGCTTAGGAAAGCATGTATGTGCATTCTAAATGATCATGATATAAACCATTTTTATGTTCCATATTTTGTGGTTTTTAAATATTTTTACATATATTTCGATAAATACACATTTTTGTCCATATTTTACTACTTTTTGGGAATTTACTTTTAAATTATTGTTACTTATTTACTTTTTTTACTAATATTCAATCGATATCTTGAATAAATAAAATGTAAAGCAGAGAATTAACTATAGGATTAAAAAATTTCTTTGAAAATTAAAAGGCACAAAGTAATATCGACAGTTCTCAGAATGTTTGATTCCCCCCTTTTCTTATTTAGATGCCATATCCTTGGCAAAGCTTATGCCTAGTGTGTGAAATACCAAAAAGGAAATAAAACAGAAAAAAACCGCTAAGAACTAAATGCGACAGTGAAGGTGTCTTGTAGTGTTTGTGCTGCAGAAAAACATTTCAACAGATAAACGATATTTGGTTTTACAGCGTTTGAAAACGGCGAAACACGTAGAAAATAAAACGACTGATGGATCAGTCAACGTGAAAAGATCATTCAGCAAATAAAAATTAAAAAAAAAACTTAACTTCGACCGAATCGTTGTAGATTTTCCGAGAAAAAAGTCTTAGAATCCATCTTAATTGCAACGTTTTTGATTGTGAGGAAATTTAATGTTTTCTTACATTTCCAAAAATATTGTTAACTTTTTTTTTTTTTTGTATTTTCTCTAAATTTACTATTTTACGTTTAAGATTACTTTTGTTTATTTTTTACGTGAATACTGAACTTTTTTAATATTTTAAATTTCAGTCCATATTTTCATTTATTTTTTTTTCGTCTATATTTTTATTACAGATTTTTGCAAATACACGTCCATATTTATGTACATATTTTTAAATTTTTGTTACATAAAAATCCTATCCCTGGTCATAACTCAAAGACACAGGTGGATTCAGGACAGAGGTGGATCCGAGAGGTGAATATACTAATAAACTATTACTACTTCCATATAAAAAGGGCTGTAGTTCTACATAAAAAGTATAGATACACCGCTTAATATTTAGTAATTTTTGTAACCATTTAAAAGAAATTTACAACGTAACTACGCACTAATATTTTAAAGTAGAACTGATAAAAATATAAATAAAATAAAAAAGTGCGTTTCTTTTCAATGGGGATAAAAATCGATGGCTATGCCGTCCCATGGATAGGACGTAAAATTGAGGTCCCAAGCCTCACCAGGTACTCGTAAAAGATCCCTATCCTAATTATATCCAGAGAGGCAAAACGTAGGAATCCCACTGTAGCATCGTCCGATTAGCCTTAGTAGCATAAAGTGATGTTAATTAAAAAACACCTCATATTTGCCTTCCATTTCTTTTGTTTAAAAATGAGTGAAAAAGATAAAAATGTTTCAGGTAGTCTAAAAAATCAACAGTATTTAAAATATTACTTTACGCCAAATTTATAAGTGTTTACGTGCCCTTCCCAAACGTGGCAACTTACACTGAAAGAATTTTAAGAAAGAAAAAAACCTATAGCTGGGAAACAATGTTCCCCGAAACGCGTCTTATTTTAATGTAAAACATATTCTCAACAAAGATTAGTTATACAGTATGAAGTACAAAAATTATTTATACAGCTTAAGCTCTCACAAGCCTAAGCTCTAAATGGGTGATTCTAAAATTATTATAGTGGTATTTTTGTCACAACTTGATAAATCGGCATCCGCCTGAAGGATTTTAAAAAAGTTTTTTGCTATTTTTTACCTCATTGGTAATGAAAACTGTTATCTAATTTTCAAGCGCCTAAAGACAGGATATTATTCACTAAAATCAGTAACAATGCCCTTTTTGTCACTCCCTAGCCTGTCATAAAGTAGAGGTCGTGTAATTTGAAAAATTATTAAACCCTTTTCCGTCACAATAATTCTAAAAAACGAGGCACTAATCTTATCAGCAAACTTTCAGTATGCAAAATAAAACTGAACCAGGACTCCAAAGGGTACAGGCAAAGTACTACAGTTTTTCCCTTTTGATACACAGTTTTGAGGTCACTCCCTAGCTGGTTTTTTATATTCCCACCAATCTGTCAGAAAAGGAAATTTCGTGCTGAGAACATATGAGGTAACTTTTTTAAGTACTCTACTACACGTTGAATCATAACATTTTTCCTAAATATACTTCAGCTGCTTTCAGGACGTGGAGGAATGTTAAAAGCTAAACAATATTTGGTACTTTTCTGTTATAGTCACGCCCAGGGAAAATGTTTTTAATTTAGTTAGTACATTGCTTTAAGGAGAAGCAGGGTTACCGCCAGTGTTGCTAGGGAGGTAACTAAGAGTTGATTTCACAACTCTTCCCTTACTGGCAACACTGTCAGGAAAAAACAATTCCGTGCCGAATCATTTGTTTTGACTAGATAATTAATCACGTTAAATATGGTTGAGTATCAGTATAATTTAAAAAATATTTTTAGGAATATTTTGGATGAGGAAACTGTGGTCAGATTTTTTCAACAGCATAATATTATTCCTGAAATGAGAATATATAAAAATAACCATCAGATGAAGTTAACATTTAAAGGTAAAATTAAATGGAGGTGTCATATAAAAAACGTGCAGACAAGAGATTGATTTTATTCAGAAAACATGTGTTTTATTTATTTAAAGCAATGTACTAACTAAATTAAAAACATTTTCTCTGGGCGTGACTATAACAGAAAAGTACCCAATATTTTTATAGTGAGTACCCTATACCTTATCAACATGATGATATTAAACAATATATATATATATATATATATATTTTATCACAGATTAATAGACCTTTTGAATCTCTTCACAGCCATAGCCTCCTTTAAAGTAATTTTTGCACTAGTTTTGCCAAAATTAATGATATATAGCCGATTCGTCCCTCCCCTGTCGATGACCAGTCACCCCCTAGCCTTTACTGATTTCATTTTTAGCTAGGGAGTGACAATTTTGGTCAGGGAGAGACTTCTGATTAATTTTTTAACTTGGTTATGTTGAATACTAATCATTGTCAGTTCAGAAAGTTAATTTCGATTGAGTATACATATATTAATCCCCCCCCCCCCTCTCCCTTAAACCGTCAAATAAATTTTTAAAAATAAATTCTATAGTTATTTGTTAGTTCTTTAACTATTTTGATGGTAGGGATCGACCTCATTATACCTATATAAGAACGAGACTGATTTTAGACGAAACGATACTCTAAAATTTAAAGAATTCTTTTTTAAAAGATTTCAATTAATATAATGATGTCATTTGTTACATTTTGTCTCTCCCTAGAACATTACTTTCTTCAAAAATCATTTTCTCCAAAAATGTGAGTATAAGCTTGTACATCGTTTGTAAGGAGCAAGTGACCATGCGTATGCGACCAGAAACATAAGAAAAGATGGCTTTGAAATTCCAAAATGATTAAGAGCCAAATACCAGCATAATTTTAGAAACACCCATATAACGGAAATCTCGCTTAAGCAGAAAATTTCATAAGTACTGGTTTTCTCAGATAAGGAATTCACCTCCCATGCCAAACGGAAAGTGCTGATCTCAGTAAACTGGCAAAGCCCCTCTCAATACCTGAAAAAATATTTCTCTAGATCCGAGAGTCCTGGGATTATTATGCACTGTTGTTTTCAGTCCGTGGCTTGATATAAGGTTCTGCAATAAGGTACCGTTTCAGATGATTTCCGCAAACGATTTCTTTTCAATGTTCAAGGTAATTTCGTTATAATATAAGTCCGATTCTAAAAAATCTGGTGCGTGCGCGCAACACACAACTTTCACTTACCAACTTACTTAGATAAGAAATTGACGTGTTTTGTTAAATATCATTTCCGAAAGTCACACATTTTTCTACATTCATATCTTATTTTTATTAATCGTTAAAGCCGTTTTTGAGTCAATAAAAAACCTCATGAAAATGATACAAAATTTATTAAGTAAAGTCCCCCCTTCGGTTGATCAATTTTGATGAAATGTTGGCTATCACATATTTGGCATATACATACATCAAATACCCAGTTTGGTCACAATCATGAAAGCCGTTTTTGAGTAAATAAAAAAAGCGCGTAAAAATGATACAAAATTTATTAAGTAAAGTGCCCCCTGGGGTTGATCAATTTTGATGAAATTTTTACAGACGAATCTCGGGCATATAAATAGATCAAATACTAAGTTTAATCAAAATAGTTAAAGCCGTTTTTGAGAAAATCAAAAAAACACGTGAAAATGTTACAAAATTTATTAAGTAAAGTCCCCCCTCCGGTTAATCAATTTTGATGAAATTTTTACAGTCATATCTCGGGCATATAAATAGATAAAATACTCTGTTTAATCAAAATCGTTAGAGCGGTTTTTGAGAAAATCGAAAAAAAACCTAAAAAGTTATTAAGTAAAGTACCCCCTCCCTTTAAGTAATTTTGATGAAATTTATGCTGTCACATCGCGGGCATATACCTACACTAAATACCCAATTTCAGGATCGCACGGTTTATAGTTTTTGAGCTAGTCTGTTCACACACACACACACACAGACACACACACACACACAGACCATTTCGCGGGACTTGGTCATTTCGACTCAGGGGACCCCAAAATGTGTATTTCCGTTGAAAACCGGAAGTCGAATTTTTTCACGATCGCAATACTTCCACTTACTATATATTTCATATATAGGTAAGTGAAAGTAAAAACAACAGAATTTCAGCTGTTAGCAACATTTTCTACAGTAAAATGCAATAATTTCATTAAAAGTCGTCTAAGTTGAGTGTTTGAAGTGTCCGGAGTTACGGACATTTTCATGTGAAAATCGGCTGCTAAGAGGGGAATGTAAGACATCAGACCCCGGGGACCGATGCCGCACCTAACGTGTTAATAAAATCTTTACATGTTATAATGTCGTAATGTAAGCTACGCTCCCCCGAAATTAAAAATTTTAGAATGCACCTTAATTATAATTAAGACTGTACATGTTAAATTATTCGTAATTCGAGCGCCCCCCCCTCCCCACCCCTGAATTGGAATTTCAACATCCATCAAATTAAAACAAAATGGCTACATAACACAAACCAATTTACTTCAATATATAAGAAATAGACTCATGTACTAATCTCAAACGCTGTAGCTTAGAGATTTCTCAGAGTGAAATAAAGTTGAGTAGGTACCTACTTTTGATAATGGAAAGTAATCAAGAGTTGTGGATTCCTTATCTGTACTTTTTGCTAAATTATTTTTTGCCCAAGTCTAGTGTTTGACACAAAAAAATGTGTATCGATAAGAAAAAACTACTGGTTTAATGACAGTAAGCTTTAATGAATACAATATAGTTTAATCACAATATTCTTAACTATTTATTTAAATTAAGAAATATTTACTGCTCCTACCTTTGTAAAACAAAATATCATTTTCTGCAAAATACTTAAGCACTAGCAATTTAAAAATTAAGGTCCAATTTACTATCGGCAATTATTCCGAACCACTCCTATCGATTTCGATTCACTGCATACTGTCGAAAAACTCAATCGTTCAGTTTAAAACTCGTTTATTCCGAAGCGGGCATGGTTCATGTTAACCCGGGCCGATTTTATTTCTATAATCACACAAAATATTTTTTTATAGATAAATAGAAAAGAATCCCCTGGATTATTTTTAATTTTTATTTTTGGCAAATTATTTTTGGAACACTACTTTATAATACTATTGACTGTAGTACTTTTCAATATGATATGTATTGCCCTTTCCAATGGCACTTACGTGCGCAATTTCGAAAAAAATGTCTGTTTTTAGTTAAAAGTTGAGTGATGCGCACACTACATCAGAATATATATTTTTAAGATATTTTTCCTGAACTTGAGTAAATTAAATTACAAGAATGAAAGAGTTATGCAGGATTTAAAAAATATATATATTTATATATTCAGATACATTTTTTGTATTTTTTTTTACTTTTCGTATGTATCAGAGATGTTATTTACTTACATATAGTTTTTTTATATTCTGAAAATTCATTTAAATGTTTTTAAAAAATTTGTATTGATAAACTGTGATACAGTAATATTTTCCATTGTTTGTAATATTAAAATCCTATTTCGTACTTGGATATTTGTTTTACCTACCATGATTTTTTCCCCCTATTCTACTCTTCAATTTTTTAAATATTTTTTTTTTTTAAACTAACGCTCCCACTCTTAAGGATTCGCGTGAAACTCATAACGTTTAAGTTTAAACAAAATGAAATAAAGTTTCATGGTGATTATGGTTGAGTTGATTTCAGAGATACACGCGCCCGACAGCGAAACATTCTTGACGCGCCCGACTAGGGTTAAATTTTAATATATCAAAAAACTCATTGCTATTATATGTTAATTATTATTCATTAATTTAAATATTAATTAAAATACATTGGTTATTGATCGACTACAGTGATATATCAGATTTTATTACTTTTTCCATGTTTTGTTTTTTAGTCATATTCAATGTATATATATATTTTAGAATGGGAATATTAAAACACCATAGCTATTTTAACATGATAAAACATATTTTAAGTAGGTACCTATTTACGTAAAACGGTGAAATTAAAAATACGTTTTATATATTTAGTAAAACAAAACTAATTTTGGGATGATTGCTCTGAACATTATTGGAACTGGTTATTATATTAATGAAGAGTGTATTTTGAAATATACACTTCAATGATTCGATTTGCAGTGAGCCAGCGAATATAAGGAAGGATATTTGATTAAAGAGAAGGGTCTTCCTTTTTAGATTAATCTTATCACTATTGGAATTATTTCTTTAGTATATCGAGTTAGAAGCAATTTCCTTTATAGATTCCTTTTATTAGAAATCTTCATGTTTTTTTCAAAGATTTATTTATCGTTATACATTATGTTATGTTATGAATTATTTCTTGTAGGTAGTTTTAAAGATAGAAATATGTTTTTGTATTTTCAATCTAAAAATGCTGTATATACTGGGTGTCCCAGGCATTGTGTAAAAAAAAAAAATATTGAAGATAAAAAATAATATTATTATTGTAGAATCATTTTAAAATGGATTATTGCAGCGCCTGTTCAAAATCTCCTCTATTACTTTGGATGCAGGCTTATTTTCAACATTTTTATTTAGGATTTTTCAAATTTTAGTAGAAGCGAAGAAAAACGTTTAATTTATTTTAAAGAATGTATTTTTTAAATTTAAACTAAGGAGTTTTTTTTGCAATTATACATTATTATTACCCTTTTTGTATTGTTTAGAATTCATACATTGTTCTTTCTAGACTTAAAAACGTAAAACTAACTCTAACTCGTGGGAAGTTCGGCATCTTTGGTTGCAGGCTCTAGCGCGTTTCCTCGTTGCCCCAGCAGTGACATCTCTAGCGTGTTTTTCATCAGAAAAACTTCTATTAGACTCAAAAGGTATTGTGGTTTGCACCAATAAAAAGCTAAATAAATCCCGCAGTTTTTAGGAAATTTGACAGCTTCTAGGGTGCTCCAGTGGGGAGTGAGGAATTTTCAAAAACTATTAAAAATTTAAGTTTTAATAAATTTTTTGTGTTTAGCGCGTTAAAAATCCCATTGAAAGGGAATTTAAAATAACCAGACCCATCTTATATTTTAGAAAATTTAATGCTGATTAAGAAAATATCATCGTTTTTGTTTCTACGCAAAACCAAAGTAGAGAAAACTGTCATTTTTCAGAAAAAAGTAAAATATTAAAAATAAAAACAAAAAAAATTCTTTCTCCTCGACAGATTGGGACAGGAAACTCATTTTTGCGCCATTCTACCCTTTTTTAACATGCATTATTACCCAATTTGTTTTTTTACACTGGGTCTGGGATACCCACTATAAACGTACATAGTTATCAATTTTTGTTTATATAATTTTTTTTTCTTTTTTCTCTCTTTTACTCAATCTCTTGAGTGAATAAAAAGAGACTGCTATTACATTCCTACGCCAATTAATTAATAAGAATCAACAGAATTAAATTAATAATAAACTATATTAATAATACAAAAATAATAATGCAAATTCCATCGGATGTACGATGTCAGGTACTTATTAAAGATACATATCCTAATTATACCTGGATCGGCAAAATTTAGGACTGTACCCACCGTAGCATCGTCCGATAAGCCTTAGTGGCATAAAGTGACGTTAAACGACAAACAAACAGTAGTGCAAATAAGAATAAAACCATTTCAATATTCAACCCAGGCTTATAAAATCAAAAATAAGAAGATATTCAAATTAAACAAAACATACAATAAATAGATAAATAAATAACTTATATACATAGATGTCCTCTCACCAGTTTCTAATGCAGGTAATAGTATATGTGATGATGTATTATTCCCTGGAAGTCCAGCACTATAATCTCCGCCGAGCTTGCTACGTCCTTTATCTCGACACCTAGATCTTCCATGAAGCTCCTGGTTGACCTAGGTATGGTTCCGCGGGCTACGAACCAAAGGCCTCTCACGTGGAACTCTGTCACCGAAACTCTCGCGGAATCTCTCTTGAAAAAAGGAATACACTTTTCATGTGCTTTCTCTTCTCCTCATCAACTTTACTCGCCTGATCGAGATCATTATACTCATACCTCACGGTGTGATCCCGTATGATAGCCGACTTTCTGGTCTTCGGGAATGCCACAATATCGGCATATCTCCTGGATCCATCCGCATCCACACCATAAACTTCCTGGAAGTTTCCTTAATTGAACCTTACAAGATCAGAATACCTCGAAACTTCCCCCAGGTATAATTTTATCGGCTTGTTATAACGAACTGCTAGAATTTTTATTAATTTTTTTCATTGTATTACGTATAATGAGCGCGGGAAGACAAAGTAGCTCCAGTTTCTAGAATTGAGGTATTTTTTTCACTCTTAACTAATCCGATTTCCTTTTCCTCTCTCTCATTTCATTAAAAATTTCTCACAACTAGCTCAGTTCTGTTTTGACCTCTGTATTATAAAGAAACGACTGCCCTCTTCGGCTCATGAATACTTGCAAAAAATTGATAAATTGCTTTATACAAATAAGATCTCAAAAACCAATCTCAGACCCTCTTATTAAAGCAAAGGCTAAAGAACTCTCAAGTGAACTTGGCAGGTAAATTAATGAATCTCATTGTTTAATTAATATGTAGTTTATCTAAAAATAAATTATATAAATGCGTATTTATTTAACTCTTTCTAATGAATGAATTTCCTTCTAAATATTGTAACGTGAAATCGATAAGCAAATAAAAAAAAAATATTGCATAAACTCCCAGACCGTTTGTTGGAACAAAATAAGCGGTTGGAATGAACTGTTTGGGTCTAGATCTTTCCTGCCCACGTTGTTCTGGAACATTCCAGACCTGACCATTTACGATAATATATAAGGAGCGAGTGACTGAACGAGTCTATTTTAAGTCTGTGCCTTGACAGTGTAGCTCAAGTCAAATGATGGTGTGTTATAACGTTATCATTTTTGTAACCTGCTCAAGTATTTAAGTTTTATTAATTCGTTGGCATTTATAACTGTATATTTCTGTTGAATAAATATTTGTTATAAATGCCAACGAATTAATAAAACTTAAAAACTTGAGCAGGTTACAAAAATGATAACGTTATAACACACAATCATATGACTTGAACTACACAGACTTAAACTAGACTCGTTCAGTCACTCGCTCCTTGTATATTATCATAAATGGTCAGGTCTGGAATGTTCCAGAATAATGTGGGCAGTTCTACACCTTCGTGGACTAGGCCACGGAAAGATCTAGACCCACAAAGTTCGGTCCAGCCGCTTATTTTGTTCCAACAAACGGTCTGGGAGTTTACGCCATATTTTTTATATATTTGCTTATCGATTTTACGTTACAATATGATCAAATTAGTGTGGCGATTGGCAAAAAAAAAAAAAAAAAAAAAAAAATCCTCGGTTATAACGAATATCGTATTAACGACCTATAAATATCAAACCCCCTTCCAGTTCGCTGTATCGAGGATTAACTGTATTAGCAGCTCAAGATCTGCTTGAGACTTCGTTCTTCTTTTCTGAATAATTAATTTTATTATATAAGCGGGTAAAGAGTTTTTTTTTATCCGAAGCTACAGGAGTCATGTGCGAGGACTCGAAAGCGCAACAGGTGGTCGGGGGCGGTGAATGGAGGGGCGAGCATGCGTGGGGGCTGCACTTGGGCCGAGTCGTGCGGCGGACGCCCGACCATGTGCCTCGACAACTCCACCCTCGCTGGGGAAGGCAACGACACGACGATCCCGGAGCTTCCCAAGGACCTAAAGTTCAACAACAACCACCTCGTAGTCATCATAGTGTACAGTATCCTCTTCGTTATCGCCGCCATAGGCAACCTGACCGTCTTCATAACCCTCGTTCGCGGGAGGCACAGGAAGAGCAGGATATCGCTGATGATCACGCACTTGAGCGTGGCAGATCTCTGCGTGACATTCATCATGATACCTCTCGAGATAGGGTGGCGCATCACGATTCAGTGGTTGGCGGGTAACATTGCCTGCAAGTTCTTGCTGTTCCTTCGTGCGTTCGGACTTTATCTCTCCTCTAACGTCTTGGTGTGTGTTTCGGTTGATCGGTACTTTGCTATTTTGCACCCTCTGCGAGTGAACGACGCGAGGCGACGCGGCAAAGTCATGCTACTTATTGCTTGGATCTTCTCTTTCATCTGTGCACTTCCTCAGGTAATAATTTTACGTTTCTTCTCAAAATATACTTTATTAACCCTTTACTACTCACCTGAATCAATGTCACTTATCTACTCACCTTGGGTCAATATGACCAGAACAAAAAAAAAAAAAATTAAACAACCTTAGGGTGTAAGATATTAGTTTTAAACAACAGGAGAAGGCTTGAAAATATATATTGAATTATAGATCTGAAGTGAAGTACTAAAATAAAGGAACTCCTTAACATTACTATTATTAACATAATTTCTTTGGATTTAAATTAAAAAAAATTTCTACGAACAACCTTTGCAGTTAATACAGGTGGGGTCACCTGTGGTGTTGTGGTTAGCATGGCAACCTACAATACTAAAGATCGCGGGTTCAATTCCAGCGGTGGCCCTAGGATTTTTTAATGGGAGTAAAAAATCTTTAGCTATGCCGTCCCTCGGATAGGACGTAAAATGGAGGTCCCGAGCCTGTACGATGTCAGGTAATCGTTAAAGATCCCTATCCTAATTATACCTGGATAGGCAAAATTTAGGACTCCCACTGTAGCATCGTCCGATTAGCCTTAGTAGCATAAAATGGACGTTAAACAAACAAACAAACAAGTTAATACAGATAAGAAATGATTGGTTTGATACAAATTTAGTCCCCGCATCGGACACAAAAAAATGGCTTACACAACTACTCACCTCGGGTCAAAATTTCGATTTAGATAAAATAAACACTTTCCTTATTTTTCAGACACTGCCAAGATGTAACTGGAGTAAAAAAAAAAAAAAAAGGATATGTCAAAGTTTGGTGATCATTCAATGCAAAAAAGATGTAAATAGAATGAAATGAAACTTGGTACGGGTCAATATGACCCGACCTGAGTAGTTAAGGGTTAAGGTTTGAAAATAGATGAATTATTCTGAAATAATTCCTTCTTGAGGGTCATTATCTGAAAATGTGTAAATCGTACGTCCGGTCCATTCCGAAGTGAATTCCGAGGTGGGGGGGGGGGTGGGAGATTTCAAAATATCAAAAAATTATACTTTTCTTAAATCTTTGATATTAAGGAACGTGATCATGACATTCAGGATGGTGCCTTTTAAAAAAAAATATCTAGTATGAATTTCGGGGGAGGGGGGTATTTCCAAATATCAAAAAATTATACTTTTCGTAAATCTTTGATATTAAGGGATGTGATCATGTCATCAAGGGTAGTGCTTTTTAAAAAAAACAACCACCCTGTATGACATGATAACATTGCTTAGTATCAAAGATTGCCGAAAAGTATAATTTCTTGATATTTTGAAATATCCCCCCCCCCCCCCCCCCCCCCGAAATTCATACTAGATATTTTTTTAAAAAACAACCACCCTCTATGACATGACAACATTGCTTAATATTAAAGATTTCCGAAAAGTATAATTTTTTGATATTTTGAAATACCACCCCCCCCCCCCAAATTCATACTAGATATTTTTTCAAAATAACCACCCTGGTTGTTAAGTTAATATCAAAGAATTCCGAAAAGTACCTATAATGTTTTGATATGTTTGAATTGAACCAACCACCTACCATTTTTCTAATTATATATATTTTTCAAAGCCGATTACATAAAGACACACCCCTCTTGTAAGAAAACCGAAAGGTATCATTTTTTTATTAGGGAACCCCTTCTCCTCACGAAAATTCAAATTGGATATTTTTTTCAAAATCGACACCGTAGACAACATAATGATTGACAGAAATGATAGTAACAAAGAAATAATGTAAAAGCATATAACTTTTTTTATTAAAACTTATTTAAGTAAAAGGTTTATTAAAACTGTTAAATAAAAACTTTTATTATTTAGGTTTGAAAATAAAAGTTCTGAAATAACTGTTTTGAAAGACCATATGATAATAAAAGTAAAAGTTAAAAATATACTTTTATTGATCACCACATAGTAAGTTAAACTTTTACTTTTAAATGAAAAGAGTTAACTGTTTAATTCGATCCCTGATAACTATTATTTTATTTGTCACTTTATTATAACTTTCAAAAATTACAAAATAAGGTGCTAGTTTACTTTTTTGTCCACGAATAAATGAAAATCAATGCAGTATTTAATGGAAATTTAGAACCAGTAAACCACGTACCTTATAAAAGCCAATTTCCATACGACAGGATCTATTATTACATCTCTATCTGAATCTATTCTCTCTCTTGCTTAATTTCATGTTATGACCATTGCGGCATATCCTATCTTTATGAAGAAGACCTTTTTCCAGGTGAAAATCTACATACAGATTTATCTAAATCTTTGAATGGGTCGTGTAACCTAAACAAAGTCATGTTTACAATCGTAACTAAATATTTTAGTCATATGTTGTAATTGTAAAGAACCCTAGTATTACGTAACCAAGTAACGATACCGCAAATAGTAACGTAGCAGTTATCATATGTTCATATTTGTACCTGTAAATTAGGTTGGCGTGCTTTAAACGAAAAAGACCCTAATTTTTATGCCAGTAATTTTGTATGTATAATATTTATCTTAAAAAATGAATACGTAAGTATTTTAACGATTACACCATGGTTAATTATCTATTGTTCTTAGAAATTATGACATAAAATAATAAATGGAAAAACACGGCAAGCTGATATCGTATGAGATGATTCCGGTAACTATTACTCCAATTTCATATTCTAGGAACGATATTGTATTCAAAACCCTACTCTGGCCTTTTTGACTACAAAATAAAACATTCTCTGTTGTGATTTAGACTCCATTTAAACACAAACTAACAAAATGTCGCAAATAACATAAGTACGTAAAGACGTAGATGAAGCTGTCTGTATACAGAAATGTATGGTATGTACAGTATATAAAATAAACTCCCTTCTGGCAGGGTTACTGTTAGAAGGTAAATATTAAAAAAAAAAAAAATTTGTTTACTTCCTATTTGCTTTATAAGTCACTTTTCTTCTGTGGCCATCTCATTCGTCGATTTTCAGCACCTTGCTAACTGTTGTGGATCTATAATGAAAGACTAAAAAAGGAACTAAAAAACTCTTATATCTTATATACCTATCTTATATAACACAAGATCTGAACTCACAAAAGTCCGTATGTGGAATTAAAAAAAAAATAGTCTTAAAATTTTTTTTATAAAATTATACTACCCTGCCAAAAATAAAAGTAGTACTTTAAAAATTGTGAAATACAGTCAAATGGGGCAACTTAGTGCAATATTTCATGTTTTCTAAACTTTGATAAATAAAAAAACAATGTTATCGATTCTGTTATACAGTTTTCACTATCTCTCTATATATAAGAGGCTTTGTCCTGACTTACAGAATCAACGCCAACCAAAAACTACTTATGATAGAAACTTGAAGTTCGGAATTTAGATTTTAAAAGCGATGTAGGGAACCACTAAAAAAGGAATTTCAAAAATGTAACCCCTAAGTGATTTAAATGGCGAAATTGTCGTTTAACTCTAACGGACATCTATTTTCGAACTTCGTGAAAATATATCTAATTTGGACTCATTTTAAAGAATTTGATACGACGAGTTTAACTAGAAAGCCCCTATTGGGCGTCGAAAACCATGTTTTACAGCCGAAAAATGAAGCGTTCACGACGAGTAAGTCATTTTTTGTTTTGCCGGTTTTAGTGAACTCTCTCCATTGCGCGTCTCCGTCTCTTCTACCGAGCCGGCAGCTTCCCCCTCCAACATTCCACCTACCGAAAGCTCAAATTCTACTAAATCTCCTTAACATCAGTTAACATATTATATTAGATCAATACCAAGATAATGATCACAGAATTGATTTCAAAGGCTCGCTGGCGAAGCCGCGATGGGGAATGCTAGTTATATTATATGCCAGCCTCAGACAAGTAGATAGCACGTGTGATTTCATTGTTGACATGTAATGTTTATGAATTGCAATTAAAAATATACTTTGCACAAAGTTACCCCAGCTAGGGGCTACTTTGTGCAGTAAATTAAATACAGGTTAATTATGTCATTTTTTGCTTAGAACTTCGACAAAAAATTGACAACCAAGTTAAATATTAAATTAATGTTCAACAATGTAAACAACACTAAAATCTAGTTTATGCAAACAATGTCACCTATTAAAAATTAAAAACACAATTATCGTTTTCAATCTATTTTTATTGATAAAGAAAATAATATTTACGAATTTCTCAATAAAAAAATAAACTTTTATAAAACAAAAAAACAAACTTTAATTTTTCATCAACTTATCAAATAATAAAAAAATATTTTTATTATTTCAAAATCTCATCAAAATTATATATATACCTATAAGTTTGGTGTGTTTTTTGTGAATTTTATTTGAGATAGTGTTCCGGTGGATTTTGAACTTTGAAGAAGCATCTGTGATCGGCATATCATTCAAAATTTCTTACAAACATTTTTCCAGCGTTTCTGAAGAGTAGTTCTTGTAGCTCCTAGTTCCAGACTTTTTTTTATAGTGCCTGACCATTTTTCTGCAGAAGAAATGTATTAATCGATTTTTGCGCAAAGTTACCCCACTGACAAGATTTATTTATTTATATTTAATTTGTTATTGATTTTTACAATTTTTAGTCGATTATGTTGTATTTTCGTATAATTATATATAAATTAATCAGGTTGTACTTTCGATGAATTTTTGAGCAAGGCTCTTAAATTTCACAGACAAAGTTTGTAGATCTATTTTTCGAATTGAAAGTGTGTCCGAATTCAAAAATATAAACAAACATCAAGAGCGATTTCAAAATTGAATAATTTAGCGTGGGCGATCGAGGAGACCTCTAGCTTCAAATACCATGCGTTACAGTAATTTAAAATACAAAATATTAAATGGCAGCACTTGATTTGCGCCAAATTTGGTTTTGCATAAAGTTACCCTCAATGCACAAAGTTGCCCCATTTGACGGTAATGGTTTCGTTGTGAAATTTTCCATTCGATGCTCAATAGAAAAGCAGTTAAACATTTTATTTCAGTTTACGTTTTTCCTGGTAGATCTTTTAGTGCTTTTCTATGGAGCATCAAATGGAAAGTTTCACAATGATGAGCTTAGATCTCAATTTTACAGTTACTTTCTTTTCTCTTTGGCAGGGTAATATACAGGTTTTTATTAAAATGTAAATATATACTTGATAATAAAATACTTATGTATATATATATATATATATATATATATATATATATATATGTATATATATATATATATACACACAACATAAAAATAAAATGAAGATATGAAAAAAAATTTTTATTATCCTGGAATGTATTGGAATATCACTCACTATCTTATATATATATATATATATATATATATATATATATATATATATATATCTAAGAGAGAGCGAACTACAAACGAAAATCTTTTTGTGCAAGGAAATACAAGTTATCTTTCTACATTATTGGCTTCTCTCTCACATCTACAATAGCTTGATTCAACAAATTTCTATCTGTAACATGTTCTATAAAATAATGAAAACTGTGATGTTCTAATTTTATTTTATTTTTCATTATGTTTTATTAATTCGTCTTATTGTCTATGCGCAGTGGTGCTAAAAAATATATTTTTTTTTATATATAAAAAATTAGAAAATACAGTTGATAGGTAAAATGAGTTCAATATTGATTGACTAAGGTAGAAGTGATTTCACAAATTTTAGATTTGAAAAGATACATTTTATCTTAAAAAGTTATAAGAACCAATAATTTAAATATAAAAATACCTCACTTCCAAACTAAACTAATACGTAAAACTGTGCATTAAATAAAAAGATACGTATTAGCTTAAAGAGTATTAATTATAATGAATAAATGAGTTACAAACATATCGAAATCGAGAAAGCGATCTTTTTCAATTAAATCTCTTAAAGAAACATTCCATACAATAATATTTAAGCTGGTATATAACAACTTAAAGTGTATATAAAATTAACTACATTGTACATAAAACGATGCATACATAGGTATATGTTCGGTATAAAATAGGAAACTACTCTTGATAAAATTTGGCTCATTATGTGTTGTTTCATCCGACATAAAAGGTAGGACAGTTTTTATGTTGATTATTGATCTTAATATATTGTATTGCAAATTTAAAATTAATTACTACAATAGGGAGTAATTATTTTAAGTTCTATCAGTTTTCAAAAGATGATGTAATTTTCTTTCGAAATTTTGGTTGGATAAGCATCCAGTAATCGCGGATTGGACTTGGAAAATCGGTGTTTTTTTTTCCATGGCAATTATAAGTCGCCTGCTCACGTGTGGGGATACCATCTTATATATTTGTGTTAGCAAAAAGGAGGTTAACCAAACATATTGTGCACCAATTAGCACTTCATTATGAATTGTTATAATTTAAAAATATGTAAATCTTTATAAATAAAGTTGAAATTCTGTTTGTTTGTTTGTTTATTTGTTCTTTATACAAATCCATACCGTTTGTCCTAAATTCTCCAAATTTCGCTCAGTGGTTCTTTGATACCAGGTCTATATTGTCTATATTAAAATTGCATAACTTCAGCCGATCTTCAGCTGATATTCTTTATTCTCCAAATTTCGCTCAGTGGTTGTTTCAGACCAGGTGCGAACACCTGTACATATTAAAATTGCATAACTTCAGCCGATCTTCTGCTGATATTCTTTATTCTCCAAATTTCTCTCAGTGGTTCTTTCAGACCATGTGCGAACACCTGTCCATATTAAAATTGAATAACTTCAGCCGATCTTCAGCTGATATTCTTTATTCTCCAAATTTCGATCAGTGGTTCTTTCAGACCAGGTGCGAACACCTGTCCATATTAAAATTGCATAACTTCAGCCGATCTTCTGCTGATATTCTTTATTCTCCAAATTTCGCTCAGTGGTTCTTTCAGACCAGGTGCGAAAACCTGTCCATATTAAAATTGCATAACTTCAGCCGATCATCAGCTGATATTCTTTATTGTTATGAAAATCTTAATGGTCTCACTTTACAATGTTTTTTTTTTTTTTTTTACGAATCGACCGTTTCTTTAGAGAATGAAATTCCCCGTGTGAAACCGGGATATACATCTATGTATATAAAGATGAAATTCTGTTTGTTCTTTATAGAAATCCATACCGTTTGTCCTAAAATCTCCAAATTTCGCTCAGTGGTTCTTTCAGACCAGGTGCGAAAACCTGTCCATATCGCATAACTTCAGCCGATCTCTGGGTTTATTCTTTATTGTTATGATAATCGTTTTGTTCTCGCTTTTCATTGGTTTTTATAAAATCGACCATTTGAGACGTAAAAGTCTCAGTTCATAGATTTTATAGATTTACAAAATGAAATTCTCCGGGTGAAACCGGTATATAGAGCTAGTTATTATTATAAATTATCTTTAACTACCTCATTCATAAAATTCAATTTTTACATCTAATTTTATATTTTTTGATATAAACATTACTTAACGAATGAAAATTACTTAATTAAATCGAAGTTTCAGAAAGGCACATCTTTTTTTTTTACTTTCACTTACCTATATATGAAATATATAGTAAGTGGAAGTATTGCGATCGTGAAAAATTTCGACTTCCGGTTTTCAACGGAAATACACGTTTTGGGGTCCCCTGAGTCCAAATAACCAAGTCCCGCGAAATGGTCTGTGTGTGTGTGTGTGTCTGTGTGTGTGTGTGTGTGTGTGAACAGACTAGCTCAAAAACTATAAACCGTGCGAACTTGAAATTGGGTATTTAGTGTCTGTATATGCCCGCGATGTGACAGCGAAAATTTCATCAAAATTGATCAACCGGAGGGGGGACTTTAGTGAATAACTTTTGAAGTTTTTTTCGATTTTCTCAAAAACGGCTCTAACGATTTTGATTAAACTGAGTATTTGATCTATTAATATGCCTGAGATATGACTGTAAAAATTTCATCAAAATTGATCAACCGGAGGGGATCAACTTTACTGAATAAATTTTGTATCATTTTTACGTGTTTTTTTTTATTTCCTCAAAAACGGTTTCAACGATTTTGATCAAACTGGGTATTTAATGTATTTATATGCTAAAGATGTGATACCCAACATTTCATCAAAATTGATCAACCGGAGGGGGCTCTTTACTAAATAAATTTTGTATCATTTTCACGTGTTTTTTTTTATTTACTCAAAAACGGTTTTAAGGATTTTGATCAAACTGGGTATTTGATGTATGTATATGCCAAAGATGTGACACCCAACATTTCATCAAAATTGGTCAAACGGAGGGGGCACTTTATTTCATAATTTTTTTTTCCAATTTTTACCTTTTTTTCGATGATCTCAAAAACGGCTGTAATGATTTTTATCAAATTCGTCGAGTTTAATGAAAATTAGGTGTTCTTTAATATCAGGTAAGCTTTATCATTATTAAAATGTTCTGAGGGGGCTTAAATGGGGTAGGGGCCTTTTTTGTTTCCTACAATGTACCTTTGTTTTTGTTTATATGGAGAAATTAACTGTCTCTCGTTACGCCTAAAAATGAGAAATGGCTAAATATGAGCTATGATAAAAATAAAGAAAACATATAGAGAAGAAAAAAAGAAAAATATTAATAATATAAAGTCAACTCATAAAACTTTTTGAGCCCAGGCATGCGGAGAACGCCTTTAATGACAGACCATTGTTCATGATTAAAGCCTTTCTGTTCATTTGAGAAGTGACAATTAACAAAACGCATTAATTTCTAATCTAAGTAAGTTGGTAAGTGAAAGTTGTGTGTTGCGAGCACGCACCAGATTTTTTTAATTCATGTTAAATTTCGTCTATTTTTCCAGTACTGAAAATTTTATTTTAAAGTTTATTCTGTTATTCTGACTATCACAAAACTTGAACGAAGCCGGATTTTTCAGCTAGTTACATTTATAAAATTTGCAAAGGGATATCTGTTTAAACTGAAATTAAGAACTCAACTTCTCGTGACCTGGATTTCTAAGTGTAATGGTCATTGCAAATAGGTCTAGAACATTCTACGTTTTTTTTTGTTTGTTTTTTCTGATTGACAATTTAAGTTATGGTCAATAAAGAAATTACGAAAAAAAAGGAGGTTCCTTGCCCAAAAACAATATCAGCTTTTTATTTTTTTTTTTATAGCAAAATAGTAAATCATTTGACCACTTTGCTTAAAGCATGCCTATTCATCAGCTCCATTTGTTCCAACTAATTTAGGCAACAAAGGGCACTGTTGGAACAGCAGAAGGGAATTCAGATAAGCTGATTAGTTCCTGACTCAACAACAGGAACACTACTAATTATACTAATAATTGCTTAGCATTGTTGAACTAACAAATTTATTTATTGTACTACTGGCTAAATCTATGCATTTATATATATGTTATTTGTATTATAATTTAACTATTATGATTTATTTATATTATTGGCTAAATCTGTGCAGGTTTGATTTGATGTGAATTATTGTATCAGTATTATAAATAAAAGAGTCCTAGCGAACAAACCACTCGCCTAATCCAAGACTAGTCTAATTCAACATCACATTTTTTTACTTTCACTTACCTATACATGAAATAAATAGTGAGGGAAAGTATTGCGATCGTGAAAAATTTCAACTTCCGGTTTTCAACGGAAATACACGTTTTGGGGTCCCCTTAGTCCAAATAACCAAGTCCCGTGAAAAGGTCTGTGTGTGTGTGTGAATCGACTACCTCAAAAACTATATACTGTGCGAACCTGAAATTGGGTATTTAGTGTATGTATATGCCGCGATGTGACAGCAAAAATGTCATCAAAATTGCTCAAAGAGAGGGGATACTTTATTTAATAACTTTTTACGTTTTTTTCGATTTTCTCAAAAACGGCTCTAACAATTTTAATTAAACTGAGTATTTGATATATTAATATGCCCGAGATATGACTGTAAAAATTTCATCAAAATTGATTAACCGGATGGGGGATTTTACTTAATACATCTCATTTTCACGTGTTTTTTTTGCTAACTCAAAAACGGCCCTAACGATTTTTATCAAACTGGGTACCGTAAAACGAGGTGACATTGTTACTAATGGGGTGACTTTGTGACAAGCCTATTTTTCAACAGTTTTTGAATTTCCCTCCTTAAAAAGAATCAAGTTATGCAATTCATTGTACTTCTCAGGTCGTCAGTAATGTGCTGCAACCTACTGGCCACATATAACTTCTTTCATTCAATTTACCATGGTGCTTTGTTTCATATATGTTTGATTGTTATCATTTAGTTGAAACCTTGAAATAAATGTTACGTATTATCGAAACACGTCGATTTCTAATCTAAGTAAGTTTGTAAGTGAAAGTTGAGTGTTGAACGCATCGCACCAGATTTTTTTTTAATATGTGGCTCCTTGAAACGGTGGCTTTCGTGTTACAATGAAATGTTTCATGGAGCCCCAGGAATGTTTCATTGTGCCCCATATGTTTTTTATTGTACAATTAGCAGTCGGTTTTTTTTTTTCTTACGAAATGGTTCAAAATCGAGAGCGGAACACATAAAATAGATTTTAAAAAAATCTAATAATTTATATTCATTATTTTGAAAATGGCTGCTTGCTGTCATACATAATGCAAAAAATAAATGTTCAACACATTTCTTACATAGATTAGATCCTAAGGTAACATGAGAAAAATAAAAAGTTGAAAATAAAGTCTCAGGTGGAGTGCTATGGGTGAAAGAAACTGTTGTGTTTCATTTTGCCCCACCCTCCCCTATTTGCTAAATTTATTCTAATCAGTATAATTTGTATTAATTTAAAACGAATTATTTAAACAGTATTGAATCTTTAATGAATGGAAATGATATTCCCGCTTAGGTTAGCGGATGGGATCAGTATGAAAAGATGGTCGTGAATTATCTGAAGGATTTTAGCTCATACATCTTCTTCTCTTGGCAAGTTTATATCTTCTTTCGTTTAAGCTAGATTTGTTTTTAATGGCTAATTTAAATATAATCCAGATAAATGGGGAGAAATAATTCATCAAGTGAAAGTAATACCAAGTAATCCGTTCCTATTTTTTTTGTTTCGTTAGCATTTTTTTATGCAATGACGAATTGAATTATATGTATATATTTAGTACAAATTATATTACAAAGGAGATAAACATAAAAATAAAAAAAAAACAAATATTAAGTAGGGGATAGCGGGGTTGGTTGGCAACAGTTTTCACTTTTTTGATTGTTGAGTCGTTCCTGTTAATATAATCCCAATAGGGCTGATACCTCTGTAAACTCCAAGTATTAGAGTACTTCAAGTATTTTTTTCACCACATAATATTAATTAAGAAGGTGGTGTTGTTTAGCCATCTCATTTAAGCACTGCCTGACACATATTATTGTTATTAAAAACTGCACTTTAATGGTATAATAATTTTGAATCGGTTTTAACCAGTTTTAAGGGAAAATAGAATGACAATAGAAGAAGATAGAAGTTTAGACTTTCGTCACTTTCTGCATTAGAAAAATTGCTGTCATCCTCCTTGCTGTAACTAAAGACAATTAGTAGTTTTACCTTTGTTTATGTTTATCTTGCTTTTGTGAATTGCTACTGCGCCAACAAACCCCAGTTGAAGAGAGCCAACTAACCCCATAGGAGAGATCATATGAAAGTTAACTGCAAGGACAGGGGAGAACAATCAAACAAAAAACTGGTTAGTCGAAAGGTTAGGGTTTTCAAAGGGGATTTGGGGCTATGTGAACAGAATCGGTGTCAAATGTTTTGCTATGCCTTTAAACCAAATTTACTGAAAATATAAAAATTTACTTACATGTTGTAAAATCAATCAATGAAGCACACTCTTCTCTACACTGTTAGCATCGGATTGAAAACTCAAGACAAGACTCCCGAGGTCTAGCGGGTCACATGGTATAATGGTTGCGCCTTCACAACAGGTGTGACGGAAACTATAAGCCAATGGCCAACCTACCCCCTACGCCAACCAACCCCGCTCTCCCCTATACAATGAAAAGATAAGCAAATACGGCTCAATACGGATATTAAAAACAATAATAGCTCCTAATCATAGTTATATAGAATTTACAAATATATTCATAAGAAAGATTACTTAAATACCAAAACCTTATTTATTAAGATAAATAAATGTTAAAATAAATTTAGCCGATTAATAATTAAATTCTGTTTTAAGTAGCTTCAAGAACCGATTTTCCTAGCCATTTGTTCCTGAACTCCCTGAGTATAGGGCATTTTCTTAATAAATGAATTATGGTTTCATTTTAATTTCGGTTGCACATACTGCATTTTTGAGTTCTGTTCGGGTCCCACGCCTTAAAGTTTAAGTTCAGAAGATCCTTCATCGCCTTAAAAATTAACTTCATTAATTTTTAATGAATTAGTAATTAGTAATTTATGGTTGTCAACAATATAGCTAGTTGTCACCAATGTATTTGAGATATGTGTCCAGTTTTGTTATAACTTAGGTGGAATTTTAGAGCTTAGTTACTCTAGTAGTAGAGTTATTTCGGGCTTTGTTACAGCTACTTTTTGACCACCTCTTCAACACAGCAATTATTCAAAGCTGTCCTTGTCAGAATTCAGCTGGTATTTAAATGAGAACTTCTTTGCATAAAGACGTATAACCTGTCCGTAGCTTTTTACAGTGGCTGACCGTTGTATTAACGATTCCGTAAAAACTGTTCAGTTTTAGGCCTTTAACTCACAAAGGAAAAAATCTTCTTTTAAATTACCTTTATTATTTTTTTTTTATTTCGAGTAAATAACTGTCCCTTACTATCCCAAGAAACTACAAATAGCTAACCCTATTGAGTTGCAGGTTATAAGGAGTTCACATAGATTCAGTTTTAAAATGACATCAATTTCAACTCTCTAACTTGCCTAGAAGAGCTGCAATTTTAATTTAAAGGTGATGTGACAGTTCAAAATTGTGTGTTTTCAATGAGTGTACATAGCTATATTTTGAAAACCGTTTGAGATATTGAGCCTAAATTTGTTATTTTTTTAGTCCACAGGAAGGTATACTATGTACCAAATTTCATTAAAATCTGAGATGGTGAGGGAAAAAAGTGTGTTCATGTGACATGGAATGACTCATTTGTCTAAATAGTTTTCTTCGTTTTCAATTGTACAAAACAATTAGATTTAGTTTTAAAAACGTTACTGATTGCAATGGAAACCAATAGTTTCCGTTAAATAGTCTGAAAGTAAGAATGATTATATTTTTGCTACCTCCTACTTCATTTCACTAATTTCTACCAATATCTTTTTTCTAAACTTTCTAACGAAAGCTGTGCGATGCATGTACCACATCAGACATTTTATTACTTTCACTTACCTATATATGAAATATATAGTAAGTACACGTTTTGGGGTCTCCTGAGTCGAAATGACCAAGTTCCGCGAAATGGTCTGTTTGTGAACAGACTAGCTCAAAAACTATAAACCGTGCGATCCTGAAATTGGGTATTTAGTGTAGGTATATGCCCGCGATGTGACAGCATAAACTTCATCAAAATTACTTAAAGGGAGGGGGTACTTTACTTAATAACTTTTAGATTTTTTCGATTTTCTCAAAAACGGCTCTAACGATTTTGATTAAACTGAGTATTTGATGTATTAATATGGCCGAGATATGACTTTAAAAATTTCATCAAAATCTATTAACCGGAGGGGGGACTTTACTTAATAAATTTTTTACCATTTTCACGTGTTTTTTTTATTTACTCAAAAACGGCTTTAAAGATTTTGTTTAAACTGGGTATTTGATGTATATATATGCCAAATATGTGATAGCCAACATTTCATCAAAATTGATCAACCGAAGGGGGGACTTTACTTAATAAATTTTGTATCATTTTCACATGTTTTTTTATTTACTCAAATTAAAACAAAAATAAGATATGAAAGTTGAACAATGTGTGACTTTAGGAAATGATATTTAGCAAAACACGTCAATTTCTAATCTAAGTAAGTTGGTAAGTGAAAGTTGTGTGTTGCGCGCACGCACCAGAGTTTATTTTTTTTATTTAGTTCCCTATAACCGATGCAATTTGAAAACCTGCCAATTTTTTCTATTATTTATTTTTTTTTTTTTATATAAGGACATACTAAGAATTACTATTAGAAATCAATAATGTCCTAATGAAATTCCTTTCTTCTAGTGTGCTTAACAAATCCTCCATTTACTTCGCGGAAACGGAAGAAGCATTTACTCCCGGATTTAACCTATATCCGGTTTGTCAGAAGCACTATTATAAAATGACTCAAGTTCAAGTCGAATGCTGAAACAGTAAACCTAAGCTGCTTCCAATACTGCCTAACTGACACCATTCTTATTAACTAACAGAGACACTTGTAGATTTAGGAACTATTTACTATTCCATGGGTTCGATTAAAATCTAAAACTCCTTCCTTATCACAACAGCTAACGAAATCCTCGTAAACCATTCCAAGATCCCGACCTCGCAGAGTAGCCTCCTCTCTCAGTCGGATCGAATTGCTAATACCAACTTGACTCCTCGTGAATCCCCGAGGTACTCTATCTTCTCACTAAAACCTTTCGATCCCCTTCAAAAAATACTTAACAAACTTCCACTTAAAAAGACCAAAACACGACCAACTTAATCCCGATTATCTCCTCCTCTTGAGAAATTTAATCTTTCTTAGTAATTAAAGAAGAAAATCTTAGTAATTAACCCGGCATTGGTCGCTAGACCAACTTTAACATGGATGGTCGCACGTGAGAATTTCTCTCCCAGATTTTTTTTCAGTTTCATCATACGTTAGTTTGAATTTTAACAATAAAACTGTACTTACAAACAGGTCAATTATTTGTAAATGTTATGAAATCTTTAAAAAACTTTTTTATATCCTCTTTATAAGATTGTAAAAATCTGGTGCGTGCGCGCAACACACAACTTTCACTTACCAACTTATTTAGATTAGAAATTGACGTGTTTTGTTAATTGCCACTTCACAAAGTCACAAATCTTTCCACATTCATTTCTTATTTTTTCCTTTTATGAGTAATTGAAAACACATGTGAAAATGATACACAATTTATTAAGTAAAGTACCCCCTCCATTTGATCTGTCACATCGCGGGCACATACATATACTAAATACAATACAATACAATACAATACAAGTTTGATTGAAATCAAAAAAGCTTTTTTGGGTAAATGAAAAAAAACACATAAAAGTGGGACACAATTTATAAAGTAAAGTACCCCCTCCATTTGATCTATGTTGATGAAATTTTTACAGCCATATCTCGGGCATATACATACATCAAATATCCAGTTTGATCAAAATCGTGAAAGCCGTTTTTGAGTAAATAAAAAAAAACACGTGAAAATGAGTCTACATGTATTCAGTAAAGTGCCCCCACCAATTGATCAATTTTGATGAAATTTTTACTGTCACATCCCGGGCACATACATATACTAAATACCAAGTTTGATCGAAATCAAAAAAGCCGTTTTTGGGTAAATGAAAAAAAAACACATAAAAGTGGGACACAATTTATTTAGTAAAGTACCCCCTCCGGTTGATCAATATTGATGTAATTTCGGCTGTCGCATCGTGGGCATATACATACATCAAATACCCAGTTTCATCAAAATCATCAAAGCCGTTTTTGAGAAAATAAAAAAAAAAAACGTGAACATTAGATAAAATTCTTTAAATAAAGTCCCCCCTCCGGTTGATCAATTTTCATGAAATGTTTACAGTCGTATCTCGGGCATATACATACATCATATACCCAGTTTGATCAAAATCGTTAAAGCCGTTTTTGAGTGAATAAAAAAAACACGTGAAAATGATACAAAATTTATTAAGTAAAGTCCCCCCTCCGGTTAATCAATTTTGATGAAATTTTTACAGTCATATCTCGGGCATATAAATAGATCAAATACTCAGTTTAATCAAAATCGTTAGAGCCGTTTTTGAGAAAATCGAAAAAAACGTAAAAAGTTATTAAATAAAGTACCCCCTCCCTTTGAGCAAATTTGATGAAATTTTTGCTGTCACATCGCGGGCATATACATACACTAAATACCCAATTTCAGGTTCCCACGGTTTATAGTTTTTGAGCTAGTCTGTTCACATACACACACACACACAGACACACACACACACACAGACCATTTCGCGGGACTTGGTTATTTCGACTCAGGGGGTCCCAAAACGTGTATTTCCGTTGAAAACCGGAAGTCGAAATTTTTCACGATCGCAATACTTCCACTTACTATATATTTCATATATAGGTAAGTGAGGGCCGGGATAGCCGAGCGTGTGGGAGCGCGACCCGTTGTTACACGCTCGAGCCGAACGGCGGCGGTTCGAATCCGCCCTGGGAGGGATAACTTTTATTTCGTGGAGGCCCCACGGAATAAATCTCAACCCACCCACCATGGTTAGAATAGGTTGGTTACACCTGTAGAGTAACCCCCCGTATGTCACACATGGCCAGGTAGGGGTACCGAACAAAAAAAAAAAAAATCTGGTGCGTGCGCGCAACACACAACTTTCACTTACCAACTTATTTAGATTAGAAATTGACGTGTTTTGTTAATTGCCACTTCACAAAGTCACAAATCTTTCCACATTCATTTCTTATTTTTTCCTTTTATGAGTAATTGAAAACACATGTGAAAATGATACACAATTTATTAAGTAAAGTACCCCCTCCATTTGATCTGTCACATCGCGGGCACATACATATACTAAATACAATACAATACAATACAATACAAGTTTGATTGAAATCAAAAAAGCTTTTTTGGGTAAATGAAAAAAAACACATAAAAGTGGGACACAATTTATAAAGTAAAGTACCCCCTCCATTTGATCTATGTTGATGAAATTTTTACAGCCATATCTCGGGCATATACATACATCAAATATCCAGTTTGGATCAAAATCGTGAAAGCCGTTTTTGAGTAAATAAAAAAAAACACGTGAAAATGAGTCTACATGTATTCAGTAAAGTGCCCCCACCAATTGATCAATTTTGATGAAATTTTTACTGTCACATCCCGGGCACATACATATACTAAATACCAAGTTTGATCGAAATCAAAAAAGCCGTTTTTGGGTAAATGAAAAAAAACACATAAAAGTGGGACACAATTTATTTAGTAAAGTACCCCCTCCGGTTGATCAATTTTGATGAAATTTTTACAGTCGTATCTCGGGCATATAAATAGATCAAATACTCAGTTTAATCAAAATCGTTAGAGCCGTTTTTGAGAAAATCGAAAAATACTTAAAAAGTTATTAAATAAAGTACCCCCTCCCTTTGAGCAATTTTGATGAAATTTTTGCTGTCACATCGCGGGCATATAAGTACACTAAATACCCAATTTCATGTTCGCACGGTTTATAGTTTTTGAGCTAGTCTGTTCACACACACACACACACACACACACACACAGACACACACACACACACACACACACACACACACACACAGACCATTTCGCGGGACTTGGTTAATTGGACTCAGGGGACCCCAAAACGTGTATTTCCGTTGAAAACCGGAAGTCGAAATTTTTCACGATCGCAATACTTCCACTTACTATATATTTCATATATAGGTAAGTGAAAGTAAAAAGTAACTAATTCAGGCTGTTAGCACGGTTTTCAACAACATTGTCGCCAAGGGCGTACCCAGGATCAAAACTAGGGGGGGCAAGCTGAAAACTAGGGGGGGGGGGGGCAAGCTATGGTCGTTCAGGTTGTAAAACCTTACCGCGGAAAAGGTGAATGAAACTAAAAGTATGTATAATTATAGCAATGCTTTATCAACAAAGTTATTACAATTATTTGCTTGAAAAAAATGTATTCTATTATTGCTTCCAGTCTTAAAAGCCTAAAAAATTATTGCTTCCAGCCTTCCAGGGGGGGAGGCAGCTGCCCCCCGCTGGGTACGCCCATGATTGTCGTCCAAATCTTCTATGTTTGACTCAGGTTGTACCATCCAAACGTAATTTTCTAAAACAGAAACAAATATGGAAGGTATGGAAAATGAATTTTATGTTACAACCACTACTTTACCAAAGAGAAGGAAAACGGAGAAAAAAAAAAAACACATATCTAATAATGAAAACGACTTCTTCCAAACTCTTAAAGTAAACATTTTGGAAGTTGACGCACGTGAGAGAATCACTCAATTGCACGTCAAACTGACAGTCGCGCGTGAGAAAATTTCTCAAATAAATGTATCATTGACAGTCGCGCGTGAGTGAATATCTCATGAGATCGGATTGAGCGGAGTAGAAGGAAGCTGGAGCAGGTATAAGGAAGGATACGGAGCGGGGAGAGTTCAGGGAGGTGTGTGAGTCTGTGAAATACAGGTAGTGAGGAAGGGAGTTACTTGGAAGCTCCAAAAGCCATTTCCTGCCAAAAAAACAAAATATGTGAGAGAAATTCTCACCCAGCGACCAATGACGCACAGTGGGAAAATTTTGTCATTTAGCGGCCAAAAATCTATAACTCCTAACCGAATGACGATAATCGAATAATTCTTTTTTCATTAATGAGCTTGGGATTCCCTTTATCAGTGAGAATAAAAAAAATAAAAATAACATCGCTCAAAGTATTTCAAATTAATTTTTATATGAATCATTTCTTCACTTAAATTTAAATAAATTAGTTTATTAGGTACAAGGGTTAAAAGTTTGGACTTATACATGGAGAATGAAATGAGTCAGTATTATTATCTATTGAGCTTTCTGATATATTTTTTAGGCATTTGCTCCTTTTGAAAGATTTTAAAATAATTATTTTCTAAATAAGAAAAAATCCAAACAATTAAATTAAAAATACCTTATTTTTTAGGAATTTTAAGGGAATAAAATATTTTCATATAATTTAACGAGAATTATATTTTATAATTTAGTCCAATTCGAGGCCGATTATATAATAAAGGTTCAAATATAGGGATTTAAATCTTACAATAGATATATCGCCGATCGATCTAATTCTATTATGGTATTTTAGCAACCTTTACCCTCTACCACTGTGAAAAAAATCAGAACCAACTATTGCCAATAATAGAAGTTATATAAATTTAAATACTTTCTTTTCATAAATTACATAGTTAACGTGGATGAAATTAAAGCGCACTTTTATCCAATAATTGTAGCGCCATTCTCTTTATTTATAAAATATGTTTGGTGGAATAATATAAAAAGTAAAGCTGAATAGAAAAAAAATAATAATATCAGAGAGATAAGCATAGATTTTGCTTAAAATAAATTCAATTTTTCCCTATTAAGCTTTACTTTCTATAATAATGCACCAAACATATTTTATAAATAAGAAGATTGGCTGTAAAATTATTGGATAAAAGTGCGTTATAATTTCATCCACGTTAACTATGTAATTTATGAAAAGAAAGTATTTAAATTGATATAACTTCTATAATTGGCAATAGTTGGTTCTGATTTTTTTCACAGTGGTAGAGGGTAAAGGGTGCTAAAATACCATAATAGAATTAGATCGATCGGCGATATTTCTATTGTAAGATTTAAATCCCTATATTTGAACCTTTATTATATAATCGGCCTCGAACTGGACTAAATTATAAAATATAATTCTCGTTGAATTATATGAAAATATTTTATTCCCTTAAAATTCCTAAAAAATAAGGTATTTTTAATTTAATTGTTTGGATTTTTTCTCATTTAGAAAATAATTATTTTAAAATCTTTCAAAAGGAGCAAATGCCTGAAAAATATATCAGAAAGCTCAATAGATAATAATACTGACTCATTTCATTCTCCATGTATAACCCTGCACCTAATAAGATTATTTATTTAAATTTAAGTGAAGAAATGATTCATATAAAAATTAATTTAAAATACTTTGAGGGATGTTATTTTTATTTGTTTTATTCTCACTGATGAAGGGAATCTCAAGCTCATTAATGAAAAAAGAATTATTCGATTATCGTCATTCGGTCAGGAGTTATAGATTTTTGGCCGCTAAATGACAAAATTTTCCCACTGTGTGACGGGTTAAAGAAGATATTTAATCTTTCTTAGTAATTTCTATATTTACTTGAAGTTGCTTGATTTATAGTGTTTCAATTTTAGAATTTGGTGTAAAAATCTAGTGCGAAGCGCGCAAAATACAACTTTCACTTTCGAACTTACATTTGAAATCGACGTGTTTCGATAGTACATATGTCTATGGACCCCAAAACGTGAAAGTAAAAATTATATATCTTCCTTTATCGTTATTGTTGTCAGATCAAGACAAGTAAAGCGGAAACAAACAATGTTTTAGCTTGTCATTTAAGTTTTTTTACCATATTAAAAGGGATGTCATTTTCAGATTAATATTTAGCATTGATCACGGATTGAATGGTCATTAATTTCGATGATACATGTCCATTTTAACCTCCTCGTACTTATATCATGAGTGGGGATGGGATTTTCATGTATTTAAATATGTTGTACATATTTCTTCTGAGGCTTAAAAATGCACCTGTATACGTTCTAAATGGTTTTTACAATGATATAAACAATTTTATCATCCAAATTTTGTGTTCTTTAAATTTTTTACTTATATTTCGATAAATACATATTTTTGTCCATATTTTAAATGGACAATGGAATTTACTCTAAAATTATTGTTACATATTTACTTGTTTTACGTATATTCAATCGATGCCTAGAATAAATAAAGAGTCAAGCAGAGAGTGGACGTAGGGATTAAAAAAAATTTTGAAAACCAAAAAGCGAAAAGTAATATCGACAGTTGTCAGAAATGTTGATCACCTTCTTTTGTTATATACATACCTCATCCTTGGCAATGCTGGAGTCCGGCTCGGTCAGCTGCACGATAAACATCGCCTCTCGAACAGTTTCCTCTAGTACCGGTAAAAGTGTACCAAACCGATTGAAATTTTGCATGTCAGTGGACAAATGTTCGTTTGTGACAGGTGTGAAGTTTGAAGTTAATCCAACTAGTCGAAGTCAAATTGTAAGAAAATTTGTCTAGAACTATTCCAGGTAAAATAGTTAATACCTTTAATAGAATTAAAGTAGTTTACCCACTAGCCCCGCCCACCTCCCACCACGACCAACGCTCCAAGTTCAACTGTACCGTTACCATCTATTTATCTTAGTACGTTTAACGATATTGTTCCTTCAAATAATTTCTTATTAATTAATAATGGCAGGGAAAAAAGATGTTAACAAAATGACCCTTGAAGAAAAAATGGATTTCCTTATTAATTCCACAATTTCAACAAATGCTGAAATATCATCTTTCAAATGTTCATTAGAAAAGTTTACAAACACGATTTCAGCTTTCCAGGAAACTCAAAACTATATCAGTTCACAAATCGAAAAACTCAATGATCGTATATCAAACCTAAAAATAGAAAATCAGGAATTAAAAACAACTACGGCCGATATAAAGTCAGAAATTTCATTAATAAAAAATCATGAAATTAAGAAAAAAATTGAGGTTAAAGGAATTCCTTTCAAAGAGGGAGAAAATATTAATGAGTTATGTTCCAATTTATTCAAGCTCTTAGAAGTAGAAATAAGTATTAGAGACCTAGACAACTATTACAGAATTAGGAAAAAAAACGGTTCACATACGGACATTATCGTGTTACAATTCCTGAGGTTATTCGACAAGGACTCTTTTTTATCAAACGCCAGAAAAAATAGGGAAAAACTTTATCTGAAATTTCTTAACCCTTCAGATTCTATTCAGGAAGTAGATAAAAAGAAAATTTTTATAAACGAGTTTTTAACACCAGAAAACCGAATATTATTTGCTAAAGCCAGGGCATTACAAAGGGAAGGGGTTTTCAAATTTTTGTGGCATAGAAACGGAAAAATTTATGCTAGACACACAGAAGGTTCGACTAAGATATCAATTAAAAATGAATCAGACTTAACTCTATTCAAAAACATTAAAGATATCTCCTTTGGAACCGACTCTGAAGAGTTTAATAGAGAAGAAATAAATCAAAAGAAGCGCTCTCTCCCGGCGTCTCTTGAAAACTCACCGGAACCCTGCTCATCTGCTAGAAATAAGAAAACTAAAGGAAAATATATTGAATCTTGACCGTATCTTAATATAATTTTCTGGAATATAGAAGGGTTAAATAATATTTACAGTTTAAGTAAAGAAAGTACCCGCCTAATGACTAAAGGTGAAATAATATGCTTACAAGAAACATTTATTACCAGTAATAATATCGTCCTACCTAGTTGCTTCAGAGACTATTTCATATTTAGTTCCAGGGCAATTAAAAACAAATCTAGAGGAAGAGGAAGTGGAGGCCTATTAATTCTTGTTAAAAAATTGTCGAACTTAAAGGTGCAGGTGATTGAATGCTGTAATTTATGGCTATCCGTTGAAATTGAAAAAGATAATGTCAAACTTATTATAGGTAATATCTACTTCAATCAGACTTTCAATACAGAAGAATTTATCGAACTTTTTGAAGAAGCCCTGAAACAGATAAAAGATGATCCTTCCCGGAAATACATTGTGATAGGAGGGGACTGGAACGGAAGATTTGGCCTACTGAATCAATCCGCAGAGAACAATCTTTTTGAAGGCACAATGTTAAAAGAGATTAGGAAATCACAGGACAGAGTCTTAAACTCAAGAGGAAAGAAGATAGTAAACCTTCTAGAGGAAAATGAATTCCTAATGATTAACGGTAGGACCTCCAGTGATGAGTTAGGACATTTTACTTGTCATACTTACAACGGCAGTTCGGTGGTAGACACAATCTGGGTTAACTGGAACACGATGGCACATGTTCAAGATATGAAAGTTGAGCAAATTCCAGAAATATCCAGTCATTTGCCTCTTCTTCTTCAACTTAATCTACCTCTTTATCTGGTCAACCCTCGCAATCAAGATAGCTATCCCCGCAAAATAAGAAAATTCAGATGGGAGGAAAGCAATGTTGAAATATTTATCAATTTATTAAAACAGTCACCTAATATATATTACAACTCCGTTGAGGTAACTAACATTTACGAAAATTTTAAAGAAACACTTACTCACATAGGAATTAACTCAGGCGTCTCAAAATCTACTGTAATAAGACCTAATAGATTCAAAAACGGTAATTACTGGTTTGACGAAAAGTGTAAGAGGAAAAAAGAAGAAGTCCGTAAAATGTACAGAATATTCAAGAAACAACCGTCTTCAACAGATAAATTACGTGCTTACTTAAAGGAAAAGAAAATCTATAAACAGTTAATAAAGGAAAATAAAAAAGAACATTATATGTCGATTAGCGATAAAATCTCAGGGACAAGAAATAGCAGGGAATTTTGGCAGACCATAAGGGGCTTAAGGGCCAATAAAAACCGAGACTTAGAAATATCGCTGAACACATTTGAGAAATTCTATAGAAAGTTTTACTCTTTATCAGAACCTTTCAAAATTACTAATTTTACAAAATCAAATACATTTCTCGACTGTGAAATAACACTTGAAGAATTACAATTGGCAATAAAAAGCATGAAAAGAAATAAATCACCGGGCAATGACGGTATGCCTTACGAATATTACAAATTATTAAACCCTCAGTGGGAACACTACCTTCTCCATCTTTTGAACGAAGTTTATGAAAAGGAAGACATTCCGCAAAGCTGGTCTAACATAATAATTAAACCAATTTACAAGAAAGGTGAGAAAAAAGATCCAAATAATTATAGAAATATAGCCCTTCTAAATACGATAACTAAAATATTTACATTCATTCTTAATAGTCGCCTTACGGAATGGTCAGAAATCAATCATATACTCCCTGAAGAACAAAATGGTTTTCGTAAAAATAGAGGATGTAGAGACAGTATTTTTGTTCTCAGCTCAATTATAAATATCACTCTCAGACTTAAAGGCCGCTATGTATTCGGAATATTTATTGACTTTCAGAAAGCTTTTGACTCCTTGAATCACGAAAAGCTCTGGCATAAATTAAATAAAATAGGAGTAAGTTCTAAAATAATCAACATATTCCAAATATTGTATAAAAACATGGAAGCAATAATTGAGATTAATGGGGAGGTTTCAAATCCGATTAAAGTAACAAAGGGTGTTCTCCAAGGCGACTCAGCAAGCCCACTACTCTTCGCACTATACATATCAGACATAGTAAAGTACTTCCAAGACCACCAAGCAAGAGGTATATCTATAAACGGCTCTAAAGAGGTATTAATGCTATTATTTGCGGACGACATAGTGATCCTAGCAGACTCGTGGACAGACTGCCAGAAAAAGCTCAACATATTATACAACTATTGTGAAGAAAATATGCTCCTTCTGAATACAGAAAAAACGAAAATAGTGCCATTTCACAAGGGTGGAGGGAGAATGAAAAAACTTAAACCGCTTTTTTATGGAGAAAACAACATACAAACTGTAAATAACCACATATATTTAGGAATACAGTTTACCTCGTCCGGAAAATTCCTTCTAGCCGCAAATACAGCTATCAAAAAAACAAAAACCGCTATTGCCACAACCTTGGCCATACTACAAGAAACAAGATCAACAGATTGGGACTCGAAACACACCTTATATAAGTCCATCATCCGATCCACCCTTCTTTATTGTTCAGAAATATGGGCTCCACAATATTGTAATAACCTCGAAACAATCACAACTAAATACGTAAAGCAGATTTATCATTGGCCGAAACATACTCCAAATTATATCGTCCGTTTGGAGACTGGAATCAAAAGCATGGAAGTAGAAGTAGTCAAAAGAATGCTGGGATGGTGGATCACCTTACTGAAAATGCAAGAAGATAGACTACCTAAGATTTGCTACAACAGATTAAAGGAGTTGGATGGAAATAACAAAACTTATTTTAACTGGTATTCAGAGCTAAAAATTAAACTAGCAAAAGTAGGTTCGTCAATTATTCTAGAACGCAACGATCCTAGTCCTGAAGCTGTCCAACTACACCTCAAAGATATAATAAACAGATTCGAAAATCACTCCATCAGTTCCGACATAAACTCAGTCCTCAACTCTAAGTACAACGAAGAATATCGAAATATTAGCAGTTTAAGCCGGCCAGAACTATATTTAAACTTAAGAACAAACATAAATAAACAGAGAATCGTCAGTCAGCTTAGAGTAGCCAAATTGAATAAACCAACATTTTATTTCAAAGGAACCTTATACAAATTAGAAGGAGAAGAAAATTGTACTATTTGCAACCTTCAAAAACCCGAAAATTTGCACCATTTTTTATTAGACTGCCCAATGTATAAAGAATTAAGAAGCCGATACATAACTAATTATATTAATTTACAAAGTAATTCAATTTTAGGAAACCTACTTTCAATAGAAAATCAACAAAAGCTCAACGACATTTTCTACTACACAGTAGGCTGCTTAAAAATTAGATCTTTTATTATAAACGAATAAATGATAAAAAAACAAAAAAAAAAAACACAAAAAAAACAATGTGTATGTGTGTATATGTATATATGCCTCTATGTGGGTGCGTGTGTGTATGTGTGCGCGCGCATGTGTGTGTGGGTGTGTATTCGGTATATATATATTGTATATATACATGTTGTGTATCTATGTATATATAGACTTATAGTAGGCATGTTTACTATTGTCCTCACTGAGCCACTGTGGTATTAAGTGTCGTTGTCCTATTGACTGGATAATATACGCAGGTGTCAAGGAATGCCTTTAAATTAAATGTTTTAAATTAACTGAATTTTACACCTTATAATAGTTTATTGTATAATTAAAATAGTTAATCTATCTATTTACTTATTATTCTTAATATTAATCAAGATGTTCTGATTGAAACACAGACTTAATCACAGTATTTGTTATTATGTTAGAGTATGCTATCAAATTTATTATTATATTACCAAATCTATTATATATACGGTTATTATTAATTGTGTTATTGTTAAATCCGTCAAATTACTACCACTGCTTTTAAATTGTCGAATGGGATTAATATTGTATTAAATTATATGTATATATTAATATATAAAATAAATAATATATATATAAAATTATATGTATATATTAATATAAATTATATGTATATATTAATCACATATTGTATGTGATATATTTTAATATTTTATCACTTTTTAATTAATATGTTTTGTTAAAATTATTACATACTTTGATACTAACATTAATGATATAAAAAAAAAAACAAAAAAAAAAAAAATATTGAAAGCTTTACTAACACCAATTGGGCCGGACTCCTGGCTAAAAGAATGTATTCTAAGAGCCAATAAAGTTATTATTATTATTATTATTATTATTATTATATCCTTGGCAATGCTTATATTGCCTCAGAGGCTTTATAAATTTAGTATTGAGTTCGTAGCTAATGTGTGAAATGCCAAAAAAGGAATATGGAAAAAAAATTAGCCGCTCAGCTCTTCGCGGAGTTTGCAGAAGAAACATTTAAATGCGACAGTGAAAGTTTCCTGTATCCCTTGTGGTGCTAAAAATTCAATGGATAAACGATTTTTGGTTTTACACCATTTGAAAACGGCGAAACACGTAAAAAAATAAGTCTACTGGCGCGTCAGTCGACGTGGAAAGATCGTTCAGCAAATAAAAATCTTTACTTCCACCGAATCGCCGATCTTCCAAAGAAAATATTTCTATATTTTATAAGTATTTTAAATGTATATTCATTTCTTATGTGAATATTGAACTTTTTAAGTATTTTAATTTTCTGTCTATATTATAATTTATTTTTATTTTTTTCGTCCATATTTTCATACTAGCTAGGGTGCCCGGCTTCGCTCAGGTAGTTGTGTGGTAGTTTTAATAACAGAAAAACTTTAAAATTAAAGGAAATATAGAACAAAATTAGCACTTTCTTGAAACTTTTAATATGGTATCAACATTAAGATTCGATATCTGCAGAGTCCACCCAAATAAGGAACCCTATATACTTTAAAGGGGGGTTGAAAATGGTGAATGAACAATTAATTTTGCTGCAACTTTGTCGAGACATGCATCGATCATCATTGATTGTTTCTGTGATTCTGAATTCTATAAGCCCATTCCAAGCAGTCAGCAGATAATAAGTTATTAGATTATGGTTGAAAAATCTATTAGTTAAAAAACTATATTTCGATTACTACTTAAGCGCCGACTACTGCGATGGTCCTATTAGATCCAGAAGTTTAGAAACTACCGAAGATTCATAGAAACTTTTTTTTTAAGACCTTTCTTCCAGTTCAATCTCCCTTAAGATATCCCCCCCCCCCGTAATTTGGCCGGACACTGCACCTACTATTACAAAGTGAAAACCAAAGTATCATGAGGGCACATTTTTTTCATCATATTTCTTTTTATCCTGAACTATGAGGGGTGATAAAATCTTATTGAAAAAATGCTGTGATTGGAGTTAGTCACTTTGTCAACTGGAATGCTCATCTTACATAGTAATAAAACCATTTTTCATAATTACATACAATAAGAACACTTCAAACATTTTATTTTCGATTTATAATCAGTCAATTCAGCTCTCCTTTTTTGTTTTATGTCTGTTTTTATTCGCTCACTGTACTACTCAAAAATGTTCCCTCTTATTGCATTAAATTTACTTAAGTAGGTATATACAGTAAACCCTCATTATTACGAACTCGGATATAACGAACCCCTCGTTATAGCGAAATCCCTCGGTTAGTGCGAACTACGAACTAAATTTGATGCCTGAGAATTATTATATTCTGTTATAACGAACTGCAAGCATTGTTATTAATTTTTTTTTAACTGTGTTACGTAGAATGAGCGCGGGAAGACGAAGTAGCACCAGTTTCTAGAATTGAGGTGTTTTTTTACTCTTAACTAATCCGATTTCCTTTTGCTCTCTCTCTGATTCCATTGACTTTTTTCTCAAAACTAGCTCAGTTCTGTTTGGAGTTCTGTATTATTCGAATCAGTGTTCTGTAGTCGTTTATACTGTTTTTTTTAAATACACAATGAGTTCGTCAGTAGACGTGTGTCACAAACGTAAATCCTTATCAATCGAGGAAAAATTAAAAATTCTTCTGGATATTGAATCGGGAATTCTAAGTAAGAAAACCATATACAAAAAAATATGGAATTCACAAATCAACATTGTCAACCATTATAAAAAACAAAGATAAAATAGATTCAACCGCAGCCCAAGGATTAACTTCAGCATTAAATAAACGACTGCGCTCTGCGGCTCATGAATATTTGGAAAAAAATTGATAAATTGCTTTAAACAAATGAGATCTCATATACCAATCTCAGACCCTCTTATTAACCATTCTTTATTATTCGAATAATAAGTTAAGGCTAAAGAACTCACAAGTGAACTTGGTAGGTAAATTAATGGATCTCATTGTTTATTTAATATTTAGTTTAAGTAAAAATAAATTACATAAATGCGTTTTAATTTAACTAGTTCTAATGAATGAATTTCATTCTAAATATGATCAAATTAGTGCGGGCATTGGCTAAAAAAAAGATAAAAAAAAAAATAGAATCCTCGGTTATAACGAACCTCGATATAGCGAACTCTGAATATCAAACCCTCTACCAGTTCGCTATATCGAGGGTTTACTGTATTATATATTGGTTAAATATAATGTGTTAATCAATTAACCTTCTTATGAGAAAATTAATTTTGTAAGGTATCCAGTCGGTTTTCTAATTGATATGTAAAATCATTATTTTATTTTGAAAGAAAAGGTGAAACTAATTATTTTCGCTTGATTTTTTAATAATTTAAAAAGAACAATTGAACAAATACATAACCTTTACAAATTGAACGGAATGAATGAACAATAAACATTGAGTGAAACACACGCTAGCGCTTCCTGGTAGTCTGAAGCTTGAACTAAATTTTTCATTCATTAACTCGTATGTCATTCTCATGTAGGCTAATTACCTGGTGCGAGAGGCTTAAAATTCCAGCCATTTTCTCTTCAATTTTACACCCTTCAGAGAAAAACAGAAACCTTCTTCTCCGTTAGGGGTTGTATAGCAACAAAACTTCCTTAATCCCACGTGGAGTCGTTTTTGAGCCTTTTCGGCACGCACATTGTACACTTTGCTTTATAATATATATTGATTATTATAAAATATATTTGCAAATATACATCTATATTTATGTACATTTTTTGAAATTTTTATTACATAAAAATCCTATCTCTGATCATGAGATATGGACTAACCGTTTCCGTCAGCAGTTCATTGTTGGTACTGACTTCTGTTCATTTTATTCTGATCCCAGATTACTCCGTTTATTTGATCTTTTCTCCTAGAATCTTTCAATGTTTTTTCCTAGAGCGCTGGCTTGGGTCATTAAATTCATATATATTAGGGAATTTAATCATTTAAATATTTGAATAAAAATTCAATTCGCTGAAAATTATACTTTTAAAATATTTGTAATAAATTCACTTTCAAGTGAATTCATACATGGGTAAAACATTTTCTGTTTTCCTCAAAACTTATACGGTTCAATAAATTATTCCGCTGGGAATAACAACAAATATTGAGAACTGATTCGGAAATAATTGAAATACCTCGATGAGTACTCAAAATATTTCAAAGGTAAAAATAAATAAATCGCCGTTTCCATATTTTTAGGCCTTACGCTATTTATTTATATATATATTTTTTTGTTTGTAACATTTTCATTTTGACAATAGTTAGCAAGAAAATTAGGCCAGATAATAATTTATGAATAGTATGCATCGATAGAGATGGGGAAATAGAGTACCTAAACGCTTCTCCAATATGACAATTAAAGCTTAACTTTTTTCTTTATATGTTTTTTTTTATTTAAATCTATATACGAGTAAATAAAGATGAAATTCTGTTTGTTTGTTCTTTATCGTTTGTCCCAAATTCCACATATTTCGCTCAGTGGTTCTTTGGCACCAGGTGCGAACACCTGTCCATATTAAAATTGCATAACTTTAGCCAATCTCTGGGTATATTCTTTTTTTGTTTTTACGAAATCGACCATTTGAGTCGATAAAAGTCTCACTTTATAGATTTAAAATTTTTAATAAATATAGAAATTCTCCGGGTGAAAGCTAGTAGTAGTAGCTTAAATTGAAATAATTTTTCATAACTTTTCGTACTTTTATCAATTAAACACGGCCACACTTTTCTGTGTCTTACTGTAATATTAACTTTTGGGGAAGTAAATAAACATATTCCGGCGAAATTCACCTAAAAACATCATTACCCAAATTAAGAGTTTAATAAAAATTAAAAAATTAAAATACGGGACGATTTGGCTTACTTTGATGTTACCTATCTGGATAAAAAAAAACTTAAGAATTTTTTTCACGTTTCTGCAACATTAAGAACATTATTTCCATAATTTTATATAAAAAAGAGTTGGTTTATGAAATACAATAATATTCATTTTTCGATTCAATGCACTGCTATTGGAACCAGTAGAGCTGTAAACTATCTACAAAAAAAAAAAAAAAAAAATAAAAAAAAAATAAATAAAAAATAAATAAATAAATAAAAAGGAATTGGTATGTATCAACTTAAAGAATCCGTTCATAGAATAGGCAGGGATTCTTAGGGTTAATGGCTACCAATCAATTTTTATTATATTTTCTTTAAATGTTTATGTTTAATAGCTATTTCTAAACCCTACAAATAATATTTATTTATTTTTTTAACTGGAAAACCTTTCGGAAAAACGAATGTAAAGATTGGGGAACGTTTAGTTACTAAAGACGACTTTCATTTTTCAAATCATTCAAATTTTATTATTAATTAGGATTTTCTATATAAATATAGATGAAATTCTGTTTTTTTTTTTGTTTTTTTGTTGTTCTTTATAGAAATCCATTCCGTTTGTCCCAAATTCTCCAAATTTCGCTGATTGGTTCTTTTATACCAGGTGCGAAAAGCTGTCCATATTAAAATTGTATAACTTCAGCCGATCTTCAGCCGACATTCTTTATAGATATAATAATCGTAATGATCTCGCTTTACAATGTTTTTTTACGAAATCGACCGTTTCATTAGAGAATCGGGATATACAGCTATGATCTATGTAAATAAAGATGAAATTTTGTTTGTTCTTTATAGAAATCCATACCGTTTGTCCTTAATTCCCCTAATTTCGATTGATACGAGGTGCGAACCTGTCCAAATTAAAATCGCATAACTTCAGCCAATTTCTGGGTATATTATAAAAATCGTTATGATCTCGCTTTACATTAGGTTTTTACGAAATCGACCGTTTGAGTCGTTAAAAGTATCACTTTATAGATATAAAAAATGAAATTCTCCGGGTGAAACCGGTATATACAGCTAGTTTAATATAATTATTACATTCACAACAATGTACTATTTAAACTGTAATATGTACAAAGAATACAGTTAAAAGAAAAACAGTAAATAAAGAAAGGGTGAGTATCTAAGTTAACCGACCAACCAAGGTTTTTCCAATGGAATTACTCGCAGCAACAGGACAGTAAAGATAAGATAACGCAGATTGATCACGCAGCAACAATCTAAATTGAGTATCCGAAAATAGGCCGTACATCAATGAAGGTCAAAACTAAATCTAATTTATAGAATATTTTTGCTACAGTTCACAAAATATTTTGCTTTTTCACTAATATATTTGATGATTTCAGTCTATAGATTCTTTCGTAAATATAGTATTCTCATAAGAAGTTCATTTTTACTTTCACTTACCTATATATGAAATATATAGTAAGTGGAAGTATTGCAATCGTGAAAAATTTCGACTTCCGGTTTTCAACGGAAATACACGTTTTGGGACCCCCTGAGTCGAAATAACCAAGTCCCGCGAAATGGTCTGTCTGTGTGTGTGTGTGTGTGTGTGTGTGTGTGTGTGTGTGTGTGTGTGTGTGTGTGTGTGTGTGTGTGTGTGTGTGTGTGTGTGTGTGTGTGTGTGTGTGTGTGTGTGTGTGTGTGTGTGTGTGTGTGTGTGTGTGTGTGTGTGTGTGTGTGGGTGCGTGCGTGCGTGCGTGTGTGTGTGTGTGAACAGACTAGCTCGAAAACTATAAACCGTGGGAACCTGATATTGGGTATTTAGTGTAGGTATATGCCCGCGATGTGACAGCAAAAATTTAATCAAAATTGCTCAAAGGGAGGGGGTACTTTATTTAATAACTTTTTAGGTTTTTTTCGATTTTCTCAAAAACGGCTCCAACGATTTTGATTAAACTGAGTATTTGATCTATTTATATGCCAGAGATATGACTGTAAAAATTTCATCAAAATTGCTTAACCAGAGGTGGGACTTTACTTAATAAATTATGTACCAATTTCACGTGTACATATTTTTTATTTACTCAAAAACGGCTGTAACGATTTTGAAGAAACTGGGTATTTGATGTATGTATATACCAGACATGTAAAAGCCAAAATTTCATCAAAATTGGTCCAACTGAGAGGGCACTTTATTTCATGACTTTTTTTCCAATTTTTACCTTTTTTTCGATTATCTCAAAAACGGCTTTAACGATTTTTAATAAATTCGTCATATTGAATGAAAATTAGGTTTTCTTTAATATCAGGTAAGCTTTATCATTATTAAAATGTTCTGAGGGGGCTTTTTTGTTTGTTTGTTTCTTTCTTATAAAGTACCTTTGTTTTTGTTTACATGGAGAAATTAACTGTCTCTCGTTACGCCTAAAAATAAGAAATGGCTAAATATGAGATACGATAAAAATAAAGAAAGCATAAATAGGAGAAAAAAAGAAAAATATTTAGTCAACTCATAAAACTCGTTGAGCCAACGCATGCGGAGTACGCCTTTAATGACAGACCATTTTTCATAATTAAAGTCGTTCTGTTCATTTGATAATTGGCAATTCACAAAACGCATTAATTTCTAATCTAAGTAAGTTGGTAAGTGAAAGTAGTGTGTTGCGAGCACGCACCAGATTTTTTTCTTTTATAGATATTACGTAATTCATTCCAGTGAAGAATTTTTACGTATGATTTTCTAACATTTCAGTGCATGATTTTTAACGTATTAATGTAAAATTAGGTTTTCGTTATAAAGCGTTGAAATTTCGTCTAAAATTCCAAATTATTGGTTATTGATTGTGGCCATCAAATCAGGCGAATACACCTTATCCATGGGCGGAGTATATCACGAAATTTAGAGGAGGGGGACCCCCGTCTTCTTAAAACGTCACGTGGCTGACAAAACCATTTTTGTATGAAAATAGTGCCTTGTATTGAGAAGAAATGCAAACTAAACAACCAAATGTGTTATGTTTAGAGCACAGTAACAACCTAATTGCATGGTTTTTAAAAATACAAAAAAATTTAAAAGCCACAATATTTTACGAGGGTTTTGATCCCGTGACCACTAGTCATGTAAAACTATCGATACTTTTAAACTATCGAGAGTTTTTAACTATCGATAGTACTATCGAAAATTTAAGGGAAAAGTGATAACATCTGCCTTTAATCACCCATTAACGTAACATTATTTATTAATTTACGCAAAAATTGCGTTTTATCTACAATATTCACACACTCCAGGATCACGTTCTGAATGTTGTCGAGTCTTAAAGGAAATGGAAATTTTATATGTTTATTTTTTATTTTTTTATTTTTTTTAACTCTTTAATATTTTTAGCCTATAAAAAATTCATTCCGAATCGAGTTATTGATATTATACTATCGATTATTTTCGAACCAGTTCTCGATAGTTGAAGTTATTCAGGGCGTGACAATTATTTACCAAGGAAATTATTTAGCTTATTGTTTTTTTTTTTAGTTTAATCATTGATTCGCACCTGTCAGCAAAGTCAATCAGCGAATGAGATGACGGTAATAGGAAATAATGACATGTGAGGCATGAGCCCCTTCCTGGCTTGAATCAACCGCTTAGGCTGTCTAAGAGAGCAGATCTCTCATCCAGTGCCTTTTTAGTCTTCTCGTATCCATGCGTACGCAAGACATATTACTGATTAAACTAGGGTGTCCGTTTAAATTAGTAAAAGAATCTTAAATAATTTTTTTTATTTTTAAATAGAAAAGATTTGGCTTCGCCGGGAATCGAACCCGGGTCTTCCGCGTGACATGCGCGGTATGCTATCCATTACACCACGGAATCAGTGAAGAGGAAGGATTTGTCACCGTTTTGGAGGCGACTCCGTGGTGTAATGGATAGCATACCGCGCATTTCACGCGGAAGACCCGGGTTCGATTCCCGGCGAAGCCAAATCTTTTCTATTCAAAAATAAATTATTTAAAAAATAGGTGGTTGCCCACAATGATGGTTAGATTAATATAGTAAAAGAATCGTTTGTATAGCGTCGTTATGTGCTGGTCGACTGTTGGTATATGGAGGTTTGTATGTAAAGTTTTGTTAGTCACCTACCAGGGTGATTTTGTGATAAGTCGTGACAATGTTGATTGAAAAGTTTAAAGTTTTTCTAAGTGAGTCTTTTTAGCAATACCGAATATCTTTGAGGAATATGTCCTTGTGTAAATAAGTTTACATGTTTAGTTTTGTTTCAGTTTCAGTTTTGATAATTAAGAAAGTAGCTGGTAGAGAAGTCTGAGTCTTTTGTGAAGAGTCCTTATTTTCATTTTAACATGTGGCCCCATGTCATCCTTCTGTCGAAAAGGAGTCCTAGATAGTGTACTGAATGCGTCTTTGGAATTTGGTTTTCGTCAATATAAATGGGGGGCAGGTATGTTTTCCGAGCTTATTGTTAATTTGAGGAATTCCGGTCATCATATTCGGGGATTTCCGGGTTGCTGTCTACTGACTTCACTATTATATATGTTTGTTTGGACTCTGAACATTATGAAACACCCTTCGATAAATTTCATTGACCCCACCTTTCTAGGGAAGATTATTTACTAGACCAATCAGGTTGAGTCAATACAGGTCTGTGTTTACCTTTAATAACGTTTATAAAGGGCGAACCATATTGTCCTTGGATGTTCTATCAGAACAATTGAACAATCTGTTGTTGAAATTTATAGCTAAATGTAATTTATCACGACAGTAATAATAATGAAAATTTGCAGTTTATAACAATGATAAATAGTTATAGGAAATTATAAATAAAACTTTGGTTCTAATAGGGGAGAGCGGGGTTGGTTGGCAACAGTTTTCCCTTTTTTGATTGTTGAGTCGTTCCTGTTAATATAATCCCAATAGGGCTGATACCACTGTAAACTCCAAGTATTAGAGTACTTCAAGCATTTTTTTCACCACATATTTAATACTAAGATCATAGAAAATTGAAGAATTCGTCAATCCAGAGTATGCTAATTAACCCCCTATGTGGGGCAGGTTGGCCTCGAAGGTGGAGTTGTTTACCAATCTCATTCAAGTACTGCCTGGCACATATGATTTTTATTAAAAGCTGCACAAAATAGAATGACAATAGAAGAATACTGTCTCGTACCGTTTAAGTTTAGACTCCCGTCACTTTCTGCATAAAAAAAAATTGCTCCCCTCCTCCTCGTTGGAACTAAAGACAATTGGTAGTTTCACCTTTGTTTACGTTTACCTTGCTTTTGTGAATTGCTACTGCGCCAACAAACCCCAGTTGAAGAGAGCCAACTAACAGGAAAGTCATATGGAAGATGGCTACAAGGGCAGGGAGAACAATCAAACAAGAAACTGGTTAGTCGAAAGGTTAGGTTTTTCAAAGGAGTTTGGGGATATGTGAACAGAATCGGAGTCAAATGTTTTGTCATGCCTTTAAACCAAATATACTGAAAATATAAAAATTTAGTTACAGTTGTAAAATCAATCAATGAAGCATACTCTTCTCTACACTGTTAGCATCGGATTGAAAAGACAAGACTCCCGAGGTCGAGCGGGTCACATGGTACAATGTTGGGGCCTTCACAACAGGTGCGACGGAAACTATAAGCCAATGGCCAACCTACCCCCATGCCAACCAACCCCGCTCTCCCCTACTACATTTCATATTGATATTTTGTATTAAGGTTAAACTTTTCAAATTATATTTTCTCTAATTTATTTTAGACCAAACTGTGTTAATAAAACTGGATCATATGTAAGACAAATAAATAATACGTTTAAAAAAAATATTGCAGCGATAAACAAGTTCATATGATTTTATCTGTTATTATTTAAAAGTTGTCTAGACTTTTTGTTGAACAGGACATAAAACTATCAATACTATCGATAGTGTATGGTCAAGACGTGGGGGGGTGGGTTGAATAGTTGAACTTTTCATTTGGAAAGATAGGAGCTTTAATGCTTTCAATTGCACTTTTTATTGGGTACTTTGATTTTTTTTTTTCTGTCATTAACCGAGTGGTTTTCGAGTAAAGTTACTGTCACGCAATCAGTCGTTTTGTTTGTTTATTATTCCATCAATTTTGAAGACATAGGCATATGAACAAAGCATCCAATTTTTAAATCACATACCTTATGTTTTTAGCCTAGAGTAATTTATATGTAACTATTTAGCCTACATGCAAATGGGTGTCCTATCATAAATCTTTAAGCCTTTGCACTCGGCACCGTTTCGAACGTTACCTACCGGTAACTCGACGCACATTTTTTCTTTTTTCTTTTTTTATTGGTCCTCCTTTTCCTCTCCTTGTAGGCTATACGGGGTTTCCCGGGCCAGGGGAGAGGGTGGAGGATTGATCCCGAGTATTATTAAATTTTCCCCTGTTTCCGGGTTTCGAACTTACTATCTTTCGGTTCTCAATCATACGTTGCCATGGGCAACGCATATTTTTTAACGCGTTTGCCCACTCGGCCATCCCGCCACCCGACTCGTCGCAACTTATTCGCGAAAACGTACACCCTGAAAACGTAATATTATACAGTAAAATTTTTGAACCAAGCAAGGAATTGTAATAAAATTTAAGGTTATATGTATTTGTGAAGCTTCAAGAACACATAGTTACAAAAAAAATTAATTTTTTTAAATTTTATATATTTTATTGTAATATCTATTTATAGTGTAAAATTTTTGATAATTAAGGGAACCGGATACCGACGGAATTCCCTTAGATTTCACAAATTCGCCGTTCCTTATATATAAAAGCTTTCTATATCTGCTACTTTTTAATTAACCTTACATAAAAAAACACATGTATATTTAAATTATATTATTAATACATAACCAAATACAAATTATACATGTCAAATGAATTAAATAGTATAAAATTCATTATTTTTTTTTTTTTATACAAAACCTTGAATAAATCCTCTCCTTCTCCATAAAAATTAACGTAATTTATAACGACGACATTTATAATTATAACACCGCCAACGAAATCCTCTTTTTTCACTAAAAAGAAGCTTCATGTCGTGGTTGTTCTGATACTTCCTTGCTGTATGTATTATATATTGTATGTATTATAACATTTGCAATGCTTTCTTATTATCATTTCCGAAGTATGAATAAAATTCAAATCCGTTCATTATTAACTTTTAAACAATAAATGAGAAATATATGCACTTAACCTTTTTTAACTTTTTTACAATGAATTCATATTTATTGATCATGTGTTCTAATTTGAAAGAAACCTCTAAGGTAACTGTTCCATATAAGTAATCATAGGGGGAGTAAAATAGAAAAGTCCCTCCTTTTAGTTAAAGCTTTTTTTTCAGATATCCTATGAGAAAAGCTCCTAAAATGTGAAAATCTACTTAATAACTTTCCGGTTAAAGTAGAACCACATAGGAAACTAAATCAAAGTAAAGGGATCATTTGGTGCACCGAACTAAATTATTCTACAATTGAGGAAATAAACGATGAATTAAAACCATAAAATGTAGCCGATGTTAAAAGATTAACATACTATAAAAATAATGAAAAACACCGCGAGCCGCGACCGTCATTTATCACCAAAAGCGAAATATCCTATAAATATTTTTTACGATTTGTTTATGTCCTCATATGTTAAAAAATGAAAATTATTTGCATTGCCTCCGTAGCGGAGCCCTCGAGTTTGAAGACAAATTTTAAATGCCTCCTCTACGGAGAGCAAAGGGTTTAAAATTATTGAATTCAGAATCCCTTAGCAGTGTATATTTTTGAAATTCAATTTAGAAAAGTGTAAGAGGATGACTATGATTAGTTAATTTGAGTTTATATTTTTTAAGTGAAGTTAATATTTTTTTTTCATTATACTGCATCAAAAACATGTGTTTTCAATACTCGGTTTGATTCCGTAAAGTAGTACTTTTCGGGCCTAGGCCTGAAAGATCTTTTAGGTGCACTAACCTTACGTGCTGCTAATATATATTAATAAACATGTGTTTGAAGGAGGTTACTTGTAGCTATACTGTTCTTCATTCTAATATGTGTAATTAGTATGTTTGAAGAGCAAAATAACATGGATATACCAGAAGAATCAGAATTGTACGCACAGAATATAACGAATAATCACAAATGCACTGTAAATAGTAATGTAAATATATACGTATGTACTTTTCTTCTAATATAGGTTAATAACCATATGTTTTAAAAACCCAAAACAAAGGTGTCAATTTAATCTCTATATATATAAGAGGCTTTGTCCTGACAGAATCAACGCAGAGAAAAACTACTAATGATAGAAACTTGAAGTTCGGATTTAGATTTTAAACGCGATGTAGGTAACCACTAAGAAAGGAATATCAAAAATGTAACCCCTAAGAATATCTAAAATGTAAATGGCGAAATTGTCGTTTAACTCTGACGGACTTCTATTTTCGAACTTCGGGAAAATATATCTAATTAGGACTCATTTTAAAGAATTTGATACGATGAGTTTAACTCGAAAGGCCCTATTGGGCGTCGAAAACCATGTTTTACAGCCGAAAAATGAAGCGTTCACGACGAGTAAGGGCCTGGCCACACATGTCCGCACCGGATCCGTACCGTAGCAATAATACAGGTTATGTTCAGAATATTTTTAATTTAACTTACATATTACCTTTAGTTATGCCTAAAGTGGCCTGTGTCTGACATGTGTGGCTTGAAATTTAGGCATAACTAAAGGTAATATGTAAGTTAAATTAAAAATATTCTGAACATAACCTGTATTATTGCTACGGTGCGGATCCGGTGCGGACATGTGTGGCCAGACCCTAAGTCATTTTTTGTTTCGGCGGTTTTAGTGAACTCTCTCCATTGCGCGTCTCCGTCTCTTCTACCGAGCCGGCAGCTTCCCCCTCCAACATTCCACCTACCGGAAGCTCAAGTTCTACTAAATCTCCTTAACATCAGTTTACATATTATATTAGATCAATACCAAGATAATGGTCACAGAATTGATTATAAAGGGTCGCGGGCGAAGCTGCGACGGGGAATGCTAGTTTCTTATATTGTATCTGTGAGATATTAATGAAATATAAATGTGTTTTAATGTACTCAAGTATGAGCAGTATGATGAAAAGTATTGTTCGTAACACGTACCAAAAGTGTGTTTGAGGTGCTTGGTCTAATTTCCGCGCTCGGTTAGGCCTCGCGCTTTGAACTCGACCGCGCACCGAAAACAACCACATATAGTACTAGTAATGAAAATAACTATTATTGAGTATTTAAATAAAATTACATTGTCACTTTTTGTTTATTTTCAATTTTAATGAATTATATTGCCGATGGGTGCTAAAAGGCAGAGGGAATCACTTTTCCTCTTTAAAAACTAGTTAACTAACTAAAAACTAAAAAAAAGTTTTCAATATTACTATGGATAGTCAAAAAACTCTCGATTGTGCCGATAGTTTTGCATTACTAAAAATGAGAAGCCAAAAAACCCCAACCTTTGAAAGGATAAATCTAAACTTGAGCAGGATTTTCGTTTAAAATGTTGAAGTTGTCTCCACCAGGCTGTTTCAGAAATTAGCTACTCATATATTTTTTGCTATAACGCTTTCATTTTACTTTCACTTACCTATATATGAAATATATAGTAAGTGGAAGTATTGCGATCGTGAAAAATTTCGACTTCCGGTTTTCAACGGAAATACACGTTTTGGAGTCCCCTGAGTCCAAATAACCAAGTCCCATGAAATGTTCTGTGTGTGTGTGTGTGAACAGACTAGCTCAAAAACTATAAACCGTGCAAACCTGAAATTAGGTATTTAGTGTATGTATATGCCCGCGATGTGACAGCAAAAATTTCATCTAAATTGCTCAAAGGGAGGGGGTACTTTATTTAATAACTTTTTACGTTTTTTTCGATTTTCTCAAAAACGGCTCTAACGATTTTGATTAAAATGAGTATTTGATGTATTTATATGCCTAAGATATGACCGTAAAAATTTCATCAAAATTGATCAACCGGAGGGGGGACTTTACTTAATAAATTTTGTATCATTTTCACCTGTTTTTTTTTATTTACACAAAAACGGCTTCAACGATTCTCATCATATTCGTCATGTCTAATAAAAATTAGGTGTTATTTAATATCAGGTAAGCGTTATCATTATTCAAATGTGCTGAGGGGATTATAGAGCAAATGAAAACTAAAATAAGTAATGAATGTGGAAAAATGAGTAACTTTGAGAAGTGGCAGTAACAAAACGCATTAATTTCTTATCTAAGTAAGTTGGTAAGTGAAAGTTGTGTGTTGCGCGCACGCACCAGTTTTTTTATATATCCTAATTGGGGCCGTTTTTTTTTTTTTTTTGGGTCATCCTCTGTATTCCATAAGTTAGTAATTAAAAATAAAAATGTAGATACGCTGTCTCAAAAACTTAGCTCCCGGCAGACCTCACTCCTTCAGGCCTCTATATTAGTTATATTTTATAGTGAAAAACCATTATATGTATATATTTGTATATAAAATCCAAAAATATAAAGATTTTAACGCGTCCACTTTGTTCCTTTTGTCATATTCAAAGATCCACTGACGCTTTCAAAATTCTTTATTCAAATAAATTAGATTATAATAAAACCAATCGAAAGTAAGGAATGTCCCAGTATGACGTGATCATGCTAAGAAATCAATTTTAACCGTTCAGAATCAAACAATAAGGAAAACTGTGAAATTAATTGGAAAATATTCCTAGCATCTTCGAAAGCTTAATTGAATTTCTTCTTAATTTCTTTGATCATCAATCCTGTAAATTAACTCTAAAATCTGATTTATATAAAATAGATTTATTTTTCAATAAAAAATACTAACTAATGGTTTCTAAATTTCATTTATTGATATATACTGCTGTTTCATAGCATAAAACTGGCTCTTTTTACTCTAAAAGTACTTCTTGTAGGGAGGTAATTTGTTAGCGTAACTAGATTTCTCAAATTTTTGACATTGGCCCTTTTAGAACCAAGGTGCAGATTTATGTTAGTTTTTTTGTTTTTTTTAGTAATTTATTGATAGAATAAGTTAATGTCTCCTTTTTTTTTTTTTTTTTTTAATTCTTATATACTTCCATATGATATTGTAACACTTATGTGGGTTAAGAAATATTTATTCAACAACAATATACAGTTATCAATGCCTGCAAATTATTACAACTTAAATATTTGAGCAGGTTACAAAAATGATAACGTTATAACATGGAATCATATGAGTTTTCTTCAGTTTCAAGACACAGACTTAGACTAAATCCTTCAGTCACTCGCTCCTTATATATAATCGTAAATGGCCAGGTCTGGAATGTTCCAGAACAATGTGGACAGTTCTAGGCCTTTTTGGACTAGGCCACGGAAAGATCTAGACCCAAACAGTTCGTTCCAACCGCTTATTTTGTTCAACAAACGGTCGGTTGGGAGTTTACGCCATATGTTTTTTTTCGCCATATGTTGCTATGTAATGGGGGTTAATTTATTATTGTTTTTAATTAAGAATTGATTAATGATTTAATGGGATGCCAGAGCATTTTCTAGGAAATTCCCAAACTAATAAAATATTTACTTCCCCTGATTACATACAATACCTTCCCCTTTTGATAATAAAACATAAATATGATTCCCCTTTTTATGAATCAAAAGATAATAGAATTTCAAGAATTGGATTCCTCTCTCAAAGACATATGTGGGGCAATATAATGTTGCATGATTATAATATAAATAGATATTTATATTATTAAAATAGATGAAAGACTGCATATGTATTTATGGTAATATTACTATTACTAATAAAAATGGAATGTATAAACTATATTTTTATTAACATTATATCAAAAGAACAAACATTTTATATGATGAATTGTTTGTTTGTTTGTTTAACGTCCATTTTTATGCTACTAAGGCTAATCGGACGATGCTACAGTGGGAGTCCTAAATTTTGCCTATCCAGGTATAATTAGGATAGGGATCTTTAACGAGTACCTGACATCGTACAGGCTTGGGACCTCCATTTTACGTCCTATCCGAGGGACGGCATAGCTAAGGATTTTTTACTCCCATTAAAAAATCCTAGGGCCACCGCTGGAATTGAACCCGCGATCTTTAGTATTGTAGGTTGCCATGCTAACCACAGCACCACAGGTGACCCCTTATAAGATGACTATTTTGAAGAATAAAAATTAGTTTTTAATTAAATTGATGATCAACACTGCCATAGCTTATAATCATTACAAATAAGATATAATGGACAAATAATATAAATATGATTAAACCAAATGCAACAATATACTAAAACTGCCATATTACAAAATAATAAAAGATATATAGGGTAAACCGTACAGTTATTGACATCCTTAAGACTAAATTTCAGTGGTGAAATTAAAAAAAAACTTCTTATGAATGGATCTAATTGGAACTTCCTATTGCTCCTCTTTATCTATCCCTATAAAGACTAAAGAGGTTTTTTTGGGTCAAAAGTTTAATAGTTTTACGATATGACAATATTTATAGTTAAAAGTGCAAAAACTAGTTATTGACACCCTGTGGATTTAATTGTGAAATCTTCCCTATGGTAAGTTTGTTGAAGTCTTAAATCATAGATGACTTAGAGGACCCTTCAAACATTAGATTCATGTATATCTTGAAATAAAATGAGCACTTGTTTAGTTATTTCTTAAAGTTAAAGTTGGGGTGTCAATAACTGTACTGAGTGTCAATAACTGTATGGTTTACCCTACATATTGGGTACTCATCTGGATACTCCCAGGATCTATGACAGCTCTCTCTACTCTACTCGTACAGCCTTTAACAGAACGATTATCTAATAGCGCCAAATGATAGAAAAAGGCTGTAGCCTGACAACCATCTTTGTACCACTAACTTGAAATACTTTTTAAAATGTTTAAATAATCAACTCCTTAAACCTCACTATGGATTACCATATAAATTAACAAGTCACTAATGAGACTTTGTAAGTCCTGAAGGGACACTCTATCACATCCTATCATGATCATTTTATGTTCACTGTCCGAAGTCATATTCAAGAGTAACATACTGGAACATCCCTTACTTCACCTAAAGAATGGAGGGGGAAATATTCCTCCACTGACAAATTTATTAAAAAGGCATTTAAATTAAAACAAAAATGACATATTTGTAGGTTCTCTACCAGGGAAAACACCTGTAAACTTTAATTTGCATGGTTCTTGTTATTAAGATAGTAATTAATAAAAAACAGATAGCGTGGGGACTATATTTTATTTTAACGGCTCTACTATGGTAAACAAAAACAGGATGTCTTGAATTCAGCACATTATCTTTCTAAAAAGAAATTTGACAGGAAATGAAGTTTCCGCATTCGATCAGCCCCTAGTCCTTCTACTAAGTTAGTTATTAATTAAAATACTGATCAGCTGATTTTAAATTTAGACTCCTTATTAAAAATGAACAATTTTGATATCCAACAAGATATATTTTATTTGATTACTTATTAAGTTTTCTAATTGGTAAGTGGCTCTATCATCAGCTATGACAATTATGTATGAATATTTTGGCTACCTCTTAACCTGATACATAGCAATTTGCTTATCGATTTAACGTTACAATATTTTCACTACTCATCTCTTAAAATTGGAGATTCCTCAATGTACAAATCATTTATTTGTTTTGCCACACCATGATTAAAGACTGCAATCATAAGATTAACTAAGTCACTAGCTAGATAAGAAATATATTTACATATTTACTTTTAAAAAAAAAAATTGTATCATGACAAATCACAATACATATTGATAAAAATCTGGTGCGTGCTCGCAACACACAACTTTCACTTATCAACTTACTTAGATTAGAAATTAATGCCTTTTGTTAACGGATTTAATTATGAACAATGGTCTGGCATTAAAGGCGTACTCCGCATGGTTAGGCTCAACGAGTTTTATGAGCTGTCTGAATATTTTTCTTCTTTTCTCCTCTTTATGTTTTCTTTATTTTTATCATATCTCATATTTAGCCATTTCTTATTTTTAGGCGTAACGAGAGACAGTTAATTTCTCCATGTAAACGAAAACAAAGGTTCTTTATAAGAAAGAAAGAAACAAACAAAAAAGCCCCCCCCCCCAAAAAAAAGCCCCCTCAGAATTTTTTAATAATGATAAAGCTTACCTGATATTAAAGAAAACATAATTTTCATTAAACATGACGAATTTGATAAAAATCGTTAAAGCCGTTTTTGAGATAATCGAAAAAAAGGTAAAAATTGGAAAAAAGTCAAGAAATAAAGTGCCCCCTCAGTTGGACCAATTTTGATTAAACGTTGGCTTTTACATGTTTGGTATATACATAAATCAAATTCCCAGTTTCTTCAAAATCGTTAAAGCCGTTTTTGATTAAATAAAAAAAAACACGTGAAAATGATACAAAATTTATGAAGTAAAGTCCCCCCTCCGGTTAATCAATTTTGATGAAATTTTCACAGTCGTATCTCGGGCATATACATACATCAAATACCCAGTTTGATCAAAATCGTTAAAGCCGATTTTGAATAAATAAAAAAAAAACACGTGAAAATGATAAAAAATTTATGAAGTAAAGTCCCCCCTCCGGTTAATCAATTTTGATGAAATTTTTACAGTCATATCTCAGGCATATTAATATGTAAAATAATCAGTTTAATCAAAATCGTTTGAGCCGTTTTTGAAAAAATCGGAAAAAACGTAAACAGTTATTAAATAAAGTACCCCCTCCCTTTGAGCAATTTTGATGAAATTTTGCTGTCACATCGCGGGCGTATACCTACACTAAATACCAAATTACAGGTTCGCACGGTTTATAGTTTTTGAGCTAGTCTGTTCACACACACACACACACACACACAGACCATTTCGCGGGACGGGACGCGGGACCATTTTGACTCAGGGGACCCCAAAACGTGTATTTCCGTAGAAAACCGGAAGTCGAAATTTTTCACGATCGCAATACTTCCACTTACTATATATTTCATATATAGGTAAGTGAAAGTAAAAAAACCTATTGTGAAACAGAAGTAAAAGTGAAACAAAAATCGTTGTTTATTTCCTATACATTGAAAAGAGTTCTAGGAGTTTCTGAACCTTAAGCTACTACATTCATGTATAGTACGTAACCACCATTTCGGACTAAATTGTATAAGAAACGATGTATTAGGGGCTTAATCTTACTTGAACTTCGAAGCATTTGGTCACTTTTGAGTCAGTTCCTTCACTGGCAGTTACTGTTTTTAACGTTGCTCCGATTTTTTTTTATTTTTATTTTACATTATTGTTTTAATTTATTGTTTGCTAGATTCGTCAGCAGGAGCATAGTCAATTTATTAATATGTTTTGAACTGGTTCTATACCTAAATAGGGATAATAATTTCTTCAGTAAGTTTATGTTGTTGTTGGATTTGTGATAATTATTAAGCTATAAATTTCAAATTATTTCTTTTATTTTAAAAGTTTTTCATTAGTGACATTAGCTTTATATAATAAAGTTTGGAGCAGAGTGGCTCAAAGCCGAAGCTAAAATAAAAGCCACTTAATATTTATAGCTTCAAACATAACTCCGGCAATGAAGTCACATTACTTTAATTTATCTCAAAGTTAGCACAAGATTATAAAATCGCCTTCGACTTAACTCCACCGTTTGTTTATCATTTATTTTATTTTTCTTAAATAATATGGTATGAATTTTTCGAATCTGTACTACATGATCAAGTAAGTAAGAGGTCTAGACAAGGTAAGGTCTACAAGAAGTAAGGAAGTTAGTTATTACTGTAAGAGCATGTAGCATGGTTTGAGGTTTCTCTCGCTCCGTGCTTGCATTAGATAACCTGTTTCAGGTAGAACCTCCTGATACGATATCTCATATCATTATGTGTTATATTCTGAATTTAATTAATATGCATTATGGCAAAAGATTAATTTGGTACATTTTTGCTAACTGTCTATTGTGATTGTACTAAACCATAGTCTAATTACGATAGGTTAAATAATGGTCAGGATTTTCAGTTACAATGATATTTATTATGGTAAGCCAACGTTTCGATCCAACTTGTGGATCTTCATCAGGGCTAAGTTGGATCGAAACGTTGGCTTACCATAATAAATATCATTGTAACTGAAAATCCTGACCATCATTTAACCTATCGTAATTGAAGAACTGTTGACCATCTCTCATCTCCCATAGTCTAATTATATTCTCTATTAGTTCCTTTTACATTTTGTTTAATTTATTTTTAAACTCGCGTCTGCTGAAATAATCCAGTAAGTGCTTAATGAATGGTAAATATGAGATTTAAAAGATTAAAACTTCTATCCTTATAAATTCTTTACCAAACAATTTTAAATTTGGCCTAAAATTCTATTTTAAAGCCTGTTGTTTTTTAGTTTAGTTGAAACGTTTTTACTTTCACTTACCTATATATGAAATATATAGTAAGTGGAAGTATTGCGATCGTGAAAATTTTCGACTTCCGGTTTTCAACGGAAATACACGTTTTGGGATCCCCTGAGTCAAAATAACCAAGTCCCGCGAAATGGTCTGTGTGTGTGTGTGTCTGTGTGTCTGTGTGTGTGTGTGTGAACAGACTAGCTCAAAAACTATAAACCGTGCGAACCTGAAATTGGGTATTTAGAGTATGTATAAGCCCGCGATGTGACAGCGAAAATTTCATCAAATTTGCTCAAAGGGAGGGGGTACTTTATTTAATAACTTTTTAAGTTTTTTTCGATTTTCTCAAAAACGGCTCTAACGATTTTGATTAAACTGAGCATTTGATCTATTTATATGCCTGAAATATGACTGTTAAAATTTCATCAAAATTGATCAACCGGAGGGGGGACTTTACTTAATAAATTTTGTATCATTATCACATGTTTTTTTTATTTACTCAAAAACGGTTTTAACGATTTTGATCAAACTTGGTATTTGATGTATTTATATGCCAGAGATGTGATAACCAACATTTCATCACAATTGATCAACCGGAGGGGGGACTTTACTTAATAAATTTTGTATCATTTTCACGTGTTTTTTTTATTTACTCAAAAACGGTTTTTAACGATTTTGATCAAACTTGGTATTTGATGTATTTATATGCCCGAGATATGACTGTAAAAATTTCATCAAAATTGATCTACGGGAGGGGGGACTTTACTTAATAAATTTTGTATCATTTTCACGTGTTTTTTTTATTTACTCAAAAACGGTTTTAACGATTTTGATCAAACTTGGTATTTGATGTATTTATATGCCCGAGATATGACTGTAAAAATTTCATCAAAATTAATCTACGGGAGGGGGGACTTTACTTAATAAATTTTGTATCATTTTCACGGGGTTTTTTTATTTACTCAAAAACGGCTTTAACGATTAACAAAAATAAGATATGAATGTAGAAAAATGTGTGACTTTGGGAAATGATATTTAGCAAAACACGTCAATTTCTAATCTAAGTAAGTTGGTAAGTGAAAGTTGTGTGTTGCGCGCACGCACCAGATTTTCATCTTTAACAGTGAATTTTGATTTGACTGGTTAAAGAGGATAGGATATAAATAATTCAACGCATTTTAGCTTGGGTCTTCTCGTATTTGACATATGTTCTTGCGTGCTCTTTCTATAGCTTATGTAAGTGTTTAGATGTCAAGGAATGATATTACAATCATTTTCCTTGTTTTATAAATGAGTTCGCCATCTCTTGCTGGCATAATTTTAACTAATAGTTTTCCTAAAGTTCTCAGTTGTTGACTTTTCTAAGAGACTTCTACCATAAAGAAGTTTTCATTTGAAGTTCGTATGTGGAAGGAACAGATTCTAAGTTGACAGGAACTACTTTACAATGCCAAAGTTGTAAACTTTACTTCTGGTTCCCCCGCTCCGAAGTATTATTTAATAAAGTTTTTTAGTAACTTTAATAATAAAGCCATACTCTACTTGTTTCAAAATAGTTACTTTTCTGAAGTAACTCTACAGCAGTTTTCTTCGTTACAGGCTAGGAAAATATTTCATTAAAAAAATTATAGTCAAACTTATTTTATCCAGCTTTAATCAAGAAGGCAAACGAAAAATTAAATTCCCAGATCCGTCAATGCGCTTAAAATGTATTTAAATTGTATAAACCCCTGGTTTGAGAGTTGTTTTTTTGATAATTTTGTTAAATTTTTGTTTTGCGTCTCCTCTTTTGGGCTTAATGTTTTTCTTTCTTTTGACTTTTTCCTTAAATCAACATTATAGGAAGATTTTTTCCATAGCCAATTAAGCCCAGTTAAATCTATTCAATTCCGATAAAACCTACATCATATTAAAGAATGCTTCATGGGGTCACCTGTGGTGTAGTGGTAAGCATAGAACCCTACAAAGTTCGCGAGTTCGCATCCCGAGGTGGCCCTAGGATTTCTTAAAGGATTTTTAAAAAATCCTTGTCTATGCCCTCCCTCGGTTAGGACGTAAAATGGATTCCCGAGCCTATACGATGTCAGGTACTCCTTAAAGATCCCTATCCTAATTATACCTGGACAGGCAAAGTTTAGGACTCCCACAGTAGCATCGTCCGATTAGCCTTAGTGGCATAAAGTGACGTTAAAACAAACAAACAAGAATGCTTCATTAGGATTAAACATGATACGTTCAATCGAAATCGTTAAAGCCGTTTTTGAGAATCGTTAAGAGAAAAATAGATATTGATAAAGTGCTGCTTTCGTTTACTCGATTAAGTCGAATTTTCGCTGTCACATCGCGGGCGCATACATACCTCAAATGCCTAATTTCAGTATCGTGCGACAAATAGTTTCTGAGCTAGTCTGTTCACACACTCAAATAACATTGCGCGGTACTTGGTTATTTCGACTCAGGGGGCCCTAAAACGTATATTTCGGCCGATAAAACAGACGTCACACACTTGCTCCCTGCAAATCTCCATCCACCTACTTCCATCCAGACCCAAGTTCGACAGAACTGCCTTTACGAAATCCTCCCACCTCCGTTTCGGTCTACCCCTCGGACGTTTCCCTGTTGGCATAGCGTTTATTAATCTTCCTGTTATTGGCTCACTACCGAGTTTCGCATTTTTACATGCCCAAATTATTCGTCTTGTTGCTATAACCATTATTATATTTACCGATAGAGGTAACTCAATTCGGCTTGGTCTAAGCTCTTAAAATCTCAAGTTAATTCGTCCCTCTTCGGTCCAAATATTTTACGCAATATCTTGTTTTCAAAAATCTTCAGCCTTTGCTCATCCTTCAACGTTAGGGGCCACTTTTCGCATCCAGAAAGGACGGTGGGAGAATAATGGTTTTTTAAATCCATATTTTTAAGTTTTGGGTCAGAAAGCGCGAGTAAAATTATTTCGCTACTGAAAAGTAGCAAGCATTACCGACTATTAATTCGTCCTTGACTTCATCATCGATTTAGTTTCGCACCTAAATATCTAAATTTCCCTACGTGTTCAAATGTATTCCCATCTATATTAATATCAGCAAAATCTTCATCACTGCTAACCATATATATTGCATTTTCAGCTAAAGACCTTGCAAGGCTTTTATCAACATTTCTGTAAATAGTTCTATAGCTTCCGCGTAAATAGTCAATACCTTTAATTATTCAAAAGGGCAAATCGAAAATGCAATTGTTTGGTTGTTTGTTTAACGTCACTTTATGCCACTAAGGCTAATCGGACGATGCTATAATGGGAGTCCTAAATTTGGCCTATCCAGGTATAATTGGGATAGGTATCTTTAACGAGTACCTGAAATCGTACAGACCAACATTTTACGTCCTATCCGAGGGACGGCGTGGCTCAGGATTTTTTACTCACATTAAAAAATCCTAGGGCCACCGCTGGGCGCGAACCTGCGACCTTTTAGTATTGTAGGTTGCCATGCTAACCACTATACCACAGGTGACCCCATCGAAAATGGAATTGTACATAATGAAAGAAAGAAAAGTTAAAATAATGTACCGTACGTAAAATGTGTTTAATATACCTTTCCAGGTAGGACTTAGTATGTCGTTAAAAAATAATTGTCTATTATTAATCACAGAAACAAGGGTGGTAAGTGAATGTTATGTGTTGCGCGCAACGCACTAGATTTTTTTTTTTTAGTAAATGTTACAACGCAAATTACGTTCGACACTGCTATAGAACTTCGTTAGTTCGCCCTTGGTGTGGCAAGTGGGTGGCTCGGAACGCTATACCGTTCCCAACCAGGATTCCAAGTAGTTGATTTGATTGATGCATGGGCGGATCCAGCCGATCGGAAAGGGGGGGGGGGTTGCAGCCCCACAACCCTTGATTTGGATCTGCAAATTAGCTTTTTTACCTTTATGTTCCTTTCCCACAACTAAAATTTTACTTGTTCTGGATATTATTTGTTCTTTAACTTGCTTTCTTACATTAAGGAAGGTCAAATTCTATAATAAATGACGTAAAATTTTCCAAAGGGAGGGGCTGCAGCTCCCCTTGATCCGCCAATGGATTGATGACAGTATCCGGAACGCAATCCTCGAATGTGTTGGTGTTTTTGAAGAAAAAAGGACATTTCTGGACATTTGTCTAGACATACCTTAGTTTGAAACGTGTATACTAAAAAAAGTTTTCAAGGCACCTAGTTGATTAAGAGAGGATGGAAGTATTTTTTTTTTTTACAAAAATTGTGATTTTGTTCATATGCCATTAACCAAGTAATTTTCAAGTCAAGAGACTGGCAGGCAATTAGTTGTTTAGTTTGTATATAATTCCTTCAACTTAGAAGGCGTCTATGAGCAATCCATCCAGATTTTTAGTCTTATATTTTTATAAGACTTTTTTTGAAAAAAAAGTCTTTTTATACTCCACCGAAATGTCTATGAAGTAAAGTTGTAAGAAAAGAAATTAAAAAAAAAAAAAAAAAATACGTTGCCAATATTTCATTAAACAAATATTCTTCCTACTAAATTAGAAGATAAAGAAAACAATAATATTTTAAAATAAATGTTGTTAAATATTTGAGATGAAAGTATTTTAACTATGAAGTGTATAATAATGCTTTTTCAACATCTCGACCAAACTATCCATGTAGCTGAAACTTATCGACACGGTGTCGCTTAAAGTGAACGATATCTGTGTCAGGAAGGCTTTTGTGATGCCTCTGTGAAAACATTATACGTTGAGTGCTTCTCCATTCTGGGCTATCCGATGTCTGCGACCATATTCAGAGGATTAGCACGTTAGCGCCTTGTCCTTACCATCCCACAGGAATATCAATGCCCATTAGTCGAAAGTCTTTTATATATTATAAAATATGTTTTGCTATACAGTTTTTTAATATCTTTATATTTTGCGTTATTAAAAAAAAAATCTGGTGCGATGCGCGCAACAAACAACTTTTACATACCAAGTTACATTGGAAAATGACGTGTTTTTTTAAATGCCATTTCTCGAAGTCGCGCATTTTTCCACACTCTTACATATTTCTGTTTGTATTTGCTCTCTAAAGTGAACTATTTTTTTTTATTATTAAATTAAAGTTTTTACTTGCGATATTCGGCAATGCAAGCATAATACTCCAAGTCGTCTGATTTTATAATTCTCTATGAAGTTGTTGAAAACTTAATTTAGTTACCATGAAACAAATAATTAAATAAACAGAAAGGCTTTAATTAATTGCTCTCTTTTAAAGAAGATGCTATGAAATATTTTCAAAATATTAGAAACACTTCTTAAGCAAAAAAGAGCCTCTATAGAACGTGTGCTATTAATTGAATAATTTATAAAGAGTAAGAAGTGTTTGAGCGTGATAACCTTTCATTCTTTTTTTTGCTAAATGCAAGAAGACTAAACGTATTACTATTAAAAGCACTCTAAGTTTCATGATCATCATAAAACTGGAATTATAAAAGTTCAACATCTGGTTTACAACTGAATTACGTTTACAACAAGGCTTTTCCTTGTTTATTCCATTATTCCACTCCAAATTATATGAACGTAGGCCCATGAAAAACGCCCTTCAAGGGAAAGAAATTTTCTTTTGATGTTTGATTCTTAGCAATGAAATTTTATGTTTAATCAGAAAACTGCTTTTTCTTATCGAACGAACTTGAAATTAAGTTGTCAAGTCTGATCACAGTAGTAGTGTTACACTACATGTAACGTTTGATACTTCAAAATGTTTCATAAAAATTGGCCTTCGATTTTTTAAATATTTATTACTCAAATAAGAATGTTCAGAAAAAATTAAAAATCGACATTTTTGATCACACTGATGAGAACAACATATTCAGTATTATTTTTTGTGCGCAACAGATAACTTTCACTTACCGACTTACTTAGATTAGAAATTGAAGTGTTTTGTTAATTGCCATTTCTCAAACACACATTTTTCCACATTCATTTCTTAATTTTGTTTTTATTTGCTCTCTAAAGTACACTATTTTTTTTTTTAATTATTAAATAAAAGTTTTTACTTGTGGTTATTCGGCAATGCAAGCATAATACTCCGAGTCGTCTGATTTTATAATTCTCTATGTAGTTATTGAAAACTTCATTTAGTTACCATGAAACAAATAATTTCCATTAAATGGTCAGAACGGCTTAAATATGTAAGTCTGTCATTAAAGGCGCACTGCGCATGCGTGGGCTCAAGGTGTTTAATAAGTTGAAGGAATTTTTTTGTTTTTTCCTCCTGTATATGCCTATTTGATTTTTTTGAGGCACTTGGTTATTTGGTCTCAGGGGAACCCAAAACTTGTACTTCCGTTGAAAATCGGAAGTCGAAATTTTTCACGATCGCGATCCTTTCTCTTTCTATATATTTCATATATAGGTAAGTGAAAGTAAAAATGAAACTTTCTGTGAATTATTTTCTCTGGTTGATTTACTGAAGTACGGTAAATCTATCGAGAAAATTTTGAGGATGTTTGTTAATCACAAGGGTAAGATACTTTACCCAAGTCAATGAACTCTAAATATTATTTTAGGTTTTGTCAGCGCCGATGAGGCATCATATTACACTGGCATTAAATATTGGTGGCAGCTTTGCCATGCGATACACCCTTATAACTTTACGGGAACAAAGTAAAGTCATGAGGAAATAATTTAATCTTAAAAAATTCCTTAAGTTCCCTGCTACAGAGCGGTTGTACCATCAGCCAGTCCAGATATGCTCTCTCTGCTTAAATATATTGCAGGTGCCTAAAAAAGAAGTTGTCTCTTGTACCGCGTGAGTTCTATTTTTTTTCTGAAGTGTGGATGGCTAATCCCGTAAACCATTTTTGGCAAGGTACAAACTTTTTTTTTTCTTAGCCGTAATTTTATATGTCAACATTTTATTTGCAGTTAGTATAGCCCTAGTCCGCTTCATGAGCTTATCCAGCCCATCAGATAATGTTTTGTTTAACAATGTCTGTCATTAATTGTTAGTTATAAATTGTGTTCTTTATTACTTAAATTATATTATTGCAGAAATATAATTAAAATTACATATAATCTATAATAATAATAATAATATATCATGATTTCTTCGATTCTTTCATACCTGGTGTGAAGTTGTTAAGTACTGGTTTAAACTATAGGCTATTCGACTAAAACACGAAAGATCAAAACACATAAGGTTTAGAATTATGTAAGAGAAAAAATCTCTCTCTCTCTCTCTCTATACGGAGGGTGTCCCAGACCTAGTAAAAAAAAAAAATTGGGTAATACTGCATGCTAAACGGGGTAGAATGGCGCAGAAACGAGTTTCCATCTCAATCTGTTGAGGAGATATAATTTTTTTTTGTATTTATTTTTAAAGTCTCATTTTTTTCTAAAAATTGCAGCTTTATCTTACTTCGGTTTAGCGTAGAAACAAAAACATTGATATTTTCTTAATCAGCATTAAATTTCCTTAAAGTTGATTTAGGTTTGGTTATTTTAAATCGTCTTTCAGTGGGCCTTTCAACGCGCAAAACACAAAACATTTATTAAAACTTAAATTTGTATTAGTTTTTAAAAAATACTTCACTCCTCACTGAGCACCCTAGAAGCTGTCAAATTTCCTAAAAACTGCGGAATTTAGTAAGCTTTTTAATGGTGTAACCCATGATACAATTGCACTTCACCTTTTGAGCCCTGCTATCTGCCCCGACAATGATATGACGTTCTTATTGGAATTAGTGTTATTTTTCTGTTGGTGTATTTAATTTCTTCAAATAATCCTAAATTGTTATTTTTTATAGTTATTAAATAAAAGGAAAAAATGTACGTTTATGTAACATTAGATAATCAGCAAGAATTGGGTCACCTCTCCCCCCCCTTGACTCCTTAAAAATAAGATTTTCTTTTTAGGGGGGGGGAGGGAGTGCTTGCCACCTTCACAGCTCTTCTTCAAGAGTTTTAAATCTCCTCAGCAGATTGAGATAGGAAACTCGTTTCTGCGCCATTCTACCCCGTTTAGCATGCAGTATAACCCATTTTTTTTTTCGCGGAACTTGCCCGCTAGGGAGCGCGTCCCCCGGGTGGCGGATGGGGGATCCCTCTTATGAGGGGTGGTCTGAATATACTGAATAAAGACCCGTGGACCAACAGGTACCCAGTGCTGGGGGGTATAGCCGGGTATTAGTGTATAATACTGCCATTATACAGGTATATGCCCCAACAGAAGATGCAAATTTAATAGACAAAGATCAGTTCTATGCTGACCTAAAAAGGGAAGTCACTAAAAGCCAAAATAAGAACAGAGAAGTAATTATAATGGGAGACTTCAATGCTAGGACTGGGTGTGACTACACAAGAGCGCATGGAGTAATGGGGCCACATGGAGACGAACAAGTAAAAAATGGAAATGGCCAAAGACTAATAGATTTCTGTGTGGACAACGACCTACTTATTGGCAACTCATTCTTCCCCCACAAGAAAGTACATAAAATAACATTTTCGGCTGAAGAAAGAAACGAAAATGACTATTATGAAAACGTCAAAAAGTTTTGGAAAAAGGTGAAAGCAATGAAGGGAAAGGAAAGTAAGCCGATAAGAAATATAAAAGATGAGAGGGGGAGATTGCTCACTAATGATGAGGATATCTCGGAGAGATGGAGACGCCACTACTCTGAGGCTTTTTCAGGAAATGCAGAGGACACAATGCCAAGGGGGAATTCAGAAGATGAGCACAATGAGGTGATCTGGGAGGATGAGGTTGAAGACGCAATTGAAAGGATAAAACTTGGCAAGGCAACTGGCAAAGACGGTATAACACCCGAGCTCATCAAATTTGGTGGAGCAGAGCTGCTAAAAGCACTACAGCACCTCTTCCAGAAAATATATACTTATAAAGTTATCCCTATAGAAAGGGAATACAACATAATAATGTCTATCATAAGAAAGGAAGTACAAGTGAATGTGGAAACTATCGACCTATCTGTCTTTCGCAGGTTGTATACAAACTATACACCTCAATATTAGAAAAAAGACTGAGGGTGCTGGTAGAGGAGAATTTAGAACAGGAGCAAACTGCTTTCCGACCACAACGCCAAACCCAAGATCACATATATTCTTTAAGAACAATTATTGACAAGTCTTGGGATCGAAATAAGAGTGTCTTTTTGGCATTCCTAGACCTGAGAGCTGCCTTTGACTCTGTACCTAGGCAAGAGATATGGAATTCCCTTTCCGATTAGAATATACCACAAGGATTAATTGAGACGAAATCCTGAAGATATGTAAACGAAGGATAGCTCGCACTACTGTCGGTAAATGGAATATGAGGACGATACTGGCGCAAGTGATGGTGTTTGCAGACGACATCGTCCTTATAGCGGATTCTGAAGAACGTTTACAAGAGGCAGTGACAGAATGGGAGGCGGAGTTGGAAAGGAAGGGGGTGACTCTGAATGTCGGAAAGAGCAAAATAATGCATGTAGGCAGGGAGCAGGAAGTTGTTGAAATACGATGCAAAGGGGAAGTAATGGAAATGGTGGACGACTACACTTACTTGGGGACAGTGATAAGCAGGAATGGAAGATTGGACCAGGAAATCTCCAATCGAATAAAAAAGGCAAATAGTATCCACTATCAACTCAGTAACACCATAATAGGTAAAAGAGAAGTAGAGAAAAACGTTAAAATGCACATTTTTAAAGCCGATTATCTGCCTACCCTATTATACGGTAGTGAAAGTTGGACTCCATTAGAAAAACACCTTAGTCGATTGACAGCTACTGATATGAAATATCTCCGAAGAGTGGCTGGTGAACAAGGAGAGATCGAATCAGAAATGAGCGTACAAGAGAAGATCTCGGAGTTGCTCCCCTGAAAGATACTCTTGAACAAAAAGAACTTCGATGGTTTGGACACCTCTGCCGGATCCCCGAAAATCCTTCGAAGTTGTGCCCATAGGGAAACGACCAAGGAGGCAGTGGATAGACCACATTAGTAGAATTTGCCAAAAGTGAAACAAGCCACTAAATGCGATGAAGGCTATGGCCCGAGACCGAGAGGCTTGGAATGCATGGACCGAGGCACCTCGACGCTGAAAGGCAATACGGAGGAAGAAGAAGAAGAAGAAGGTGTGGGACACCCAGCATATATATATATATATATATATATATATATATATATATATATATATATATATATATATTGTATATATTCATCATGGATATACAAAACCACCAAAAGACCAAATATACCTTCACTTGCTTACACGAACACATAAAGACTCTTTGGAAACGGTTTCATGCTAAATTATTATGACATACTAATCGACTACAAAGAGACATGGCGACAGCTGACAGGTCTTTGAATAGCAAATCACGAAATGGTTCAGAGACTAGAGTAATTGACACAAGCCAGGGACGAGCTATTGCTGAGTGCCATTATTCTATTATTGGATTAGTAAACAAGGGACATTTTTTGACTGACGTAATTTGAGTGGCAGGCACAGATCAATATCTGAAAATAAAGAAAAAAAAATAAAAATGAATAAAATACTATCTCTTATAAGTGATTAGTATATAAAATCGTTATATAATTATTAGGAAAGATTAAAAAATAAAAAAGTGCGAATTTTCCAAAAAGAAATGTTACCAAAAGTGATTTCATATGGTGTAGGCTCTCATTTGTTTGAGATTATATCGTCATCACCACGCTAAAGTAACGTATATAGGTTTTAGGTGCATAGATTTTTACTTTCACTTACCTATATATGAAATATATAGTAAGTGGAAGTATTGCGATCGTGAAAAATTTCGACTTCCTGTTTTCAACGGATATTCACGTTTTGGGGTCCCCTTAGTCCAATTAACCAAGTCCCGCGAAATGGTCTGTGTTTGTGTGTGTTTGTGTCTGTGTGTCTGTGTGTGTGTGTGTTTGTGTGAACAGACTAGCTCAAAAACCATAAACCGTGCGAACCTGAAATTGGGTATTTAGTGTATGTATATGCCCGCGATGTGACAGCAAACATTTCATCAAAATTGTTCAAAGGGAGGGGGTACTTTATTTAATAACTTTTTAAGTTTTTTCCGATTTTCTCAAAAACGGCTCTAATGATTTTGATTAAACTGAGTATTTGATCTATTTATATGCCTGAGATATGTCTGTAAAAATTTCATCAAAATTGATCACCCGGAGGGGGGACTTTACTTAATAAATTTTGTATCATTTTCACGTGTTTTTTTTATTTACTCAAAAAAAACTTTAACGATTTTTATCAAATTCGTCATGTTTAATGAAAATTAGACGTTCTTTAATATCAGGTAAGCTTTATTATTATTAAAATGTTCTAAGGGGGCTTTTATTGGGGGGGGGGGGGTTGGGGCCTTTTTTGTGAGTTTTTTTCCTATAAAGTACCTTTGTTTTTGTTTATATGGAGAAATTAACTGTCTCTCGTTACGCCTAAAAATAAGAAATCGCTAAATATGAGATATGATAAAAATAAAGAAAACATAAAGAGGAGAAAAATAAATAAATATTCAGTCAACTCATAAAACTCGTTGAGCCCATGCATGCGGAGTACGCCTTTAAGAACAGACCATTGTTCATAATTAAAGCCGTTCTGTTCATTTGAGAAGTGGCAATTAACAAAACGCATTAATTTCTAATCTAAGTAAGTTGGTAAGTGAACTTTGTGTGTTGCGCGCACGCACCAGATTTTTAGTTGCACATTCGTTACTTTAGCATGGTTACGACGATATATTGTACAATCAAGTTAAGTTTTAATAATATTTACAGAGTTTTTATATATAAAAAATGAATATTAGTATAGTAGTATATTGTCAAAAGATATCTGTCTAAGAACTCCATAAACAGGAAGCAGTGACCAACGCCAGCGTTCAATGAATGGACCCTGCTTGATATTTTACTTGTTCCGACTTACGACCTAATTTCATGGCTAATCGTCTCTCCTTCTTGTCTAAAAAGTTTTTGATTAAACCGAATAGTTAGCCAGCTAAGTCTTATTAAACTTGATGGAACTTTGCCGAAAACTCTGTCCTCTTCTCGTTAACTATCTGCTAAATTAAATTAGTAGCGAGGGTACTTAACTGGTCCGTACGACTATTTTAGATCTTAAGGAGACTTATCTTTTCAAGTGGGAGTTGCCATACTTCATTAAAATTTCTTTACTAAGTTTATGCCAGTGTGTATAAATTCACAAACGTTAGAAGAAATTGCCACAATAGTTATTTTCATCACCAGTACCAAAAGTGGTTGTTTTCGTTGCGCGGTCGAGTTTAACGTGTGAGGCATAGCCAAGCACCGAAAACAAACTTTTGGTACGTGTTATGAACCATACTTTTCATTATACTGCTCATACTAGAGTACATTAAAACACTTTTATATTTCATTAATAACTTGCAGATACATTATAAGAAATTAAATTGACACCTTTGTTTTGTTTTTTTAAATATATGTTTATTAACCTATAATAGAAGAAAAGTACTAATATATATTTACATCAATATTTTTAGTATAATTCTGCTTTTTAAATTAAAACCTTTGTTTGGCATTGCCTTGGTATATCCATAGTTTTTTGCATTTCAAACTTATTATTATGATGAGTACATGATGAGGAAGATCCTTCAGGAATAGTTGGGGGCTAGAAGTCAGCAAGGAAAAGTCCGTCTACATGGCCTTTAACGGAACAGGGAGTAATTTAATCCTGGAAGGATGGAATTTAGAGCCACAATGCAAGTTTAAGTATTTAGGAAGCTGGTTAGACTCGCTGGGGGCCAGCGATCTGGACATCCAGGAAAAGGTCGTTCAAGGAAAAAAAATCATCGGGATCTTGAACTCTGTATTATGGAATAGGAATGTCAGCATGAAAACAAAAAAAATAATCTATAAAGCCTTTTTGGAAAGCGTCAGCCTCTACTCGGCAGAAGCGTTGACATTAAAAGCTAAACAAGCAGGTAGGCTCTTAGCCCTAGAAATGGATTTTTGGAGGCGAGCATGCGGAGTGTCCAGAATCCAAAAAATTCCCAACGAACAAATAAGACGGCGGGTTGGGAAAGAAGAAAACATCCTCCATAGTATAGAAACCATGAGGTTAAAATGGTTTGGACATGTTATGAGGATGAATGAGGGAGCATGGCCAAAAAAACTGCTGAAATGGAAACCAGAAAGAAGAAGGAAAATAGGTCGCCCGAGAAAACTCTGGTATGACGGAGTGGAAGAAGGAATGATGAACAGAGGGATAAGAGAGGGAGACTGGGAAGACCGAAAGAAATGGAGAGCGCTTATTATTGGGGACGACATATGACTTAATGTTGTAAACAGTCGTAAATAAAAAAAAATAAAAAACTTATAACTTATTATATTAGAATGTAATATTTTTTTTTTTTTTTTTTTTTATTTCTTCATTAACATCCACACAGGAATAACTCGTTTTTATGAAGAACCAAAAACTTTTTACCAAAGAAATTTTACCGAGCTTAATTACTTTTCAAACAGCATATTCCAAGTTGTCACAGAAACAGCGAAAAATGTGAAATGATTCATCTCCTTATGTAGCTAAAAGAAGTCCTCCCAATTCCAACAAATCCCCCAAGAAAAGATTTATTCTTATTTTAAATTAAAAACGGTTATGTTTTTGGATAAATCTTGGAGTGAAAATGCTGAAGTTCACTTATCAAGCAAATCTTGGTTCTAAACTTATTTCGAAAAATTTAACCTTGTTATATTTTGAGGTAAAACTAATATAGTAATTAATTCTGTTTCATTGAAAAGCGTTCCTAACTTCTGCTGTAACCGTTGTTAAATTCATGTACTAGTTGGTTTTGGAATGATCTAGGACTTTCTGGAATGTTACCTTCCTGACTACATATAAGAAGCGATGACTTTGTGTTTAAGTCTTGCCTCGAACATCGAAGATAAAGGTTACTTTTTGGTCACTGTTTTGTTGCTAATTTGTTATGTTTTACATTTTTGTGTACAAATTTTACGTCAATGAAATTATATTAAATGTAGGAGTCTAAGTTTGATATCACTGTCAACAAATCAAATACGATCATTTTGAGTTAAGGTCAGAATTGCGCCTATTGAAATAAAAATGTAATCATGATTATGACTAAACATCATTCACAAATCATTCTTTAGCGCGGAATCATTAATCATGAATTGTATTAATCACTGGTCATGGAGTATTCATGTATATAACGTATTCAACAATCACGAATGACCATTATTCATTATTGAATGTTAGTCAGTAATCATGATTAAGAAGAATTCATTAATCATGAACAAAATAAATTCATTAATCATGATTACAAAAAAAAAATTAATAACAATTCTGAGTCTTACTAATCATGAACGATGATTGAAAATTTGTTTCCTCTTTCCTTTCTTGTCAATAGACCTTTACTAATACCCATTGGAATCAAGGTCTAATTATAATTGGTGAGGATATCAGCAATGTTACGTAAATAATGCAAATTCTTGATAACACTGGTCGACAAAATTTAACTTTTTTTCTTTCACAAGAATTAAAATAACAGATTCTAAAAGTATTTTTCGTGCTGAATTCAAATATAATTACAGTTTTTCCCCATCGGGCAGGAGTTTTGTATGATATTCATTTGAATTTTTTATAATATTCCAAAAAATCCGTAACTAGCTATCTAACTCAAAATTATAACTACTGATTCTGACTTACCTAGAAAGTGGTAGATAGTGATTTTCGGGTATATTTTGCATCTGGAACGTCTCTCATTTTAGTCCAACAGTAGTCAGCCAGCATATTGGAACTCCACTTGCCTTGGTACCTCTTCTCTATTGTAGAAATTTGCTGATGAAAACGCTCACCGTGTTCATCGCTGACAGCTGCAAGGTTTTCGGGGAAGAAGTCCAAGTGAGAGTCGCAAGAAGTGAATTTTTAAAGACATGTTGCGTCCCATAGCTTTATAAGAATGCAGAAGATCAGCCACTATGTCACGATAGTTTTCTGCTTTATGGTTTCCAAGAAAATTGCAACACAAACTTTTGAAAGACTGCCAGGCTGCTTTCTCCAGTGGATTTAACAGTCCCTCGAAATGTTCATCAGCCATTAATGATCGGGTTTGTGGTCCTATAAAAACTCCTTCTTTCAATTTAGCATCACTGACTTTGGGGAATTTCGATTTCAAGTACAAGAATCCATCAGAAAGTTTATTCATAGCTTTGAAGAAATTTTTCATAACTCCTAACTTAATATGCAATGGAGGTAAAAATATTTTTTCAGGCTTCACTAGAGGGACACATGCCACATTTTTCTGGCCAGGGATAAGAGATTCACATTTTGGCCATGACTTTCTAACGTAGTGAGACTTCTTATCTCTGCTGTCCCACTCGCACAAAAAACAGCAAAATTTGGTGAACCCAAGTTGCAAATCAAGCAATAAAGCAATGACCTTTAAATCACCACAGATATTCCATTCATATTTTCCATACTGTATTTTCTCTAAAACTCGTTTCATATTTTCATATGTCTCTATCATATCAGCGGCATGCGCTACCGGTATTGATGGAAGTTTATTGCCAATATGTAGCAGCACAGCCTTCATACTTACTTTAGAGGAGTCTATGAACAATCGCCCTTCATCTGGCCGGTGTTGAAGCCCAAGAGTTTCCATGAACAAATATTATTACAAAACACAATACCATTTTCTTCAGAGAAGTATACTTTGAAAACACTATGGCGGCTACGATATCTACTGATTCTTACATCTTTTTGGAGTAGATTCCACCCTTTGAGTCTGGAAGCTAAAACTTCCGCTTGCTGTTTAGACAAATTTAAATCGCGAATCAGGTCACTAAGGTCTTGCTGATTGGGAAAGTATGGTTCTGATGAACAGCTACTGGCTTCATATGTAAGATCATTTTTATTTTCATCTGAATCATTTGGAGTTTCAGTCAGGTCAGAACCAGAGTTATCACTTTAGGTTGTATCTGCATATACTGGTACGGGGAACTCTTCACTGTGTAAGACAGGTCTCATTGCAGATTGCCAATTCGGATACTTAACTGTATATTTTGTTTTAGATGTGATTCCTTTAATATTTGTCAAACAAAAATAACAGTCAGTTAAATGATCCTTCGGTTCCCTCCAAATCATGGGAATTGCAAATGGCATATGATGTGTACCATTTTTCCACCCACTCAGCAGTGTAACACACGAAACACAACATGTATTTGGGGCCCAGCTCTTATCAAAATCACCAACTTGACAGCCAAAGTAAAGTTTATAACACTTCTTTACAAGTGGGGTCAAATTTCGCCTCTGAGACTTGAAGGTCAGCTCACCACAAATATAGCAGAAATTATCTGCATGATTTACACAATTTCTTGGCATGATGAAAAAATAAAGCACAGAAATAAAACATGCACAACATACACAATACACTTCTAAACAGAAAGGAAGGAAATATTTCACTACTCAACAATCTCACAGTCAGCTCAATACTGACACATCACAATGCCAAACAGGTCTGAACATGTCTAAACAACAACAATGAACCTGCACAGTCATGTTTTATTGCGCTTCAGCATGACATTGCAAATAATTTCAATAATACAGCTTGAGTAAAATAGCTACATATGAGGTAACGGTTCCTATGACAGGTCAAAGAAAACGCTAAAATTATATTTTGAAAAGTAGCTTTTACAGAAAAACTATGCCTGATGGGAAAATTCTTACTACATATCTGAATTCAGGATGGAAAATGCCACTAGATTCACTATTCAGATCTCTTGTGAAAAAAACCTTGTCGACCAGTGTTATTTGCCTGACTTCAAATGCTGTTCAGTTGATTACACCCACTCTTAGGACTTGTCCTTGCTCATTAGGACAACTTTTAATTCAGAAATGCATCCTTCATTTAAATTTCTATGAATAATGATTATGAATATATCAAATTCATTATTGATGATTGGTGAATATTGGTTATTCATGATTGATGAATATTATATTAATCCTATTTATCAGTATTTGTCTATCATGAATAACTGAATACCAGTTCAAATGAATACCATAAACACTCAATAATCATTAAAAATACTCCGCATTAATTATGAATAATGGTTATTTATTATTCATTTGTTTTATGATTACAATTATTCGTATTCATTAATCATTATTCAGATTACAATTTGTCCAACTCTGGTTAAGATATAACAGCCCACATATACTTTTTTATAGGCCAACACTTTGCGTCAACTTGTATTTTTATTTTATTTTTTGTCCATGGATGACGTGAAAGCGAGAATAAGGTAACGTTTTATCCGATGAAAGGAACTATTTCATTTCCGATCCCATCACATATCTAGTTATTGGATTATGTTGACAGGGTTCGGTTGGAGGGCGAGTTAGGAATTGGATGCGGGGGTTGATAGGTGAGTGGGTGGGTACTGCTCTTCAACTCAATATCACCTGAGTTATTATTCCGTACCACTACATCTTGGCAAAATCGCCAGATTTTAGGAGTTTCTGTGATATTTTCCAAATAGTATTTACCTCCGATAAGTCTCACGCTTTTTTTAACCAATAACTGTATTACTAATACTCTTGCAATAAACAACTCTTGACATCGAGGATATTATGACGGTCATCGCAAACAATCCACGAATTACTGCCCGTGAGATAGCTGCGGAGTTAAGAACTAAGTTTATAGAATGTAGGGTTAGGGGGGAGTATTTAGGCGTCCAACTGCATGGTTTTTAACGCCTTTTTGCAGTATTTTATTATTTCTTTTGTTTAATTTTGTTGCTGTGTATGTGTGTATGTATATAGAATGTATTGTGAGTTCCTATTATTTTAATGTCAGTGATAAGACAGAATTGTAATATTGGGTTGTCCGAAGAGTTCGTAAAGATCTTAAAAATAAAATTTACCTTTTATTTTTTCTACTAAGTATGAATCATAAAGCTAATGTTTATTTATATGCCTTTAATCCTCTTATAATTAACTATGTTTACATACTGAATTCGTCTTTATTAAGGCTCAGTAGTGTAGTTTATTGCAAAATAACATGAGTGACGATTCAGTTCATTTTCGGCATATTATGCTGTTCTTTTTTAAAAAAGGGGAAAACGCAGCCCAAACTGCAAGAAAGATTCGTGCCGTGTATGACAGCGATTCAATTGCTGATAACACGGTTCAGAAGTGGTTTTCGCGGTTTAGATCAGATTTCAATTTGGAAGACCAACCCCGGGCTGGCCGGAGTTCAACTCTTGACGGTCATCGCAAACAATCCACGAATCACTGTCCGTGAGATAGCTGCGGAGTTAAAAGCCTGCAAATCGACCGTTGGAGTTGGCAAATCGGAAAGGAGTGCTATTCGACCAAGACAATGCTAGGCTCCATGTGTCTTTAAGGACTCGGCAAAAGTTATTAAGCTTCAGATGGGAGGGTTTACCTCACCCGCCGTACTCTCCTGACATTGCTCCTTCGGATTTCCATCTTTTCCGTTCCCTCGAAAATTTTCTGCTAAATCCTACTCTTCAGAAGATGACGTCAAAACGGACCTTTTAATGTTCTTCAGGAGTTCGGACAGTGAGTTTTGGAAAAAAGGGATAATGGACCTTCCAAGCCGTTGGGAAAGGGTAATCGCTAACGGTGGTAACTATTTTGTAGATTAAATAAATAAATTTTAAGCTGTTCATCAATTTTAATATTTGTCCAAATTTCTCTACGAACTTTCCGGACAACCCAATATTATAAGATTAATAATGGATTGATGGATTATAGGGATGAAGAAGATCAACTTGATAAAAATTAAAAGAAATACTTGAAGAGCAGACCAATTTAATACCATATTAATATTAGTGGAGCCACTTCAACTCAGCATACCAACAGGAGCAATTATTACCTTTTTTCTTTTATTTTTTTTTCCCTTTTTTTTCTATCGTCTATTTTAGTTGTTTTTTCATTATTTTTTTACAATTAGTCTTTTTCAGTAGTTTTTTAATATATTTTTTTTTTTTTATAATTATAAGTGGAAGGAGTGGTGGATATCGTATAGGTTGTTGTGACTGAATATTTGTAAAGGTTAATAGGAATTTCCTGAGTTTTACAGAGGTTGAGTTAATGTTTGAAGTGATCGGGCGTAGGGGGGTACCGAGTTTGTGGATTTTTGGAAGGGTATAAATACGGGGAGCAACGGCGTTGTAGGAAATTAGGTTTCTGTAAGTGGGATATGCTATGAGTTTTTTGTTCAATTTTTTTTTATGATGTGAATCGAATTAGATTTTAAGTGGGGGGGGGGGGGGCAGTGGTAACAAGGGTAGTAGGGACATAAGTCGATCGGTCAGAAAGGAGTGAGGTAATTTTTTCTGTATATTCGGTTTTGTCCATGATAACAGTTTTGTTCCCATTGTCTGTTTTAGTAAGTATAATTTCATCAATTATATCCAATTACCTACAAAATCCTTCATCATCAACCTCAAATTTCCCCCCTCGATTTTCCAAAGACATTTCCTTAACTAGATCCTTTTTTTAAAATTCCATGATGACATTGCTTATTAATCTTTTAGTGATTCGATTACAACCGAGTAACGCAATTCTACTTATTACGCAATTCTCTTTTATCTGCCGCCCTGCAACGAACCACCACTATTAAATTTACAGCTATACAGTTCATGGATATGGAAAAGAAAAAAAAACGTAACAGTGCAATTCTATTGATGTTTCTATAAAAAATAAACTCTATAAAAAAATTGTCAACTGCTAATCTTTACGATAGGTTAAATGATGATCAGGATTTTCAGTTTGAAAAAAAAAAAAAAATTTCGAAAGCCAACGTTTCTATCCAACTTGTGGATCTTCATCAGAGCTAAAAGAAAACAAATATATGAGTATATACGCTAGAGGATGACAATAAATGAATATTTTACAGAACTGATAATAATATAAAAAAACCGTTTTTGAGTCAATGAAAAAACATGTGAAATTGATACAAAATTTATTAAGTAAAGTCCCTCCCTCCGGTTGATCAATTTTGATGAAATTTTTACAGTCATATTTCAGGCATATAAATAGATCAAATACTCAGTTTAATCAAAATCGTTAGAGCCGTTTTTGAGAAAATCGAAAAAACCTTAAAAAGTTATTAAATAAAGTACCCCCTCCTTTTGAGCAAATTTCAAGAAATTTTTGCTGTCACATCGCGGGCTTGTACATACTCTAAATACCCAATTTCAGGTTCGCACAGTTTATAGTTTTTGAGCTAGTCTGTTCACACACACACACACGCCCAGACCATTTCGCGGGACTTGGTTATTTTGACTCAGGGGACCCCAAAACGTGTATTTCCGTTGAAAACCGGAAGTCGAAAATTTTCACGATCGCAATACTTCCACTTACTATATATTTCATATATAGGTAAGTGAAAGTAATACTATATATTTCATATATAGGTAAGTGAAAGTAAAAATGGTAAGCATTATACATGAATATTTAAATAAGTAGCTGGTTAGCAGGATAAAATAGAATCTGATTTTTACCTTCTGAGTCAAGGTAGATACAAATGCTGAAGGTAAAATAAGGTAAGAGGTAGTGGTAGGGGGAAGTTTGCCGACTTCAAAGGTCAAAGTTTCGAAGATAGATACTCATATATTTGTTTTCTTTTAGCCCTGATGAAGATCCACAAGTTGGATCGAAACGTTGGCTTTCGAAAATATAATTTTTTTTTCATGTAAGTTTTTATATTAAAAACTGAAAATCCTGATCATCATTTAACCTATCTATAAAAAAATATTTACTTCACACAAAAAATATAAAACTGAAATATTGAATGGTTTACTCATTTTTTTGAAGTGTACGCGTTCCAAAGTAAGTTATGTCTAGGCAAATGTCACAATACCTCCGATACATTCGAGGATTGCGTTCCGAATGTTTTCATGTCAAAGAACTACTTCGACGACTGGTAAACCTGGTTTCCTGATTAATTGAAGAAGGTTGGTAAAGCATTCCTCTAAATACAGTTCCTTTGACCTTTTGATAAAGGTTTTTTTTTTAGCGGTTACAACTAAGCTTGAAACTGACAAAAATCATTTCAAGGTTTAATGAAACCCAACCTTTATTTACAGAAAGGTTCATCTAATAATAAACTTGCGGCATTGTAGCTTCTATCGTTTCAAATGGAAACTTCTACTATTCTAATATTATCCCCCCCTCCCCGGAGATCACATTATACTATCAATAGTCTTATTTCCGATACTGTCGTAAATATCGATAGCGGAGACTATCGATTGTTCTACAGCACTACTGGATGGCCGAGTGGGCAAACGCATTAGAAAATAGGAGTTGCCAATGACAACAGACATATGATAACAGACTGGGAACAGGAAGGGATAGCAAGTTCAAAACCCGGAACCAGGGAAAATTTGAAAATACTCGGCCTTAATCCCCACTTGGCCTTAATTGTACTAAAAGATTTTATTTTTAAATTTGTTTTCCATCCCATTTTCATGAATCATTGATAATGAAAGAATGAATATCTCAGACAATCTTACTATTAATATTGAATGAAATAGTGCCAAGTTAATGAGTTTCAGATCCCTTGCAAACACTACATTTTACTTGTTAATTGTATTACCATTCTCATAAAAGTGGATCTGATTCTAAGATGTATGTACTCTTTATTAAAGCTGTATTTTAAATTTAAAAAAATCTGGTGCGTGCTCGCAACACACAACTTTCACTTACCAACTTACTTTGATTAGAAATAAATGCGTTTTGTTAATTGCCACTTCTCAAATGAACAGAACGGCTTTAATTATGAACAATGGTCTGTCATTAATGGCGCTCTCCGCATGCGTGGGCTCAACGAGTTTTATGAGTTGACTGAATATTTTTCTTTTTTTCTCCTCTTTATGTTTTCTTTATTTTTATCATATCTCATATTTAGCCATTTCTTATTTTTAGGCGTAACGAGAGACAGTTAATTTCTCCATATAAACAAAAACAACGGTACTTTATAGGAAAACAAAAAAGAAGGTCACTTCTCCATTTAAGCCCCTTTAGAACATTTTTACCTCATATTGCGGGCATATTCGTACACCAACTACCCAATTTCGTACGGTTAATAGTTTTTGAGCTAGTCTGTTCACACACAGACCATTTCGCGGGTCTTGGTCATTTGGACTCAGGAGACCCCAAAACGTGTATTTCCGTTGAAAACCGGATGTCGAAATTTTTCACGATCGCAATACTTTCCCATACTATATACTTCATGTATAGGTAAGTGAAAGTAACAAATTATTTATGAAAAATTTAGATTTGATAGTTTCAATGAAATTTAATCATATTAATCAATATCAAACAAATAAGGCCCCCCCCAAAAAAAAAAAACCCTCAGAACATTTTAATAATGATAAAGCTTACTTGATATTAAAGAAAACCCAATTTTCTATCCTAATTAATGAGATAATCGAAAAAAAGATAAAAATTGGAAAAAAGTCATGAAATAAAGTGCCCCCTCAGTTAGACCAATTTTGATGAAATGTTGGCTTTTACATATTTGGTAGATATATACATACATCAAATACCCAGTTTCTTCAAAATCGTTAAAGCCGTTTTTGAGTAAATAAAAAATATGTACACGTGAAATTGGTTCAAAATTTATTAAGTAAAGTCCCCCCTCCGGTTGATCAATTTTGATGAAATATTTACAGTCGTATCTCGGGCATATAAATAGATCAAGTACTCAGTTTAATCAAAATCGTTAGAGCCGTTTTTGAGAAAATCGGAAAAAAAACGTAAAAAGTTATTAAATAAAGTACCCCCTCCCTTTGAGCAATTTTGATGAAATTTTTGCTGTCGCCTCGCGGGCACATACTTACACTAAATACCCAATTTCAGGTTCGCACGGTTTATATTTTTTGAGCTAATCTATTCACACACACACACAGACCATTTCGCGGGACTTGGTTAATTGGACTCAGGGGACCCCAAAACGTGTGTTTCCGTTGAAAACCGGAAGTCGAAATTTTTCACGATCGCAATACTTCCACTTACTATATATTTCATATATAGGTAAGTGAAAGCAATAAATGAATTCGCTTGTTACATATTTTAGAGATTCTGTTTTATATATAAACGGGTGGCTCAATTTTGTTTTTAAATCATTAGTCTTTTTAATCTGGTAATGATTTACCATTTTGTGATGATTAAAATATATTTTTCTCCTTAATTGATCATGAACTTTATTGTAGTTGACAGAATATGAATTGATGATAGCTAATCATCTCGTCGATCCCCAGAGAATTACAGTCTCCAGGGTGTGTATTGGAGTGCTTGGACATGTTATTGAAGAAATTCAGAAAACTGTCATATTGCCCATTAGAAGCAGATAACTATTCAGCAATTCTCTGTTAAATCAACCCCCTAAAGGTACTAAAATAAAATGTAATACTGGTTGATGCATATTATTAAAACTTACTCATTTTTGTTTTTGTTATTTAAAAATATTTATATTTAAAAAAAGGCCCACCCTCTCGCATGGCCGGGGAAACCCCGTATAGCCTAAACTCCGAGGAAGGGGAAAACACAATTCACTCAGTTTGGTAAAAGTCTAAACTCTTCGGTTGATTCTCCTTTGCTCAACCCTCGCCATCATAAAATAACTATAAACTCTCATAACTGTTGAAAAGAATTAGCTTGTCGACTTCTAAAAATAAAATAAAAGTCGACATTCCACACATAATATTGTTTCAGTTGTCGACATAATTGTTTTCAATTTAAGGGGACTTCTATTCAATAAAAGCAAATACCTTATTGTTGTAAGCAATTGAAAATAAGGATTGTTTCATCCAGAATTAAATGGAATTCTTTCAAGAGATTACAGAAATAAGAGACTAAACTTTTATTGCCAACTACTTTCATTGTATTTTATTTTCAAGCTATGTCCTCTTTTTATTTATTCCTTTTTTCATCTTTTAAGCATTCTCTTTTTCTTTCATTTTCATTTTCTTAATGTAGCATCGTCTGATTTTTAAGTACAATAAATTCAAGAGCGCTTTTTTTTTTTTTTTTTTTTTTTTTTTTTTTTTTTTTTTTATCCGTAAAAGAGTGTTGCAAATACTTTGAAAATATTAAATTAGTTTTAGTAAATAACATTAAAGGGGTCGGGACAAGATAGTGCCAAGCAATATTTTTAACAAAAATAAACTATAGCTGCAGTCTGCTGTATATTACGTAGGACTATATGTCTATGTTGGAAATGCCACCTAACTATGACTATAGAGTGCTCTGTACAGGGTCTTTCCATATCAAGTGGTCCAAAGTGGTTGCTCGATCATTTTAGAAAAAAATTATAATTTTACCACCAATTACGTATGGAATCAGTAGTTCAAATCAATTTTAAAAAAAAAATTAAGATCAACCGTTTCAAAAGGGCAGTCATTTTTGTTTCACATTTCAGGCCGATTTTTGAGTTTTTAATCTCTCACAGAAAACTCATTTTCTCAAAGATGATAAGTCATAGACTAATAATACAAACACAACTGTTTTCAAACACAAGTAGCTTTCATTAAAAGTACTCTTAACCCGTTTATTCTTTACATTATTTTTTTATGAATCTTTAAACTCCACATTTTTTAATTTTTTTGTTAAGTTTAGGCTATAATATGTTAGTAAGTGGGCCAGTTAATAAAAATCTATTTTTTTTTTTACATGTTATGCTTACATGCAACAAAAACCTACTGCAAGAAATTTCAACCTATATATTTGAGTACATTGGTAGCTACGAATTTTTCTTCATTTTCATTCTTATTTAATATTCTTATTGTCATTTTCGTGCTTATTTAACATTGAAGAAAAACTCATTTTCTCAAGGATGGTAAGTCATAGACTAATAATTAAAATACAACTGTTTTCCTTTAAGTCTGTTCTATGTTTCGTGGTCTCTTTATTATTTGAATATTTTGAAGTCTAATACTTAAAAAGTTATATTAAAAAAACTGCTTTAAATTATCAAAATACCGTTTTTGAGGGTAACTTTTGGGTATAAGGGCATGTACATCAAAGATGATTTTGGTATGAAAATAAACCTAACTAAGTAAGTAGCTTTCATCAAAAGTACTCTTAAACCTTATATTTTTTACCATATTTTTTATGAATTTTTAAACTTTACATTTTTTAATTATTTGTTAACTTTAGGCTCCAATATCTGTGATGGGCTAGTTGATAAACATCTCATTTTTTTACATGTTATGCTTACATGCAACATAAATCAACTCCAAGAAATTTCAACCTGTATATTTGAGTACATCGCTAGCTACGAATTTTTGAAAATGGTCATTTTCGTGCTCATTTAACAATGCGTAAACTTGATCATTCTTCATTAAAATTTTACTGTTTGTGAATATTTTACTTTTAATACCCCTTATTAATTGTTTTTTTTTTTTTAATTTTATCTATGTCCAACGTTAAATATTTTAATCACTTTTTCATTAAAAAAAGAATAATAAAAATTTAATAGAGTAGATTTTAATTATAATTAAACACAATTTTTTTTTTTTTTTTGCATTAGACATAGATAAAATTAAAAAAAAAACAATTAATAAGGGGTATTAAATTTATGTTGCATGTAAGCATAACATGTAAAACAAATGAGATTTTTATCAACTAGCCCATCAGAGATATTGGAGCCTAAAGTTAACAAATAATTAAAAAATGTAACAAATAATAAAAAAATTCATAAAAAAAAATATGATAAAGAATATACGGGTTAAGAGTTCTTTTGATGAAAGCTGCTTAGTTAGGTTTATTTTCATGCCAAAAATCAGCTTTGGCGTACATGCCCTTATACCCAACACACCCTCAAAAACGGTATTTTGAGAATTTAATAAAGCAGTTGTTTTCAAAAGCACTTTTCAAGTATTGGACTGCAAAATATTCAAATAATAAAGAGAACACGAAATATAGAACAGACATTAAGGAAAACAATTGTGTTTGAATTATTAGTCTATGACTTTCCATTCTTGAGAAAATGAGTTTTCTGTGAGAGATTAAAAACTCAAAAATCGGCCTGAAAGGTGAAATAAAAATGGCTGCCATTTTGAAACGGTTGATCCTAAAAATGTTTAAAAAATTGATTTGAACTACTAATTCCATACGTAATTGGTGGTAAAATTATAAATGTTTTCTAAAATGATCGAGCAATCATTTTGGACTACTTGATATAGAATGACCCAATAGTCATATTTAGGTGGCATTTCCATCAAAAACATATAATCTATTCGACTAGATGTTACAGAATAAAATCATTTTTTTCTTTCTTTCTTTCCAAGGAGACAAAGAACAAAGCCAGAATCCAGTTTTATAAAATTATATTTGTAAATATCTTAATGTAAAATTAAGAATAGTAAACAATAACAACGTGTTCACACCTTTGTTTATGATCATTAGAATTTGAACGCTGCCTTCTATTGGTGCAACGAAACTTTTCTATATATTTAATTTTAATTTTTTTATTTTTGTTGATTTGTCTTGAATCTTGAACTTTGTTTTGAAGCTGAGATTCAGTAGTTTAAGAATGACTTAACTAAATATGTAAAAATTAACACTGTACGAAAAAAGTTGTTGAAGTGTTCTTGCACAGATTACTTAGGACCATGTTTGTATATAAATTTTTAAAACTTTCCATTCATGTTAAACATTTTGTAGATATATTTAATCTGATGCCCGAAGGGGCGAAAATTTGGCTCATATATATATATATATATATATATATATATATATATATATATATATATATATACACATGTCTATATAAATAAAGTTGAAATTCTGTTTGTTTGTTTGTTTATTTGTTCTTTATAGAAATTCATACCGTTTGTCCTAAATTCTCCAAATTTCGCTCAGTGGCTCTTTGATACCAGGTGCGAACACCTGTCCATATTAAAATTGCATCACTTCAGCCGATCTTCAGCTGATATTCTTTATTCTCCAAATTTCGCTCAGTGGTTCATTTAGACCAAGTTCGAACACCTGTTCATATTAAAATTGCATAACTTCAGCCGATCTCCTGCTGATATTCTTTAATAATATAATAATAATAATATAGGCTTAACGAACCCGAAGGTTCGATGCCGACACCACCACTCGCTCCCTGCACGCCTCCATCCATCGAACGTCTTCCAGACCCAACTTCGATAGATCCGCCCTAACGCAATCCTCCCACCTCCGTCTCGGCCTGCCCCTCGGACGTTTCCCATTCGGCACCGCGCTTATTAATCTTTTCGGAATACGTTCACAGCCAAGTTTTGCAATTTTACACGCCCATTTTATTCGTCTAGCTGCAATCACGTCAATTATATTTACTGGATAAAGTTCATTCAGTTCGGCGTTGTGTAAGCGTCTAAATTCTCCCGTTATTTCATCCCTCTTCGGTCCAAATATTCTACGTAGTATTTTATTTTCAAAAACTCTAAGCCGTTGCTCATCCCTCAATGTCAGCGGCCAAGTTTCGCATCCGTAAACGACCGTTGGAAGAATAATAGTTTTGTAAATCCTAATTTTTAAGTTTTGGGACAAAAGGCGGGAGCTAAGCAATTTCGCGACTGAAAAGTAGCAAGCATTACCGGCTTTTAATCTAGCCTTAATTTCCTCGTCGATTTCGTTTTTTCTAGTTACCATCGCCCCTAAATATCTAAATTTCTCTACCTGTTCAAACGTATTCCCCCCTACACTGATATCAGCGAAATCTTCACCACTTCCACGACTAACCATATATTTTGTCTTATCCCTATTCATTTCCAGTCCAAGTTCTTGTCCGGCTTTCATCAACGTTTTTGTGTTCATTTCTATTGTTTCCACGTCCTCCCCAAGCAATACCAAATCATCGGCATATCCGAGCACGGGTATATTCCCTCCCAAATTCAAACCCTTTCCGGTACGTGTCACCTCCCTAATGGCATATTCCAGCGCTAAATTAAATAAAACAGGTGATAGAGAATCTCCTTGTTTCAAACCAGAGCGGACCTCGAACTTCTCAGAAAAATAATTACCGATTCTAACTTTATTGAACGTTTCAGTCATACACATTTTTACTAAGTTTACTAATTTTTTTGGTATTCCCTGCTCGACCAGAATGTTATACAACTTTTGGCGGTTAATAGAGTCATATGCCTTTTTGAAATCGATAAAAAGCTGATGTACGATACCGTTATATTCTAATTTTTTCTCTAATATTTGGCGAAGAGAGAATATTTGGTCTACGGTTGATCGGTTTTGCCTGAAACCACATTGATATTCTCCGATAATTTCCTCGGCGTATTCAGTGATTCGACTAGTTAGGATTAACGTAAATATTTTATAGCAAACCGGAAGGAGTGAGATTCCACGATAGTTATTGCAATCCGTTTTTGATCACTTTTTGTGAATCGGAATGAGAATAGACTCTTTCCACTCTTCGGGTATCTTTTCTTGTTCCCAGATCTTTTTAACCAAAAGAAATATTTTTGATATCCCAGCTTCCCCGCATGCCTTGATTAGTTGGCTAGGGACATTATCTGTTCCCGCTGCTTTATGAGATTTTAATTTTCCAATGGCTATTTCAACCTCCTCTTTACTCGGTTCTACTACTAACGGTTCAGCACTCTGGTATTCCGAAGAGGAAGATAGATTATTATTTTCCGTATTTAAAATACTATCGAAATAATCCTTGAACCGTCTTAAGATGTCCACCGGATCGGCCAAGATATTGTTATTTTCATCCCTAATTCCAATTGTAACCGGGCCCGACCGTTTACGAATTCTGTTTATGCCTTCGTACATGGCTTTAACGTTATTCTCGATTTTGTTACTTTCGATCGCTATTATTTTATTTTTGAGATATTCTCGCTTTTTAAATTTTAGTAGTTTAGTTGTTTCTTTTCTTGATGCTCGAAAGTTAGCAAGATTGATTTCGTTAGGAATATTTAACGCTTCTAGTTTAGCAGCTTTTCTTTTGTCGCACATGTTAATACATTCATCATCGAACCAAGGTTTATTTTTATTTTATCTTTTTCCAAGACACGAGTTACCGACCTCTTTTATACTATCCCTGATACCTTCCCACAACTTATCAATGTCTTCGTTATCCTCGTCTGACGATTCCAACGCCTCAAACCTATTTTTGACTTCCAGTTCGAATTGTTTTCTAATCGTCGGAATTTTTAACTTCTCCAAATTATAATTATCATAATTAAAACCAGCCTCATTTTTCCTCTGTATTATAAGTCTCTGGCGAATTTTCGCGATTACTAGTTCATGATCCGACCCGCATTCGGCCCCACGATATGATCGAATATTAATTACGCTATTTTGCCACCTACGTTGAACCAAGACGTGATCAATTTGATTACGGGTTTGCGAATCCGGAGACGTCCAAGTATATTTATGTATATCTTTATGTTTAAACGTAGTACTTTTGATTATTAGGTTTTTCGAGGTGGCAAAATTTATTAGCCGTATTCCGTTATCATTACTATATTCATGTAAACTTTCTCTACCGATCGTAGGATAATATACTTGTTCCCTCCCTACCTTTGCATTTGCGTCTCCCAGAATAATTTTTATGTAGCTTCGCGGTAGTTTGTCATAAATCGATTCAATTTTTCATAGAATTCACATTTAACTTCATCGTCACTATCTTCAGTAGGTGCGTGTATATTGATCAACGCGATTTTAAACCACCGACCCTGAAATATAGCTACCGATAACCTATCTCCGTAAAATCGAACGTCCTTCAACGCGGAAAGTAACCTATTTCTAATCAGAAATCCGGTGCCTAAACAATAGTTTCCGCTCCCACCGTACCACAAAGTGTACTTCCCTTCCCTCAACGAACCCTCCCCTGGCCAGCGGACCTCTTGCAGCGCCACGATATCTAATCTATATCCTATTACCTCGTTCGCGACCGATTTTAACCCACCCGTTGTATTTAAACTTCTTACGTTCCACGTCCCTATGCTTAGATCTATATTTTTCAACTTGCGGCATGAATCCCCTAAAGCAGTCCCCACCCGGAGACCCGAACGGGGGACTAGTTTACCTCCGGATAATGAGCGTTTTACTTTAGGGAGATCCATGACTTTTTTGTGGTGTTTGGGTGAACTAATAAAATGTGAGTAGGGCGTTCAAACCTACGTCACACCCTCCAGCACGCCTGGGGGGCCGCTCTCATTGTTGGTCAGCGAGTCCTACGGACTTAGCCGGGAGGAACTTCCTAGGAATTTCCACCGACCATCCCCACATCCGCCACCCGTGGGACGCTCCCCATACGCGGTAATGAGACCCGCGCGAGGAGCTGATATTCTTTAGTGTTATAAAAATCATAATGATCTCAATTTACAATGTTTTTTTTTACGAAATCGACCGTTTCTTCAGAAAAATGAAATTCCACGTGATAAACCGGGATATACAGCTATAATCTCTGTATATAAAGATCAAATTCTGTTTGTTATTTATAAAAATCCATACCGTTTGTCCTAAATACTCCAAATTTCGCTCAGTGGTTCTTTCATACCAGGTGCGAACACCTGTCCATATTGAAATTGCATATCTTCGGCTGATATTCTTTATTCCCCAAACTTCGCTCAGTTGTTCTTTCAGACTAGGTGCGAACATCTGTCCATATTAAAATTGCATAACTTCAGCCGATCTCTGGGTATATTCTTTATTGTTATAATAATCGTTTTGATCTCGCTTTAGATTGTTTTTTACAAATTCGACCGTTTGAGTCGTTAAAAGTATCAGTTTATAGATTTTATAGATTTAAAAAAATGAAATTCTCCGGGTGAAACCGGGATATACAGCTAGTATATATATAAATATAATTGAATTTGAGGCTCTTTTTTTTCTATCTACTATACAAAATGATATTTGACTTGAGCATGTCACCTACTTAAACTTTTGGACATATGGCTTCAACTTTTAAGATGGGTTTCGAACATTCACATGCACAAGGAAATTCCCCTTAATCCCTGCAAAGCCAGCTTTCTTTCCAGGCACAGATCCCCTCAATTAAAGTAAGAGTTTATATCCGTTCATTGGAAGGACTCCTTTTAGCTGGATTAAGAAAGGAAAACTTGGTTCGCACAATTCTAGTAGGTACTAGTATTCCATATATCTTGGTAGAAATTTAGAATATGCTGTTTAATAGTAATAAAGTAATGTAAACTAGTAAAATAATGTAAAATGTTTTTTGTTTTACGTGAGATAAGCGAGTTAATAGTTGAAAGTGGAGCAATATTGTAGCATACAGAAAAATGTTATTTTCTGATATTTACGTTTTCAAATACTTTATATTTTTCGTTTTTCTATACGGAATGCTTTTTAAATTTTTTTTTATGGTAGAGGTAAATATATGTATGTTGTGCACCCAGAGTTGGGCAGTAGTTAACTACATTTGTAATTAACTACACAGACAACTACATGTAGTTTGTAGTTGGAAGCGCGCAACTAGTATTTGTCAACTACCAGTTAAGTAGTTGTAATTTAAAACTACAACTACAGTAGTTGGGAATGGCAAATACAACAAGTAGTTGTAAATCTAGTTTAGAGCGGCAACTACATTTGCTAAGCAACGTCTAATTAAATCACATGTTTTTGCTAATTTTATTTTGTGTTTATGGGCTGGTTGATAATCTGTTTTAAAAATAGTACAATACATATACGTAATACAAAATTTTTCCATGATTTCCGGCAGTCAATTATATTTTTTAACCTTAGATTCTCGACCAATCCCATGTTTTATATATTAGCTGAATTGCATTTGATATACTCCTTATCGATAATACTAGATATCAATAATTACTCGTTATCAATAAAAGTAGTTGTAGTTTCAGGCCCATAATTACAGTTGCAACTACTAGTTGTAGTTATAAAAATGCAACTACTTTTTTGAAACTACAGTAGTTGTAGTTTTGGTCCATCAACTACAAATTATAAAAGTAGTTGTAGTTTCAACAACTTCCCAACTACTGTGTCAGTAGTTTTGTAATTTGTAATTCAACTTCTTTTTGCCCAACTCTGTGTGCACCACATATGCTAATAATTAGAATATCAGGAACTAGTCCGATTATTATTTAACAGACTATAAAAAAACATACAGTAAGTAAACATTTTTATTATAAATGGATATTGTTCTTACTGGAATACTTCTATCCGATTAAGAAAAGGGGGAAAGAACAAAAACTATTTATCTTAATTATATCCAATATATAATTGTTTCCTTAACCTCCTGGGATATTTTTATTATGGGTATAGTTGCTCTTAACAGTATTGGAGCAATCACCAGGACAATCTCACAAATAACATTTATTGCTTCATCTGCAACGGTTCGGCTATGTCGCCATATTGTTAATTAGTTAATTCAATTAAACATTATTAAATAACAAAAGTTCAAATATAATGAATAACAATATTAAGATTGTAAAAATCTTTTTTCTTAAAGAAGGAAGCACTATTCATTAATTTAACCATTTTTTTTAAATGATATTTTTTAAAAATTTTATATATAAAAAATTTTTAATTGAAAATACAGTCTTAAGCAATTTTGCTGGTAAATCGTTAAATTATTGAATATTGCTTCCTTCTTTAAGAAAAAAGATTTTTACAATTTTAATATTGTTATTCATTATATTTGAACTTTTTTTATTTAATAATGTTTAATTAATTAAACTAATTTTAGAATTGAAAATGGTTACATAGCCGAAACGTTGTAGATGAAGCAATAACTGTTATTTGTGAGATTGTCCTGGTGATTGCTCCAATGATGTTAACAGTGACTATACCCATAAAACTATTTATGTTAACATAATAACTAAAACCTACAACTCCGGCCACGCATTGTTAACTAAAAAAACAAATGTATTACGGTAAAATTTAACTAAAAACATCACTACACGCAGTAAGCTTACTTTAAATTACTTTGGAATAGAAACTTTGGAAATATTAATACAGTAAACCCTCATTATTACGAACTCTGATATAACAAACACCTCGATTTAGCGAACCAAAATACTATCCCTAAAATTACCGTTATATTTTTGCTGAACCCCTCGTTATAGCGAAATCCCTTGGTTAGTGCGAACTACGAACTAAATTTGATGCCTGAGAATTATTATATTCTGTTATAACGAACTGCTAGAATTTTTATTATTTTTTTTTACTGTATTACGTATAACGAGCGCGGGAAGACGAAGTAGCTCCAGTTTTTAGAATTGAGGTGTTTTGTTACTCTTAACTAAACCGATTTCCTTTTGCTCTCTCTCTCTCTCTCTGATTCCACTGACTTTTTTCACAAAACTAGCTCAGTTCTGTTTCGACTTCTGTATTATTCGAATCAGTGTACTGTAGTCGTTTATAGTGTTTTTTAAAATAAACAATGAGTTCGTTGGTAAACGTGTGTCACAAACGTAAATCCTTATCAATCAAGGTAAAATTAAAAATTCTCCAGGATATTGAATCGGGAATTCTAAGTAAGAAAACCATCGCAGAAAAATATGGAATTCCAAATTCAACCATTATAAAAAAAAAAAAAAGATAAAATAGATTCAACCGCAGCCCAAGGATTAACTTCAGCATCAAATAAACGACTGCGCTCTGCCGTTCATGAATATTTGGAAAAAAATTGATAAATTGCTTTAAACAAATGAGATCCCAAATACCAATCTTAGACCGTCTTATTAAAACTAAGGCTAAAGAACTCTCAAGTGAGCTTGGCAGTTAAATAATTGAATCCCATTGTTTAATTAATATGTAGTTTATCTAAAAATTAATTACATACATGCGATTTAATTTAACTAGTTCTAATGAATGAATTTCCTTCTAAATATGATCAAATTAGTGCGGCCATTGGCTAAAAAAGATATATAAAAAAAGAACCCTCGATTATAACGAATCTCGTTATAGAGAACTATGAAAATCAAACCCTCTACCAATTCGCTATATCGAGGGTTTACTGTAATTGCCGCTGACATTTTTATAATTTTATAAATGAAAAAGATATTTGAACTCCTCTAATGAACAGGATGGTGCTTTGTTTATTGCTTATAAAAGCCATTTTTTTCCGTTAGGGATATTAACGGTAGAAAAACATGTGATAAAAAATAAATGCTGTAATCCTGTTAATAATTGTCTTATTATAAACAAAAAAGATAGCATAAAATAATGGACAAAAAAAAGAAAAGAAAATCTCTTTTATTTATATAAGGTGAGGTGGGGCACAATGAAACACAAAAGATTTTTTACCAATAACACCCCACCTGAGACTTTATATTCATTTTTTTATTTTTTCCATGTTACTTTAGGATCTAATCTATGTAAAAAATGCGTTAAACATAACTTTAGGCAACATGTCTGTCCGTGAGCAGGTAGTTTCCAAATAAATAATTTTTTTTCATGGTGCCCCATGCCCGCGGTAAAATGATACAGCTGAAAAACACAACACCATAATTAACTTAATTACTAACAAAAAAACTTTATTCGGCTTCCAGTCGGTTTTTCGTTCTTCTGCTTTAGGAAAGGCACGAAATTCTTCAGGAAAGAGGAGTTTGACAAAGTTTGAATTTGGAATAAAGTTGTCATACATTATATGATTTTTTTTGGTAATCCGCTCTAAATTTCGCACCTATCTGTAACAAAATGAAAAAAACCGACTGCTTATTGCACAATAAAAACACACGTGGCACGATGAAACACTCGTGAGACTCCATGAAACGTTTCATTGTGCCCCGAACGCCCTTGTTTCAAGGAACCCCATACGAGCCATTTTGATGTCTTTACCTTCCTACTATGAACGTGAAGAGGTAGGAAAGCCAAAGTCTGGCAAAATCTTAAGAGATGTGTATATGTGCATAAGGAAAAAAGTTGTAAGAGCAGATTGAATGAAATAATTACTCAACCGTAGAAACGAAAATCGGTTCGACAAAATTTTTTAGTTTTTCCGCACAAAGCCGCACTCTAGTACATGGAGTCTGTCACACAACAGGTAGAAAGCGGAAAACTGCTGATTTTGTTTGGAGCCACCCTTACCGCTCGCTGCCTGAATTTGGTTGCTCTAGACCTTTTGGTTCGTCCAGTGCACCGACTGTTTCACTGTGCCCCGTGTTGCAGAAGTGAGGAGAAGAATATTGATGGCAACAAGGGTTACTTCGGACTCCGCATGGAATTCACCTCCCGCCTCTTATCCCGGCAGACCAAGCTTTATCTGTACAAGACATTAATCCGCCAAGTACTTCTGTATGGATCAGAAACATGGACCACATGCAAAAGAATGGAACAAGACCTCTTAGTATTCGAAAGGAAAATTCTTCGGAGGATTTTCTGAGGAGTCCGTATAGAAGGATACTGGAGAAGTGGGACGAATTTATTCGATTTTTAATGAAAAATATTTAGTTCTGACAATAAAGCTGGGAAGACTGGGATGGGCTGGCCACGTGGCTGGAATGGACAACGAGGCAATCCCTAAAAAGTAACTGACTGAACCCCTCCATGACACTGGAAGATGGGGGAGACCGAAACTCATGTGGTTTGATGGTGTTGCGGGAGACGCTAAAGATATCCTGGGAGTCAGGAGCTGGAAGACAGCGGCATAGAACAGAGATGACTGGAGGAGGCCAGGACTCGTCGACGAGTTGTAGCGTCAAGATAATAATAATAATAATAATAATAATAATAATAATAATAATTATAATAGCAATAATTATACTTACATTGTATAAGGAACAGTGTAAATAATGTAAAATTACAAAAAATATAATTAATAGTTTTATATACCTATACTGTCTATCTATCGGAGTACTCTGGTTTATATATTATTCAATTTCATCATATATTTTGGGAAGGTACGGATAAAATTCAAAAATAAACACACACAAAAAAAAAAAAAATCTGGTACGATGCGCGCAAAACACAACTTTCACTTACCAACTTAATTAGATTACAAATAGGTGTGCATTTTAATTGCCATTTCTCAAAGTCACATATTTTTCCAGATTCGCTTCTTATTTTTTTGCTCTCTAAAGTACACCAAGTTTTTTTACTATTAAAAAAAGTTCTTACTAGCGATAATTTGGCAATGCAAGCATAATACTCCAAGCCGTCTGATTTTATAATTCTCTATGAAATTGTTAAATATTTCATTTAGTAACCATGAAACAAATCATTTCCATTAACACGTTCACGCCGCACAGTGGTCAATAATTGCTTTTTGGCGGACATAAATCTGCCATTTCCACAATTTTACAGATAAATTGATGGGATTTTTTTTTTTACCTTTTTAATAAAATTCAAAAACCAAGGAAACAATTCCCGTTAAGATTTCTTTGGTATAAGTGTCCTTTTTGCTTACCCAAAACCAGGTTTCTTGTGTGTTAATGGATAGTTTTTGTTAGTATGCAAATAAACATGGAAGAACTCAATATTTTTCAGAATTTTCTTTTTTATTTTTTTAGTCTGAGGGTGTGCTTTCATACCACCGAGTATCCAAAAGAAAATTCAAATTGCATAGAAGTTATGGGTATTTTAAGAACAACTAAAAATTCAACATTAAACTCGATTTTCTCCTTTTAGAAATAAGATATCAATATACCGATTTCACTGAAAGTTTACATTCAACGGCTAGTATATTGTATGAATCTACTCTTGTGTTGCTAATTGGCTTTGTCTGCCTTACTCAAGATAAAGTTATGTTTTCTCAAGACAATCTATAGCACTACAAGTTTGATTCAGTCCTTCTTGTTTTGATACAAGAAAAATGGCAATGTCCACCCTAAAGTGTAGTCAAAACATTTTAAAGAGTGTAAATTGATATGACGAATTAACTGAGAATTTTATACCGCAATATACATTTATAAGTGAAAACATTATGTAAAGGTGTAGTCGTTTTATGTTATAGATTAGAAGGAGCTAGTAAATGTACCTCTACCATTTAGAGCAGACTACAGGGCCAAACATTGCTAATTTTTCTGTAAACATATACAAAACATACTTTTCTAAAAAAAGGCGCAAGTGAATTTAACAGAACTTTTTATGTGGTCGTAGTACAAGTAAGACTAGAAATTACCCCAGTGATAACTCCGGGGAGCACCCTTTTTGAAACCGAGAAAACCGGTTTTTATTGAAAAAAATTAGTATATAAATCGCTTTTGTACCCTAATAAGCAAACCAAATTCATGTTGCTCATACGTAATATACTAGCCGTTGAATGTAAACTTTCAGTGAAATCGGCATATTGATATCTTATTTCTAAAAGGAGAAAATCGAGTTTAATGTTGAATTTTTAGTTGTTTTTAAAATACCCATAACTGCTATGCAATTTGAATTTTCTTTTGGATCCTCGGAGGTATGAAAGCCCACCATAAGACTAAAAAAATAAAAAAGAAAATTCTGAAAAATATTGAGTTCTTCCATGTTTATTTGTATACTAACGAAAACTATCCATTAACACACAAGAAACCTGGTTTTCGGTAAGCAAAAAGGACACTTATACCGAAGCAATCTTAACCGGTATTGTTTCCTTGTTTTTTGAATTTTATTAAAAAGGTAATAAAAAAAATCCCATCAATTTATCTGTAAAATTGTGGAAATGGCAGATTTATGTCCGCCAAAAAGCAATTATTGACCACTGTGCGCCGGCGTGTACCACCGGTGGCCCGCACTAGACTAGTGCATCGGACACTTTAGTCAATCACTAAACTTTCCACGACGATGTATAACGAGGTAGGACTGTATTGTTTATTTTATTAATGTTGGATTGTCAATATTACATAATGCCCAGGAATAACTCCAGTCCGATAAACAGAAAATAATTAAGGTTAGCCTTCAATGTGCGAGGAGCATGAATTACAGTCCCGGCGTGAGCGTGTTAAATGAATAGAACGGCTTTAATTATAAACAATGGTCTGTCATTAAAGGCGTACTCCGCATGTGGGCTCAGCGTCTTTTTATGAGTTGACGGAATATTTTTCTTTTTTTCTCCTGTATATGGTTACTTGATTTTTTCATATTTCATATTTAGCCATTGCTTATTTTTAGGCATAATGAGAGACAGTTAATTTCTCCATATAAACAAAAACAACGGTACTTTATAGGAAAACAAAAAAGAAGGTCACTTCTCCATTTAAGCCCCTTTAGAACATTTTTACCTCATATTGCGGGCATATTCGTACACCAACTACCCAATTTCGTACGGTTAATAGTTTTTGAGCTAGTCTGTTCACACACAGACCATTTCGCGGGTCTTGGTCATTTGGACTCAGGAGACCCCAAAACGTGTATTTCCGTTGAAAACCGGATGTCGAAATTTTTCACGATCGCAATACTTTCCCATACTATATACTTCATGTATAGGTAAGTGAAAGTAACAAATTATTTATGAAAAATTTAGATTTGATAGTTTCAATGAAATTTAATCATATTAATCAGTTCCACTTTATTTGTTTATTGTTTTAGTTAGCCTCTCCCTCTGAGAGTCATTAGCGGTAATAATTACGTTTTAGTAATTCACTGCTTTTAGGTACCCAAATAAGTAGGGGCTTATAGCTCATTTATCTTTTAGTGTGTCATTTATATTTTTAACTTGTTTCGTGAATTATCGTATTATCAATAACCTCATTAATCTGATTGTAATAAGATTAATTACAATTTGGCCAAAACCAAGATTAGCATGTAAATTAACAATATACAGTCCGCGCATTTATAATCAACATTCTTTCATTCAATCAACCACCTGCCCTAAAATTTACTCTTGAATTACCTAAAATTACCTGCTCTATTCGTCTTAAAAATCGTGGGTCGCAAAACAGTTGTAGAACGTTCTCATAAGATCCAGAAAATTACTAATACAGTTATCTAACTGTTCCAACAGAAAACTCTAGAACTTGTAACGAAAAATAAATAAACAAAAAAAAATTTTTTTTTATTTTTAATAAAACTCATTAAGTAATAATCGAAGAGGGCTTAATATATTTTTGTATATAATTAAAATATGTGTTGTTTTAAAAGCTTTGTATTAGTTTTTTATTGATATAATATTTTTTTATTTAGCTATAAAAATAATTATGTTTTATTTTAAAAGAAGAGACGGGACCGAAGTAATTAATTGAATAACAGCTGTTATTAAGGCATTTGTTTTTTGTAACAAACAACGAAGGAAAATACAAGAGATGTTCGCTAGCGTTCGACGAGTGATGATAAAATGAGACTGTTTTAGTGATTAACGTAGTTGTGGTCTATACCGCTAAATATCAGAGGATTGAAGAATAGTGGCGTTCACGGAAGAGATTCCGGTGACGAGAATCGCCAAGCCGAGTGGCTACTGGCAACAAAGCTACGAGAAGACAGGCGAGTTAAGAGAACAGACTGGAGATATTTTTCTTTTAATTTCTTTGTTAAACCTTGCTTTTTTTTATTGTATAGTTATAAGTTTAAATTGTTCCTAGTTGTGTGAATAGAGTTAGATTTTGATCAGGCCTGACTACAGAAATTGTGAGTAAATTTTATTTTTAATATCCTAGTGTAAATATAGTGTTAATTAAAAGTTTTTTTATTTGAGTTTAATTTGTTTTGTTCAATTTCCTTTTAACTTACCATTAAGTAGTTCATAAGTGTAAATTGCAAATTGTATTTTATGTACAGCCCTCTCCGAGATTTTAAGGTAATCTTCACTTATTAAATTTAAATTATTTTTTTATTCAGTTTGCTTTAGGTTTTCGCTATTTCCTTAAAATAAATAGCGTGGCGCCCCTTAATTTATTTCAATTTTTTTTAATCACTATTCATTTAAGAACCCGCCCGTCTCCACTGAGCTACCACTTTTTTTGTTACGATTGTTTTATTTACTTATAACCAATTAATATTTTTTTTAACGTAACAAAATGGCGCCCAACGTGGGGCTATAAGTGATTAGATAGATGCTTAATTTAAAATTGATTTAGTGATTTTTAAATAAAATTATTTTTTTGTCGTAATATTGAATTTTTTTTATTTTATCTGCTATGAAAAATTAGTATACTTAATTTTTTCTTGGCTCTTTTGAAATCATAAAGATGATGGTCGATAGGTTGTTAAAGGACGAGCTGGAATACGAATTAAGGATTCGGGGGATAGTTGGAATATCTACTGTAGAAGATATGAGGAAAAGACTTCGGACCGTCTTTAAACTAGAGAGTGCTGGAAAATATGTTGCCCCGGTAGTTGACCTTTTTCCTACGGAAGAATTAAGCGTGTGTGAAGAGAAAATTGCCACTGTTGAGAACAAGATTTCTGTTCTCCCACCCTCTAGTTCTACCGGGGATATAGATAAAATCGATACAGGTCTTCAACATTTGATTAATAGACTAAACCGGATAACAACGAAAGACACCATCGAAATGGAGAGGAAGTCAGAAGCAATTTCAAAATGCCTTCTATTAATTGAGGAACTAGAAGAAAAATTGAGTGGGCAACCTCCTGTTTCAGAATCCCACTTTGAAAACCAGAATCCCGGAAAGTCTCAGGAGGGTAATGTACAATCAGTGATTACCGAATCAACTGAAGATACAAAGAAGCCTGTAACGACCGTTGAGTCGGAGTCAGACGTTGCTGGAACTAAGTACGTGATCAGAAGAACTGAAACTCCCATAAGAGATTGGGGAATTCACTTCACAGGCGATGGGGATGGTCTCAGTGTCCGTGCGTTTTTAGAGACTGTAGAGGAGTTAAGCTTGGCAAGGAATGCTACTCATGAAGAGCTTTTTAGGGCTGCGTACGACTTGTTTAAAGGACCAGCACTGATTTGGTTTCGAGCTGTACGGAAAGAAGTAACAACGTGGGCTGAACTTATCTCAGAATTGAAAGCCGAATATACACCTTTAGACTATGAGGATCGCCTTTGGGAAGAAATAAAGAGAAGAACTCAAGGACATGCAGAGTCGATGGGTACATTCGTGGCAGTTATGAAGAATTATTTTAACCGTTTACCAACTATGCCTACGGAAGACCAAATGTTGAATATCATTAAGAAGAATTTGAACCCCCTCTACTTGGAAAGAATGGCTTTGCACCAAGTAACAACATTGAAGGAGTTAGTAATAATCGGTCGGCAGATTGAAGAAGTAAGGCGGAGAATGAACGAATATCGACCGCCACCAGATAGTAAAGGATTACTCGAACCCGACTTGGCCTATCGCCCGCCAACGAGGAAACAACTCAATCAAGACGACACAGTAGCAGCATCGAAGATGGTTGTAGAAGCCGTGGCTAAACCCAATTACACATTTCGCTGTTGGAACTGTGGAGGGACCAATCATTCGTTCAAAACATGTCGCTCAGTAAAAACCAAATTCTGTATAGGTTGTGGCCTAAGGGATGCGGATAGGAAGACATGTAAACGTTGTAATACCACCGACCAGGGAAACGATCAAGGGGGTCAGGCCTAAGTGGAAGGGAGCCTGGACAAAACCCGAATTCCACGACGAAAGCTGAGTGGGTAGAGTGGTTGTCGATTGTGGAAGAAGTTTTCGCTGGAAAGAAATGGAAAATTCTTAGACATCCAGCAAATGAACAGGATCGAAGGCCGTATTTAACGGTCAACATTCTGGGAAGAATAGAAACGGGACTGCTGGATTCTGGGGCTTCAAGGTCATTGATGAGTGAGGAATGCTGGAAACGTTTATTACGGCTGGGCGTAAAGCTACACAAAAAGCCCAAAATTCAAATAAATGCTGCTGGAGGCACCGCGCTCAACGTTTTTGGAAGCGTAAACGTGCCAGTGGAGTTGGAAGGTAGAATGAGAATTATCCAATTTTTGGTAGTTTCCAACTTGGTGGATGAACTTATATTGGGCATCGACTTCTGGAATAAATTTAGATTGGTTCCAGACATATCGAAAAATATGTGGCACTTTGCTCCAACAGAAGAATGTTTAGCTGTGTCACAGAATGGCCCTGCTGTCCTAACTAGACCGAATCTTACGCAGGAACAGGAAGAAACCTTAAATCGGCTTATCGGACATTGGCGAAATTATCGACCATCCAAGTTAGGATGTACAAGCAGGGTAGAGCACGAAATAAATACGGGTGATAGTAAGCCAGTCAAACAGCGTTACTACCCTGTTTCACCAAAGATCCAAGATATCTTAAATAAGGAGCTCGATGAAATGCTCGTAGAAGGAATTGTAGAGCCGTCACAGAGTGCTTGGTCGTCACCTGTTGTTCTAGTGAAGAAACCCGATGGATCCTACCGTTTTTGCGTGGATTATCGTCAGTTAAATGCCGTGACTAAAAGAGACGCCTACCCGCTGCCCTACATTTCGAATATATTGGATAGATTACGTGATGCCAAGATACTTTCTTCCATCGACATAAAGAGCGCATACTGGCAGATACCAATGGCCGCAGAAAGCAAGGAAAAGACAGCTTTTACTGTTCCCAACCGCGGCCTCTTCCATTTTTGTAGGATGCCTTTTGGACTGCATAATGCACCAGCGACATGGCAAAGACTGATTGACGATGTCTTGAGAGCAGATTTAGAACCAAATATCTTTGTTTACTTGGATGACATCATTGTGGTCTCATCAGACTTCGATTCCCACATGGAAACATTGGAGAAGGTTTTAGAAAGATTGAGCTCAGCCAACTTAACGGTGAATTGGGAGAAAAGTCAGTTTTGCAGAGAGGAGCTAAAGTTTCTGGGATATGTGGTAAATGAGAACGGCCTACAAGTTGATCCGGGGAAGATTGAGGCGATATTAAACTACCCAGCACCTAAGAACGTAAAGCAAGTGAGACAGTTTATAGGGCTTTCTTCCTGGTATCGCCGCTTTGTCCCTAATTTCTCGACTCTAACTTCACCGCTATCGGATCTATTGAAGAAAAACAATAGATGGAAATGGGGACAAGAACAAGAAAAAGCGTTCAGATTACTGAAGGAGAAGCTTGTCACAGCACCTGTGTTAGCATGTCCTGACTTCAGTAAGCGATTCTTCCTACAAACCGATGCCTCTAAAACAGGATTAGGGGCTATTCTTTACCAAGAATACCCAGAAGGAGATCGGGTCATAGCTTATGCGAGCCGAAGTTTGACCACAGCCGAGAGGAAATACAGTGTAACTGAGCAAGAGTGCCTAGCAGTTCTCTGGGCAATAGAGAAGTTTCGGCCTTATTTGGAAGGGATGGATTTTACAGTTATTACTGACCACATTGCCTTAAAATGGTTGAATAGTCTTCGCGACCCTCAAGGTCGACTGGCTAGGTGGGCACTAAAACTGCAGCAACACCAATTCACTATCGTACACCGTCCCGGCAAACAAAACGCTGCAGCCGATGCTTTGTCACGGACTTACGAATTCCCGATAGCCAGAATTGATATTGGAGAACCAATAGAGGACGCGTGGTATCAGCGGATGATTAAACAAGTAGAAGAGAATCCTTCGAAATATGCGGATTGGAGGATTGTTAACCAAACTCTATGGAAGCTTGTTAATAATAACCGGAAAATGGTAGGAGATAGCAACCAGTGGAAATTAGTAGTTCCTAAACCAAAACGTAGGGAAGCGATCTGGGAATGTCATGATAAAGAAATTGCAGGACATTTGGGATGTTTCAAAACCTTGCAGCGGGTAAAGGAGTACTACTATTGGCCTGGCATGGCAACCGATGTAACCAGGTACGTACGGAAATGTGAAGTGTGCTTGGCGAATAAGCCATTACAGACTAAGCCTGCGGGCCTAATGGGGAAACAGCGAGTAGTTACCCAACCTTGGCAAATGGTTTCGGCAGATATAATGGGGCCGTTTCCTATGTCTTCAAACCGGAAAAGGTTCATATTAGCGTTTACCGACTGCTTCACTAAATACAGCATCATAGTACCAATTTCAAAATCGACAGCCGAAGTGGTGGCCAAAACTTTAGAAAGAGAGGTCTTTCTTAAGTTCGGGGTTCCCCAAATTATTATATGTGATAACGGCCCTCAATTCAGGAGCAATATTTTAAAAAAGAAAGCCCGAGAATATGCTGTTAAATTGTGGTTCACCCCAGTCTATCATCCACAGGCTAATCCGATGGAGCGTCCAAATCGAGTGATAAAGACACTCCTAGCTTCCTATGTGAAAGACAATCATAAGCACTGGGATAAGGATCTACACAAGTTGGCTTTTGCTATGCAGACTGCGGTACATGAGGTTACCGGTTATTCGCCAGCTTATTTGAATTTTGGACGAGAGTTACCACGTTCAGGCGACGAGTACGAGCATTCCATTGCTTCAGATAATGTTCCGGAAATGGGAGATCGTAAGGCTTACGCACAGAAGTTCAACATGATGCCAGTAATATATGAAGAAGTGGTTGAGCGTCTACGGCAATCATACGAGAAAAGCAGTCACCATTATAATCTTCGGAGAAGAAACGTGGATCTACAAGCTGGAGATTTAGTGTGGAAGAAGACCCAAACCCTTTCGGATGCTACAAAGAACTTTTCTAAAAAATTGGCACCTCTATATGAGAAATGTAGAATCAGAGCAAAACAAGGAAATTTATTATACGTGCTAGAAGATCTACAGGGTCATCCCTTAGGAACTTGGCATGTCAAAGATCTAAAACCTCATCCGACCTAGGACGTAAGATTCAAGCATTAAAAAAAAAAAAAATTTTTTTTGGTAGGGAGGGGGAGAGTTTGTAACGAAAAATAAATAAACAAAAAAATTTTTTTTTTTATTTTTAATAAAACTCATTAAGTTATAATCGAAGAGGGCTTAATATATTTTTGTATATAATTAAAATATGTGTTGTTTTAAAAGCTTTGTATTAGTTTTTTATTGATATAATATTTTTTTATTTAGCTATAAAAATAATTATGTTTTATTTTAAAAGAAGAGACGGGACCGAAGTAATTAATTGAATAACAGCTGTTATTAAGGCATTTGTTTTTTGTAACAAACAACGAAGGAAAATACAAGAGATGTTCGCTAGCGTTCGACGAGTGATGATAAAATGAGACTGTTTTAGTGATTAACGTAGTTGTGGTCTATACCGCTAAATATCAGAGGATTGAAGAATAGTGGCGTTCACGGAAGAGATTCCGGTGACGAGAATCGCCAAGCCGAGTGGCTACTGGCAACAAAGCTACGAGAAGACAGGCGAGTTAAGAGAACAGACTGGAGATATTTTTCTTTTAATTTCTTTGTTAAACCTTGCTTTTTTTTATTGTATAGTTATAAGTTTAAATTGTTCCTAGTTGTGTGAATAGAGTTAGATTTTGATCAGGCCTGACTACAGAAATTGTGAGTAAATTTTATTTTTAATATCCTAGTGTAAATATAGTGTTAATTAAAAGTTTTTTTATTTGAGTTTAATTTGTTTTGTTCAATTTCCTTTTAACTTACCATTAAGTAGTTCATAAGTGTAAATTGCAAATTGTATTTTATGTACAGCCCTCTCCGAGATTTTAAGGTAATCTTCACTTATTAAATTTAAATTATTTTTTTATTCAGTTTGCTTTAGGTTTTCGCTATTTCCTTAAAATAAATAGCGTGGCGCCCCTTAATTTATTTCAATTTTTTTTAATCACTATTCATTTAAGAACCCGCCCGTCTCCACTGAGCTACCACTTTTTTTGTTACGATTGTTTTATTTACTTATAACCAATTAATATTTTTTTTAACGTAACAATTTCTTTTCAATTAAACAGAAAAAAATCGAATGATTATATTATTTTTTATAATTCTTCACATATCCAATCATATTAATGTATACACGAATCCATCAGAATCATTATTAAGTAACTGTAAAGCAATTAAATACAAACTGTTTAATTTAAAAAAGCAAAAAAAAAATAAAATCTGGTGCGTACGCGCAACACACAACTTTCACTTACCAACTTAGATAAGAAATTAATGCGTTGTGTTACTGCCATTTCTCACTCATTGAAACATTTTTCCTTCATTTCTTATTTTTGTTTTCATAGATCCCAGTTTGATCAAAATCGTTAAATCCGTTTTTGAGTAAATAAAAAAAACACGTGAAAATGATACAAAATTTATGAAGTAAATCCCCCCCCCCCCGGTTAATCAACTTTGATGATGAAATTTTTATAGTCATATCTCGGACATATACATACATAAAATACCCAGTTTGATCAAAATCGTTAAAGCCGACTTTGAGTAAATAAAAAAAACACGTGGAAATGATACAAAATTTATTAAGTAAAGTCCCCCCCTCCGGTTGTTCAATGTTGATGAAATGTTGGCTATCACATCTTTGGCATATACCTAGATCAAATACCCAGTTTGATCAAAATCGTTAAATCCTTTTTTGAGTAAATAAAAAAAACACGTGAAAATGATACAAAATTTATTAAGTAAAGTCCCCACTCCGGTTGATCAATTTTGATGAAATTTTTACAGTCGTATCTCGGGCATATTAATATATCAAATACTCAGTTTAATCAAAATTGTTAGAGCCGTTTTTGAGAAAATCGAAAAAAACGTAAAAAGTTATTAAATAAAGTACCCTCTCCCTTTGAGCAATTTTGATGAAATTTTTGCTGTCACATCGCGAGCATATACATACACTAAATACCCAATTTCAGGTTCGCACGGTTTATAGTTTTTGAGCTAGTCTGTTCACACACACACACACACACACACACACACACATGTGTGAAAGTAAAAATAATAATGTTAATAATTGAAAAATAGTAAATTACCGGAGGGGAATGAGAAAGGGGCGGCCATTGTCTATTTACAGGATCGATAGTAAATGCTGGACGAATACTGTACGTGTTCACATTGTTTATTTTACCATCCAATAGATTCCAACACATTTATTGTATAAACACACCCTACAAACAATCTACTTACAATTCCACTGATTCCATTAGTAAAATACCTACATCCTAATTGCTATGTCGACTAAAAGTACTTTCATTCTGATCTATTCTATGAAATCCAGGCAGAACCAATTCAAACCGGGCCGAATAATGAAGGTTTTGTTGCTTGCAAAATGAATCGAGGGACAATAGGAGGAGGAGGGCTGGTTGGACATCCAGCCCCCTCCAACATCTTCAAAAGGCATTGGAATAAAACCAAGCATCTAATTTTTACAAACTTTCTAATAATCACTACTTATGAATATGCATTGAAATAAATTCCTATCCTCTATATTATATCCTATTATATTATTCTTAAACTATTTAATTAGAAGATAAAAGATTCGACCACGGTCGGGAATCGAACCCAGGTCCCCTGCATCTACGTCGCAGCGCTCTTACCACTGAGCTAACCCTGGGGCCGTACAAACCGTGATCGAATCTTTCTCTTCTCTGATCCCATCCACCAGGTCTCACCACATTGTAGCGAAGTACCGGACTTCGGTACTTCTACACATTGTAGAATCGTACGGACAGAATCCTGTCTAAATATAATAAAAGAGTGTTCTTTCGACTAGATTAAATATTTAATGTGTATTTTTTTTCTTTTTTAAACTTGAGTTTCCTAATTATTTGTAGTTATTTGTATCAATTCAATTTTTTTATTTAAATTTCAAGGCTCTCAAGCCCTCTTTGTATATGATTTAATTTTGTTCTTAAAGGAAACGTCCCAGAACAAATAAATATAGAATTTATTATTATTATTATTCCTTGCGGATTATCTCGCAGCTGCGGGTTGATTAACTCAGTTGGGGGACAATTCCAACCACCTTCAGTTATCTATTCTTCATACACGTTTTTAAATGTTTTTTTAACAATCCTTGCCGCGTCCTTAGGTTTTCTGTGCCCATTACCCTGGAATTAGGAATCAGTCCGTTGGTAGATATTACTATTGGCACCACCGTCACATTTTCCAGATGGTATAGTTGTTTCAGCTCCATCGCCAATTCCTGATATTTTCCGAGTTTCTCACCGACTGCAGAAATGATATTGTTGTCATTGGGAATCGCAACATCGATAATTCCCGCTTTTTTCTCTCCCAGACCTAAAAAGAGAATATCGGGTCTATTATGCCGCACATTGTGGTCGGTAATGATAGATTTATCCCAGTACAACTTGAAGGCACTTTTTTGGAAAGGCCTATGGGGGACGTACTTATAATAAGGCACCTTTTCACCTAATAGGTCAAATCTTGCCGCCAGGGCCTGATGAAAAATTTTGGCCACATTATTATGCCTCTGGTGATACTCCGAACCAGCTAGTGCTCCACATCCATTATTATTATTATAAATTCACCTAGAGGCAGTTTAGATTAGCAAATATTTCAGTTCAACACGTTCACGCCGCACAGTGCTTCGATCAATGGACAAAAATAGAAAAATCAAGTTTTTATTTTTTTCTTGAATTTGCATTTAAAATGTTCCTAAATGATCATTAATTATAATATTTACATATATTTGTTAACTCAATTGCTATTGAAATTGAGAAATGTTTTTAAAAAAAACAGTAGCAGTAACCACTTACTTAATTAGTCGAGAAGGGATATCAGATCGAAGGTAAATACAAGATGTAAACATTGGCTTTGTCATAATCTTTTCATTTAGTCTTCTTTCTGTTTAGAAGAGGTATACTGTGAACTTTATTTTAAGTGAAAGTCGAAATTATTTTGGAAAATATGGCTTAAAGTATGCCCTAATTAAAATAATATATTTATAAAATCAATGTAGCTAATATTTTGTCTTTACATATTTTTAATTTTTATTTGGAAATTGCGTTTACTGCACTATCCTATTAAATTAATATTTGACTTTTCAATTAAAAATAACTCTCATTTATTTTTGGAACTGAATTATTATGAAATTGGCCCAATAGTCATAAGTGTATTTTTAAGTCTTAAAAATCAAGAACTCTTTAAAATGTGGATTTCTGCGCCTGCCAGCTATTAAAAAATGCGGTTTTGTCTCATTCATTAGAAATAAGCTGATAGAAACAAGTTTAGATTTGTTCACCGATAAGATCTTTTAGTTATAATTTTATTATTAAAATTAAATTAATGTTTTTATTTTTTTTCATTAAAAAAATATATATTATGTAAGATATTATTTTTATAAGTTGATGAAGAAAGTATCTTTTGTGTTTGGTTAATTATCTTATTAAAGATAAATTTTGTTCAACTAACCGATAATGATTCTCTAATTTCCCTTAAACTGAAGATACTTTGCCAAACCATGATTTGCCTTTTTTTGGCCCTAACTTGGTCAAATATAATTTCCGACCCCGCATATGAGGTATATTCGTAATCAGCTCAGCATTTCCTATAATATTCCATGGTCAAAAGATTTTTGTCCAAAAACTCCATTTACTCGAAGCACTGTGCGGCGTGTACCACCGGTGGCTCACACTTGACTGCCTCATCGGACGGCGTGTACCACCGGTGGCTCACGCTAGAATGCCGTCTCTGCCAAATAATTAGATCTTTAACACTTTGACTGCCGAAAAAGAATACCTGAGAGTCACACTCTCGTTTCTACACAATTTTAATATTTAATTCTCCGAAAAAAGATCAGTTACTCGATTTCAGGTGACATGGCAGCCAAAGTGTTAAGAAAGTAGAAATAGTTTCTATATAGTTGAAAATGTAACGTAAGTTCATTTATTTTCATAATTATTTGTATTTATTTATATTTATTTTCATATACTTATAAACGTATAAACATTCATTTTTTAATAAAAATTATAATTAATATGGTATTATAAACATAACTAGTAGGATAGTATTTTTTATTGTTTATTTTATTATTGTTGGATTGCCAATACTACATAATGCCCTTGAATTGCCCCCGCCCGATAGAGCGAAAAGCATCAAACGGTCCCGGCGTGAACGTGTTAAGAAACCACAATAACTACTAGTATTAGTTTTGGAACGACATATTTTAAGATGTTTTACTTTGTGTTAACTTCATAAAAATGTTACATAAGGTAAAGCATATGATCGAAAATAGTTTTAGACTTTTTTTAGGAACATTTGGAACAAACTGTTCCAGTACATATTCTTGACTGTTCGAATATAATCTACGCTGGTCGGGAGGAACCTTCTAGAGCGTTCCAGTTCAGACTAAACATAAGGATCGATGGACTAGAGAGTTTTGCGCTGAAGATCGAATCATACCGTTACTTTCGAGTAACTGTGTCATTACAAGTTGATACTTTTCGTAACCTTGTTAGCTTGCGATAACGTCACTCGTTACTTTCAAGAGAGCAAATAAAATCTTTATATAGATACCTAGATCAGCCTATTAATGTTTCTTCAGCTACTATTAACATTTACTCTATTTCTGTCGGGCTTTGTTTTGAGTAACCATTTTAAACGGACGAAAACGAACGTAAAAATCTGGTGCGTGCGCGCAACACACAACTTTCACTTACTAACCAATACTCCAAGTCTTCTGATTTTATAATTCTCTATGTCCTTGTTGAATATTTCATTTAGTTCCCATGAAACAAATAATTCTCATTAAATGAACAGAACATCTTTTATTATAACGCATTGGTTTGTCATTAAAGGCGTACGGTGCATGCGTGAGCTCGAGGTGTTTTACGAGTATGAGTTGACTGAATATTTTTCTTTTTTTCTCCTCTTTATGTTTTCTTTATTTTTATCATATCTCATATTGAGCCATTTCCTATTTTTAGGCGTGATGAGAGACAGTTAATTTCTCAATATAAACTAAAACAAAGGTACTTTATAGGAAAACAAAAAAAGCCCCTTGCCCATTTAAGCCCCCTCAAAAATTTTAATACTGATAAAAGTTACCAGATATTATTGAACACCTAATTTTCATTAAACATGACAAATTTGATCAAAATCATTAAAGCCGTTTTTGAGATAATCGAAAAAAAGGTAAAAATTGGAAAAAAAGTTATGAAATAAAGTGCCCCCTCCGTTTGACCAATTTTGATGAAATGTTTGCTGTCACATCTTAGGCATATACATATAACAAATACCCTTAATATATCAAATACTTAGTTTAATCAAAATCGTTGGAGCCGTTTTTGAGAAAATAAAAAAACCACATGAAAATGATACAAAATTTATTAAGTAAAGTCCCCCCTCCGGTTGATCAATTTTGACGAAATTTTTACAGTCATATCTCGGGTATATTAATACATCAAATACTTTGTTTAATCAAAATCGTTAGAGCCGTTTTTGAGAAAATCGAAAAAAACTTAAAAATTTATTAAATAAAGTACCCCCACCCTTTGACCAATTTTGATGAAATTTTCGCTGTCACATCGCGGGCATATACATACACTAAATACCCAATTTCAGGTTCGCACGGTTAATAGTTTTTGAGCTAGTTTGTTCACACACACACAGACACACACACACACACACACACAGACCATTTCGCGGGACTTGGTTATTTCGACTCAAGGGACCCCAAAACGTGTATTTCCGTTTAAAACCGGAAGTCGAAAATTTTCACGATCGCAATACTTCCACTTACTATATATTTCATATATCTGGACCTCGGAGGTAAACTGCACTATGTCATTTTAATCAACTTTCCAGTAGAGCAGTTTGAATGCGGTTGCAACCATTTTATGTTCTATAATAAACTATATTTCAACAAGCAACTGCCTTGCTTGTTGAAATATAGTTTATTATAGTACATAAAATGGTTGCAACCGCATTCAAACTGCTCTACTGGAAAGTTGATTAAAATGACATAGTGCAGTTTACCTCCGAGGTCCAGATATAGATAAGTGAAAGTAAAAATTTATATAAGCCACATTTTTTAATTTTTTTCTTTAACATCACACAGACATGCCAGTACTTTCTGCAGTTTCATGTTGAGCAGAATTATTAAGTTATCTATACGAACGAGAAGGAGTAACTTGAATAACCACGTGTTTCCATACTAATTCAATAAATACCTGAAGAGGGCATGTACGTGATTAGGAAAGGGCTGTAAGCATAAGTTTTTTCATTTTTCATCAAAGGATTTTTTATTCGATTTCATTTTTACGCTTCAACAATCTTTTCAAAAGTTTTTAACGCGTGAATCAGATTTTTACAATTTTTTTTTTTAACTTAATTTTATTTATCCTCACCTGTCTAAAATAACATAGATTATCAGTGTCAGGCATGAAGAAGAGCACATACCCAGCGGTACCTGTTCTTATATTAATAATATTTACATTAATAAACAATGAAATGTCCTTGTAAATTGTCATGAAAGCGTTTATATTGAGTCCGTACGTATTCGCTGACAGTTGGCACGCGCAATTCAGTATGTAGAGTAATGTTAGAAACGTATAGAGGTACATGTGTAATAAGTCTTAGAATTTTTTATTGGAAGAGAATTTTTGATTGGAAGTACAACAAATTTTAAATAATTAAATTGATCAATAACGGCTTACCGATTTTAACAAAAAAAATAAATAAAAGTATCTTCATAGTAATTATCAGTTTACTATTTAAGGTCTTGTGTTTTAAAATTAATATATTCAAGTAGCGTCTCTTGCTCCGCGTGCAAGGTTATTCATGGAATATATTAGATTCCAATCGTGATTATTCCAGCTTCAATACGGAAATTAAGACCGAAAATATAAAATCGGTGATGGGCTAAAATATTTGGTAAATTAAAATTTACTCAGCTTGTTAAAAAAAAGAAAAGAAAATTCAGGGTTAAACTTAATTAATATTAAAAATACCTAAAATAACCAGGTCAGAGGCCAATATTCTGAAAAAAATATGAGTAGGTAAAGAAAAAAAAAATTAAAATAAATATCTTGAACGCTGGGTAATTAATTAAAGGGAAGTTTGTTACATCGAACATACTGAGAGAACTGTATGTGTGGATATACACTGAAGTAAGTTTCGTTTAAATATATTTAAAGATTTAAATATAGAAGGATATAAGGATATCTTCGAAATTTTTTTATTTTTTAGTATTTAATCTCCGCCAACCCTTCCCCCCCCCAAAAAAAAATAATAAATATATATATTTATAGCTGATTATATATAACCTGTATCATATTACAACCGCTATTGTTGAATTCAAATGTAAATTAATCTAATGTACCTAATTAGAAGCAATAGTTTAGAACTTTAATACCATAATGGGTTGCCTCAAGGGAGAACACGTATAGGTTGTTATTTTGCTGTTTGACGCAATTCTCGGGTATATGAAGCATAACTTATTTATTAACTACCTAAGTTTGCCCATTGTGGCCTCTGTTTAACTAATTGTAGGGAAGTTTTTATTTGTTTAATTTTTTTGCAATATTTACTTTTTCAATTTTAAATATAACTTTATCTGTGTTTACACTATCAAAGGAGGCTTGGAATTCTTTTTTATATGCTTTAAGTTTCAAACGAAGTACATTTTATGTAAACAGTACATGTATGTACTTGTATATACATGTACTACATGTACATACATAGTACATGTATTTATGTAAACAGTACATTTTCAAAGTCTAACTTTCTCTGGAATGGCTTTTTTTGCCGAAACTTGGGCTCTGGGCATACCGCAATATTGAGTGAACATTATGTATAGTGTTTCTCTACGATTAAAACGATGCAGTTACAGTTAACATTATTTGAAGTGAGCCTCTAAAAATACTATAAATCGAATTCCTGGAAAGTATTAATCCGTGTTTTAGATAGCATCTAATGAATTCCACAAAAAAAAAAAAAAAAAAAAAAAAAAAAAAAAAAAAAAAAAAAAAAAAAAAAAAAAAAATGCAAAAACCCTATTATTTTCTTTTTTTTTTTGGTGGGGGGAGAGATGAGTGGGGATGTAATTATAAATTCGCTTATTAAGGCAATAAGTATGTAATCGTCCGTAAATTATCTAACGAAATTCCTTATTTTAGATAACATGAGGCCTCATCAGAAGCTTTGTCACTGAGTTTGGCTGGTTAGGCAGATTAAACTATAAACTTGTACAGCAGAGTTATTAAACTTTACAGCAGCGTTCCTACCCGAGTTTAATATGTACTACCTAGACTTAGGACGGAATTATGAAATATTTTCTTGGTTCATTGTTCTATGGAAATTCGTTGTTAAAAGATATTCGAGGGTAGGTTATACTTACTGAAGGGAGGCAGAGCTTAACCCTTTAAGCGCTAAGCACTCGGAACGAGAGTTGCACTGAGGCGCTGAGCGGGTCTGCAGGCATTTCACTCCCCACGCTAAGGCCTGCAGACCACTCTCCGCCGCTTACTGCTTCAACTCCTCATAACCATATACGACTATTTATTTATGTTTTATTTATTTTTATGATTCTATAATATCTTTATCATTATTTCAATAAATTAAAATGCTAGATTACCGATTGCAATAAGAGATTACGTGATATAAGAAGGTAATAATGAACAATAATATAATAATGTTAATACTTTATATACATTTTTTTTAATTTATTTAATTTTTATAAGTAATATTTTTTTTAATTTAAAATAATATTTTAATAATTTACCAATGTTTAGATGGATAAAAAACTTCCCCATCGTCTTTTTAGATGCGGGCTTTGGACCGCCACCGGCAGAGTTAGGACATTTTTTTATTATTTTTGTTTTGTTTTTAATTTTTATATGTATTTAGGGGTTATATGTATTTGTAAACCTTCAAGAACACAGTTACAAATAAGTCAAATATTTTTTTTAATTTTATATTTTTTTTTATAATTTTATATTAATTTAAATTTTTTTTATTTTAATTTGATATTTTTTTAATAATTTTATATTATTTAAAAAAAAATTTAGTTATAGAGGAGAGCGGGGTTGGTTGGCGTAGGGGGTATGCTATGGGCCTTTCTGGAATGTTCGATTCCTGACTGAATATGAGGAGAAATGGACTATGGACTCAGTCTTGATCTGAACAAGGAAGCAGACCGTGCAGTTTCTTCTTGTAACGTTGTTACTAAGTTGAGCTTTTATTGTTTGTTTGACGTTGTTAATGGTAATCTTATCTCGATAAAAATTATTTAAACTCACATTGGTCTTACAACATAATAAAGCCAAGAAAGTTTTTTTTTTTAACTCATTCATTTAATCTATTAAGCATACAAATAATTAATAACCACTACCTTGGAGGGGAGGGGAGCTAAAAATCACATGAAAATCGTTGACACATTCATGCCTAACCAAAAAAAATAAAAATAAAAAAAAATTCAATAAATTTTAAACATCAATATAATCTTATTGGAACATTGAGTAATCCCAGAGTATAGCAATATTCTAGTTAAAATCTGATGTTATTATAGAAGTTATGTAAAAATATAAAATCTGATGTTATAATATAAGTTATAATCTTACTCATAGTTGAATAAACCTGAATACAGCTTTTGTAGAAAAATATCTGGCTCGATGCGCGCAACACACAACTTTCACTAACGAACTTACTTAGATTAGAAAGTGACGTGTTTCGATAACACGTAAACGCCATTCCTCAACTTCACACATTTAAGTATATACTTATATTTTTATATCTCCATAAGTTATAGAGTATCTGTATAGCAAAATTTGGTAGTTCTCAGCACTTTTCGATTCATTATTGCTAATTTATTTATGAAGGGACTAATTTCATCAACAGTCGAGTTTTTTTTACTGCTTGCTTGTTTTTTTTTTATTACGTGTTGCTTTTTGCAAATACATCGTGAAGGTGAATGGATAGGTATATTTAAATCTCTTTTGCCTTTCTGGAAATCAAGAACTGTAATTTTGAATTGAAGATCGTCAAGAAATGCTCAAAATTGGACAAAAATTGTCCACCTCCCCTAAATTCTCGCAAAACTTACGAGACCTAGGGAGAAGTATCAATGAAGAGGAAGGATTGGCTCCGCTTGGAAGCTAGCTCTGTGGTGCAGTGGTTAGCATACTGCGCATATCACGGGGAAGACCCGGGTTCGACTCCCGGCGGAGCCCAATCTTTTCTCTTCAAAAAATAAATTATTTAAAATAATTTAAAACAAGATGGTTACCCACAAAAATACAGTCAAAATCGTTTATAACGACACCGGCTATAACGTACAAGCGGATATAACAAACAAATTAATCGGCCCCAGGAAATAACATAGTGAAAAAAGCATTAATATCGCTTACAACGGACATCGGCTATAGTGAACAGGTCGATTAGAGCGAACAATTTTATTGGAACTGTAGCAGTTAAAATGTCGCTTACAGCATACATTTCAAGTCTAAGTTCTGCGAAATGAAGAAAAAAAAGTTTTGTTTACTTTACATCAATGCACTCGGTCGTGTCTCAATTCAGTTCTCTCTTCTATTTATACATGGAAACATGCCATGACAACAGTTTATGTACGATTTAGAAACAGTTTGGGATAGTTTGCCGAGTCGATTCCGCGAGTACGATTGCCCGTGAATTAAAAACACCTCGTTCAACTTGGTATGAAACTCCAGTAATTGTCAAAGAATCTTTCTCGGTTGTCTCCACTTCAATCGAAATTTTTTTTTTTGCCGAACTACGAGGAAGGCGACAGGCAAGAATGACAGATTTTTTTATTTAACTTTCTTATTTACATGTAATTTTGGATTTGATACATGCAATTTTTTATTAGATTTTGAATGTATATTTTTAGAATACCAAGATTTTGACATTTTGCATTATGAGTATTACGTACTTTAATTGTTATTAGTTATTATGCACTTAAATTGACGTAAGATTAATTATGTACTTAAATTACGTAAAATGAAAATATGTATCGATAATGCTCAATATTTAACAGACCCAAAATTAAGACGAAGTGACTATAGGGACCAGTTTAACACCGTTTACAGCGAACTGTTCGTTATAAACGATAATACCGCTTAAAGAGAACATCGGCTATAACGTACAAAAACCTCCAGTCCCTTGAAGTTCGTTATAAAAGATTTTGACTGTATATTAAAGCAATATATAATTTTAATTGTTTAATTCATTTCATTCATAACAAACAATTACATGATTGAAATCAATAAGTGGAGGCAAGTTGAGAGAGAAACAGGAAACGCTAACAATAATTAGTATCTCAACCTGATATCACAATTAGTTATGAGATTGTAATTAGGTGGAGTAATACCGTGGCAATGGGCATTCAACCAATTCATTCTCCATTATTACTTGTTTTCATAATGCTTGACATTTGAATGAAAACCGATTTTAGTTCTTATTTCGTTATCGATTGTTATTTAGCGAGGTTTTAAATAAATTCTAGATGTCAGCCATTTTGGGTGTATATTGTAACACAAACGTGTTTAAATAATTTCTATTTAAACATTTTAAATCTATATAAGTAAAGTTGAAATTCTATTTGGTTTGTTTGTTCTTTATAGAAATCCATACCGTTTGTCTTGAATTCTCCAAATTTCGCTCAGTGGTTCTTTCATACCAGGTGCGATTACCTTTCCATATTTAAATTGCATAACTTCAGCCGATTTTCAGCTTATATTCTTTAACGTTATAAAAATCGTAATGATCTCGCTGTACAATATTTTTTTACGAAATCGACTGTTTCATTAGAAAAATGAAATTCCCCGGGTGAAACCGTGATATTCAGCTATAATATATGTTAATAAAGATGAAATTCTGTTTGTTCTTTATAGAAATCCATACCGTTTGTCCTAAAGTCTCCAAATTTCGCGCAGTGGTTCTTTGATACCAGGTGCGGACACCTGTCCATATCAATATTGCATAACTTCAGCCAATCTCTGGATATATTCTCCATTGTTATAAAAATCGTTATGATCTCGCTTTACATTGGTTTTTACGAAATCAACTGGTCGATTCGATAAAAGTCTCACTTCATAGATTTTATAGATTTAAAAATTAAATTCTTCGGTTGAAACCGGTATATACAGTTCACTTGTGATTATCACTTGTGATAATCAGAAAAAATGGTTTTTCGAGTTTTAACCATCTCTTTGGCGAGAAGGTGATGTAATCTATGGATAGTATCCATTATCGATAATTTTGATGATATCAGGAGTAAAACTATCGATTCTATCGATAGTATATGGTCACGACCAGGGGGTAGGGGTTGAATAGTTTAATTTTTCGTTTAGAACGATAAGAGCTATAATGTTTGTTTTCAATTGTACTTTTTTCTTTTCTTTTTTATAAGGGACTTTTGTTTCTGTCACTAACCGAGTGATTTTTTATTGGAGGAACTGAGAGGCAATCAGTTGTTTTGTTTGTTTATTATTCCATCAAGTTGGAAGACACATATAAGCAAATCATTCGATTTTTCCTCAAATACATCATAAAGCCTAGAAATCGGTTTCCTTTAGTAATTTTTATTTTTTTAATTCAGACTCCCATGAAGAGGTATATTTTTGAAATTTAATTAAAATGTTGTAAGGATGTCTCTGGTCAGTAAATTTGAGTTTATATTTTTTAAGTGAAGTTAATTTTTTTTGTATAGAGTAGATGTATAGAGTAGTATTTTTCGTTAGGAAAGTAAATAAAATTACATTCTCACATTTTATTTCAATTTAAATGATTTATACATAAGAAGGGTGCTTATATGCGGGGTTATCACGTTTCCTCTTTAAAAACAATTTTTTCGATAGTACTATCAATAAACCTATAAAAACCTAATAAAAGAAAGGCTCGATAGTTTAAATCGAGCTATATTAAATTGTTATATATTAACCCTTTGCACTCGACATCGTTTCGGACGTTACCTACCGGCAACTCGACGCAACTTATTCGCGAAAACGTACACCCTGATAACGTAATATTATACAGTAAAATTTTAGAACCAAGCAAGGGATTGTAGTGAAATTTAGGTTACATGTATTTGTGAAGCTTCAAGAACATATAGTTACAAAAAACAAAATTATTTTTTTAAATGTTATATTTTTCTTATAATTTTATATTAATTTCAAATTTTTTTTTTTTAATTTTATATATTTTTTAATAATTTTATTATAATATTTATTTATAGTATAAAATGTTTGATAATTAAGAGAATCAGAGTGGATAACGATGAAAACCCCTTATTTTTTAGAAAGGTTTCGCCGTTCCTTATATACAAAAGCATAAAAAATCTAATGGGAGAAGTAAAAACAGTTAAAAAATTACGAGATGGGGCCCTTTTAGTTGAAGTTTTCTCATATATCCAATAAGAAAAGCTCCTAAAATGTGAATATCTACTTAATAACTTTCCGGTTATAATAGAAGCACATGGGATACTAAATCAAAGTAAAGTTATTAATTGGTGTCCCGAACTTAATTATTGTACGATTGAGGAAATGAAAGATGAATTAAAACCACTAAATATAGCCGATGTTAAAAGATTTACATACTATAAAAATAATGAAAAACACCGCGAGCCGCGACCGTCATTTATCACTAAAAGCGAAATATCCTATAAATAGTTTTTACGATTTGTTTATGTCCTTATATGTTAAAAACTGAAAATTATATGCATTGTTTACGTAGCGGAGCACTCGAGTTTGAAGACAAATTTTAAATGCCTCCGCTCCGGAGACCTCGAGTGCATAGGGTTAAATAGTTTACATCTGTACGTGGAGGTGCGATATGAAATGATATTATAGTCTATAAAATGCATGAGATAAATTGAAATGAAGTCCTCCCCCCGTTTCCTAAATTTTCACGAAACTTTTGCTGTCACATCACGGGCATACACCTATTTGAAAACCGGAAGAGGAATTTCTTCAAGATTCCTATATATATTTTTTTTTTTTTTCTACTAAATATTTCATATATGGGTGATTCTCATATGAATTGACCATTTAGTGTCCCTGAACTTAATAGTCGTTTTTCAGATATTTTTTTATATCCAAAATTTTTTTTTGGATATTTGTTTTATAGTCTTCTGTTATAACAAAACGATGGTAACATTTAAATGAACCTAGGCATCATAAAAAACAAAATATCTCAATGTGAAGTTTGAAAATGTCACGAGTGTTACAGTCCCCAAGCTGGTTATGCTTAGTTCACCACACCCTGAAATGAACCCCTGATAATTGATTAAATTTGAACAATGAGGTATTTCATTGTAATACGCTGGTGTTTCAAGTTATGAATGATATCTTTAGTTACCTCTAATACTTCGAATGTAAATCCGGAAAATGAATCTGTCCCCAATGTTAGTAGAAAAATTCATGGCGAGTGTTGTCGGCTGTTCTGGGCACTGTTCTTTGAAAATGTTGGGAATGGCCATGATAACCTTTGTTTATAATACCGGCTATCAGTCGATGTGCAAACATGGTGAAGAAATTATCCAATAGACAGTTATTTGATATCCAATCCAAAATAATGTATATCACAAAAATTAGTTGTCACGAGTGTTACGTTAATTGTATGTATCAGCGTTCATTGAAAAATCCGAATGATACGGGCAAAAGATGTTGGTTAGGGACATTTATTCGAGTTCATCCTCTCATATATGTCCGACACTTGGTTTAGCTAAGGATAGAGATTTTTTGTGAAAATGTCACGAGTGTTACGTAACACTCGTGACGGAAAAACAATTTTGGGGAAGTGTTGTTATTGTTATGTTTACATGCCTACATGATTCGTTTCTTTTGTATAGCCATTTTAACAAGCTGTAGAAAGGATCAATAGAGAAAAGAAAAAATAGACTTGGGACCGTATGCAAAATATATTCTTAATAAAAAAGAGATGTTGGCCAAGAGAAAGAAAATAAAAAAATCAGCAGCTTGTAAGAATATTCAGTCTACTCAGGTTGTAAAAATACCTCTCAGTCTTTGAATTTGACCTACATGTAAAGCAGTGAAGGAATGTTATGGGTGAATCGTTGACACTGAACTGAGTAAAAACTGTGCAGCAAAATCATATATATTTCAGAACGAGATGATCAATGAGCTGCAAATATCCGACGAAAAACCTAAGCCTTGACAGAACGACTTATTCATAGGTTAACTAGCGAGAAAGTATAGGCTACTAAGCTTGGCAAGTAAAGGAGTAGGAATAGACGCCAGCCTAGCAATTATTGTTCAACAAAAAAAAACAAGATACGATGCCTTACAAATGAGTTTTTACGCTGTGTTATAGAGTGACGAGAGTGAGCGAGAATAGAAAAAAAAAACATTACAAAAAATAAATAAATAAAAATACAGAAACGCTCCTCACAAAACTACTTTTTGAGTAGAAAAAATAATAATAAATACTGAATGAACTGACAAACTTTGTTCATCTTTGTGATCTTGAACATCTTATTGATGATATTCAGATCAAATTTTATTCATAAGTTGAATTTTTTTAAACCCAAAATTCAATTTCTAAAAAAGTTAAATGGTCAAATTAAATGAGAATCACCCATATAGGTATCTGAAATTAAAAATATATTGATTTAATTATATTATGGATTTTTTTTTGTTTTTTTTTTCAGATAAATACTAATGTAGATTTTAAATTCAAACGAAAATATTTTAAACGCGATTAATTTTACACCCATCTGACTGGTTAATGTTTCTGATATTACAAGAATCCTCGACAGTTTCCAAAACCTTCAGTGGGATATACAGACCCTGAGATAAAGGTGGATAACATAGATCGGGGGGAAGGGGAGTTGTGCGGTTGGAGGATAGGAATCGCCCCGGGCCAATGGGGAAATGTAACGGCCTCTGGAAATGGGGTCCAACATTACCGGCCCCCTAGTCATCGGGGCTATTGCGTCTTTTATTAGCTCGTATATTTGCTTTGGTGTCCCCTTCCCGTTCAATATTATCGTATATAGTACATAGTATATATATAAGTTATGATTAGACTGAATGTTACACTAAAAAAATGTGGGGCTAGAGCAAAGTGACAACAGAACTTCCAGAGATCCAGAAATCAACTAACTTTATTTTGCTTTCCACCTGGTACATATAAAAACAGCAACATATGTTTATTAATAATAATTAACTTATCCTAAAACAAATTTGATTTTTATTAAATACGTCTTATATACAGTTAACTCCCTCCCTCCAGTTCCTTCGTAAGGAGGAACTTTTAAGATAACAAAAATAAACATTACTTTAAATTAAACAAAATAACAAAAATGCTTACACTAGTAACAATAACTTTGACTTAAACTTCTATAAGTAACTACGAACAATTTTTTCTAGCTTTAATAAAGAATAAATAAGATTATGTTCTAAATTTTTAAACTAACAATTAACAACATTTAATAACCTTAGAAACTAAAGTAAATTAGAGTTCTTCTTGTCGGGATTTCCTCTGCTGAGCGCAGCCGCCAGGCTCGGGTTCTGACCTACTGTGAGGTACCCGAAGTTCTTCGAGATGAACCGTACGCGACCTAAACGGGTGGTTAACATCCTTAATGGTAAACAAATTATTTTCCCGTATAGCTGTGACTTTGTAAGGGCCCTCGTAGCGCGCGGCTGTTTTATTTCTCGCGGTCCTCAACCGTCTATATACGATTGCCCCAAGCGCTAATGGCTCTTTCTTATTAACCACAGGCCGGTCATTAGCCTTATCTACCCTGGTTTGTTTCTCCCGGATTAATTTTTCTCGGATCTTTCCCCATGTTTCATGTCGCTCCATTCTCGCCTTTGACAGTATTTCCCTTAAATCGCTATTATTAGCTGTGATAAGATCTCCTCGATCGCGCCGCCTTTGACCAAAAACAATTTCTACAGGGGATAATCCTGTCGCGGCGTGTATTGTATTATTGTACGCTATCACCGCGCAAGGCATAGCGTCATATGGGTCGAGGTTCCGTCCCAATTTTAATAACCGTAGGTGCTCCCCTAACGTATTGTGTAGCCTTTCCACGGCGCCCCTGCCCTTGATATGATGGGGGGTATTTAACCTCCATACTATGCCTAATTTCCTGCTTTCGTTCCGAATTAAAGTGTTATCGAACTCTCTTCCGCTGTCTGATACTACTTCGTCAGGTACGCCGTATGTCGCACACCACTGCAAGATTCCCTCCCATACCGCCTTAGGCGTTTTCGCTTCGATTGGATAGGCCATCGAAATCTTACTGAACGTATCTATTGCAGTCAGCCATGATTGACCCTCGCACGAGTAAATGTCAATTTGCACGGACCGCAAGGGTTCCATTGCGGTGGGTGTCGTTATTTGCACGGCTACCGGGGGTTGGCGATCATACTTTGCTCGCTGGCATACCTCGCACCGTGATATAAAATCGCGTACCATACTTACCATATTTTTCCAAAAATATAATAATTTCAAAGCTCGTAGTGTCTCCTCTACTCCCCTGTGATTAGTTTTCCCGGTGTGATGATCTGTAAGCAGTCTCTTTTGCACCGTTGGGTCCGTGATCGTTTCTACTTCCCGTAAGCACCGGATTAAAGTATACCCTACTCCTATCCTCTCCTGTCTCCATAATCTTTTAATTTTATTCGCTATAACACGATTGCCGACATAAACGTAACAGTTTCGGCCTGCGTTGTTGAATTCTGCAAATATTCTTTCCAGCTCATTCTCGTCAACCGATGCTGGCGTTCGAATTAATATGGTTGATAGCCCCTCGTACACGCTTGTGCTAGTTTCCGTTCCCGCGTCCAGTTTTGATTTTATTATGATTTGGTGCTTTTTATCGTTTATAATTTCATTAATTTCGGGTAGCTCGTGGGGTCTTTCCGTCGGTGTTGTGTTTTCCTCTTGATCGCTCAGGGTTAACGGAGATTCCTGTCCGCACTCGGGCCAGGAAAATAGCTCTGTGGGTGTATTTTCCTCCTCGATTGCGTTTACAACCAAATCTCTGGATAACCAATCGGCGACGGCGTTTTCTACTCCCTTCTTATGTACAGTATGAAAATTGTACGCCGCGAGCCTTTCCTTCCATCGCGATATTCGGGCTGAAGTCTCTTTAAGCGTACTCAGATATACGAGCGGTTTGTGATCTGTTAACAATTCGAACTTCCTACCGTATATGTAGGGGCGAAAGTGTTCTACGGCCCATACAACCGCTAAAAGTTCCCGTTCAATCGCACTATACCGTCTTTCGGCATCGTTTAACTTCCGACTCGCGTATGCGATCGGTTTTTCGCCTTCCTCGAAATTCTGAGATAATACGGCCCCGACGGCGACCTCGCTTGCATCTGTAGTGACCCTAAACATACGGTTGAAGTCAGGAAAGGCAAGTAGCGGTCGAGTGGTTAAAATGTCGCGGCATTTCCGAATACTCGTTATCTGCTCCGGCCCGAGTTGAAACCGTTTTCCTTTTTTCAATATTTCGGTTAATGGGTGAGTCAATTCCGCAATACCTGGAATAAACCTCCTATAATAATTAATCATGCCTAGAAACCGTCTGACGCCGCGGACATTCTTGGGCAAAGGGGCTTCCTGTATAGCTTTCACTCGCTCCTGATCTGGTTGGACTCCATTCTGGGAAACAACGTGACCCAAGAACCTTATTTCCCTTAGGCCGAATTTAGATTTTTCACGGGATAATTTCAATCCGAACTCGCGTATTCTGCTGAATACTTTCCTCAAATGATCAACGTGTTTGTCCTCGGTCTTACTAAAGACAATGAGATCGTCCATGTACACTTGCGAGAAGTCTTCGCCTAATCCTCGTTGTAGCTCGTCCATGAGACGTTGGAAGGTTAAAGGGGCCCCCTTCAACCCGAAGGGCATCCTAACGAATTCAAAGTGTCCACGTTCCCACGAAAACGCAGTTTTACCAATATCTTCTTCGGCCATCCTAACCTGGTGATATCCGCTTTTGAGATCCAACGTACTAAAAACCGTTGCACCCGACAGGCGATCAAGTATGTCCTCTACCCGAGGAAGAGGGTACCGCTCATCCTTAGTAGCCTCGTTTAATTTCCGATAATCGACTACAACGCGATACTGTTTCTCTTTTCCGCTATTCTCTCCTTGTCTTTTTTCAACTACCCATAGCGGACTATTAAACGGGGAGTTACTATGCCGGATTATACCCTGTTTCAGTAGTTCATCCAACTGTTGTCTGATTATGTTCCTCATGGCTTGGGGATATCGTCTATCTTTAACATATACCGGTGTATCTGTTTTCAAATTGATTTTATGAACAGTTCTTCCAGTAGTTGGCATAAATTCTCCGTCCCGGTAAAATAAATCCTTATTAAGTTCTAATATCCGCGACAACGCTTCCTTTCTACATTCTACTGCTCCAATTTCGATGTCCGCGTTATTTTCCTTCGTTACAATTTCGTATCTCCGCTTACCGATCATAAGGCGCCAATTGTTCCCGGTAACCCTCATGCTTAGACCTGCCCGCTGTAGAATGTCGCAACCAATGATAAAGTCATATCCCGGCATCAATTCTTTAATTATATGGATTTTAATCGAATACGCATCGCACCCCGTTAATTCGGTTAGATTCAAGATCACCTCTCCCAAGGTCTGGCATCTACCGCTAACCGTAGAGACTACACATTTGCATCGTTTACGCCTTAACCATACACCAAATTTCTCCGCTGCTCTCTTACTAATTAACGAGTTAGTACTTCCCGTATCGACTAAAAATTTTATTTTTGACTCAACTAACCTCGCCACGGGCAACCTAGTCAATCGCCCCGTCCTCACACTATTGTTAATTATTAATTCACCCCGTTGGTTGCCCCCCCAGTTACCGCATCCTCAATCCGCGCGAGGACGCCCCGCCACTACTTCCCCTGACGTCCCGGAATATCCTCCCTTCCAGGTATTCCCACCACTTACCTCGTCTCTCCTCGTAGCCGGGCTGCTGCGCTCCGATTGGGTACTTTCCTCTCCCGAAGATTCATCTCCAGAGTAATGGCCACCGCTCCTCTTGCCAGCTCGCCTGCTGATCCAGTCCTGATTGTTTACCTCAATCGGCTGTTGTTTCTGCTCCCTCTTATTTGATCCTGGGTTACGTCGCGGGCATTCCCTCGCTATGTGCCCTCTCCTACCACATTCGAAGCATCTTATAAGGTTGCATTGCGCCGCTATATGACCGGGTCGGTTACATTCGTAGCAGCGTCGCTCCGATTTTCGCCTCCTTACGTCAGGAACCCGGCTTGGCCGTTTTTCAAAACCTCGATTGTTCGTAGACAGCCGCCTCCTAGGTGAACTTCGTACCTCCGTCCACTCTGTTTCTGGCTTTTCGAAGCGAGCCTCATTTCGTTCTTTAGCGTCTATGAGATCATGTGCGCACTCTATAAAGTCTCGATCCTTCGGTAGTGAGCCCGGTCGATCCATGTAATGATTTAATTGTACTTTCATCACACTTTTAAGGAAATCCAGTTTCTGGGCCCCCTCCGCTTGTCCACAAGCCTCCACCATTTTCTCCGTTAACCGGTTGTATAGGACAAGAAGTTTCTCGGCGAATTCGCCTTCCGATTGTCCTTGCGCTCGCCTCTCCTTAAGTAAATAGAATACATCTTCTTCTGGTGTCCATCTTCCACCGCCATAAAGTTTCTTTAATCGTACCTTTAGCGTTTCCCAAGAGTGCGTTAGGTCGCCCTGGATTGCGTTTAAGACTCGCCTTGAGATACGACCAATGAGAGAGGCCTCGAGAAGTCGGACGTCAGATTCCAATAGCATTCCAGATTCCTTCCGCGATACTATTAGTTCCTTAATCTGGTCGCCTCCCTTAATGAAGTGCTCAAGATCCCCTATTATTCCAGTAAAAGGTTCTAGTTGGCTGATCACTTCATGAATGAAGGTGGAATTCTGTGTTCTAATCTTCAATAGTTCGATGTGCGCCATTGTCGTAGTCTCGGTCAATTCCGACTCTAACTTCGCCAACTGTTCCTCTTCCCCCATTTTATTCACAGTATTATCACTAGATTCGTAGTTAAAGCGTGATACGCCGACACTTTAACCAAAGCGTTCTAAGAATATTTACTGATTTACTCACGTGAATTTATCTTAGAGCGTACTCGGGTTTCGGCACCAGTTATGATTAGACTGAATGTTACACTAAAAAAATGTGGGGCTAGAGCAAAGTGACAACAGAACTTCCAGAGATCCAGAAATCAACTAACTTTATTTTGCTTTCCACCTGGTACATATAAAAACAGCAACATATGTTTATTAATAATAATTAACTTATCCTAAAACAAATTTGATTTTTATTAAATACGTCTTATATACAGTTAACTTATATATATATAAATATATATATATATATATATATATATATATAAATCAGAAAAATAAAGATCCATTACAAAGAACATTGCATTGTAATAGCAATGTGGCTTCAATAGTTTACGTAAAATTATTACACAAAAAATTTAAAAAAACAACATTGAAGTCAAATGAGAAACAAAGTTGCATTGTATACACTCACGACATATAATAATTTATATAAATAAAGTTGAAATTCTTTTTGTTTGTTTATTTGTTCTTTATAGAAATCCACACCGTTTGTCCTAAATTCTCCAAATTTCGCTCAGTGGTTCTTTGATATCAGGTGCGAACACCTGTTCATATTAAAATTGCATAACTTTAGTCAATCTCCTGGTATATTCTTTATTGTTAAAAAATTCGTCATGATCTCGCTTTACAATGTTTTTTTTTTACGAAATCGACCGTCGAAAAAACGGCCTAAAAAATCATTTTTTAGATTATGAAGAGGCCAACAAGGCCCGGTAAGACCGTCCCTTGGTAGGCGTCGAGTTCTGGGATTTTTAAACCATATGTTTTTTTTGTTGTTTTTTTAACATTACAATACGTTTATTTACATGTATGGTGAATTTATTTTTTATAAATGCCTCCTAAGAAGCGATCTTCAATAGGAGTAGTGAGCTCAAAAGCTAAAAAAACAACGTCAAATACGAGCAGCTGAAACTCTTGACGAACATCAAAATAGGATTGAACAACAGAGGCTTAGACAGGCAGAATCGCGGGAAACTGAGTCTGCCCAGGAATACGAGGCCCGCTTTGCGCCACAGAGGCTTAGGCAAGTCGATTTGCGAGAAGCTGAAACTGCAGGGCAATATTTCTGTTTGTTTGTTTGTTCTTCATAGAAATCCATATCGTTTATCCTAAATTCTCCAAATTTCGCACAGTGGTTCTTTCCTACCAGGTGCGAACACCTGTCGATATTAAAATTGCCGATCTTCAGCTGATATTCTTTATTGTTATAGAAATCGTAATAAACTCACTTTACAATATTTTTTTACGAAATCAACCGTTTCATTAGAAAAATGAAATTCCCCGATCAAACCGGGTTATACAGCTTAAAGATGAATTTCTGTTAGTTTGTTTTTTCTTAATAAAAATCCATACCGTTTGTCCTAAATTCCCCAAAATTCGCTCAGTGGATCTTTCTTACTAGGTGCGAACACCTGTCCATATTAAAATTTCATAACTTCAGCCAGTCTCTGGGTATATTATTTATTGATATAAAAATCGTTATGATCTCACTTTAAATTTGTTCAAGTTTATTAGAAAAATGAAATTCCCCGGGTGAAACCGGCATATACAGCTAGTAACAATATAATAATAATAATAATAATAACAATAATATTTATTTTTTCTATGGGGTTTTCCCCCGGACAAATAGAGTGTATACATAATAACATTAAAATTCTATCTGTGCTATGTATTTCAGTAACAATTATATGTCTGTATATTAACATGAGAAAATTATAATATAACAACATTAAATTATATAAATATCATACTAGCACTTAAAATACAATATCCCGTCAGTACTAAACTAAGCATTGCTAATTAAAAACCAAACTAAAAAAAAACACTAATTGCAAAAATACAAACATGCTAGAAGAAATAAAGTTAAATTCAAACGACCAAATCCACATTGCTCAACCTTTATCTATTATAAATTTTCTTAAGTTCAAGCATCGGACTGTGAACTGCACCTGTGCATTAATTGTGGAAACGTCACTGAACTTTAATGTTTCGAAATAGTTCGAACTGTTGGGTTGACATGTTAGAGAAATCAGGTAGGAAGTGGGTCCTGTATGCTGAGTATATTGGGCATGAACAGTAGAGATGGTGGATAGTTTCATTTTCTTTCCTATTACAGATGGTACAAGATTCTTATGGATTTAACTGAGTGGAAGTGCGGGTAGATATACACTCACGATATACCCGTAAGCAGTGATACGCACTTAACACAAGGATCCGAATGCCACACTAACTCTATGACAAAACCGACGTAAATTAGAAAAATCTGGTGCGTGCCCGCAACACACAACTTTCACTTACCAACTTACTTAGATTAGAAATTGACGTGTTTTGCTAAATATCATTTCCCAAAGTCACACATTTTTCTACATTCATATCTTATTTTTGTTAATCGTTAAAGCCGTTTTTGAGTAAATAAAAAAAACCCGTGAAAATTATACAAAATTTATCAAGTAAAGTCCCCCCTCCCGTAGATCAATTTTGATGAAATTTTTACAGTCATATCTCGGGCATATAAATACATCAAATACCAAGTTTAATCAAAATCGTCAAAACAGTTTTTGAGTAAATAAAAAAAAGTTGTGAAAATGATATAAAATTTATTAAGTAAAGTCCCCCCTCCGGTTGATCAATTGTGATGAAATATGGGTTATCACATCTTTGGCATATAAATACATCAAATACCAAGTTTGATTAAAATCGTTAAAACCGTTTTTGAGTAAATAAAAAAAACATGTGAAAATGATATAACATTTATTAAGTAAAGTCCCCCCTCCGGTTGATCAATTTTGATGAAATTTTAACAGTCATATTTCAGGCATATAAATAGATCAAATACTCAGTTTAATCAAAATCGTTAGAGCCGTTTTTGAGAAAATCGAAAAAAACTTAAAAAGTTATTAAATAAAGTACCCCCTCCCTTTGAGCAAATTTGATGAAATTTTTGCTGTTACATCGCGGGCTTATACATACTCTAAATACCCAATTTCAGGTACGCACGGTTTATAGTTTTTGAGCTAGTCTGTTCACACACACACACACACACACACACACACACACACACAGACACACAGACACACACACAGACCATTTCGCGGGACTTGGTTATTTTGATTCAGGGGACCCCAAAACGTGTATTTCCGTTGAAAACCGGAAGTCGAAAATTTTCACGATCGCAATACTTCTACTTACTATATATTTCATATATAGGTAAGTGAAAGTAAAAATGGTGTAAACTTTGGAAAATACGACTAAATCACGAAAAATCATAAAACACAACTTTCACTTACTAACTTACTTAGATTAGAAATTGGCCTGTTTCGATAATATGTAAACGCTGTTCCTCAATTTCACACATTTCTCCACCTTATGCTTATATTTATATAAGTCCATAAGTTATGGAGTATTTGTATTGCAAAACATGAAAGTTCTCAGTACTTTTCGATTTATTATTGCTTATTTTATTTTATTTTTTTTTTTTTTACGAGACCAAATTCATCGGTGATAATACGGGATATGACATAATGGCTGGCACATCGCGGGCATATACATACACAAATACAAAATACAGCTCAATCAAAATCGTTAGATCCGTTTTGGGGAAAATAGAAAAAAAAACCTAAAAATTTATTAAATAAAGTACCCCCTGCGTTTGACCTATTTGAATGAAATTTCGGCTGTCGTATCGCGGGCATATACATACACCAAGTAACCTATTTTAGGTTCTTAGCCTTACTACAAATTTCATATATATGGAAGTGAAAGTAAAAATTCACATTCCAAATGTGTTAAAAACAGTCAAGGATTTCCAACAAAGACATGGACCCATTTGTACAAAGCTCTAAAATCATTTCAGTTTCCATTTCGACGAATTTTGAGGAAGTGGCAAAGATACCTACTACAATAACTTGACCAGGATGGATGAAGCACGAACATATTGCAACATTTTGCAGATGACGAATCCGTTGGAAACGGTAGAGAGGCATCTATTGTATATAACAAATATATATATATTTATATATATATAAATATATACATATATATATATATATATATATATATATATAATTCATTTAAACTTACAATGCACCTTGAGAATGAGATCAAAAAGGAATAAAAGAAAAATAGATTGGTAGCTGAAGAAGCAATATAACCCTGTCCTTTGAAATAGAATAGCTCTGTCAGTGGGTGGCCTAGATTCTTCTAACAAGATCACATGTTAGTCTAGTAGCTAGTATATTGGCTCATATGATACCATTATTTCAGATATATATACATATATACTGGGGCCGGGATGGCCGAGTGGACAAGGGCGCTTGCAATAGATAATCAAAGTCCATCGTGGTCAGTGCTTGGATGGGTGACCGCTCTATTCGGGTGACCGCCCACCAATAAAAGCCATGCAGTCTACTCATAGCCATCAAGTATACCCCCACCCCCGGGTATGTGAGGCCCGTCAGCTTACTGGAGGCGACTCACACCGACCGGGCGTAGGAGTGATGTACCTTGTACCCGTGTATCTCATCGAGAATCGTGTTGTGGTTTTCCAGGATGTCAGTAACCGCCCGGAGGTTTGGTTCAGGGACGGTATGCTTCAGGGAAAGAAATATAGGTCCTCGGGGCCTGCTGACTCTGAGCTACCATAATCCTTGGACCTAGACCAGTTTGTCACTGTCCTTGTACCCGAGAGAGCTGACGCCATCGGTGGGAAGGACACTGCCAAATTGGCCCCAATGGGATTGGTTATGGAGCTATGGGCAGTCTGCCGCTGTACCATGGTGACCATGGCTTGCAGCAACGTGAGGTTTGGGCTACCCCCTTCAGGCTGTCTGTACTCCCGCAAACAAAACAAATGTCTGTAAGAAGACCACACTTCGCGGCCAAAGGTCTCATTAGGCCTAATGCGCCAACCGAAAAAAAAAAAAAAATATATACATATATACTTTTAGAGATGAGAGATGGTCAACTGTTCTTCAATTACGATAGGTTAAATGATGGTCAGGATTTTCAGTTTACAATGATTTTATTATGGTAAGCCAACGTTTCGATCCAACTTGTGGATCTTCATTAGGGCTAAAAGAAAACAGATATATGAGTATCTATGCTAGAGGGTGACAATAGATGGATACATTACAGAACTGATAATAATATAAAAGATGGTGTATACATGAATATTAAAATTAGAGGCTGGTTAACAAGATAAAATAGAATCTGATATTTACCTACTTTTTTAGCCCTGATGAAGATCCACAAGTTGGATCGAAGCGTTGGCTTACCATAATAAATATCATTGTAAACTGAAAATCCTGACCATCATTTAACCTATATATACTTTTAATTTTCTTTATTTATATAATAATTGCATTTGAAGATTATATTAGATTAGATTTTATTATGGACACACAACGTCTAAGATCTTTTGTGCCCTTATGCATTTGAATATTTTACTATTATTTCAATCATTCTTTTATTTCATTTTGAATACATATTGAAGAAACGCTGATAACTGTTTAACACGTTCACGCCGGGAATGTAAATCACGATCCTCGACCATTGGCGGCTGTTTAAGGGCCTATTCACACAATCGGTTTCGCGCCCGCTCTACTCTCGCTCTACCCCATTCACACTAGCGCTCCGCTCCCGCTCCACTCCCGGTCCGCTCTCCTAATGTCTTACCATATTCACACTATATAATTTTACACCGTTCACTTTTGAAAGGTTTAAGCTATTAAAGCCATTAATAATCGAAGTTGTTTGTATTCGGATTCTAATTAATGATTAACTTTCAGTTATTTAAGTATTCATTTATTCTTCAATTTTACGGCCAAAAAAAAAAAAAAAAATCAATTTGTCGTTTGTAGAAATAGCTGGTAAGTGTACTTTCTTGATGAAGAAGATAATATTATCAAAAAATATAATAAGAAGAATATATTGCAACACAATGATAATTATTAATAATAATTATAAATTAATTTAATTAATAGTGAAGAAATAATTTTTTTCGGAATGTATTCGAATACGCTTGAAAATTTCAAGTTGAAATCGGTAAATGCTACAAATTTACCGATTGTGTTCTCTTCTTTTCCTGATTAATATTTTAATTATTTTTTGGTTTAAAAAAATTTTTATTTAATGATCTGACATTTTTCATAATATACTTACTGCATTTTTATTCGTTTCAAATTAAACGTTATTTTATAACAGCAATGAGTATGTAGTCAATAAATAAATCGGTGACCATTTTTTACGAGTACATTAATTCATAGCAAAATATATCTCAAACATAACATGAATTTTTCACGTCGAAAAACCGCGCGTATTGTTAGTGATTTTTTTTTTTTTTTTATCATTTCAAGCGTATTCATATACATTCGGAAAAAAAATTTAAATTATTTCTTCACCATTAATTAAATTAATTTATAATTATATATATATATAATATATTATATAGTTATATATATATTATATAGTTATATATATATAATATATATATAGATATATATATATATAGTATATTTTTTTTTTTTAAAGTTGAACTTTTTTGGTCGAAAAATTGATGAATAAATGAATACTTTAATAACTGAAAGTTAATTATTAATTAAAATCCAAATATAGACGGCTTCGATTATTAATGGCTTTTATCGTGAACGGCGTAAAATTATATAATGTGAATATGAAAAGACTTTAGGAGAGTGGAGCGGGAGCGGATTGAGGCCGGACCTGTGTCAATATTGTGATTAACCTCTCTCTATTCCTCTTTAGAATATTTTGCCAGTGAGACCGGGCCGGGAGCGGAGCGCTAGTGTGAATGGGGTAGAGTGAGAGCGGACCGGGAGTGGAGCGAGAGCGGAGCGATAGTGTGAATCCGCCCTTATTAATGTTTGCAGCTATAGCCTTGTAGCCCTGAAGATGCCTGAATAGGCGAAAATTTAGCATGTAATCTGCATGATAAGGTGAATTATTGAAATAATACGAGACTTTGAGGGCTTGCATTCTGTATCTATAAAAATGAAAAAAAAGAAATTAAAATGAAAGGTAATTTATTTACAAAAAAAAAAAAAAAAAAAAAAAAAAAAAAAATGTTATTGATCTTATTCTAAAAGAGATCAGCCCAAATCTTCGCTGTCCATAGTTTCTTCAAGTCCCCACTCAGAACCCGACGTGTCCGAATCTACATACGATGCCGAAGAAGAACTTCCTGTAACCTCGATAACCATTTGCTAATTTTTTTTTTCACGGATTCCTTCTTTCACCCAAGCCAATTCAATAATTTCTTTGGCCTATCTCATTGCTTCTCTCCAGTTCTCAGATGTAATTGATTCACGCGCTACTTTCGTCAGTTGTTCGACTTCAGTCGAGTTAACTGGTGAGTTCTCTTTAGCTACTTTACGTATGGAAATATCAATATCAATGGAAATATCATTGAAAACCGGAAGTCGAAATTTTTACGATCGCAATCCCATACTGTATATTTTATATATAGGTAAGTGAAAGAAAAAAAAATGACAAATACATACAAGTTCAATAAGAAATTTAACCTTTTGTATCTCGTATAACAATCAACAAAGCTTGATTGAATTTTCCGAAAGTTAATTCAAAGCCTTGTAACTCGCGATTAATTTCAAGCAAACTCGGATTCTCATGTAACCGTTGGTAATTGTGCTCCTGCTACAAAGTTCAGAAAAGTAATCATGTATCTGTTTACTCGATTCAAACAAGAGCTTAGAATACAGTTTAAAAGCGTTAAATATTCATCAGTAGGTACTGCTCAAAGTGGTTTCCCTGTGAAGTTATTAATGTTTGTTCAATAGTTAACTATGCTATGCCAATATTTGGCATATTTAACTCATTTCTTTGGGTTCAAGGTAATCAATCATAAATATGCAAATAAATTACTGTTTTTTTAAATTGGAAATTTCTACAATGTTTAAAGTAAAAATATCTCAATAATTAAAGGATGTTGAAATGTTTTTGCAACTTCGTGAGGCCAAATAAAAAAAGCAACAGTTTTCTATTATTATTTTACAGCTTTATGAGATAATCCAATATATTATTCCTGATAATCCAATAAAATTATTCAAATCCATACATGTGTTGAAATAGGGGAGAGCGGTGTTGGTTGGCGTAGGGGGTAGGTTGGCCACTGGCTTATAGTTTCCGACACCCCTGTTGTGAAGACCCCACCATTGGACCATGTGACCTGCTCGACATCGGGAGTCTTGTCCTGAGTTTTCAAACCGATGCTAACAGTGTAGATAAGAGTGTGCTTCATTGATTGATTTTACATGTAAGTAAATTTTTATATTTTCAGTAAAGTTGGTTTAAAGGCATGGAAAAACATTTGACTCCAATTCTGTACACATAGCCTTAAACTCCTTTGAAAAACCTAACCTTTCGACTAACCAGTTTCTTGTTTTGATTGTTCTCCCCTGTCCTGGCGGTCATCTTTCATATGATCTCTCATGTGGGGTTAGTTGGCTCTCTTCAACTTTTTTTTTGGCGCAGTAGCAATTCACAAAAGCAAGGTAAACATAATCAAAGGTGAAATTACCAACTGTCTTTAGTTCCAGCGAGGAAGATGAGAGCAATTTTTCTTATGCAAAAAGTGATGACAGTCTAAACTTCTATCTTCTTCTGTAGGCGGGCGCAAGCGACGGTGCTGCTTCTTTACAGGAACGAGAGAAACAGGGATAAATGCCGGGCCATTACCTGGGATTCATAGGGTTTTGTGGCGTTTTTAATTTATTTTTCCATAATTAAAACCCGATTGAGCAAAAAATCATTTGAAAAATGTCTAATAGGTATTGCTCACTGTTCAATTAAAAAATCAAAAGACGTGTCATTCCATTTATTTCCAAAAAATAAAAATCTTCTTAAAGAGTGTATTGTAAAATTAAGAATAGATAAGCCTGTTTCGAAACATATGATGATATGTAGTCTTCATTTTAAAGAAAGTGACTATATTTATCCAGGTAAATATTAGTATTTGACATTTTATCATTCCAAAATGTTAGTTTTATGCAAATAACATTGGGACCATGGTGCCATATTTTTTTTTTTTTTTTAATTTTCTTCATTTTGTCTTACATCCGTTGTGCTTAATTGTTCCAAGTTTTGAATGCGAAGCCTGAAAGTTTTGACAAATAAATAAATAATATGACAAATAATCTAAGTTGTCATAACAATGATCGTATGAATAAGTAATTAATGTTATTACTAATCGAAAAACGTAGAGTAAAGTTACAATGATGTGTTTGCATTTACCAAAACTACCAGCTTTACACGTACAATGACAAGAAAATTGCTTATTATTATTAATAAATTTGATTTCCACTTTTATTTGATGGGGCAGTCCTTTAAGATTGCTAGTTTGAAGGCACAAGGCTTGTAAAATAACTATTTTTTATTTTTAGATATTATTACATATGTAATTATGTGGTTTGCATCAAGGATAGCCTGCCCTTCAATTAATTGTCGTTTAAAATTACCAATTATCTCTATCACATCAACTGTGTCAATCCCCGTTCTTTCCGACATTTTGCAAAACTACTAGCGCACCCTATAGTCGATTGCGCCCGCCTATTGTCATTCTATTTTCCCTTAAAAGCTGTTAAAAACCGTTTCAAAATTATTATACCATTGTAGTGCAGCTTTTAATAACAATAATATGTGTCAGGCAGTACTTGAATGAGATGGCTAAACAACCCAACCTTCTAGGCCAACCTGCCCCACACAGGGGGTTAATTGTCATACTCTGGATTGACGAATTCTTTAATTTTCTATGATATTAGTATTAAATATTATGTTGTGAAAAAAATACTTGAAGTACTCTCAAGTATCAGCCCCATTGGGATTATATTAACAGGAACGACTCAACAATCAAAAAAGTGAAAACTGTTGCCAACCAACCCCGCTCTCCCTTTTTATATTTTTATTCCGGAAATACGTGATGTACTTACAATACCTATATAATGAGAGTAGGTGAAACGTGAAACAAAGTCATATCATTTTGCCTGTTACATTCAATAGAGTTCAAAACTTTTTGTTAGAACAGTTATGTAACCGTATTATTACATGTTCTGGATCTTACGTGAATCGATTTTAGACTAAATATAAGAAGTAATCGATTAGAGGCTTAGAACAGTTATGAAGCTTATGGTTACTTTTGTGTCAGTAACAGTTACTTATTGTATCAATGTTATTAATTTTGAGGTTTTATTGTTGGTTTGACGTTCTTAATTATAAATTTTCATTAATATAAATTATTTAAACACAAATTAGCGTTACTGTATTTTGAAATTGAAAAGGAACCTTTGAAATATTGATGGCTTAAACCCAGAGCGAATTTTTGGTCCGTATTTAATACCCTTGCCCATTTCTCCCTTTGAGCAATGATTAACCGACCACAACAAAAGAGCTCGGTATTAAGAGCTTATTTTAATTTTCAAAACAGAATTACAAGCGATGTGAATTTACCACAGTTAAAATTCAACCTTCATTAATAATCTTCCCTCATTATATATTTGTTTCCCTAACATTTATCATTACTCTTTAAAGAATTCTAAAATTAATGTTTCTTATTGAATTATACTTCATGAAATGAATTTTTTCTCTTTATTTCGTTAATTTTACTTCATCCTCGTAATATGGACATTAATCATCCTTTACCTTGTAAATTATCTTTTACACAGCCCGCTTTCTTTAACTTTTTGTTTTTTTTTTTAAATTATTGAACGAGCTAACAAATTTGAACTGCAACTTAATACTTCTTAGTTATTTTCATCACTAGAACCAAAAGTTGTTGGTTTCGGTGCGCGGTCGAGTTTAACTTATTTTATTAAGTTAATTTATTATTAAATGAAATTAGACCAAGCACCTCAAACACACTTTTGGTACGTGTTAGGAACAATACATTTCATCATACTGCTCCTACTTGAGTTCATTAAAACACTTTTATATATCACTAGCATTCCCCGTCGCGGCTTCGCCCGAGAGCCTTTAAAATCAATTCTGTGATCATTATCTTGGTATTGATCTAATATAATATAGAAAAAAAACGGCCTCAAATAGTCTCAAAATTACATATATATATTTTCATATATATATACAAGCCAAATTTTCGCCCCTTCGGGCATCATCAGGGCTGTAAAATTATGTATAAAGGTACAATTATAATTATTCTAAATTTGTTTTAATAAGTATTAATAAAGTAAAATAAATGTTGGGGGACTCACCATCAGATTGAATATATATATATATATATAAAATATTTCACATATAAATGAAAAGATAAAATTCTTATAAAAACAACTATTCTGAACAATCTGTGTAAGAACACTTCATCAACTGGGGTTGCCTTAGTCTAACATTTAGTATCAGTACTCCCAACATTATATAAATTAAGTACAAGGGTTACATGAATTTTATCAACAATCAAAAATTAGATATATAAATAAATACTCAAAATACAAATATAAGTAAAAAGTCATATCACATAAAAACCATTAAATTTTACAATTTTTTTTATTTTTTATTTAACAAAATATTAAAAACAGTATTGTCCAAAAAAAAAAAAAAAAAAAAAAAAAAAAAAAAAAAAAAAAAAAAAAAAAAAAAAAAAAAAAAACATAAATATAAATATATAACCAGAATATCTATCTAAAAAATATATATAGAGAGAATCACGATGTTTCAGTGTCAGGTTCCTCACATTATTTATTCAAAATTGCAATAGTTTCCGAGAAAAAATTATTTAAATCACCCGCGTCAGTTTTAAAGTTAACTACCCTATCTAAATTCTCTGAGATGTAGAGAGCCTCCAAACATCTCAACCTGCGCTCCGAAAACACACTTTTGGTACGTGTTATGAACAATACTTTTCATCATACTGCACATACTTGAGTACATAAAAACACATTTATGTTTTATTAATATCTTACAGATACAATATAAGAAACTAGCATTCCCCGTCGCGGCTTCGCCCGCGTGCCTTTATAATCAATTCTGTGACCATTATCTTGGTAGTGATCTAATATAATATGTTAACTGATGTTAAGGAGATTTAGTAGAATTTGAGCTTCCGGTAGGTGGAATGTTGGAGGGGGAAGCTGCCGGCTCGGTAGAAGAGAGGAAGATGCGCAATGGAGAGAGTTCACTAAAACCGCCGAAAAAAAAATGACATCGTCGGGAACGCTTCATTTTTCGGCAGTAAAACATGGTTTTCGACGCCCCGTAGGAGCTTTTGAGTTAAACTCGTCGGATAAAATTCTTTAAAATGAGTCCAAATTAGATATATTTTCTCGAAGTTCGAACATAGATGTTCGTTAGAGTTAAACGACAATTTCGCCATTTAAACCCATAAAGGGTTACATTTTTGAAATGCCTTTCTTAGTGGTTACCTACATCGCGTTTAAAATCTAAATTCCGAACTTCAAGTTTCTATCATAAGTAGTTTTTGCTCTGCATTAATTAATAGGACAAAGCCTCTTATATATATGGAGAAGAGATCGAAATAAACACGCACCATCCCTAATCATGGGAATCACAGTGTGCATAATTTGATTACCACTAATATTTAAATAATCAGTAGCCATATTTTATGTGAATGTCTATTCAAATCGATATTCAAATAAAAAACATATGGCTTAAAATCCCAAAAATAGATTTCTGGACTATTCTGTCTATAATATCTGGACTATAATATTCTGACTAACAGAATCAACGCAGAGCAAAAACTACTTATGATAGAAACTTGAAGTTCGGAATTTAGATTTTAAAAGCGATCTAGGTAACCACTAAGAAAGGAATATCAAAAATGTAACCCCTAAGGGGTTTAAATGGCGAAATTGTCGTTTAACTCTAACGGACATCTATTTTCGAACTTCGAGAAAATATATCTAATTAGTACTCATTATAAAGAATTTGATACGACGAGTTTAACTCGAAAGGCCCTATTGGGCGTCGAAAACCATGTTTAGATTTTAAACGCGATGTAGGTAACCACTAAGAAAGGAATTTCAAACATGTAACGCCTAAGGGGTTTAAATGGCGAAAATGTCGTTTAACTATAATGGACACCTATTTTTGCAATTCGAGAAAAAATATCTAATTTGCACTCATTTTAAAGATCTTGATAAGACGAGTTTTACTCGAAAGCCCCGAAAGCAATGTTTTAAAGCCTAAAAATGAAGCGTTCCCGACGAGTAAATCATTTTTTGTTTCGGCGGTTTTAGTGAACTCTCCCCATTGCGCCTCTCCCTCTCTTCTACCAAGCCGGCAGCTTCCCCCTCCAACATTCCACCTACCGGAAGCTCAGATTCTACTAAATCTCCTTAACATCAGTTAACATATTATATTAGATCAACACCAAGATAATGGTCACAGAATTGATTTTAAAGGCTCGCGACGGGGAATGCTAGTTCATTATATTAAAACTTAAAATTTAAAGCTTCTTGGGCTTCTTCTAAAAATAATATCTTCTGGTATATAGATGTTATTTCGCACTTCCTACTACTTATATTAGAATGCTTAGAATACTTATACATGTTTATTAATACAATAAAATCTCAAATATAGAATATCAAGCAGGATTTTTAAGTTTAATTTAAACACAATTAACTAGTAATTTATTTAGAAAAACGAATATTGTCTAGGTGTCAACCATAACGCTGCTGGCACCCCTCGAACCTCAAACGCAGTAAATAGTACTGTAAATAGTGAGCGTTACTGTGAAATGATAAGAGGTTTTTTGTTCAAAGAACTTCAAGAGTTTGAAGGATATAACTCTAAGACATGGTTTCAGCAAGACGGGGCCACTTGCCATACTTCAGACTTATCAATTGCTACGGTAAACGAATTATTCCAAAACAAATTGACTTTTCGTAGAGGCACCATTAGCTGGCCTCCCAGGAGTCCCAATCTCAGTCCTCTTGACTTCTTTCTGTGGGGATACCTGAAAAGTAGGGTATACGAATAGAAACCGACGAATCTAACGCAATTGAAGCAAAATATCAGAACAGAAATGACGGCAATCTCAGGAACAATGGGTCAATGCGTTTTTAGAAATCTGCGTTTGAGATTCGAGGAGTGCCAGCAGCGTTATGGTGGACACCTAGACAATATTGTTTTTTCTAAATAAATTTCCAGTTCATTGTTTAAATAAAACGTAAACATTCCACTGGATATTCTATATTTGAGATTTTGTTCAACTTTCGAACCCCGAATACTGTTTTTGGACACCCGTTATATATTAGTATTAGGTAAGGTTAGCGCACCAAAAATATTTTTTCACCATACTACGATGTAATCACCTGTTTTACACACCTAATTTGCGGTCCGAAAGCTACACTTCGCCGCCCTAGGGCCGAAAATGAATATTTCGCCCTAGGGCCACAAAATCAGCTGTTTATTATTTTAATTCATTAATTTCATTATATACATTACATAAGTTTGTTTTGCTCGTATTATTGTTTAGTTATTTAGTAATTATGGCTAATAATATATCAGAATCTATAAATAGAAGAGCAAAAGAAATCATAGCAGATTTGTTACCAGCAAAATCAAAAGATAGGTATTACGAAGAGTATACAAAGTTTTTGAACTGGTTAAAAATGGAAAATGTAAAACCTGTAGATGTGAATGATGAAGTTTTACTCGTATATCTCTCGGTCCTATCAAAGCAAAACAAACCCAGTCCTTTATGGAGTAAGTACTCCATGGTAAAAAGTTGTTTAAAAGTAAAGTTGTTTACTCGTATATCATCATGTCCCCATAACCACAAGATACCCTTCTAACAAAGAGGTACACTTAACCAAAAGAAAATCTTGTTTTTGATTAATGTTATATCGTATTAATATTTATTGTAGTATGGTGAAAAATAGCGTTCGTGCCTCGGGCCAAAGTGCTTTTGCAGGCCCTCGAACTTTTCATGACCTCGACTACGTCTCGGTCAAAAAATATCTCGGGCCGGCAGACGCCCACTTTCGGCCCTTGGTACGAAATATACTATTCAGGCCTAGGCCCGAAAAGTACTACTTTACGGACTCAAACCGAGTATTGAAAACACATGTTTTTGATGCAGTAGGAGGAAAAATCCTTTTAACGCTTTTTTTTCGTTGCTACAAAGCCCTAACGCTAACCCCAAAACCAATGTTAATCACTGTTAGCAATATTCATCGATTAAATAATTTGTGCAAAAGTAAGAACCCACATGTAACATTACGAAAATGTACATTACAGTGACAATTGTTTTTCTACTCCAACTCCCGGTTCTGTTTAGGATGTAAGTTTTTAACTACACTCTTCTCTAACTATTTCTGTCTAAATTTAATTTAGTTATAATCGACGAAGGCATAATGGCGGATACATATCTGCTCCCTCTAACGTTTTTGTAATGTTAAATGGAGCATAATATTTGCTATTGATTATGATAAACTCGAGCCTTATCATCCAAGCTGCACAGAGTTAAGATTTTTTTTTTTTAAAAAAAGTTTAAGTTTGCTTTTTCTATTAAGAATATATTAACCCCCATATTTGTAAACCATGATATAAACTGCTGGTAAAATGACTATTAATTCTAAACCTGGCTACCCAATTTCTTATCGTACCTTTGCAGTACCTTTTTACTTTCACTTACCTATCTAGGAAATATATAGTAAGTGGAAGTATTGCGATCGTGAAAATTTTCGACTTCCGGTTTTCAACGCAAATATACGTTTTGGGGTTCCCTGAGTCCAAATGACCAAGTCCCGCGAAATGGTCTGTGTGTGTGTGTGTGTGTGTGTCTGTGTGTGAACAGACTAGCTCAAAAACTATAAACCGTGCGAACCTGAAATTGGGTATTTAGAGTATGTATAAGCCCGCGACGTGACAGCAAAAATTTCATCAAATTTGCTCAAAGGGAGGGGGTACTTTATTTAATAACTTTTTAAGTTTTTTTCGATTTTCTCAAAAACGGCTTTAACGATTTTGATCAAACTTGGTATTTGATGTATTTATATGCCAAAGATGTGATAACCAACATTTCATCACAATTGATCAACAGGAGGGGGGACTTTACTTAATAAATTTTGTATCATTTTCACGTTTTTTTATTTATTTACTCAAAAACGGTTTTAACGATTTTGATCAAACTTGGTATTTGATGTATTTATATGCCCGAAATATGACTGTAAAAATTTCATCATAATTGATCAACGGGAGGGGGGACTTTACTTAATAAATTTTGTATCATTTTCTCGGGTTTTTTTATTTACTCAATAACGGCTTTAACGATTAACAAAAATAAGATATGAATGTAGAAAAATGTGTGACTTTGGGAAATGATATTTAGCAAAACACGTCAATTTCTAATCTAAGTAAGTTGGTAAGTGAAAGTTGTGTGTTGCGCGCACGCACCAGATTTTTTTTAATGTAAATTAAGAGCTTATTATACTATCATAACCTGTTGCTATGACCTAATTGCTCCGGTTGATATTTTATTTTCGTTTTCTACCGTTAGGAATACTTTTAGAAAAGTTTAATTATATATAAATTTCACGTCTTGATAGAAGGATAGAAGTAAGTTAGCAAGAAGTTCTGGTGGAACATTTCGATACTTTATGAATGGTATATCGTAAATAAGGTGTCTGAGGATATAAAAAGGAAGTTGGCGCTGTCACCAGGATTGAGTTTTGTACGAAGAAAGAGTTTTTGTAAGCTACTCACGAACTCGATGCGAGTAAAGGAAAGAAAACTGCTGTGTGAGAGAAGTTAGCAAGAAATATATTGTACATATCTATACCTGAGAGGTAAATGTCGTAACCACAAAATTCTCGAAAGATATTCAGTACATAAGAGAGAGTTGATACTTTTCTTTATAAAGAAATATACCGATTGTTAGATCGCCCTAATTTATTTTTATTATGAAATACCGGTTTCGATTCTTGCTAATCATGTTCAAGTTGTGAAAAAATAACTGAAAGTATAAACATATATAAGTATAGAATGCAAGGCCTCAAGGTCTCGTATTATTTCAATAATGCACTTAATCATGCATCTTCAGGGCTACTACAGTTTCGCAAGCAAGCTAGAAACAGACTCCTTCAGACAGCATAGAAGATATTTGGAACATTATTAATTCATTTACTAAATATGAGTCTGTTTCTAGCTTGCTTGAGAAACTGTAGTAGCCCTGAAGATGCCTTAATATGCGAAAATTTGGCATGTAATCTGCATGATTAAGTGCATTATTGAAATAATACGAGACTTTGCATTCTATATCTATAATTAAATAGTCTCTTCCTAAAAACTTGTTTACTAAATTATTGTGGAGATGGCCCATGGACTCCAACTTATTAAAGCATCATCTATTAAAGACTTAAATTACAAACTTCTTTATGAAATTCAAGCTGTTGTCACTTCGGATACTTTGAGTAATAGAGATATTTGGAACATTATTAATTCATTTACTAAATACGTAAACTCCATTGGAAAAGGTATGTACTTGCAAAGGCATAAATCGAATAACACATTACCAAAGCA